>JAIOJX010000025.1:16668666-17952833 GCA_022376925.1 Tragulus kanchil
GATCTTTAAATTTGTCTAAATTCAATTTTCTTAGTTCATCACATCTTGCTTCCTTGAATGGTTTATCAAAAGCAACAAAAAGAAAAGAAAAATGAAGAAAAAATTTTCCATATAAATGATGAAATTATTATATAAGAAATGTTTTAGTAATGATTTTTAAAGCAGAATTTTTAATAATAGAGAAAAATAAGAAACAAATGAATGTACAATCATGGTGACTTTGAACCTCTTTAATGCTGATAATGAACGGCAGTAAAAAGAATGTTCAAACTACTGCATAATTATACCCATTTCACATGCTAGCAAAGTAATGCTCAAGATCCTTCAAGTTAGGCTTCACAGTACATGGAGAATCCAGATGTGCAATCTGGATTTAGAAAAGGCAGAGGAACCAGAGATCAAATTGCTAACATATGTTGGATCATAGAAAAGCAGAATTCCAGAAAAACATCTACTTCTGCTTCATTGACCATAAGAAAGCCTTTGACTGTGTTGATAACAACAAACTTCAGAAAATTCCTAAAAAGATGGGAATACCAGACCACTTTACTTCCCTCCTGAAAACCCTATATGCAGGTCAAGAAGCAATAGTTAGAAACAGAGATTGAACAACAGACTGGTTCAAAATTGGGAAAGGAGTATGTCAAATCTATATACTGTCACCCTGGTTATTTAATTTATATGTGAAGTACATTAGGTGAAATGTCAGGCTGGATGAATCACAAATTGGAATCAAGATTGTGAGGAGAAATATCAATAATCTGAGATATGTAGATGACAGTACCCTTATGGCAGAAAGTGAAGAGGAACTAAAGCACCTCTTGATGAAGATGAAAGAGAAAAACAAAAAGCTAGCTTAAAACTCAATAGTTAAGAAACAAAGCATTGCATCTGGTTCCATTACTTCAGGGCAAATAGATGGGGAAAAAGTTGGAAACATTATAGCAGATTTCATTTCTTGGACTCCAAAGTGTGGATGGTCACTGCAGCCATGGAATTTAAAGCACTGCTTCTTCAATGAAAAGCAATGACAAACCTAGACAGGATATTAAAAAGCAGAGATATCACTATTTCACAAAGGTCCATGTAGTCAAAGCTATAATTTTTCTGGTAGTCATGTATGGATGAGAGAAATGGATCATAAAGAAAGCTGAGTGCCAAAGAATTGATCCTTTTGAACTATGGTGTTCGAGAAGACTCTTGAGAGTCCCTTGGACAGCAAAGAAATCAAACCTGTCAATCCTAAAGCAAATCAACCCTGAATATTCCTTGGCATGACTGATACTGAAACTCTAGTACCTGGATCACCTGATGTGAAGAGCTGACTCACTGGGAAAGTTCCTAAGTCTGAGAAAGATTGAGAGCAGGAGAAAAATGGGGCAATAGAGGATGAGACGACTGGATGGCATCACCAACTTAAAGGACAAAAGTTTGAGCAAAATCCTGGAGATTGTGGACAGGGAAATCTGGCATGCTACCCTCCATTGTGGGGTCATAAAGACTTAGACATGACTTAGCAACTGAGTTTCTCCAACAAATGCTGGAAATATATTTTCATCTTCTGAGGAGATAATTAATTGAATAAAAGGACCAAAATCACTGCCAGTGACTCCCAGGATTTGTATTAGAATTTTTCTTGTGTCATTTATAAAATAATTGTCATGATACTATTAAGAGAATCCATCAATAATTTCCTTACTCTGTAAAATATTAGAATCAGGGCATAATCTATCTATGGCATTAGTACTTGGAAAGAGAACATTTTTCTTACTGATGGTGTCACATGTCTTGAAACTTAAGTCATCCTCCTCTCTTTACATTCAATGATTATCAAACAAATCCCTGTACGATGTCTCTTTGTTTAAACAAAATTGTCTCTGAACTTTTGAGTCATCACTTAGGGACACCAAAGTAATTTCAAAGCAAACACTCTAAAGGTTTCGTGCTTAAAATTTATATTTGAAAATTAAAGAAAAACAAAAAGCTAGCTTAAAACTCAATAGTTAAGAAACAAAGCATTGCATCTGGTTCCATTACTTCAGGGCAAATAGATGGGGAAAAAGTTGGAAACATTATAGCAGATTTCATTTCTTGGACTCCAAAGTGTGGATGGTCACTGCAGCCATGGAATTTAAAGCACTGCTTCTTCAATGAAAAGCAATGACAAACCTAGACAGGATATTAAAAAGCAGAGATATCACTATTTCACAAAGGTCCATGTAGTCAAAGCTATAATTTTTCTGGTAGTCATGTATGGATGAGAGAAATGGATCATAAAGAAAGCTGAGTGCCAAAGAATTGATCCTTTTGAACTATGGTGTTCGAGAAGACTCTTGAGAGTCCCTTGGACAGCAAAGAAATCAAACCTGTCAATCCTAAAGCAAATCAACCCTGAATATTCCTTGGCATGACTGATACTGAAACTCTAGTACCTGGATCACCTGATGTGAAGAGCTGACTCACTGGGAAAGTTCCTAAGTCTGAGAAAGATTGAGAGCAGGAGAAAAATGGGGCAATAGAGGATGAGACGACTGGATGGCATCACCAACTTAAAGGACAAAAGTTTGAGCAAAATCCTGGAGATTGTGGACAGGGAAATCTGGCATGCTACCCTCCATTGTGGGGTCATAAAGACTTAGACATGACTTAGCAACTGAGTTTCTCCAACAAATGCTGGAAATATATTTTCATCTTCTGAGGAGATAATTAATTGAATAAAAGGACCAAAATCACTGCCAGTGACTCCCAGGATTTGTATTAGAATTTTTCTTGTGTCATTTATAAAATAATTGTCATGATACTATTAAGAGAATCCATCAATAATTTCCTTACTCTGTAAAATATTAGAATCAGGGCATAATCTATCTATGGCATTAGTACTTGGAAAGAGAACATTTTTCTTACTGATGGTGTCACATGTCTTGAAACTTAAGTCATCCTCCTCTCTTTACATTCAATGATTATCAAACAAATCCCTGTACGATGTCTCTTTGTTTAAACAAAATTGTCTCTGAACTTTTGAGTCATCACTTAGGGACACCAAAGTAATTTCAAAGCAAACACTCTAAAGGTTTCGTGCTTAAAATTTATATTTGAAAATTAAAAAAATCAAACATACTATAAGATATTACAGAACATTTTGCTCCACCCTACCTACCTCACACTACCCCCCAAAAATCATAGAAATAAAAGGAAGCCTCTTACATATCTTTTAACTAAGAAATATTTATTAATTCTAAGTTGCTACAAGTATAACGCTGTACACTCTGTGAAGCAAAGATCATGTACAGAGTATTGACTGTTTTCACTACTACTAATATCAGTATTTGTATCAGAAAGACAAATTGAAGCATCTAAGGGAAATATAATGCTACAACCCAAGTTTACAAGTAAAGAAAATTTGAACTGGGCTCTGTGAAACTTTGATTGATGCTTCTTTTCTTAAAAATCCCCAGTGAAGACCTATTTTTATCCTGTTTTACATTATCAATACTTGCTAATGCAAGTGTCACAGAAGATCACTGAAGAGAATTTCCCTGTGGACTTTTGCTTTTATTCCCTATAGTGGAGCATTTATCACAGGCTTTATGAGACTCTTCCTATGCCTTTCTTTCTGATGCTTATTGACTGGCAACAACATAGCTCTGTTTAGAACACATCCACTTGCTTCCATCCCAAACCCAACTTACTAAGGCCATTTCCCACAATAGATTAAACAGACTGTGGGATTCTCAGATTTTAAATAAAATACATCTGTGAAGTAGTGATTCACTTTGGAAGCTGATAGCCAAACCTTCAATTCTATTGTTCATTTCTGAAAAGATAATATTGAGTCATGTAGCAACATTAAATAATGTAATCAATCACTAATTTACATGTCGCATATGTGTATATCCATGGAAATAATCGATAATCAAACTATCAGAAGAATAGAAGAGAGTTTTAGTTGGATTAACCTGAGAACTATAGCTGAGGAGACACAAAACCAGGAACCACTTGAACTACATTCCTTACTCTGTAAAATTTGTCACATATCTTGGAAACTTGAAGAACATTTTTCTTACTGATGGTGTCACATGTCTTGAAACTTAAGTCATCCTCCTCTCTTTACATTCAATGATTATCAAACAAATCCCTGTACGATGTCTCTTTGTTTAAACAAAATTGTCTCTGAACTTTTGAGTCATCACTTAGGGACACCAAAGTAATTTCAAAGCAAACACTCTAAAGGTTTCGTGCTTAAAATTTATATTTGAAAATTAAAAAAATCAAACATACTATAAGATATTACAGAACATTTTGCTCCACCCTACCTACCTCACACTACCCCCCAAAAATCATAGAAATAAAAGGAAGCCTCTTACATATCTTTTAACTAAGAAATATTTATTAATTCTAAGTTGCTACAAGTATAACGCTGTACACTCTGTGAAGCAAAGATCATGTACAGAGTATTGACTGTTTTCACTACTACTAATATCAGTATTTGTATCAGAAAGACAAATTGAAGCATCTAAGGGAAATATAATGCTACAACCCAAGTTTACAAGTAAAGAAAATTTGAACTGGGCTCTGTGAAACTTTGATTGATGCTTCTTTTCTTAAAAATCCCCAGTGAAGACCTATTTTTATCCTGTTTTACATTATCAATACTTGCTAATGCAAGTGTCACAGAAGATCACTGAAGAGAATTTCCCTGTGGACTTTTGCTTTTATTCCCTATAGTGGAGCATTTATCACAGGCTTTATGAGACTCTTCCTATGCCTTTCTTTCTGATGCTTATTGACTGGCAACAACATAGCTCTGTTTAGAACACATCCACTTGCTTCCATCCCAAACCCAACTTACTAAGGCCATTTCCCACAATAGATTAAACAGACTGTGGGATTCTCAGATTTTAAATAAAATACATCTGTGAAGTAGTGATTCACTTTGGAAGCTGATAGCCAAACCTTCAATTCTATTGTTCATTTCTGAAAAGATAATATTGAGTCATGTAGCAACATTAAATAATGTAATCAATCACTAATTTACATGTCGCATATGTGTATATCCATGGAAATAATCGATAATCAAACTATCAGAAGAATAGAAGAGAGTTTTAGTTGGATTAACCTGAGAACTATAGCTGAGGAGACACAAAACCAGGAACCACTTGAACTGCATTCCATTGGAATACAAAATAGGGGAGGCTTATAAAGCAAAAACTGCAAGGTTATATGAGTTGTGTGTCAAGAATTAGGATTGGAACTGGCAAAAAGAAGGGTGCTTACTAAGTAAGAATTAGCTGGGATCTGAAACAATCCCAAATGGCTGCACAGTTATAAGTGAAGACCTTTTGACTATAAGGTTGCAGCTGGCAGTTCCTAGCAGATGTTTTGAGAATGGGTTGATGGTGTCCTTGACTTTGATACAATACAGAAAATTCAGGTTCTCAGTGATGCGGAATGTGTCTAAATTCACATCCACAGTGGCCATAGGGCTCCATTTTAGATTCCTGATCAACAGTTACTTCATTTTGATTTTTAAATGTGTTACTATCTTTTTAAAAGGCTAAAGCAGATGTACATGTTTCATAGGCCATAAGACAGGGTGTTCTAATTGGTATAAAGCTCAAACTAAGTCACAGGTAACCCAGAATGAGTTCCCCATGCTCCGTAAGATACAATTCCTTCCATTATGTGCATGTAATATGGGAAGATAAAAGAACTCAAAATTGTGAGAGATGAAGAGAAAGGTGATTAGTAATTCTAAATTATCAAAGCATGTTGCTCCTGGTATGCCTTTTTTCTAAATTAAACTATATGTTTTAGTATATTTTCACACTGCATTTTCATAAATGTTTAATTAATCCTGGAGCATTTATCACAGGCTTTATGAGACTCTTCCTATGCCTTTCTTTCTGATGCTTATTGACTGGCAACAACATAGCTCTGTTTAGAACACATCCACTTGCTTCCATCCCAAACCCAACTTACTAAGGCCATTTCCCACAATAGATTAAACAGACTGTGGGATTCTCAGATTTTAAATAAAATACATCTGTGAAGTAGTGATTCACTTTGGAAGCTGATAGCCAAACCTTCAATTCTATTGTTCATTTCTGAAAAGATAATATTGAGTCATGTAGCAACATTAAATAATGTAATCAATCACTAATTTACATGTCGCATATGTGTATATCCATGGAAATAATCGATAATCAAACTATCAGAAGAATAGAAGAGAGTTTTAGTTGGATTAACCTGAGAACTATAGCTGAGGAGACACAAAACCAGGAACCACTTGAACTGCATTCCATTGGAATACAAAATAGGGGAGGCTTATAAAGCAAAAACTGCAAGGTTATATGAGTTGTGTGTCAAGAATTAGGATTGGAACTGGCAAAAAGAAGGGTGCTTACTAAGTAAGAATTAGCTGGGATCTGAAACAATCCCAAATGGCTGCACAGTTATAAGTGAAGACCTTTTGACTATAAGGTTGCAGCTGGCAGTTCCTAGCAGATGTTTTGAGAATGGGTTGATGGTGTCCTTGACTTTGATACAATACAGAAAATTCAGGTTCTCAGTGATGCGGAATGTGTCTAAATTCACATCCACAGTGGCCATAGGGCTCCATTTTAGATTCCTGATCAACAGTTACTTCATTTTGATTTTTAAATGTGTTACTATCTTTTTAAAAGGCTAAAGCAGATGTACATGTTTCATAGGCCATAAGACAGGGTGTTCTAATTGGTATAAAGCTCAAACTAAGTCACAGGTAACCCAGAATGAGTTCCCCATGCTCCGTAAGATACAATTCCTTCCATTATGTGCATGTAATATGGGAAGATAAAAGAACTCAAAATTGTGAGAGATGAAGAGAAAGGTGATTAGTAATTCTAAATTATCAAAGCATGTTGCTCCTGGTATGCCTTTTTTCTAAATTAAACTATATGTTTTAGTATATTTTCACACTGCATTTTCATAAATGAATTATCTAATTAACCTCCATTCACAGCTCTTCAAATTGTTAATTCTTTTTTTTTTTTTTTAACTGCTAATTCTTAAATCTTCAAGGCAGCATTTTGCAATGTGTTCTGTGGAAATTAAGGTTTCTTTAGAAACGTTTCAATGGCATAAGGCTTGGTTCTAATTCAATTTAATTTGGAATATTTTAAAGCATCAGTAACAAACACACATTGTTAAATACATCATGTATAAATGTGTAACCCACTGGAGTCATCGGGCTCTGCAGATGGATTAACTGCTTGATGTTTTGTTTTTGTTACATGTATCAAAACAAACTTTCTCCTGCCATTTGTTTAAATAAATTGCATTTTAAAAGTACAATGTTAGAAAAACATTTCTAATTTGAACTATCTACCTAAGCTAATCAAATCATCTCATATTCCATGGAATCAAAAAAAAAGAACTAAAGAGAAACCCCATTCACTGGTTATATTAACACATACACAATTACAATTACTTTTAAAATATAAAATAATTGATTTTTAAAATATGAAATAAGTGTCACCTATGGTATCTTAAATTTCTGGGAAGATTTCACTTTGAAAAATAAGAACAAACAAAACACAACCAGCAGAAGGACAGTTTTAAGCAATTAAACCTAGGTCAGGATTTAGTCACAGGAGTATGGATGTTTTTCTGTAAGGAAGGACATTTCAGTTTACCTCTCCAAGTTCATTTGAGTATCCAGAAAATAGAAAACTTATTTAGAAATATATAGATGGATAAATAAATAAATGAAAACTTATTGGAAAAGTTTATCATATTGCCTCCCTAAGGAAGCTATAAATTAGATATCAAATTAAGAGTGAGTACAGGGTCCTTGTGGTTATTCCTTTCAATATGCAAAACAATTTTCCCTTTTAAAATGAGTTTAGCTAATGTTCCTTTGAGATGACTCATAGTTCACTGACAGCTGTTTACCTTCAAGCCCACCTGAGATAATTTATCCTTCTCTCTGGTTGTATTTGAAATCTACATAAACATGCTTGGTAAATTCTCCTGGTAACAAGTTAAAGGTTAGATTCTCTTCTGGTAATGGATTTCCAACTCGGTGGAAAACAGAAAAAGAAAGCGGTAGAAACTTGCAAGAGCACAATTAAAGATACCAATTTTTAATTGGCCTCAAGTTGTGACTATTGTTATTAGCTAAACTCTAAGTGATGTTAGTAATGACTTTATTAGTACAATCTCTAAAATTATGCATTTTTGTCTTTCTCTATTTTCTAAGTTTCTATAACTTGCTAGATTATTGATCTATTAAAAATGCACATTCAAATTCACATTTAATATTTTTGACATGATACAATTCAAAAATGCTTTTTAAAATCTCAGAAATTATGCCTATATTTAAGGTCATATTTAAAATTATAGTGTAGAATATATTGTGACAGATATTCATATTTTTCCTTATATTAGAAGATTAAATGCATTAATAATAGATCCCATATTACAGTTTAGAAAATATCTCTGTAAGATAAACCATACAGGGGCTTCCCTGGTGGTTCAGTGGGTAAGGACACCGCCTTGCAGTGGAAGGGGTGCTGGTTCGATCCTTGGCCTGGGAAAATCCCACGTGCCGGAGCATTTGGACCAATGTGTCCAATTGACCAGATGGGGGTGCCAAAGGCCACCGTGATGGAGCAAACAAAACACAACCAGCAGAAGGACAGTTTTAAGCAATTAAACCTAGGTCAGGATTTAGTCACAGTAGTATGGATGTTTTTCTGTAAGGAAGGACATTTCAGTTTACCTCTCCAAGTTCATTTGAGTTCAGAATCCAGGAAATAGAAAACTTATTTAGAAATATATAGATGGATAAATAAATAAATGAAAACTTATTGGAAAAGTTTATCATATTGCCTCCCTAAGGAAGCTATAAATTAGATATCAAATTAAGAGTGAGTACAGGGTCCTTGTGGTTATTCCTTTCAATATGCAAAACAATTTTCCCTTTTAAAATGAGTTTAGCTAATGTTCCTTTGAGATGACTCATAGTTCACTGACAGCTGTTTACCTTCAAGCCCACCTGAGATAATTTATCCTTCTCTCTGGTTGTATTTGAAATCTACATAAACATGCTTGGTAAATTCTCCTGGTAACAAGTTAAAGGTTAGATTCTCTTCTGGTAATGGATTTCCAACTCGGTGGAAAACAGAAAAAGAAAGCGGTAGAAACTTGCAAGAGCACAATTAAAGATACCAATTTTTAATTGGCCTCAAGTTGTGACTATTGTTATTAGCTAAACTCTAAGTGATGTTAGTAATGACTTTATTAGTACAATCTCTAAAATTATGCATTTTTGTCTTTCTCTATTTTCTAAGTTTCTATAACTTGCTAGATTATTGATCTATTAAAATGCACATTCAAATTCACATTTAATATTTTTGACATGATACAATTCAAAAATGCTTTTTAAAATCTCAGAAATTATGCCTATATTTAAGGTCATATTTAAAATTATAGTGTAGAATATATTGTGACAGATATTCATATTTTTCCTTATATTAGAAGATTAAATGCATTAATAATAGATCCCATATTACAGTTTAGAAAATATCTCTGTAAGATAAACCATACAGGGGCTTCCCTGGTGGTTCAGTGGGTAAGGACACCGCCTTGCAGTGGAAGGGGTGCTGGTTCGATCCTTGGCCTGGGAAAATCCCACGTGCCGCGGAGCATTTGGACCAATGTGTCCAATTACCGAGCCAGAGCTCTGGAGCGCATGCGCACAGAGCCGGTGCTCTGCGACGACAAAGGCCACCGTGATGGGAGGCCCACAGGAGCCAAAGAACAAAGACAGATGAAAAATAGAGAAATGAAAGACCAATAGAAGTGGCGCGCCCATTCCCCTCCCTCCCCACCCCACCCCTCAAAAAGATAAATAAATAAAATAAATGTTAAAGATAAACCATACAAACTTTGTTATTTTCAGTTTAGAGTAAAAGACACTATGATGCGCAAAAGTTCTGTCATGTGGCTTTTGTTCTACTTGTAAAATTAAAACCAGAAATTGTACACATACAAATGTTTTAAACTATACTTATTTTGCAAGATATTTTATTCTGCTTCAAATGCTCCAAAAAAGATACAGATTTTTGTTTTATCACTCTCAGTTCTAAAATATATGTCTGTTTATTTTTAATTTCTATGCAAGTTATATGCTTTTGAATGTTTCTCAAACGATCTTTTTTTGATTTAGTTGAGCACATTATTGTCATTTGAGAATCTTCATTTACCTCCTTTTCTTAAGCATAAGTTAGAAGCTATTGTTACATCCATGACAAAACAAAACATAATTCCATGAGCCATCAATGATTAAATATATATTTTTGCTTTTAATACTTGGGTCTAAAATGGTAACTGTTTAACTGTGAACAGCCTAATGAAAAAAGGTCAGCGGTATACTCAATACATTTATGATGTCAAAACATTGCCTAATGACATCCCTGTTTAAACTCTATATAAACTCTCATAGTAATTTAGCTAAAACAGGATGGAGTGTACTTTAAGGTGGCATAAGGGATATGGTCATATATTTGGCAAGTTAAACAATAGCATAGAACAACCAGGGCCATACACATGTTAAAGAGGTCACTTAAGTGGTAAAAGTATCTATTGTGCTTAAACAATGATTTATTTAAATATCAGAGGTTTTATAATAGAGTTTGTAAATACTTAAAGTTAGGTTTTACATTTGGATACAAATTACAATAATGGGCACTTAATATCTGGTAATCAGTTTACAGATAGTCAAACACTATCATAGTAAGAAATCTTTTAATTCAACATTATTGATATAAGAAAACTATTCACATAAAAATCCGAAATGAAAAAGTGAACCTGCTTTACTTGTATATGGGCTTCCCTGATGGCTCAGTCTGTAAAGAATTGACCTGCAGTGCAGGAGATGAGGGTTCAATCCCTGGGTTGAAAGGTTGCTTAGAGAAAGAAATGGCAACCCATTCCAGGAGTCTTGCCTGAGAAATTCTATGGACAGAGGAGCTTGGCGGGCTACAGTTCATGAGGTCGCAAGAGTTGGGCATGATTTATGGACTAAGCCATACTTGTATACTGGGATTGAACACGTTAGTAAATGGGTAAAGGACAGTAGGAGCAGGAGCCAGGTTTCTGAGAAAGATATTGTTATGTAGGGGGGAAAGCTAGCATAAACCCTGTTGTACCAAATAAGAATCATATAAACTAAAGAAACATCATGTTTAGCTTAAAATACATAGAGATACACATTTACAGATATAATTATTGATAATGCATATAATAAGTTCATATACATGTATTTCTTAGATCTGTCTACTTGGAAATCTGGAAGCAGTAACTACATTAGGGAAGACCACACCTATCACTCAGATAATTGGTTTCTAAATATTATCGTCCAATGACAGGATTCAGAGTACAAGTAACTTAAAAAACATCCCAGTACTGAGTAGAACTGTAACAACCTAAGGAGCTTAATAAATAATATGTTACTGAATCACAAGTCAAGATATAATATATACATATACATATATATATATATATATATATATATATAAAGTTCATACTGATATAAATGTTTGAATAAAAGGAAATTAAGTTATCTTTTTCATTTTGATAGTTCTCATTGTAACATATATGAGGTAGTATCTCACTGTGCTTTTGATTTACATCCACTAATAATAAATGATGCTGAATATCTTTTCACATACCTGTTGGCCATCTGTATACCTTCTGTGAGAAGTGCCTGTTCAAGTCCTTTACCAATTTTTAATTGGGTTATTTATTAATTTATACAATCAATTTATTTTTAAGGGGGGTTAACCTCTTATCTCATATATGGTTTACATAATTTTTTCCCATTTAAGAGGTTGTCTTTTCAATATGTTCTTTTCCTAAGCTGTGCAGAAGTTTCTTAGTTTGATACAGTGTCACCTGTCTGGTTTTTGCTTTTGTGGTTTATATTTTTGGTGCCATATTTAAAAAATAATTTCTCTGACCAAAGTCAAGGAGCTTTTCTCCTATATATTCTTGTAGGACGTTCACAGTTCTGTGTCATAAATTTGTTTTTAACTCAAACTCCATTAGAATTTATTTTATGTATAGTACAAAGTAGGGATCAAATTTGCTTATCTATTTTGCATGTGGATATCCAGTTTCCTCAACTGTATGTTTTAGAGACTATCATTTGTTCATTTTTGGCACTCTTGTTGAAGATCAGCTGACTCTATGCTCATGTGTTTATTTCTGGGCCTCTATTGTGTTTACATGGTCTAATGTATGTCTTTACACCAGTACCAAAATCTGGACATGTGATGTCTGGAAATTTTGGTCTTCTTTCTTGAGATTTCTGCAGATATTCTGTGTCTTCTGTGATTCTGTATGAAGTTAGGATTGTTTGTGTTCTATTTCTGTAGAAAAACGTCCCTTAGGTTTTAATAGGGATATCATAGAGTTTGTAGATGGCTTTGGGTATTGTGAACATTTTAACAATATTGAATTTCAAACCATGAAAATACGGGATGCCTTTCCATTTATTTGTGACTCCTTCTATTTTATTTTATTTTTTAAATTTTGGCCTCTTGTATTGTTTTTCTTATTATTTTTAATTTATTTATTCTCATCCATCTTTATTCTTTGGCATGTGTGGGCCTCCCATTGCAGTGACCACTCTTACAGCAGAGCACCGGCTCTGGGCCCATGCGCTCCAGAGCCCTGGCTTGTAATTGGACACACTAGTCCAGCCTATCCATGGCACGTGGGATTTTCCCCAGCCAGGGATTGAACAGGTGCCTCCTTGCACTGCAAGGCAGACTCTGGACCACCCACTGGACCACCAAGAAAGCCCTCCTTTTATTTTTTTAATCCATATTTTGTAGTTTTAAGTGCAAAAGTGTTGGCAAACACCTAAACAAATTGGAAGTCTTATGCATTGTTGGTAGGAAAGTAAAATGCTGCAGTAGCTATGAAAAAATAGCATAAAGTATCCTAAAAAAATCAAAAATAGAATTACTATTTGATCCAGCACCCACTTCTGGATATACTTTCTAAAGAATTCAACTCAGGATCTGAAGGATTAGCTGCACTCTATGTTTACCGTAGCATTATTCACAGCAGCCAATCTATGGACATAACTGAATAACAAAGTATTATTTGTCCTTAAAAAAGAAAATTCTGCCCTTTGAGACAACATGGATGAACTAGGAGGACAGTATAGTAAGTTAAGCCAATCAGAAGACAAAAACTAATTTCCCTTGGATGAGGTATCTAAAATAGTTACACTCTTTGAAGCAGAGGATAAAATAGGAGTTGCCAGCGGCTTGGGAAATGGGAGTGGGAGAAGCGAGAAATTATTATTCGATGGATATAATGTTTCGTTGACACTGCATGAGTCAGTTCTAAAGATGTGCTGCACAACATGGTATCTATAGTTAAGGATACGTTATTGTGCATTGAAAAATTTGTTAAGAGGTTCTTTGAAAGAAGGAAGGAATGAAGGAAGTATGGGAGGAAAGGTTGGAGGAACACAAGGCAATTTTGGGAGGTGCTGAATATGCCTATTGCTTTGATTATGGTGACAATACCGTGGGTGTCTACATATGTCCAAACTCAAACTGTACAGATTAAATAAATATGCAGTATTTTCTATGTCTATTATATAGTCAATTAAACTATTAAAATTAGGTTTAGTTAAAATTTTGCTGGAAATAGCTTTTTTCAAAAGAGTTGAAAGATAAGAAGGTGGGAGACTAGAAAAGAAAGAAATTGGATTAGGCATGTGTGGGCCTCCCATTGCAGTGACCACTCTTACAGCAGAGCACCGGCTCTGGGCCCATGCTCCAGAGCCCTGGCTTGTAATTGGACACACTAGTCCAGCCTATCCATGGCACGTGGGATTTTCCCCAGCCAGGGATTGAACAGGTGCCTCCTTGCACTGCAAGGCAGACTCTGGACCACCCACTGGACCACCAAGAAAGCCCTCCTTTTATTTTTTTAATCCATATTTTGTAGTTTTAAGTGCAAAAGTGTTGGCAAACACCTAAACAAATTGGAAGTCTTATGCATTGTTGGTAGGAAAGTAAAATGCTGCAGTAGCTATGAAAAAATAGCATAAAGTATCCTAAAAAAATCAAAAATAGAATTACTATTTGATCCAGCACCCACTTCTGGATATACTTTCTAAAGAATTCAACTCAGGATCTGAAGGATTAGCTGCACTCTATGTTTACCGTAGCATTATTCACAGCAGCCAATCTATGGACATAACTGAATAACAAAGTATTATTTGTCCTTAAAAAAGAAAATTCTGCCCTTTGAGACAACATGGATGAACTAGGAGGACAGTATAGTAAGTTAAGCCAATCAGAAGACAAAAACTAATTTCCCTTGGATGAGGTATCTAAAATAGTTACACTCTTTGAAGCAGAGGATAAAATAGGAGTTGCCAGCGGCTTGGGAAATGGGAGTGGGAGAAGCGAGAAATTATTATTCGATGGATATAATGTTTCGTTGACACTGCATGAGTCAGTTCTAAAGATGTGCTGCACAACATGGTATCTATAGTTAAGGATACGTTATTGTGCATTGAAAAATTTGTTAAGAGGTTCTTTGAAAGAAGGAAGGAATGAAGGAAGTATGGGAGGAAAGGTTGGAGGAACACAAGGCAATTTTGGGAGGTGCTGAATATGCCTATTGCTTTGATTATGGTGACAATACCGTGGGTGTCTACATATGTCCAAACTCAAACTGTACAGATTAAATAAATATGCAGTATTTTCTATGTCTATTATATAGTCAATTAAACTATTAAAATTAGGTTTAGTTAAAATTTTGCTGGAAATAGCTTTTTTCAAAAGAGTTGAAAGATAAGAAGGTGGGAGACTAGAAAAGAAAGAAATTGAAAGAAAAGATACTTTCAGAATCTTCTAAAAGCTGAGGAATATTTCCAGCAGCGAGCTTCTAATTTCATTTAACTTTGCTCACATTTAGACACATTTTTTTTTAAATTTCATTCTGAATTTAAACTCTTCTCTACAAAATGATTCAGGATTATTGACAGTGTTTCTAAAGACTCCATGATGGTCAATTTCAAGGGTAAGATAAATGCCACAATGCCATGGTATATAAATGATCTGGCAAAACTTTGTGTGTTCTCTGGGCCATGTTTTCAGTGTAAATTTGTTTTCTTTGTTGCTTTGCTTTTTCACCTTGTTCTTATCATCTGAGGGAGAACAGAACTTTACAATAGCTCCATAGGTTAGGAAATAATTAGGTGGAAAAACAAATTAAATGCCTCCACTTGATAAGTCCACTGTGACTCTGATCAGGATTATATAGGTTGGATTTCTGCCTTGAAACCAATACAACATAGTGATAAACTGCTGTTCATCAAAGGTTTACTTTTAAAATTTGACCGAGATAAAATATATAGTAATAAATATCTTGCTACAAAATAGTCTAAATTTATCTGTACAACTCATTTCTTTTCATCTATTCCTTGTCTGCTCTTGCAGTAAAGTATAATGACTTCTATGTAAATGCACTCATGTAACAGGGAATGAATATATTAAAAGATGAAACACCTAATCAAAGTCATTGTATTATTTCTTGAGTCTTTTCATGAGTTTCAAAGCCTTGCTTAAGATATACCAAAAACTTGGCACATGCTTTAAAGTATCCCTTTCAAATTAACACATGAAAATGTAATCCAAATATTTTAACACATTCCATTTATTCTTCATTTTGTTGAATACTGAAATTGGAAATCCACACCAGCAGAGGAGCTGCCTAGATTTAATACCAAAAGTTAAGTTTCTTAATTAAATAAATATGCAGTTTTTAAATATAGTCAATTAAACTATTAAAATTAGGTTTAGTTAAAATTTTGCTGGAAATAGCTTTTTTCAAAAGAGTTGAAAGATAAGAAGGTGGGAGACTAGAAAAGAAAGAAATTGAAAGAAAAGATACTTTCAGAATCTTCTAAAAGCTGAGGAATATTTCCAGCAGCGAGCTTCTAATTTCATTTAACTTTGCTCACATTTAGACACATTTTTTTTTTAAATTTCATTCTGAATTTAAACTCTTCTCTACAAAATGATTCAGGATTATTGACAGTGTTTCTAAAGACTCCATGATGGTCAATTTCAAGGGTAAGATAAATGCCACAATGCCATGGTATATAAATGATCTGGCAAAACTTTGTGTGTTCTCTGGGCCATGTTTTCAGTGTAAATTTGTTTTCTTTGTTGCTTTGCTTTTTCACCTTGTTCTTATCATCTGAGGGAGAACAGAACTTTACAATAGCTCCATAGGTTAGGAAATAATTAGGTGGAAAAACAAATTAAATGCCTCCACTTGATAAGTCCACTGTGACTCTGATCAGGATTATATAGGTTGGATTTCTGCCTTGAAACCAATACAACATAGTGATAAACTGCTGTTCATCAAAGGTTTACTTTTAAAATTTGACCGAGATAAAATATATAGTAATAAATATCTTGCTACAAAATAGTCTAAATTTATCTGTACAACTCATTTCTTTTCATCTATTCCTTGTCTGCTCTTGCAGTAAAGTATAATGACTTCTATGTAAATGCACTCATGTAACAGGGAATGAATATATTAAAAGATGAAACACCTAATCAAAGTCATTGTATTATTTCTTGAGTCTTTTCATGAGTTTCAAAGCCTTGCTTAAGATATACCAAAAACTTGGCACATGCTTTAAAGTATCCCTTTCAAATTAACACATGAAAATGTAATCCAAATATTTTAACACATTCCATTTATTCTTCATTTTGTTGAATACTGAAATTGGAAATCCACACCAGCAGAGGAGCTGCCTAGATTTAATACCAAAAGTTAAGTTTCTTAATTAAATAATACACTGCTAAAGCTCTGGGTATATGTGCACATTCTTGCTACACATACACACAGGGGTTTATGATTGATTTTCATGAGGAAAGTAGCACATCTTAACGTACAGATACTGAGCAACTTATTGATAAGTTGCCGTTTTCTCTGAACAAGCAACTAACATCACTGTGCAAAATGTACAAGGAACAAAAAGCAACGGTAAAAATACAAAGAAATGAGAAAGTAAAAAATAAAAAAAAGTATTTAAAGGGACTCTGATAATTTTTTGAATTAAATACATATGTGTATACACCCACACACTTGCATATACAACTTTACAATGTTCCCATGGTAGGTTAGTTGTGTCTTTTTACAGGTCATACAATAGTATGCTTTGATCCAAGTGTTAAAAACAAATGCTCACTTACATGCTATAAAATTAATGTCACAGTAGGGTTAGACTTACCTCTGTCACCACACATAATTAGCTTGTTGGTGACATTTAATATTTACTCTGTTAGCAACTTTCAAGTATGTAATGCAGCATTGTTAACTATAATTACCACAGAGCACAGATTATCTGTATATAAAATCTTCAGTATTTATTCATCCTGTAACTGGAAGTTTTACTGTTTGACTTGTAAGTCCCAATTTCTCTTACTGCCTAGTCCTTGGAAATGACCATTCTGCTCCATTTTTATGAGCTTTGCTTTTTTAGATTCCAACTGATAAAGTGATATCATACAGTATTGTTTTTTTCTCTTTTTGATATTTCAATTAGTGCAAATGCCCTTGAGTTTCATTCACATTATCACAAAAAGCAGAATGTACTCCTTTTCCAAGGCTGAATAATATCCGTGTGTGTGTGAATGTATGCACACACAAATACTCTATTTTCTTTAAACATTAATCCTTAGATGGACACTTGGGTTGTTTCTGCATCTTGGCTATTGTGGATAATACTGCAATGATTATGAGAATGCAGCTATATCACCAAGACCCTCTGGATATACACCCAGAAGTCAAATATCTGGAACATTTGATACTTCTATTTTTACTGTGGTAATTATTTTTGAATATATAAGCATATCAAATAATCATGCTGTAGTCTGTAAATTTATGCAGTGTTATATGTCAGTAATATCTCAATACATGTAGACAAAAAAGAAAAAAGGATTAAGGGGAGAAAAACTAGACCTAGAAGGTATTAAAAAAACTCAAAATTCAATAGGGGTATTTATAAATAAATAAATACTTCCAACAGAAAATGGACAAAATGCAAAGAGGCATTTTAGCAAAGATGATCTACAGATGACAAATGAGTACATGAAATGATGTGCAAGTTCATTAGTCACAGAAAAATGGGAACTAAAATCACAATGAGATATCCTTGTGCACCTCTGAAAATTATTAAAAGAAAAAATACTGGCAACACCAAATATCATAGAAAGTGTGGAGAAATCTTATCACTGCTGGTTGGACTGTAAAGTAGTACAGTCACCCTGGGAACTGGTTCTGCAGTTTCTTAAACAATGAAGCATGTACTTACTATATAATACAGCAATTTTCATCTAGGATGTTTATCTCAGAGAAATAAAAAATGATATCCTCATAAAAGCCTACACACAAATGTTTTTAAGCTACTTTATTTATAACAACAACAAAGAAGAAACAATCCAAACACTTTTGTTATAGGTTTAAAAGGTAATCAAACTGTGATACCAGGAAATAACTACTTAATAAATATGAACAAACTATTGATATACACAAATTTGGTTGAAATTCCAGAGAATCTTGCTGATTGAATAAAGTCAGTCCCCATAGATTATGTATCATATGATTTCATTTATATTACATTCTTGAAATGACAGAACTGTAGAAATGGAGAATGAATTAGGGTTTCCAAGAATTAGGGATGGGATGGAAAAGGATCGTGGTCATAAAAGAGGCAAATGAGGCATGGATGGAAATGTTCTCTACTTGATTTTTCGTGTGTGTGTGAATGTATGCACACAAATACTCTATTTTCTTTAAACATTAATCCTTAGATGGACACTTGGGTTGTTTCTGCATCTTGGCTATTGTGGATAATACTGCAATGATTATGAGAATGCAGATATATCACCAAGACCCTCTGGATATACACCCAGAAGTCAAATATCTGGAACATTTGATACTTCTATTTTTACTGTGGTAATTATTTTTGAATATATAAGCATATCAAATAATCATGCTGTAGTCTGTAAATTTATGCAGTGTTATATGTCAGTAATATCTCAATACATGTAGACAAAAAAGAAAAAAGGATTAAGGGGAGAAAAACTAGACCTAGAAGGTATTAAAAAAACTCAAAATTCAATAGGGGTATTTATAAATAAATAAATACTTCCAACAGAAAATGGACAAAATGCAAAGAGGCATTTTAGCAAAGATGATCTACAGATGACAAATGAGTACATGAAATGATGTGCAAGTTCATTAGTCACAGAAAAATGGGAACTAAAATCACAATGAGATATCCTTGTGCACCTCTGAAAATTATTAAAAGAAAAAAAATACTGGCAACACCAAATATCATAGAAAGTGTGGAGAAATCTTATCACTGCTGGTTGGACTGTAAAGTAGTACAGTCACCCTGGGAACTGGTTCTGCAGTTTCTTAAACAATGAAGCATGTACTTACTATATAATACAGCAATTTTCATCTAGGATGTTTATCTCAGAGAAATAAAAAATGATATCCTCATAAAAGCCTACACACAAATGTTTTTAAGCTACTTTATTTATAACAACAACAAAGAAGAAACAATCCAAACACTTTTGTTATAGGTTTAAAAGGTAATCAAACTGTGATACCAGGAAATAACTACTTAATAAATATGAACAAACTATTGATATACACAAATTTGGTTGAAATTCCAGAGAATCTTGCTGATTGAATAAAGTCAGTCCCCATAGATTATGTATCATATGATTTCATTTATATTACATTCTTGAAATGACAGAACTGTAGAAATGGAGAATGAATTAGGGTTTCCAAGAATTAGGGATGGGATGGAAAAGGATCGTGGTCATAAAAGAGCAAATGAGGCATGATGGAAATGTTCTCTACCTTGACTGTTTTCATGCAAACAATCTCCTGATAATATACTATATAGCTTTTCAACATGGTACTTATTGTTACATACCTGAAGTCAAGTGTATACACAGTCTCTATTACTTTTAAAAGTCACATATGGGCCTATAATTATATGAAAATAAACTTTTAAAATTAAAATAAAATAGAACCTAGTCTAAATTTAAAAGAAAAGTAAAAGTGTTAATTTCCTGGTTGTGTCCAACTCTTTTGGAGCCCAAAGACTGTAGCCTGCCAGGTTCCTCAGGTCCCTGGCAAGAATACTGGAGTGGGTCACTGTTTCCAACTTCAGGGAATCTTCCCTGCCCAGGGATTGAACCCAAGTCTCCTGCACTGCAGGTAGATTCTTTACCATTGAGTCAAAAGAGAACCTTGTAAATTAAAAAAAAAAAAAAAATCAACATCAAATAATCTATCTCTTACAATATAATAATAAATCCTAATTTTTTAATTCAATGAGAATTATATTGCTTTTTAAATTTTTTTAAAATCCCACTATACATCAATAAAAATCAGAAATCTCTTAAAAAGTTTTAAGAAAACTAAAAAGAAAAATCTAGGTTTAAGAGCTGTCTTATAAAAAAGTTCTATATGATTTAGGAATTTCTGATCATGCTAAAAATTGAAGTGGCAAAACTAACATCCTACTTTTTAAAAATTGAAGTACAGTTGGTATAAAATGTGATAGTTTCAGATTTAAAGCAAAGTGATTTTGATATATATATATATATATACGCACACACACACACACACACACATATATACATATATGTACATGCATATACTCTTTTTTTAAAATTTTTTTTGGCCACTTTTATTGGTCTTTCATTTATTTATTTTCATCCATCTTTGATCTTTAGCCTGTGTGGGCCTCCCATCACAGTGGCCCCCCTCATCGCAGAGCACCGGCTCTGGGCGCATGCACTCCAGAGCCCTGGCTTGGTAATTGGACACATCGGTCCAGCCGCTCCACAGCACATGGGATCTTCCCAGGCTAGGGATCGAACCGGTGCCCCTTGCACTGCAAGGCAGAGTCCTTATCCACTGGGCCACCAGGGAAGCCCCCATATACATTCTTTATCAGATGCTTTTTCATTATATATTATAAGATATTGAATATAGGAATATAGTTCCCTGTGTGACACAGTAGGTCCTTGTTATCTGTTTTATGTATATACAATGTAGCTGTTAATCTCAAACTCCTAATTTATCCTTACCCTCCCTCTTTCCCCTTTGGTATACAGAAGATTGTTTTACATGTCTGTAAGTCTTAACATTCTACTTTTAAGTATTCCAAAATACTTTTTTCTTGATAGTCTTAGGTTTAATATCCCAATATATCCAGCCATTTAATTATCACTTTATAGTAATTTTATACAATGCTATTATTACTCCAAAACAATTGCAATGTATTAATCGTTCTTCTCTAATCTCATAAATTACTATTTTTAATTGGCTTAATATAAGAAAGTATTCTTCCTAAATATATCTAGGTAATATAGAAGCTTTAATAACTGTATTCTCAACCTTTTTACTGTATGTCAGTTGTATTTAAGTTGCTTTTAAATTTTTAAAATCCCACTATACATCAATAAAATCAGAAATCTCTTAAAAAGTTTTAAGAAAACTAAAAAGAAAAATCTAGGTTTAAGAGCTGTCTTATAAAAAAGTTCTATATGATTTAGGAATTTCTGATCATGCTAAAAATTGAAGTGGCAAAACTAACATCCTACTTTTTAAAAATTGAAGTACAGTTGGTATAAAATGTGATAGTTTCAGGTTTAAAGCAAAGTGATTTTGATATATATATATATATACGCACACACACACACACACACATATATACATATATGTACATGCATATACTCTTTTTTTAAAATTTTTTTTGGCCACTTTTATTGGTCTTTCATTTATTTATTTTCATCCATCTTTGATCTTTAGCCTGTGTGGGCCTCCCATCACAGTGGCCCCCCTCATCGCAGAGCACCGGCTCTGGGCGCATGCACTCCAGAGCCCTGGCTTGGTAATTGGACACATCGGTCCAGCCGCTCCACAGCACATGGGATCTTCCCAGGCTAGGGATCGAACCGGTGCCCCTTGCACTGCAAGGCAGAGTCCTTATCCACTGGGCCACCAGGGAAGCCCCCATATACATTCTTTATCAGATGCTTTTTCATTATATATTATAAGATATTGAATATAGGAATATAGTTCCCTGTGTGACACAGTAGGTCCTTGTTATCTGTTTTATGTATATACAATGTAGCTGTTAATCTCAAACTCCTAATTTATCCTTACCCTCCCTCTTTCCCCTTTGGTATACAGAAGATTGTTTTACATGTCTGTAAGTCTTAACATTCTACTTTTAAGTATTCCAAAATACTTTTTTCTTGATAGTCTTAGGTTTAATATCCCAATATATCCAGCCATTTAATTATCACTTTATAGTAATTTTATACAATGCTATTATTACTCCAAAACAATTGCAATGTATTAATCGTTCTTCTCTAATCTCATAAATTACTATTTTTAATTGGCTTAATATAAGAAAGTATTCTTCTTAAATATATCTAGGTAATATAGAAGCTTTAATAACTGTATTCTCAACCTTTTTTTACTGTATGTCAGTTGTATTTAAGTTGCTTTTATTTGTTAAATACTGAGTCAGTGGACTTCATAAATTTAAATAATTATTGTACTCATTATTATTGTTGCAATAATAAACCTTTATTCTAATTGACCAGCAAACTGCCCATGTAGTTTCACAAGTTACATATAACTTTGTCATCTATGTAGCTAGTATAATTTGAATGACAGCTTTTGTTAAACAAATGAGATAGAAAGTAAATGATCTTTAATGAATGCAAAAATCTAGTCTGAACTAAAGGTAAATCCAAAGCATGCAGGAAAAAAATGTGTTTAGACAGCAAGATTAAAGCCAGTACTTCCAGTTTATCATGATATGATTTATGTATTACTAAGCCTCTATTTGCAAAATTACTTTACCTGAGAAAAAACTAAGATCAAACTGAGAAAATACAAAGTAAAAAAAAAGTTTATTTAATAAAACATTCATTTCTACTCTGCATTCACTCACAGACGAGCTCACATAAATGTTAAGACAATAATAGTATCGATAATAATAACAATAATAATAGCTAAATACTTCAACAGGCTAACCACGAGCTGCAAAACAATTCAGAATGACATGCTTAGGGTCCTACTTCTGGTTGTGATGGAGTAGATTGTATCAAACAAAATTGCCAGCTGTGAGAAGCTGTAAAAACTGGACAAAAAAAAAAAAAAACAAAGCAAAGTGTGTAAAGGAGTCAGAAAGCAGCCAACAGAGCTAGGACTTGAGGGATTAAGTTTTTTAAGTCAAGGAAAACAATATGAGCTCTTCAGTCCTGAAGAATTACGGATAATTATGGTGAATAACTGCACATTCGTGTTTGCAAAAGACTCATTAGCCTGGGGAGACAATAATTTTTTTTTCAAATCTCAAGCAAACCCTGGGAGATAGTCAAAGACAGGGAAGCCTAGCATGCTGCAGTCCATGGGGTCGCAAAGAGTGAGACACGACTTAGAGAGTGAACAATAACAACAAAGGTTTACATAAAGAAAAAGGCAATCAGACAGAACTAAATCTAATATTCTTTGTGCAAATTTTCTAGGACGAAATTTGCTGATCCCTAAAATCTCACATGCATAGGGTAGAGGTGGTAAGTTTCCATTATAAAGCATTTCCTAAAGACTAAAAGGCTAAGCAGAGTCTGGCAGTTTGAAAGTAATGATATAAGAAAAAACTTGACGTTAGCATTTAACAAGGAGAAGGGGCCTGGTAAATAACCATGCGTTCAGTGCAGACACATGAAGGTCAAACTGTAGAAGAAAGAGGAATATAAGAAATAAGTATTGTCTCACAAGGACTAGAAATTTAGTCTTGAATTATTGGAATGTCCGGAGAGGTCATGAGGATATAGATTTGTCATCTATGTACAGTAAAAAGAAGCTTTATTTAATAAAACGTTCATTTCTTTAACTTAAAGCCAGTACTTCCAGTTTATCATGATATGATTTATGTATTACTAAGCCTCTATTTGCAAAATTACTTTACCTGAGAAAAAACTAAGATCAAACTGAGAAAATACAAAGTAAAAAAAAAGTTTATTTAATAAAACGTTCATTTCTACTCTGCATTCACTCACAGACGAGCTCACATAAATGTTAAGACAATAATAGTATCGATAATAATAACAATAATAATAGCTAAATACTTCAACAGGCTAACCACGAGCTGCAAAACAATTCAGAATGACATGCTTAGGGTCCTACTTCTGGTTGTGATGGAGTAGATTGTATCAAACAAAATTGCCAGCTGTGAGAAGCTGTAAAAACTGGACAAAAAAAAAAAAAAACAAAGCAAAGTGTGTAAAGGAGTCAGAAAGCAGCCAACAGAGCTAGGACTTGAGGGATTAAGTTTTTTAAGTCAAGGAAAACAATATGAGCTCTTCAGTCCTGAAGAATTACGGATAATTATGGTGAATAACTGCACATTCGTGTTTGCAAAAGACTCATTAGCCTGGGGAGACAATAATTTTTTTTTCAAATCTCAAGCAAACCCTGGGAGATAGTCAAAGACAGGGAAGCCTAGCATGCTGCAGTCCATGGGGTCGCAAAGAGTGAGACACGACTTAGAGAGTGAACAATAACAACAAAGGTTTACATAAAGAAAAAGGCAATCAGACAGAACTAAATCTAATATTCTTTGTGCAAATTTTCTAGGACGAAATTTGCTGATCCCTAAAATCTCACATGCATAGGGTAGAGGTGGTAAGTTTCCATTATAAAGCATTTCCTAAAGACTAAAAGGCTAAGCAGAGTCTGGCAGTTTGAAAGTAATGATATAAGAAAAAACTTGACGTTAGCATTTAACAAGGAGAAGGGGCCTGGTAAATAACCATGCGTTCAGTGCAGACACATGAAGGTCAAACTGTAGAAGAAAGAGGAATATAAGAAATAAGTATTGTCTCACAAGGACTAGAAATTTAGTCTTGAATTATTGGAATGTCCGGAGAGGTCATGAGATTTGCATATACTTTTCCTGTGTTAGAAGAAAATTAAATTTTCTCTGAACAAAATTATTATCATTCAGAGTATTACAAATTTTCACCTATCTGGCAACTAATCACCAAATTCCAGGCATACTAGATCACAGACTGAGGAGAAAAAAAAAACAGAAAAAACTAAGGTAACCCGACTAAAAGCTATTTCTTAAAATGGAATTACTGAACAAAACTTCAAAATAAGTATTGCAGATAAGTCCACCAATGAATGCTAAAATTAGTGGACAAAAAGGTATCATGAAGAAGAAGATACATCCACTCAAATTATCTCCCCATAAAACATGTACATAATTAAGAGAGAAAAGCAGGAATTGAAATTCTCTCACAGCAGAGAAACTTGAGAGACACTACTTTACCGAAGCATTCAGAGAAGTCAATACTGGCATGAGCAACTGAAGGGTGGCCTAGCCCAGAAAGATTCAAACTGATCTCTAAACCTCACCCCAGTGCTGCCCCACAGAGCTCACAGATAGCATACAAAATAACCACAGAGATTTTTTCAACTCCTGCACACCCATCAGATGCACAGTGGACACAAACGAACCATAGGGACATCTCCAACTCCAGACATACATGTGTGTTCTTGATAGACAGCTGTGTCTTCAAGTGACCTTAGGCAGCCAAAAGCCTATTAAAAGGTTCAGAAATACATGATACACACATACATACAGCTGAGTATAACCGACTAAATTCTGGGAAAGACATGCGCAATAGGGCCTGTCGCTACATACCCTGCAACTGTCAATCAAAACTGTCACTTCATGCCCACCTAGATGAATATATAAAAACCCTGTCTTCAAAAGCCCATCATTATGATTCCAGCACCTCTCTTAGCCCTGACCCACTTCTCGTTGAAGTGTTCTTTCTGCTTTTCTTTTTTTTTTTTTTTTTTCAAAAAACCTGTTTTTTTTTTGTTTTTTTCTCATGGGTAAAACCTCAGCTTCCTCTGTGTCCATACCAAGGACTGAAGCCCACAAGGACAGGTCCTCTTTGACTCTCTCTACCTGCTAATAATATCTCCACTAATAAAATACAATGATATTTGGGATCTGTGACATTTGTTAGGATAGTGTTTTTCTGTAAGAATATGATTAATTTTGCAAGAATACCATGGAATATTTTACAAGAATTTCACAAGATTCCATTAAATTCTTGCAAAAAAAAAAAAAAAGAAAAAAAAACTAACATCAATCTCCTCAAGAGAAAATATGAGACAGAACCAAATTGAGGGGCAAAAGGCAAAAAAAAAAAAAAAAAAAAGGGCATAGTTACAGAACTTGAGAAGTCTACAATGAGTGGCTTCCTAAAGTCTACCAGTAGCTACCCTTCCAGTGATTAGGCAATGAGACCTCTCACTCTGGTATAGTTAGGTAAAACAGATGAGACAGAGAAGTTAAAACTAAGAGAGCAATTCCAGATCTTCTCGGCACACACAAAAGTTCACTTTTATCTTGGTCCATTATGTACTCACTTGAAGGAAAGGCCGGTGGCCCACCTTTTGCATTTCATCTTGAGAATCTTCACATGAGCACACATAGATACACCAATCTCTTCAGTAGCCACATCTTTTTACCCTGTATGATGCTAACATTATTCATTTAAATGAGACTATAATTGGTACCACAGAGATTTTTTCAACTCCTGCACACCCATCAGATGCACAGTGGACACAAACGAACCATAGGGACATCTCCAACTCCAGACATACATGTGTGTTCTTGATAGACAGCTGTGTCTTCAAGTGACCTTAGGCAGCCAAAAGTCTATTAAAAGGTTCAGAAATACATGATACACACATACATACAGCTGAGTATAACCGACTAAATTCTGGGAAAGACATGCGCAATAGGGCCTGTCGCTACATACCCTGCAACTGTCAATCAAAACTGTCACTTCATGCCCACCTAGATGAATATATAAAAACCCTGTCTTCAAAAGCCCATCATTATGATTCCAGCACCTCTCTTAGCCCTGACCCACTTCTCGTTGAAGTGTTCTTTCTGCTTTTCTTTTTTTTTTTTTTTTTTTCAAAAAACCTGTTTTTTTTTTGTTTTTTTCTCATGGGTAAAACCTCAGCTTCCTCTGTGTCCATACCAAGGACTGAAGCCCACAAGGACAGGTCCTCTTTGACTCTCTCTACCTGCTAATAATATCTCCACTAATAAAATACAATGATATTTGGGATCTGTGACATTTGTTAGGATAGTGTTTTTCTGTAAGAATATGATTAATTTTGCAAGAATACCATGGAATATTTTACAAGAATTTCACAAGATTCCATTAAATTCTTGCAAAAAAAAAAAAAAAGAAAAAAAAACTAACATCAATCTCCTCAAGAGAAAATATGAGACAGAACCAAATTGAGGGGCAAAAGGCAAAAAAAAAAAAAAAAAAAAAGGGCATAGTTACAGAACTTGAGAAGTCTACAATGAGTGGCTTCCTAAAGTCTACCAGTAGCTACCCTTCCAGTGATTAGGCAATGAGACCTCTCACTCTGGTATAGTTAGGTAAAACAGATGAGACAGAGAAGTTAAAACTAAGAGAGCAATTCCAGATCTTCTCGGCACACACAAAAGTTCACTTTTATCTTGGTCCATTATGTACTCACTTGAAGGAAAGGCCGGTGGCCCACCTTTTGCATTTCATCTTGAGAATCTTCACATGAGCACACATAGATACACCAATCTCTTCAGTAGCCACATCTTTTTACCCTGTATGATGCTAACATTATTCATTTAAATAAGGACACTATAATCTTACTTAAGAAACCAAACCTTATCAATTGCTGGGACCTAGCTCCCAATAGAACCTGTTCTGCTGTAATAGATGTTTCCGTAATGAAAAATAGCTCATGAGTGGTTGATAACTATGGTAAGGATATCCGTGTGATACAATTAAAACTTAAATAGAAAAAGATCTTCATCAGCTTTGCTGCTACCCTGATATCAGGGAATGTTTCAGCTCAATTTTAAGAGGGGAAAAAGAGCAAGCACCAGTACTAGGATTTCCTTTTCAGAAAATTATACCCTGAGTTTGAAGTAGGTATTTGCTCCTAGCAGTTTAGCTGGAATCCCTTATAGACGAATGTAAAATCTGTGGTTCAGGGCACACATGTCTGTGAAGATTTAACACAGCCTTAGATTACTCTCTGGTGATTACTTTTTAAGTGGTCTGGTTTAAAAATTACATTGATTTTACATAGATATCTCTTTTGCTATTAATTTCATTTATTTTTTTTTCATTATTTAACTCATTTATTTCAGTATCTGATGGTGAAGAACATTTTTTTTTCAAGAATTCATCATATCATTTTCAAAGAGAAACACCTTGCATGCTATATTCTTCTGTATACTGCAATTGTATCAAACAGCAAATGGCTACCAAATATTTCTCAATACAAAATATTAAGTTTATAAATTTGAGATTTTTAGGCCATTTGGCAATCAATACTAAATTATTCTGAATTCATACTCTAAATTATTCTGGATTATTCTGAGCCCACGTAGTACATGCTTGTCATCTCAATAAACAAAGACTCTAAACATATTTATGCAGTTAATATTTCAGCTAATGTAATTAGCTCTAGTGTTCTTATATCTCATGTGATCAACACTTTATAGAATGATAAACCAAAATGGAGTTAGGATTGTTTAAAACTGCATGGCCTCTGCATGGTGACACTGATTTTAAATCCTAAATAGACCTATAATTCAGGAAAAATTTCCCACCATCACTTTGGCTACATGCCTCTAAATTATAATCATCAGTGATTTTTCTCAACTGCTACCATGGCTTTCCAATGCCCTTCACTTCCAACCACACACCCAGTCTTCTCGCTCTTCTCTGAACACTTCTCCATGTTTCACACATCAAATGCTCCTTTGGTTTATCATCATTCACCATCTTCTTCTTTTACCTGAGCTCCTAACTATACTTTCCTGCTCACTCATTTTCCTACTGATACTTACTCACCTATCAGATCTCAACATATGGTCACTTTCTCAGGGTCTGATTGTGTTATACTCCAGGCTAGATTAATACACCCCATTATTTTCTCTCACAAAAATGTTCTTTTCTAGGTTGATTCTATCAAAATAATTACTGAGTTTAAACACAACAATTACTAAATGATCTTTGTACAATTAATTATCTGACTACCTATCTCTCTACTCCTTTTCTGGCTAATCTCCATGAAAAGAGGAGTCACATATCAATTTGGGTCATGACTAGTCAGTCATCATTAGATAGCACTCTCCTTGACACCATATACATATTTACTAAGATAGACACAGTTTCACTTCCGTTTTGTATTAGGCTATAATAAGAGAATGAGCTTTAAAATAGAATTCTGTAAATTCTATGCAACACTTGCCTCACTCTACAAGAAGTCTTATGCTACATAAAAGGAGAATCAGCTTAAATGTCACAATAAAAACTAGCAAGTTTTCAAACCTGAACTCTCTCTGCCCTTACCTGGATTTGCAGTTAAACGTTGAAAGCGTGTTACAAACTATGAAAACCACGTTAGAGATGGAGGAGTGAATAGCAGACGGCTTTAGACAAGCAATTGCTAAAATTGCTATTAAGGATTTAAAAAATTCTTCCAAATGTAATTAAAATCACATTGCATAACAGAAGGTCAATGGCCAAAAGGAAAATAAAATGTTCACATGGACAAGTTATAGATAGTCTGAGGACATCATTATCAAGAAATATTATATAAATTAAGAGCAATAAAATCCATCTCTCCAAACTTAAAGGAAAAGGCTTTAAAAGTATTATTTTCCTAGACCTGAAAATATGTGTGCATAAGCAGCAAGGTTTGTTCTGCAAGATATTATTCCTCCCCTTTCTTTATTGCCTGTTGCTAAAATGGCACTAGGTCAAAACAATGAGATTCTCTGCTGATAGTGGTGCTATAAATACATAGATTTATTGATAGACTTATGACACTGCAGACGTTTTTCAATTAGTATTACAGTCATTAACTAGGCAGGGAATATATGGATAGCGGCACTTTATTCAATTATACTTATAAAGATGTATTACTGCAGATGATAAGAAGTAATAGAAACACTTGTATATAATAGTACTTAAGTGAAATACCAATAAAATGCTTTTTTCCCATCTCCAACAATAAAGCTGATATGGTTTTGCTACTCCCACATCTCTAAATCTTTAAGCTTGGATCTGTTCCCTGAGTGTTCTTGGCTTCCTGCATAAGTTGCAAGGAGTTGAGTTTTGTGGTATTAGGGCAGTTATGTAAAACTCTTTCCGCCAGCTATGCATGGCTTGATATTTCATGTGATTTAATTGTCTGCTCAAATATCAGCCCATTGAAGAAACCTGCTCCAATTGTTCCATCAAAAAAGCCTCCCCACTTTCCTAACTCCATTTACTCACCATACCATTACTTTGCACTCGTAGGAGTAAAAGTATCCAGGTTTGTAGGATTTGGAGATTCTTATACTGTCACATGGGTTTCCCTGGTGGCTCACATGGTGAAGAATCTACCTACACTGCAGGAGACCAGGGTTTGATCCCTGGGTTGGGAAGATCCCCTGGAGAAAGGAATGGCTACCCACTCCAGTATTCTTGCCTGGAGAATTCCATGGTTTGTCCATGGGTCACAAAAATTCGGGCATGACTGAGAGACCTTCACTTCACTTCATTCTTCATACTATCACACGGTGAGGTAAATGTTGCCTAGGATACAATTGCTGGTAATAGAAGAAGTCTAAAAATCAGTTGAGTAGTTTTTCAATATAGGACAATCATTATCAAGAAATATTATATAAATTAAGAGCAATAAAATCCATCTCTCCAAACTTAAAGGAAAAGGCTTTAAAAGTATTATTTTCCTAGACCTGAAAATATGTGTGCATAAGCAGCAAGGTTTGTTCTGCAAGATATTATTCCTCCCCTTTCTTTATTGCCTGTTGCTAAAATGGCACTAGGTCAAAACAATGAGATTCTCTGCTGATAGTGGTGCTATAAATACATAGATTTATTGATAGACTTATGACACTGCAGACGTTTTTCAATTAGTATTACAGTCATTAACTAGGCAGGGAATATATGGATAGCGGCACTTTATTCAATTATACTTATAAAGATGTATTACTGCAGATGATAAGAAGTAATAGAAACACTTGTATATAATAGTACTTAAGTGAAATACCAATAAAATGCTTTTTTCCCATCTCCAACAATAAAGCTGATATGGTTTTGCTACTCCCACATCTCTAAATCTTTAAGCTTGGATCTGTTCCCTGAGTGTTCTTGGCTTCCTGCATAAGTTGCAAGGAGTTGAGTTTTGTGGTATTAGGGCAGTTATGTAAAACTCTTTCCGCCAGCTATGCATGGCTTGATATTTCATGTGATTTAATTGTCTGCTCAAATATCAGCCCATTGAAGAAACCTGCTCCAATTGTTCCATCAAAAAAGCCTCCCCACTTTCCTAACTCCATTTACTCACCATACCATTACTTTGCACTCGTAGGAGTAAAAGTATCCAGGTTTGTAGGATTTGGAGATTCTTATACTGTCACATGGGTTTCCCTGGTGGCTCACATGGTGAAGAATCTACCTACACTGCAGGAGACCAGGGTTTGATCCCTGGGTTGGGAAGATCCCCTGGAGAAAGGAATGGCTACCCACTCCAGTATTCTTGCCTGGAGAATTCCATGGTTTGTCCATGGGTCACAAAAATTCGGGCATGACTGAGAGACCTTCACTTCACTTCATTCTTCATACTATCACACGGTGAGGTAAATGTTGCCTAGGATACAATTGCTGGTAATAGAAGAAGTCTAAAAATCAGTTGAGTAGTTTTTCAATATAGGACACTTCATAATTGTGTTAATAATAAAGATAAGGAAGGGGATACAGTGAAAACTCAAGGTCACCCAAGCTTGGTGCATGAAACCTTAAATCTTGGCTAGAGGTAGGGATTCAAATGAGCTTCCCTGATGATTCAGCAGTCAAGAGTCTACCTGCAATGCAGGGGCCACAGAATATGCCGATTTGATCTCTTGGTTGAGGAGATCCCCTAAAGGAGAAAATAGTAGCCCACTGCAGTATTCTTGTCTGGAGAATACCATGGACAGAGGAGTCTAGTGGGCTACAGTCCAGCATTGAAAAGAGTCAGACAGGACTATGCACACACATGTGCACACACACACACACACACACACAGATTCAAAACGGGAGGGTAATCAGTCATAGCTGGTAATCAGTCAGGCTGCTATGACTAATGGATTCAAGTTCAGAGTGGTTCATATAATAGAAGAGAATTACAGCTCAAGGTAGCTAGAAGTTGGGGTAAGAAGCAAGTTTCCACAGTCACTGTGGTCTCAAGTTGAGGGCCACTGTAACATTGTCAATATAAAGCCATTTTGGATCATCAGATCATTACCCTATTGCTAGAATCAGTCAGAAAAGGAAGGAACACACACTACTTTTGTTCATCTTCTATTGACTAAATATCAGTCATATTATCACAATTCAGTGAAATTTGGGAAATACAGTTTATCTGTGTTTCCAGGGAGGGAGATTTTTACAGTCAACAAGCAGACTTTGCACCAACAGTTTAGTTTGTCATTGAGCTGGTGATAGCGAGTTCAAAAAGTTTTACCACAACACAGACTGTGTTCTTGAGAAACTGCGTGTCTTGTAAAATTGTGCTCTATAGGTAATAGGATAACCAAACATTGCAGCTTTGGGGGGATAACATTAAATACAGTATCCCCAGGGACTGTCTACATACCATCCCCTTTCAACTTCAGAAGTGCCCAGATTTAATTATAATCACTATAGACCCTACTTATGAAACAGTAATGACCCAAGGACAAATCATTCAACACTCATGCTTTAAGAAACAATAACAATCTGTACTAAAAATATAAGCACAGTAACAGATCTACTATCCAATGTTTTAATCATTGTCTATGACACCTTGATCCTTAGGGCTTACACTTCCTCTTAGATAATACCTGAATTTGCATAATTTTATATATGGCCTTCTTTGTGATTGTTTAATATCTCAAATCTAACAAAAAGTTTAATGCAATTATTGAAAATACTTTAGCTGTACTTACTGCCATATGTCAAGGATTTATTAGTGTAATAGATATGTGTAAGGTGAAAGATATGTATTAGTGTAATAGATATGTGTATGTGAAAGATGTGTAATAAATGACATGTGCAGATCAGTAAAAATGTTAAAGACACTTCTATGCTTTTATGATGTATGAGGAACTAGACATACCATAGAAATAGGTCCATAGGCCTTTAATTCTATGCATTCTATACTGTTTGGCACTCAAGAGAAAAAAGCACTTAATTCTATTGCTAGAGTCTTGTTGCATGTGACTTAACGATGTGAACTCTTCATGATTTTTTTTTTTTTTTAATCTTTTTTTGGGGGGGGGGGTGGGGAGGGAGGGGAATGGGCAGGCCACTTCTATTGGTCTTTCATTTCTCTGTTTTCATCCGTCTTTGTTCTTTGGCTTCTGTGGGCCTCCCATCACAGTGGCCTCTGTCGTTGCAGAGCGCCCGGCTCTGGGCGCACGTGCGCCAGAGCTCCGGCTCAGTAATTGGACACATCGGTCCAGCCGCTCCGCAGCATGTGGGATCTTCCCAGGCCAGGGATCGAACCGGCGCCCCTTGAACTGCAAGGCGGTGTCCTTACCCACTGGACCACCAGGGGAAGCCCTCCTCATGGTTTTTAACAGGAGACCAAAGAAGGACAAAGCACTGGGAATACATAGTACTTCCAGAATCTTCTAATGATGATTTTACCACAACACAGACTGTGTTCTTGAGAAACTGCGTGTCTTGTAAAATTGTGCTCTATAGGTAATAGGATAACCAAACATTGCAGCTTTGGGGATAACATTAAATACAGTATCCCCAGGGACTGTCTACATACCATCCCTTTCAACTTCAGAAGTGCCCAGATTTAATTATAATCACTATAGACCCTACTTATGAAACAGTAATGACCCAAGGACAAATCATTCAACACTCATGCTTTAAGAAACAATAACAATCTGTACTAAAAATATAAGCACAGTAACAGATCTACTATCCAATGTTTTAATCATTGTCTATGACACCTTGATCCTTAGGGCTTACACTTCCTCTTAGATAATACCTGAATTTGCATAATTTTATATATGGCCTTCTTTGTGATTGTTTAATATCTCAAATCTAACAAAAAGTTTAATGCAATTATTGAAAATACTTTAGCTGTACTTACTGCCATATGTCAAGGATTTATTAGTGTAATAGATATGTGTAAGGTGAAAGATATGTATTAGTGTAATAGATATGTGTATGTGAAAGATGTGTAATAAATGACATGTGCAGATCAGTAAAAATGTTAAAGACACTTCTATGCTTTTATGATGTATGAGGAACTAGACATACCATAGAAATAGGTCCATAGGCCTTTAATTCTATGCATTCTATACTGTTTGGCACTCAAGAGAAAAAAGCACTTAATTCTATTGCTAGAGTCTTGTTGCATGTGACTTAACGATGTGAACTCTTCATGATTTTTTTTTTTTTTTAATCTTTTTTTGGGGGGTGGGGTGGGGAGGGAGGGGAATGGGCAGGCCACTTCTATTGGTCTTTCATTTCTCTGTTTTCATCCGTCTTTGTTCTTTGGCTTCTGTGGGCCTCCCATCACAGTGGCCTCTGTTGTTGCAGAGCGCCGGCTCTGGGCGCACGTGCGCCAGAGCTCCGGCTCAGTAATTGGACACATCGGTCCAGCCGCTCCGCAGCATGTGGGATCTTCCCAGGCCAGGGATCGAACCGGCGCCCCTTGAACTGCAAGGCGGTGTCCTTACCCACTGGACCACCAGGGGAAGCCCTCCTCATGGTTTTTAACAGGAGACCAAAGAAGGACAAAGCACTGGGAATACATAGTACTTCCAGAATCTTCTAATGATGATTTTGTACCTAAATGGTAATAACATTTCCCAGTGTTGCAAAATTCCTTCAAAGACTTGCTCCCATTATACTGCGCCATCTGGTAACAGAGACACTCATAACCTTCACACATTGCTTACAGTTGAAGTGTTGCTACAAAAAAGACTTCTAATAATTGAGGATAATTAGACTTTTATCAGTTTCCAATAGTCTATAAGTGTTTTGTTTTGATAAGAGTTACAGTAGAAGTTTAGGGTGAGTAGCTAAGTAGAAGAAAAGGTCATTTGAGATTAAAAATGCTATATATATATTTTTTTTTTTTTTTTCTTCTCCTACTGATGTTGAACTCCTCAAGGATGATGGCAGGAGACAGAAAAACAATAGATAGAATAAATTAAACATAGAAACTTTGAAGTCCAAATAGACACTGGAAAGGCAAGAGTAACTGTGCAAATAAAAATGTATCAAGGGAGTGGGGTTTGTTTTTTTCCTTTTGTTTTTCTCCAAGAGATGTACATTTAATGGTTTAGGAAAAGAAGTGGGATGCCGTATGAGAAAACTGAAATATCATAAGGTAATTTTCTTTAAGGCTAAGGGGTAAAATATGCATATTTCAAAGAGATTACAATGTTATAGGGAAATAAGATGAATATAGTGAGGACCTTGAGAGAAATAGTACCACTGACTAACTTTGTGGAAATAGAGATCTCAGTCAAACCCAGGAAACATAAGGTAATAAGAGGTAAAGATTCATCACAGACACAAGAGAAAATATTATTCACAGCATTGGTAATATGCACTGTGATTATAGTTGTTAACTGAACACTATATTCAAAGTTGCAATTAAATATATTTGTTTAAATTGAAGTACCAGAAGAATCTACAATAAGCTTAACACATATGCTGTTAAGGTTATTATTACAAATAACAATGACAGTAAATTTTATTGATTTGTTTTCACATATTAATTTAATTAGATGATACTACAAGATGAAAGCTTTATTTTGTTTATCCTGAAGGACATATTCCAATGTCTGACATTGGAGGAACTTTTCAGTGAAGACAAATAGACATGCCATTATTTTAGTGATTGTCTAATGAGTATAGTTTGAGTAAATTTAAATGGAAGAATATGGGCTTCCCTGGTAGTCCAGTGGATAAGGACGCCACCTTGCAGTGCAAGGGGCACCAGTTCAGTCTCTGGCCTGGGAAGATCCCACGTGCCGTGGAGCAGATGGACCCATGTGTAAAACTACCGAGCCGGAGCTCTGAAGTGCATGTGCCCAGAGCCAGTGCTCTGCAACGACAGAGGCCAGTGTGATGGGAAGCCCACACAGGCCAAAGAACAAAGATGGATGAAAATAGATAAATGAAAGACCAATAGAAGTGGCCAAAAAAAAAAAAAAATTAAAAATAAACAAATGGGAAGAATATTTTACAGATTGTTAAATAATAAGTAAGAAAAAAAGTATGATCTTTATCTTGCAGTTGCTCTTGCAAGAAGCTTTGGGTAGAATATAAAAACAAATTTCCCATTAGCAAGATCAAAATGCTATGTTTTCAGATATTTATTCTCTTCCTTTGGTGGGATAAGGAGTAGGCTGCAGTTCCTTTTGTTTTCTCCAAGAGATGTACATTTAATGGTTTAGGAAAAGAAGTGGGATGCCGTGAGAAAACTGAAATATCATAAGGTAATTTTCTTTAAGGCTAAGGGGTAAAATATGCATATTTCAAAGAGATTACAATGTTATAGGGAAATAAGATGAATATAGTGAGGACCTTGAGAGAAATAGTACCACTGACTAACTTTGTGGAAATAGAGATCTCAGTCAAACCCAGGAAACATAAGGTAATAAGAGGTAAAGATTCATCACAGACACAAGAGAAAATATTATTCACAGCATTGGTAATATGCACTGTGATTATAGTTGTTAACTGAACACTATATTCAAAGTTGCAATTAAATATATTTGTTTAAATTGAAGTACCAGAAGAATCTACAATAAGCTTAACACATATGCTGTTAAGGTTATTATTACAAATAACAATGACAGTAAATTTTATTGATTTGTTTTCACATATTAATTTAATTAGATGATACTACAAGATGAAAGCTTTATTTTGTTTATCCTGAAGGACATATTCCAATGTCTGACATTGGAGGAACTTTTCAGTGAAGACAAATAGACATGCCATTATTTTAGTGATTGTCTAATGAGTATAGTTTGAGTAAATTTAAATGGAAGAATATGGGCTTCCCTGGTAGTCCAGTGGATAAGGACGCCACCTTGCAGTGCAAGGGGCACCAGTTCAGTCTCTGGCCTGGGAAGATCCCACGTGCCGTGGAGCAGATGGACCCATGTGTAAAACTACCGAGCCGGAGCTCTGAAGTGCATGTGCCCAGAGCCAGTGCTCTGCAACGACAGAGGCCAGTGTGATGGGAAGCCCACACAGGCCAAAGAACAAAGATGGATGAAAATAGATAAATGAAAGACCAATAGAAGTGGCCAAAAAAAAAAAAAAATTAAAAATAAACAAATGGGAAGAATATTTTACAGATTGTTAAATAATAAGTAAGAAAAAAAGTATGATCTTTATCTTGCAGTTGCTCTTGCAAGAAGCTTTGGGTAGAATATAAAAACAAATTTCCCTTTAGCAATATCAAAATGCTATGTTTTCAGATATTTATTCTCTTCCTTTGGTGGGATAAGGAGTAGGCTGCAGAACACTGCTATTCCTGGGAAACCGATCATGATATATTGTCTTTAAAATATATTTCTGTATTCAGTTTGCAACTGGGAAACCAATAATGATATACTGTCTTTAAAATATATTTCTGTACTCAGTTTGCAAGTATCTTATGCATTTTAGCATTATAGCATCTACATCTGTGAAAAAGATTCTCCTGTAAATTTCTTTTCTCACATCATTTTTGACTGGCTTTGTTATCAAATACGCTAAGTTCAAATATGTTTGAGGTTATTCCTATTGTTGACCTGTCATCCTCTGCAGAAACTTACACACAATTGGTACTTGGATTTATTTGAAACAATCTTAGCATCTCAGCCTAATAGTTTAATAATGTCAAGATTTTAATTTGCATTAAAGATATATTAACAGTCATGTTCTCTATTTCAGAGTATGTGTAGGTGATATATATATATAATGATAAATTATATATATTTTCTCTAAAATTTTAAGTTTATTGTCATAAAGGGTTTTTTAATATTATATTATTGCAATTTAATCTCTGCAGCTTCCATGGATATTTTATTTCACAATTCTAATATTGTTATTTAAGCTTTCTATCTTTTTATTCTTTATTAATCTTGACAAAGATTTGTCAACTTAATTAATTTTTTAGGAACCACTTTTTAATTTGCTTTCTCTTCTCTCTTATTTAATTATTTTGCTATGATATTCAGCTCTCACTCTTATTATTTCCATTATTGTACTATTTTTGGTTTTATTATGCTGTTATTTTTTCTAACTTCCTAAATTAAATTTTGTCTCCTTTAATTACAGCCATTGTTTTCTTTTCTGCCATTCCACATCCACATGTACCTTTAAACTACTGTTTCTCCTGAAATATTTGTATATGTATCTGTATATGTGTGCATGATAAACTGTATTTGTTCAAAATATTTCTTTTCATAAAATCAGACTTTTAAAGTGGTTAGTTATTTAAAAATAGTTTTAAACCAATGGGTATATAATTTTCAAGTTATGCTTAACAATTTATTCTAATTTAATCACAAAGTGGTAAAAATGTGGCATATATAGCACAACATTTTTGAAAAAAATCAGTGGCTAGATAATAATTATTTTTCACAAGTGGTACAAATGCTCATTTAAATGTAATGTATTCTCAAGTTTCGGGGTGTAATGCCCCACATGAAAAGTGAAAACAAGAAAGTGTTAACTTGCTCAGTCATGTCCAACTCTTTGAGATGCCATGGACTGTAGCACACAATCTCCTCTGTTCACGGGGTTCTCCAGGCAAGAATACTGGAGTGGGTTGTCATTCTCTTATACAGGGGATCTTCCTGACCCAGGAATCAAACCTAGCTCTCCTGCATTGCCAGAAGATTCTTTATAGTCTGAGCTACAAAGAAAGCCCTCCCTTAAATCAAATTTCTTAATTTTTTATCAGATGGGATGAGCAAGATGGTGTATGGAACCTGAAGAATCTATCAGATATCCATTACTGAGCCTACTGATATAGAGCTTTGTCTGCAAATCCCAGGTCATTATCAGATGCAATGTTTTTAGGACACCTACACAGGAAATGGCCTGCATCGTGTGTCCTGAGTCAGTGGAGCCCATTCAGACCACTAAACCTACTCCAAAGTCTCAACTGTGGTCCAAATCCAGTGGGACTTTCTGGATGGAATGAGAACCCCAATGTGACCTATTTGCCAAGAACTCCCTGACTTGTTAGGCAGTGAGCAGGATCTTTAGAAGGATATAGCTGGTAAGAGAGCTTTGTCATGCTGTTTTGCCTTTCCCAGAATGACTGGTAAGCTTGCCTGGAACCTCTGTTTGGAATGGTGTCTGAATTTCCATGAGCCATTTTCTCATGGATACAGAAGGCCAAATTTTTAATACAACAGTCTCCTATTAAAATGTTTAAACCAATGGCCATTGTTTTCTTTTCTGCCATTCCACATCCACATGTACCTTTAAACTACTGTTTCTCCTGAAATATTTGTATATGTATCTGTATATGTGTGCATGATAAACTGTATTTGTTCAAAATATTTCTTTTCATAAAATCAGACTTTTAAAGTGGTTAGTTATTTAAAAATAGTTTTAAACCAATGGGTATATAATTTTCAAGTTATGCTTAACAATTTATTCTAATTTAATCACAAAGTGGTAAAAATGTGGCATATATAGCACAACATTTTTGAAAAAAATCAGTGGCTAGATAATAATTATTTTTCACAAGTGGTACAAATGCTCATTTAAATGTAATGTATTCTCAAGTTTCGGGGTGTAATGCCCCACATGAAAAGTGAAAACAAGAAAGTGTTAACTTGCTCAGTCATGTCCAACTCTTTGAGATGCCATGGACTGTAGCACACAATCTCCTCTGTTCACGGGGTTCTCCAGGCAAGAATACTGGAGTGGGTTGTCATTCTCTTATACAGGGGATCTTCCTGACCCAGGAATCAAACCTAGCTCTCCTGCATTGCCAGAAGATTCTTTATAGTCTGAGCTACAAAGAAAGCCCTCCCTTAAATCAAATTTCTTAATTTTTTATCAGATGGGATGAGCAAGATGGTGTATGGAACCTGAAGAATCTATCAGATATCCATTACTGAGCCTACTGATATAGAGCTTTGTCTGCAAATCCCAGGTCATTATCAGATGCAATGTTTTTAGGACACCTACACAGGAAATGGCCTGCATCGTGTGTCCTGAGTCAGTGGAGCCCATTCAGACCACTAAACCTACTCCAAAGTCTCAACTGTGGTCCAAATCCAGTGGGACTTTCTGGATGGAATGAGAACCCCAATGTGACCTATTTGCCAAGAACTCCCTGACTTGTTAGGCAGTGAGCAGGATCTTTAGAAGGATATAGCTGGTAAGAGAGCTTTGTCATGCTGTTTTGCCTTTCCCAGAATGACTGGTAAGCTTGCCTGGAACCTCTGTTTGGAATGGTGTCTGAATTTCCATGAGCCATTTTCTCATGGATACAGAAGGCAATTTTTATACAACAGTCTCCATAGGGAAGCTTGTTTTATACACCAGTCTAAGGCTTATGAGACACCTGAACAAATGCCCAATTTACCAAAGTCCAGGAGTGACAGAAAATGTAGTATGGCTGGTTTCCTGGGGTGATCTGCAGTGCCATCCATATCGCCTCATACTCTGATTATAGTTTGCAGACGCAAGTGTACTACATGCTGGTAATCAGGTCTTTGACTTATTTGGATCCTTTATATTGCTGTATTTTCTAGTTCACTAACTATATCTTCTGTAATCTATGATCTGTTTTCAGTCTTACAGACTTTTAATCTTTATGCTTTCAATTTGAATTTTATATTTTTCATGTCCCCATGTAACATGTTTCATCATCACTAGTTCTTTGAATATATGGATTGTTTATAATAACATAATTTTATTCTTGGTAAGTTCAACCTCTTTACTAGTACAATTATAGTTATTCTTATACTATTGAGGTATAATTGATACACAACTTTATATTAGTTTCAGGTAAGGTAGTTTTGATTAATTTTTCTCCTCATCATGGGTTATATTGCCCTATTTCTTTGTATACCTGATAATTTTCAAGTGGATGTTATATATCATGATTGTTACCTTTTAGATTGCTGAATATTTTTGTGTTCTATTAATATTCTTATATTTTATTCAAAAGACAAATATGGGACTTTTAGATTGTGAATATTTTTGTGTTCTATTAATATTCTTATATTTTATTCTAGAATGCAGACAAAATACTGGGACATAATTTTTGTTTTAAAAATTACATTTAAGATTTGTAAGATGTGACTATGGCAGCATTTAATCTAAGACTAATTATTGCCCACCATTATCAGATGAAAACACCTACACAGGAAATGGCCTGCATCGTGTGTCCTGAGTCAGTGGAGCCCATTCAGACCACTAAACCTACTCCAAAGTCTCAACTGTGGTCCAAATCCAGTGGGACTTTCTGGATGGAATGAGAACCCCAATGTGACCTATTTGCCAAGAACTCCCTGACTTGTTAGGCAGTGAGCAGGATCTTTAGAAGGATATAGCTGGTAAGAGAGCTTTGTCATGCTGTTTTGCCTTTCCCAGAATGACTGGTAAGCTTGCCTGGAACCTCTGTTTGGAATGGTGTCTGAATTTCCATGAGCCATTTTCTCATGGATACAGAAGGCAATTTTTATACAACAGTCTCCATAGGGAAGCTTGTTTTATACACCAGTCTAAGGCTTATGAGACACCTGAACAAATGCCCAATTTACCAAAGTCCAGGAGTGACAGAAAATGTAGTATGGCTGGTTTCCTGGGGTGATCTGCAGTGCCATCCATATCGCCTCATACTCTGATTATAGTTTGCAGACGCAAGTGTACTACATGCTGGTAATCAGGTCTTTGACTTATTTGGATCCTTTATATTGCTGTATTTTCTAGTTCACTAACTATATCTTCTGTAATCTATGATCTGTTTTCAGTCTTACAGACTTTTAATCTTTATGCTTTCAATTTGAATTTTATATTTTTCATGTCCCCATGTAACATGTTTCATCATCACTAGTTCTTTGAATATATGGATTGTTTATAATAACATAATTTTATTCTTGGTAAGTTCAACCTCTTTACTAGTACAATTATAGTTATTCTTATACTATTGAGGTATAATTGATACACAACTTTATATTAGTTTCAGGTAAGGTAGTTTTGATTAATTTTTCTCCTCATCATGGGTTATATTGCCCTATTTCTTTGTATACCTGATAATTTTCAAGTGGATGTTATATATCATGATTGTTACCTTTTAGATTGCTGAATATTTTTGTGTTCTATTAATATTCTTATATTTTATTCTAGAATGCAGACAAAATACTGGGACATAATTTTTGTTTTTAAAAAATTACATTTAAGATTTGTAAGATGTGACTATGGCAGCATTTAATCTAAGACTAATTATTGCCCACCATTGAATCAAGATCCTTTGAGTACTATAACAAATCCCTGGGAGTGATAGGGCTTTCCATTTTGTCTGAGGCAAATTGACATTCTCTTGGCTTGTGTGATCTCCAGATATTGTCTACACCAATTCATTTCGGGGATCTTTCTCTGACTTCTTGTCATTCCTTTGCATTTTTTTTCCTTTTTTTTCCCTTTGCATTTTTGATCAATAATAGGAAGCTCTGTGCACCTTTTAAAAAAAAGAAAAAAAGAAAAAAATGGATCACAAAGCTAAATGTAAAACCAAAATTTATAAAACTTCTGGAAAAACACATGGGAGAATCATGTTTATTTGTTTAAGCTACCACTTATTTTAACATACACCACCAAAATGATGATCCATAAGAGAAAAATTTTGTTAAATTACACTATATAGAAATGGCAACTATTGCTCTTTACATATCCTATTAAGAGAATGAAAAGACAAGGTTAGAAGGAAAGTATTTAGAAACTATAAACTACACAGGCTTTGCAAAACGATTTATAAAGAACTTACAAAAATCATTAATAGAAACCCAAACCATTTAAAAATAAATAGGCAAAGACACATAATTTATACAGGTAATTCACTAAATTATGTGTGCTTGTATGTGTGTGTGTGTGTATGTGTGTGTACATATCTATACTAGTGGGTTAGATGGCAAAGAATTTGCCTGCAATGCAGGAGATCCAGGTTTGATCTCTGGGTCTGGAAGAATGACTACCCAGTCCAGTATTCCTACCTGGGGAATCCTGTGGACATAGGAGCCTTTGCAATCCATGGGATTGCAAAGAATCGGATACTACTGAGTTACTAACACTAATGTATAATCCTCTAATATCTATATATGTGTATAAAAAATCATAAACTATCTTCAACATAATTTTCATTAATGCATATTAAAATTATAGTATCACTAAACAACTGTTTAAATAGCTCAATATCCAAAAATGCAATTATGCTAAGTATTGACAAAGATGCAAGAAATCTGAACTCACACACTGCTTAATAAAGATGTATTAATAAAATGGTACAATGTCTTAGAAATTACTTTGACAGATTATTTTCCAAGCCTAGCGCTTCCCTTCCTAGTTAATTATGCAAGAGAAATGAAGGCATATGTCCACATAAAGACTTGTACATAAATGTTTGTAACTGATTTTTTACAGCAAAACTACAGACATAAACCAAATATCCACCAACAGGTGTATAGATACCTGTAATAACATGGTAACCTGTAATAACCTGTAATAAATCTCAAAATTGTTATGTTAGGTGAAAGAAGCCATATCTACATAAGTCTGTAATATAAGATTCTATGTATGTAAAATTCTAACAATACAAACAAACCTTTAATGACAGAAATCTTAGAATGGTTCTGGTAATTAGGACATGGACCTTAGAAGATGGGGAATATGATTCTGTCTACCACAAAATTTATCACTCGTGGAATAATAATCTTGAGAATTTAGGTTTTATCCAAACGGATTCCTTTAAGGAGGGACAATCTCAGAAATAGTAGCACAGACATAATATATTAATAAATAAGAGGAAAATGGCTAGAGTTATGTTTGGTCATATTTTTGGTATGTTTTTATTTCATGATTTATGAAAATGTTTGAATTTTCTATGTCTTTCAATTTTTACTTTATTTGGAGTGGGTTGAGTCAGAAGCTACAATATGGAAAACAGACTAAACAGTGAATAAAGACAGTTATATATCCCAAACAGCATGGAATTATTACAATTCTTAAATGAGACTTTCTTATAATAAATTGCTTTTTTCAGATCTTAGAATCAAGTTAATATGAGCAATTTGTTATTATGGGATTACGTGCTTTTCATGCTTGACTGCTGAAATGTGTAAGTTATATTTCTGTTTGCTCCAATAACTGACTGTAAATCAAATTTATCTTCTTCTGAGTTTCTTTAAAAGAATGAGGAGGAAGGAAGCATCAAAATATGACTGTATTAAATACACTAGTTGTATGTAGTATATGTAAGCACTTTATGTTCTGTACATGAGGAAATATAAACATAAACCATACTCAAAATCTTTGTATACTTTATAGGAAAAATTCACTATAGATTCAATTTCATTGAAGCTTTAAAAGTACATTAAATTTAAACTTTCACTTATTAGTTTACTTTAGAAACAGTTTAGTGAAAATATCTCAGATTTTTTTGAATTATTAGGAATGGGTTGACATGATTTGTACTTTATCTGTTTCTCATAAAGCATTACCCATCACCCTAAAATAAAGTGTTCAACTTTGTTTCACTAAAGAATTATGATCAAGTATTTGTAACACAGTAGTCTGTCCACCTTAAAAAGTCTTAGTATTTTTACCTGTGTAATAAGCCACATTTAATTTTTAAAGTAAAGGAAGAATTGGGAGTTATTTTAAAAAATAAGAACATAATCACAAGCAACTGAGTGGGGCTTTCATTACGAGTTGGGCAAATTAGAAGTGGGAAGGAGAAAGGAGTGAGTCTTTTTGCTGGAGTTCTTGAGGTTAGGATTCCAAGTTTGAAACATCTGTCAAACCTGGACCTTAGAAGATGGGGAATATGATTCTGTCTACCACAAAATTTATCACTCGTGGAATAATAATCTTGAGAATTTAGGTTTTATCCAAACGGATTCCTTTAAGGAGGGACAATCTCAGAAATAGTAGCACAGACATAATATATTAATAAATAAGAGGAAAATGGCTAGAGTTATGTTTGGTCATATTTTTGGTATGTTTTTATTTCATGATTTATGAAAATGTTTGAATTTTCTATGTCTTTCAATTTTTACTTTATTTGGAGTGGGTTGAGTCAGAAGCTACAATATGGAAAACAGACTAAACAGTGAATAAAGACAGTTATATATCCCAAACAGCATGGAATTATTACAATTCTTAAATGAGACTTTCTTATAATAAATTGCTTTTTTCAGATCTTAGAATCAAGTTAATATGAGCAATTTGTTATTATGGGATTACGTGCTTTTCATGCTTGACTGCTGAAATGTGTAAGTTATATTTCTGTTTGCTCCAATAACTGACTGTAAATCAAATTTATCTTCTTCTGAGTTTCTTTAAAAGAATGAGGAGGAAGGAAGCATCAAAATATGACTGTATTAAATACACTAGTTGTATGTAGTATATGTAAGCACTTTATGTTCTGTACATGAGGAAATATAAATATAAACCATACTCAAAATCTTTGTATACTTTATAGGAAAAATTCACTATAGATTCAATTTCATTGAAGCTTTAAAAGTACATTAAATTTAAACTTTCACTTATTAGTTTACTTTAGAAACAGTTTAGTGAAAATATCTCAGATTTTTGAATTATTAGGAATGGGTTGACATGATTTGTACTTTATCTGTTTCTCATAAAGCATTACCCATCACCCTAAAATAAAGTGTTCAACTTTGTTTCACTAAAGAATTATGATCAAGTATTTGTAACACAGTAGTCTGTCCACCTTAAAAAGTCTTAGTATTTTTACCTGTGTAATAAGCCACATTTAATTTTTAAAGTAAAGGAAGAATTGGGAGTTATTTTAAAAAATAAGAACATAATCACAAGCAACTGAGTGGGGCTTTCATTACGAGTTGGGCAAATTAGAAGTGGGAAGGAGAAAGGAGTGAGTCTTTTTGCTGGAGTTCTTGAGGTTAGGATTCCAAGTTATGAAACATCTGTCAAACCTGGGAACAAAGTGTTTTTTTTTCCCAAGAAATGTTTCCTGAGGACTTAAAAACCAGAAAACTAGGCTGATATTTAGAAATAAATAATCCTGGGCTTGAAACTCCTATCCATTCCTGCTGGCCAGATATTACAGGAGTGGACTGTACAATAAACTTGGATTTACCTGGAAAATCAAAGCTGGTTACTACTTACAACATTGTTTAAAACTACAAAATTATCCCAAGAGGATGACTTTAGAAGGCTGACTTGCATTATTTTACCTCAAACACAAGGAGAGGGTGTAAATATTATCCAAGGTTAATGATTGTACATAACAGCATTAAGTTAACCATAGCCAGTTTCTGAGTAGAGAGAGGGACCCCAGCACCAACATCAGACTCGGGTTGAAACTAAATCCCTCTTTTCTTTTAGGGACCAGTCTTCTAATCTCTACTACCTTTCACTACTGCTTGATTTCCAACGAGCCTTTGTTTTAGTTCTACTCAGTATTTGGTTTTTCGATCATATTGATGGGCTTTCCTGGTGGCTTTGTGGTAAAGAATCTGTGTGTCAATGCAGGAGGCACAGGTTTGATCCATGGATAAAATTACAAGACACTCATGAGAGACATTAAAGAAGACTTAAACAGATGGAGAAATATTCCATGTTCCTGGATCGGAAGAATCAATACTGTGAAAATGACCATACTACCAAATGTCATCTATAGATTCAATGCGATCCCTATCAAACTTCCAATAACATTCTTCACAGAACTAGACCAAAGAATAACACAGTTCATATGGAAACACAAAAGACCTCAAATAGCCAAAGCAATCCTGTGAAAGAAAAACAGAGCTGGAGGGATCAGCCTCCCCAACTTCAGACTCTACTACAAAGCAACAGTCCTCAAGATAGTATGGTACTGGCACAAAAACAGAAATATCGACCAATGGAACAAGATCGAGAACCAGAGATAAACCCACGCTCCCATGGGCACCTTATTTTTGACAAAGGAGGCGAACATATAAAATGGAACTAAGACAGCCTCTTCAACAAGTGGTGCTGGGAAAATTGGAGAGCTACATGCAAAAAAATGAAGTTGGAACATACCCTGACACCATGCACAAAGATCAACTCAAAATGGATTAAAGACATAAATGTAAGACCAGAAACCATCTGTCAAACCTGGGAACAAAGTGTTTTTTTTTCCCAAGAAATGTTTCCTGAGGACTTAAAAACCAGAAAACTAGGCTGATATTTAGAAATAAATAATCCTGGGCTTGAAACTCCTATCCATTCCTGCTGGCCAGATATTACAGGAGTGGACTGTACAATAAACTTGGATTTACCTGGAAAATCAAAGCTGGTTACTACTTACAACATTGTTTAAAACTACAAAATTATCCCAAGAGGATGACTTTAGAAGGCTGACTTGCATTATTTTACCTCAAACACAAGGAGAGGGTGTAAATATTATCCAAGGTTAATGATTGTACATAACAGCATTAAGTTAACCATAGCCAGTTTCTGAGTAGAGAGAGGGACCCCAGCACCAACATCAGACTCGGGTTGAAACTAAATCCCTCTTTTCTTTTAGGGACCAGTCTTCTAATCTCTACTACCTTTCACTACTGCTTGATTTCCAACGAGCCTTTGTTTTAGTTCTACTCAGTATTTGGTTTTTCGATCATATTGATGGGCTTTCCTGGTGGCTTTGTGGTAAAGAATCTGTGTGTCAATGCAGGAGGCACAGGTTTGATCCATGGATAAAATTACAAGACACTCATGAGAGACATTAAAGAAGACTTAAACAGATGGAGAAATATTCCATGTTCCTGGATCGGAAGAATCAATACTGTGAAAATGACCATACTACCAAATGTCATCTATAGATTCAATGCGATCCCTATCAAACTTCCAATAACATTCTTCACAGAACTAGACCAAAGAATAACACAGTTCATATGGAAACACAAAAGACCTCAAATAGCCAAAGCAATCCTGTGAAAGAAAAACAGAGCTGGAGGGATCAGCCTCCCCAACTTCAGACTCTACTACAAAGCAACAGTCCTCAAGATAGTATGGTACTGGCACAAAAACAGAAATATCGACCAATGGAACAAGATCGAGAACCAGAGATAAACCCACGCTCCCATGGGCACCTTATTTTTGACAAAGGAGGCGAACATATAAAATGGAACTAAGACAGCCTCTTCAACAAGTGGTGCTGGGAAAATTGGAGAGCTACATGCAAAAAAATGAAGTTGGAACATACCCTGACACCATGCACAAAGATCAACTCAAAATGGATTAAAGACATAAATGTAAGACCAGAAACCATCAAACTCTTAGAGGAGAATATAGGCAAAACCCTCAAGGACATCAAACAAAGCAAGATCTTCTCTGACCCACCTACTAGAATAGCGGAACTCAAAAGACAAATGAACATGTGGGACCTAATGAAACTTAAAAGCTTTTGTACAGCTAAAGAAATTACAAAAAAGCTGAACAGACAGCCCACAGAGTGGGAGAAAATCATAGCAAATGAAACAACAGACAAAGAATTAACCTCCAAAATCTACAAGCTACTCAGACAACTCAGCACTGGAAAAACGAACCCAATCAAAAAATGGAAGAAGGACCTAAACAGACACCTCTCCAACGATGACATACAGATGGCCCAAAAACACATGAAACAATGCTCAACTTCACTAATAATTAGAGAAATGCAAATCAAAACTACAATGAGATATCACCTCACACCCGTCAGAATGGCCATCATCCACAAATCGACAGACAATAAATGCTGGAGAGGCTGCGGAGAAAAGGGAACACTCCTGCATTGCTGGTGGGAGTGTAAATTGATACAGCCTCTATGGAAGACAGTCTGGAGATTTCTTAAAAAACTAAAAATAGAAGCACCATACGACCCAGCAATCCCACTCTTAGGCTTATACCCTGATGAAATCAAATCTGAAAGAAGCACCTGTATTTTTCTCCCTATCAAACTTCCAATGACATTCTTCACAGAACTAGACCAAAGAATAACACAGTTCATATGGAAACACAAAAGACCTCAAATAGCCAAAGCAATCCTGAGGAAGAAGAATGGAGCTGGAGGGATCAGCCTCCCCAACTTCAGACTCTACTACAAAGCAACAGTCCTCAAGATAGTATGGTACTGGCACAAAAACAGAAATATCGACCAATGGAACAAGATCGAGAACCAGAGATAAACCCACGCTCCCATGGGCACCTTATTTTTGACAAAGGAGGCGAACATATAAAATGGAACTAAGACAGCCTCTTCAACAAGTGGTGCTGGGAAAATTGGAGAGCTACATGCAAAAAAATGAAGTTGGAACATACCCTGACACCATGCACAAAGATCAACTCAAAATGGATTAAAGACATAAATGTAAGACCAGAAACCATCAAACTCTTAGAGGAGAATATAGGCAAAACCCTCAAGGACATCAAACAAAGCAAGATCTTCTCTGACCCACCTACTAGAATAGCGGAACTCAAAAGACAAATGAACATGTGGGACCTAATGAAACTTAAAAGCTTTTGTACAGCTAAAGAAATTACAAAAAAGCTGAACAGACAGCCCACAGAGTGGGAGAAAATCATAGCAAATGAAACAACAGACAAAGAATTAACCTCCAAAATCTACAAGCTACTCAGACAACTCAGCACTGGAAAAACGAACCCAATCAAAAAATGGAAGAAGGACCTAAACAGACACCTCTCCAACGATGACATACAGATGGCCCAAAAACACATGAAACAATGCTCAACTTCACTAATAATTAGAGAAATGCAAATCAAAACTACAATGAGATATCACCTCACACCCGTCAGAATGGCCATCATCCACAAATCGACAGACAATAAATGCTGGAGAGGCTGCGGAGAAAAGGGAACACTCCTGCATTGCTGGTGGGAGTGTAAATTGATACAGCCTCTATGGAAGACAGTCTGGAGATTTCTTAAAAAACTAAAAATAGAAGCACCATACGACCCAGCAATCCCACTCTTAGGCTTATACCCTGATGAAATCAAATCTGAAAGAAGCACCTGTACCCCAATGTTCATTGCAGCTCTCTATACAATAGCTAGAACATGGAAGCAACCTAGATGCCCATCAACGGACAAATGGATCCAGAAGCTCTGGTACATATATACAATGGAATACTAAACAGCTGTAAAGAGAAATGCAGAAGAATCAGCCCTAATGAGGTGGCTGGATCTAGAACGTATCATCAAAAGTGAAGTCAGTCAGAAAGAGAAGGACAAATACACTATATTAACACATATATATGGAATCTAGTAGGATGGTGATGATGGCACACGCAGTGAAGCGACGGAAAGACAGACATGGACAGTGGACATATGGACATTGTGGGGAAGGAACAGAAGGTGGGAGGCATAAAAGAAGTAGCATGAAGGCCTGTACTATCATAAGTGAAGAAAATAGCTCTAGTCATTGCTCTGTGAGAAAAGGGGATCCTTCAGGGGTGCTGTGTGATGGTTGGGAGGGGCGGGAAGGGGGGGATATACATATGACTAATCTGGAAACATACATATCTGTAAACAACAAAACTCTGTAAAAGTTAAAAGCAAAATAAAGGTTTAAAAAAAAAAAAGATACACTCCAGTATTTTTGTATTTTTGCCTGGGAATGAGAGAGGAGCCTGGCAGGCTACAGTTCACTGGGGTCACGAAGAGTCGCACATGCCTTAGCAGCTAAACGTCATCATCATATTTATAGGACTAATAATCATCAGGGAACTGTGAGTCAAAACCTTGATGATCTATCACCTCACACCTGTCAGAATCCCTATCAAGAACACAAGAGTAAACAAGTGTTGAAGAGGATGTGCAGAAAAGAGAATTCTTTTACACTGTTTGTGAAAATCTAAATTTGTGCAGCCACTATGGAAAACAGGATAAAAGTTCCTCCAAAATGAAACAATAGAACTAAAATATGACCCAGCAACCCTATTTATGATAATCCATATTTTGAACTGAAACCTGTGTATGGAAAAGAGAGCTGCATCCCCATGCTAACTGCAGCATCATTCACAATAGCCAGGACATAGAGTATGCACCTAAATGATCATTGACAGGCAATGAATGAAGACAATGTGATATATACATACAATGCAATACCATTCAGTCTTTAAAAAAGAAGGAAACCTTGCTATTTGTGACAATGCAGATAAACTAGTCTGGAAGACAATATGCTAAATAAAATAAGCCAGACAGAAGGACAAATATTACATGATACCACTTATATGATGAGCCTAAAAAAGCGAAACTCAGAGAAGTGAACAGTAGAAGGGTGGTTCCAAGGGGCTGGTGGCAGGAGAAGGCAGGCAGGTATTACAGTCAAAGGCTATAAATTTCAGCTATACCAGATGAGTAAATTCTGGGAATCTACTATACTTCATACAACTGTTAGTTATCTATACTGCATTGTACCCTATTTTTCTAAGAGGGTAAATCTAATCATAAAGTATCATTATTACAAAAATAATGGTAGTAACAAATAAACAGGACTCTTGTCAGTTTTGGAGGTGACGCAGAGGATTTTGGTGATAGTTATATCGATGTACATTTATTCCCAAATTCACTATGTTGTTTATATTAAATGTATACAGCTTACTACATCTCAGTGATATCTCAATAGTGTATGGGTGTGCACGCACAAGCATGTTTTAAGAATTTGCAGGTGGAACATTTATAACCCTTCCCTAATAAATAAAAACAGGAAACAAAAACAATCATATTGTGAGATATCTTATGTCAGTGAAAAGGACAAGAACTCATAATTATGTCTTCTTTAATATTATATCTTAGCTCCCAAGATATTATATCTTAGGTCTCAGATACTTGTCTTCAAAGCAGCTGGACCTCTGGCTAGCTAATATGCATTTTTACAAACACATGGATGAACCCATCAAGTCAAAAGAAAAGAGAATTCTTTTACACTGTTTGTGAAAATCTAAATTTGTGCAGCCACTATGGAAAACAGGATAAAAGTTCCTCCAAAATGAAACAATAGAACTAAAATATGACCCATCAACCCTATTTATGATAATCCATATTTTGAACTGAAACCTGTGTATGGAAAAGAGAGCTGCATCCCCATGCTAACTGCAGCATCATTCACAATAGCCAGGACATAGAGTATGCACCTAAATGATCATTGACAGGCAATGAATGAAGACAATGTGATATATACATACAATGCAATACCATTCAGTCTTTAAAAAAGAAGGAAACCTTGCTATTTGTGACAATGCAGATAAACTAGTCTGGAAGACAATATGCTAAATAAAATAAGCCAGACAGAAGGACAAATATTACATGATACCACTTATATGATGAGCCTAAAAAAGCGAAACTCAGAGAAGTGAACAGTAGAAGGGTGGTTCCAAGGGGCTGGTGGCAGGAGAAGGCAGGCAGGTATTACAGTCAAAGGCTATAAATTTCAGCTATACCAGATGAGTAAATTCTGGGAATCTACTATACTTCATACAACTGTTAGTTATCTATACTGCATTGTACCCTATTTTTCTAAGAGGGTAAATCTAATCATAAAGTATCATTATTACAAAAATAATGGTAGTAACAAATAAACAGGACTCTTGTCAGTTTTGGAGGTGACGCAGAGGATTTTGGTGATAGTTATATCGATGTACATTTATTCCCAAATTCACTATGTTGTTTATATTAAATGTATACAGCTTACTACATCTCAGTGATATCTCAATAGTGTATGGGTGTGCACGCACAAGCATGTTTTAAGAATTTGCAGGTGGAACATTTATAACCCTTCCCTAATAAATAAAAACAGGAAACAAAAACAATCATATTGTGAGATATCTTATGTCAGTGAAAAGGACAAGAACTCATAATTATGTCTTCTTTAATATTATATCTTAGCTCCCAAGATATTATATCTTAGGTCTCAGATACTTGTCTTCAAAGCAGCTGGACCTCTGGCTAGCTAATATGCATTTTTTACAAACACATGGATGAGGAAGTAGCACAGGTAACTCAAGCTGCAAACATTTTATTCCAGACATCCCTGACATGACAGTACCACTGCAGATGGTACACTACACTAAATGATTCGAATTTTGCTATTTGGTATGTGCGATGTAGCATTACATTTAGGCAACAGTGACTGTAACTTTATTATACTAGAAATAGTGTTTATTAAACTGTTGATGTTTATCATAATAATGCTGCTTTTTGATTGCAAACTATTAAGTTCTGATTTTACCGTTTACTCTTTAAGCAATAACACTTGCTTTAAACATTTTCATCCCCAGGGACTACATTAATTTTTATTCCAATAACAGTGATGATCACTTTTTTACTCTAGTGAAACATATTTCTAGATGTATCTGGAAGAACAGCACTCACGTTATACACTTAATGCCGGATAATATGTCGCGTAAGTATGCTGCTTAATATGCATCGCCTTGTTTACCTCAGCTATATAAAGGATACAACAAGTTCTAGTCCTGGTAGGAATATTTCATGGAAAAATAAAATCTATTCAGCTTGTGTTTGACTCGGGATTGTACATAGCATCTGTGTTCTATTTCTGAACACTTGGTAATATTGCATTTTTCTACCATTTTGAAGTTAGTTTTAAGTATGGGGTATTTTTGCATAATGAGGAAGTTGCAGAATTGGTGACTGTTATTTCAAAACAAAACTTCAAAGGCCATTGCAATTGCACTATTTGCTGTTGCCTTCCCGCTGCCAAGGAGATAATCATAGGATGCATGGGGACAGAGCCTAGATCTCTGAGGACCACCACTAGCATTCTCCCCAAATTGCAAGGATAAGAAATAAACTTTTATTTATTTTATGACAGAGTGAAAAATGTTTTAAGAATTTGCAGGTGGAACATTTATAACCCTTCCCTAATAAATAAAAACAGGAAACAAAAACAATCATATTGTGAGATATCTTATGTCAGTGAAAAGGACAAGAACTCATAATTATGTCTTCTTTAATATTATATCTTAGCTCCCAAGATATTATATCTTAGGTCTCAGATACTTGTCTTCAAAGCAGCTGGACCTCTGGCTAGCTAATATGCATTTTTTACAAACACATGGATGAGGAAGTAGCACAGGTAACTCAAGCTGCAAACATTTTATTCCAGACATCCCTGACATGACAGTACCACTGCAGATGGTACACTACACTAAATGATTTGAATTTTGCTATTTGGTATGTGCGATGTAGCATTACATTTAGGCAACAGTGACTGTAACTTTATTATACTAGAAATAGTGTTTATTAAACTGTTGATGTTTATCATAATAATGCTGCTTTTTGATTGCAAACTATTAAGTTCTGATTTTACCGTTTACTCTTTAAGCAATAACACTTGCTTTAAACATTTTCATCCCCAGGGACTACATTAATTTTTATTCCAATAACAGTGATGATCACTTTTTTACTCTAGTGAAACATATTTCTAGATGTATCTGGAAGAACAGCACTCACGTTATACACTTAATGCCGGATAATATGTCGACGTAAGTATGCTGCTTAATATGCATCGCCTTGTTTACCTCAGCTATATAAAGGATACAACAAGTTCTAGTCCTGGTAGGAATATTTCATGGAAAAATAAAATCTATTCAGCTTGTGTTTGACTCGGGATTGTACATAGCATCTGTGTTCTATTTCTGAACACTTGGTAATATTGCATTTTTCTACCATTTTGAAGTTAGTTTTAAGTATGGGGTATTTTTGCATAATGAGGAAGTTGCAGAATTGGTGACTGTTATTTCAAAACAAAACTTCAAAGGCCATTGCAATTGCACTATTTGCTGTTGCCTTCCCGCTGCCAAGGAGATAATCATAGGATGCATGGGGACAGAGCCTCCACTAGCCTAGATCTCTGAGGACCACCACTAGCATTCTCCCCAAATTGCAAGGATAAGAAATAAACTTTTATTTATTTTATGACAGAGTGATTTTTAAGTTGTTTATAAGTTGACCTAAAATCTAGTCTATCCAGTCATACACTCCCTAAAGCTCCCACTTTCTCACTCCTAAAGCATACAGCTGATACTGATATAAATATAAATGCAAATATAGTTATACTTTGGAAACTTCTTAAAAGCCTCTTTCATCTGACAACACTTCTTAAGTGCTTAGTTTATTTGGGGGACTTACCTTACTCAAAATATGTGAGTAGGTTATTAGAGAACTAAAATGATTTTCTATAATTTTTTCTCATTAGTTATAGAAAAGGCATCCTAAAAATAATTATGAATGCTTCATATAAGGAAAACTTAAATTCTGCCATAATTTTAGGCTCAACGGAAACAGAACAAAAGCATGAGTGCCCCTAGCATATGTAAATAATGGACAAATTGGGAGGAAGAGACACATCAATGAGCTCAACAGCAAGGAGATGAAAGGCACAAATATCAAAAGCAAAGCAATCACCTGCAGACACAGTAAGGAATAGCTGGGAATGTCCAGACTGCAAGCCTGTGGATATCTGGGAGCAGGATGGTATTCTCTATGTAAGGCAAGGAAAATGGTCAGAATAAAGCCTCAAGATGAATTTTAGAAATGGGTTGCCCATTTTAGGATGTTGATTGAATAACACAAAAAAGATTTATCAAGCCCATTCTTGTTTACCTCAGCTATATAAAGGATACAACAAGTTCTAGTCCTGGTAGGAATATTTCATGGAAAAATAAAATCTATTCAGCTTGTGTTTGACTCGGGATTGTACATAGCATCTGTGTTCTATTTCTGAACACTTGGTAATATTGCATTTTTCTACCATTTTGAAGTTAGTTTTAAGTATGGGGTATTTTTGCATAATGAGGAAGTTGCAGAATTGGTGACTGTTATTTCAAAACAAAACTTCAAAGGCCATTGCAATTGCACTATTTGCTGTTGCCTTCCCGCTGCCAAGGAGATAATCATAGGATGCATGGGGACAGAGCCTCCACTAGCCTAGATCTCTGAGGACCACCACTAGCATTCTCCCCAAATTGCAAGGATAAGAAATAAACTTTTATTTATTTTATGACAGAGTGATTTTTAAGTTGTTTATAAGTTGACCTAAAATCTAGTCTATCCAGTCATACACTCCCTAAAGCTCCCACTTTCTCACTCCTAAAGCATACAGCTGATACTGATATAAATATAAATGCAAATATAGTTATACTTTGGAAACTTCTTAAAAGCCTCTTTCATCTGACAACACTTCTTAAGTGCTTAGTTTATTTGGGGGACTTACCTTACTCAAAATATGTGAGTAGGTTATTAGAGAACTAAAATGATTTTCTATAATTTTTTCTCATTAGTTATAGAAAAGGCATCCTAAAAATAATTATGAATGCTTCATATAAGGAAAACTTAAATTCTGCCATAATTTTAGGCTCAACGGAAACAGAACAAAAGCATGAGTGCCCCTAGCATATGTAAATAATGGACAAATTGGGAGGAAGAGACACATCAATGAGCTCAACAGCAAGGAGATGAAAGGCACAAATATCAAAAGCAAAGCAGTCACCTGCAGACACAGTAAGGAATAGCTGGGAATGTCCAGACTGCAAGCCTGTGGATATCTGGGAGCAGGATGGTATTCTCTATGTAAGGCAAGGAAAATGGTCAGAATAAAGCCTCAAGATGAATTTTAGAAATGGGTTGCCCATTTTAGGATGTTGATTGAATAACACAAAAAAGATTTATCAAGCCCATTCTTCACAAGCAGAGTAATAAAATGTGCAGTGTGCATGTACACTGAAACTCCAGGTCAATAAACAGACACTAAAACTGGTCTTGAACCAGCAAATAATACACAGTACAAACTGACATAAATGCAGAGTTAGTCTACTGTGCTTCATCCACCAACAGCTTGTGAAGGACTCCTGTAAGTCATGCTGATGGTCTGTTAAAACACACACATTCACAGACAGACCTCAGAAAATTCTCCAATATGTGGTTTAGTCAGTAGAGGAAATAAGAAAAAGAAGTGTATGAAAGTACATTAAAATAATAGAAAATAGAGAGGAGATCATGAACCTAGGAAACTTTTTTCTTAAAGAACAAATAGAAAGTATAAAACAAGAAGACATCTTTAATGCATAGTGATGAACAATAGAAAAGGAATACTTAGAAATCATCCTGATTTCTAGAAAATTTTAAAAATCATCAAAATAAAGTAAGCACTCAATACATGGACACAGATTGGCTAATATACCTAATAAAAGGAGTGGGAAATTAAAAGTTAGCTGCAAATCTGAGAACTCTATCCTCTGGCCAAAAATGTGTGTGTGATTTTTCATATCCAATCACATCTGACCCTAAAGGGGCAGCCACCTCCCCACACCAGCCTTGGGGCACAGCCAGCCTATTACTCTCTCTGAGGGGAGTTCTAGTCAGAGACAAAGAATCGTCCCCTTGGACCATGCTCTTTCATATACTTGATTCTCAGCCCTCGCACTTCATTCCTACTCCATTTATCTTAGGCTTTTTGTGAAGTATTGTTCCATGGATTCTACCTAGGCTTTTTTGTTGCAGGGATAGGGGAATGAGGGACAACCTTGAAGACATTTTTTGCCCAATTTGACTTAGAACCAAGTTGTCTTCATGCCAAGTCCTCCTCTCATTTATCTTGAGCTGCCTTGCCAGGGAGGCAACATCTTTTCTGCTCCACCTAACCTTAGGCTGGCATGCTGTTCCACAGGGAAAATAAACATTCAGCATTCCTTTGGTTTAGCCCCTGTTTATACTATCATAGTAAGTGATTACAGGCTTCACCGTGATTTTCATTTGGGGATTGATTTAATCTATGATTCTGACACTTGGCAGCTCAGATCGCTGTCTCCAGATCGGCTGGACTCCTGACAAAGTCAACAGGGTGAGGGGCGAAAGGATGATGTATTAAAATGGGAAAGATTAAAAAAAGACAAAAAACAAGGTAAGAAATGGGCAGAATAAAATGAAAAAACTGCAAAATATACCTAATGAGTCTCAATAGTGGGAACGAGAATGAGAAGCATCAAGAAACACTGGCTCTTTGAAATGGTAAATAAATGTATAACTAGCTACACTGAACAAAATATGAAACTCAAAGAAGAAATAAATGATGCCAGGAATGTAATAGAGGACATGAGCAGAATTCAACAAAAATTGAGAAAAAAAATAGAGCGACTGAAACTAAAAATAATGTATGTCAGTGATTTTGACATTATAAATCTAATTTATTCAGAATATCCCAGATGATAGAAATAGATGAATGCCACAGGCAGAATTATAACATGACCCCACATCCCTTGATGTAGAAGCCCAATGTAAACCTTATAAGTGGACCTAATGAAAAAGTGGGGGCTTCCATGGTGGTCCAGTGGGTAAGGACACCGCCTTGTAGTGCAAGGGGCACCGGTTCGAGCCCTGGCCTGGGAAGAACCCACGTGCCGTGGAGCGGCTGGACTGATGTGTCCAAACTACCGAGCCAGAGCTCTGGAGCGCATGCACCCAGAGCCGGCGCTCTGCGACGACAGACGCCACCGCAATGGGAGGCCCAGAAGACCCAAAGAATAAAGACGGATGAAAATAGAGAAATGAAAGACCAATAGAAGTGGCTCGCCTGTCCCTCTCCCTTCCCAGCCCACCCCCCAAAAGATAAATAAATGTTTTTTTTTTTTTTAAAGTGGACCTTTAAAAAGTGTCTAAAGTGATATAACTGGGAAATATTACAAGATTAGAAGTTATAGTCACAATCGCCTGTTGACCTTGAAAACACAAACTACTGTGTTGTAGAGAGGAAGGCAGGACAGGGATATGTGGCAGCTTCTCAGAGCTGAAAGCAGTCCATGATTGATATCTAGCCAAAATATTACAGCACAGTTCTATAACTTCAAAATATTAAACCCTGCCAAGAGTTTTAATGAGCTTGGAAGAGGAACTCAAACCTCTGGTGAGACAGAAGATCTGACCAGTACCAGAATTCTAGGCTGGTGAGTGACCAAACTAACTCAAACCTGGACTCCTAACCCACAGAAACCATAGCATAATAAATGGAAATTGTTTTCCAACAATAACTTTGTGATAATTTATTACAAATCAACAGAAAACCAATAAACTCAAGTCAACAATTTACTCTGTAAGGTCAGTAAAACTTCATGCTGAAAAACTGGTATATATATTTAAATAGAAGGGAAACAAAGATTAATTAAACTTATATTTGGAAGAAAACCTTTGGAAAGCAGCAATACATTTGAACTTTTTTCTCATGAAATAATTTTTTGATGGTATAAAAACCAAGCTGTTTATATAAAACTGAATTGTATATTACAGAAACTTTAAAAAGATTTGCCTTATATGTAAAATTTGTGGTAAATAGATTCTCAAATTTAAGTTACACTGATTTAGAAGAACAATAGTTTTTGCCAATTATTTTGAATGTTAATGACATTAGAACTTTTTGAGTCAAAACTTCCAAAAGTATTTTGTAAACTTCCTTCATAGATATTTTCATCTCAGTTATGTTTCTAATAGTGGTAAACTAAGTGTTTATCTATGTAATATGTTTTTGGCATTGATTTTTGGCAAATTAAGATAAAATATCACAGATAATTAAGCTGAATAATGGGTAAACCACATCAAGAATTTACTGTATGCCAATCATTCCGCACATCTTTAAATAACATATTTAAACTTCACAACTGCTTCACATCATTTGGAATGCTATTATCTTCATAATATTATCTTCACAAGAGGTTAGTATCTTGCCCAATATTAGACAGCTGCTAAGTGGTATAGATGGCATCTGAACCAAAACTCTCAGAACTCAGGATTCTATATTGACATCATTAACAGTTATCCTAAACTAAATACAAAAAATAAAAGGATTGAGATGAAGGTAAAATCTGATCTATACCTATATATATATGTTAGTGGTGAGGATCCCAGTCTCTATGATAAAGTCTGTAGTGTAGAAACATATTTTTAAAATCTGTATGGCAGCACTCTACAACAGAATAAAATCAAAACATAAGTGACAGGCTTAGAGGATATATTACCAACATGTGACATAACAATATAGATGGGGATGCTAATAATTCATAAGACCAAGAGAGGTAAATCAGGAAAAATAAATCAGTGTGCAAAAATATAAATGATCAATTCACAGAAAAGGAATTTTAGTGAAGTAGTGAATGTATAGAATGTTTCTTAACCCTGCTAGAAATCAGGGAAGTGAATATTAATACAATAAGATCTTATAGGCATCTATCGTCAACCAAATTTTATGAGATTTAGCATTGTCGAAGGTATAAACAATTATATTTTGTTTACAAGACAAAAATTAAATCAGTGAATTAAATCAGCATTTTTTCAAACATAATTTGGCATTGTTCAACAATATTTAAAAATTTGAGGGGCTTCCCTTGTGGCTCAGTGGATAAGAACCCATCTGCCAATGCAGGAGACACAGGTTCAATCCCTGATCTGGGAAGATCCCACATACCGCAGAGTAGCCAAAACCCACACATCAACAAAGACCCAGCACAGCCAAAAATAAATAAAATTTAAAAAAAAAAAGTTTAAAAAAAAAATTGAGTGTCTTTTTACTTGCATAAAAATGGCCATCCATTAATATAAATATGTTATCTTTAACACTAGCATGCTATTACCCTAAAATTACAAATTGAAAAAATAGAAAATCACTGAATAAAATACAGAATAATATGCAGTTATCAAAATTAAATAATCAATGTGGACCAGGGTTCAAAGAAAACAGACCTATCCTATATTGTTGATGAGACTGTAAATCAGCGCAGACGCTATGGAGAAAAGTATGGAGGCTCTTAAAAACTTAAAGTAGAGTTACCATATGATTCAGCAATTCCAATCCTGGGCATATATCCAGAGAAAACTAATTTGAACAGATGCATGTACTCAAATATTCATAGCAGCACTATTTATAATAGCCAAAACACTGAAGCAACCTAAATGTCCATCAACAGATGAATTGATAAAGATGATGTGGGGTGTGTGTGTGTTTATATATATATATATATATATAACATATAAATATATAAATACACACAAATTGTGTATATATATGTGCATATACATAGACACACAACAATGCCATAGAAAAGAATGAAATAATGCCATCTGCAGCAACATGGATGGACCTAGAGATTCCTATGTAATACTAAATGAAGTCAGATATGAAAAGACAAATATATGATATCACTTTTATGTGGAATATAAAAATGTGATACAAGTGAACTTATTTATAAAATAGAGATGTACTTACAGATATATAAAACAAGCTTATAGTTACCAAAGGAAACAGTGAGAGGAAAAAAGGGGACAAGCCTTTAAATATACGTAAAAAGTTAGCATTGTCGAAGGTATAAACAATTATATTTTGTTTACAAGACAAAAATTAAATCAGTGAATTAAATCAGCATTTTTTCAAACATAATTTGGCATTGTTCAACAATATTTAAAAATTTGAGGGGCTTCCCTTGTGGCTCAGTGGATAAGAACCCATCTGCCAATGCAGGAGACACAGGTTCAATCCCTGATCTGGGAAGATCCCACATACCGCAGAGTAGCCAAAACCCACACATCAACAAAGACCCAGCACAGCCAAAAATAAATAAAATTTAAAAAAAAAAAGTTTAAAAAAAAAATTGAGTGTCTTTTTACTTGCATAAAAATGGCCATCCATTAATATAAATATGTTATCTTTAACACTAGCATGCTATTACCCTAAAATTACAAATTGAAAAAAAATAGAAAATCACTGAATAAAATACAGAATAATATGCAGTTATCAAAATTAAATAATCAATGTGGACCAGGGTTCAAAGAAAACAGACCTATCCTATATTGTTGATGAGACTGTAAATCAGCGCAGACGCTATGGAGAAAAGTATGGAGGCTCTTAAAAACTTAAAGTAGAGTTACCATATGATTCAGCAATTCCAATCCTGGGCATATATCCAGAGAAAACTAATTTGAACAGATGCATGTACTCAAATATTCATAGCAGCACTATTTATAATAGCCAAAACACTGAAGCAACCTAAATGTCCATCAACAGATGAATTGATAAAGATGATGTGGGGTGTGTGTGTGTTTATATATATATATATATATAACATATAAATATATAAATACACACAAATTGTGTATATATATGTGCATATACATAGACACACAACAATGCCATAGAAAAGAATGAAATAATGCCATCTGCAGCAACATGGATGGACCTAGAGATTCCTATGTAATACTAAATGAAGTCAGATATGAAAAGACAAATATATGATATCACTTTTATGTGGAATATAAAAATGTGATACAAGTGAACTTATTTATAAAATAGAGATGTACTTACAGATATATAAAACAAGCTTATAGTTACCAAAGGGGAAACAGTGAGAGAAGAGATACATTTGGAGTTTGGAATCAACAGATACAAACTACTATGTATAAAACAGGTAAACAAGAAGGTCCTACTGTATGACAAAGGTAGCTATATTCAGTATCTCACAGTAAATTATAATGGAAAAAAACACACAAAAAATCCATATAGTCAAAGCCATGGATTTCCCAATAGTCATCTATGGATGTACAAGCTGGACCATAAAGAAAGCTGAGTGTTGAAGAATATATGGTTTCAAATTGTGGTGCTACGGAAGACTTTTGAGAGTCCCTCGGATGCAAAAAGGTCAAATCGGTCAATCCTAAAGGAAATCAACTTGGAATATTCATTGAAAACAACTGATGCTGAAGCTCCAACATTCTGCCCATCTGTGAAGAGCTGATTCACTGAAAAAGACCCTGATGCAGGGAAATGATGAAGACAGGAGGAGAATGGGGCTGCAGAATACGAGATGGTTAAAGAGTATCACTGACTCGTTGGACATGAGTTTGAGCAAACTCCAGGAGACAGGGAATGCCAGGGAAGCATGGAGTTTATGGGGTCACAAAGCGCTGGACACGACTTAGCAACTGAACAGCAAATATTATAAGAATTTTTGTAGATTTCTAAACAGAAAAGAGAAAAACTGAGTTTTTTTTTAAGTTTCATTAAAATTAATAAAATAACTATATCAGAAAATGAAAATGTCTGTATACACTTATAATAAATCAGAGAAAGATTAAAGCTTAGTGCACAGAATGATTGTTCTTTTTTTTCCCCTTTTCTTGGAATGTTGGCATTATTATGCTGTTAATTCATTCAAAATAAAATATGATGGAGTTTACATATATGTTATACTTTCCCTCAGAAAACATTTCAGAACTTATATATATTTAATTATCCTGTTAAACATGAAGTGAATCTAAGGACTTTTGTTACAGTGAAACAGATCCTGGCAAATCCAAAGTTACAGGTATTAGGATTAAGAGTAGGGTATGGGCTCTTTCTCTGCATATATTCCCGGTTTTGCTGTGTAGATTTAAGGTATTTTATACAGACCACAGAGATTAACAATTCAGTGGGCATAAAAAGAATTATTCAGGTAATTGTTTCTGACATAAAATAAGCTTGTATAACAGAGACAGACAAAAATCACTTACATTTCTTAGCCTGTGGTGTCCAGAGGACCTTTTCATTCTCCATGAAAGCAAACTAATTCCTTCTTCATTCCATACTCACACCACTTCCCCATCACATCCTCCTTTCCTTACTACACCGATTTTGAAAGAAACCAATCCTCAGTAGGGAGTATGTCAGAATTAAAGTTTCCCTGAACCAATTAATCATTCAGGCATCACCAGCAGTTAGAGACCTCCAGGCTGTACATCACCAGCAGGATGTCCCTCCCTTAGTATAGTCTGAATCAATAACAACCAACCCAGAAAAATGTTTCTGTTATACCATCTGGACTCTTCAGTCTCACTGGAGCAAGTTTCTACAGGTTTCAAATTTGTTTCAGACTAGTTTGGTTTCCATTACACTTGACTGCTTTTATCTGTAAGGGGTATATTCCTGACAGAAAGTTAGTTGCTCAGTCATGTCTAACTCTTTGGAACATCATGGACTATAGCCCACTACATTCCTCTGTCCACAGGATTCTCCAGGCAAGAATACTGGAGTGGGTTGCCAATCCCTTCTCCAGGGGATCTTCCAGACCCAGGGATCAAACCTGGGTCTTCTGCATTGCAGGCAGATTCTTTACTATCTGAGCTACCAGGGAAGCCCATACTCCTGAGAAGTGTTTACAAATATGAATATATGTTTATGGATATAACCCAAAATCCAGATACAGATAGTTACTAGTTTTGATACAGTTTCTTTACTTCTGCTCTGCCATTCTCAGCATGTTGGTTTTCTGTCCTCAGGTTTTTGACTTGTTTCTCAATTGGAGATGACTAACATAGGTCAAAGCATCTAGCTCTACTTGAAGGTAGTAATAAAGACAAAAAGTACAGACACCTACGTCTGCCTGTTTGAGGAGGAAAACAAGAGGTCTCCAAAGATGCACACTTATGTCTTACTGGTCAAAGCTAGGTTGCATGGCTTTCGATAGTTGTAAGGGATGATGTTTCAATTAAGGGAAAAGGGCAAATTCCCTGAAGATAACACTTTCTCAAGTAATAGGAGTTAGCCTCTATTGTCAGCTACACCTTGGTGTTCCCAGAAGTTGCCCAGTTTCTCCCCTCTTGGCCTTCATATTCTCTCATTGATCACAAACATCAGCATCACACAAGACAAAAATCACTTACATTTCTTAGCCTGTGGTGTCCAGAGGACCTTTTCATTCTCCATGAAAGCAAACTAATTCCTTCTTCATTCCATACTCACACCACTTCCCCATCACATCCTCCTTTCCTTACTACACCGATTTTGAAAGAAACCAATCCTCAGTAGGGAGTATGTCAGAATTAAAGTTTCCCTGAACCAATTAATCATTCAGGCATCACCAGCAGTTAGAGACCTCCAGGCTGTACATCACCAGCAGGATGTCCCTCCCTTAGTATAGTCTGAATCAATAACAACCAACCCAGAAAAATGTTTCTGTTATACCATCTGGACTCTTCAGTCTCACTGGAGCAAGTTTCTACAGGTTTCAAATTTGTTTCAGACTAGTTTGGTTTCCATTACACTTGACTGCTTTTATCTGTAAGGGTATATTCCTGACAGAAAGTTAGTTGCTCAGTCATGTCTAACTCTTTGGAACATCATGGACTATAGCCCACTACATTCCTCTGTCCACAGGATTCTCCAGGCAAGAATACTGGAGTGGGTTGCCAATCCCTTCTCCAGGGGATCTTCCAGACCCAGGGATCAAACCTGGGTCTTCTGCATTGCAGACAGATTCTTTACTATCTGAGCTACCAGGGAAGCCCATACTCCTGAGAAGTGTTTACAAATATGAATATATGTTTATGGATATAACCCAAAATCCAGATACAGATAGTTACTAGTTTTGATACAGTTTCTTTACTTCTGCTCTGCCATTCTCAGCATGTTGGTTTTCTGTCCTCAGGTTTTTGACTTGTTTCTCAATTGGAGATGACTAACATAGGTCAAAGCATCTAGCTCTACTTGAAGGTAGTAATAAAGACAAAAAGTACAGACACCTACGTCTGCCTGTTTGAGGAGGAAAACAAGAGGTCTCCAAAGATGCACACTTATGTCTTACTGGTCAAAGCTAGGTTGCATGGCTTTCGATAGTTGTAAGGGATGATGTTTCAATTAAGGGAAAAGGGCAAATTCCCTGAAGATAACACTTTCTCAAGTAATAGGAGTTAGCCTCTATTGTCAGCTACACCTTGGTGTTCCCAGAAGTTGCCCAGTTTCTCCCCTCTTGGCCTTCATATTCTCTCATTGATCACAAACATCAGCATCACACAAGACAAATCTGTGGTCACATGAGATCAAGAAAAAAATCAAGTCTACACATAATCATGTCTGATCACAATACGAAACACAAAAATGTTATTTGCAAACCACAAAAGTGACCAAAGGTCCCCCTATCTTCTCTAATATGAATGATCACTTGCTATTTCAGCCTTGTTCTACTAAAAAGGGTTGAAATATTCAATCTTGAAATTATCCTTGATTCACAACAGCATTCAATCCATGGCAAAGCCCCACTCCCCAAAGCCCTTCTCAAAGTCACCTAACCAAAACCCATACATTCCATAAGACTTTACTAACATCCTCTGAAATACCCCATGTTTTCCCATTGTATGTGTTTATTTAACTTGGTCCACTACAAGTGTATTCCTGGTAGTTTTGAGCTGGAAATCATTGGTATCTTAGATTTGACAAAATATTGTTGACATTGTTATTTTGAATATATGAAATATTTTATAACAAATTGATTAGCAGGGAAGAGTCACATGATAGTAAGACAGCAAATAAAAACAATAATTACAAGAATATTAGCTACAAAGAGGAAGTGAATGTTGGAGACATTTTTAAAATGGCTTGTGGGATCGGGAAAATGTCTTGTTATTCTTTTTTAAGGATAGAAATATTACAATATTTTTTAACCTAATAGGAATGAATAAATAAAGAGACAATAATTAATGATACCAGATGGGAAATTACGATAGGAAGAAAATCTTTGTGTCAGGAAGGAGGTTTGGCATATAGTTTTAAAAGGCTGTTTTCAGAAAGAAGTAACAGTTAATCTGTGGTGTCAGAAGGGGATTCAGGAAAATATTGGTTAAGATACAGTCATTTTGCTAAATGTGGTAACTAGAAAATTAGACTCTTCTAAATACTTAAATTTTTCGAGGTCTCCAAAGATGCACACTTAGAGTGGTTGCATGGCTTTCGATAGTTGTAAGGATGATGTTTCAATTAAGGGAAAAGGGCAAATTCCCTGAAGATAACACTTTCTCAAGTAATAGGAGTTAGCCTCTATTGTCAGCTACACCTTGGTGTTCCCAGAAGTTGCCCAGTTTCTCCCCTCTTGGCCTTCATATTCTCTCATTGATCACAAACATCAGCATCACACAAGACAAATCTGTGGTCACATGAGATCAAGAAAAAAATCAAGTCTACACATAATCATGTCTGATCACAATACGAAACACAAAAATGTTATTTGCAAACCACAAAAGTGACCAAAGGTCCCCCTATCTTCTCTAATATGAATGATCACTTGCTATTTCAGCCTTGTTCTACTAAAAAGGGTTGAAATATTCAATCTTGAAATTATCCTTGATTCACAACAGCATTCAATCCATGGCAAAGCCCCACTCCCCAAAGCCCTTCTCAAAGTCACCTAACCAAAACCCATACATTCCATAAGACTTTACTAACATCCTCTGAAATACCCCATGTTTTCCCATTGTATGTGTTTATTTAACTTGGTCCACTACAAGTGTATTCCTGGTAGTTTTGAGCTGGAAATCATTGGTATCTTAGATTTGACAAAATATTGTTGACATTGTTATTTTGAATATATGAAATATTTTATAACAAATTGATTAGCAGGGAAGAGTCACATGATAGTAAGACAGCAAATAAAAACAATAATTACAAGAATATTAGCTACAAAGAGGAAGTGAATGTTGGAGACATTTTTAAAATGGCATGTGGGATCGGGAAAATGTCTTGTTATTCTTTTTTAAGGATAGAAATATTACAATATTTTTTAACCTAATAGGAATGAATAAATAAAGAGACAATAATTAATGATACCAGATGGGAAATTACGATAGGAAGAAAATCTTTGTGTCAGGAAGGAGGTTTGGCATATAGTTTTAAAAGGCTGTTTTCAGAAAGAAGTAACAGTTAATCTGTGGTGTCAGAAGGGGATTCAGGAAAATATTGGTTAAGATACAGTCATTTTGCTAAATGTGGTAACTAGAAAATTAGACTCTTCTAAATACTTAAATTTTTCTTACTGAAATAGGAAGGAATTGAAAGGAAATTCCATTGAGAACAGGAAGGTAGAAGGGATTTATATGTTTCAAGAGAGAAGAGGGTACGCAAAAAGTTTTTCTGGAGAGTACAAAAGCCTGAAACAAATTTGGCAGATACACGTTCAAGTGAGATCAGTTACTTTTTATGTGTATAAATTGGTTATCCTTTATATATGTGTACAGTGAACTGTTTAGGGGAAGATGAACAGAGAGTTTGGATTCAGCCAGAATTAAAGTTTTACCACATGTGTTTAAACAGAAAAATTGGGACAAAGACATGACATGAATAGCCAAAGACTACTAGTGATGAGTAAGTGGGCAGGCCGGAACTCTACTAAGTAAAGGACAGTACAAAATGGATAAGGAGATAGGAAACCAGTGGTAAAGTCCATTAATGAGAGATTCTGAGGAAGTCAAAATAGTGTTGGGGTGGAAGTCCTGAAAAGAGATAGAGTAGAAAGTAATTGGAAAGATAAACGATAATTAAAGTGTGATGCTTGAAATCAAGATTTTTATGGTTTTGCAGCTACTAATAATCACAAAGTCTAGAATATAATAGATGTTTATGACTGTGTCACTTGGAGGAATAAGCTTCTGTTAGTAAAGAAGTCAAACAAGTTGTAGTGGTGGTAGCCAATGCTCTCCAACCAAATATAATCCATGCATATACATACACGCGTGTTTCATTGCTCAGTTATGTCTAACTCTTTACAACGCCATTCATTGGTGCCCAGCAGGTTCCTCCATCTATGGCGATTCTTTGGTCAAGAACACTGGAGTGGGTTGCCATGCCCTCGGCTCCAGGGGACCTTTCCAACCTAGGCATTGAACCTACGTCTCCCACATTCCAGGCAGATTCTTTACCATCTGAGTCACCAGAGAAGCCCGTGTGTGTGTGTGTATAAAAATAAAAGGAAATATTTCATCTTTAAAGAAAGACTCCATTTTTTATTTTTGATTGCTCACAAATTTTAAGTCCCTCCTCCTCCTCTTTCCTCTATGCCTCACAGATAGACAACCTGATACAGAAACTGGAATGCATTTATTGACCTAAAACAAATGGACTGTCAGGTATTTCCCCAGCAAAGATGAGTTTATTCAGGATCAACAGAGAATTGCAATTCAGAGTCTGCAATCATGATTAACCATATGCAAGTCCTGAAAGCCAAAGGAAGAACACTTTTAACAGATGACTCTTTTTTTTTTTTTTTGTCACTTCTATTGGTCTTTCATTTATTTGTTTTCATCCATGTCTGTTCTCTGGCCCATGTGGGCTGCCCACTGCAATGGCCTCTCTCATTGCAGAGCACCGGCTCTGGGCACATGAGCTCCGGAGCTCTGACTCGGTAGTTGGACACATCGGTCCAGTCACTCCGTGGCACAAGGGATCTTCCCAGGTCAGGGATCAAACCGGCACCCCTGGCACTGCAAGGTGGTGTCCTTACCCACTGGACAACCAGGGAAAGCCTGGAAGAACAATTTTAAAGAGAGGGAAAGGAAGTTGGAAAGGCTATAGGAAACAAAGATGCCATGACTTTTTATTGGCTGAGTACTTACCTGGAAAGAGGACTCTTCTTTCTTTTGCATTGTACTATTATCAGAGATGCATTGTACAGTATGAGCTAAAAATGGCTCTAGTTTTCATGAGTTAAGACTCTGATGGGTGTCTAGATATTTAAGAATGTCTTAATATATCCATCAAATTAGTGTTTTATAATCATTTTGATGTCTCTCAAAGTGTACTCTATTCATGCTGAAAGATATCTTTATATTTCACTTGAGATGCTGACATTCATTTGTAAAGATTTACCATTAACCTCAGGGATGTTATTTTTTGTTGTTGTTGAAGGCAAACACAATTTATCTCGTATTGGTCTAGTATGGCTGGGGGCTGATCTATCTCTAGTCACAGTGTCCTTGGGGTTGGTGAGAATTTCATCTGTACCTTTACAAAGACTTTAAATCTTCACATTCGAAGTTCTAGAATTATGTTACAGATGTCTTTACCTCATTACATGGATACTGGGGGATTGTTTCATCTGGTGTACCTTGATAGCATGTGTACCTTAACAAGCAATCTGGCATAAGCCTTCTGTTTATAGCACAAAACATAGTGTTGTTATATATCATGGGTACTGTTAATTACACTATGGCGCTAGGCATCATTAAACCTCAAAATGCTTAAAGGCATGTCAGGAGAATTTGTTTTTGCTTAAGCTAAACTGCTTTTAAGATTCAAATTTAAGTAAACAGTATATGTGACAATTGAGTATACTACAATACATCATTTCTTTCCCAGGTTTGGTTGAGAATAAGCAGTTGGTAAGTTCAAGTTGCTGGCCAAATTTAACTCTTTATTTCTAACCCTTCTCCTCACAGTTTATAAGAAACAGTCATTTTCTCTACCTTCTTGGGTTGTTCAAAGGACTAAAATGAAGCAGCATTATCACATAAAGTGTTTAGCAAAGGCTTGGCATAGAACTATGCACTCAACTGCTGATCATCACTATTCTATTTCAATTTGTAGCTGCAAAATAAACTCTAACAGAATGTGTAATATAATCAAGCCCCAAATATTTTAGTACCAATATAATAATTTCTTGGTTTTTGAATGTGGTGATTAAATTTCAACAAAATCTGATATATACATTTGGATGCATTTTGTTATATAACAAAAAAGCAGATTTTACCTTTTTACAAAATAACTATCTCTAATCATTATAAATTTGTATTTGAGAATTCAACCAAATTTAAATTGGCTGAGTTTTAAAGAATAATTTTTGAATATTCATTAACAATTCCATCTGATTTTTTCAGTGATACTGATTGTAATCAATTATTTCCAAATGAGAGTTTGAAAATATAATTTTCCATATTAATAGAAAAAAATGTGTAAGGATTTGAAAAGATTCCTGGAGATAGAATCACCGAGTTTGAATCCAAGTTCTGGCACTTACTAATTAGATCTTCAACAAGTTGTAAGCTCACTGTGCCTTATTTTCTCATATAATAAATGTGGATAAAAATAATACTTCCATTTAAGCTGTTACTATAAGAAGCAAGTAAGTTCATATGAGTAAGAGACTTAGGACGTTCTTCAGCATTTAATAAGAATCATGGCTTTGGTTGTCTGCTATAACAGGGCAGCATAACATCTAGCATCAAAAGTCCACGACAGTTTATTTATTTGTTTTCATGATTTGTGAGTCAGAAGATCTGAGACGGCCTCATTCATAAGGCTGGCAGTTGGAGCTAGCCACCACGGAAGTCTCAGCTACATAGCTAAGATACATCTGTTTTCTTCTCCAGGTAGTCTTTTATCCTTCCATATTGTAGACTATCATAACTAAGAACACTGTCTATACTGGTTCCATTCAGGGTTTTCCAACAATGTTGTCTGGCAAAGCATTGGCTTTGCATGATTGCTATTGATAGTCACAAAATCAAAAGAAAAAAAAAATTTTTTTTGGTAAAAATGATTTAGTCCAATATATTTTTGTTTCTTTTGTACAAAAGGGAAAAAATACTGCAAGACCAAAGAGGTAAATAGACCATTTCAAATCTCTGAGGCACTCTTTGAGTCTGGGTTAGAAACAGTACTTCTAACAGGCAAACAGATACCCTCTCCCCATTCTATATGTCATTAATGGAGATGAGTAGTATGGAAGCTCAGCACCCTATTTTTAGGGGTCACAAATGTTATTTTAGATTAACTAGTAACAGAATGATTGAATCATTACAAAACATACACTGTCCACATGTTATGCGCCTGGCATCTCTCTTAGGAGCACTGAATTCACAAAGAAAAGATTAAAAGCCAGACAGAGGCAGTTATCACGAGGGAGCAACGGTACTTTAGGTAAACCTTAAGTGTCAATGATAGATAAGGCATTCAGAACATAGGAAGCATTTTGTACAGATATGTGGGGCCTTAATATTCTGAAGAGATTTTCAAAAATATGTGGCATTTGAGATTTATATAATAACATTTCAGAACACATGGATGATTAATCTATAGTCAATTTAAAAGTCATACAGCCATCAAGAAAGTAAGAATAAAATCCATTATTTTTCTTCATTATAATTAAATGTTGTGTAAGCTCACTGTGCCTTATTTTCTCATATAATAAATGTGGATAAATAATACTTCCATTTAAGCTGTTACTATAAGAAGCAAGTAAGTTCATATGAGTAAGAGACTTAGGACGTTCTTCAGCATTTAATAAGAATCATGGCTTTGGTTGTCTGCTATAACAGGGCAGCATAACATCTAGCATCAAAAGTCCACGACAGTTTATTTATTTGTTTTCATGATTTGTGAGTCAGAAGATCTGAGACGGCCTCATTCATAAGGCTGGCAGTTGGAGCTAGCCACCACGGAAGTCTCAGCTACATAGCTAAGATACATCTGTTTTCTTCTCCAGGTAGTCTTTTATCCTTCCATATTGTAGACTATCATAACTAAGAACACTGTCTATACTGGTTCCATTCAGGGTTTTCCAACAATGTTGTCTGGCAAAGCATTGGCTTTGCATGATTGCTATTGATAGTCACAAAATCAAAAGAAAAAAAAAATTTTTTTTGGTAAAAATGATTTAGTCCAATATATTTTTGTTTCTTTTGTACAAAAGGGAAAAAATACTGCAAGACCAAAGAGGTAAATAGACCATTTCAAATCTCTGAGGCACTCTTTGAGTCTGGGTTAGAAACAGTACTTCTAACAGGCAAACAGATACCCTCTCCCCATTCTATATGTCATTAATGGAGATGAGTAGTATGGAAGCTCAGCACCCTATTTTTAGGGGTCACAAATGTTATTTTAGATTAACTAGTAACAGAATGATTGAATCATTACAAAACATACACTGTCCACATGTTATGCGCCTGGCATCTCTCTTAGGAGCACTGAATTCACAAAGAAAAGATTAAAAGCCAGACAGAGGCAGTTATCACGAGGGAGCAACGGTACTTTAGGTAAACCTTAAGTGTCAATGATAGATAAGGCATTCAGAACATAGGAAGCATTTTGTACAGATATGTGGGGCCTTAATATTCTGAAGAGATTTTCAAAAATATGTGGCATTTGAGATTTATATAATAACATTTCAGAACACATGGATGATTAATCTATAGTCAATTTAAAAGTCATACAGCCATCAAGAAAGTAAGAATAAAATATGATTTAATACAATAATAGCTTTATATTAAGAGAAACAGGTGATATTATTATAAGCACTTTTATATCAAATTCTGAACCATGAAACAAGTCCCACTTTATTGAATTTTTTATTTTATTTTTCCTTACAGGAAATTAGAAAATTCTAACTAACAATTATAAGATTTATAGAGGAACTGAAAGCATTTACTGTCTGTGTCATAGAGTTTTGTTAATTTAGTTTATACACATTTTAGAAATTAGCAAGTCTTCTAATGGACAAAGCAAAGCAAAACAGCAAAATACTTTCAGCCTCCTGTAAGAAAATATCATCTAATGGACAAAGCAAAGCAAAACAGCAAAATACTTTCAGCCTCCTGTAAGAAAATATCATATACCACATTCAAAAAAATGCATGTCCTTTCAATTTCTTACAGAATCTCAAGGTCCCTAGATTTAATTTATCCAATGCCATTACCCTAGCTGTGGTCCTTAAATTCCTAATCCTCTTTATGTTCCTCTATTCCAGCAGCTACTACTAAGTGTCTCACTCTCAAACTGTAGTGTATTTTATACTCTACAGGATATGGGATCATATGGCTAATATCTGAATGATTTATGTAAGAGCAGAAGTCATAACATAAATTGAGTAACCATTTTTTGCTATTATCAATACCATGGAAAAGGGGAGAGAGACAGAAAATATCCTAAGGTAAAACATACTGACTGAATTCAGAAATTAAAAGGAAATCTTCGAAAACTTAAAAATATGGAGAATCACATTTTCAATTATACCTTAAATGTATGTCCACCTTTAACTCAGTTTATCATTCATACACATCTAGTAATGCAATATTCATTTGATAAATACATAGTATGTGCTGGCATAGTGCTAAATACAGAGGTAATAATTATTGAAATAAAGTAGTTACAGTCTACCAAGAATTTCAAAGGGAGCTTCTAAATAAGAATATTGAATTATTAAACATTTTAGAGAAGTTATAAAGAAGCTGATAGAAGAAGATGATCTTTTGAAATAAATTCAATATTGTTATTAAGGCCTATTAGATAATACCTGCCTCACACAGAATTAAAGTAGTCACTTCATTAATGTTAATAAGTAAAAAAAAAACTAGAATATTCCTGCAGGAAAATATATTATTCTAACTTTACACTGAAAATTAAAAAATTGTATTGATGGCATCAAATTGGTATTTTTCCCCTAATTTGTAAGTATAACATTGAGGAAAAAAGTTCTTAAATTTATTATATGTATACTAGAATCCATTTTACACTTGATATTAGATGACTATGATTCTACACATGACCACTCTTGTCCTGATACAATAAAATGTAAAAGTAATTTTACATTGCTTTGTGAATTTAATATTGACAAAGTAATTATCCTCACTGTGTGAAAACAAAATTATTCACATTCAAAGGAATAAATATCAAAATAATTATAGAATACATTTTCACATCTATAGTACTCCATCATTTCAAAGGAAATGATAATATTAGAAAATGTATGTCATTACATAAAAATGAATTGTAGTATATAAAAGTAGTTTGAACAGGAATGATAAAACACAAGTTAGACCTACAAGAAAACATGTTGATTTCTGAATCTTTCGTTCGCAAGTTCCTTCACTAGAAGACAACATTTGCTTGCTAAAGCTTTTAGCCTTAAAGAACATAAGGTTGCCACAGAAAAGCTGGAGTATACACAAATCCGGGGTTGATATTTAGAGCATCATATTAGAACACAAGCTACACTGAGATTCAGATAGACTACACTGTGTCTTAAATTTACCCAAGTACAAAATTAGAGCCACCTGCAAAGTTTCCTTGGACTAGTTGGTAATCACCAAAATTGTATTCCAAATTTCTCTTATGGCCGAATCTCACAAGCACAGACTCAACTTTATGGGATGAATAAGATGACATAACCTTTAAGGCCTCAAAAGATTCTTTGATGAACCCACCCACCTTGGGCATCTCAATGATCAGACTTTCTTTTTCCTCTTTATGAAAAGGAAGGGAATGTCCTTAGGCGACTCATGCAAAAACATGGGGAACACTATCATGCATAGCATATTATGGCCAGAAACTGGACCCTGTGGCACAGGGATACCCCTCTTTCTTTAGAGCCATTATGAAGATGACCCTATGGTTAAGACTATCAAGAAAGTCAGTGTGGGATCCCTTTTAAATCAGTTTTTATATTTCACGCAGTAGAAGGCCTCTTGAATTCTCATCACACTCAGCATTTCTCAGCCAGTCATCTCACTTCCTGTGAAATCCTTTTCTCAACTACTCTTCTTATGATACTTTTGCACTGTAATATCCTTAAGCCTGCAATTTGTCCCTTTGTCTTTGACAATGTTTCTCATGCTGCTGATGCCAATGGATCACTTTCTGAGTCCTAGTAATAATCTTCAGAGAATTGTTCAGGGCAACACTGACTTCTCATAGTTCACTGATGGTATTTTTTTTTTTTTCTTTAATTTTGGTTCTGGTTTGTAATTGAATACACCAGTCCAGCCATTCCATGGCACATGGGCTCCTCCCAAGCCAGGAATTGAACTGGTGCCCCTTGAATTGAACGGCAGACTCTTCCCCACTGGACCAACAGGGAAGCCCTTACTGATGGTTTTTATTCAGAAATGACAATGACAAACACTGTGTTGGGTTTTCTGCTGCAAGCCCTTTTGATGTTGTTGACGCTCTATCATCATCCCATGGCTACTTCAACCCAACAGGCTGAATATGTGCTCTTACATGTTCTTTCACTATAGCCAAGAACAAAATTACCAACATTATACTGATATAAATATATTTTTATAGTAGCTCATGCTTTTGGGCTGGAGGAGGGAATGGCAACCCACTCCAGTATTCCTGTGTGGAGACCATCACATCCAAGTACAAAATTAGAGCCACCTGCAAAGTTTCCTTGGACTAGTTGGTAATCACCAAAATTGTATTCCAAATTTCTCTTATGGCCGAATCTCACAAGCACAGACTCAACTTTATGGGATGAATAAGATGACATAACCTTTAAGGCCTCAAAAGATTCTTTGATGAACCCACCCACCTTGGGCATCTCAATGATCAGACTTTCTTTTTCCTCTTTATGAAAAGGAAGGGAATGTCCTTAGGCGACTCATGCAAAAACATGGGGAACACTATCATGCATAGCATATTATGGCCAGAAACTGGACCCTGTGGCACAGGGATACCCCTCTTTCTTTAGAGCCATTATGAAGATGACCCTATGGTTAAGACTATCAAGAAAGTCAGTGTGGGATCCCTTTTAAATCAGTTTTTATATTTCACGCAGTAGAAGGCCTCTTGAATTCTCATCACACTCAGCATTTCTCAGCCAGTCATCTCACTTCCTGTGAAATCCTTTTCTCAACTACTCTTCTTATGATACTTTTGCACTGTAATATCCTTAAGCCTGCAATTTGTCCCTTTGTCTTTGACAATGTTTCTCATGCTGCTGATGCCAATGGATCACTTTCTGAGTCCTAGTAATAATCTTCAGAGAATTGTTCAGGGCAACACTGACTTCTCATGTTCACTGATGGTATTTTTTTTTTTTCTTTAATTTTGGTTCTGGTTTGTAATTGAATACACCAGTCCAGCCATTCCATGGCACATGGGCTCCTCCCAAGCCAGGAATTGAACTGGTGCCCCTTGAATTGAACGGCAGACTCTTCCCCACTGGACCAACAGGGAAGCCCTTACTGATGGTTTTTATTCAGAAATGACAATGACAAACACTGTGTTGGGTTTTCTGCTGCAAGCCCTTTTGATGTTGTTGACGCTCTATCATCATCCCATGGCTACTTCAACCCAACAGGCTGAATATGTGCTCTTACATGTTCTTTCACTATAGCCAAGAACAAAATTACCAACATTATACTGATATAAATATATTTTTATAGTAGCTCATGCTTTTGGGCTGGAGGATGGAATGGCAACCCACTCCAGTATTCCTGTGTGGAGAATCCCCATAGACAGAGCAATCTGGTGGGCTGCAGTCCATATGTCCACAAAGAATAGGACATAACTATGCAACTAGATACAGCACAGAACAGCATGATTTTAGAAAGCTGTGGAAGCAACATGCTTTCCTTATTTCCAGAAGAAATTAAATTAAAAATGGTTCCTATGTTTAGGAATTATTGGATGCAATACATTTATCTGCTGCTTTTGCAATGATTAAGGCTCTAGGGAAGCCTTAACTTGACTCTATGGCAGCTATGTGAAACCACCTAGCTGACACTTCTATGAGAAATGCCTCCTTTACAGGAGCCAACAGCAGTCAATCCTCTATCATAGTCTAAACAGACACTCCTCCCACCCCAAATGGGGAAAAAACCTGATTAAAGAAGCCAAAAAATTGGCCTCAGAAGAGGAAAAACAAGATTGGAAATTCAACACTCATTGGTTTGATAAAAAGAGAAGGCTTTGGTTCTGAACAAATAACAACCCAGTCCTACCACCACTGTACATACCTTAAGCCATTGGTGTACTGATAACATGATAGCATTCATGAATCAGTAGTGGTGGGAACATTAACAAGACCACAGGAGTGCCTACTTGTCAAAGTACAACCCAGGGAGGCCTATTTGTACTGTTTTTGGACATTTAAAATTGCATAATGGACCACTTGAGGTCTGGCAGCTAAATTTCATACAACTTTCTTCATCTCGTGGATATAAATATGTTTCAGTCTTGGTCTGATGCTTTAATATTGAACTGAAGCCTTTCTGGCGGACAAGCAACTGCCTTTTCTGTGATCAAAGTCTTTTTGGAAAAGATTCTCTCTGCATTAAAAATTTTATAAAACTTCATAGTGACTGAGGAACCCATTTTACCATTCAGATACTTCAATAAGTCTGCACTGTTTGGACAGTGTTACACTTTCACTGTCTTTGCCACCCTTTATCCTCTGGTTTAGTAGAGCACACTAGTGCAGTATTAAGAAACAAGTGGCAGAGTTCATAGAGGCCCTCCTAATACCTGAGGCAGAAGCACTGACTTTGGTCCTTGTAAATTTCAGACCTACCTCTTGTGAAACTCATACATGCTCACCCAGGATGCTATCCACTTGATTCCAGCTTACTTTGAGCCACAATTCATAGAAGCAGAGATGTCCAAATATTACAAAGACTTCATTGTTTTTATTAAAAATAACCATGTTTTGGGAGCACAGTCTTTTCACAGTACATTCCTGGGACATGACAATCTTATAGACATTACATCCTGCAACCTGAAGGTAGTGTCAATTGAAAAACTTATCTCTAACTTGGCCAACTTTGCTGGAACCATTTCTCTAAGGTACTATTAACAAACCCCTGTGCCACCAAACTCCGAGGGATAGACTCTTGGACTCACATGACATACATAGAACCAACCTAGACTAGACTTGCATATCAGCTGGTGACTTGAAAGTAAATATTTCCCAGAATTAAAGCAGAGTTATTTGATGAGACAGCCTTTGCAAGATATCTGAACCAGGCATGGTAAAGTTTATCTGCTAAACTCTGATGATGGCATTGTGCTTTAAATGATCTCTAATGTCTGTGATCTTGATAAATATGGACTTGAGATAAACGTGTTTGAGGGTTCTCCTCCTACCTTCCTTGTTACTCAAATGTGACCTCTGTAGGCTTCCAATCTGTATACTTACCCTCGGATATGGGACGCTACAACCAGCAAAAGTCCTTCCTGGCACTGGGGCACTGAAATCTGAAATCCTAACTACTGACCAGTGATTTTTACAGACAATTTGTACTGTTTTTGGACATTTAAAATTGTATAATGGACCACTTGAGGTCTGGCAGCTAAATTTCATACAACTTTCTTCATCTCGTGGATATAAATATGTTTCAGTCTTGGTCTGATGCTTTAATATTGAACTGAAGCCTTTCTGGCGGACAAGCAACTGCCTTTTCTGTGATCAAAGTCTTTTTGGAAAAGATTCTCTCTGCATTAAAAATTTTATAAAACTTCATAGTGACTGAGGAACCCATTTTACCATTCAGATACTTCAATAAGTCTGCACTGTTTGGACAGTGTTACACTTTCACTGTCTTTGCCACCCTTTATCCTCTGGTTTAGTAGAGCACACTAGTGCAGTATTAAGAAACAAGTGGCAGAGTTCATAGAGGCCCTCCTAATACCTGAGGCAGAAGCACTGACTTTGGTCCTTGTAAATTTCAGACCTACCTCTTGTGAAACTCATACATGCTCACCCAGGATGCTATCCACTTGATTCCAGCTTACTTTGAGCCACAATTCATAGAAGCAGAGATGTCCAAATATTACAAAGACTTCATTGTTTTTATTAAAAATAACCATGTTTTGGGAGCACAGTCTTTTCACAGTACATTCCTGGGACATGACAATCTTATAGACATTACATCCTGCAACCTGAAGGTAGTGTCAATTGAAAAACTTATCTCTAACTTGGCCAACTTTGCTGGAACCATTTCTCTAAGGTACTATTAACAAACCCCTGTGCCACCAAACTCCGAGGGATAGACTCTTGGACTCACATGACATACATAGAACCAACCTAGACTAGACTTGCATATCAGCTGGTGACTTGAAAGTAAATATTTCCCAGAATTAAAGCAGAGTTATTTGATGAGACAGCCTTTGCAAGATATCTGAACCAGGCATGGTAAAGTTTATCTGCTAAACTCTGATGATGGCATTGTGCTTTAAATGATCTCTAATGTCTGTGATCTTGATAAATATGGACTTGAGATAAACGTGTTTGAGGGTTCTCCTCCTACCTTCCTTGTTACTCAAATGTGACCTCTGTAGGCTTCCAATCTGTATACTTACCCTCGGATATGGGACGCTACAACCAGCAAAAGTCCTTCCTGGCACTGAGCACCAGAAAGCCACTGAAATCTGAAATCCTAACTACTGACCAGTGATTTTTACAGACAAAGATCTTGATCTAAAGGGGGAACTGTAAAAAATAATAAACAAAATTCTTAATATAAATTCAATTAGGAGGGCAGAGGGAGAGTTTGCAGGCCTTTGGACCACAATAGAGACTCATAGGAAAAAGAAAGACTTCCTCTTTTTGCCTGGCAAGAAGTCAGACAATCAGAGACTATCACTATCATGCATATCAACCAATGGAAAAAAAAAAACTGTTTTTTTCAAACTTTCAATTTTTTCAGTGTACTTAAAAAAAAAAAAAAAAAAAAGCATAGCCCTCCCAACTTATTTTTCCTCTGTTTAACTAGTAGTCTATTTGCATAAGGTCAAGAGCCTAAACATATATCTTCTATAAATGTCCCAACATTTTCTCAAAATAGTAAAATAATGAAAGAAGATGAATGATATTTCCTTTTGGAAGTTGTTGTCATCAAAAGCTACCTATTAATTTTTCAAATTATAATTATTTCAAATCAGAGAAGTTTCTTAAATTCACGGTGTGAATTCTGAGTTTTCAGGCACAACAAATTAGTGTTTTTAAACTCAGTTTGTTTTGGTGACATGAATATAATTAGTTCTAAGTAATCTGAGGGTTCCAAAAGATACTAGAAAACCTATGCCACAGTAATCACTGCTCAGTAGCTACTACCCTAGGATTTGATTTTTTTTTTTTTGCAATGACAAGTGGTCATTTAGTAGCAAAACCAGGCATTAAAGGCTATTCATCATTATATTGGCAGAAAAAAATAAATCTGTGTGTGTCATCAAATAGCTTGGCTATTCACATTTATCTTTATGTTCTAAGTTAAACATGACTCCATCAACAAATATATTATTCATATAAACATGGCAAACTAAGCAAAGAGCTAAACATTTAGATCTTAATTTGATCTTGATAAATATGGACTTGAGATAAACGTGTTTGAGGGTTCTCCTCCTACCTTCCTTGTTACTCAAATGTGACCTCTGTAGGCTTCCAATCTGTATACTTACCCTCGGATATGGGACGCTACAACCAGCAAAAGTCCTTCCTGGCACTGAGCACCAGAAAGCCACTGAAATCTGAAATCCTAACTACTGACCAGTGATTTTTACAGACAAAGATCTTGATCTAAAGGGGGAACTGTAAAAAATAATAAACAAAATTCTTAATATAAATTCAATTAGGAGGGCAGAGGGAGAGTTTGCAGGCCTTTGGACCACAATAGAGACTCATAGGAAAAAGAAAGACTTCCTCTTTTTGCCTGGCAAGAAGTCAGACAATCAGAGACTATCACTATCATGCATATCAACCAATGGAAAAAACTGTTTTTTTCAAACTTTCAATTTTTTCAGTGTACTTAAAAAAAAAAAAAAAGAAAAGCATAGCCCTCCCAACTTATTTTTCCTCTGTTTAACTAGTAGTCTATTTGCATAAGGTCAAGAGCCTAAACATATATCTTCTATAAATGTCCCAACATTTTCTCAAAATAGTAAAATAATGAAAGAAGATGAATGATATTTCCTTTTGGAAGTTGTTGTCATCAAAAGCTACCTATTAATTTTTCAAATTATAATTATTTCAAATCAGAGAAGTTTCTTAAATTCACGGTGTGAATTCTGAGTTTTCAGGCACAACAAATTAGTGTTTTTAAACTCAGTTTGTTTTGGTGACATGAATATAATTAGTTCTAAGTAATCTGAGGGTTCCAAAAGATACTAGAAAACCTATGCCACAGTAATCACTGCTCAGTAGCTACTACCCTAGGATTTGATTTTTTTTTTTTTTTTGCAATGACAAGTGGTCATTTAGTAGCAAAACCAGGCATTAAAAGGCTATTCATCATTATATTGGCAGAAAAAAATAAATCTGTGTGTGTCATCAAATAGCTTGGCTATTCACATTTATCTTTATGTTCTAAGTTAAACATGACTCCATCAACAAATATATTATTAAGCTGCCATATAAACATGGCAAACTAAGCAAAGAGTTAGAGAAAACTAACTTGGTAAGATCTTATTTCTAAGTCCATATAACAAAGTCCATGGATATTGACTAAAAGCATCTTAAAGTTCCCTTTACCTTGACTAAACTTTAGGCTTCTTCTTGAAAAAAGTCATCTCCTGCCTATTTAAGGGTATCTGCTTTAAAACAAACAAACAAACAAAAATCTCGGATCCTTTAGATATAAATCTTTTGGAAATCCTTTCACAAGTTTTTACAACCTGGAAATATCTTTCAGAAGGACCCAGAAACCACTGTAATACCATCCACAAGAAAAATAAAGCCCCTTCTCTTAATCTCTGAGGGACTAACTTTGGAGAGAGTTATGCTTAAAACTGTAAACTACTCCTGTTGTGAGAGACACAAAAGTTGACTTGTTCTTTCTGTGTTAGTTGCTTAGCTGTGTCGGACTCTTTCCAGCCCCATGGACTGCATCTCATCAGGCTTCTCTATCCATGGAATTCTTCAGGCACGCATACGGGAATGGATTGCTATTCCTTTCTCCAGGGGATTTTCCCGACCCAGGGATTGAACTTGGGTCTCCTGCACTGCAGACAGATTCCTTATCATCTGAGACACAATCTAGGACAACTTGCCCTTTGGGTAAAGTCAATTAGCAAATACAGATGGCATAAGATCCTCTTCACCTAGCTCTTAAAAACTTACATCTTTTGAAAATCACGAAGAGACTAATTAAAACAATAAATATATCAGATTCCAAAGAATGAATTCCAAAAATTTCTTAGTAGCCAAAATAAGCCTAATATGTAAGTCATGAGGTGTCTTTAATATGGTTTTTGATCTATTAGGAATATCCTTTGGGATGACAAAAATATGATACTAGATATAAGAATGCTCGATATTATAGTGCATTGACAATTTGGAATTGTATTTCTAAGAACAACAATTAAGGCATTTCTCCCTCACAAAATGAATAAATGGTTTTGCAATCAATTGTTTCATTTTTCTTCCTTTCTCCTTCATTATATTTAAAATGTTCATACACAGTATTTTCTCAGCACAAATAAGGAAATATTGCAGGTATAAACTCTTGTGATATACATGCAAGTAAATACTAACTTTGCATGCATGCTACACATACAAACAAATATTGACTTTAAATTTATTATGTAAAGAAGCCAAATTTTTTGGAAAACTATTGGACTTAAGAATCTATTTGACTCAATACCATTAGTAATATGTGTGGAAACAGTGTAAATAATGCAACAAAGGTCAAAAACCATTGACTAACAGCAGGTTTAGGATTACAGTCTAGAATCTAGTTTATAGTACAGTTTTATTTTCATTTTTATAAATTTAGTGTTTCATAAATTTTAACAACACTTTTTGAAAAGAATATATTTATCTAGTATTATTTACTTTATACATGTAGAGTTAAATAGGAGTAAGTAAAAAACAGCCTCCAACACTGCTAATGTCAGAAATTTCTTCATAGGACAAGAATAAAGACAGAGTGAATATTGTTATCTTAATCACAGAAATGGTTTAGCACACAGATTAACAATCCTATGTTTCCTGTGTATTTTAATACAAAATAATGTGCCTAATTTTAGGATCAGGAAGGACTATCTTATGAACTGAAACTGAACCAAAAAGATATAATCAAAATTAAATTATACATATATGTGTATATATGGGTATACATGCAAGGATATATAATTTTATGGATATACTCCTGCATATATATTTCATATTTTATATAAATGTCCATGTGTACATTTATGCATATGTATGAATATATACAGTGCTGTTCTAATGTATGCTGCTCTATTAGCATATATATATTTATTTCTATGTGCAATATTCCCTTCAATTAGGTTGTTCAGTGGCTATATCTATCCATCTATCTCTTCATACCTACTATCTATCTCTACTTACCTATCTTCCTATCCACTTAATCTGTGTATCTGTTCATTTCTTTGTCTTGTCTCTCAATCCCCTATCTATCTTTTGTATTAAATATATGTCATAAATATTATACTCTTGCAAAGGAGTCACTAAATGGTACATGGTATAATTATCAAATAGTTCTTGAGGATGGAGTTCAGGCTTAAAACTGGAAAAAAATTTTCAAGGAGGGTTAAGGAGGCGGTTTAAGAAAAAGAGGCCATAACTATTTAGACCATAAAGACATTAGAGAAAAAGACAGAGGCAAAACTAAGGCAAAATACTTACTATATAGTTTGTTCGAAAGTTAAAATTGTTACTCAGATTATAGTAGTCTGATAAAAGCTCAAACAGCAGGTAGGAACTCAATTTAGGAGATCCAAAAATATATTCTAATTAACCTCTCAATGAAAACAATTTTATTTTTATTCACTAAAATATTATGGAAAAAATAAGAATACCACAGAAATAGTTGCAGAAAAACAAAAATATATAGGTTATAGTGAAATCTCTCATTTATCATGGTGACTAAGAAGAGTGGTGGCATTTTTTATTTTTCAAAATCAGTCTTAAATTAATATTTTGTGTAATTTGTCTTATTCCATCATGATGACAATTTAGCATGAACCTGATTTTCCTTCTCTATAATTTGATCAGCTTAGCTGGGTACTAATACTGTAAGGGCGTCTCTATCATAGACAACTATTTGGAGTTTAATTTAATTAAATTAATGTGATTAAATTAATGTTAATATATAATTGTTAATGATAATATATAATTGTTCATAATTGTTCTGACTGATTAAAATAGTGAAATATTTTACTTTTGGAAAACATGTGTAACTTGGTATCCTAATCCTCCCACTGTAATTTTTTTTTTTCCCCACTGTAATTTTGGTGAAAATCTTTTGTTGAAAATTCTGTGTGTTTTAAGCTAGGAATACAAATTGATTTAAAATTCCGTGAAAATTTCATTCCATTTATGAAAGGGTGAACACCTGTTACAGAGTGCATTCTGTCTCCCCTAAGTGTCAACAGCTATAGAGGTGTTTAGATACTGCTATACTGTAAACCTATAAACCGAGTATCTTACCCTTGAGACAAACTCAGTGACTGTCACATGATTTCTGCCCTATAGTTCTATCTTTTGTATTAAATATATGTCATAAATATTATACTCTTGCAAAGGAGTCACTAAATGGTACATGGTATAATTATCAAATAGTTCTTGAGGATGGAGTTCAGGCTTAAAACTGGAAAAAAATTTTCAAGGAGGGTTAAGGAGGCGGTTTAAGAAAAAGAGGCCATAACTATTTAGACCATAAAGACATTAGAGAAAAAGACAGAGGCAAAACTAAGGCAAAATACTTACTATATAGTTTGTTCGAAAGTTAAAATTGTTACTCAGATTATAGTAGTCTGATAAAAGCTCAAACAGCAGGTAGGAACTCAATTTAGGAGATCCAAAAATATATTCTAATTAACCTCTCAATGAAAACAATTTTATTTTTATTCACTAAAATATTATGGAAAAAATAAGAATACCACAGAAATAGTTGCAGAAAAACAAAAATATATAGGTTATAGTGAAATCTCTCATTTATCATGGTGACTAAGAAGAGTGGTGGCATTTTTTATTTTTCAAAATCAGTCTTAAATTAATATTTTTGTGTAATTTGTCTTATTCCATCATGATGACAATTTAGCATGAACCTGATTTTCCTTCTCTATAATTTGATCAGCTTAGCTGGGTACTAATACTGTAAGGGCGTCTCTATCATAGACAACTATTTGGAGTTTAATTTAATTAAATTAATGTGATTAAATTAATGTTAATATATAATTGTTAATGATAATATATAATTGTTCATAATTGTTCTGACTGATTAAAATAGTGAAATATTTTACTTTTGGAAAACATGTGTAACTTGGTATCCTAATCCTCCCACTGTAATTTTTTTTTTTCCCCACTGTAATTTTGGTGAAAATCTTTTGTTGAAAATTCTGTGTGTTTTAAGCTAGAAATACAAATTGATTTAAAATTCCGTGAAAATTCCATTCCATTTATGAAAGGGTGAACACCTGTTACAGAGTGCATTCTGTCTCCCCTAAGTGTCAACAGCTATAGAGGTGTTTAGATACTGCTATACTGTAAACCTATAAACCGAGTATCTTACCCTTGAGACAAACTCAGTGACTGTCACATGTTCAGGGTCTTATCAATGACACTACTCAATACAGGGGTCAACAAACTTTCTCTAAGGAGTCAGATGGTAAATAGTATCTGTTTTGTGGGTGCTCTGCTTTGTGGGTGATACATGGGGTGTACACTGCAACAACACAGCTCTGTAGTAGTGAGAAAACCATGACATACTCAATAGAGAGGAGACACAGAGAAGACAGAACTCAACAGGACACTATTAGCATGGGCTGCCCCTTGTCACATCCACATCACCCTGCCAGGGTCCTGGCCTGTGAATTTTTATGTCTTTGTATAAAAAGTCTTACACTTAAGGAACGCCTTAGCGTTAGTTGTTTTAACCTAGAACATACTCAATCCTTCTTCACTATTGTAGTAGGTGTGCTGTTTATAATAGTGAGCATCTTTTGATTATGGTCAAAAAATATCCCTAACACTTTCTGCTTCCTTACTGCACTTGTAATCCAAGTTACCATTAATGTCAACTTAAGTGGCTAAACCCATCTTCTGTCTGCCAGTCTCAGCTTCCTTCTCTAACAAAAGGAAAACTTTTACTAGAGAAAACATTAAAATTTCCACCTCCTCTCGTGAACACCCCTTTTGCTATCTTTTATACATATAATAGTCTCTACCCAAATGTGAAAGCAAGAAGATACCTTTTCTAAGTAAAATGAGTCAGAACCAACCACCTCCGAAGAGAACCAGACTGTCATCACTTCACAAACAGTACCCAGTGCTTCCTTTTTTCTCCATATTTACAGTCGAATTAGGGTTAGCTGGACACTATATAATGGCAGTTAAACAAAATGTACCACTTTGTGGACTATGAACCCAATACTAAATATTCTGTTATGTCGTAGATATGGAGAGAGATTGAGGATCACATACCCAGGTTATTTTTGGCAGAGAAATCCCCTTTTTGTCTAACAACCTAAATGTGGTTCCAATAATTAAAATGCTTAGTCAAATAAGAAGTAAGTGATAACCATTAATACCATTTCTGTTATTCCCATAATACTTTACATAGTATCTTTTGGCTCTTCTGCAATCTCACAAATACACTGCAGTTTCCAAAGGGCTGTGAATTATTTCATTATTTTATATTTATCAGTGTATGCCCTAAACCAAGGTCAATGCCTGACACATATAATGTATTTAAAATGTTGATTAAAAATTCAAAAGTTTCTCCAGACAAGTTTGTTATCTCTCCATTAGCCTACTCAGGTGGGACAGTGTGACAAAAGCAACAGTCAGCAAACATTTCCTGGATGCCTGTGTATATGAATAAGTGAACGATGCATTAAATATGATATGGCTTAACATGTATCTAATTAATTAGGTTCTTATGCCTGATAAAAGAATAATGAGAAACTCTAAAATATATTGCTTTGAGATATTTCCCTCTGGACTCATTTACAAGAGAACAGAAGGATATAAATCTGGTTATCGGTAAAATTTGCATTTGAGAAAGGAAGATCTGTAAGGTGATAGATTTCTGGGAACTTTGCTCTATTGATGTTTTATAAGTTCCTATCATGAGATGGTGAATTCATTTGGGAGGAAAAAACTCTACTAGAAAATTTGAGGTTAAACAAACTGAAATATAATAATATCCAATGTGATACACTAAAGCTGCATAGAAACACCTTACTGAGAAAGCTTAACCTTGATTTTGCATTTTTCTTTGCACATCACAAAGAGGCTGGCCATAGAAGCTCATGAGTAAATTAATATGGTAATAGGATTAATAAAATGCAAGAATATTTGAAGATCTATAAAACTAAAAGAACTATGTATCCCTAGATTATAGTTATTATATAGAAGTTTTAAAATTAAATATTTCAAGAGACTAGTAAAATCTCAAAAAACCCTTTTTTCTTCAACTGAATAAATGGAATTACTAACTTAGTGACTGGCAGTCAGAGCTTTGACTACATCGTTACCATGCTAGAGGAAGAATGAAGAAATGAACACTGAACACTCACTCTACCAGGAGAGGTCATGGGAAGATAGGATTTTTAAAATAATCTTTGATAAAAACATGATAAAGAAGCATAGTTTTACATAAAAAGATTGAGAATTCTGATTTTTTAACAAAATTAAAAATATTCACAGATATCTACCACTTAGTATCCATATTGGTAACATATCTCAAATACACTGCAGTTTCCAAAGGGCTGTAATTTCATTATTTTATATTTATCAGTGTATGCCCTAAACCAAGGTCAATGCCTGACACATATAATGTATTTAAAATGTTGATTAAAAATTCAAAAGTTTCTCCAGACAAGTTTGTTATCTCTCCATTAGCCTACTCAGGTGGGACAGTGTGACAAAAGCAACAGTCAGCAAACATTTCCTGGATGCCTGTGTATATGAATAAGTGAACGATGCATTAAATATGATATGGCTTAACATGTATCTAATTAATTAGGTTCTTATGCCTGATAAAAGAATAATGAGAAACTCTAAAATATATTGCTTTGAGATATTTCCCTCTGGACTCATTTACAAGAGAACAGAAGGATATAAATCTGGTTATCGGTAAAATTTGCATTTGAGAAAGGAAGATCTGTAAGGTGATAGATTTATGGGAACTTTGCTCTATTGATGTTTTATAAGTTCCTATCATGAGATGGTGAATTCATTTGGGAGGAAAAAACTCTACTAGAAAATTTGAGGTTAAACAAACTGAAATATAATAATATCCAATGTGATACACTAAAGCTGCATAGAAACACCTTACTGAGAAAGCTTAACCTTGATTTTGCATTTTTCTTTGCACATCACAAAGAGGCTGGCCATAGAAGCTCATGAGTAAATTAATATGGTAATAGGATTAATAAAATGCAAGAATATTTGAAGATCTATAAAACTAAAAGAACTATGTATCCCTAGATTATAGTTATTATATAGAAGTTTTAAAATTAAATATTTCAAGAGACTAGTAAAATCTCAAAAACCATTTTTTTCTTCAACTGAATAAATGGAATTACTAACTTAGTGACTGGCAGTCAGAGCTTTGACTACATCGTTACCATGCTAGAGGAAGAATGAAGAAATGAACACTGAACACTCACTCTACCAGGAGAGGTCATGGGAAGATAGGATTTTTAAAATAATCTTTGATAAAAACATGATAAAGAAGCATAGTTTTACATAAAAAGATTGAGAATTCTGATTTTTTAACAAAATTAAAAATATTCACAGATATCTACCACTTAGTATCCATATTGGTAACATATTCTTCAAATATTATCTGCAATGTTGGTTTCCAAAACAGAATCAGGCCTCTGTGCTGGCTGCATATTTTGTGTGTCCTAGTTTACCATCTCACCAGTTAAATGTATTATTATTTCAATGTGCTAAGATGCCTCCTCTAATCACTTTATCTAAATGAAGTACTTTAGCCATTCTTCACTGTCTCCTTACTTTGCTTTTAATTCCTTTCTGCACCTTACACATACATATACTATGAGGTCAGTCATATTATATCATGTTTGCTACTGTGTCTTCAGTTATCAAAAACAATTTGCAAGGGCTCAACAAATAATTAGTAACTATTTCATACTAAATGAATGACATGAGAAAAAATTCCCTGTTCAACCTAGTACTGACATTAGACCAATATAAATATTCAAAAGCTCTTTATTGTTATAGATTCATAATACATAATGAATAAAACATTGATCAATACATATTTTTAAACTTGAATATATATTCAAGTGAATATATGTATATACATATATATGAATATATATATATATATACACATATAGATGTGTGATGAGCTATTTCTAAAGGAATTTAAAATAAAAATAGTAACAATTGGATATAATGAGTAGAATTTGGAATGGACAGAGAGGAAATAAAATTACCAAGATTTAAATTATATTTCAAGAAAATTCATAGAGAAATGTACACTGCAAAAGGAGTTGGTATTTTATAGTCAAAAGTAAAATAGTGCAAATATTTTAAAATAAAAGTACTAAGCCATTTTTTCTAAGTTCATTGTATATTTTAGTGTTGGTTTTGCTTCCTAAAACAAAACAACTTTCCAAAGAACATATTTGGTAACTATAAAGATAAGCCAATACATAAATAGCATACTTTTGTTCTTTTAGAAATTGTTATTCTTAATAACTATAATAACGTGTTAGACTCTCAGTCATCTCCAACTCTTTGTGACTCCATGGACTTTAGTCCACCAGACTCCTCTGTCCATGGAATTCCCAGGCAAGAATACTGGAGTGGGTTGCCAGTCCCTTCATCTGAAAGAAGCATTTTGAGAATTCTGATTTTTTAACAAAATTAAAAATATTCACAGATATCTACCACTTAGTATCCATATTGGTAACATATTCTTCAAATATTATCTGCAATGTTGGTTTCCAAAACAGAATCAGGCCTCTGTGCTGGCTGCATATTTTGTGTGTCCTAGTTTACCATCTCACCAGTTAAATGTATTATTATTTCAATGTGCTAAGATGCCTCCTCTAATCACTTTATCTAAATGAAGTACTTTAGCCATTCTTCACTGTCTCCTTACTTTGCTTTTAATTCCTTTCTGCACCTTACACATACATATACTATGAGGTCAGTCATATTATATCATGTTTGCTACTGTGTCTTCAGTTATCAAAAACAATTTGCAAGGGCTCAACAAATAATTAGTAACTATTTCATACTAAATGAATGACATGAGAAAAAATTCCCTGTTCAACCTAGTACTGACATTAGACCAATATAAATATTCAAAAGCTCTTTATTGTTATAGATTCATAATACATAATGAATAAAACATTGATCAATACATATTTTTAAACTTGAATATATATTCAAGTGAATATATGTATATACATATATATGAATATATATATATATATACACATATAGATGTGTGATGAGCTATTTCTAAAGGAATTTAAAATAAAAATAGTAACAATTGGATATAATGAGTAGAATTTGGAATGGACAGAGAGGAAATAAAATTACCAAGATTTAAATTATATTTCAAGAAAATTCATAGAGAAATGTACACTGCAAAAGGAGTTGGTATTTTATAGTCAAAAGTAAAATAGTGCAAATATTTTAAAATAAAAGTACTAAGCCATTTTTTCTAAGTTCATTGTATATTTTAGTGTTGGTTTTGCTTCCTAAAACAAAACAACTTTCCAAAGAACATATTTGGTAACTATAAAGATAAGCCAATACATAAATAGCATACTTTTGTTCTTTTAGAAATTATTATTCTTAATAACTATAATAACGTGTTAGACTCTCAGTCATCTCCAACTCTTTGTGACTCCATGGACTTTAGTCCACCAGACTCCTCTGTCCATGGAATTCCCAGGCAAGAATACTGGAGTGGGTTGCCAGTCCCTTCTTCATGGGATCTCTCAGATCCAGAGATTGAACCTAGGTCTCCTGCAAGTGGATTCTTTACCACTGAGCCACAGGGTTAATAATAATTGATCAGTTCCTTTCACTGTCAGTAACTGTGTAAATAATGTAAGAATTAGACTCAAGGACAAAATGAGTGCTTGTTCAAGAAAAAATAAAAATATTACAAAAATAAGCAACTCTGATAGACAACATAATAGTGAAAAACTAAAATAATCTTACACATATATACAAGAGTGGCAAATATTCTGAAAACATAATTATCTTTTGCTCTGTGATTTTTCTGTTGTTCAATATTTCATTACTAATGGATGAAAAATTTCCTTGAAATTAGGTATAAAGTTATTTACTCTTTAGAGAGCTAGATATTTGAAATGTTTGCTGCACTGATCATTTTTTAAATACTTGCCTTTGCTTATATACTTCAAGTAAAATAATTTTTATAACACTATTTTTATTTATCCTTACTTTTAATAAATTGATATGGTCATCTTGACTTAAAAAATTAACTATTTTAGAAGGAAGTGCCTTTAAGACTCATTGGTGCATCAGTCAAGTAATAAAAGTTGAGCCCATACTGCCTGGACAACACAAACATATTTAATGCTATTTAAGTCTGTGGTCTGTCTGTGTAGAGAGATATTTTAAAGTACAATTATTAAGAATTGATCTTTTATGGGCTTCCCTGGTGAGCCAGTGATTAAGAATCCTGCTGACAACGAGGGGACAGGGGTTCGATCACTGGTCCAAGAAGAACTCTCAGGGCACAAGGAAACTAAGCCCATGTGCCACAGCTGCTGGGCCAATGTGCCTAGAGCCCTCGCTCAACAATGAAGCCCCCATTGTCAAAAATAAAGACAGATAAATAAATTTTTTAAAAAATTGATTTTTTATGATAAAGGAATTAAAAGGTTGTAAAATGAGTTATAATATTCCATTATATTCACATATAGTACAAATTAGCTTACTTCTCAAATTTTTGTGTTCCAAGTGCTTTGTTGTTATTTAGTCATTCAGTTATGTTTGACTGTTTTGCAGTCCCATGGACTGTGACCCTCCAGGCTCCTCTGTCCGTGGGATTTTTCTGGGCAAGACTGCTAGAGTGGGTTGCCATTTCCTCCTCCAGCAGATCTTCCTGACACAGGGATGAAACTCGCATCTCTTGCACTGTGGACAGATTCCCTACTGTTTAGTTATTATGTAAGTCTTTTTTGACTCAAAATTTCTAAACTACCCCCAAAGTAAAAACTCTAAAAACTACCTTCTTTTTTACCTCCTGTAGACACAATCCACACAAAACAATCTCTCCAAAGGGACAAACAGTTCATTTCTATTAATTATTCTCATAAACAAAAAAGACCTTTCATAAGTCAACTGATTTCATTCCATTAAAAATATCCTTAAATTCAATTAACAGGAAAAATTAAGTTTACATTTAGTCTTGAAATTTTCAACACTATATCAATGTGACCTTAAATTCTACAACTGGACTTTACATTCTACCAACAATACATTTATATTTAAGATGACAAGAAATAGTGACCAGAATATTAGGTTTGAAGAACAGCTGCAATTCAAAAATCTCACTCTTCTTCAAAACACAATCACCTCCCAGTTCCCCTGGATGTCAAAATATCAACGGCAGCATTTGATCAAGCTATTGTGTTCTGTATTTTTTCCAGGCTACACACATAGCTGCTACATAATCATTTCACAACTGCTCCTTAAACCATACTGTGGTCAATAAAACATGCTGCATCTGAGATTCGACAGCAGGTAAAGCACAAGGATTTACAGAGCTCAGATAAGCCTTGAACAGTTATAAAATATGTCCCTTTGTGTATCAGCATCCACTGATTTCTATCTAGGGATTATGTTAAAAGAGAAAAGAATCTCAAGCATGTGGTTTCAAATGGGAAAGGTAAGTGATTTGGCATCTTTCTTTACAGCCCCTTAAAAGTTCACAGTGTGAAATGTCACAGGCCTCTCTCAATAGTGTATTTCTCACTTAAACAATTTCTTTGGGGCTTCCCCTGGTGGTCCAGTGGGTAAGGACACCGCCTTGCAGTGCAAGGGGCACCGGTTCGATCCCTGGCCTGGGAAGATCCCACATGCAGTGGAGCGGCTGGACTGATGAGTCCAATTACCGAGCCGGAGCCCTGGGGCCCATGTGACCAGAGCCGGCACTCTGGGATGACAGAGGCCACCACGATGGGAGGCCCACAGGAGCCAAAGAACAAAGACGGATGAAAATGGAGAAGTGAAAGACCAATAGAAGTGGCCCGCCCGCTCCCCTCCCTCCCCAACCAGACCCCCGCCCAAAAAATAAATAAATAAATCTCTAAAAAAAAAAAAATTTTTTTCTTTGAAGGTGTTCCCTTTTTTAGTGCACAATAGTATATCAGGGGGCTTTCCAGGTGGTGTACTGATAAAGAATCTGCCTGCCAATGCAGGAGATACAAGAGACACTCAGGAAAATCCCCTGGAATAAGACATAGCCACTCACTTCAGTGTTCTTGCTTGGAGAATTCTATAGATAGAAGAGCCTAGTGAGCCATAATTCACAGGGTCACAAAGAGTTGGACACAACTGGGCCCATGCACACAGTATACTAGATTACAATGACTTCTGGTGAGATATTAAATTATACATATTGGGAAGCACACATATTTTGGCAAGTCACAAAAAAAGTGACAGTCTCACGATAAGAGGCAGGTCATTTTACATTCCAGAAAAAAACAGTGGGTGTCTTTGTCACTTTTTTGATAAAATGATACACATTTATCAATCTTCTAAAAATTCTTCCTCTGGATATTTAATTTTATAAGACATACTTTGAAAAGTGAATCATTGTAAAAATTTAAAGAATGACAAAATAAACATCTAAATTTACCATTCTTTAAATGTAGTGGGATGTACACTTACTGGTGTTTTCCAATACATTTAAACAGAAAAATCCCTTGTTTCTATGCATTTGTATACAAATAGTATTTATACACAGTCATATAGTATTTGCATATTAAATTTTGAGTGACATAAATTCTGTTTGCTATGTATGTGGGCATATTCTTTTTTTAATCTGCTTAGAGAAACTTAATATTTTAAACAATGATGCCATGAATTTGTCTTTTTCATCTCTTATTTCATAAGCAGATAAAGTTATGGTCATGACTTCCTAAAGTAATTTTGCTATCATTTCCATTTTATGACACATTTTCAAGAGTATGATTAACAGCAAGATAAATTTTTTTCAGTCACTGGAGTTTTGTTGTTGAGGATTATGTCTGCAGCATAACTTGGGAGAGCAGCAAGCTTTTATTTTAGTTATAAACACAGATTTTTAAAAATCACCACTAACACCAATTCACTTCAGATTAATTACACAAAAACAAACAAGTGTATAGGTCTTTTTACAAGTAATAATTAAATACTGTTAAATCATCAAAACACAATTATACCCAAGAAACTAGATTAATGGAATATAATGGGTGAGATCTTAATTATACACAAGTCAGCATATTCCTAACAAAAGTTATTTTGCAACATTTTTCTAACCCCTTTTCTATTTTTTGCCAATTAAACCTCAGAATGAAGACATAGCCACTCACTTCAGTGTTCTTGCTTGGAGAATTCTATAGATAGAAGAGCCTAGTGAGCCATAATTCACAGGGTCACAAAGAGTTGGACACAACTGGGCCCATGCACACAGTATACTAGATTACAATGACTTCTGGTGAGATATTAAATTATACATATTGGGAAGCACACATATTTTGGCAAGTCACAAAAAAAGTGACAGTCTCACGATAAGAGGCAGGTCATTTTACATTCCAGAAAAAAACAGTGGGTGTCTTTGTCACTTTTTTGATAAAATGATACACATTTATCAATCTTCTAAAAATTCTTCCTCTGGATATTTAATTTTATAAGACATACTTTGAAAAGTGAATCATTGTAAAAATTTAAAGAATGACAAAATAAACATCTAAATTTACCATTCTTTAAATGTAGTGGGATGTACACTTACTGGTGTTTTCCAATACATTTAAACAGAAAAATCCCTTGTTTCTATGCATTTGTATACAAATAGTATTTATACACAGTCATATAGTATTTGCATATTAAATTTTGAGTGACATAAATTCTGTTTGCTATGTATGTGGGCATATTCTTTTTTTAATCTGCTTAGAGAAACTTAATATTTTAAACAATGATGCCATGAATTTGTCTTTTTCATCTCTTATTTCATAAGCAGATAAAGTTATGGTCATGACTTCCTAAAGTAATTTTGCTATCATTTCCATTTTATGACACATTTTCAAGAGTATGATTAACAGCAAGATAAATTTTTTTCAGTCACTGGAGTTTTGTTGTTGAGGATTATGTCTGCAGCATAACTTGGGAGAGCAGCAAGCTTTTATTTTAGTTATAAACACAGATTTTTAAAAATCACCACTAACACCAATTCACTTCAGATTAATTACACAAAAACAAACAAGTGTATAGGTCTTTTTACAAGTAATAATTAAATACTGTTAAATCATCAAAACACAATTATACCCAAGAAACTAGATTAATGGAATATAATGGGTGAGATCTTAATTATACACAAGTCAGCATATTCCTAACAAAAGTTATTTTGCAACATTTTTCTAACCCCTTCTATAAATCAAGCTATCTCTTTCTCTTTGAACATTAATTTCAACATATAATTTAAGAGTTCACTTTTTAAGAATATAAAAGTCTCAGTTGAATATTGTTTTAAAAAAAGAGAACCAAACTGCTTTTGTGAAACATCTTCTGAGATGTTTTTAATAATATAAATTCACCATCAATATTATAGAAAATTAGTTATCTTTTTAGAGTATGCAAATTTGCATCTTAGTTTGGTTACATGGTAAACTGAACTATTTTAATATGTCATCTTGAATCATTTTGGGTATAATAATTAACTTCATTTGTATGGATATATAATAATTATAAAATATGTAACTTTCAGGTCTTGTTTCAGAAATCAGTTCCATTTATCTGTGTGATTGGCTATCCCAACAGTTGTACAGCTTACTTTTCACCTCTAGAAAGACATAAAGTCCGTCTGGAATCTGGTTGGGCCCTTGAGTAGGATTCATCTTTTGATTCTTTCTCTATGTTTCACAATTAAGAGAAACAGGTTAAGGGCAAAGGCAAAGTGCTTTAGTGCTGTACAAAGAAAATGGTGGCTCTGGTGGTTATTCTGTCTAAACCAATAACTAGGCTTTAAGCTCCTTCAGGAAAGAAAAGGTGTGTAATTTTAGTAGTTTCCAATAAAGCACATTTTTCAATAAGTATATAATACTTCTATTGAATGTAATTCATAGTTGAAAGAAACACCTTGATGGGATTGTATATGGTCCGGAGGGGTGGGAGGGGGAAACTGGGTGGGGGGATGGGGGAGGGATCAGGGATACGCATATGAATGATCTGGGAACATACATGTCGGTGAACAACAAAACTCTGTAGAATCTTTAAAATAAATAATTTAAATTAAAAAAAAAAATTACCATTAGTAAGCAGTAAAAGTTTCTAATTAATGTGTTTTTTTTTTTAAACTTTTATTTTACTTTTAACTTTTACAGAGTTTTGTTGTTTACAGATATGTATGTTCTCTGATTAATCATATGTTAATGTGTTATTTTTATGAAAATTTATAGAAAGGAAAATATCTTTAAATTGTAGATAAATAATAGCTTATTTTAAATAACTAAAATTACCATAGTAAAAGCAGACCATGACCAAGCATTAAGATTCAAAGTTGGGAGAGATTATATCATGTTTCATGCAGTTAGACATTTCTATATGTAATGTATATTAGCATGTTTGAGCCCTGGGTCAAGGAAGATCCCTGGAAGAGGAAATGGAGCCCATTCCAGGATTCTTGCCTCAGAAATCTCAAGAACAGAGAAACCTCTGGTGGGCTACAGTCTGGAGCGCTACAAGAAAATCGAATGTGACTGAGCAACATTTACAGCCACCACCAATGGTTTGCTAAAGTGAAAGAAAGTGAACGTGTTAGTTGCTTAGTCATCTCTGACTCTTGCCACCCCATGGACTGTGGCCCGCAAGGCTCCTCTATTGATGGGATTCCCAGGCAAGAACACTGGAGTGGGTAGTCATTCTCTTCTCCAGGCGAACCCTTCTGACCCAGAGATCAAACCCAGTTCTCCTGCACTGCAGGTAGATTCTTTACCATCTGAGCCACAAGGAAAGCCCATTGATTTGCTAGGGATACCATAAAAGTACAACTGATTGAGTAGCTTAAATAAGAGAAACCTGTATTACCCAACAGAAGTTTCTGTAGATGATTCCAAAGAGTCAAGAGGCAATGCACTACATTAAACAGCCATAAGAGACTTTGCCAGTAATGAAGGGGAGAAGAGAAGATGGGTTTAAATTTTTACAACTTAAAAGATGTTAGGTGTAATGCAGTTAACAAAAGGATTTCATAGTAGGTGAGGTGGATGGCTAAGAAATATTTCATAAGAATTCAGGACAGCTTCTACTACATGAGATTAAGGAAAAAATTGGCTAAAGGGGATCCACACTGATTTTCTTCGTCTTACTCAGTAGAGCCGTGGCAGTGACATCTCCGAGCCAGAGGCAATTGTGCAGTGTGCAATTTCTGTCTATAATAACCTATGGGTTCATGGTGGCCCCTGAGATTTTAGGTGACTAAAGGAAGGACATCCCCTTCTTTTTCATATGCAAAAGATAAAAATGAAATCTGTTGGGCTTCCCCTGGTGGTCCAGTGGGTAAGGACACTGCCTTGCAGTGCAAGGGGCGCCGGTTCTATCCCTGGCCTGGGAAGATCCCACATGCCGCGGAGTGGCTGGACTGATGTGTCCAATTACCGAGCCGGAGCTCTGGGGCGCATGCGACCAGAGCCGGCGCTCTGGGATGACAGAGGCCACCGCGATGGGAGGCCCACAGGAGCCAAAGAACAAAGACGGATGAAAATAGAGAAATGAAAGACCAATAGAAGTGGCCCACCCATCCCCCTCCCTCCCCACCCGAACCCCCAAAAGATTAAAAAAAAAAATCGGTTAATCAGGATGTCCAAATGTAGTCAGCTTTATCAAATTCTCCTATAATGCCTCAAAGGAACATATACAGGTGTGGCCATAAAAGAATAACTTGGAATCCAATTTCAGCAATAATCAACAACTGGCCCAAGAAAACCTTGCAGCTGGTACTTAGTTTGAGGCCTGGGTCTATCTAGAGGAAGTCTATCTCCATCCTGGAGTAGGCCTTGCTCTGATATCAGAAATGTGCTAAATACCACACCTAGTTTGAGGAAAACTTTTTTTTTTTGGTTCCTTTAAGGCTAAAAGCTTTACAGAGTGGATGTTGTCTTCCTGTAAAAAGTCTTGAGAACAAGAGCAAGAAGCAAATTATCCATTGTATGGTTGCAAAGCAGAACCACTAGGATACTTTAAGTCACCCAGATCAGCTTTCAGGATTTGTAAGAAACAAACATGATTCTTAAAAAAAAAAAAACTCTGAGGCATTATGCTTCTGAGTGAAGGCAAGAGATATTGACTAATTTCATTAACTAAAGAATGCACTACATAAATCAATTACAGTAAAGAATTTACTTTCAGTGGGAATGAACGTTAATAACATATGAAGGTTAAGAGCAACAGGATGGCAAGAGAGATAATAATGTTGTTTACTTCTAGGAGGCCCTCCAGTATTGGCCTTAGGTTTTCTCACAGGTCAAAGAGGGTCACAGAAACTGGTACAAGGGCTAATGAGACCTTCAGCCTTGTAATCATTTATCACAGGTTTTATGCACTGAAGGGCTTCTTAACTTACAGGGTATTGATTAATTCTAAGAAGAGGTTTTGAGGAGTTTATTTGAATTTTGTTGTGAGATGCACTGTGAATTTTGCCAACATCCCTTGAAGATTTTGTCCCTAAAGGAAGTGAGAGCTGATTCAACAAGGCCAAAGGAACTGTTTTTCCAGAATCTGCTGTAAAACCATCGGAAAGAATTAAAAGATGTTAAAGGTCACACACCAGTCTAAAGCAAGATGCTGCCTTGCTTGGTCTAACACATTTGCTCTCCTATTTTTTGCCCACATGGCCTCTGTCTTTATATTTTCCCTTGGCCAGATGAACAAATCTTGAAAATAGGTGAATCAGATAATATCATTCTACTGTTTAAGAATGACCAGGGGATGCTCTGATCTTTAATATGTGCTAAGTGGGAACAAAGTCTGAAGGACTAAGGACTAATCTTTTCCAAGTTTTCAAGTAATAACATATATATATATATAATATATTATATATATATATAATATATAATAACATATATATATGTTAATGTATATATATAATAACATATATATATATATTCATAACTGACTCTAAAAATATTTAAATAAATTTCATGCAGCTAGAGAAAGAGACGGAGTAACCCTAATTGTTTGAAAAACCATTCAACCTTGTTAAAAATTCCTGTTTCTAGGAAAAATTATGAGTGAATATCCTCCATTCTTACATATTTTCTTCTTAAATTCGCCAAATTTTTAAAATTATTACAAAAGAAGACACCAGATTTTTAAAAGTAGTTAAAAATCATCAGTCTCTTTTCCTATACAGATCCTTCTCTGTGAATAAAATTGCCTTTTCCAAATGGGAGCGCTGAAAATTTTGGTAAAATGTGTTTCTACATAGGCATGGGGGTAGAGTGATTATGTAATTTACAGCAAAGTATATAAATGGTGTTCACAGAGATAATGGAATTTTTTCAACTCTCTGACTAATAGTTGCACAGGTGGGCTTTTTACTGAAGTCAACCTTGAACAACAGTCTGAATTTCTTTCACTACTCCATGTTTTGTGCACTTCATCTGTTTTACATCTTCTTTTCTTAGATGGAAAGGAAGCACTGCCCATGTTTCCTGAGGAAGAACTACAGGGAGAGATGAGAAATACAGGAATGTGTGACATTCTTTAATGACTTCTACTAGCTGAAAGAAACAGAAACAAGGTCTGTGTCACTCTCAAACTTCTAAAAGCTGTGACATTTTCTGCTACTTATAACAACAAGGCCAAAGGAACTGTTTTTCCAGAATCTGCTGTAAAACCATCGGAAAGAATTAAAAGATGTTAAAGGTCACACACCAGTCTAAAGCAAGATGCTGCCTTGCTTGGTCTAACACATTTGCTCTCCTATTTTTTGCCCACATGGCCTCTGTCTTTATATTTTCCCTTGGCCAGATGAACAAATCTTGAAAATAGGTGAATCAGATAATATCATTCTACTGTTTAAGAATGACCAGGGGATGCTCTGATCTTTAATATGTGCTAAGTGGGAACAAAGTCTGAAGGACTAAGGACTAATCTTTTCCAAGTTTTCAAGTAATAACATATATATATATATAATATATTATATATATATAATATATATAATAACATATATATATGTTAATGTATATATATAATAACATATATATATATTCATAACTGACTCTAAAAATATTTAAATAAATTTCATGCAGCTAGAGAAAGAGACGGAGTAACCCTAATTGTTTGAAAAACCATTCAACCTTGTTAAAAATTCCTGTTTCTAGGAAAAATTATGAGTGAATATCCTCCATTCTTACATATTTTCTTCTTAAATTCGCCAAATTTTTAAAATTATTACAAAAAAGAAGACACCAGATTTTTAAAAGTAGTTAAAAATCATCAGTCTCTTTTCCTATACAGATCCTTCTCTGTGAATAAAATTGCCTTTTCCAAATGGGAGCGCTGAAAATTTTGGTAAAATGTGTTTCTACATAGGCATGGGGGTAGAGTGATTATGTAATTTACAGCAAAGTATATAAATGGTGTTCACAGAGATAATGGAATTTTTTCAACTCTCTGACTAATAGTTGCACAGGTGGGCTTTTTACTGAAGTCAACCTTGAACAACAGTCTGAATTTCTTTCACTACTCCATGTTTTGTGCACTTCATCTGTTTTACATCTTCTTTTCTTAGATGGAAAGGAAGCACTGCCCATGTTTCCTGAGGAAGAACTACAGGGAGAGATGAGAAATACAGGAATGTGTGACATTCTTTAATGACTTCTACTAGCTGAAAGAAACAGAAACAAGGTCTGTGTCACTCTCAAACTTCTAAAAAGCTGTGACATTTTCTGCTACTTATAACATGGTTATAAAAATGATTATAAAAATTAGGAAAAGAAATATGATTATAATAAAGATCATTACTATTAGAGAAATGATTGATTATAAATTTAATTTAGAAGTGATTATATATTAGAAATTCAGGTTCTTAGTCAGAAAAATTTTAATTAGTAAGCAGTCTGAGATTTAAGATAAGTGCATGATGATATGCCAAAGTATAAACGCTTTGAATGTGAGAAGTGGCTTAAGTAATCTGAAGAAATAATTAAATAGAGAAAAATATGACTGAAAGGCAAGCATTCATTATTTTGAGGTCATGTTTAAAGCTGAATAATTGTACATTCATCAGGAAGTCTTTTAACAAACGTATTTACTCAGGTTATGACAGAATATGTTGAGGATGTGAAAACAGTAACTACTTACATAAAGTGACACCACTTGCCACAATGTTTGGTGTCAAATGTATGTGTACACACACACACACACACACACACACACACACATCCAGAGAAGAAAAGAATCAGAGGAAAACAGTAAGTGACTTTCATCCCATTTAGGCTATCCCATTCTAGCCTGTAAGAAGGTCAAAATTTGACACTAAGTTTAAGGACAAGAATTATCTTTAAGTTTTAAATATAAAAATATCTACAACTAACACTAGGTCTGTATGCTTTTGTTATTCTAATACAGACAGAAGACGGCCACAATGTTTTTGAGTGATTACAGTTTATCGATTTATTCAATAAATATAGATGAAGAACCTATTTTATCTCAGTTAAGGTTCAATGCATTGGCAATGCATCAGTTTGCAAAATAGTTAAATGTACTTGATTTCATCCACCCTATACTCTACTGTGGGGAAACATACAGCATAGAAATAAACACATGCTATTGAAGACTGATTTGCTGCTATGAGGAAAGATAAAACTGAAAACAGTCAAGAATGCCTTATGGACGGTTTCCCTGTTGGTCCAGGGGGTAGAGTCCACCTTGTAGCACAGGGGGCACTGGTTCGATCCCTGGCCTGGGAAGATCCCATGTACCACAGAGCGGCTGGACCAGTGTGTCGAATTGGGAGCCAGCATTCTGGAGCACATTTGCCCAGAGTGGATGCTCTGCAAGAAGAGGCCACTGAAGTAGGAGGTCCACATAGACCAAACAATAAAAATGGATGAAAATAAATAAATAAACAAACAATAAAAGAGGCCAAATTAAAAAAAAAAATGCCTTATGGACAAGGTATAATTTGGACACAGAGGGGAAGGTACTGATATAGGCATCTTAGTAACAGGATTTCCTGGATCAGATTAAAAGCCATAACCCATAAATGGATTAACTAATCTGAAGAAATAATTAAATAGAGAAAATATGACTGAAAGGCAAGCATTCATTATTTTGAGGTCATGTTTAAAGCTGAATAATTGTACATTCATCAGGAAGTCTTTTAACAAACGTATTTACTCAGGTTATGACAGAATATGTTGAGGATGTGAAAACAGTAACTACTTACATAAAGTGACACCACTTGCCACAATGTTTGGTGTCAAATGTATGTGTACACACACACACACACACACACACACACACACATCCAGAGAAGAAAAGAATCAGAGGAAAACAGTAAGTGACTTTCATCCCATTTAGGCTATCCCATTCTAGCCTGTAAGAAGGTCAAAATTTGACACTAAGTTTAAGGACAAGAATTATCTTTAAGTTTTAAATATAAAAATATCTACAACTAACACTAGGTCTGTATGCTTTTGTTATTCTAATACAGACAGAAGACGGCCACAATGTTTTTGAGTGATTACAGTTTATCGATTTATTCAATAAATATAGATGAAGAACCTATTTTATCTCAGTTAAGGTTCAATGCATTGGCAATGCATCAGTTTGCAAAATAGTTAAATGTACTTGATTTCATCCACCCTATACTCTACTGTGGGGAAACATACAGCATAGAAATAAACACATGCTATTGAAGACTGATTTGCTGCTATGAGGAAAGATAAAACTGAAAACAGTCAAGAATGCCTTATGGACGGTTTCCCTGTTGGTCCAGGGGGTAGAGTCCACCTTGTAGCACAGGGGGCACTGGTTCGATCCCTGGCCTGGGAAGATCCCATGTACCACAGAGCGGCTGGACCAGTGTGTCGAATTGGGAGCCAGCATTCTGGAGCACATTTGCCCAGAGTGGATGCTCTGCAAGAAGAGGCCACTGAAGTAGGAGGTCCACATAGACCAAACAATAAAAATGGATGAAAATAAATAAATAAACAAACAATAAAAGAGGCCAAATTAAAAAAAAAAATGCCTTATGGACAAGGTATAATTTGGACACAGAGGGGAAGGTACTGATATAGGCATCTTAGTAACAGGATTTCCCTGGTGATTCAGATGGTAAAGCATCTACCTGCCATATAGGTGGCCTGGGTTCAATCTCTGGGTCAGGAAGATCCCCTGGAGGAGGAAGTGGCAACTCACTCCAGATTTTCTTGCCTAGAAAATCACACAGACTGAAGAGTCCTGTGAGCTACAGTCCATGGGGTTGCAAAGAGTCAGGCATGACTGAGCAACTAACACAACCACAACAAAGTAACACAGGGCAGAGAGAAGAATAAGTGGAAAGGCCCTGAAGAAGGAGTATGCACTGACATATTCCAAGAATAGTACAGAAGCCATTTACTGAGATGTAAGTCAATGTAACAATAGAAGATATTGAGATCTAATATCAGACTTGTGTATGTTATTCATAGTGAAAGAGTAAATAGTAGAATGATGACAATTTCAGTGAGAAGGTTGTGCTCCTGCCTAAAAATGACTTATGCTTGCTACCTTTTTTTTTAAACTGCGCCGCATCTTGCTAATGCTTTGACAGTGGAGTTTGAGAAAGTTAAAGACTGTAAGGGAAGTCAGTTATGGGGTTCCTGCAATAATCCATGTTATCATGACAAATGCTTGGACCAAGGTGGTGGTGGTAGAGATGATTATGGAGGGGTAAAGTCAGCAAGGTCTTCTCACAGAATATATATGGGTTATGATAGAGAAGAATAAAAAATATTTCCAGGACTCAGAGTCTGAGCATCTGTAAGAACAGAGAAGCCATTGAACGATGTGGGAAAGACTTAGGAGAGAAATAGGTTGAAGAGACATATGACTTAATTTTTTGACAGTTGATTTTGAGAACTTATTTACAATTTTAAGTGGACTTGCTGAATAAATTGTTGACATAAGACTTCTGGTTTCAGCTCCAATATGTAAAGAAGTTGGAAGTCATCCCTCCTGTCCTGACGACAACAAAAAGCTGAGCATACTATAAATCAATGACGTATCTTGGATTCAGCAGAGAATTGAGGTGACAGGACAAATCAATACCTCTGAATCTGGAAAAACAGGCAAATCCACAGGGTCACAGCCAAGACCTGCTTATCTAGAGAGGGCAGAAGCCTCTGGAGTCACAAATTGACAGGAACACTCAAATGGCATTGTGATGAATTGCTGAAGACTGAGTGGACTCTAGGGGGGTGACAGGGAGAAGTTCTTTTGATCATATTTTTATAGTCCCACCCACCCACCCACACATTTGATGAGTTTTACCAAAGAATACCCCACCAGATTCTTGCAAGTACCAACAAGTGCCCCTTTGGCTTTGGCAGAGGGAGGAGAAAAGCATCCATTGTGAAAAAGCTTTCAAGAGCTTTCAACATGACAAAAGCCCACTTTCCAGGAGAAAAGACTTTAGCAGAGTGTCCTTCCACTTAGGAAAAGGATATGCATCCCCCTCTATCCTCTCTGTCTTACCTAAAAGATACTGATGCTTATATGACCTTATGAAGGTCACAAACTAGAGACAAAGAGCCATTAAAGATTGAGATCTAAGCACAGGACTATAGAATGCTTCTCCTCCCTGACACCTTGCTCCTGTACCATTAGGACTCCAGTATCTAGTAAATTAACAGTGGGATGCAGCTCAAAGGACTGCAAAGCATAAATTCTACTTAAGATGGAATCCTTGAGGAAGTCAAAATACAATAAGGAAGAAGAAAAGAAGACAAAATCATTAGAAGCAATTGAAACCTCTAGCTTACAACTACAGCACTTACAGCTATAGCAAGCAATAAACACCACCTGACCATCAGCCAGAATAACATAAACTCTCACATTACAGGGCTATACGTCTCATTCACTATTTCTGGACACATTACACATAGATTTCAACGATTTTTTTTTAAAACAAATGGTAAACATTCAAGTCAAGAAAAGAATTCCAATGAAATAACAAAATAAGCACCAGACCTGGACTCATACCTGACATAAATTTTGGAATTATCAGACAGGAAAGTTATATTGTGGGTATACAAATCTGTAGTCAAGAAGATTTCATTGGACATGTTAATTTGTTTTCAGTGTATGTGGTGCCTTAGTTTCGTAAGACTGGGATTTGAATTCTTGGAGAGTAAATGATAAAAAGGCGGTATGAGATATGAGTCATTGGGCCCTCCAATGCTTAGCAACGCTGGAAGAACTAGCAGTGGAGAGTGCAACTGAGGTAAGGGAAAATCAAGAAAATGTAAGTTTGGGTACACAGTAAGATAATGTGTTTTAAGGAGAAAAGAGGGATCCTCTGTAGTAATTCATGAAAAGATCAAGTAAGAGGAGAATCAATTAGTTATTGAGTCATCTTATAGCATCAATGAGATTACTGATGCATCAACCACAGAAGATTTGGTAGATGATGGTGGTTAAGGCAAATTGAAGTATATAAAACAGAGAATCAAGGAGAAGAATTAGAAACATACACTTTTTGACTAGTTTTGCTGTTTTTTTGAAAACGAAAAATAAGGTTGTATCAGTTGAAGAATGTGAGAAAAAGGTTTTATGTTTAAGATGATATGATATAATTTACTTTTTTGTACATGATAAAATAAATCAGATGATTAGTAATACAAAAATTGAAGGGGATAATTTCTAGAATATTATCCCTGTGAAGGCCAGGTGAGATAGGGTGAAGTACACAGGAAGAGGGTTAGACCATAGAGAGATGCACAGAATTTATTACTAGCATTCATCATGATTAGGCAACAATTAAACTCGTATTACTTTTTCATTTTCCTTTCTAATTTTCCCTTGAATTCCACATTAGAGTATTCTTTCTCCTTGGTAGCTTTACTGGGTTCAGCGTATATGCTACCAGACAGAAGCTATAGATTATTGGAAAGGTCTGTCTCCTCCTATTTCCACAGAATGTTGAGGATTTATCCTGAATGGGGAGCTTCTTAGGACAAATGAAATCTTTGCATTTTATTATGCATTTCACACCATGAAAACACACAAGCAGAAAGGCAAACCTGCTAAAAAAGTCAGTCACCGTGACCACAACCTCAAATAAAATGTTTAAATGTTATATCCATGCTATTACCTGCAAGCATTGTTTTCTGTTATTTCTTTCTGACTACTGCTCTGAAAATTTTTATGCGATATGTCAGATCTATTGAACTAATATCTTTGAAACAGGCTAAAGACTGCTGTGACTAATGAAATGACAGGAACTAGATTTCTGTAAGTATGGCACAGCAATAATCATATACCAGTATTTCAAAGGCTAACTATAATTGTACACCCTAAAAAATCATCTCTGCTTCCATCTCATTGGGATTTAAAGTGTTACAAAGATGGAGATCCTAAGATTCTAAGTTCTACATGTAGGTTTCTCATTCCAGTTAGAAATATTCAGAATACTGGATCAGACTTCACCTCTATGGGGAATAAAAAATGGCAATATAATTCAGCAGCAATTCTTTTTTTTGTTTTTTTTTTTAAAGATTTCTTTATTTATTTTGGGTGGGGGTCGCGTTAGGAAGGGAGGGGAGTGGGCGGGCCACTTCTATTGGTCTTTCATTTATCTATTTTCATCCATCTTTGTTCTTTGGCCCGTGTGGGCCTCCCATCACAGTGACCTCTCTTGTCGCAGAGCGCCGGATCTGGGCGCATGCGCTCCAGAGCTCCAGCTCAGTAATTGGACACATCGGTCCAGCCGCTCTGTGGCACATGGGATCTTCCCAGGCCAGGGATCGAACCGGCGCCCCTTGCACTGCAAGGCGGTGTCCCTACCCACTGGACCACCAGGGGAAGCCCTGCAGCAATTCTTAACATGCTGAATTCTAAAAATAGTCAGGCTTGGTCCAGCATGTATGATTTTGTCCCTAGAATGAAGAACATATGAGAAACAGGAATGGTAGCACTTTCACAAAAATGTCCATAAATGGAATAAACAGGAAGTGAATTTTTTGTTGTTAGACGATCTTGCTCTAGAATCTTGTTTCTGAAAGCACCTAACTCTGTTTCATCCACAGAACATATATTAGAATGATGCTCTGTAAAAGCAGTTTTTAAAATTTTGCTTACATAAAATGAGGGGCCTCTGCAATCTGTAATCTCAAAGATTTGTGATGCACCTAAGAAAAATGGAAGCTCCAAAATCCTAATAAAAGTGGTTAATAAAGTAGTAAGTAGCCTCAGATCTGTTTGCCAACAAATGTCTTTTTGGCCAAAAGCATCACCATAGCATGGAATTCTTTTCCAGCTAAAACACTTATGAAAACACAGTCTTTATGTTTTTCTTTATGGATTGAACATTTTACTAATCTCTAGTTCTAGAAACTACTAAGGAAAATCTAAGACCTAGGACTACTGAGGAGTTGTTTGGGTCAGTTAAATTTGTCCTGCTTAAAGATTATTTGTATTGGATATGATTGAAATGTATAATTCAGTTTAAATTAAATCTGTTCTCTATTAGGAAATGAAAGAATCAAATACAAAAAAGAAAAAAAAAATTATTACTAAACAATGTTGTAACCAGATCTTGACATTTTGTTATTTTTTTTCTGTTTTCAATGTGATATACTATAAGGTTCAAAATTTTGGCTCAGTGAGCTATGCCAAGTGATTGAATACATTTTATAAATTTTAAAATGATAAATGCTTATGAAATATGACTGAGTATCATACAAACTGGTGATTAGATGATGATGGCTTACAATCATAGGTTTCCTATGACCTACTTTTCCAAGTCACTGCAATTTTATGATAACTGGAACATGAGTAAGAATGAGAGAAAACAGAATTGATTGATGGTGATGGTGCTATGAAATCATCAGGGATTCAAAGGACTTCAAATTGAGAGTTCAATTCAGCATTTGGCCATCAGAGTCAATGGACTCTGTGAACCCATGAAATAGCAATAAAACACAAATACACTTTTAGATGAAACTAGTTCTGAATTACATGTAAAGATCAATGAATTATATGACTTTTCTTCATCAAATAAAGAAGCCATTGCCCCCAAAGTTTGTTACTCTGATGCCAGGTAAATTAGAACATATATTCTGGGGTATAAAAAGGCACATATTCTACATGATAAGATCAAGGGTAGTATGTGACTTTATGAAATTATTTCTAAGTGTTGGTCTTCCAGAGAACTGAACATTATAAAATAGAGATTTAAATATTCTCTAACAATGATCTTTAATGAATACATTCCTATGATTTTATTTAAAGTTAACCTAATGGAAACAAAAATCTAAAATAAAACTTTTTTAAGTGGCTTGAATTACAGTAACATTAAACAAAGTATTACTACATTTTCTCCTGAAAAAATCATATAAAGTCTATAAAGATAAAAATAAATGCTTAATCTTTGGGCTTATGACAATGAAATTGTAATAGCAGTTTAAAGATCCAAAAAATCATTGCAGGGAAATCACTTTAGGAACTCAGGAGAGGATTTTTTTTTTTTTTTTTTTCACTAGAATTCTGAATTCTCCGAAGAACGACCTTGTGGTAAGCCATTTAAATCATAACAAATCCCTGAATAGCAACAACATCACAAATCATACTAATAAATACAATGAAGCAATTTTATACAAATACACAAACCTGATAATCTATGCAGATAGTTTGGAAAATAATTACTTCTTTCCCTAAATAAAGGCAGCTATAAATTATTCAGGGGTTACTCTAGCACTGACAAAAACATTTCCTTTGTTTTCTATTTCCACCTTAAATAATTTCCAATACATTTCTTATAAATTTTAAAATGATAAATGCTTATGAAATATGACTGAGTATCATACAAACTGGTGATTAGATGATGATGGCTTACAATCATAGGTTTCCTATGACCTACTTTTCCAAGTCACTGCAATTTTATGATAACTGGAACATGAGTAAGAATGAGAGAAAACAGAATTGATTGATGGTGATGGTGCTATGAAATCATCAGGGATTCAAAGGACTTCAAATTGAGAGTTCAATTCAGCATTTGGCCATCAGAGTCAATGGACTCTGTGAACCCATGAAATAGCAATAAAACACAAATACACTTTTAGATGAAACTAGTTCTGAATTACATGTAAAGATCAATGAATTATATGACTTTTCTTCATCAAATAAAGAAGCCATTGCCCCCAAAGTTTGTTACTCTGATGCCAGGTAAATTAGAACATATATTCTGGGGTATAAAAAGGCACATATTCTACATGATAAGATCAAGGGTAGTATGTGACTTTATGAAATTATTTCTAAGTGTTGGTCTTCCAGAGAACTGAACATTATAAAATAGAGATTTAAATATTCTCTAACAATGATCTTTAATGAATACATTCCTATGATTTTATTTAAAGTTAACCTAATGGAAACAAAAATCTAAAATAAAACTTTTTTAAGTGGCTTGAATTACAGTAACATTAAACAAAGTATTACTACATTTTCTCCTGAAAAAATCATATAAAGTCTATAAAGATAAAAATAAATGCTTAATCTTTGGGCTTATGACAATGAAATTGTAATAGCAGTTTAAAGATCCAAAAAATCATTGCAGGGAAATCACTTTAGGAACTCAGGAGAGGATTTTTTTTTTTTTTTTTTCACTAGAATTCTGAATTCTCCGAAGAACGACCTTGTGGTAAGCCATTTAAATCATAACAAATCCCTGAATAGCAACAACATCACAAATCATACTAATAAATACAATGAAGCAATTTTATACAAATACACAAACCTGATAATCTATGCAGATAGTTTGGAAAATAATTACTTCTTTCCCTAAATAAAGGCAGCTATAAATTATTCAGGGGTTACTCTAGCACTGACAAAAACATTTCCTTTGTTTTCTATTTCCACCTTAAATAATCCTCTATCAGTACTTAGGCAGTATTACTATTATCTGTAGTAATGGATTGTCTGGTTATCCTTCAGTTTTCACATCCACATTTCTTTCAAGAATGTTCATTTTTTTACAAAAGTCTTTTTCCTTTCAATTTTTAAAGTTTATATTACTTACGAAGACTGTTAAGCCATTCCTTGAATTAAAATGACCATTTTTAAAATAGCAAAGGAATTGATCTTTAGCGTGCTACAGACCTAAACAGATGCACACATATCTTCCTTATTATCCATGTACTTAGTTAGCTAAGCTGATGAAACAAGTCCTGGGCATATATACTTAAAACTGAGAATGCTAACAAAGAGGCTAAGAATGCGAGTATCCTGACAAAGGCTTGGTGGGTAATACTTCAGTGCAAGAATATTACTCCCGTGAAAGAATACATTGCTCGACTCGCATAAAGCTTTATTTTTTACGTGCCTGCCTTGTGCCAAATACTCTGGTAGACTTTTTTCACATTTTCATTACTCCATTTGTTGTTCTAAATGTACAAACCATCCAATAATAGCTCAGTTGCTCAGTCGTGTCCAACTCTTTGAGACCTCATGGACTGGGGCATGCCAGACTTCCCTGTTCTTCACCATCTCTTCATGGAGTCTGCTCAAACTCATGTCCATTGACTCAGTGATGGCATCCAATCATCCAGTCCTCTGTCATTCCCTTCTCCTTCTGCCTTTTATTTTTCCCAGCGTTAGGGTCTTTTCCAGTGAGTCATCTCTTCACATGACAATGAAATTGTAATAGCAGTTTAAAGATCCAAAAAATCATTGCAGGGAAATCACTTTAGGAACTCAGGAGAGGATTTTTTTTTTTTTTTTTTCACTAGAATTCTGAATTCTCCGAAGAACGACCTTGTGGTAAGCCATTTAAATCATAACAAATCCCTGAATAGCAACAACATCACAAATCATACTAATAAATACAATGAAGCAATTTTATACAAATACACAAACCTGATAATCTATGCAGATAGTTTGGAAAATAATTACTTCTTTCCCTAAATAAAGGCAGCTATAAATTATTCAGGGGTTACTCTAGCACTGACAAAAACATTTCCTTTGTTTTCTATTTCCACCTTAAATAATCCTCTATCAGTACTTAGGCAGTATTACTATTATCTGTAGTAATGGATTGTCTGGTTATCCTTCAGTTTTCACATCCACATTTCTTTCAAGAATGTTCATTTTTTTACAAAAGTCTTTTTCCTTTCAATTTTTAAAGTTTATATTACTTACGAAGACTGTTAAGCCATTCCTTGAATTAAAATGACCATTTTTAAAATAGCAAAGGAATTGATCTTTAGCGTGCTACAGACCTAAACAGATGCACACATATCTTCCTTATTATCCATGTACTTAGTTAGCTAAGCTGATGAAACAAGTCCTGGGCATATATACTTAAAACTGAGAATGCTAACAAAGAGGCTAAGAATGCGAGTATCCTGACAAAGGCTTGGTGGGTAATACTTCAGTGCAAGAATATTACTCCCGTGAAAGAATACATTGCTCGACTCGCATAAAGCTTTATTTTTTACGTGCCTGCCTTGTGCCAAATACTCTGGTAGACTTTTTTCACATTTTCATTACTCCATTTGTTGTTCTAAATGTACAAACCATCCAATAATAGCTCAGTTGCTCAGTCGTGTCCAACTCTTTGAGACCTCATGGACTGGGGCATGCCAGACTTCCCTGTTCTTCACCATCTCTTCATGGAGTCTGCTCAAACTCATGTCCATTGACTCAGTGATGGCATCCAATCATCCAGTCCTCTGTCATTCCCTTCTCCTTCTGCCTTTTATTTTTCCCAGCGTTAGGGTCTTTTCCAGTGAGTCATCTCTTCACATCAGGTGGCTAAAGTGGTTGGAGCTTCAGTTTCAGTCCTTCCAATGAATATTCATGGTTGATTTCCTTTAAGACTGACTGGTTTGATCTCCTTGCAGTCCAAGGGACTTGCAAGAGTCTTCTCCAACACCGCATTTCAAAGGCATCAATCCTTCAGCACTCAGCCTTCTTTATGGTCCAACTGTCTCATCCATACACGACTACGGGGAAAACCAGTTTTGATTATGTAGACTTTTTTCCTTCAATGTTAGGTAGGAAGTTTGGCATGAGCAACAAGTGTTGGCCTAGCCCAAAGGGATGAAAACTGATCTCTAAACTCCATTTCAGACACTCAGGAGAACTCACAGATATGCTACCAAAATAACCAGAGACTTTTTCAAATCCTGACCATGCCTCTTAGCCACACAGTGGCTACAAATTAACCACATGGGCTTGCTCAAGTAACCTGAGGCAGCTAGGAGCCCTTTACACATATATACATTGGGTTATAACAGACTGAATTATGGGAAGATATGTTATGTAACTTGCAAATTTCAACTGGCCTTGAGTGTATGCCTATTTGCATTCCCTTCCTTGACTGGTGCACAAGGCACAACTAACAGGAGGAGATGGTACGTATTGAAAAGGGGGAAGAGTCAAGAGGAATCATTAGGGTGACCCCTTTGGGGTTGGCCTGGTCCCATATCTTGGGAGTGTCTGCTTAATAGAAAGATCTATCTGCTTGAGCTGTAACTGTGCTGTAATGTGTTTGTTGTTTTAAACCTTTTAACTGTCATTCTACTAAATGTACAAACCATGCAAGAATATTACTCCGTGAAAGAATACATTGCTCGACTCGCATAAAGCTTTATTTTTTACGTGCCTGCCTTGTGCCAAATACTCTGGTAGACTTTTTTCACATTTTCATTACTCCATTTGTTGTTCTAAATGTACAAACCATCCAATAATAGCTCAGTTGCTCAGTCGTGTCCAACTCTTTGAGACCTCATGGACTGGGGCATGCCAGACTTCCCTGTTCTTCACCATCTCTTCATGGAGTCTGCTCAAACTCATGTCCATTGACTCAGTGATGGCATCCAATCATCCAGTCCTCTGTCATTCCCTTCTCCTTCTGCCTTTTATTTTTCCCAGCGTTAGGGTCTTTTCCAGTGAGTCATCTCTTCACATCAGGTGGCTAAAGTGGTTGGAGCTTCAGTTTCAGTCCTTCCAATGAATATTCATGGTTGATTTCCTTTAAGACTGACTGGTTTGATCTCCTTGCAGTCCAAGGGACTTGCAAGAGTCTTCTCCAACACCGCATTTCAAAGGCATCAATCCTTCAGCACTCAGCCTTCTTTATGGTCCAACTGTCTCATCCATACACGACTACGGGGAAAACCAGTTTTGATTATGTAGACTTTTTTCCTTCAATGTTAGGTAGGAAGTTTGGCATGAGCAACAAGTGTTGGCCTAGCCCAAAGGGATGAAAACTGATCTCTAAACTCCATTTCAGACACTCAGGAGAACTCACAGATATGCTACCAAAATAACCAGAGACTGTTTCAAATCCTGACCATGCATCTTAGCCACACAGTGGCTACAAATTAACCACATGGGCTTGCTCAAGTAACCTGAGGCAGCTAGGAGCCCTTTACACATATATACATTGGGTTATAACAGACTGAATTATGGGAAGATATGTTATGTAACTTGCAAATTTCAACTGGCCTTGAGTGTATGCCTATTTGCATTCCCTTCCTTGACTGGTGCACAAGGCACAACTAACAGGAGGAGATGGGACGTATTGAAAAGGGGGAAGAGTCAAGAGGAATCATTAGGGTGACCCCTTTGGGGTTGGCCTGGTCCCATATCTTGGGAGTGTCTGCTTAATAGAAAGATCTATCTGCTTGAGCTGTAACTGTGCTGTAATGTGTTTGTTGTTTTAAACCTTTTAATCTGTCATTCCACATTTTTGTTGCAAAAAGACAGGAACAGAGGAAGAGAAATAAACCTACCTGATATTTCCTTCTTTCCTCTCCCTCTCTCTCTCTTCCTTCCCCCTCACTTTCTTTTCATCGATATTATATCATGCTCTTAAGACCTGCTACTCAAATTTTTTCATAATGAAAATAATTTCTGTTGAATAACAAAAGACTGTGATGTCATACTGATTATGGCTATGTTAATTATTAGGTGAACCTGAGCAAGTGAGAATTCTGTTTGAAACTTAATTTACGTATCTGTACAATGGGGATAACAATACAAAAGCTTTGATCAGTTCAGTTCAGTTGCTCAGTTGTGTCTGACTCTTTGCGACCCATGGACTGTGGCATGCCAGGCTTCCCTGTCCTTCACCATTTCTTCATGGAGCCTGCTCAAGTGCGTGTCCATTGACTTAGTGATATCATTCAACTATCTCATCCTGTCATCCCCTTCTCCTCCCGTTTTTCATTTTCTCCAGCATCAGAGTCTTTTTTGATGAGTCATCTCTTTGCAATAAGTGACCAAAGTGGTGGAGCTTCAGCTTCAGCATCAGTCCTTCCAATGAATATTCATGGTTGATTTCCTTTAAGACTGACTAGTCTGATCTCCTTGCAGTCCAAGGGACTTGCAAGAGTCTTTTCCAACACCACATTTCAAAGGCATCAATTCTTCAGTACTCAGACTTCTTTATGGTACAACTCTTCCATACATGACTACTGGGAAAACCATAGCTTTGACTATATGGATTTTTGTTGACAAGGTGATGTCTCTTGCATTTTTTTAATTGAATTTTTTTTTGGGGGGTCACTTCTATTGATCTTTCATTTATTTATCTTTGTTCTTTGACCTGTATGGGCCTCCCATCACAGTGACCTCTCTCATTGCAGGGCACCCGCTCTGGGCACATGCACTCCAGAGCTCTGGCTTGATAGTTGGACACATCGGTCCAACCAGTCTGCCGCACGTGGGATCTTCCCAGGTCGGGGATGGAACCGGCACCCCTTGCACTTTCAAGTCAGTGTTCTTACCAACTGGACCACCAGGGAAACCCTGTCTCTTGCTTTTTAATATGCTGTCATTGATAAGAGGACAGAATAAAAAAAATGCATGTAAAGCCTATACCATGATGCCTGGCAGATTCTAAACTATCAGTAATGTCAGGTACTAATATTATGATTGAAGTAGGCAAAATTTGATTACGTAAAAACAACTTTACAGTTGAGAGGAAGATTAAGTTTGTTCAGATTCATTCACTCTGTCCTCACTACTCCAAGTATCAGATTGCTCTATAAATATGACAAAATCACCAAACCTCTGATTATTCTAAGGCTTAAATTAGATAATCCATATAAAACTTTTAGAGTGCCAGGCATAGACTAAGTATTCAATAACTGTTAGTTCTTTTCATTCTGTTATTAATTTGCTATCAGAAAGTAGATATACAATCTTTATGACCCCTTTACTCCCAGAAATTCCATTTCTCACATGGAGCCTGCTCAAGTGCGTGTCCATTGACTTAGTGATATCATTCAACTATCTCATCCTGTCATCCCCTTCTCCTCCCGTTTTTCATTTTCTCCAGCATCAGAGTCTTTTTTGATGAGTCATCTCTTTGCAATAAGTGACCAAAGTGGTGGAGCTTCAGCTTCAGCATCAGTCCTTCCAATGAATATTCATGGTTGATTTCCTTTAAGACTGACTAGTCTGATCTCCTTGCAGTCCAAGGGACTTGCAAGAGTCTTTTCCAACACCACATTTCAAAGGCATCAATTCTTCAGTACTCAGACTTCTTTATGGTACAACTCTTCCATACATGACTACTGGGAAAACCATAGCTTTGACTATATGGATTTTTGTTGACAAGGTGATGTCTCTTGCATTTTTTTAATTGAATTTTTTTTGGGGGGGTCACTTCTATTGATCTTTCATTTATTTATCTTTGTTCTTTGACCTGTATGGGCCTCCCATCACAGTGACCTCTCTCATTGCAGGGCACCCGCTCTGGGCACATGCACTCCAGAGCTCTGGCTTGATAGTTGGACACATCGGTCCAACCAGTCTGCCGACGTGGGATCTTCCCAGGTCGGGATGGAACCGGCACCCTTGCACTTTCAAGTCAGTGTTCTTACCAACTGGACCACCAGGAAACCCTGTCTCTTGCTTTTAATATGCTGTCATTGATAAGAGGACAGAATAAAAAAAATGCATGTAAAGCCTATACCATGATGCCTGGCAGATTCTAAACTATCAGTAATGTCAGGTACTAATATTATGATTGAAGTAGGCAAAATTTGATTACGTAAAAACAACTTTACAGTTGAGAGGAAGATTAAGTTTGTTCAGATTCATTCACTCTGTCCTCACTACTCCAAGTATCAGATTGCTCTATAAATATGACAAAATCACCAAACCTCTGATTATTCTAAGGCTTAAATTAGATAATCCATATAAAACTTTTAGAGTGCCAGGCATAGACTAAGTATTCAATAACTGTTAGTTCTTTTCATTCTGTTATTAATTTGCTATCAGAAAGTAGATATACAATCTTTATGACCCCTTTACTCCCAGAAATTCCATTTCTCACATACACATAGTTTTTATTTTTTACTCTTAAGTAGTATATAAACATACAGCTTTTCTTTTTGATCTACTGGAATGTCATCCCATTGGTTGGTATTCTTTTCTAAATTTTGCTTAGCTCACCTAAATTGGATTACTTGTTCTATTTCCTTATAATCTAGTAGAATTCATTCATTTGATTTTCACCATTTGACTTGCTAATCAAGTTAAGCCATAGATAGCACCATTTGATAATTATAAAAAAAAATTGACAGCCTCATTTTACATATGTATTAAATGAATAGAAAAAAGAATAAATGTCTTGCAAAAACTCATTTATATGGAATATGATTTATCTAGATAATTTCCTAAGAACTGCTTTAGTTAAGGGAGATTGTTTGTGCTATTAAATGTGTTCCAATATTCAAATGAATATAGTAGCATTCCTAAAAAAATCAAAAAATCAAATAAGTTTAAAAATATGTAAATATATAAATCTTCTGGACAACCATTCTCTTCCTATATTAAAAAAAAATTACTAATGAATTGCACCAATAAAATCACTACTAAAGAGACTAGCTGGGGGTGGGAGTAACAAAGTAAAAAAGAAAATTGTATTTTTTCATTATAATTCAGAAATGGCATGGTTTTAATATCAGCACTGTAATACGATTTTATTGTGCTCTGTCATACCAAAGGGTTTCAAAGGAGATAATGTGTGAAGAAATGGCATTTTATTTCAGAGTGATAATTATCAGCTATATTCTACAACAGAAGGATCACTATAAAGCAATAATAGTGTCTATTATGATCAAGACAACTAAGTATTCAATTACTGAGAGGAAGATTAAGTTTGTTCAGATTCATTCACTCTGTCCTCACTACTCCAAGTATCAGATTGCTCTATAAATATGACAAAATCACCAAACCTCTGATTATTCTAAGGCTTAAATTAGATAATCCATATAAAACTTTTAGAGTGCCAGGCATAGACTAAGTATTCAATAACTGTTAGTTCTTTTCATTCTGTTATTAATTTGCTATCAGAAAGTAGATATACAATCTTTATGACCCCTTTACTCCCAGAAATTCCATTTCTCACATACACATAGTTTTTATTTTTTACTCTTAAGTAGTATATAAACATACAGCTTTTCTTTTTGATCTACTGGAATGTCATCCCATTGGTTGGTATTCTTTTCTAAATTTTGCTTAGCTCACCTAAATTGGATTACTTGTTCTATTTCCTTATAATCTAGTAGAATTCATTCATTTGATTTTCACCATTTGACTTGCTAATCAAGTTAAGCCATAGATAGCACCATTTGATAATTATAAAAAAAAATTGACAGCCTCATTTTACATATGTATTAAATGAATAGAAAAAAGAATAAATGTCTTGCAAAAACTCATTTATATGGAATATGATTTATCTAGATAATTTCCTAAGAACTGCTTTAGTTAAGGGAGATTGTTTGTGCTATTAAATGTGTTCCAATATTCAAATGAATATAGTAGCATTCCTAAAAAAATCAAAAAATCAAATAAGTTTAAAAATATGTAAATATATAAATCTTCTGGACAACCATTCTCTTCCTATATTAAAAAAAAATTACTAATGAATTGCACCAATAAAATCACTACTAAAGAGACTAGCTGGGGGTGGGAGTAACAAAGTAAAAAAGAAAATTGTATTTTTTCATTATAATTCAGAAATGGCATGGTTTTAATATCAGCACTGTAATACGATTTTATTGTGCTCTGTCATACCAAAGGGTTTCAAAGGAGATAATGTGTGAAGAAATGGCATTTTATTTCAGAGTGATAATTATCAGCTATATTCTACAACAGAAGGATCACTATAAAGCAATAATAGTGTCTATTATGATCAAGACAACTTTTATGTGAAGTTATTCATATTTGAAAGATGATTGTATTGATGACAATGATAAAATAACAGCACTTAGTAATAATAGATGTACCATTTTTTATTTTCTCCTGAAAGATCCTAAGGTTATACATTTGAAAGTTTCTATTTGTGCAGTCTTGGAAGGCAAGTAAAGTATGAAATTATTTCCAGGAAAAGGAAATGATAACTTCTTAACAGAAAGACAGTGTGATTCAAAAAATCAGTTGTTTTCCTTGAACATTTAGTCATGACTTTCAAACGCACTCTAAGAGAAGAACAAAACTGATGATGTCAAAAACAGCAACAAGGATTAGTGCTCTTTAACTTCTCAAAGTTTTCCAAATTGAAAATATTTTTATGGATGATTCTTCAAGGATTCATTTAATACCAGGGGTTAAAGAGTGATGACTATCTTCATGATTATCATTTATTAATTATCACAAGGGGAAATAATTATTCTGAGGGCAAAAATAAAATACAGAATGAATTGAAGATATTTTTAAAGTCAGAGGTCAAGGATGATTCAAAACAAAGAATATACTAAAAGTGGTCCAGAAAAAGTAGAAATTTTGATAGAAAACATATCTCAGAACCAATTAAAAAGGTAATGAAAGACTTACAGTTGAAACATCACTGAGGTTAGATGTTAAGATATCTATATTCTAAAGAACTGATAAGTCTAACATCATGTAAATTGCCCTGGAAGATAACTGAAATTATATCCCAATCAATATATGAAATTTGCATAAATTTAATGTCAAAATCTGTTATATAGGACAATAAATGACAATAATCTTATTCTTATTCTTGTATTATCATTGTAAATGTTATTTTAAATATAAGCTAAGAGAACATAGCAATGAATAAAAATGTTAGTTTTTTCCCTTCATATGTAAGAAGTAATCTACATTAGGATATGTATTAAATATCAACAAGCTAGGGCTTCCCCTGGTGGTCCAGTGGGTAAGGACACCGCCTTGCAATGCAAGGGGCGCTGGTTCGATCCCTGGCCTGGGAAGATCCCACGTGCAGCGGAGTGGCTGGACTGATGTGTCCAATCACCAAGCTGGAGCTCTGGAGCATGTACGCCCAAAGCCGGCACTCTACGACAACAGGCTCCACTGTGATGGGAGGCCCACAGGAGCCAAAGAACAAAGACGGATGAAAATAGAGAAATGAAAGACCAATAGAAGTGGCCTGCCCACTCCCCTACCTCCCCAACCCGACCCCCGCCCAAAATAAATAAATAAATAAATCTTAAAAAATATATATATATATCGACAAGCTAAAGAGGAATACTAAGCCCACATCACTAGATGATAGAATATCATTTAAAAGTCAGCAACCATCCCTTATCCAAATTAATACAACAAGAATAAAATAAAACCATGCATTTGATACTGTCAACTTTCAAATCTTAACAGCAAATATCCTTCTAATTTGGAAATATAAAGACAAATTTGATTAACGCCAGAATGTCAGAGGACTAACTTCTCTCAGCATTATTAGCTGGCATTGTTTTAAAAGTTCTAACAGCACCAGAGACAATAACAAAAAGATCGTGTGTTTGTGGATGAAAATCATATACCTTGGAAAATCAAGCTCTAGAAAAAAGAACATTTAGCTTTAATTAGGTTTATAGCTAAATCACTCATTTATAACAGCAACAAAAACTATGAAAAAGTTTAAGAATAAATTTAATAATAAAATTCAGGGGGTACTTGATGAAATTTTAAATATCTGTTGAAATTTATAAAATAATTTAAATGTACTGACACAGGAATATGTTTAAAAATACTGTCATGAAAAATTCATGTGAAAGCATACATACTATGTTATATTGAATATGTAAACACAACACCATAATAATAATACCATGTGATTCCGTGTGGTTTTAGATTGTTTGAATTTAAAGAAAATTTAATGTGAATATGACCTTAAATTTAAAAAGGCTAAAAAAGTAACATAAGTTATTTTAAATATAAGCTAAGAGAACATATCAATGAATAAAAATGTTAGTTTTTCCTTCATATGTAAGAAGTAATCTACATTAGGATATGTATTAAATATCAACAAGCTAGGGCTTCCCCTGGTGGTCCAGTGGGTAAGGACACCGCCTTGCAGTGCAAGGGGCGCTGGTTCGATCCCTGGCCTGGGAAGATCCCACGTGCAGCGGAGTGGCTGGACTGATGTGTCCAATCACCAAGCTGGAGCTCTGGAGCATGTACGCCCAAAGCCGGCACTCTACGACAACAGGCTCCACTGTGATGGGAGGCCCACAGGAGCCAAAGAACAAAGACGGATGAAAATAGAGAAATGAAAGACCAATAGAAGTGGCCTGCCCACTCCCCTACCTCCCCAACCCGACCCCCGCCCAAAATAAATAAATAAATAAATCTTAAAAAATATATATATATATCGACAAGCTAAAGAGGAATACTAAGCCCACATCACTAGATGATAGAATATCATTTAAAAGTCAGCAACCATCCCTTATCCAAATTAATACAACAAGAATAAAATAAAACCATGCATTTGATACTGTCAACTTTCAAATCTTAACAGCAAATATCCTTCTAATTTGGAAATATAAAGACAAATTTGATTAACGCCAGAATGTCAGAGGACTAACTTCTCTCAGCATTATTAGCTGGCATTGTTTTAAAAGTTCTAACAGCACCAGAGACAATAACAAAAAGATCGTGTGTTTGTGGATGAAAATCATATACCTTGGAAAATCAAGCTCTAGAAAAAAGAACATTTAGCTTTAATTAGGTTTATAGCTAAATCACTCATTTATAACAGCAACAAAAACTATGAAAAAGTTTAAGAATAAATTTAATAATAAAATTCAGGGGGTACTTGATGAAATTTTAAATATCTGTTGAAATTTATAAAATAATTTAAATGTACTGACACAGGAATATGTTTAAAAATACTGTCATGAAAAATTCATGTGAAAGCATACATACTATGTTATATTGAATATGTAAACACAACACCATAATAATAATACCATGTGATTCCGTGTGGTTTTAGATTGTTTGAATTTAAAGAAAATAATGTTAAAATGTGTATCATACAACAGATGACCTTAAATTTAAAAAGGAGACTGATGAGAATTTGTCTTATTTGATACAAGTGACTTATAAAACTCATTCTGGTCAAATCAGTAAAGTATTAATATAAGAATAGATGAAAACATTATCAGAGAGTGACTCCCAATGAAACAACAGAGAGCAGCTCTCAAAATAATTTGACTTAAACTGTAGCTATAGTATATTTGTTTCATCGTGTTTTCATGGTCTGACTTCCCTCTTATGCCCTCACTTCTCTTTTTATGCAGCAGGGATTCAATTCCATTTACTATAACCATTCCTTGTATAAATTTTGAATTGCCTGCCCTTCTCTTATACTGGCCTACTAGATCACTCAAACACTCCCTTGATATTTTGCTAGAAAATCCCATCTTTTCAATCTACAAACGGCAGACCACTCTTTAGAGTTAAGATTGCTCTAACTCTAAATTCATTATCATTAACCTTAAATGAGTCATTTTGCACTCAGAGTATAGTTCCTTAGTCCAGAGTTTTTCAACCTTGGCACTTTGACCCAGATAATTCTTTGTTGCAGGGCACTGTCCCTTCCTTTGGAAGATGTTTAGCAGCATCTCTGACCTCTATTACCTAGATTCCCATAGCACACCTCTGCCCTCCACCTGTGACAAACAAACATGATTCCAGACCTTGCCACATGTCCCCAGAACAGAGGGTCAGCAGAATCCCCTCTGTTTGAAAACACTGCCCTAATCTATTCTTCAGTGTGATTATCCAATTATGACAGGCTCGAAGAATGCGCTAAAAGCATCGTTGAAGGTATAAATATACCTGAGAGTTTCTTTTTTTCAGATTTTTAGATCCTTATCTAAAATTATATTTTATTGTGGTAAAAACATATAACATTAGATGTACTATCTCAACAAAATTTGAAGTGTGCATTATCTTTAAATGTACTGACACAGGAATATGTTTAAAAATACTGTCATGAAAAATTCATGTGAAAGCATACATACTATGTTATATTGAATATGTAAACACAACACCATAATAATAATACCATGTGATTCCGTGTGGTTTTAGATTGTTTGAATTTAAAGAAAATAATGTTAAAATGTGTATCATACAACAGATGACCTTAAATTTAAAAAGGAGACTGATGAGAATTTGTCTTATTTGATACAAGTGACTTATAAAACTCATTCTGGTCAAATCAGTAAAGTATTAATATAAGAATAGATGAAAACATTATCAGAGAGTGACTCCCAATGAAACAACAGAGAGCAGCTCTCAAAATAATTTGACTTAAACTGTAGCTATAGTATATTTGTTTCATCGTGTTTTCATGGTCTGACTTCCCTCTTATGCCCTCACTTCTCTTTTTATGCAGCAGGGATTCAATTCCATTTACTATAACCATTCCTTGTATAAATTTTGAATTGCCTGCCCTTCTCTTATACTGGCCTACTAGATCACTCAAACACTCCCTTGATATTTTGCTAGAAAATCCCATCTTTTCAATCTACAAACGGCAGACCACTCTTTAGAGTTAAGATTGCTCTAACTCTAAATTCATTATCATTAACCTTAAATGAGTCATTTTGCACTCAGAGTATAGTTCCTTAGTCCAGAGTTTTTCAACCTTGGCACTTTGACCCAGATAATTCTTTGTTGCAGGGCACTGTCCCTTCCTTTGGAAGATGTTTAGCAGCATCTCTGACCTCTATTACCTAGATTCCCATAGCACACCTCTGCCCTCCACCTGTGACAAACAAACATGATTCCAGACCTTGCCACATGTCCCCAGAACAGAGGGTCAGCAGAATCCCCTCTGTTTGAAAACACTGCCCTAATCTATTCTTCAGTGTGATTATCCAATTATGACAGGCTCGAAGAATGCACTAAAAGCATCGTTGAAGGTATAAATATACCTGAGAGTTTCTTTTTTTCAGATTTTTAGATCCTTATCTAAAATTATATTTTATTGTGGTAAAAACATATAACATTAGATGTACTCTCTCAACAAAATTTGAAGTGTGCATTATCTTTAAGCATAAGCACAATGTTACACAGCAGATCTAAAGAGCTTGTTCATCTAGATAAAGTGAAAGTCTGTCCTTGTGAATGAGTGACTCCCCATTTGCCTCTCACCTAAACCCAGGTAGCCATCCTGCTCTAGTTTGCTTCCTTGACTTTGACTATTTTAGATATGTCAAATAAATGGAATCATATGGCATTCATTTTTGATAACTGGCTTATTCCACTTAGCATAATGCTTATAGATTCATCCATGTTGCAAATTAACAAAATTTCCTTGTTTTTTATGGGGTGAATAGTATTCCATAGTATGTATGTATGTATACTATGATTTTTTTTCTTTTTTAATCCATTCATCTGTTGATGGACATTTGTTTCCACAGCTTGGCCCTGGTGAATGGTGATGCAGCTATCATGGGAATGCTAATATCTCTTTGATACTGATTTCTATTCATTTGGATAAATACCCAGAAGTTAGGTTACTAGATACGATGGTTCTATTTTAATTTTTTTGAAGAATTTCCACATTGTTTCCCATAGCAACTGCACCCACCAACAGTATACAAGTGTTCCCACCAACAGTATACAAGTGTTCCAGTTTCTCCACATCTTTAACTATACTGGTTATCTTTTGTTATTTTTTGATAATAGTGATCCTGAAAGATGTGAGTTGATATTTGATTGTGGTTTTATTTGTATTTACTTGATGATTAGTGACATCAATTTTTTTCATGTACATGTTAACCATTACTTCTTTGAAGTTATATGTGTCTCAAGTTCTTAGGATTATTAGTTTATTTGTTGTTTGTTTTGCTGCTATTAAGTTTCATAGGGTGCCTTTTCACTCTCTTGATTGTTTCCTTTGCTTGGAAGAATATTTTTTTTTATTCTATAGGTACGTGTACATTACCTATTTACTTTTCTTTTTGTTATCTGTGTTTTTGGTGTCATATCAATTATTTCATTGTCATGAAGCTCTTTTGCAACTTTTTCTAAGAGTTTTACAGCTTCAGCTCATACAGTTAGACCTTTTTACTATTTAATATTCAAATGAGCAGGGCTTCCATGGTGCTTCAGTATGTAGTAAATTTATTTTCAAATGAAACTGGACTGGTGTGTCCAAATACAAGCCAATCTAAAGAGCTTGTTCATCTAGATAAAGTGAAAGTCTGTCCTTGTGAATGAGTGACTCCCCATTTGCCTCTCACCTAAACCCAGGTAGCCATCCTGCTCTAGTTTGCTTCCTTGACTTTGACTATTTTAGATATGTCAAATAAATGGAATCATATGGCATTCATTTTTGATAACTGGCTTATTCCACTTAGCATAATGCTTATAGATTCATCCATGTTGCAAATTAACAAAATTTCCTTGTTTTTTATGGGGTGAATAGTATTCCATAGTATGTATGTATGTATACTATGATTTTTTTTCTTTTTTAATCCATTCATCTGTTGATGGACATTTGTTTCCACAGCTTGGCCCTGGTGAATGGTGATGCAGCTATCATGGGAATGCTAATATCTCTTTGATACTGATTTCTATTCATTTGGATAAATACCCAGAAGTTAGGTTACTAGATACGATGGTTCTATTTTAATTTTTTTGAAGAATTTCCACATTGTTTCCCATAGCAACTGCACCCACCAACAGTATACAAGTGTTCCCACCAACAGTATACAAGTGTTCCAGTTTCTCCACATCTTTAACTATACTGGTTATCTTTTGTTATTTTTTGATAATAGTGATCCTGAAAGATGTGAGTTGATATTTGATTGTGGTTTTATTTGTATTTACTTGATGATTAGTGACATCAATTTTTTTCATGTACATGTTAACCATTACTTCTTTGAAGTTATATGTGTCTCAAGTTCTTAGGATTATTAGTTTATTTGTTGTTTGTTTTGCTGCTATTAAGTTTCATAGGGTGCCTTTTCACTCTCTTGATTGTTTCCTTTGCTTGGAAGAATATTTTTTTTTATTCTATAGGTACGTGTACATTACCTATTTACTTTTCTTTTTGTTATCTGTGTTTTTGGTGTCATATCAATTATTTCATTGTCATGAAGCTCTTTTGCAACTTTTTCTAAGAGTTTTACAGCTTCAGCTCATACAGTTAGACCTTTTTACTATTTAATATTCAAATGAGCAGGGCTTCCATGGTGCTCCAGTGAGTAAAGAGTCCACCTTGTAGTGCAAGGGGCACCTGTTTGATTTCTGGTCCGGGAAGATCCCATGCACCATGGAACAGCTGGACTGGTGTGTCCAAATACAAGCCAACAGTCTGGAGTGCATGAGAGAGGCCACTGCAATAGAAGGCCCACTGCAATAGAAGGCCCACATAAGCGAAAAAATGAAAAAAGACAAATGAAAATAAATAAAAAACCAATAAAGGAGGCCAAATTTAAAAAAAATTCAAATTGATCACAAAAACAGTTAATTGACTGATTAATATATGAGGTGTCATTAAAAACAAAAGTCCAAATCACTACTATTAAAAAGCTTTAATGATAAATAGGCATTTGTGAATGAAAGAACAGTGATATATTTTTACTGACCATATAGGCAAATGCTATGTAAACTCACATGGCCCTAATAGCACCACTGACAATGTTAATGAAAGTGAAAGTTGCTCAGTCTTGTCCAACTCTTTGTGACCCATGGATGGGCCACGGGATTCTCCAGGCGAGAATACTGGAGTGGGTAGCCTTTCCCTTCTCCAGGGGATCTTCCCAGCCCAGATCTCCTGCACTGCAGGCAGACTCTCTACTATCTGAGCCATCAGGAAGTCCAAGAATACAGGAGTGGAAAGCCTATCCCTTCTCCAGGGGATCTGCCTGACCCAGGAATGGAACTGGGGTCTCCTGCATTGCAGGCAGAGTCTTTACCAACTGAGTTACAAGGGAAGACAATCCTAGAGGGCACAGGAAAGCTTTCATATGTTGCTTTGGGAGATTTGCTATATATTTTTGGAAAAAAAATTTTAAGTAATTCTGTATGTGGGGACTTCTTTATAGAAATGATATCACATTATATAAATATATATGCGGAACAATTTTAAATTGGTGGAAATAATGTGAACAACTTACTCATTCATAGGAAAGGGCTGTACCAGACCATTTTCCAGAGTGATATAAGAAACTCAAATCCATTTTTGGTGACTAGTTCTGTAATATACTTCTTTCTTGTTTAGAGTATCACTGAAATTTTCAACTGCACTAAATCACTTCCAGATCATGGTTCTTAAGCCAATGATAAGATAGTAACCACAGAGTATTTTCTCTTTTTACCATTTGTTGAGCTGTTTAGGGCCACCAGCTCCCAAATAATGAAAACTTATCAAAGGGGTTGTCATTTCTAGACATTCTTCACAGGAGATTTTACTTTCTCCCTTCCCGAAGGGTGAAATGCTGCCTTGTCTTTGTACAGCTATATATGGGTACTTTTACCCACTGTTTTTATGGGATGATAATGTTTAGAGAGTTAAAATTGTTTGGATCCTAACAAACTCAGAAAATCACGTTTTTTTGCAGATGAGGTCTAGGTTTCATAGTTATCAGCTGCAATTCAAGCCAAAATACATGTGGTTCACAGTGAATCCAGCAATTAGGCAAAATGGTCTTTTGTCAGCCAGTTGGATAGAAAAATGAAACTGGTGTCAAGAAACATCATTACTTGTCAAGTTCTGAAGATTATGAAATGTTTGTGAAAATACATACCCAAACCAATAGATTTTGTTGGTCTGGCTACCTTCCATTGTAATCAAGAACATCACTATTCAGATAGAAAATATTCAAGATTAACTCCTGCTAAATATCTTAAAAACATCCTTAGGCTTTCTTTATTTTTATATCAGTGTATTTTCTTAAAGAGGTTTTTAATTCTTGAGATTCCCACCCATATGCAATCACAAGACTGTGTTGAGATACAGATATAGTTATATTTTTTACTTCCTGCTAGGATGCTTGTTTACTGGGCATCATAAATGAGGGGATAACTAATGCAACTTCCCTTGTTTAAAACAAACAAAAAAAGAATATGAGGTAAAGCTGTGTAGTTTTTTTTTTTAATTCTTATCTTTTTAGATTTCTCCATAATGATACTATAAGCACTTATACAGCTGTAGAATGTATTTGTCATTACATGAAAATAAATAAAACAGTATTCCTATAATGCTGTCTGCTTTTCACAACCTTTCTCTACTTTATCATACATACTTTTTTCTATTAAACTCCTCATACTTTCCTCACTTACAATAGTCTCCTAGAAACTATCATGTAGACTACAGTTGAATAGGCATAAATTATTTGTATGACTGAGATACTTCCATATTCAAAACACTGATTCAACACTGTTTCTCTATGTTCATAAACTATATGAAAACTGCACTAAATCACCAGATCATGGTTCTTAAGCCAATGATAAGATAGTAACCACAGAGTATTTTCTCTTTTACCATTTGTTGAGCTGTTTAGGCCACCAGCTCCCAAATAATGAAAACTTATCAAAGGGGTTGTCATTTCTAGACATTCTTCACAGGAGATTTTACTTTCTCCCTTCCCGAAGGGTGAAATGCTGCCTTGTCTTTGTACAGCTATATATGGGTACTTTTACCCACTGTTTTTATGGGATGATAATGTTTAGAGAGTTAAAATTGTTTGGATCCTAACAAACTCAGAAAATCACGTTTTTTTGCAGATGAGGTCTAGGTTTCATAGTTATCAGCTGCAATTCAAGCCAAAATACATGTGGTTCACAGTGAATCCAGCAATTAGGCAAAATGGTCTTTTGTCAGCCAGTTGGATAGAAAAATGAAACTGGTGTCAAGAAACATCATTACTTGTCAAGTTCTGAAGATTATGAAATGTTTGTGAAAATACATACCCAAACCAATAGATTTTGTTGGTCTGGCTACCTTCCATTGTAATCAAGAACATCACTATTCAGATAGAAAATATTCAAGATTAACTCCTGCTAAATATCTTAAAAACATCCTTAGGCTTTCTTTATTTTTATATCAGTGTATTTTCTTAAAGAGGTTTTTAATTCTTGAGATTCCCACCCATATGCAATCACAAGACTGTGTTGAGATACAGATATAGTTATATTTTTTACTTCCTGCTAGGATGCTTGTTTACTGGGCATCATAAATGAGGGGATAACTAATGCAACTTCCCTTGTTTAAAACAAACAAAAAAAGAATATGAGGTAAAGCTGTGTAGTTTTTTTTTTTAATTCTTATCTTTTTAGATTTCTCCATAATGATACTATAAGCACTTATACAGCTGTAGAATGTATTTGTCATTACATGAAAATAAATAAAACAGTATTCCTATAATGCTGTCTGCTTTTCACAACCTTTCTCTACTTTATCATACATACTTTTTTCTATTAAACTCCTCATACTTTCCTCACTTACAATAGTCTCCTAGAAACTATCATGTAGACTACAGTTGAATAGGCATAAATTATTTGTATGACTGAGATACTTCCATATTCAAAACACTGATAATACATGGCTTCACTGACATGTAAATAATATACATTCTATGTATCAACTGAAAGCAAGGCGAGGAGAAATACTTTGATAGGACAGCAATTTGACATTATTTTAGAAACAGTATCCTGAATATTCTGAAGAAAAAAGACTGGCCTGAGAAGAGACAACTGGGATTTTATGCATCACGTGATACTCAATAGAATCTAAATAGAAAGATACAAGCCATCTCTAGGTCAAGGACCACTTTAAAGAAAAAAGTGCTGATTAATGTTTCAAATGTTCTTACTTTACAGTAATATTCTGTAGTACTATGGTCCTCCTTCTAACTTCTTAATTGGAAAATATCAAAAAAGAATCAGCATGGTCTCTATTCTTCCCATTAGATTTATCTATAGTGACCTCAGCTTTTCTTCAAACAGGTCATTTGTTTTCATGTTCTCATGGTCTGGCTAAGAAAAACAACAACAAAAGAAACCTCACTGACTTTTCATCAAGTATCAATGCAGAGGCTAAATTCCTAAATTCTAGTTAATTTTATTAAAACCTCTGGACTAAACCACACATATCACTTTGCTTTTAGTCTGTCAAGTGGTTATAACATAGTTGCTGGACTTGTGGGTGCAATTAGAAATATTCTGAAATACTGAGACAAATAATACCCAGTAACAAAGAACAAAGTAAATAAAGTAAATCAGATAGATTTTTGCATTTTGTCATTCTTGGTAACAGAGGAACTCTACATAACATTAATATAAAGTATCATTAAATTAAAAATCAAATTCCTACATATAAGGCAAGGCAAGGTAAAAGAGAAACTCTAACAGAGCAGAAACTGCCATTAATTATTTTCAATTATCAGGTGAATAAATTCAGACTGAGTGTTGAATGTTGCATATCTAATTCTGGCATCAACATGGAAGGACATATTAAATAAAATGAAATTTTAGTCAGTGCTTAGACAACACACACACACACACACACACACACACACACACCACTCTCAGACACTTCTATCTTGAACAAAGCTGTGACAAATTCCTTATGAGTTTAAATTCTTACAGAGAGTGAAAAAGAGAATGTAAAAGGAAAATAAGGCTGAATAAAGATAAAATATTAACAATGAATTACTTAATATGACAGTGCTCATTCTGATATAATAATTAGCTAATTCCTTTTTGAATAATCAGAACTTAAATAATGAACAGTGGTCAGCCACTTTAAGTTCTGGAAGACAATGCCCCATTAGATAAACTTGGCAAAGTCCTTAGCAGAAAAATGTGATGTTTTCCAGGAATAAAAGGAAAGTAAAGATTACTTTCACAGGGTGAATTGGAGACCAAGAGAAAAAGGCTTCTCATGCAACAGGAAGTATTTTAATATTTGTTCTACTCGCAAAGCACAGTCAATACAGGGTTGGAGAAAAAGGTTTCATAAAGTGATTTATACTTATTAAATATATTTCTGATCATTGTGAGAAAAATTTGAGGTGAACAAGAATGAATGGAGTAAGAAACAATAGCTCTCTGAAGACATGATGATAACTTTGACTAAGATTTAACATCATGGATTGGGAAAAAAATAATGGACATACTATATACTGAAAAGTAAGGATAGATTATCTTTTAAGTGCACATCAGTAATGGTTTTCTGAGCCCAACTGAAGCTACATTTGAAGAGAATTATTATTTTAGAATTAAACATTCTCATGTAATTCCATTAAGTGGTAATTGTAAATCTACAGACTAATGATTATAAACTGTCCACATGAAGATATATCTAATGTTTTGTTAAATGGGCACATTACTGAAATACATCTTACATAGATTTAAATTTTTGACAGTATTTTCTTAATTCAGTCTGTAGAATATACAGATTTCTAGGTAACTCTGAAAAATTGGACTATCTAAAGACACTGCATTTTTTTTTAATCTCTGAAAGAAATAATTGTTCAAACTAAGCAACAGAAATCTCATTGGTCTAGGTGCTTTACTTAAATTTACTGCATTCTTTCATTATTTATTTATATTATCTACTTGGCTACTGTTGGCATCATTTTCATATATACTATTTGTCAAATGGAAAAGACCAGCTATAACTATTTTTGGAAAAAATCTGAACTGAAATCTGCCAGACTACTACCATTGTTAGATAAAACAGTACACTACTTCTTCCTCTCAAGGAGAAAGTTTGGTCCTTAAAACTTAATTTGGCATTGCTCCATTTAAAACTTAGTGCTATTTCACTTAATATTTCTGAGTGCCAATGGGGTCGTCACCATAACTGAGTGCAATCAGCCTTTCTGTCATTGTCATAGGATTCTATTGGGTAAAGGTGACCTCATAACTTGTGTGATATCACAATTACAACACTGCAAATAATAGCCAGGGATTGTCATTACATGTGATCCCTTTCATAAAGCACACAGGACAGGGAATATGAATTAAAGAAGAAAAAAACCTGTTTACCATATTCTAACTGAATTGGTACATAACAGACTAGACTTCTGTATGAAATTTCTAATAGCTACAATAATTGAGAAATTACTTTTTAAAATGAATAAATCTGGGGCTGGACATGAGTCAATTTTTACCTAAACCACTGATATTATGTATTATTATAAATTCTACTCAGTGAAAAAAATTTAGGTTCAAATAATTAAAGTGATTTATACAAGAACAAATAAGCTTTGAAAAATTGAAGCAGGACTTGGATAAGAGGTTTTTTTGTTTGTTTGTTTTTTGTTTTTCTTTATCTCATTCTACCTGTCAAAGAAGTATCCCAGAATCTCTTAACTCTTAAAATAGTGAGTCCTGTTTCAGACATAATAGGCTACATCATGCTGCAGTATCCAACAACTCTAATTTTCCCTACTTTACAATAAATATTCTTATCCACTCTAAACGTTCATAGTGATTTCAGTTTATTCTTCACTGTGCTTTTTCAGGACCCAGGTTTCAGTTCTCTTTACAGCATTTTCCTATCTGCAAGGTAAAGCAAAAAAGAAAACCCACAGAAAACAACAACAACAAAAAAACTTGTCACCATGAACCAGCTCTTAAGGTTCTGTTCAGCAGTAACAAATGTCACATTTCACTGGCCAGAACAAGTCATCTGATGATGCTTGAAAAGGGGATTACTGTCATTTTCAAAATATGTTCAAACTAAGCAACAGAAATCTCATTGGTCTAGGTGCTTTACTTAAATTTACTGCATTCTTTCATTATTTATTTATATTATCTACTTGGCTACTGTTGGCATCATTTTCATATATACTATTTGTCAAATGGAAAAGACCAGCTATAACTATTTTTGGAAAAAATCTGAACTGAAATCTGCCAGACTACTACCATTGTTAGATAAAACAGTACACTACTTCTTCCTCTCAAGGAGAAAGTTTGGTCCTTAAAACTTAATTTGGCATTGCTCCATTTAAAACTTAGTGCTATTTCACTTAATATTTCTGAGTGCCAATGGGGTCGTCACCATAACTGAGTGCAATCAGCCTTTCTGTCATTGTCATAGGATTCTATTGGGTAAAGGTGACCTCATAACTTGTGTGATATCACAATTACAACACTGCAAATAATAGCCAGGGATTGTCATTACATGTGATCCCTTTCATAAAGCACACAGGACAGGGAATATGAATTAAAGAAGAAAAAAACCTGTTTACCATATTCTAACTGAATTGGTACATAACAGACTAGACTTCTGTATGAAATTTCTAATAGCTACAATAATTGAGAAATTACTTTTTAAAATGAATAAATCTGGGGCTGGACATGAGTCAATTTTTACCTAAACCACTGATATTATGTATTATTATAAATTCTACTCAGTGAAAAAAATTTAGGTTCAAATAATTAAAGTGATTTATACAAGAACAAATAAGCTTTGAAAAATTGAAGCAGGACTTGGATAAGAGGTTTTTTTGTTTGTTTGTTTTTTGTTTTTCTTTATCTCATCCTACCTGTCAAAGAAGTATCCCAGAATCTCTTAACTCTTAAAATAGTGAGTCCTGTTTCAGACATAATAGGCTACATCATGCTGCAGTATCCAACAACTCTAATTTTCCCTACTTTACAATAAATATTCTTATCCACTCTAAACGTTCATAGTGATTTCAGTTTATTCTTCACTGTGCTTTTTCAGGACCCAGGTTTCAGTTCTCTTTACAGCATTTTCCTATCTGCAAGGTAAAGCAAAAAAAAAGAAAACCCACAGAAAACAACAACAACAAAAAAACTTGTCACCATGAACCAGCTCTTAAGGTTCTGTTCAGCAGTAACAAATGTCACATTTCACTGGCCAGAACAAGTCATCTGATGATGCTTGAGATGAATGATGGGTATGTATTATCTTCTCTGTGAAAGTGGTGCTGAATAGTTTGAACAATGCAGTCTGCCAGGAAACCATTACAGAAATTACATGCTCAGAAAAAATGCACTGGAAGAAATCATAAAATAATAGATAATGATGAAATCAATGAACATCACATAGTGAAATCTGAGAAGACATTTAGCATTGAGTCATAATTGCAGACTGTAATCAGAACCAAAATGGACAAGTCTGACAGAGCTTGGAGACAATTCTGTGACTAGAAAATCTGCACAATGTTAAAATGCTGAGAACTTGCAGGATACACTTTAAAAATATTGAGCAAATAACAAAATAAATTAATTTAATGACAAAAATACATCGGTGATAACAGGGGAAAGCTGCAAAGCACTCTATCGGTTATATTTCAGAGCGCTTTAGATATCATTTGAGAGAGGGCAAGAGAGCTGCTATAACAAGTCCATCAAAACCATCAATATTTTCTCTTAAGGTGTGTCCTTTTTATGTTTAAAAGTAAGACATTTTCCCCCAGAAGTTTAGACACAAAGGAAAGTCACTGAGCTCAAGTCGCCATGAACGCTTCTCTCTTCCAAATGAGGTTTTCTTTTGCTAATCATTTTGAATGCCTGCCAGACCACTTGGGCTCTCAGTCCGCAGAACAACACAGATGTCTGAGTGCCACTGAAAAGCTTTCAGGTGAAATAAAGTCCCATGCAAAAAGTAGAACCGACATCCAGCATGCTGATGAAAAATACTGGGCTTTTTATTCCTTAAGTGAATAACATTTGAAGCAAACAACCTTTTCAATATATATATATTTTTTTTTTCTTCTTCTTCTTCTTCTTCTTCTTCTTCAATAGGTCCCCATATATCATGCTAGAAAATTGTAAGCTTCCTTTTAAGACAATTTAGCACTTGGTCTCTTTCTGTACACCAAAGATGTGTCTTTCTAAATTTGGAATGCTTAGTGGATTTTATGAAGGATTTTGCCATAGATTGTGTTTTTATCTTCTCTATGATCCTTGAAAACCTTGTAACTTTTCCCATTGCATTTAATAAAACTTAGCAGCAAGCAAAAAATCACATTTCCACATCACTGTTGATTGCATTAACAAAAGACAGCACCTTCATTTCCCACTCTTAGCACATGGGTAGAGGTCCTGTGTACCAGGTGGGCATAATTAGATTGGAATGTGGTTTGGCTGACAAATAATTTCCTATTGGCTGTGCTATGCCTCTGCAGCATCCCCATAGAAAAAGAAATAAAAGACAATATTACTAAGAAGCTTTTGAAAAATATTTTGATAGGCAACCATGGTTAGGTTTATGCAAATACAGCTTTAAAACTCTAACATGCTGGGGCCATATAATTAAAGAGAGCAAAGATTATTTTAATGAGATAATTTCCTAAAATAACCCATTAAAACAAAAGGATTTGATGAATTTAATTCTGATACTTGATTTACTTAAATTGTTCTCTTTCATGGAGAAGTTTGTAAATCATTTACCCAGCAAAGGAGTTACAGGGTAACGAGGTTGATATTTGCTAATAACAATTGCTATTATATTAACCCAGCAAAATGGCCCATTTATTTGTAATGGAAGAAAGAATCATTTGTTTCATCAATTCCTCATAGCAGTAGGATGAGGAAAATCATAGAAATTCTTATTTTAAAAAATAAAGAGAAAAAGCAAAATGAACAACACAAAAAAACTTCCATGAAAGTTAGCTGAACTATATTTTGGAACTACAAGTGAACTGTTACTGTGTATACAAGCAGAGGATAAGATGAAATGCAAGGTCTACTTCACTGTCCCTAGCTGGCATATATGTGGGCATATTGACAGACATTTAGGGAAAATGTTTTCCCTGCCACTCTGGTCCCTAGTGGGCTCTCAACAAAGAACTGTGGACACTTAAATTTGAATGAAATTCTTAATTGCTTATAAAAACCCCTTTAAAATATTTTGAGAGATTTCAGAAAAGTAAATATCATAATTCTAACAATCATCATCAAAATTTGATATTACCTCGGTTATACTATGGCTACAAGTTCTTCACCGTTTTAAAGGATATGAATTTCACTACAACGTTTATGTGGGATTAATTCTGAATCATAATAGCAGACTAAATACAATGAAAATTCAATATAAAATATTATTAATATTTATAATACCAAACTGCCTGGTTAAGGAACATATCAGACAGCTAACGGTGTTTTAAATTTATCACTCACCAAATTGAAAATATGTTTTCATTTGTTTCATATTATTAATTCTAATTTTCCTAAAACATGGACATTGTGAAAATGTGATTATCATTAATATTAGAAAGGCAAGCAGGAGAAGCAATTTCAGGTATAGTGAAAAATAATCTAAAAAAGTAAGTGTATTGCGCTATAACCTATCACTGAATAAAACTGATTTTCAAATCTAAATCAAATATTTTTTTCTATGGTTCCATTTTAATGATGTATTTTGCAGTGATACTAACTTCTATATTTTACCTTATTTTCATATCTATCAAGAAAGTTATAACATGATCAATGACAATTACTACTGGTCTTCATTTGAAATTTCTTCCCAATAAGCCCTTGAAAATGTCTTGTGCATAGGTAATTTAGTTGGCTGATGATGCCAGGAAGCAAAATTGAGGAATTAAGAGAAGACTTGGAGAGAAGACTTGGGAAAAGCTAATAAAGGTTATTATTGATGAAGAAGCTAATGCTATGGGTTAACTGATCTGAACACTGCAAAGATATTTCTGAGAACAAGCATTATATCATCTCATTGAGAGACTTGAATGACATTAAGTTCCTCTCTCTACCAACATCCAACTCTACCTCTACTGGCTGTTATGGCAATGAGATGGAATAAGCTTCACCAGGCAAAGACTAAGAAGGAGCTTACAGTGGCTGCAGGTGAACTTAGGTAGGATGAAGGGAGGCGGGGGGCATCCATAGCATCTGCTACAATATCTACTGAAGGCATTCATAAGAATAAACTTCTTTTGTTATAACATAAAATTTAGTGTTACTTGTTGAAAAAAAAAAGAAAGTGATTTGAAGAGTAGCTTTCTATATCTCATGAAAAATATACATATTAACTAAATTATTGCATAGTTTTTATAATACCGAACATATCTATTTGTTTTAAAAATCTATAAAATCAACTTTTTTTTTAAAGTTTTATTTATTTATTTATTTATTTATTTGGGGGAGGGGTGGTTGGCGAGGGAGGAGGACGGGCGGGCCACTTCCATTGGTCTTTCATTTATACAGTTTCATCCATCTTTGTTCTTTGGCCCCTGTGGGCCTCCCATTGCAGCGGCCTCTGTTGTCGCAGAGCACTGGCTCTGGGCGCATGCACTCCAGAGCTCCGGCTTGGTAATTGGACACAGGGGTCCAGCGGTTCTGCAGCACGTGGGATCTTCCCAGGCCAGGGATCGAATCGGCGCCCCTTGCACTGCAAGGCAGTGTCCTTACCCACTGGACCACCAGGGAAGCCCCTAAAATCAACTTTCGTAATATATTTTAAGATTTTCTCTCCTAATTGTCTATAACCACTGAAATTTAGGCCCTCAATATTTGTCAATTAGAATATCTTGCTTCCTGATCCACATTTCCCCTCGTTTTCCTCTTAGAATATTATCTCTTATGCTCTCAAATATTTTAAATAAATATAACAAGAAGGATGCAACTTAAACTCTTAAACTCTGTGCTTCTTCATAGATCCCAATATGACACTGCATGTCTGATCTGGTCTATACATTCTTTTTCAATGTATTCCCGTAACACTTACTTCTCGTGATTTTTATTTCAGAAATAAGTAGCGCTAACCAAACCTTGATTTGTTTTCCTTTCAGTCTATATAAAATAACTGACTAGACCTGTGTCCTTTCGTGTGAAGATGCCTTTTAACTTAAGAATGTACCTTTTCAAGTGTCAATTTATTTCTTATTGTTGTTGTTAAGCAAGAAAAATTGAGTAAGGCAAGTAGTAGTTGCCAACTCAGCAAAGTGAAAACTGGGATGTTTAGATGGGGTTCCTTCTGTCTCAGTTTTGGTTGAGGTATGAGGACAGACCACATTCCAGAAACCACCATGCAAGAATTTTCAAGCACAGTAAATGGAGAAGAACCTGGATCATAATTCTTAAAAGTCACACGCACGTACATAGAGGATATAAAACAGGTGCAGGTTGTGAGATGGGCAGAGTATTGCTGAGGAAGATCTCCTGGAGACAGTTGCTGGCATTCCATAAACCTCAGACCCCGCCAAATGGGAAGGGTTTGAAGTACCTCTGTCTCACTTTCACCCAAATGAAAACAACACTAATGGGTCCTTCAAGAAGTCAAGTTGGAGGCTCACAGGGGACAGACAGGTGCCTGGCTCCAACCCAGGGCATTGAGAAAAGAAGAGACCAACTGCTAGTGACTTTGTAGTCAGGCATAAAATAGCTGTTACAAAGTTTGACTGCATTTGTGCAAAGGAAGACTGGGGAGTATTTCCTCAGAATTTCACAGACAGATGGAAAGACAGCCAGTTTGAGAGGGACTGTGACCTCCAGCCAGAAAAATTTACAGAGTAGGCCAGTTCAAGAAAGCAGAGTCTGGTGGGGAGCCACTAACCAGAGCTGAGTGCATCACTCAAGTGAGTTAGAGCTAAGAGGTCATCAGCAGTGAATAGTTTCTAAGAAGCCATTAAAACATCCTCAAAAGGGTGAGATTTAAGTACTTCTGGACCCATGCACTGCAAGAGGATGCAGAAATAGTGCTGGCTAAAAGTAATTTTTTATGTTTCTTTTAGCTCACCAATGTAGTCAGAAATCACACTTGGCAAGAGAACAGAGGAGGCCAGGTGGAAAGGAAAGGCTGGCAGAATCCCTATCCATGACCACAGATGACTCAAGAGGGACAGGAGAGGCTGGTTCATGAGAGTGGACAGTACCATGATGAAATTAAAGGTCATTTAATGACTTAACCTGAAAAGTCATGAGGCTTGCATGAGTTATCCTCTGGAAACAGAACAGAAACTTTTCTCGTGAAAACCTTGTAAACAACTTGGTAATTTAACAAAGCAGCATTACTCATATGGCATCTATCAGAAAAACAAAAAAAAATGCATCATTTGTCTCAGTTTTGGTTGAGGTATGAGGACAGACCACATTCCAGAAACCACCATGCAAGAATTTTCAAACACAGTAAATGGAGAAGAACCTGGATCATAATTCTTAAAAGTCACACGCACGTACATAGAGGATATAAAACAGGTGCAGGTTGTGAGATGGGCAGAGTATTGCTGAGGAAGATCTCCTGGAGACAGTTGCTGGCATTCCATAAACCTCAGACCCCGCCAAATGGGAAGGGTTTGAAGTACCTCTGTCTCACTTTCACCCAAATGAAAACAACACTAATGGGTCCTTCAAGAAGTCAAGTTGGAGGCTCACAGGGGACAGACAGGTGCCTGGCTCCAACCCAGGGCATTGAGAAAAGAAGAGACCAACTGCTAGTGACTTTGTAGTCAGGCATAAAATAGCTGTTACAAAGTTTGACTGCATTTGTGCAAAGGAAGACTGGGGAGTATTTCCTCAGAATTTCACAGACAGATGGAAAGACAGCCAGTTTGAGAGGGACTGTGACCTCCAGCCAGAAAAATTTACAGAGTAGGCCAGTTCAAGAAAGCAGAGTCTGGTGGGGAGCCACTAACCAGAGCTGAGTGCATCACTCAAGTGAGTTAGAGCTAAGAGGTCATCAGCAGTGAATAGTTTCTAAGAAGCCATTAAAACATCCTCAAAAGGGTGAGATTTAAGTACTTCTGGACCCATGCACTGCAAGAGGATGCAGAAATAGTGCTGGCTAAAAGTAATTTTTTATGTTTCTTTTAGCTCACCAATGTAGTCAGAAATCACACTTGGCAAGAGAACAGAGGAGGCCAGGTGGAAAGGAAAGGCTGGCAGAATCCCTATCCATGACCACAGATGACTCAAGAGGGACAGGAGAGGCTGGTTCATGAGAGTGGACAGTACCATGATGAAATTAAAGGTCATTTAATGACTTAACCTGAAAAGTCATGAGGCTTGCATGAGTTATCCTCTGGAAACAGAACAGAAACTTTTCTCGTGAAAACCTTGTAAACAACTTGGTAATTTAACAAAGCAGCATTACTCATATGGCATCTATCAGATACATATGCATCATTTTATAAAAAAATTATAAATTATTGTGATCTGTAAAATGACGACCTTTATCAGATCACTGATGCTATTTAATCTTGTTTGATCTTCCATTATTTGCTTTATTTAAACCAGTGAGTTACCAATTGAGACTTTCTGAGTTTGGACCCTGATTTCTTGTTTTATTAAATATGTGGTTATTAATATATAAATTTTATGAACCTTGATTTCATATCTAAAATTGAGATATTGTGGTCCTTTATTCATTAAGGAATTTTGGAGCATGATTAAATGACTCAGAATATGACACACCTAGTAGAATAAGCTCTCAATTTATGTTTTTATTATTTATGTTCTACTGGTATTTCAACCTAAAGATTCAGCTCTTTGTAAATGCTTTTCTTGGAGGTCCTATCAAAAGAAATTGCAATTATCTCACTGGAAATAAATCAATTACCAATTTTTAATATCATATAAACATCAGTGGTCTTATGTCAGGAAACTATAGCACTAGTTAAATGTATAGAGTAGCAATTTTTAAAACATATTAAAGAGATTCAGATGAATAAATGACCATACTGATCATATGTTTCAGACTTCTTTTCTTACTGACAACCTATGTAAGAATGCAGCCAAAAATTAATGCTTGATATTAGAATCTTAAATACACACAAGTGTAAAACCCCTGTCACATTGGAGTGGGTAGCCAGTCCCTTTCTCTAGGGTATCTTCCCAGCTCAGAGATTGAACCCAAGTTTCATAAGAGGTTTTAGACCTTCAGAAAATAATAAGCAAATCCACTGCAGGTGGATTCTTTTCCATCTGAGCCACCAGGTAAACCAAGACAACTAGAATGGGTAGCCTATCCCTTCTCAAGGCACTTCCAGAACTAGGAATTGAACTGAGATCCTCTGCATTGCAGATGGATTCTTTACTAGCTAAACTACCAGAGAAGTTGATCATACTAGAGAGATTAGAATATTTTGATGATTCTCTGATTAACACATTCAGCTCTATTAAGACTGGGCCTTACTCCTGCGTTTCACTCCCAAGGAAGATCTATGGGATCCTGGACATAGGCTAAACAAGAAGAGTGTGGGGCTCTGAACTGAAAGAGGACCGTTGCAAGCATAAGGGAACTTAAGCACATGTTTGCAGTTTGGAGCTAAGATGGTGCCTACAGGAAGAGACAAGGGCCTGATCTAAATTGTTAAGTGATGGTCAAAATTTCTGATTGGTTCCCTTGGTTTCCACGCTTGGTGGATGATTGCTTGACCTTTAGCTTGATTGGTGTAATCTATAGGAAGTCCCGTGCAAAACCCCCTTCATTTGCTTATAAAAGCTGTGAATCTGCATGAATAAAACGGAACTGCTTTGACGGAACCCCTGTCGTGTCTGATTGTCTCCTGCCGGGTGGCTGGGGGCACGGCAGCATGACCCACCTCTGAGATCTCCCGGTTAAGCCAGGGGCAATCCCGCTGCCTTCCTTTCTGTGGAAGGTCCCTAAAAATGAATTATTCACTGGAAATAAATCAATTACCAATTTTTAATATCATATAAACATCAGTGGTCTTATGTCAGGAAACTATAGCACTAGTTAAATGTATAGAGTAGCAATTTTTAAAACATATTAAAGAGATTCAGATGAATAAATGACCATACTGATCATATGTTTCAGACTTCTTTTCTTACTGACAACCTATGTAAGAATGCAGCCAAAAATTAATGCTTGATATTAGAATCTTAAATACACACAAGTGTAAAACCCCTGTCACATTGGAGTGGGTAGCCAGTCCCTTTCTCTAGGGTATCTTCCCAGCTCAGAGATTGAACCCAAGTTTCATAAGAGGTTTTAGACCTTCAGAAAATAATAAGCAAATCCACTGCAGGTGGATTCTTTTCCATCTGAGCCACCAGGTAAACCAAGACAACTAGAATGGGTAGCCTATCCCTTCTCAAGGGGCACTTCCAGAACTAGGAATTGAACTGAGATCCTCTGCATTGCAGATGGATTCTTTACTAGCTAAACTACCAGAGAAGTTGATCATACTAGAGAGATTAGAATATTTTGATGATTCTCTGATTAACACATTCAGCTCTATTAAGACTGGGCCTTACTCCTGCGTTTCACTCCCAAGGAAGATCTATGGGATCCTGGACATAGGCTAAACAAGAAGAGTGTGGGGCTCTGAACTGAAAGAGGACCGTTGCAAGCATAAGGGAACTTAAGCACATGTTTGCAGTTTGGAGCTAAGATGGTGCCTACAGGAAGAGACAAGGGCCTGATCTAAATTGTTAAGTGATGGTCAAAATTTCTGATTGGTTCCCTTGGTTTCCACGCTTGGTGGATGATTGCTTGACCTTTAGCTTGATTGGTGTAATCTATAGGAAGTCCCGTGCAAAACCCCCTTCATTTGCTTATAAAAGCTGTGAATCTGCATGAATAAAACGGAACTGCTTTGACGGAACCCCTGTCGTGTCTGATTGTCTCCTGCCGGGTGGCTGGGGGCACGGCAGCATGACCCACCTCTGAGATCTCCCGGTTAAGCCAGGGGCAATCCCGCTGCCTTCCTTTCTGTGGAAGGTCCCCTAAAAATGTATGTACACTGGTCCCTACTATTTTCTTGACTGACAAGAGAAAATACATTTATAAAGCTTTGTCTCTGGGCCCCAACTTTTGAAGTAGGGAACGATTCATGAGATGCCTTGCGACTTTAGTCTTAGAAGTTCTGTTTAAAACTTGAATATACAGTGATTGATCTAAGTAACACTAAATAGAGAGTTTAAAAAGTTGATAAATGGGTTTTTTTATTGTTCTATTTTATCTGCAGCCTAGTCATCTGGGATATTCAGAAATATATAAAAATGAATATACATTATAACATCTCCTATAAAATGTATCATTTAAACACTTCAAATGTGTCATTACAAATGTTTTTCTTTTCTATACTTAACATCTTGTCAGATGCTATTTTTTTAAAATTATTAAGAATGTTTGGACCCATAAACAAAACTAGGAATAAAATCTTTGAAATAAGATAATATGAGTAATTTTGTTATGAATGGTCAGAAAGAAACTCTTTAAGACAAATTTTATCAATACTGATTTTTTATGCAGAGCAAAAATCTATTTTAAATACAAAACAAAGGATCTCAAAATACCCTATTCTCCAAACATCCATGTGCTTCTGAGAAACACACACACACTCTATACTTATGGTTCTATGAGAGTGTCACTAAAACTTTAAGGTCACTGCCCTCAAATCCATAATTTCTTTTTCATAATATCAAAAGTTGAAGATATGTGGCAAGTATTTACCTTATTTAATTGAGTGGTACAAAATAGATTTTCCCCAGGATAGCAATTTTAATGTATCAATCTTAAAGCATTGTAGCTCCCATGCAGTGATATTTCAACTTAAATATTTTAAGTATAGAAGAGTAGAAGTTACATATTAATGACACTATGCTATTTTCCAATGTGGATATTTTCAAAGTCTGACAACAGATTCAGCAGCTCACAATAAATTTTAATTAAAATATATACAAGTGTACTAACAACCATTATAACTTTAGATTATATTTTTGAATATTCAAATCATAATTTTATTATGAGGAAAATAAAGTGAACACATAAAAGCATATTATTTTCTGAAAGTCTAAAACCTTTTATGAGCAGATGAATACTATTATACAAAACAATTTTCTAAAAGTATATGTACGTGCCCGTGTATAACTCTATGAACTGTAGCCCACCAGACTCCTTTATCCACTACATTTTCCAGGTGAGAATACTGGAAGTGTCATTTCCTCCCCCCAAGGGATCTTTGCAACCCAGGGATTGAACCCACGTCTCCTACATTGGCAGGCAGATTCTTTACCCCTGAGCCACTTGGAAGCCCTTTCTGAAAGTGTAACACAGCTTAAAAGTATAGTACTCACTTAGTTAACCAAATTTAAAAGCATAGTGTTTCCCAGCAATAAATAAATTTAGGTTATAATATATACGTTTATTCACTTCTATGTTATTCTTGATAATACACAGTTGCTAAAATACTTACAAAGTACTGAATAAACAGCCATTTTATTTACACTATTATTTTCACATAAGAACTATTCATGACACAGTAACATTTTTAGCATTGCATATTATCCTTAAAGAAAAATTTATATTATCATTTTAGGGCCTCTTACAATATCATTACTGAAGAAAATATAGTAACACTAATATACTGAAGTTAACTTGAATAATATTAATTTCATTTTACATGTAGCTGTCCAGTTTTACCAGTACAACTTACTGAAGAAACTGTCTTTTCTCCATTGTATATCCTTGCCTTCTTTGTCATAGATTAATTGGCAACTGGTGTGTCAGTTTACGTATGGGCTTTCTGTTCTGTTTCACTGATTTACATTTCTTTTTTTATGTCTGTATCATATTGTTTTGATTACTGTAGCTTCGTAGCATAGCATGAAGTAAGGAAGCCTGAACCATTCAGCTCCATTTTTCTTTCTCAAGATTGCTTTGGCTATTCAGGATCTTTTGGGCTTCCATACATATTTTAAATTACTTGTTTTTTTAGCTCTATGAAAAGTGTCACTAGTAATTTGACAGAGATTGCTCTGAAGCCGTTAGATTACCTTAGTACTGTATCATTTTGACAATAGTGAATTTAAATTAAAATATATACAAGTGTACTAACAACCATTATAACTTTAGATTATATTTTGAATATTCAAATCATAATTTTATTATGAGGAAAATAAAGTGAACACATAAAAGCATATTATTTTCTGAAAGTCTAAAACCTTTTATGAGCAGATGAATACTATTATACAAAACAATTTTCTAAAAGTATATGTACGTGCCCGTGTATAACTCTATGAACTGTAGCCCACCAGACTCCTTTATCCACTACATTTTCCAGGTGAGAATACTGGAAGTGTCATTTCCTCCCCCCAAGGGATCTTTGCAACCCAGGGATTGAACCCACGTCTCCTACATTGGCAGGCAGATTCTTTACCCCTGAGCCACTTGGAAGCCCTTTCTGAAAGTGTAACACAGCTTAAAAGTATAGTACTCACTTAGTTAACCAAATTTAAAAGCATAGTGTTTCCCAGCAATAAATAAATTTAGGTTATAATATATACGTTTATTCACTTCTATGTTATTCTTGATAATACACAGTTGCTAAAATACTTACAAAGTACTGAATAAACAGCCATTTTATTTACACTATTATTTTCACATAAGAACTATTCATGACACAGTAACATTTTTAGCATTGCATATTATCCTTAAAGAAAAATTTATATTATCATTTTAGGGCCTCTTACAATATCATTACTGAAGAAAATATAGTAACACTAATATACTGAAGTTAACTTGAATAATATTAATTTCATTTTACATGTAGCTGTCCAGTTTTACCAGTACAACTTACTGAAGAAACTGTCTTTTCTCCATTGTATATCCTTGCCTTCTTTGTCATAGATTAATTGGCAACTGGTGTGTCAGTTTACGTATGGGCTTTCTGTTCTGTTTCACTGATTTACATTTCTTTTTTTATGTCTGTATCATATTGTTTTGATTACTGTAGCTTCGTAGCATAGCATGAAGTAAGGAAGCCTGAACCATTCAGCTCCATTTTTCTTTCTCAAGATTGCTTTGGCTATTCAGGATCTTTTGGGCTTCCATACATATTTTAAATTACTTGTTTTTTTAGCTCTATGAAAAGTGTCACTAGTAATTTGACAGAGATTGCTCTGAAGCCGTTAGATTACCTTAGTACTGTATCATTTTGACAATAGTGATTCTTCCAACCCAAGAACACAATATATTTTCCATCTGTGTCCTCTTTGATTTCTTTGATTAGTGTCATAGATTTGGGAGTATGGCCTCCTGTGCTAGGTCTAGGTTTTTTTTTTTTTTTTTTCTATTTATTTGTTTATTCTTATTGAGGAATAATTGACATATAACCATATATGCTTGATTTTTTTGATATTTATTATCTTTTTTATTTGAAGGCTAATTGCTTTACAAAATGTTGTTGTTTTCTGTCAAATATCAACATGAATCAGCCACAGGGATACATATGCCCCCTCCCTCTTGAAATTCCCTCCCATTTCCCTCCCCATTCCACTCCTCCAAGTTTTTACAGAGACCCTCATTGGGTTCCCTGAATTATTCCCTGAATAGTATTTTGTATATTTTTTTCTGACATAACCGTTTCCTTAATCTTTCTTTCTGATCATTTGTTGCTAGTACATGGATATGCAACAGACTTCTGTATATTAATTTTGTAACCTGCAACTTTACTGAATTCACTGATAAGTTCTAGCAGTTTTCTAGTATTGTCTTTAGGATTTTCTATATAGAGTATATCATCTGCAAGCAGCAAGCGTTCTACTTCTTTTCTAAGTTGGATTATTTTATTTCTTTTTCTTCTCTGATTGCTGTGGCCAAGACTCCCAAAACTATGCTGAATAAAAGTGATAAGAATGGACTTCCCTGCCTTGTTCCTCATTGTAGAAAAAATATTTTCAGTTTTTCATCATTGAGGATGATGCTAATTGTGGCTTTGTCATATATGGTATGTTCAGATAGATTCCTTTTAAAGCACTTTCTAGAGAATTTTTATCAAAACGAATACTGAGTTTTTACAAAATTTTGCCTCTATTGCAATGATCATATGGTTTCCATTTTGTCTGCCACTGTGGTTTATCACACTTATTGATTTGCAGATATTGAAAAATCCTTGCAACCCTGGAATAAATCTCACTTGGTCATGATGAATGATCCTTTTAATGAATCCCGTTGGATTCCATTTCTTAATATTGAGTTAAGAATTTTTTGTGTATATGTTCATCAACGATATTGGCCTGTAATTTTCTTTTTTTGGTGGTATATTTGTCTGGTTTTCATATCAGGGTGATGTGGCCTCAGGATGACTTTGGAAGTGTCATTCCTCTGCATTGTGGGGAATAGTTCCAGAAAGAGAGGTTTTAACTCTTTTCCAAATATTTGACAGAATTTGCCTGTGAACCCATCTGGTTGTGGACTTTTGATTGTTTGGAGTTTTAACAGCCTATTATGTCTTTTTTTACCCAAATGTTATTGACTGGAGACATTACAATATTCAGTTTATGTAACAAATCACAGGCCACAGCTATCAGTTTCTGCAAAAGTTCCCTGGTCAATAATTTGTTAAAATCACATATTCAGTGTCAGTACTTGCAGCTAGTTTGTTTGTTTTCTGTTTCTTCCTAGTTTAGTCTTGGGAAAGTACCTTACTAAGAATTTGTCCAATTCTTAGAGACTGTCTGTTTTATTGGAATATAGTTGCTTATATTACTAATAGTCTCCTATGGTCCCCTGCATTTCTGTGGTGTTGGTTCTAACTTTTCCTTTTTCATTTCTCATTTGAGTGATGTGGGTCCTTTCTCTTGTTTCACTTTTTGATCCTTTAAAATGCTGATTATCTTTTTTTCACTTTTACAGGAAACTAGTCACAGCTTCCTGTAAGCACAATGAAAACTATCATTTTCAGTCAACTCCCTGAGTATTCATAAAATTACAAGCTCTGGTGAGAAGTAAAAGTGTTCTGGGGCAATATTTGTGCAAGCCTTTTGAGAAATTTATATTAATAAAAACAAGTATTTAATTATATTAAATATATTATTTAAATATAACATGATTTCTTATATAGAGTATCTAATTACTTAAGATATATATACATTTACACATATATATGTACTTTAAAACAATAAGTATGATATTCTTTCACTTATAAATAGAATAGCATCTTCATGTGTTTTACATCTAAGAACATTTCAAAAAAGTTAACTGTATCTATGATATATCAGATTTAATATCCTTAGAGCCAGCTTCCCATAATCACTGACATAAATGATTGTGTATGTGTTTACAGAGCTAACAGGCACAAAAAGTGATTTAGTGACTACTTGCTAGTCTGAAATGTACCTGGGAGCTCAGCACAACATTCACCTAATATAAAACAAATTAAAGCACAAAAATTATTCTGACTATTTAAAAAATAATTCTATATGCGATGGCAGAGTCTCTGAAAGAGTATCTTTAATAAAAATCATCTTAAAAATGAATGTTTATGCCACATTCATGTGTCTTATATATTTTGAACATGGATTTTACTCATATTCATGCTAAAATATGTAAAATAAAAACTGTGTAGCTTATTATCAGAAAATATAAATTATAATAAAACAAGTCAACCAATGTTTAAAAGCCAAAACTGTATAAAATCTTTAAATACACTTTTGCCTTAGTTCTAAGGGGAAATACTCTTGTCATAGGGTTTATAAGTTACTATGTCAATAATATTAAAATTATGATTTTACTGACAATTTTAACTACAAAAATGCCTTCAGGAAAATGTTTTCTATCCTGGATCTTGATCTAATTGGACAGTTTTATGTGAGCTAATGTATGTGGTCTGATAAGGCTTTCAAGGGAGCTAATTATGTGCTTCCCCACCTTCAATACTGCAGTATAATAGCCTTTTCTGGGGTCTTTAATACCTTTTTTTGGTTAATAGTGAGTTAAGCTTTGCTCTTTGGGACAAACCATTTCTTCTAAGACTGTTACTGCTTTTGATAGGTAGTGAGGATTACCAATGGAGACTCTGTTCTGAGGAAAAAACACACTATTTTTCCAAGAAATAATTGTATTTTACTTCATAATCTATTAAACTGAGTTTAACTAGCACTATAGAATTACACACAGGCGATTAGATAAGAAATGGAAAAATTCTCTCACAGAAGAAAACTGCAAATCATGGCTATAAGTCCTAAATGGAGACACCAGTTGATAAGGGAAACCAACACTTCTAAATTTTATCTAGTTAGTGTCTCTGATGAAAACAGAACAAATAACTACCTCTCAAGATCCCATCGTCAATATAATCTGTGCATGTGCTCCAGAGCTCCGGCTCGGTAATTGGACACATCTGTCCAGCTGCTCCACGGCACGTGGGATCTTCCCAGGCCAGGGGTGGCACCAGTGCATCCTGCACTGCAAGGCGGTGTCCTTACCCACTGAACCACCAGGGAAGCCTATGTATTGTGTTTTTTTATTATTCAAAAAGAAAACTGTTCTTTCAAGCACACTTTACAGTGCATTTTAGTATCTCTAAATAAAATTATTTTCTCGATTTTTCATTTATAAGGCAGAATGATTTGGTTCATAGCACTATTTGGTGTTTAAGATGCCACTGTACCTGTTTCTGCTAAAGATGCTGATAAACTTAATCTCTTTGACATGGATTCTCCAGTTAAATATCGCTTTTATAGCAAGTATTTCTTACAAAGTTGCTAGGGATACTATGAACAATAACTAAATTTAAAAATGTGGTTTCTTGCCTGAAAGTCAATACAGTAGGGTAAGATTTGGCTTTGCTAGTAATTCATTGCTCTGGAGAAGAGCTCTTAGGTGCAGTTACTTCAGATGATTTATCTGCATGGGGCAATTTGTGATTCTGATATGACTTGGACAGCAGAATTGATAATATAAGGCATTAAAGCATTTGGAAGTAGCCCAAACTGTAAGTAAAGGAAATTGCCTATTCTTATGGATGATATTTTATGCTATTTTTTTTTATATAAGTGAAGCACTCGAGAGACACTGACATGGCTCTAAAATATTTTTAAAGTATAGATTAATCTATAAAATACCACTCCTGGATTAAAAATTCTAGGTCAAACCAAGCTACACTTTAGCTTGCCATTTTAACCCATAATAGAAAAGAAGAAAGACTTTTAAAATAATGGACACGAATAAATCTGTGCTTTTAAGAACTTATCTTCTTAAGCATGCAGCACATATCATCATTCCTAGGAAGAAGAAAAGGCCTTTGATGCTTTTAAGAACTTATCTTCTTAACTGCAGACTACCTCTCAAGATCCCACCAGTTGATAAGGGAAACCAACACTTCTAAATTTTATCTAGTTAGTGTCTCTGATGAAAACAGAACAAATAACTACCTCTCAAGATCCCATCGTCAATATAATCTGTGCATGTGCTCCAGAGCTCCGGCTCGGTAATTGGACACATCTGTCCAGCTGCTCCACGGCACGTGGGATCTTCCCAGGCCAGGGGTGGCACCAGTGCATCCTGCACTGCAAGGCGGTGTCCTTACCCACTGAACCACCAGGGAAGCCTATGTATTGTGTTTTTTTATTATTCAAAAAGAAAACTGTTCTTTCAAGCACACTTTACAGTGCATTTTAGTATCTCTAAATAAAATTATTTTCTCGATTTTTCATTTATAAGGCAGAATGATTTGGTTCATAGCACTATTTGGTGTTTAAGATGCCACTGTACCTGTTTCTGCTAAAGATGCTGATAAACTTAATCTCTTTGACATGGATTCTCCAGTTAAATATCGCTTTTATAGCAAGTATTTCTTACAAAGTTGCTAGGGATACTATGAACAATAACTAAATTTAAAAATGTGGTTTCTTGCCTGAAAGTCAATACAGTAGGGTAAGATTTGGCTTTGCTAGTAATTCATTGCTCTGGAGAAGAGCTCTTAGGTGCAGTTACTTCAGATGATTTATCTGCATGGGGCAATTTGTGATTCTGATATGACTTGGACAGCAGAATTGATAATATAAGGCATTAAAGCATTTGGAAGTAGCCCAAACTGTAAGTAAAGGAAATTGCCTATTCTTATGGATGATATTTTATGCTATTTTTTTTTATATAAGTGAAGCACTCGAGAGACACTGACATGGCTCTAAAATATTTTTAAAGTATAGATTAATCTATAAAATACCACTCCTGGATTAAAAATTCTAGGTCAAACCAAGCTACACTTTAGCTTGCCATTTTAACCCATAATAGAAAAGAAGAAAGACTTTTAAAATAATGGACACGAATAAATCTGTGCTTTTAAGAACTTATCTTCTTAAGCATGCAGCACATATCATCATTCCTAGGAAGAAGAAAAGGCCATTTTATACCAAGGATGAGTCACTCAACATTCCCTCCACTATTAAGAGCCTGGAGATATAAAACTGTATCCATTTTCCCTAAAAATGTATGGTAACTGCAGGCTATTGCACATTTTTTTCAATAACCAAGAAGAGAGAAAACAGATAATGTTAACAGAATGAATTAAAGAACACAGTAAAATTTTATTTCCTATTGAAAGTATTTTTTCTTATATTAATCAGTGAGTATGAGTATACATTTTATAAGCACAAAATACAAGAAAAATAAAACCCAGCTGTGTATTTCTGCCTCGGTTCTAATTTAAATGTTTTAGAATAGTCATTGGGAGTGATGGATGATATATTTGTTGCATGCCCATGCATGTGCACACAGAGATATACATAGAAACACAAATCTAAATGCTTAATCAAAAGTTTAATATTATAATCAAAAATCATTTAAAAAGTGGTGACAACTTATATTTGCTTCAGTTGTGTTATTCTTTTGCTTTTCCTGACAGTTTTCCTCTCACATTTTCTTTTGCTAGCTTTAATTAAGTTTTCTCCTTAGACCTGAAAGAAAACAAAAAACCTGCAGGCTCAGTATATTTTCTCAGAGCATACACAATTTGATCAGTTACTGCCTAGTATCTCTATCCTGGTAATAAATGTCTCAATGTGTTTAAAGAAATTTTGCCTGATCAGTAATTAGTAGGTTAGAAATATGGGTTAAATTCTCCAGTGCTATGATTCCCAAACTTCCTGGGGGTGTAAAAATTTCCTGAAGCACTTATAAAAAATGCAGACTCAGTGCTTTCAAAACAGACAATAAAAAGGCAAACCCTGGTAATCTGTATTTTAACATAATTCTCAACATAATCTAGGAGTTTGACAGAAATGCAAACTCTCAGAGCCACACTTTATATTTACTGATTCAAAGTTTGTATATTAACAAGCCATCAGGATAAACCTCACACCCATTAAAGACCCAGAAATACTCTTAATCACATTTTTCCACTAATAATTTAATAAGATCCATGCCCTAAGGGTCTTCATTATCTTTCTGCTTTATGTAAAATAATGCCATGCAGAACAACTCATTCCATCTCTTTAAGTTTTAAAATAAGAAAACTAAGACCCCGGTATGTGATCTGGATAAGCAAATGGGTCTTGATATCTGCTCTTCTAGTCTCACTGGTTTCAAAGTTGTTTGTGCTTTGCAGTGCTCTCTGTAGTCTAATACTCAAAGACATATTGATTGCCACTTTCAAGAATATTTCATGAAAAGACTCCTATGTGCTCATTCATTACTGCATCTACAATCAGTGAGTATGAGTATACATTTTATAAGCACAAAATACAAGAAAAATAAAACCCAGCTGTGTATTTCTGCCTCGGTTCTAATTTAAATGTTTTAGAATAGTCATTGGGAGTGATGGATGATATATTTGTTGCATGCCCATGCATGTGCACACAGAGATATACATAGAAACACAAATCTAAATGCTTAATCAAAAGTTTAATATTATAATCAAAAATCATTTAAAAAGTGGTGACAACTTATATTTGCTTCAGTTGTGTTATTCTTTTGCTTTTCCTGACAGTTTTCCTCTCACATTTTCTTTTGCTAGCTTTAATTAAGTTTTCTCCTTAGACCTGAAAGAAAACAAAAAACCTGCAGGCTCAGTATATTTTCTCAGAGCATACACAATTTGATCAGTTACTGCCTAGTATCTCTATCCTGGTAATAAATGTCTCAATGTGTTTAAAGAAATTTTGCCTGATCAGTAATTAGTAGGTTAGAAATATGGGTTAAATTCTCCAGTGCTATGATTCCCAAACTTCCTGGGGGTGTAAAAATTTCCTGAAGCACTTATAAAAAATGCAGACTCAGTGCTTTCAAAACAGACAATAAAAAGGCAAACCCTGGTAATCTGTATTTTAACATAATTCTCAACATAATCTAGGAGTTTGACAGAAATGCAAACTCTCAGAGCCACACTTTATATTTACTGATTCAAAGTTTGTATATTAACAAGCCATCAGGATAAACCTCACACCCATTAAAGACCCAGAAATACTCTTAATCACATTTTTCCACTAATAATTTAATAAGATCCATGCCCTAAGGGTCTTCATTATCTTTCTGCTTTATGTAAAATAATGCCATGCAGAACAACTCATTCCATCTCTTTAAGTTTTAAAATAAGAAAACTAAGACCCCGGTATGTGATCTGGATAAGCAAATGGGTCTTGATATCTGCTCTTCTAGTCTCACTGGTTTCAAAGTTGTTTGTGCTTTGCAGTGCTCTCTGTAGTCTAATACTCAAAGACATATTGATTGCCACTTTCAAGATATTTCTATTATTTCATGAAAAGACTCCTATGTGCTCATTCATTACTGCACTAAAGTAACATACTGAACTCTACTGATAGTCAACGTATAACATTCATCATTCAAAAACAGTAACACACACAACAGTCTTTGATTATTAAAGTCTTAAGGACAGAGGAATATAATCACATTCATATACGTCAAGTGAAATCTTGTAAGCCATTCAAAATACTATTCAGGTATAAATTTTTTTTCAGTACAATTTCCAACCATTAAGCCACAAGGGAAGCCTGTCTCTCTGACTCTTCTTTGTCAACACTTGTGTTCATCTTCTATCCTTCCTCTAATAAATACCTCCAGTTCTGAGGCTTAAAGCTCTATATGTTTTTTGTTTTGTTTTGTTTTGTTTTCCTTCAGTGTACTGAAGATCAGAAGGCTAAACTCAAAAGTGCTAGCAGGGTTGAATTCCTTCTGGAGGCTTCAGAAAATGCTTCCTTCTTGCCTTTTTCAGCTTTGAGAGCGTTCCCTCATGGAAAGGGCTCGTGGCCCCTTTCTGGCATCTTCCAAACCCTTTATTCTATTGCTCACATCTCTTACTGTTGACTGACCACTTCTGCCTTCCTCTTATAAAGACCCATATGATCACATTGGGCTTAGCTGAATAATCTCTCCATCTCAAGATCCTTGACTTTCCTTTTGTCATGTGCTGTAATAAACATATCCCTAAATCTCAGGGATTAGGATGATGGTCCTTTTGGAAGATCATCACTCAGCCTACCATGGTTCTCTATACCTGTCATAATAATTACCACTGAAGTCCTATCAGAAATAATTGTTGACTATTAGCAAGGAAAGAAAGACCAGAAAGTCTGTGACCATACCATCCTGAACACGTTTGATCTCATCTGATCTCAGAAGATAAGCAGGGTCGGGCCTGGTTAGTTCTTGAATGGGAGAAAGACTAGAAACACACACAAATTCAGACAAAGTTGGAGAATAAAATTTAGTATCAGTGAGGAGAATACTACTTTAAGTGGTAGATTTTGATAATTAAATATTATGGGTTTTGGTTATCTGAAGTGTGAATTTCCTATTAGCTCTGCATGTCAATAGTAAGAATACATTATTTTTTTACTCAGCAGCATTTTATTCTTCTGGAAATTAATAGTACACCACTCCCTCTCAGTTTTTTTTTTATTATTTTTAAATTTTTGGTCAAATTTCTTCCTTCTGAATCCAACACTTTATTCCAAAATGAAGCTTTGCTTTTGATTACCGTAAAATCATAATAATTGGCTGAAGGTAGAACCATGATTCAAGCCTGGCTGATTATAATTCTCTCCAAAGGCAGCTTCGAGAAAGAGACATTTTATTTCTGGTGGCTAAGTTCATGGTTCAAATAGTTGACATTCTTCAGTCCAGCCTTGCAGGAAAAGCCAGGGCAGATGGTCTAACTCTATGTTTCCCTTTCCTTTCCTTTTGTAATGAAGGAAAATACTGAGGTCTATCTATCATCTATTATCTATCTTTCTCACATAAATATAGATATCAGTAGCAGTATATGTACAAAAGTTCTACATCTAGTTCTCTCTCCTGCACTTTATATTGAAAATATTTTCCTTGTTTACTCCCTATTCACCCATATTTACATATTTAAAGGATGAACCCCAGTAAAATTTATTATTTTTCTTACATTCTAAATCATGCAAATAGCCTAGCATAAAACATTTGAATGGGATACTAATCCTGGTTACAGTGTTTACCAGGATTAGTCTCCTGGTAACTTCAAACTGTTTATAGAACTTAATCATGAGTACACAATCTTGGAAACTTTAATGCTGATTCATCCATTTATATAAATGTATGTATATATGTACACATATACATTTCTTTGAGTTTATCCAAACATATTTCTGCATTGGAACATTTCAGCTCTTGATGAAAATGGCAGAGTAGTATTCTATTATTTTTCTATTTGAAATCACATTGCTTTCTTTTTAGACCATTACTGGGGCAACCTGAGTGCCTCTCTCTTCCCCAACATTTTATTAACGATGATTTCTATTATAACATTTGTGTTCCTGAGCATGCATAAGCTGGATGTCTATTATCTTATTGAGGAGAATACTACTTTAAGTGGTAGATTTTGATAATTAAATATTATGGGTTTTGGTTATCTGAAGTGTGAATTTCCTATTAGCTCTGCATGTCAATAGTAAGAATACATTATTTTTTTACTCAGCAGCATTTTATTCTTCTGGAAATTAATAGTACACCACTCCCTCTCAGTTTTTTTTTTATTATTTTTAAATTTTTGGTCAAATTTCTTCCTTCTGAATCCAACACTTTATTCCAAAATGAAGCTTTGCTTTTGATTACCGTAAAATCATAATAATTGGCTGAAGGTAGAACCATGATTCAAGCCTGGCTGATTATAATTCTCTCCAAAGGCAGCTTCGAGAAAGAGACATTTTATTTCTGGTGGCTAAGTTCATGGTTCAAATAGTTGACATTCTTCAGTCCAGCCTTGCAGGAAAAGCCAGGGCAGATGGTCTAACTCTATGTTTCCCTTTCCTTTCCTTTTGTAATGAAGGAAAATACTGAGGTCTATCTATCATCTATTATCTATCTTTCTCACATAAATATAGATATCAGTAGCAGTATATGTACAAAAGTTCTACATCTAGTTCTCTCTCCTGCACTTTATATTGAAAATATTTTCCTTGTTTACTCCCTATTCACCCATATTTACATATTTAAAGGATGAACCCCAGTAAAATTTATTATTTTTCTTACATTCTAAATCATGCAAATAGCCTAGCATAAAACATTTGAATGGGATACTAATCCTGGTTACAGTGTTTACCAGGATTAGTCTCCTGGTAACTTCAAACTGTTTATAGAACTTAATCATGAGTACACAATCTTGGAAACTTTAATGCTGATTCATCCATTTATATAAATGTATGTATATATGTACACATATACATTTCTTTGAGTTTATCCAAACATATTTCTGCATTGGAACATTTCAGCTCTTGATGAAAATGGCAGAGCAGTATTCTATTATTTTTCTATTTGAAATCACATTGCTTTCTTTTTAGACCATTACTGGGGCAACCTGAGTGCCTCTCTCTTCCCCAACATTTTATTAACGATGATTTCTATTATAACATTTGTGTTCCTGAGCATGCATAAGCTAGAAAGAAATGAGAAGTTATACTGATCTTTTGGAGGCCAGTGCTGCCATGAATACATAATTTAAATGGTGCCGCGTCAGGGCAGGTCTAGCCTCAGTGATAACCTGATAAAGTGGCTCAAATAAAAGTATGCAGCCTAATGTGATGTTTGCTTTAACCTATGTTTAATTTTAATTTTGTATAACATATTTTTTTGATAAGAATGTGGGGCAGATCACAAGAAACATAAATATTTAAGAACTATCAGAGAAAAAAATGTAATTACTAACATTGTCCTGTAAACTATCTAACCAGGTTATAAACAAGATTAGCACTGCAATTTAAACCTTCCAGAAGACAATGGTTTTATTTACCAAAGTAAATAAAATGTCATTAAATAATGTGTCTACCATATTGTACAAAAGAAAAAAAATGTTTTGCCTATTTCAGAAAAATGGCACTCTGGATATGGAATGGAAGGGGGATTGATACGAAAAGGAAGCATGGCCCAGGACCTGGTTATATGAAAAATGAAATATAACACTTTACTGAACAGTAAGATGCAAACCACCTGATGCACAATTGTGTAGGAACTCATTTATAAGTAAGAAGTAACTTTCTAAAATGAAATTTAGTCACCCAGGTATTTCATCTCATAAAACTGGAAATGATTTGATAGTTTACCTTAAATTCTTAGATTAAATGAAGAGCTTCAGGTTGTTGAAAATAACAAGAATAGATTAAGAATTTTCCATATTTGAAATAGGAAGGTTTAGAGTAACCAGTTTCAGTATTATGCCATTACATATTACTTGGGAGGGGAGAAGATGTCCAGAAAACTTTGACAATGAACTCAGGCAGCCATGATTGTAGACAGATTAACTAACCACTTTAGTTTGACATTCAGATTCTCAGAATGTTTTGCAACATTTATTAATGCGTATAATTTTAAGACATTACTTTGTACTGCCCAGAAAGCTCACACAAAAAAATACACTGAGTATAAAAACATACCCATTATTATATCCATTGTTATATTCACAACTGTTTTGCCTGATGCATTGGTTGAGAGCACTAAAAATTATTTTAAAGACTTGAATGTCTAGAGAAAAGAGAAATTAGACCTGACATAGAGAAATTTCCCAGCAACCTCTAGTTATTAACTTGCACTTTCATTGACGATAAACCTCCAAGTTCATTTCAGTTAGTAGAACTTTTTAACATAAGTTTTCTTTCTGTATTTGACTCTTAATTTACCCAGGGAGTGTCTTTGAGACTGCATGTCTTATGCTCTTACAGGATCTGAGTAAAGAAACTATGTGAAGGTGTTGTTTTTTTGCTTTTACATACGAAGGAGTTGTGTGTCTTTTTAATGTACTTATTTGTCTTGTTTGAAAGATATACTAATTGCTATACTGATTCCCAAAGTCTAAGGCCACATAATATTTCTCACTGCAGTAAAAGCACAAATTATTTTTGTATAACATTTGCTCATTCATTTTATTTGCTATTTCATTTTAGTATTTTCATTCGTAGTATTTTTATAACTATTATTATTCTATTTTCATACTTCATTTAAAAAACACACTTTTGTTTCAACACTTCTTTCAGCAATCAATGAATGTTCCTTTTCACCAGCTAATTGGGTTTTAGAGAAAAATTTTTACCAAATATCCATTGCATGGTAATATATTCAATCAAACTGATCTGTGTATTCTGTATAAATTTATACAATTGATACTACAACTAGTTAGAATTCTAGCTTGTAATGACAGGCCATCTTTAAAGACATTTAGCAATGTAGTTATACTGTTATCCTATATTATTTATGCGATTTGTTCTCCTTTTTCAGTTGTGAACATCTTGATATCAGCACCTATGTCATATAAATTATCCTCTAAGTCTTAATCCACAGAACAAAATGAATTCCAACAAAAATATAGATAAGCAGTGATAAATACGTTAATTTTGACTCACAAGTGTTCTTCGAGAGTAACTTTTGGAAATATATTCTAAGACAAATACTCAAGACTGACGTGATATGAATATATTCTAAAATATTTTAAATATTCCTATAAAGTATATTTTCACTTACAACTCATTTGATTTATTTAGTCTTTTTTTGTCAAGTTTCATATGGAAGCTGAGCCCTCTATTTTAATTCTGGAATCTTCCTAAATTTATATTCCATTCAAGAATCAATCCATATTAATATCCAACATACATGGGAAGAGTTTATACAAATCAATATATAAAAAAAAAACCAAAAAACAACCTGATTAAAAAATTGGTGGAAGAACTGAATACAAACTTTTCCAAGGAGGAAATGCTGATGGCCAATCAGCACATAAAAAGGTGTTCAATCTTTCTAGCCATCAGGGGAATGTAAATCAAAATGTCAATGGAATAATTCCTCACACCTGTCAGAGTGTCTATCATCCAAAAGTAATAAATGTTTGAAAAGATGTGGAGAGAAGGAAACCCTTGTAGATTTTTGATGGGAATGCAAATCAGAGTGCCACCATGGAAAACAGTATGGAGGTTTATAGGAAAACTAAAAATAGAACTATCCTATGGCTTATTAATTCCACTCCTCCGTACAAAACTGAACAAAATCACTATTTTGAAAAGATACATGCACCCCGATGTTTAGAGCAGTATTGTTTATAATTGTCAAGATGTGGAAGAAACCTAAGAGTCCATCAACAGATGAGTGGATACAGATGTGGTATAAACATATATGATCAATGGAATACCACTCACTCATAAAGGAGAATAATTATCATTAACATGGATTAACTTGGAGAGCATTATGCTAAGTGAAATAAGTCAGAGGAAGACAAAGACTGCAATGATATCACTATATTGGAATCTAAAAACTACAACAAACCAGTGAATATAAAATAAAAGAAGCAAATAGACAAATATAAAAAACAACCTAGTGGTTACCAGTGCAAAGGGAACACACAGGAAAAGGGAAGTGAAAGGCACAAATTACTGAGTATAAGGTAGGCTCAAATATGTATTATTTGACAAGCAGAATAGAGCCAATATTTTGTAATAACTGAAAATGGTAAATAGCCTTTTAAAAGCCTTTTAAATCAATTCATATTTATAGTATATTTTTATTGTGTTAATTTCAGAATTAAAATTTTCACATCATGTATCAGTTAAGAATACCAAAACCTTCAAAATGGCATGGTTTAATGCAAAGTTTAGAATTCAGCATTCAAATGCAAATTTATTACCTTTCCAAACTCTTTAGAAAGCTATTTTTCCATACTACTTTTACTCTACGCATCCATCTTCATTTTTATGCTTCATTTTAATTTATAGTTCTTTCTGCTCACACCCATTTTCTTTCCTTTATCTTATGCATCAAGACTCCTCCCAAATTTTAAAATGTCATTATCAAATTTAAAATAAGATCTAAGGCAAGTCGTGAATTTAAGTTGCATAAATATTTTCACTGTGCATAATAACAAATTACATTAAAAGGCACACAAGAAGCTGAGCACATTCCTTTGGCAGAAAACTTAACAACGCACAACTGATGCAAACTTCTGATGTCAATGCTCTTTGATAAAAGATTCAAAAGCAAGTTCAGACACTACTTTGGACATCCTGGAATCCACTTATTCAGTGATAATTAGTTCTTCTTGTCTTGTAAAATGTTATCTCCATGAAAAACAGATTATATAACAAGTTCCCTGGGATGCATTACTCTCAAGTTAAGCTCAAAAAAACAGGTTTTACATTTTCTCTGGTGTAAAGTTATTTTCTCTCATTAGTAAACAACTGGATATATAGTAATAAATTCATAGTGCTAACTGATATGCTCTATGCTTATTAATATTTTTATTATTCACATTATTTACTAGTACCTTATTTGAAACACTGAAAAATTAGTTGAAGTATTAGCCATATGGTCAGTAATCAAATTGTTACATAAAATTTATTATTAGAATATATACAAAAATAGCATATTACCAGACTTAACCAGTATACTGTACAGATATTATATGTTATGTTACACTAATTTATCTTTCTGGACTATCTGATAGGTGCACGTGTCACCATAGGTGAATAGGCACTAGGACAATGGGCTACCATATATTTACTATTTTTTTTCTTCCCTAAAATTAGGAAATCTTGAATGGAACATTTATTCAAGTTGGACACCTTCTCTGCTTAGGTTTTTTTTACAAAAACTCTCATTAGGTTTTTAAATCCAATATAAAAATAACTGGATTTAAACAGCATTTTAAAAATAATGATTCTTTTCATAATACAATGAATTTTATGTAAAGAGGAAATGTTAGCTCATGAAGAGATGAATGAACACACTAAGACTTCTGTAGGAGGGATTTATGATGTATATTTAGCATCCTAGACAACGTAATAAATCACCGCCACAGTAAATGTGAAAAATACATTAGATGCCATTTGTTTTTCATCAACCTATCTAGGTTTTTCTTATGCATCAAGACTCCTCCCAAATTTTAAAATGTCATTATCAAATTTAAAATAAGATCTAAGGCAAGTCGTGAATTTAAGTTGCATAAATATTTTCACTGTGCATAATAACAAATTACATTAAAAGGCACACAAGAAGCTGAGCACATTCCTTTGGCAGAAAACTTAACAACGCACAACTGATGCAAACTTCTGATGTCAATGCTCTTTGATAAAAGATTCAAAAGCAAGTTCAGACACTACTTTGGACATCCTGGAATCCACTTATTCAGTGATAATTAGTTCTTCTTGTCTTGTAAAATGTTATCTCCATGAAAAACAGATTATATAACAAGTTCCCTGGGATGCATTACTCTCAAGTTAAGCTCAAAAAAACAGGTTTTACATTTTCTCTGGTGTAAAGTTATTTTCTCTCATTAGTAAACAACTGGATATATAGTAATAAATTCATAGTGCTAACTGATATGCTCTATGCTTATTAATATTTTTATTATTCACATTATTTACTAGTACCTTATTTGAAACACTGAAAAATTAGTTGAAGTATTAGCCATATGGTCAGTAATCAAATTGTTACATAAAATTTATTATTAGAATATATACAAAAATAGCATATTACCAGACTTAACCAGTATACTGTACAGATATTATATGTTATGTTACACTAATTTATCTTTCTGGACTATCTGATAGGTGCACGTGTCACCATAGGTGAATAGGCACTAGGACAATGGGCTACCATATATTTACTATTTTTTTTCTTCCCTAAAATTAGGAAATCTTGAATGGAACATTTATTCAAGTTGGACACCTTCTCTGCTTAGGTTTTTTTTACAAAAACTCTCATTAGGTTTTTAAATCCAATATAAAAATAACTGGATTTAAACAGCATTTTAAAAATAATGATTCTTTTCATAATACAATGAATTTTATGTAAAGAGGAAATGTTAGCTCATGAAGAGATGAATGAACACACTAAGACTTCTGTAGGAGGGATTTATGATGTATATTTAGCATCCTAGACAACGTAATAAATCACCGCCACAGTAAATGTGAAAAATACATTAGATGCCATTTGTTTTTCATCAACCTATCTAGGTTCTTTTCAGATGTCATTTTCAAGATTTATACCCCAGTTTTATTTTGTATTATGAAAAAGTCTATTACTGATTACAGATGGACTCTCAAACATGACATTTTTTTTTTTTTTAATTTGGGAACTATTCACATGCCTACTACCAGCTTCACTGTGAATCCCTTAAAAATAATACTATGCCAATGAAGACAATGAGAACACAAATAATGATGAATGCAAGTCATCACAAATCCCACTGTAGCTCAATATCGTATATCAACCTCTTCTCTTTAGCTAGCACTGGCAGATAAGCTCGAACACCCCATTCAACTCTATAGAGACCCTTGTTCATTACCTCTTCATATACTGTGAAACCCCCTGATGGTTTTCTATGTCCTGCCCCGTTGTGTATGCCTTGGTGCTGCACAGGATAATAAACTCTAACGGCTTTTTTTCTGTCAATACAGTATTGATTTATAGATTAATTATAGATTAAGAAATAACAGTATATATCAAGATGTGTTATAATTAGTTTTGAAGATGGAGAGGAAGAAAGAACACCAAAACTAAGGATACGTTTATAGTTTAAAGTTATTCAGGCCAGGAAAGTCTCCTGATTTACACACTACACATGAACTATTTAAAAGTCTTCTTAATGAATAGCTATAAAAACTCAAATGTTTGGGCCCAAACTGGCTGGCAAGAATTTCGTACAAAGATACAGTACTTAAGTAAATAAATACTTTCATCTATGTTGAACAACTAACATTTTACTAACTTATTGCTTGTTCCATTTATTTTACAGAGGATTTTCATGAAATCAATTCAAGAATTAAAGACACATTTCTAACCCCAAGATTTTCCTTCAGCCTTATTTCTACTTGGTGACTCGTAAGACTCTGCCAATTTAAATATCTTAGAACAGCTATTTCAGGGTTAATCATATTAGTCTTGTTTAATGATTTATATGTGCGTGTGTGTGTGTGTGTGTGTTTCAGATAAGTCACTGCCAAATTTATTTAAAGTTAGGGGAGTTTGATATATCATATAGATTATTAAAATAATGACAATTTGAGTATGTTTTGTTTTTAACACAGTTATTGTTTAAAATATTTTCAGATGCACATTTTAAAACCTATCCTAAGTAAGAAATGTTCTCCCCCTGGGGAAATCAAAGAGGTATTTAGAATTTGAAACTTACGTACCCAAATTTATTTACAGTGTAGATCAGCCTCTGGTCCTCTGGGTGCATTTACATTAACACAAAAATTACATTTAAAAATGTTGTGTCCTCTTCTATCAAGTTAAATCAATGTGCCTGCATTTTCCCTAAAGGCCAGTGTAAATGCAAGAATGCAATTTTAGGAGTGAAGGACCTCTATAAACAATATTCTGTTTCCAATTTCGGGAAGGTGAAACCAAAAGATTGAACATAGTAACCTTCTGAGCATCTTAATTACTTTTATGTAAAAGAAGGGACCTTTTCCACAGTAAACTTAGATAACACATGAGGTTTTACATGCAAAATAAAACAAAGCCTCAAATCTGAGCACGAGTATTGATGACAAAAGACAGATAATATATTTGCATATGTGTACAAATAAACATATGCATACTTATATTTGCATTTCACCAAATGTCCCACCGTATGACCTGTTACATCAGCATTGATTTTTCTAAAGGCAAAGTACACTATAGTCCAATTGGAAGACCACACCTGAGACATTACATACAACTCTTATCACTACAGTATTTAATTTCAGCAGTCAAATTCTAGACCAATTCAGGAACGGAAAGGGCACAATTACTGGGAACTCTAAGGGGCCCAACGGTTACTCTGGCTCAAAATAGTGGGTTGTTTGGTACGCATTTAACATATTTTCTTCTCAGAACTTTCATCTGAGGTGGTGGTTAGTCAATTAAATAGAATCAATGAGTCTCAGAGAGTTTAAGGAACAGGCACAAGGGGGCACCAGTGGTCTCAGGCATGTGATTTACAGCCCGCTCTGTTGTAGTCTGCAAATCCATTTTGCCATTTTCGCTACTGTGCACTATCAAGCCTGCACAAACTATTGCCTGAGTCATCTCAGTGACACATAATGTCAGCATCTGTGTTACAACAGTGATAAAACTGCAAAACGGTAGAACTGGAAAGACTTTTTAAGATCAATTAACTGATTCTTGTTTCTTTTTACAAATGAAAACATTAAGGTCAATACATTCTTAAGTATTTCTAAAACAAAACAGTTTTTAATAGCTTTTTTTGGCTTATTGTGTTTTTTGGTTTCCTATTGTGCACATATTAATGTTTAAGAAATAAATGTTATTTTAAAAACCTGAAAAACATAGCAGAGGCATACCTAGAAAGCAGGCTAATCAATGAATTTCTATATAATGCAAAAATATTTTTCAAAACCATTTCCTTCATATGGATAAATAATTTGCATAAAAGTTAGGCAAAAACACCTATATACTATGCAGTATGAGGTTATTTTGCTCAAAGATTAGTGCACATGCTTGATCTCCATTCTTCCTTACCTTTCTTACCAGATCTGACATTGTTTTTCCATCAGATTTACAGCTTTTGTTCTCAAAGCAAAGGCAGAAATAATGTATCCAAAAGTTCACTGGCAACATTTTCTTAAATTGGGAGGAAATATTTTCTTTTTGATATTAATTTTATTCTTTTTTCGAGCTTTCTTTCTCAGTTATTAAAAGAAAATGCCAAAGAACTTGGACATAAGTGCTACAGGAGGAATGGGAACTCAAAATGGAACTTGTTGAATACCTAGGGTTCAGCTGTGTGCTATATATGGGGAACCTCCCAGGCAAGATTCAATAAAGACAGGGCTCTGGTTTCCTACCTGGGAATGAGGAACTTCCAGAAGTTATAGGCAGCTAATTGTTAAGTCTCTGTGGGACAGGCAACTGGAAATACCTATCTGGTAGTAGCACAGGACAGAAAAGGTGTTTGAATGAGGTCTGCTGCAGAGAAAGTCACTGTGCTTTATAGTTCTACATCGCAGCCATGGTTGAGATGAAGCATCACTGACATTTACACCCTTCATCTCGTAATAAGGAGCAGATGGTACAGAGGAATGTTTGGGGATGCTGCCACCCTGGAACTGCTGGGCACAGGTAACATATAACAGTGCACTTGGAGAGTCCGAGTGCTGCCTCAGGAAGTAGTAACTCCTTGAGGAAGCACAGCAGCTTACAAGGCCCTGACATTTAGCACAAAGATCAGGTCTTGCATAACTCAGAAGTGTTTTCCCGTAAAGACCAAGGATTATACAACCCTGATGTCCCTGAGGGCTAACATACAAAGGAGACCACAGTGTCAAAGTGATTTCTAAGCCACCTAGGTTATTCTAGAATCACAGAAAAAATACTGATACAAACTGGAACAATATTACAAGGGTTTCTAATACTTTACCATTATAAAATACAAATAATAATATAAACAGTTATTAAATTTTATGATGCTATTCTTTCAGTCACAATAAACAAGTATTAGAAGGAAATGTGTGTTTCTGCATTACTAATATGAACTATACAAATTATATTTTATACACAATAGAAAACAGAAATCAAACTATAAATTTTCAGTACCTCTGAAAATCAAAAAAAAAAAAAAAAGGCTGAAAACTATAACGAAAGCTCAAGTGTGCTGCTTTTTTTTAAGAGACATAAACTAAATTTCCTAAATCAGTCTGTATTCCAAATAGGTAACTTAGGCTCCAAACAACTGGAAACAATTGTTACTAAAATTAAACTTACTACTTTTATCATATGTCTTATAGGAAAACTCAGAGCTTTGAATTTAGTTAAAAATATATAGCTTTTTGACAATAATTATAATATATTCTGCATAATAATCCTTCATCTTTTTGGATATTTTAATCTTAATTCTACTCTACTAAATATTTTAGACCAAGGAGCTGCAATAATTCCATTTGTCTAGATTTTTGAAAACATATTTCCACTTCAATATCATGATGTATTTTAATGTCCTTTTCAAAACCCAAGAGGAAATGAAAAACAGCATTTACGCTCTTGATAAAAAATTCTTAACTGTAAAATCAGCATTATTAGTCTTTTATGTTTATTTTGTTTTGATATTTATATAACACCTAATAACAGGTGCAATATTTTACACTTTTGGAACAGAAAACACATCTTTAGAGGACTGTACATTAGTCCTTAAGAAATGTTCATGTTCATACAGATCACCTGTAGTTCTTGTTAGAATGCAGAATCTGGTTTAGTCAGTGTGGATGGTGCCTGAATTCTGATGCTGATTCCTGGACAATGACTTCAGTTGGAATATGTTCCAGGACAGTGAAGCAGTAACACCTTGAGTTTTTTCTATGAAGCACGAGTGAGATCAGTACTATGGTAGGACAAGGATTTCAGGTGAAAAATTCAGTTTCTATCAATTCCTTCTAACTTGATCTAGTCATGTTTCAGACAAGGGACTCTGGAGAAGTCATTTGGTACATCAATGTGTGAAAATCACCTCCTTCTCACTTAAAGAATTATCAGCCCATCATAGGTATTAATAAGTACTATTATGTTAGCATAATGATTATCAGTCATACTGTTGTTATAAATATCTTTTCTGATTTTAATCCTGTAGTTTTAACCAATACTTCTCAAACCAGTACCTACTTTTTTTTTACACATTTCTTGATTTGAAAATCAAAAAGAAAGAGGAGAAAAGGTTTTTAAAATTTTATTAAATCATGGCACTAAGTACCTAATTGTAATTTCAATATAATAAATCTTCATCGTGAAGTTATAGGTAAGAAATTATGAGAACACAGCTATATTTAGATCATGGCTTCTTAGTTTTCTTTTCTCCCATGTGATATTTTTATGCATTGTTACAAATTTATCTTTTATAATACAATTTGAGATTCTCTAATCTCATTTTGACTTGATTGTGTCAGTATTAAAAATTATTACACTGTATAATTTTCTGCTTTCTAGTCTCTTCAACAAAATTTCACATTTTGGGATAATCCACAACAAGAAGTCTGAGGAATAAATGTTCACCATGTAATTATAACAGTTTTATTATTATTATTACTTGCTTTTATAAAAATATTATCACACATTCTCACTTAATAAATAATGAACATCTCTTTTTATTTCTAGCTACAGATATAATAGCAAATGATTCTTTTATGTATAAAACACAATTTGTTTTTGCAAATAAAAGCATTGTTGCTACAAATTCCCTCATGCATATTTCCCTAACTCTCCTCTATTACAAGAACAAACAAAGATAACAAATAGTAAAACATATGGGATAAGGAATTAATTAATTTTAATTGCCTTTTTTCCTGATTACTCTATTGAGAGGTAAAATGCTATTTTCTTTCCCCAACAATGGATATATAAAACTTTTATATTTACTCTCACTACTGCGGAAACAATCTTAAAATGAGTTTATTTATTCATTTATTTCTTGACTCCCTGTGACTTTGAATCCCATGCTAAATGCATATTTGTCCCTAGGAAATTTCCCTTTTGTGAACTATGCTAACATTTGGCCACTACACTGAATTTTCTTCTTCTATATTAAATTGTGGGACTTTAGTGCTTATTAAGAGTTTTCCATATTTCATCAGCTATTCTGAAATCCTCCAGCCTCCAATGAGGTTTTTGTTTGTTGTTCCTTTGCATGTATTAGTTGTTTGCATTTTACATTTTTTTTTCATGTAACAAAATACATCTAGATTTTCATTTTGATTTTGGGGGTTCATGTCATTCTTCAGAAAACATTTCGTACCTTTTAACTTTTTTCTTTTAAACCAGTACCTACTTTTTTACACATTTCTTGATTTGAAAATCAAAAAGAAAGAGGAGAAAAGGTTTTTAAAATTTTATTAAATCATGGCACTAAGTACCTAATTGTAATTTCAATATAATAAATCTTCATCGTGAAGTTATAGGTAAGAAATTATGAGAACACAGCTATATTTAGATCATGGCTTCTTAGTTTTCTTTTCTCCCATGTGATATTTTTATGCATTGTTACAAATTTATCTTTTATAATACAATTTGAGATTCTCTAATCTCATTTTGACTTGATTGTGTCAGTATTAAAAATTATTACACTGTATAATTTTCTGCTTTCTAGTCTCTTCAACAAAATTTCACATTTTGGGATAATCCACAACAAGAAGTCTGAGGAATAAATGTTCACCATGTAATTATAACAGTTTTATTATTATTATTACTTGCTTTTATAAAAATATTATCACACATTCTCACTTAATAAATAATGAACATCTCTTTTTATTTCTAGCTACAGATATAATAGCAAATGATTCTTTTATGTATAAAACACAATTTGTTTTTGCAAATAAAAGCATTGTTGCTACAAATTCCCTCATGCATATTTCCCTAACTCTCCTCTATTACAAGAACAAACAAAGATAACAAATAGTAAAACATATGGGATAAGGAATTAATTAATTTTAATTGCCTTTTTTCCTGATTACTCTATTGAGAGGTAAAATGCTATTCTCTTTCCCCAACAATGGATATATAAAACTTTTATATTTACTCTCACTACTGCGGAAACAATCTTAAAATGAGTTTATTTATTCATTTATTTCTTGACTCCCTGTGACTTTGAATCCCATGCTAAATGCATATTTGTCCCTAGGAAATTTCCCTTTTGTGAACTATGCTAACATTTGGCCACTACACTGAATTTTCTTCTTCTATATTAAATTGTGGGACTTTAGTGCTTATTAAGAGTTTTCCATATTTCATCAGCTATTCTGAAATCCTCCAGCCTCCAATGAGGTTTTTGTTTGTTGTTCCTTTGCATGTATTAGTTGTTTGCATTTTACATTTTTTTTTCATGTAACAAAATACATCTAGATTTTCATTTTGATTTTGGGGGTTCATGTCATTCTTCAGAAAACATTTCTCACCTAGAATTTATCAAAATACAATCACATTTAATTTTACATTTTTGGTTTAATTATTTGATTTTGATTCATAATGTTTCTCAAATTTATATTAAAATATAGATCATTGTTGGGAAAAGCTCCTATCTTTCCCATACCATTTGAAAATTTATCAACATGTTATCTTTTTCATACATGCTGTCAACTACAAATTGGCATTTACCAACTGCATTGACAATTACTGAACAACAAGGGCACTGGCCATCTACATCTGTGGAAACTGACCCCTGTGCTGTGGCAGCAGCTGCTGACTCTCAACACCCACTGAGGGAGCTCAGGGTGGAAAGAGGCACTCTGTACTCCAGAGGATCGGGTGGGACAGGTCTTTAGACAGGCAGCTGTTTTTAGGAAGAGATTTTATAATCTCAATCCTTGTATCTCCTCATACCTAGAAAAACAGTAAGTCCCTTCATGGTGAATCAGATCCTCGTGATTAACCAGAAACCCCCTTTGTAAAATGAGTGTTTAATGGTATGGAAGACTCCCCTTTATTAAAACCTTATATACTGAGTTTCCTCCTGCTGTCTCTTTGGAACAGTTTCTCAGAGCTATCTGAGATGCTGCCTCCCAAACTGCAGTCCTAATTTTAGATGCCCCCAAAGAAAACTTAACCCACAACTCTCAAGTTGTTCATCTGTTTTTAGTTGGCAATGCTTTTTTCATACAAATCATGGCAAGTAGTATTACATTGTAATTAAATTTTACGGAAAGGATACCCTCTGGTAGCTATGTCTTTTCATTATTGACCTTATTTTAAACATTTTTTTTTAGTATTTCTGCTTCTACTCTCCATTAAGAATTGAGATGTAATAGTCACTGAATGCTTATTCTAGGTAGGTGCTATTCTACACACTATGGATATGCCAATGATCTAGCCAACAATGGTAATGAAAAAGAAACAGAAGAGTAAATATAAATGGCACCACTTAACTGCATCATTAGATGCAGACAGGCTTCATCTTTAACATGGTCTTACAGAGATTATGCAATTTTATTTTGTATTTCCATGTTGACCAAGAGATCTTTAGTAGTAATTTTTACTAATATCTATTTTAATTCTATTCTATTCAGAAAAGACATTTTGCTTTTAAGATATCATATCTTTATTTGTGACTTATTACATGACAAAATTTGATAATTGTCCCCTACCTAGCACTTGAAAGTGTATTTTCATTATCATAATTTTTGGATTTCATATATATTTCCTAATTAACTTTTTCAGGTCTTCTGTAATCTTACTAAATTTTGTCCACTTGATCACTTGTATTGCTTGATACAACAGGTGTATGAATTTTGGCTACCTATACCACTTACAGTATTTTCTGCTTGTTGAAGTGAAAAGGAAAAAAAAGAGGAATGAATTTTTATTTCAGAAGTGAGTTTTCCTTTCTTTCCCTCTCCTGAGATCAAAGAAGATAAAGAGAACAGTGAATAACTCAGATCACTCCTAGTTTCTGCTTTAACTGTTGCCAATCTGTAGTCTGTAACTAAGTTCGCTTTCCTCAAAACTAATCTACAACATGTAAAGTAAGTCCTGTACCTATTGTTGCCCCCAACTCTGCAGGAGTTACATCTTACATCTATTACCCTTGAATTCTATGCTAATTACCCCCAAAACCCCTTTATTAAAACCTTATATACTGAGTTTCCTCCTGCTGTCTCTTTGGAACAGTTTCTCAGAGCTATCTGAGATGCTGCCTCCCAAACTGCAGTCCTAATTTTAGATGCCCCCAAAGAAAACTTAACCCACAACTCTCAAGTTGTTCATCTGTTTTTAGTTGGCAATGCTTTTTTCATACAAATCATGGCAAGTAGTATTACATTGTAATTAAATTTTACGGAAAGGATACCCTCTGGTAGCTATGTCTTTTCATTATTGACCTTATTTTAAACATTTTTTTTTAGTATTTCTGCTTCTACTCTCCATTAAGAATTGAGATGTAATAGTCACTGAATGCTTATTCTAGGTAGGTGCTATTCTACACACTATGGATATGCCAATGATCTAGCCAACAATGGTAATGAAAAAGAAACAGAAGAGTAAATATAAATGGCACCACTTAACTGCATCATTAGATGCAGACAGGCTTCATCTTTAACATGGTCTTACAGAGATTATGCAATTTTATTTTGTATTTCCATGTTGACCAAGAGATCTTTAGTAGTAATTTTTACTAATATCTATTTTAATTCTATTCTATTCAGAAAAGACATTTTGCTTTTAAGATATCATATCTTTATTTGTGACTTATTACATGACAAAATTTGATAATTGTCCCCTACCTAGCACTTGAAAGTGTATTTTCATTATCATAATTTTTGGATTTCATATATATTTCCTAATTAACTTTTTCAGGTCTTCTGTAATCTTACTAAATTTTGTCCACTTGATCACTTGTATTGCTTGATACAACAGGTGTATGAATTTTGGCTACCTATACCACTTACAGTATTTTCTGCTTGTTGAAGTGAAAAGGAAAAAAAAGAGGAATGAATTTTTATTTCAGAAGTGAGTTTTTCCTTTCTTTCCCTCTCCTGAGATCAAAGAAGATAAAGAGAACAGTGAATAACTCAGATCACTCCTAGTTTCTGCTTTAACTGTTGCCAATCTGTAGTCTGTAACTAAGTTCGCTTTCCTCAAAACTAATCTACAACATGTAAAGTAAGTCCTGTACCTATTGTTGCCCCCAACTCTGCAGGAGTTACATCTTACATCTATTACCCTTGAATTCTATGCTAATTACATCCTGGACCTTCACTGTGCTCATTCTGCAGACCACCCTTTGTAGCTTTTTGCATTTCAGAAAGAAGGTCAGAGTACAATAAAGCAGAGACAAAGGAACCAAATTACTGGGCTACCTGATGCCAGCTATGACCTTTGAAACAGAGCAAGAAGAATGTATGACTTTCATTTACTTTGAAACTTATCATTCACCCTAAAACTATAAGACCCAGGCTATATAAAGTCTTCAGGTTCCCTTATGACCAGAGTGGGAAGCATGCACAGTTCTTGAACCTGTTATTTGGTTTGTTTTTATGGTTTTAAAATATCACTTTGAAGGGGTTTTGGTTGTGTTTTCTGCTTCTCATAGATATGCAGGAATTTTTCAGACTCGTTAACGGATACTCTTATACTGAAATTTGTGCTGTCTCTGATTCCAGCTTCGCAGCTTTGAAGACGCTCTTCAACTTAGTTACCAGATAAGATTCAAAATACAGCCTAAGTATAGAACCATCGATGTTCAAAGTACGGTCAAGAACAATTGATAGTTTCAATATGGAATCTAAGTTTTTTGAGCCCTTTTTGTTAGCTATCTGAAACTTTTATTAATCTGTGTGTTCCTGAATAGTATAATTTAATTTCTGCTGGAGGGAAAAAATAATTTCTCTAGTAGTATTTTCCCATGAAAGTATAACTGGAAAAACATATTTTCTTTATATTCCTGATATTTTCTAAGCCTTATAGCCAATTCCTTTTGGAATCTTATATCCATACACAGTTTTTCACATTCACCCACAGATCAGTGTCACTAAGAAATTGTCCCAATTTGTCTATTTTCAGATTTATAAAAGACGATAGTTCTCTCCTTTTAGAGAGGTGTAGTTGGTAGCAAGGCTGGATTGCTAGAGAGTCGATTGACATATCTTAGTAAATCTATTTAGCTCACATTTAGACACTTTTTTTTTTTTTTTGACCTCTTTAGCTTCAATAAAAAGAGAAAATCTCCAAGGCAGAAAACCAGCATAAGTGCCCTGCATTAGATTTACAAGTATTCTTAGTGTCAATACCAAAGTAACTAACCTAAAAAAAAATGAAAACACTGCAATGGCTCTGGCTCAGTGATCTCAGGTTTTCTATACTTTGAAAAGTGCATAAATCTGTATCTATGCAGCTGTATGTGGTAAAGTTGTCAAAAACTGGATTACAGTGATGATTTACTTTTGCTACAACATTTTAATGAATGCAAACACACGAAACTATCATTCTTGAAAATAAGAGACCAGGCATATTCCATTTGCAATAAATTCACAATACTGAATAACTGATGGGCATCCACAAACATCATTTGTCTATTATTATCTAATGGTACTTGGAAGTCAAAAAGTGACAAACATAAACATCAACTGAAGTTGGGGAAATTTCTATGTATAAATGAAAAGAGAATAGTGATATATACAGGCTTCAAAATTGATTATGAAATTTATTAAGATCTTAATCATTTTTTATTTTATCACAATTATGAGAAAAAGAATAAGATACAGTCAAAATTTATAATTAAACCAAAAATAGCATCAGTCACTTAATAAATAGCTGTATAATACATCAAAATACTTCATAACTATTTATTCTTCTTTGAATCAAACTAGTTACTTTACTTAGGCAGATGATTATAATCACAGCAAAGCATATTAATATTTTTCTTATGATAAAATACTTTGATTTAAAATCAATATGACTTTTCACACTAAACCCATGAAGAGACAAGCATAATGTAAGAAATGCACATTTGCAAGTTTGATTTTACTCAATCCACTCAGTAAGTACCTCTAGGGGATAGAAGCCTATGTATGATTCCATGAAGGACACAAACATTAGTGATTGACCACCTATTTGTTCAATGCAAGGAAAATCAAGGAATAATGTAAACAACTGCAATATAATTAGAATACATGGCTTCAAAATGAAGAAAGAAGACAGCAATAAAAACTCAAGGAATCAAAAAAGCGCAAACACTCTTGCTTTTGTGAACTTACTTTTTAACAACAAATCTAAAAAGAAGTAAACTTCCCAAAACACTTCAAAAGAGCTTACATCAAGAGCTTACAGTTATTATGATTTTAGAATCTTGTCTTAAGCGTAAGGCTAGAGTTTTAAAGCCAATATTTTCTGACTAGTGATAGAACCAAGCAGGATGCTATCGGGCCTTCCAAAGAAAGAACCCCACCCCATGCCATCCACCTGCCTCTTGTCTGTAAAAAAACTTTAGCCAAAGAATAAATTTAATCAGAGAATCAGGAAAATGCGAACACAAAGGAAAGCAGTCAAACAAGACCAAATAATAGTTTAGTCATCACCTTTCGTTCCTCTTCAAGGGCTATAGACAATGTTCTGAGCCATGTCCTTTGAGCTGTTTTTCAGATGCTGAAAGGACCACCAGTTTCACAAAGTTAACTCAACGATGACCAGACCGTAACCATGACATAAGCTACTCCACCTGCCACATTGCTAAGAATTAGCCTCAAGAAAATTACAACAAACCAATCCTGGAGCTGAAAATTAACTGCACTTAAAACAATCAAGATGACAATAATCAGACCACCACATGACCAGAACCAAGATGATAAAACTGACAGTGCCATTCTATACAGAGGCCCTGCCCTCTGCCTACATATCCCTGAAATCCCGCTTTAAAAGCTCATTTCGCCTAATCAGTGGGGAATTGTCTTTTGGACCTGAGTCCACCTTCTCCCCAGGCTGCAGGCCTTCATAGTAAATCAATCTTTCCTTTCCAACCAACACATCAGTCTTCAAGCAGCAACAGGACCCAAGTTCAGTGAAAACAGATATGTTTCCACAAAATTATCAAGAATATTAATCACTTTTGTGGTCATATTATTAACTCTATAATCTGAGCAATTTAACCTGATTTAGATGTAAACACCACCCATATAAAAATCCCTGCAAAATTCCCTGGAAAAAAGAAGACAGCAATAAAAACTCAAGGAATCAAAAAAGCGCAAACACTCTTGCTTTTGTGAACTTACTTTTTAACAACAAATCTAAAAAGAAGTAAACTTCCCAAAACACTTCAAAAGAGCTTACATCAAGAGCTTACAGTTATTATGATTTTAGAATCTTGTCTTAAGCGTAAGGCTAGAGTTTTAAAGCCAATATTTTCTGACTAGTGATAGAACCAAGCAGGATGCTATCGGGCCTTCCAAAGAAAGAACCCCACCCCATGCCATCCACCTGCCTCTTGTCTGTAAAAAAACTTTAGCCAAAGAATAAATTTAATCAGAGAATCAGGAAAATGCGAACACAAAGGAAAGCAGTCAAACAAGACCAAATAATAGTTTAGTCATCACCTTTCGTTCCTCTTCAAGGGCTATAGACAATGTTCTGAGCCATGTCCTTTGAGCTGTTTTTCAGATGCTGAAAGGACCACCAGTTTCACAAAGTTAACTCAACGATGACCAGACCGTAACCATGACATAAGCTACTCCACCTGCCACATTGCTAAGAATTAGCCTCAAGAAAATTACAACAAACCAATCCTGGAGCTGAAAATTAACTGCACTTAAAACAATCAAGATGACAATAATCAGACCACCACATGACCAGAACCAAGATGATAAAACTGACAGTGCCATTCTATACAGAGGCCCTGCCCTCTGCCTACATATCCCTGAAATCCCGCTTTAAAAGCTCATTTCGCCTAATCAGTGGGGAATTGTCTTTTGGACCTGAGTCCACCTTCTCCCCAGGCTGCAGGCCTTCATAGTAAATCAATCTTTCCTTTCCAACCAACACATCAGTCTTCAAGCAGCAACAGGACCCAAGTTCAGTGAAAACAGATATGTTTCCACAAAATTATCAAGAATATTAATCACTTTTGTGGTCATATTATTAACTCTATAATCTGAGCAATTTAACCTGATTTAGATGTAAACACCACCCATATAAAAATCCCTGTCCAGTTATTGTGAACCGACGCAGCTCTTAATCAAAACAGAAGCCAACAGTGGAGAGGAAAAAGATAGCCAAAGAGATCATGGCAATGGATAATTGTCATAGTTAGCCTGGACCGCCATAACCAAATAAAAATGATAAAAAATTATTTCTTACTGTTCTGGAGACTAGGAATTCCAAAATCAGGGTACCAGCACAATAGGTTTCATTCTTGGCTTAGCAAGTGGTCACCATAGCAGTGCATGCTCACATGAGCTCTTCTTTCTGCCTGCATAGATAAACAGAGAGCGTGCTCTTATTTCTCTTCCTATTCTTATAAGGGCATTTATTCCACCCTAAGTAGGTCATGGGGCCCTACTCTCATGATCTCCTTTAAACCTAATGATCTCCCTAAAGCCCAGCCCTCCCTGTCCCTGCACTGATACCTAATACGATCATGGTGTGGGCAGGACCTGTAAACAACAAGAACAAAAAGTATAACACTCATTATCCAGTTATACAATGCAAAATAGTCAGCTATTTCTGGTGATAAATTTCAAAAGGTTAAGGTAGCTCTCAAGGGACTCTGTTAGTATTTATTCATCATCAAACAAGATGTTAGATGGACTTTAATTGATGTGGCCTGCCCCCCTTAATTTTGAGTCTATGAATTCAGTTAATAGAAGATATCAGGGACTCATTCCATGCAATATGTGCAATATGGCTTCCCCAATCTATAGCTTATTATAAAGCTGAGACATCATTTTGCCAACAAAGGTCTATATAGTCAAAGCTATAGTTTTTCCAGTAGTCATGTATGGATGTGAGAGTTGGACCATATAAAAGGCTGAGCATGTGATGCTTTTGAACTGTGGTGCTAGAGAAGACTCTTGAGAGTCCCTTGGACAGGTAGGAGATCAAACCAGTCAATCCTAAAGAAACCAACCCTTAATGTTCATTGGAGGACTGGTGCTGAAGCGAAGTTTCAATACTTTGGCCACCTGATGTGAAGATCCAACTCACAGGAAAAACCCCTGATGCTGGGAAAGATTGACGGCAGGAGGAAAAGAGGGCAACAGAGTGTGAGATGGTTGGATGGCATCACTGACTCAATGGACATGAGTTTGAGCAAACTCCATGAGATAGTGAAGGACAGGGAAGTCTGGGGTGCTGCAGTTCATGAGGTCACAAAGAGTCAGATACGACTTAGCAAGTGAATAACAACTCAGAGATAAAAGGGTGTATCTTTGGTAGAAGTCAGAAGCTATATTGAAGTTATTGTCCCTCTCTCAGAAACAAAGTGTCCCTAACACTATCTCAGTTGGTATCATCAGGAAACAGACCCTTACATCTACATAGCTGACCCAGATAGCTCAACACTCTATTTTTCAAGTACACGTGTGTGATCCATTTCCACACACACCTTCCCCCAAAAGAGTGTCCCTGATGTGTCCAAATCTCAGAGTGTGGGTTCTGTCCTCAGAGCAGAATGACTAGGTCCACTTTCACTTTGGAATATGTGTTACTGAGGCTAAGTTAACTATAGCAGACATGATTCGTTTTCAGCTTAACTAAAAATCAGTCATTCAGGTCCTGCCGCCTAATGGACATTCTTTGAGTCAAAGATTCCAAATGGGCCAGCAGTTTTGGCTTTATAGAAGGCAATAGAACAGGAGATAATCCCTCTTCACTGCCATCCACCTTCTCCCCTCAAAGAGACTGCTGTCACTTTCTCATGTAAAGTCAAGAAGCTGATGGGGATGAGTTGATTATGATCATCATCAGACCACATGCTTTGGGAGGCTTGTCTAGATTCTGAGCCATAGACTTCAACTTGACTCACAAACTAAAAGTCACCAGGTTTCTATAGCTGAGGCTTTCAGTTTAACAAAGAACCGATATGCAAGCTGCATGTCACAAAAGAATGTGCACAGTATTTCTTTAGCCCCAAGTCCAAGTCACTCAAGGCTGCCTGCCAGTAAGCGCATCATCCTTTCATAAAGTCTCCCTTTGTGGAAGTTTCCAATCAGCCAAAACAATCACCACAGACACCTGTTCTATTCCCAACACCCAAAGGGTCCAACAAATTGAAGCTCATACTATATCGTAACAAAACCACTGGTGGCAAAAGGAAGATGAATTTGACGCATTAATTCCCTCATCTATCCCCAGCTTTCTCCTGATCATAACATTCCCTTAGTCATGTATGAGATGGGAAATTAAAGCCAGATAACATCCAACATCAAATCTTTATATACATTCATATGTAAAAGTAACAAAACAATACACAGTCTTTTAAACCTCTTTTGTTTCTTCATTGAAAGTTTTGCTCTATCCTATAGGTGAAGTCCAGCATTCCTGAGGTTACATTCAGAGTTCCCAGGAGATCCTTTTATCTCTTAGATAACACTACAGTTGAGTATGTCCTCTCAGAAACAAAGTGTCCCTAACACTATCTCAGTTGGTATCATCAGGAAACAGACCCTTACATCTACATAGCTGACCCAGATAGCTCAACACTCTATTTTTCAAGTACACGTGTGTGATCCATTTCCACACACACCTTCCCCCAAAAGAGTGTCCCTGATGTGTCCAAATCTCAGAGTGTGGGTTCTGTCCTCAGAGCAGAATGACTAGGTCCACTTTCACTTTGGAATATGTGTTACTGAGGCTAAGTTAACTATAGCAGACATGATTCGTTTTCAGCTTAACTAAAAATCAGTCATTCAGGTCCTGCCGCCTAATGGACATTCTTTGAGTCAAAGATTCCAAATGGGCCAGCAGTTTTGGCTTTATAGAAGGCAATAGAACAGGAGATAATCCCTCTTCACTGCCATCCACCTTCTCCCCTCAAAGAGACTGCTGTCACTTTCTCATGTAAAGTCAAGAAGCTGATGGGGATGAGTTGATTATGATCATCATCAGACCACATGCTTTGGGAGGCTTGTCTAGATTCTGAGCCATAGACTTCAACTTGACTCACAAACTAAAAGTCACCAGGTTTCTATAGCTGAGGCTTTCAGTTTAACAAAGAACCGATATGCAAGCTGCATGTCACAAAAGAATGTGCACAGTATTTCTTTAGCCCCAAGTCCAAGTCACTCAAGGCTGCCTGCCAGTAAGCGCATCATCCTTTCATAAAGTCTCCCTTTGTGGAAGTTTCCAATCAGCCAAAACAATCACCACAGACACCTGTTCTATTCCCAACACCCAAAGGGTCCAACAAATTGAAGCTCATACTATATCGTAACAAAACCACTGGTGGCAAAAGGAAGATGAATTTGACGCATTAATTCCCTCATCTATCCCCAGCTTTCTCCTGATCATAACATTCCCTTAGTCATGTATGAGATGGGAAATTAAAGCCAGATAACATCCAACATCAAATCTTTATATACATTCATATGTAAAAGTAACAAAACAATACACAGTCTTTTAAACCTCTTTTGTTTCTTCATTGAAAGTTTTGCTCTATCCTATAGGTGAAGTCCAGCATTCCTGAGGTTACATTCAGAGTTCCCAGGAGATCCTTTTATCTCTTAGATGAGGATGTGAAAGTACTGAAGATTGCAGGAGAAGGTTTACAGTCAAATTTTGAGTATGGCTCTAGCAGTCTTACAGACATTTTTTTCAGTTTCCAGTATTTAAGTAGTGCCCATACTCAAAGGCTCTTTCTACCTCTCACCATGACTTCCATACAATCAGGATTTCACCCTACATTCCATGGCACCATCACCCACACCTTTGCCCACAGATGGGCAGAGCCATGTGCTGGCTGTATGCTTCAACATAACTCCCAACTTTTGAATCACCCTAATCCTGAAGTTCCCACATAGCTGGATGATTGTGTAGGGCCTTCAGTCTTCCTTGGGTGCACACTGGGGCCTCACTGTGAACCTTAAATCTCCTGAGATCAGGATAGAACCAAAACAAGGAATAAAGGGGCACACAGAAAATGTCTCCACTTCTAAAAATGAACTGGTTCACCCAAGAACCCCACTGACTTTCAAAATTCATGGACTTGTTTTCTACTGCTCGAAAGAAAGAACAAGAACAGAACAAAACAAAAGCACTGTTCAGGGCTTCCCTGATGGTCCAGTGGGTAAGGACATCACCTCACAGTGCAAGGGGCGCTGGTTTGATCCCTGGCCTGGGAAGATCACACGTGCTGTGGAGTGGCTGGACAGATGTGTCCAATTACCAAGCTGGCGCTCTGGAGCACATGCGCCCAGAGCCGGTGCTTTGCGACAACAGAGGCCACCGCGATGGGAGGCCCACAGGGGCCAAAGAACAAAGATGGATGAAAATAGATAAACGAAGGACCAATAGAAGTGGCCTGCCCGCCCCCCTCCCTCCCCAACCCACTCACTCCTGCCCCCCACAAAAAGCACTGTTCAGGCTGCCTGTTCCAACCCTGTCTTCAGTTAATTGGCCATCTAACCTCTTCACTTTTCAACTTATCAACTACATGTTTACATCTACTCACAGAACACTAATCTTTCCTTTTCAAGAAAGTCATGTTTATCCAACTGCATCTCATATTTTCCTCTAAGATTGTTAATTAATCTATTAGTGCATTGATCCTGACAGGGAACGCAGTGTTTCTGGACCATAGGGCAATGAATTACTTATTAAAGATCATCTTATTGCCTGCTCCCCATGACCAAATCTCTAGACAATGTGACGAGTGTGTGACACCTAAGCACATGCAAGAGGACTTGTGCTATAGGACAAGAACCTGGAATAGATGCACGCATAAGATCAGGAATGAGGTATCAGTTAGAATTTAAGGAGAATAAAGCATTCACAGTTTTAGAAGGGTGAAAAATGATAAAGAGAAAAATGAATGGCTTTAAAAAAAATCTGTTTGAACTTACTTTAGTGAACCATATACTCGTATTTTCAACATCTTTTCCTCCTTTCCCTTGCCTTTATCACATAAAAACATTGGACAGATAATTACTCTGTCTAAGCAGCCCACATTGATCAGAGGTGGCAACCTCAGTTCCAAGTGTAGAATCAGATAAGTCCATGATAGCCATGCTAACATTTTTTGATAATATTTAAGGAACTAAGGTCTAATTCAAATGCAATGCAAGACTGTCTTTGATTTAAGAGTTTACATGTAACCTAAGTAGATTCAACCAGACTCAAAGGAAAGACTTCTATTGTATTAGTAGGTGAGGCTCCTCTCTTTTATATACTTCTTATGAAAACAAGGAAAAATGTGATCTATTTTACTATTGATAACCATATTATGATGACAAGATGACCCAGCCTTAGCCGACAGCTGTCACTGTGAACATCAGAGAGGAGGGGAAATAAGAATCAGAGCTCTTGATGACACATTGAGTAGCTGCCTTCCAATTTATGATAGATAAAAATATCATTATTTAACCCAGCGTGAATTAGATTTGCTGTTATTTGCATTTGGTATCACATGACAGGTACAAAACCTGGTACAAGGAATTGGGGAACTGAAACATCAAATCTGCTGTTTGGAGACAGAAGGGTGATGCGTTTCTGTACGGATATTGCATTTTGCCATTTCAAGGAAAACCAGGTTCAGGGAATATTACATCAATCTTGCACCTGGAATTGTGCACTGTGGTGAATATTTTAACCACTACTTACTGTATCAGTAAAACTACTAGTTTTAATACTGTCTAGTATTAGTTAATAATTATGTCACATATAATCATTCATATCACATATAATGGTTTTAAATGTCATTTTTTCCTCAATTAAAATACCTTGCTTACTTAAAAATATAGTACACAGTTGAAATATACTTTCAGAATTACTAATCAGAAAGATGTGTTATTGTTAGTATTGTGGTTCCACTCATCTTCATTTATACCACTTTAATTCATGCTCAAAAATCACAATGCCATTCATTTGTTTCACTGTAATCAGCAAATGTATTATAATTTTCTATTACATGTGATGTTCACAATAAAAATCATTTTTCTTCTCTAATTGATGTTTTCATAATAAGAAGCAAAACAAACTAAGATCCAAATTAGATGTGAGGGCATGGTTTTCCCTCTTCTGGCATTAAGATGGTGTGACTATTGGTACACACAGAAAAAACCCCCCAAGTTAAGTTCAGTAATTCCAAGTGTAGAATCAGATAAGTCCATGATAGCCATGCTAACATTTTTTGATAATATTTAAGGAACTAAGGTCTAATTCAAATGCAATGCAAGACTGTCTTTGATTTAAGAGTTTACATGTAACCTAAGTAGATTCAACCAGACTCAAAGGAAAGACTTCTATTGTATTAGTAGGTGAGGCTCCTCTCTTTTATATACTTCTTATGAAAACAAGGAAAAATGTGATCTATTTTACTATTGATAACCATATTATGATGACAAGATGACCCAGCCTTAGCCGACAGCTGTCACTGTGAACATCAGAGAGGAGGGGAAATAAGAATCAGAGCTCTTGATGACACATTGAGTAGCTGCCTTCCAATTTATGATAGATAAAAATATCATTATTTAACCCAGCGTGAATTAGATTTGCTGTTATTTGCATTTGGTATCACATGACAGGTACAAAACCTGGTACAAGGAATTGGGGAACTGAAACATCAAATCTGCTGTTTGGAGACAGAAGGGTGATGCGTTTCTGTACGGATATTGCATTTTGCCATTTCAAGGAAAACCAGGTTCAGGGAATATTACATCAATCTTGCACCTGGAATTGTGCACTGTGGTGAATATTTTAACCACTACTTACTGTATCAGTAAAACTACTAGTTTTAATACTGTCTAGTATTAGTTAATAATTATGTCACATATAATCATTCATATCACATATAATGGTTTTAAATGTCATTTTTTCCTCAATTAAAATACCTTGCTTACTTAAAAATATAGTACACAGTTGAAATATACTTTCAGAATTACTAATCAGAAAGATGTGTTATTGTTAGTATTGTGGTTCCACTCATCTTCATTTATACCACTTTAATTCATGCTCAAAAATCACAATGCCATTCATTTGTTTCACTGTAATCAGCAAATGTATTATAATTTTCTATTACATGTGATGTTCACAATAAAAATCATTTTTCTTCTCTAATTGATGTTTTCATAATAAGAAGCAAAACAAACTAAGATCCAAATTAGATGTGAGGGCATGGTTTTCCCTCTTCTGGCATTAAGATGGTGTGACTATTGGTACACACAGAACAATTCTCAACCACATACTAATTCAAAGTTAAGTTCAGCTGCAAATTTGCGAAGTCTAACAGTATGCTTGTTTTCCATCCATTTAGTCAGACAGAAATAACAAATTCTTCTTTTCTCTCCGTAATTAAGATTAACCATCACTATGAACAACCTGTAATTTGTATATTCAGTAGTCATAGCCAGACTCTAAGCATTATGAAGCACCAATTTCAACTTAAAAGCTTGTTTTATTATAATACATTGCATACATAGGCTCTTACAAAGATTTTACAAAAATAAGTCATTACAAGGTCAGCTCTATGGTGTTTCCCTTGATAATTAGTTTCTATACCTTGTCCTCTGGCTGGCCACAGCTTTATGCCACTTTAGCCTTCCAGTGCTATAGGATCTTTCTCTTTCCTTGTATTTGGAAACTGAAGATGTGGGATACTTTGTGCATTCTAATGGTTATCACCATTTATCTTTAAAAGTAAAATCTAAATCTAAAAAGAACAATTCAAATGCTGATATATTGATAGAAAAGTACATCAGTAGGTTGACAGCCAATGAGTACATTTTGAACTTCAGAAGAACAGTATCAACTTACATATTTCTTAAAAGCACTATGAACCCTAACAAAGACAGTCAATTCAAAGAAGATAATTCTCTGAAATGCAGATCTTCATCGGTTAGGTGGCTTTTTTATCTGTTTCTTCAATAGACTTGATCATTAGGTATTGTCCACAGCTAGTGAATAAAACTCAAAAAGAAGTGACATTCTGATTTCCAAGAGCTACTCCAGAGGAAGAAAAAATGGGAGAAACACTGCTAAGCAAAATTCTGGTAGGAAATAGCATTTTATGTCCTAAATGTATCAGCTAAATTATATTTAATACAATATATATGGATTTAGTCGAACATATTTTATAATGATGGTCATTATATCTGAAAAGGAAGTTTACCTTTATCTGAAATTCTCACAGGAGCAATAATTACTGTATTTTATAAAGTTGCTAATTACAATAGATCCACACTTTGAATTTTTTTTTTTTAAAGATTTATTTATTTATTTATTTTGGGCGGTGGTCGGGTTGGGGAGGGAGGGGAGCGGGAGGGCCACTTCTATTGGTCTTTCATTTCTCTGTTTTCATCCGTCTTTGTTCTTTGGCTCCTGCGGGCCTCCCATCGCGGTGGCATCTGTTGTCGCAGAGCGCCAGCTCTGGGCGCATGTGCTCCAGAGCTCCGGCTCGGTGATTGGACACATCAGTCCAGCCGCTCCGTGGCACGTGGGATCGTCCCAGGTCAGGGATCGAACCGGTGCCCCTTGCACTGCAAGGCGGTGTCCTTATCCACTGGACAACCAGGTGAAGCCCCACACTTTGAATTTTTATATTTCAGTCAGTTATCTTGACTCACTGATATTTAAATGCACCATAAATCTTTTTTTTTTTTTTTCAGTTAAAAGAGCATCAGTTTCACTAAAATGTTCACAGTGTTTCACTAAGAAACAAAAATAAGTTACAAAACCCTTTCAAAAGCTGATTCCGTCTCTCTCACACACATATACCCAACTAGAAATATATACACCAAATTTAATAATTTAACTTTATAGTTTAAATTATATGAGAATTCTGTTTATGCTTTTCTCTGTGTTTTCTCACGTTAATGACTTTCTTTACAGTCAGAAAAATACTTGCTCCCAATAGTTAAGAACACAGGTTGTTTAGCAGCCATTCCCATGGCCAATGAAAGCCTTCTGCTTGGAGTCACTGTGTTCTTGACCCTTCACATGTTCCAATACATTTTTTATTATTTTACTTTTAAAATACTTTCTTGGTATATGTTTTATATACAGCAAAATGCCCTGATCTCACGTACACTTTGACTAGTTTTGAAAAACATATGCACGCATGTAACCAACCACCAAAATCAATGAATGTTTTTATCACCCATAAAATGCTTCCATTCCTGTTTCTGGTAAACTCTCCTTACCCCAAAGCAATCACTGTTCTGATTTATTTCACTAAGAATTACAACTAATATAAATGGAGTTGTATAGCACGTACTCTTGTGTATGGTTTCTTTTGTTCAATATAATGTTTCAGGGACTCATCCATGTTGTTGCATATATCAGTAATTCTTACCTTCTTTTTTTTAAATGCACCATAAATCTTAATATGGGATATGACAAGTCTTCAGAGTTGTTGGTTCTTAGTGATATACTATTAAGCAATTTTTAATTTTCCTTTTTAAAATTTACTCTTGAAATCTTGGGAGTATTGCTATGTACCGAATTCTGATCTTCCATACCCAATTTGCAGGTTGAAGCTATACCTCCCAATGGGACTGCAGCTGGAGATCCACTCTTGAGGGAAATAATGTTAAAGGGAAATAAAGTTAAAAACAGCTATGACCTGGGGTCTTAATATTACATAGTAGGTATCTTTTTAAGAGGGTGAAAAGATCTCAAAGATCTCTTTCTCCACACATGCACAGAGTGAAGGCTAGAAAGAAGGGGGCCACTTACAATCCTGGCAAATAGCACCTTCATCCTGAACTTCTAGTCTCTGTAATTGTGAGAGAATATTTTTCTGTTGTTTAATCCATCCAGTCAGTGGTATTTTATAATGGCAGTTGAAGCAGACTAATACAGACTATACACTATAAAAGATAATTGTTTAAAAGTTAACAGCAAGATCTTGTAGGCAAAGATATTGCAGTTATATGAACCTGGGTGTAAAGAACTGTAATAATCTATTTCTCTGAAAATTTTCTTATTGTAACAAAAACTCCTATGTTTGTATCTTAAATCATAAGTTTGCCATTATAAGGTAATGTGAGTATTTTTTCCACTTCCTAATGAGTTCACATAGCTTGTTCTAATTCTTTCTTAGTTGACACAGAATTTTTGGAGGGAGAGCAGTCTATAACATTAAGTCCTTTGGTACAAAGACATTCTCTCTCTCCCACAGTGGGAACAAACTCATCCTATCTTTTCAATTTTACTGTTTTAATATTTTCACTACCTTTCTGACATGTCTGATGACTCTAAAACAGGATGTATTTATGGAAAATTCAGATGGGCCATTTGGGAATAGGAAACAGATGGCATGAGGCAAAGGTTTTAATATTTTCACTACTGCATGTTGCATGAACTCTAAAACGCAATCACTGTTCTGATTTATTTCACTAAGAATTACAACTAATATAAATGGAGTTGTATAGCACGTACTCTTGTGTATGGTTTCTTTTGTTCAATATAATGTTTCAGGGACTCATCCATGTTGTTGCATATATCAGTAATTCTTACCTTCTTTTTTTTAAATGCACCATAAATCTTAATATGGGATATGACAAGTCTTCAGAGTTGTTGGTTCTTAGTGATATACTATTAAGCAATTTTTAATTTTCCTTTTTAAAATTTACTCTTGAAATCTTGGGAGTATTGCTATGTACCGAATTCTGATCTTCCATACCCAATTTGCAGGTTGAAGCTATACCTCCCAATGGGACTGCAGCTGGAGATCCACTCTTGAGGGAAATAATGTTAAAGGGAAATAAAGTTAAAAACAGCTATGACCTGGGGTCTTAATATTACATAGTAGGTATCTTTTTAAGAGGGTGAAAAGATCTCAAAGATCTCTTTCTCCACACATGCACAGAGTGAAGGCTAGAAAGAAGGGGGCCACTTACAATCCTGGCAAATAGCACCTTCATCCTGAACTTCTAGTCTCTGTAATTGTGAGAGAATATTTTTCTGTTGTTTAATCCATCCAGTCAGTGGTATTTTATAATGGCAGTTGAAGCAGACTAATACAGACTATACACTATAAAAGATAATTGTTTAAAAGTTAACAGCAAGATCTTGTAGGCAAAGATATTGCAGTTATATGAACCTGGGTGTAAAGAACTGTAATAATCTATTTCTCTGAAAATTTTCTTATTGTAACAAAAACTCCTATGTTTGTATCTTAAATCATAAGTTTGCCATTATAAGGTAATGTGAGTATTTTTTCCACTTCCTAATGAGTTCACATAGCTTGTTCTAATTCTTTCTTAGTTGACACAGAATTTTTGGAGGGAGAGCAGTCTATAACATTAAGTCCTTTGGTACAAAGACATTCTCTCTCTCCCACAGTGGGAACAAACTCATCCTATCTTTTCAATTTTTACTGTTTTAATATTTTCACTACCTTTCTGACATGTCTGATGACTCTAAAACAGGATGTATTTATGGAAAATTCAGATGGGCCATTTGGGAATAGGGGAAACAGATGGCATGAGGCAAAGGTTTTCAAAGGAGATAGGCTCAACACTCTCTGGTTAGACTCACTTTGCCACTATTTCTGTGCAATGTTGCCATGGAAAATCTCCTTCAAAACTCAACACATCCACAGCCTTCATACAGACACTGAGGCAAGGTTTCTACCTTCCATTCCTCCAAACCCACTTCCACTCTATCCTCTCAGGCTTTGGCTCATGATAGAGGGAATGAGAGCATTTATTTATGTTCTCACTAAGCAACTGAGCATATCTTTCTCTTTCTAGTAATGTCTCTATTCAGTCCTCCAAAACAACTAATTATAAGTCAACTCAGTTGTCCTATTTCTTTACCTACTGTATTCCTTATTTATAAGAAAATAAACTTTTAAGTTATGCTTTTTGCAACTGAATAGCTCAAGTTCTTACATTTCACACAGAATTTTTCCTATCAAGTTAGCCACCTAAAATCAATCTTCAGTCTCAATTGAAAATTCAGTTAATTTAGCTTTTTAATTTTTTTTAAAAAAACATCTTTTCACTTTGATTTCCACTACAGTTTCCCTTTAGTAGAGAACAAAAAACATCCTTGATTTGATGCCTGAACCAAAACATGATTTCAGATAATCTTTATAAAAGTCTGTGTGTGGCAGAGGTATGGACTTGGGTTAATATAACAGAATTTTACTGTGCTTATTTAGTTTATATATTTATCATTGTGATTTTATATTTTTATTTTTGCACATTCAGTATGCACACATATATAGTACAATTAGAAGAATGTCAAAAATAAAAAGTGAAGTAAGTCAAAAAGAGAAAGACAAGTATAGTATACTAACTCATATATATGGGATATAGTAAGATGGTCATGATAACACACGCAGTGAACTCATGAATAAACAGAGAATAGACATAAAGACATTGTGGAGACCGAACAGTGGGAGGGAGTAACATGGAAACCTATACTGTCATGTGTAGAAAAGATAGCTGTTGTCATTGTGCTAGGGGAATAGGAGTACCTACAACCACTTGGAGCGATGGTCTGGAGGGATGGGAGTGGGGGGAACTGGGTGGGGGGAGGGTCAAGGGATATGCATATGAATGATCTGGGAACATACATGTACAAAAATAAATAAATAAATTAATTAAAAAAATATTTCAAAAATATTCTATCTAGTTTCCCAAGCCATGATTTAATATTAAAGATAAAATTTACTGAACATCCATTACGCATAAGGACAATTACGTAAACTTACAAAATCCTTGCAAATTAAGCACTATGATCTTCACTTTATAGAAAGGGTAACAGTAGCTTAGAGGAGTAAAATGACTTATCCACATTCAGACAGAAATGGTTTAAGGTCATAACTCATTCTCTTTTCATGCTTTAGTACTTCTCTCAACCCTTCAAAATTTTTTTAAAAACTGTTTTCTTATTATGCTCTCTTCATAACTCCTTCATATGTTTTGATGTAGATACTACTTGAAATTTATAAATGCATATCATGAAGTTAGAAAATTGAAGTTACATGCCTACCATGGGCTATTTACTAAACAGCAGGACTATCTGACTGAAAATTTGACTTTTTCTTCTACTTCACAGTGGGTGCCATTATCAGTCTCATGTGGATTTAAGCCCAAGAATAAATTGGAATTTAAAAATGAAAAAATTAACAAACAAAAAAACTGACATTCATTTAACAAAACTTGAAGAAAATGCTTTTTGCAAGGCAACTTTAGAATACTATTAATACCTAATTTGAAAAATACATAAGTTTATCACTTCTCAGGTGGCATAGTGGTAAAGAACACACCTGTCAATGCAGGAGACATTAGAGATGCAGGCTCAATCCCTGTGTTGGGAAGATCCCCTGGAGAAGGTCATGGCAATTGACTCTAGTATTCTTGCCTGGAGAAGTCCATGGACAGGGGAGCCTGGCAGGCTATACTCCACAGGGTCACATGGAATTGGACATGACTGAAGTGATTTAGCACTCAAGCACACATATAATTTTTATACTCTGGCACTATGCAAAAAACAACAACAGCAACAGCAAACTGTATTTGATTTTGTATGTTCAGGAAAACTGAATACTACTTCTGAAATAGGATGAAAGTGCACTCCCAAATTTATAAGGTGATGTTCTAATTCCCAGTAACTCATAATATGATTTATTTGGAGATAAGTTAAAGAAGAAATGAAATTAAAATGAGGTTATTAGTGTGGGCTCTAATCAAATATGGACATAAAGAAGGCAGAGAGCACAAGAGCTGATGTTTTTGTGGTACTAGAGCAGACTCTTGAGAATTCCTTGGACAGCAAGGTTATCAAACCAATCAATCCTAAAGGACATAAACCTGAATACTCACTGGAAGGACTGATGTTTAAGCTGATGTTTCAGTACTCGGACCACCTGATTTGAATAGCTGACTCACTGGAAAAGACACTGATGCTGGGAAAAACTGAAGGCAGAAGAAGAGCGTGTCAGAGGATGAGACAGTTGGACAGCATCACTAATGCAATGGACATAAACTTTGGAAAACTGCAGGAGACTGTGAAGGACAGGGAGGTCTGGCATGCTGCAGTCAATGAGGTTACAAAGAGTCAGACATGACTTGGTGACTGAACACCACCACCACCACAATAATATGGCCATTGTCCTTACATGAGGAGGACACTGGGACACAGATACACACAGAGAAATAAGATTTTATGAAGATACAGAGAGAAGAATGGATTAGCAATCAAAGAGAGAAGTCTTAGAAGAAACCAACCTGCCAACACTTGGACCTCAAACTTCGGACCTCCAGAATTGTGAGAAAATATACTTTTGTTGTTTTACCATCCAGTATTTCATACTTTGTTATAGTATCCCTAGGAAAGTTTGCTTGTTTTTAAACATCTGAAGTTTACAAAGGACTAGTACTGCATTTTCTCTGAATACAAGGAACCAGATACATTTTCAAAGACCAAATTAATTATGTTGAAGTAGAACAGGCCAGTGCATGCTCTTTTCATCAGCTCACCTATATCCCTGGACACATGCTAGAAACATAGAATCTTATTTCCTGACCTAAGGTATAGTGAATCAAAATCTAGGTTTTTAAAAGATCTCTAGTGTGGTTTATATTCACAGTTGAGTTTGAGATGCTCTGCTCTAGGCCAAGTTTAGACTGATATTCACAGCTGTACACCAGAATATAGTTGACTTTCTATAAATATGTTTCATCTTTGTTGTTCAGTACCTGGATAGTAGGCTGCAACAACATGTGAAACTCTAACCATCTGGCACATTAGAGCCTGTGAACACTCTAACAATGGCCATTGTAAGACCTGTAGGTTCCTCCATATATGTGTGACAGATGGCTCTTGTTTCAAAAGGCAATATGAGAAGTTCAAGAAGACTTACAAAAGGCATAAGGACAAACTGTCACTAGATTGATGTCCCCTTTATCATTTCTAACTTGGCAACAATAAATGTCTATGACTTTTGCCAGATATTTCTGCTACACCATTGTTACTTTTAATACTTCTACCCTGAAGTGACATCACACACACATACACACTCTCTCACTCTCTCTAGCTTCATGAAATACATTAAACAGTTACTAGGAGCTATCATAGGTCTTAGAAAGGGAGTCAGTCAGTCAACTGTCCTATGTCTTTTCTCTTCCTCCCCACCTTCATCCTTTCTAACTAGAAGTCTGGTATAATTCTAATTAATGGATGAGGGCAGAAGTGAGGCACAGCACATCTATGTCTACAGATGGAGATAGAAGCTCCAGGAAGAGAAATGAGGTTGTGTGTAAAAGTCTCCCTCTGAATGAGATCCCTCCAAGAAAACCTACACTAGACTTTTAATAATAATAATAATCATAATAAAACATGGACTTGTACCATGTTTCAGTCATGATGTATATTTTTATAGTTCCCTATGGCCTCCAGCAAAACTTCAGGAAACGTGCGAAGAATGGGGAAACAGAGAAGCTCTGATCTCTCATGAACTGTAAAGAAAAAAAAAAAATCAAAAACACCACCAAAACCCTGGCCTTTTCGATTCCAGTAACTTTTTCTGCTCTATACAACTCACAGGCAAGTGGAATTTTATTTTTCTAAAGTCTACACACTCATAACATAGCAGGCAAATAAAACTGGCCAGAACCATTAGCTTCCTTCTCCATATAATATGGTCTTCATTGACAATAGAAAAGGTATAGTGAATCAAAATCTAGGTTTTTAAAAGATCTCTAGTGTGGTTTATATTCACAGTTGAGTTTGAGATGCTCTGCTCTAGGCCAAGTTTAGACTGATATTCACAGCTGTACACCAGAATATAGTTGACTTTCTATAAATATGTTTCATCTTTGTTGTTCAGTACCTGGATAGTAGGCTGCAACAACATGTGAAACTCTAACCATCTGGCACATTAGAGCCTGTGAACACTCTAACAATGGCCATTGTAAGACCTGTAGGTTCCTCCATATATGTGTGACAGATGGCTCTTGTTTCAAAAGGCAATATGAGAAGTTCAAGAAGACTTACAAAAGGCATAAGGACAAACTGTCACTAGATTGATGTCCCCTTTATCATTTCTAACTTGGCAACAATAAATGTCTATGACTTTTGCCAGATATTTCTGCTACACCATTGTTACTTTTAATACTTCTACCCTGAAGTGACATCACACACACATACACACTCTCTCACTCTCTCTAGCTTCATGAAATACATTAAACAGTTACTAGGAGCTATCATAGGTCTTAGAAAGGGAGTCAGTCAGTCAACTGTCCTATGTCTTTTCTCTTCCTCCCCACCTTCATCCTTTCTAACTAGAAGTCTGGTATAATTCTAATTAATGGATGAGGGCAGAAGTGAGGCACAGCACATCTATGTCTACAGATGGAGATAGAAGCTCCAGGAAGAGAAATGAGGTTGTGTGTAAAAGTCTCCCTCTGAATGAGATCCCTCCAAGAAAACCTACACTAGACTTTTAATAATAATAATAATCATAATAAAACATGGACTTGTACCATGTTTCAGTCATGATGTATATTTTTATAGTTCCCTATGGCCTCCAGCAAAACTTCAGGAAACGTGCGAAGAATGGGGAAACAGAGAAGCTCTGATCTCTCATGAACTGTAAAGAAAAAAAAAAATCAAAAACACCACCAAAACCCTGGCCTTTTCGATTCCAGTAACTTTTTCTGCTCTATACAACTCACAGGCAAGTGGAATTTTATTTTTCTAAAGTCTACACACTCATAACATAGCAGGCAAATAAAACTGGCCAGAACCATTAGCTTCCTTCTCCATATAATATGGTCTTCATTGACAATAGAAAACTGAAGCTACATCTCCATATACAAAGTGATCTGTCACTGCAAATTCACTAAAAATTCTAGTTCTTTGGATGTATTTGTCTGAAAAAGGAAAATTTAATGCATATATTATTTAACTCAGAGTTTTCCATTTTCTTATTTATTTTAATTCACTAATTCAAGGAGTTAAAAACAAGGCAATCCAAATAAAATTTAAATAAATATTTTCATGTAACTGAAAATATTTATTTTAAAATAAATAGATAGCTCTAGGTCAAAAGCAGTAAAAGGAAATGCATTTCTACCTGGATATGGAAGCCCTTTTTCAGTGCACTATAACCTAGCCAACCTCCCTTCTCTACTTAGCATATTTAAAAAACCTGATTTATCTGAACAACCAGGAAGTGCAATGTCTGGGTCACTATTTGTTCTTCTGTGTTTTAGACTCAGGGGTTATGACTTTGAAACAACCTCAAAATGCAAATATCTATTAGCTTCCTCTTTATTCATAACCTTTTCTTAAATACAGAAGTTGAGTTATTGGGGTGTTAAAAATGCTGCGGATGGATATCTCAATAAAATTAAAACTAACATAAAAGTAGACCAAGTGCTAAAAGGAATATTGACTTTCTCTTTATTGCACATTTAACAATATGAAAGATAGTAAAATATAATTTTATGTTAGATAATAATAAGAATGTGTTCTGCAACACCATATATTCATAGCATGCTTAGATCTCTGCTTAATGTGCATATGAAACTTTTAATAATAATAATAATCATAATAAAACATGGACTTGTACCATGTTTCAGTCATGATGTATATTTTTATAGTTCCCTATGGCCTCCAGCAAAACTTCAGGAAACGTGCGAAGAATGGGGAAACAGAGAAGCTCTGATCTCTCATGAACTGTAAAGAAAAAAAAAAATCAAAAACACCACCAAAACCCTGGCCTTTTCGATTCCAGTAACTTTTTCTGCTCTATACAACTCACAGGCAAGTGGAATTTTATTTTTCTAAAGTCTACACACTCATAACATAGCAGGCAAATAAAACTGGCCAGAACCATTAGCTTCCTTCTCCATATAATATGGTCTTCATTGACAATAGAAAACTGAAGCTACATCTCCATATACAAAGTGATCTGTCACTGCAAATTCACTAAAAATTCTAGTTCTTTGGATGTATTTGTCTGAAAAAGGAAAATTTAATGCATATATTATTTAACTCAGAGTTTTCCATTTTCTTATTTATTTTAATTCACTAATTCAAGGAGTTAAAAACAAGGCAATCCAAATAAAATTTAAATAAATATTTTCATGTAACTGAAAATATTTATTTTAAAATAAATAGATAGCTCTAGGTCAAAAGCAGTAAAAGGAAATGCATTTCTACCTGGATATGGAAGCCCTTTTTCAGTGCACTATAACCTAGCCAACCTCCCTTCTCTACTTAGCATATTTAAAAAACCTGATTTATCTGAACAACCAGGAAGTGCAATGTCTGGGTCACTATTTGTTCTTCTGTGTTTTAGACTCAGGGGTTATGACTTTGAAACAACCTCAAAATGCAAATATCTATTAGCTTCCTCTTTATTCATAACCTTTTCTTAAATACAGAAGTTGAGTTATTGGGGTGTTAAAAATGCTGCGGATGGATATCTCAATAAAATTAAAACTAACATAAAAGTAGACCAAGTGCTAAAAGGAATATTGACTTTCTCTTTATTGCACATTTAACAATATGAAAGATAGTAAAATATAATTTTATGTTAGATAATAATAAGAATGTGTTCTGCAACACCATATATTCATAGCATGCTTTCCAGATCTCTGCTTAATGTCTGCATATGAGAATAACACATTTTCTTCATTAGTTGTGTATTTCTTAGAGAAAGTGACATTTATTCATCGTTGAAGTAATAGCAATTTTCTTTCGTTAAATTATTACTTGTAACCAAGTACATATATATATATATACATAATACATCGTGATCACTACTAAAAGGGAGGGGCATAGTAGCTCAGTTGTGTCCGACTCTTTGTAACCCCATGGACTATAGCTTGCCAGGCTCCTCCATCCATGGAATTCTCCAGGCAAGAATACTGGAGTGGGCTGCCACTTCCTTCTAAAAACCTGAGATGAAATCAGGTTCAAGAAATGGTCACTATTCAGTTCTAGAAATGGTTCTAGAAATGTTGCTAAAGGCTGAGTTTAGTTGTACAGATGAAGGGCAAGCAGATGAGATGATTCCCGTGTTTAAATAAGGTAATAGATGATTATGATTGTGTTTAAACTTTTACAAGATTTAACTTCTATTAAGATGATTCATTTGACACAGTTTTAGATACTACTTTTCATTGCTTTCTTCATGGTTGAAGGAAAAGAAATCATTTTTCCACAATTTCTTGATGGTTCCGTTTTCTTCCAGTTAAACTGCACCATATACATAACACATTAGCATGGTGATGAGCCACCATTTCAACATTTAATATGGAAAATATTCTTACTTAAATATCAGCTAGCTCTTTTGAGAAATTATTGATCTTTCTTTTAATCTTGCCAAAGCAATTTGGGTTTAGGATGAGGAAACAGGCTTATAAAACAAAGATGCTGATAGCACCATAAAGTCTGCACAGCACATATTCCCAAATTAGAAGTGTGTTTTAAGAATGATTGCCCTAGGCATATAATAAATACGATTAGTGGTATAAACATAAAGAAAAAAAACCTAATCTCTTTCTTTTTATACGTGTGCAATTTGCTTCTATTATTCACATTGTTTGCTATACATCTTTTGTGTCATAATCCAAATAGCCTTTGTTCTAAGCAATTGAAAGTACTAGTATTTTATATATTATTTTCCTGTTTGTCAATTTTACTTATTTATTCATTTTTTAAACCTTTATTTTACTTTTAACTTTTACAGGGTTTCGTTGTTTACAAATATGCATGTTCCCAGATTAGTCATATGTATATTCCCCGCTTCCCTCGCCTTTCGACCATCACACAGCACCCCTGAAGGATCCCCTTTTCTCACAGAGCAATGATTATAGCTATTTTCTTCACTTATGATAGTACAGGCCTTCCCACAGTAGGCAGCACGTCAGTCTCATAATCTGTTTGTCAATTTTAACAGTGGATTGTATTTCTCCGGCGTGAGGGCCAGCTCTGAATTACATAAAGACATATATATTTGTCTTTCTAGAGCTACCCCAGTGACTTTAACTTCAGACCGTGCTTTAGAAGGAGTCTACTACCCAGTCACATTACAGCAGTCTCTAAAATGCTGTCCAGCAGGCTTAACACTCACCATCCATGTCTGGAGGTTCTGTGAGCATTGGTTCAGGAAGGCCTGCCAGATCAGACTTAAACCACGTGGTGTCTTTTTTTCCTTGTTAAACAAGTTAAGAATCCATTTTCAGGCTTCCCTGATGGTCTAGTGCGTAAAGAATCCACTCTGCAGTGCAAGGGGCACCAGTTCGATCCCTGGTCTGGGAAGATCCCATGTGCTGCAGAGCAGCTGAACTGGTGTGTCCAATTGCAACCCAGCGCTCTGGAGCACATGAGGCCAGAGCCAGTGCTTCAAGCGAGGGAGGTCACTTTATTGGGAGACCCACACAGGCCAAAGAGTGAAGATGGATGAAATATAAATAAAAAATCAATAAAAAGAATTCAAAATTAAACAAAAAAGAATCCATTTTCAAGAAATAAACTTCATTTTCGTCACAATGTGATTATTGATTTGCACTTGTAAAGCTGTGAATAAGGGGAAAGATCATTCCATCTAACTCTGAAACCAAATTTAGAGACCACATAAACTGAAAGTAGCTTTAGAGATGCTGACCCATATTCTTGTAAGAAATTCACTAATAATCTTTTAACTTTAACATTAGAATTTTTAATAAAAAGAAATACTTAAGTATTTAAGTTGCTAAACTATTTAGGTCAGCCCTTTTATTGCATCTTTCTAAGAGCTTGAATGTAACTGTCTATTTACATATCCTTTTCCTATCTCTCATCCATCTACTAATCTACCTACCATCATCATATTTCTATTGATGTGGGTGTTTGTATGCTCAGACTAACCAGCCACAGTCTGCATTCAATCCCGGTGTGGCTGCATGTATGTCTGAATACAGGATTTGTGTTTGTGTTTATTTATGAAAGAGACAGGTCTATGGTGCTCGTCTTGAAATACCTGTGCCTACACAGATATTACTGTCATGCTAGAATCACAGAACATATCAGGAAGTGTTTCACCCTTGTCTATTTTCTGGATCAGATTGTGAGGCATTAATACTGTCTCTTGAAGAGTTTATCAGGATTTATTGATAAGACTTTTTGGCCCTACTGTTTTCTTTTGTGGATGATTTTTAAATAAAAAATCAATTTGCTTAATAAATGTAGTTTATGGTACTTTGGGTACTGAGTTTTGGTACTTTGGGTCTTTCAAGGAATTGGTCCATTTCATCTAGGTTGCCAAAATTATCAGCACAGTTTATATACACACACACACACACACACACACACACACACATTAACTTATTTCTTTTACTCTTCATAGTGACAATTTTTTATTCTATCTTGTTCTGTTTCCAATCCCAGTTCTGATTTCTCCTTTCCTCTTTCTCCCTTTTTTGTGCTTTCTCTCTTGGTTCCCTCCCTTTCTCTCTCTTTCCTTCTTTTTTTCTCCAAATAAATCTTCTCTGATATTAGGGGAACACACATTTGTAATCATTATATTCCTGTAGCACTGACTCTGTATCACTGTATCACTAATTTCTCTCTTAACTCCTTTCCTCAGGGTTAGAGATTATATGATACACAATTCTCCATCCTCTTTTTTGTTTTTGTTTTTTTTTTTAATCCAAATTGGCAGCCTGTGTCTTCTTTCAACTGGTGAGGTGAGACCGCTTCCATTTTAGATGACTACCTATATATTTGTATTAAATCTACCTTCTTCCTTGAGGTTTTCTGCCTCCTCTATTTTTATTTTATTTTTTTCTTCATCCAAATTCAACTGTGAATTTCGACCATTCCATTTGATTTCCTCTATTACTTCTTAAATAGTGGCTTTCCTAGAGCTTACAAAGCCCATTTACAAATAATATAACTATGATTAAGTGATATCCAACTCTTCCAAGTGTTGTTTAGTGGTATATTGCTATAAGACCTTCCCATCACTGATTTCCTTATCAGTCATTTCACTTTTATATGTGCTTGAAATATAAAGAGTTAACTTTGAGAGTAATTAAGAATAAAAATACAGTTGTTAATATACTATCAATTATTCTATTTCAAATGCTCTTTGTTTTGTGTGTGTGTATGTGTGTGTGTGTGTGTGTGTGTGTGTGTGTGTGTGCAGAACCAAGTCTTGCATATATAATTCTCCTTCCACAGAAAGAACTGTAAAATTCCCTCCAGAGTAGTTCTGCTAAACATTAATTCCCTCAACTTTTAAATGTCCATTTCTTTTTCACATTTCAAAATGTTTTACTGAGTTATAATTCAATACCATTCAGCTTACTCTTTTAAAGTATATATTTAAATGGCTTTCAGTATAGCCACACAGTTATGCAACTATCATGTCCGTTTACTTTTTAGAACATTTTTTTCACCCCAAAAGAAGCTCCATATCCATTAACATTCATTCTCCATCCTCCAACTTCCCAAGCCCCAGACAACCACCAATCTCTGTCTCCATAGGTTTTCCTATTCTGGATATTTCATACAGATTGACTAACATATTATATGTTTTTTGTGACTATATTTTATTGTATATGCACTACATATAGTGTGTGTGTGTGTGTGTGTGTGTGTGTGTGTGTGTGTGCTGTGCTTAGTTGCTCAGTCCTGTCAGACTCTTGTGAACTCATAGACAATAGCCTGACAGGCTCCTCTGTTGATGGGATTTTCCAGGTAAAAATACTGGAGTGGAGTGCCATGCCCTCCCTCCAGGGGATCTTTCCAACCCAGTGATTAAACCCAGATCTCCCACATTTCAGTTGGATTCTTTTCTATCTGATTCATCAGGAAAACCCAAGAATTTTGGAGTGGGCAGCCTATCCCTTCTCCAGAGGATCTTTCCAACCCAGGAATTGAACCAGTGTCTCCTGCATTGTAGCTGGATATAGATATATAGACACACACACACACATGGCTTCCCCAGTGGCACTAATGGTAAAACCCAAGAATTCAATCCCGGGGTCAGGAAGACCTGACTTGTTTGCCCGTCCTACTTTCCCAGGCTCATCTCCACGAGCTTACAAAGCCCATTTACAAATAATATAACTATGATTAAGTGATATCCAACTCTTCCAAGTGTTGTTTAGTGGTATATTGCTATAAGACCTTCCCATCACTGATTTCCTTATCAGTCATTTCACTTTTATATGTGCTTGAAATATAAAGAGTTAACTTTGAGAGTAATTAAGAATAAAAATACAGTTGTTAATATACTATCAATTATTCTATTTCAAATGCTCTTTGTTTTGTGTGTGTGTATGTGTGTGTGTGTGTGTGTGTGTGTGTGTGTGTGCAGAACCAAGTCTTGCATATATAATTCTCCTTCCACAGAAAGAACTGTAAAATTCCCTCCAGAGTAGTTCTGCTAAACATTAATTCCCTCAACTTTTAAATGTCCATTTCTTTTTCACATTTCAAAATGTTTTACTGAGTTATAATTCAATACCATTCAGCTTACTCTTTTAAAGTATATATTTAAATGGCTTTCAGTATAGCCACACAGTTATGCAACTATCATGTCCGTTTACTTTTTAGAACATTTTTTTCACCCCAAAAGAAGCTCCATATCCATTAACATTCATTCTCCATCCTCCAACTTCCCAAGCCCCAGACAACCACCAATCTCTGTCTCCATAGGTTTTCCTATTCTGGATATTTCATACAGATTGACTAACATATTATATGTTTTTTGTGACTATATTTTATTGTATATGCACTACATATAGTGTGTGTGTGTGTGTGTGTGTGTGTGTGTGTGTGTGTGCTGTGCTTAGTTGCTCAGTCCTGTCAGACTCTTGTGAACTCATAGACAATAGCCTGACAGGCTCCTCTGTTGATGGGATTTTCCAGGTAAAAATACTGGAGTGGAGTGCCATGCCCTCCCTCCAGGGGATCTTTCCAACCCAGTGATTAAACCCAGATCTCCCACATTTCAGTTGGATTCTTTTCTATCTGATTCATCAGGAAAACCCAAGAATTTTGGAGTGGGCAGCCTATCCCTTCTCCAGAGGATCTTTCCAACCCAGGAATTGAACCAGTGTCTCCTGCATTGTAGCTGGATATAGATATATAGACACACACACACACACATGGCTTCCCCAGTGGCACTAATGGTAAAGAACCTTACAGCCAACTCAGGAGACCTAAGAGAGGGAGATTCAATCCCGGGGTCAGGAAGACCTGACTTGTTTAGTCTCTCAGTCGTGACTAACTCGTTTGAGACCCCATGGACTATAGCTCATCAAGCTCCACTGTTGATGGGATTTTCCAGGTAATATTCCTAGAGTAGGTTGTCATTTCCTCCTGCAGAGAATCTTCCCGACCCAGGGATCAAACCTGTGAATCCTGAGTCTACAAAATGTATATAATTTTATTTACTTGAAGCCCAGTAATGGAGAAGGAGAGGAAGTTTATTGGTTCAGGTATCTTGCCTTTGGCCTTCTTTTGCATTAGACGAGATATTATTCCTCTTATTAGCATGAAGTCAACTGAATAGGGACCATAAATACATCTTCAAAATATCTTCAATTTACTGTATTCTTCTACTGTTTAGATGAAAGTTACAGGCCCTGTCCACAATCAAGGGATGGTTACTACAACAATTTATGAATACCAGGATTCGAGAGCTATGGAGTCCATCTTAGAATTTTGACTGCCACGTATGGCTAAACTTAGATGTATCTACCTTAAGATGCATTTTCTTATTTAAGTTTTATTTTTCCTAGCCACACTGAGGCTGGACACCAAAGTGTTCCTTTATTAATCTATCATTTTATGTGAAAGTCACTCAGTCATATCAGACTCTTTGCAATACCATGGACTATAATTCACCAAGCACCTCTGTCCATGGAATCCTGGAGTGGTTGTCATGCCATTCTCCAGGGGATCTCCCTGACCCAGGGATCAAACCTAGGTTTCCTACAGTTTAGGGAGATTCTTTACTGTCTGAGCAACCAGGAAAGCCCACCACCACAGGGGAGCTACATTTTAACTGTTATTATGCTTGAAGAATGAAGTAAATGGGGTAGCAAAGAGTCGGACATGACTGAGCAACTAATACATGATGATGATCTTTTTATGGGATCTCGTTAAAAAATCTTCCACAAAACAAATACTAAGGGGCTTTCCCTGGTGGCCCAGTGGGTAAGGACACCGCCTTGCAGTGCAAGGGGCGCTGGTTCGAGCCCTGGCCTGGGAAGATCCCATGTGCCATGGAGCGGCTGGACTGATGTGTTCAATTGCCGAGCCGGAGCTCTGGTGCGCATGTGCCCAGAGCCGGTGCTCTGCGACGACAGACGCCACTGCGATGGGAGGCCCACAGTAGCCAAAGAACAAAGACAGGTGAAAATAGAGAAATGAAAGACCAATGGCAATGGCCCGCCCGCCCCTCCCCCCCCCCACCCCACCCCCCAAAAAGATAAATAAATAAAAAAAAATAAAATGTTAAAAAAAAAAAACAAAAAAAAACCCAAATACTAAATATATATGTCCCAGGCAGTAATTAGCTGATAAGCTGATTTTCCTCACTTATCAGTGATACCAGTGCTTTTTGTTAAATCTAATCATCATTTTTTACTATGACAATATTTTCTCTCAATCTCTCATTTCACTTTTTCTTTACTCACGAAACAGTGGATAGAGCTACTATGATTTAAGTCTAAATAGTCAACAGGACAATAACTGAAACCTTGATTTGTATGACTTCCTGATTTCTATAGTATAATTACTTCCACCCTGACCTGTTTGAAGCTATTAATGTGTGATCAATGAATATGCAGTAGGAAACAGATGCAGAGAAGCACATTATTCTAGTGTATTTCCTCTGTACAAATAAAATACATATAAGTAATTTCAGAGGCATAGATTATAGTTAAATATAGTAAAATAGCCTCTGTGTTGAATAGTCATATTTTGATTCTTATAATCTTACTCTTAAAAACTGCTATGTAGACCCCTGAAATCTTAAGAATTATAACTGGTCTTATTCTTTTTTCTGCTAGACAAAACCAACAGCCCTCATACTTAGTCACCAATGAAAATGCATGTTTAAAACAGATTCCTTTTTTTCCTTCCTTCCCTTCTTCCTTCCTTCCATCCTCTCTAGCTCTCACTCTTGCTCTCTTTCCTTCCATGTTTCTTCTGCTAAAATTCTTATTATAAGAATGCTTTTACTATAAATTTTAAAACTTACAACCAGAACTTTTACAAAATGTCTTTGCCTTTCATTATTCATTTATCTTACAACAAATTCTCCCTGTTTAATGGGTATGATTATTTTTCATAGAAGGATAACATTTGGAGAATACTGCTTGATTCTGTACCAAAATAAATACTCAATGGAATTAACTCCAAAGGATTTTTGAGTCTATTTTTCTTAAGTGACCCAGAGACTGTGGTTTAATTGAACCCTGTACTTTACATGCATGCATCTTTGAAATGTCTGTCACCAATGCATAAGACATCAACTCATCTCTGTGAAGACCACTGCTCCTTCTTGACTGTTCCTTCAGAAGTAACAGTTACAACCAGACATGGAAAAATGGGCTGGTTCTAAATTGGGAAAAGAGTATGTCAAGTTGGTATACTGTCAACCTGCTTGTTTAACTTATATACAGAGTACCTCATGTGAAATACCAGGCTGAACGAACTACAAGCTGGAATCAAGACTGCTGGGAGAAATATCAGTCACCTCAGACACCACTCTAATGACAGAAAGCAAAGAGGAACTAAAGGGCCTCTTAATGAAGCAGAAAGAGGAGAGTGAAAAGGCTGGCTTAAAATCAGCATTTAAAAACGAACATCATGGCATGATAGTCACAGCAAATGACTTCCTGTTTTAGTATAATTACTTCCACCCTGACCTGTTTGAAGCTATTAATGTGTGATCAATGAATATTCTGGGTTTGTATTTCCTCTGTACAAATAAAATACATATAAGTAATTTCAGAGGCATAGATTATAGTTAAATATAGTAAAATAGCCTCTGTGTTGAATAGTCATATTTTGATTCTTATAACCTTACTCTTAAAAACTGCTATGTAGACCCCTGAAATCTTAAGAATTATAACTGGTCTTATTCTTTTTTCTGCTAGACAAAACCAACAGCCCTCATACTTAGTCACCAATGAAAATGCATGTTTAAAACAGATTCCTTTTTTTCCTTCCTTCCCTTCTTCCTTCCTTCCATCCTCTCTAGCTCTCACTCTTGCTCTCTTTCCTTCCATGTTTCTTCTGCTAAAATTCTTATTATAAGAATGCTTTTACTATAAATTTTAAAACTTACAACCAGAACTTTTACAAAATGTCTTTGCCTTTCATTATTCATTTATCTTACAACAAATTCTCCCTGTTTAATGGGTATGATTATTTTTCATAGAAGGATAACATTTGGAGAATACTGCTTGATTCTGTACCAAAATAAATACTCAATGGAATTAACTCCAAAGGATTTTTGAGTCTATTTTTCTTAAGTGACCCAGAGACTGTGGTTTAATTGAACCCTGTACTTTACATGCATGCATCTTTGAAATGTCTGTCACCAATGCATAAGACATCAACTCATCTCTGTGAAGACCACTGCTCCTTCTTGACTGTTCCTTCAGAAGTAACAGTTACAACCAGACATGGAAAAATGGGCTGGTTCTAAATTGGGAAAAGAGTATGTCAAGTTGGTATACTGTCAACCTGCTTGTTTAACTTATATACAGAGTACCTCATGTGAAATACCAGGCTGAACGAACTACAAGCTGGAATCAAGACTGCTGGGAGAAATATCAGTCACCTCAGACACCACTCTAATGACAGAAAGCAAAGAGGAACTAAAGGGCCTCTTAATGAAGCAGAAAGAGGAGAGTGAAAAGGCTGGCTTAAAACTCAGCATTTAAAAAACGAACATCATGGCATCGATCCCATCACGTCACAGCAAACAGATGTGGAAACAATGGAAACAGTGACAGATTTTATTTTCTTGGGCTCCCAAATCACTCTGGGTGGTGACTGCAGCCATGAAATTAAAAGATACTTGTTCCTTGGAAGAAAAGTTATGACAAACTTAGTGTATTAAAAAGCAGAGACACCATTTTTCTGGCAAAGGTCCATATAGTCAAAGCTATGGGATTTTTTTTTCAGTAGTCTTATATGGATGTGAACGTTGGACCATAAAGAACGCTGAGTGCCAAAAAATCAGTGACTTTGAACTGTGGTGATAAGAGAAGATGTGAGAGACCCTTGGACTGCAAGGAGATCAAACCAGTGAATCCTAAAGGAAATAAGGAAATCAGCCCTGAATATTCTTTGTAAGGACTGATGCTGAAGCCGAAACGTCAATGTTTGGATCACCTGATGTGAAAAGCCAACACAATGGAAAAGACCCTGATGCTGGGAAGATTGAAGGTAGAAAGAGAAGGAGCAACAGACAACAAGATGTTTGAACGGCATCACCAACTCAAAGAACCTAAGTTTGAGCAAACTCTAGCAGATAGTGAAGGACAGAGAAGCCTAGCATGCTGCAGTCTGTGAGTTGCAAAGATGCAGCAAAACTGAGTGAGTGAACAACAGTTTTAAGACTATAAGTGAAGTGCTTTTTCCCCCCTTTTTTTTGAAATGTCTGTCACCAATGCATAAGACATCAACTCTCTGTGAAGACCACTGCTCCTTCTTGACTGTTCCTTCAGAAGTAACAGTTACAACCAGACATGGAAAAATGGGCTGGTTCTAAATTGGGAAAAGAGTATGTCAAGTTGGTATACTGTCAACCTGCTTGTTTAACTTATATACAGAGTACCTCATGTGAAATACCAGGCTGAACGAACTACAAGCTGGAATCAAGACTGCTGGGAGAAATATCAGTCACCTCAGACACCACTCTAATGACAGAAAGCAAAGAGGAACTAAAGGGCCTCTTAATGAAGCAGAAAGAGGAGAGTGAAAAGGCTGGCTTAAAACTCAGCATTTAAAAAACGAACATCATGGCATCGATCCCATCACGTCACAGCAAACAGATGTGGAAACAATGGAAACAGTGACAGATTTTATTTTCTTGGGCTCCCAAATCACTCTGGGTGGTGACTGCAGCCATGAAATTAAAAGATACTTGTTCCTTGGAAGAAAAGTTATGACAAACTTAGTGTTTTAAAAAAGCAGAGACACCATTTTTCTGGCAAAGGTCCATATAGTCAAAGCTATGGGATTTTTTTTTCAGTAGTCTTATATGGATGTGAACGTTGGACCATAAAGAACGCTGAGTGCCAAAAAATCAGTGACTTTGAACTGTGGTGATAAGAGAAGATGTGAGAGACCCTTGGACTGCAAGGAGATCAAACCAGTGAATCCTAAAGGAAATAAGGAAATCAGCCCTGAATATTCTTTGTAAGGACTGATGCTGAAGCCGAAACGTCAATGTTTGGATCACCTGATGTGAAAAGCCAACACAATGGAAAAGACCCTGATGCTGGGAAGATTGAAGGTAGAAAGAGAAGGAGCAACAGACAACAAGATGTTTGAACGGCATCACCAACTCAAAGAACCTAAGTTTGAGCAAACTCTAGCAGATAGTGAAGGACAGAGAAGCCTAGCATGCTGCAGTCTGTGAGTTGCAAAGATGCAGCAAAACTGAGTGAGTGAACAACAGTTTTAAGACTATAAGTGAAGCTGAATAAAAGGACAACTGGACTGACCAGCAAGAATATTCTTAATCCAAACTGCTTACTGACTTGAGATCAAAATAAAGGAAAACCTAATATTGGAAACCCTTAACACATTATTCATGGAAGACATTGGGTGCTGTCATTGTTTTAGATGGATTATGATAGTGAAATAATATCTGCTTTGAAGCTGAATGAGCCGAGTACAACACTATTTCACTATTGTACTAGTATTCTGGATTAGTCTCCCCCCCCCTTTTATTTTGGCTGAAAGAAACATACGAAATGCTAGAAACCTTTATTTATTTACTTTATTTCATGTCTAAAAGATACTATGATCTTTTGCATGTTTATAGTGTCAAGCTGAGTTTTGTAAGAGCTAAACTGATTTTAAGAATATTTCAAATACTGGACTTCCCTGTAGGGTTAAGATGCTAAAGAATATGCCTGCAATGCAAGAGACATGGTTTGGTACCTAGGTCAGGAAGATTCCCTTGGAGAAGAGAATGGTAACCCACTTCAGTATTCTTGCCCAAAGAAGTCCATGGACAGAGGAGTCTGGTGGGCTGCAACACATGGGGTCACAAAGAGTCGGACAGGACTGAATGACTAACACTTTCATATGTTCAGCCTTGCTCACTAGAGAGTAATGGCCTCAATGAAATGCTCGTAACATTTAAAATTCTTCTTTATAACAGTGTTTCAGATAAAAATAAACTGACGTGAGATTTACAGAATATCTAAAACAAATTGGATGCTTTGTTTTTCCTTTGAGAAAAAATTACAAGAATATCTAAACTGATGCTGAAGCCGAAACGTCAATGTTTGGATCACCTGATGTGAAAAGCCAACACAATGGAAAAGACCCTGATGCTGGGAAGATTGAAGGTAGAAAGAGAAGGAGCAACAGACAACAAGATGTTTGAACGGCATCACCAACTCAAAGAACCTAAGTTTGAGCAAACTCTAGCAGATAGTGAAGGACAGAGAAGCCTAGCATGCTGCAGTCTGTGAGTTGCAAAGATGCAGCAAAACTGAGTGAGTGAACAACAGTTTTAAGACTATAAGTGAAGCTGAATAAAAGGACAACTGGACTGACCAGCAAGAATATTCTTAATCCAAACTGCTTACTGACTTGAGATCAAAATAAAGGAAAACCTAATATTGGAAACCCTTAACACATTATTCATGGAAGACATTGGGTGCTGTCATTGTTTTAGATGGATTATGATAGTGAAATAATATCTGCTTTGAAGCTGAATGAGCCGAGTACAACACTATTTCACTATTGTACTAGTATTCTGGATTAGTCTCCCCCCCCCTTTTATTTTGGCTGAAAGAAACATACGAAATGCTAGAAACCTTTATTTATTTACTTTATTTCATGTCTAAAAGATACTATGGTCTTTTTCAGGTTTATATTGTCAAGCTGAGTTTTGTAAGAGCTAAACTGATTTTAAGAATATTTCAAATACTGGACTTCCCTGTAGGGTTAAGATGCTAAAGAATATGCCTGCAATGCAAGAGACATGGTTTGGTACCTAGGTCAGGAAGATTCCCTTGGAGAAGAGAATGGTAACCCACTTCAGTATTCTTGCCCAAAGAAGTCCATGGACAGAGGAGTCTGGTGGGCTGCAACACATGGGGTCACAAAGAGTCGGACAGGACTGAATGACTAACACTTTCATATGTTCAGCCTTGCTCACTAGAGAGTAATGGCCTCAATGAAATGCTCGTAACATTTAAAATTCTTCTTTATAACAGTGTTTCAGATAAAAATAAACTGACGCGTGAGATTTACAGAATATCTAAAACAAATTGGATGCTTTGTTTTTTCCTTTTTGAGTTATATAAACCAACATTAAGTTCTGACATGAGATAGTTTTAATCAGTTCAAAATGCCAATTACACAGATTATCTGATCCTATTAGCACTTGTCTCTCTAAATCTGATCTTTGCTAAATAGGTGGAGTTTTCTTCTGTACTGACGCACTGTCTTATTACCTAGGAAAGTCTGTCAGCTTTCAAGATTGTATTACTTTCTCCTATAACCTTTTATGTAAAGGTGCCACAAAGCTTCCTTCCTTTTCGCTTCATATTAATTAGAGCTATTTCCTTCATATTTATATTCATTTCTTGGTATGAGATACAGCCAAATAAAAGGTTATTTGGGATACAACTTTCTAGGTAGAAAAGACAACTTGCCATTAAAGCAAACCTTTCCTGCATGTATGAGAATCTTAAAAAAAGTTTCCAGAGGCCAGCCAGCCTGATTTATTCCAATAGGTGCATCGATGTTATATTGTCCTGCCCTTCATACACCTGGCTTCAACAGAATCTATCAGGAATTGGAATTAAAAGGAATAGTCCTAATTTTGCATAAACTGCCATGCCTGTGAATATTACATGTCTAGATGATATTTTCTGCTTTTCATGAAACCTTTAAGGACTGCAGCAAATGTGCAGAAGAAAACAAAATGATATGGTATCTCTCATTTCAAAGCTAAGGGAACGATGCACTTAGAGAATGAAACCCTCAGTTGGTTGTGTTAGGAAAATAATGTGTATTTTTAAAAGACAGACTGCTATTAGGGTCTACTGTGTCAATAAAATATCCCTGCCTCTATATTTACCCAGTGGTTTTTAGTGAATTCTGAGAGAATCTTAACATTATGATCAATCAGGTCAATTACAGGGTGGAGGTATTACATGATAGTACTATTTGCATGATAAACTTTCTTTTATCCTTTACACTGTTTCAAACCTGCACCTGCTTACACAGCTGCAGAAAGAAAAAAAGCAACAAAAAGCAGAGTTTTTGAAATATTATGGTAAATTACAGCAACGGGATGGGGTTAAACAGGGCAAGCTTCTAGGCTAGGACGTGCATCACACCAATGAGCTATGAATCCATGTTTGCTTCTATTCAACTTTTTCTTGTGCCAGAAATGTATGGAGGATGTGTGATAACAAATACAAAAGCAGGTGTTTGATAATATTATAAAATGGAGTCATAATAAAAGCTGTGTCCAGCAAAGTACCCTAAGCACATCTCCATGCAGATGAACAGAACACAGGAGATCACTGAACCAGCAGTAACACATTCCACAAATCTGATCTTTGCTAAATAGGTGGAGTTTTCTTCTGTACTGACGCACTGTCTTATTACCTAGGAAAGTCTGTCAGCTTTCAAGATTGTATTACTTTCTCCTATAACCTTTTATGTAAAGGTGCCACAAAGCTTCCTTCCTTTTCGCTTCATATTAATTAGAGCTATTTCCTTCATATTTATATTCATTTCTTGGTATGAGATACAGCCAAATAAAAGGTTATTTGGGATACAACTTTCTAGGTAGAAAAGACAACTTGCCATTAAAGCAAACCTTTCCTGCATGTATGAGAATCTTAAAAAAAGTTTCCAGAGGCCAGCCAGCCTGATTTATTCCAATAGGTGCATCGATGTTATATTGTCCTGCCCTTCATACACCTGGCTTCAACAGAATCTATCAGGAATTGGAATTAAAAGGAATAGTCCTAATTTTGCATAAGCTGCCATGCCTGTGAATATTACATGTCTAGATGATATTTTCTGCTTTTCATGAAACCTTTAAGGACTGCAGCAAATGTGCAGAAGAAAACAAAATGATATGGTATCTCTCATTTCAAAGCTAAGGGAACGATGCACTTAGAGAATGAAACCCTCAGTTGGTTGTGTTAGGAAAATAATGTGTATTTTTAAAAGACAGACTGCTATTAGGGTCTACTGTGTCAATAAAATATCCCTGCCTCTATATTTACCCAGTGGTTTTTAGTGAATTCTGAGAGAATCTTAACATTATGATCAATCAGGTCAATTACAGGGTGGAGGTATTACATGATAGTACTATTTGCATGATAAACTTTCTTTTATCCTTTACACTGTTTCAAACCTGCACCTGCTTACACAGCTGCAGAAAGAAAAAAAGCAACAAAAAGCAGAGTTTTTGAAATATTATGGTAAATTACAGCAACGGGATGGGGTTAAACAGGGCAAGCTTCTAGGCTAGGACGTGCATCACACCAATGAGCTATGAATCCATGTTTGCTTCTATTCAACTTTTTCTTGTGCCAGAAATGTATGGAGGATGTGTGATAACAAATACAAAAGCAGGTGTTTGATAATATTATAAAATGGAGTCATAATAAAAGCTGTGTCCAGCAAAGTACCCTAAGCACATCTCCATGCAGATGAACAGAACACAGGAGATCACTGAACCAGCAGTAACACATTCCACAAACTGATATGTTTTCCATGAGACAAAGCTTTTATTTCTGATGAAAGGCACTGGTGATTTATTGTGCAAAATATTTCAAACTAACAGATTTTTAAAAATCAGAGATTTACCAAAATAGAGATCACATATATAGCCTATATAAAAAGCATATGCTGTCACACACAAAAGATAACATGCTTACATAGGGTCCATAATAATTCTTAGGTGTATCATCTTAAAAACAACTACATGACTGAGAAAAAAATCACTAGATATTTCAAAAATACTGCTATCACTTTTCTGCTACGTATGGTAGAAAGTTTCGTATTTTTTTGTATTTTAGGTGTGTATATGTTTCAAATAAGGGGTTGTATATTTATATAAAGCAAAAGTTAAATAAGAATGGAATAGGTTCCTAGGGCTTCCCTGGTGGTCCAGTGGGTAAAGAGCCCACCTTGTAGTGCAAGGGCCACTGGTTCGATCCCTGGCCCAGGAGGATCCCACATGCAGCAGAGTGGATGGACCAGTGTGTCCAATTACGAGCCAGCACTCTGGAACACATGCACCCAGAGCCAGTGCTCTCCAACAAGAGAGGCTACTGCAATGGGAGGCTCACACATGCCAAAGAACAAAGATAGATGAAAATAATTTTTAAAAAAAAAACAATAAAAGAGGTAAAACTTTTAAAAAGTAGTAAAGTTTTCTAACGATAAAGTAGATTTAAACATACTAATGATCAGTTTCATTTGCCTCAAAAGTAAAACTATTATATATAAATACATATATATACAACCATACATACAGATATCTATATATATACATTTGTATCTATGTATATCTATATTTAACTCACCATACACAGTTCCAGCTAAGATAAAGAAGTAACTATCTTCTCATCATAGACAGCAACGGGATGGGGTTAAACAGGGCAAGCTTCTAGGCTAGGACGTGCATCACACCAATGAGCTATGAATCCATGTTTGCTTCTATTCAACTTTTTCTTGTGCCAGAAATGTATGGAGGATGTGTGATAACAAATACAAAAGCAGGTGTTTGATAATATTATAAAATGGAGTCATAATAAAAGCTGTGTCCAGCAAAGTACCCTAAGCACATCTCCATGCAGATGAACAGAACACAGGAGATCACTGAACCAGCAGTAACACATTCCACAAACTGATATGTTTTCCATGAGACAAAGCTTTTATTTCTGATGAAAGGCACTGGTGATTTATTGTGCAAAATATTTCAAACTAACAGATTTTTAAAAATCAGAGATTTACCAAAATAGAGATCACATATATAGCCTATATAAAAAGCATATGCTGTCACACACAAAAGATAACATGCTTACATAGGGTCCATAATAATTCTTAGGTGTATCATCTTAAAAACAACTACATGACTGAGAAAAAAATCACTAGATATTTCAAAAATACTGCTATCACTTTTCTGCTACGTATGGTAGAAAGTTTCGTATTTTTTTGTATTTTAGGTGTGTATATGTTTCAAATAAGGGGTTGTATATTTATATAAAGCAAAAGTTAAATAAGAATGGAATAGGTTCCTAGGGCTTCCCTGGTGGTCCAGTGGGTAAAGAGCCCACCTTGTAGTGCAAGGGCCACTGGTTCGATCCCTGGCCCAGGAGGATCCCACATGCAGCAGAGTGGATGGACCAGTGTGTCCAATTACGAGCCAGCACTCTGGAGCACATGCACCCAGAGCCAGTGCTCTCCAACAAGAGAGGCTACTGCAATGGGAGGCTCACACATGCCAAAGAACAAAGATAGATGAAAATAATTTTTAAAAAAAAAACAATAAAAGAGGTAAAACTTTTAAAAAGTAGTAAAGTTTTCTAACGATAAAGTAGATTTAAACATACTAATGATCAGTTTCATTTGCCTCAAAAGTAAAACTATTATATATAAATACATATATATACAACCATACATACAGATATCTATATATATACATTTGTATCTATGTATATCTATATTTAACTCACCATACACAGTTCCAGCTAAGATAAAGAAGTAACTGTCTTCTCATCATAGACAGCCATAAACTGAATGAAAGGCAGCAGTTTTTAAATGTTGACAATAAGAGCACAGGACTATACTCCCTAAGCAAAGGAATAAAAATAATAGAGCCAGGGGATGAGCCAAGCTTCTGCTTAGAAGTACTTTTTGGAAAGAAGTGTACCAATTAGAGGACAAGATCCTGAGGAGTTAAGGAGATTTAAGACCAAGGAGGAAACACTGGCCAGAATCTACAGGCAGAGTAGCAAAGAAAAGAGATCTACACAGAGAAACACCTGCAGACATCTGCAAAGGGAATCATCTTGATACACTTACCAATGAGGACGTTCACTCACATAGAATGGAGAATAAAGACAAGGATGTCACAAACTGAAAAATGCACAGAACCTACAGAGAACTGGACAGTAATTTGAGTTCCAGTAACAGTATTCCTGGAATATTCAGTACAGATTTGAGTATAGTTATAATTTACTAAATTCTGGATTATAGGCTCCTCTAGACCAACCCTAATAAAGCATCAAAACAAGGCTCAAACTTTTAAAGTCCATGTTTCAAAACACTTTCAGGGAAGATGATAAGCTCAATATTCAATAATACTAAATACTCAGTACCTTAGATCTCATCAAATTTAAGAACCACCTGAAACTTCATGTTGAAAAGGGATGATGAAAAGTACACTATTTGGAATTTTAAAAAATAATTGATGAAATTAACTGACAGTTACCACAAAAGAAAGGATCATTCAACTTGACAACAAAGCAATAAAAATTATCCAAACTGAAACACACACACGCACACATACACACACAGAGTATATTTACTAAGAACAAAAAACTGACAGATTCTTACTCCATGACTAGTGGTGAAATAGAGACTAGTCTAATTAACAGAGTAACAGATGTGTAATTGTCGATCATGAAAGCAATAAAGAATATTCATGGAAACAATCACTCCAAACTAAAAATAACTCAAAATCATATTCATAGGTAAATGGATGAACAAATTGTGGTAGAACTATAATTATACTCTGTAATAGTAATAAACTAATGCTAAGTGCAAACATACAGATTTGTCTAAAAAACACTGTGATTCCCCCTCAAATATATTAACACACAAATGGCTATTTTTATGAAAGTAAAAGAAGATAATTTATTAGTGACAGATGTAACATCAGTCATTGCCTTAGTCTGGGAATCGACATCAAAAGGTGATAGAGGAACTTTTGAGGGTAATAGAAGCAATTATGTCATAATATGTATTTGTCAAAACTCAACTTCATACATCCCATTTCAATAAGTTCAGGTATAAATCTATAGTCAGAAATAGAAACAGGAAATATTTGGGAAGCCGAGTAACAAAACTTAATGTCCCTAGGATAAAAGCAAGGTACTATAATTAGTCTGCCGAGTCTGACATCAGTGATGGGAACTGGAGGCATACAAAATGCTAACTAACATTATCTTAATACCTTTTATTCCTATTTTATAATCCATATATGAAAAAGAGTGTTTGTTGAATCTATAAATAATTCTCATAGCTTTACATGAAACTAATGGATAAGATACTCTAACTTGAGTGATTAATGTTTGTGTTAGCTGTATTCAGTTGCAGTAGCAAAGTGCCATAGATTTTAATTAGAACCACCCTGCATCAAAACAAGGCTCAAACTTTTAAAGTCCATGTTTCAAAACACTTTCAGGGAAGATGATAAGCTCAATATTCAATAATACTAAATACTCAGTACCTTAGATCTCATCAAATTTAAGAACCACCTGAAACTTCATGTTGAAAAGGGATGATGAAAAGTACACTATTTGGAATTTTAAAAAATAATTGATGAAATTAACTGACAGTTACCACAAAAGAAAGGATCATTCAACTTGACAACAAAGCAATAAAAATTATCCAAACTGAAACACACACACGCACACATACACACACAGAGTATATTTACTAAGAACAAAAAACTGACAGATTCTTACTCCATGACTAGTGGTGAAATAGAGACTAGTCTAATTAACAGAGTAACAGATGTGTAATTGTCGATCATGAAAGCAATAAAGAATATTCATGGAAACAATCACTCCAAACTAAAAATAACTCAAAATCATATTCATAGGTAAATGGATGAACAAATTGTGGTAGAACTATAATTATACTCTGTAATAGTAATAAACTAATGCTAAGTGCAAACATACAGATTTGTCTAAAAAACACTGTGATTCCCCCTCAAATATATTAACACACAAATGGCTATTTTTATGAAAGTAAAAGAAGATAATTTATTAGTGACAGATGTAACATCAGTCATTGCCTTAGTCTGGGAATCGACATCAAAAGGTGATAGAGGAACTTTTGAGGGTAATAGAAGCAATTATGTCATAATATGTATTTGTCAAAACTCAACTTCATACATCCCATTTCAATAAGTTCAGGTATAAATCTATAGTCAGAAATAGAAACAGGAAATATTTGGGAAGCCGAGTAACAAAACTTAATGTCCCTAGGATAAAAGCAAGGTACTATAATTAGTCTGCCGAGTCTGACATCAGTGATGGGAACTGGAGGCATACAAAATGCTAACTAACATTATCTTAATACCTTTTATTCCTATTTTATAATCCATATATGAAAAAGAGTGTTTGTTGAATCTATAAATAATTCTCATAGCTTTACATGAAACTAATGGATAAGATACTCTAACTTGAGTGATTAATGTTTGTGTTAGCTGTATTCAGTTGCAGTAGCAAAGTGCCATAGACTGGGTGGGTGGCTTACAAGAACAGAAGTCTTTCACAGTTCCGGAGGCTGAGAAGTTAAAGATCTAGGTCATGGTCAGTTCAGGGTTTGGTGAGAGACTGTTTCCTGATTCATGGACAATCATTTTCTTTCTGTCCTCTCACATAGCAGAAGAGATGAGAATACTCTTTGGGGTCTCTTTTATAAAGGAATTTATCTCATTCATAAATGTTCCATGCTTATGACTTAATCACCTCCCCTCTCCAAGGTCTCACCTCCAAATAACAACACTCTACATATCTGCTTCAACATATGGATGAGGGCATAAAGATACATCCTATATCAATTCTTTAATACTGCCATTAATTATATTAATTGTCACACATCCCTTTCTTCTGATTTTTTTGTTGTGTTGAACAGATCAGTCCTTTTATTTAATTCTATTTGGTCTGCACTTCCCTAGCCCTTTCCAACAAAAACATGAGCTGCCACAGCATCAGTCTCAAGTCTTTATCATCTACCAATTAAACCTGCTTTACTTTAAGAACTGCAAGGAACCTTCACCACCTGACTCAGGGCAAATTCCTTCATCAGGAAACTTCGCCAAACTCTAGCACAAACTCTTCTAATAGCTTAGGAACCTGTCACCCGAAGGAACCCAGCACATTAAAATACCTGACGGAGAAAGCCTGACTGAGGCTGCCCAAAGAATGTACCATTTGTTCCGTAAAAAAAACAGATGCATCAAGAAGGTGATAGAGGAACTTTTGAGGGTAATAGAAGCAATTATGTCATAATATGTATTTGTCAAAACTCAACTTCATACATCCCATTTCAATAAGTTCAGGTATAAATCTATAGTCAGAAATAGAAACAGGAAATATTTGGGAAGCCGAGTAACAAAACTTAATGTCCCTAGGATAAAAGCAAGGTACTATAATTAGTCTGCCGAGTCTGACATCAGTGATGGGAACTGGAGGCATACAAAATGCTAACTAACATTATCTTAATACCTTTTATTCCTATTTTATAATCCATATATGAAAAAGAGTGTTTGTTGAATCTATAAATAATTCTCATAGCTTTACATGAAACTAATGGATAAGATACTCTAACTTGAGTGATTAATGTTTGTGTTAGCTGTATTCAGTTGCAGTAGCAAAGTGCCATAGACTGGGTGGGTGGCTTACAAGAACAGAAGTCTTTCACAGTTCCGGAGGCTGAGAAGTTAAAGATCTAGGTCATGGTCAGTTCAGGGTTTGGTGAGAGACTGTTTCCTGATTCATGGACAATCATTTTCTTTCTGTCCTCTCACATAGCAGAAGAGATGAGAATACTCTTTGGGGTCTCTTTTATAAAGGAATTTATCTCATTCATAAATGTTCCATGCTTATGACTTAATCACCTCCCTCCCCAAGGTCTCACCTCCAAATAACAACACTCTACATATCTGCTTCAACATATGGATGAGGGCATAAAGATACATCCTATATCAATTCTTTAATACTGCCATTAATTATATTAATTGTCACACATCCCTTTCTTCTGATTTTTTTGTTGTGTTGAACAGATCAGTCCTTTTATTTAATTCTATTTGGTCTGCACTTCCCTAGCCCTTTCCAACAAAAACATGAGCTGCCACAGCATCAGTCTCAAGTCTTTATCATCTACCAATTAAACCTGCTTTACTTTAAGAACTGCAAGGAACCTTCACCACCTGACTCAGGGCAAATTCCTTCATCAGGAAACTTCGCCAAACTCTAGCACAAACTCTTCTAATAGCTTAGGAACCTGTCACCCGAAGGAACCCAGCCACATTAAAATACCTGACGGAGAAAGCCTGACTGAGGCTGCCCAAAGAATGTACCATTTGTTCCAGTCAACATCTCCTTTTCCTTGAGCATTATTTTAAAAAGAACTTACAGTTTTTAAAAATTCTATCATGGTGTTTTTGTGATAGAGTATATGCATGTACTTCATGCAACATAGAATTGTTTTTCTCAAGGACCTGAAAAGTTTTCCTTTGAAATATCCATTAAGAAGGATAGGGTAGGGCTTCCCTGGTGGTCCAGTGGGTACTGCCTTGCAGCACAAGGGGCGCCAGTTCGATCTCTGGCCTGGGAGGATCCCACGTGCCGTGGAGTCACTGGACCGATGTGCCCAATTACCGAGCTGGAGCTCTGAACTTCCTCTACTATCATTAGCTACAGAATAAAATCTGCTTTTACCATTTTAACTGATGACTACCTTTGTTTATTTTTGACCAGAGTTAAACTGATGATGCTGCATAGTGTGGTTAAACATGCAAACAATTTTTCAGAATGGACAAATGAGTCAATACTAAGACAGATTTCATCTTACAAATTACCTCCATTATTAAGCTTAAATTGTATTTATAGTGAGTACTTTATTTTTAGTCAATAAAATTAAACTTATATTAAAGTTGATAACCTTCAAAATCCACTTTTTGAAAATCTACTTAATAAATAGTTATTGAACATTCAAAAACTTTGATTAACCTTATAATACTTTTTTTTTTTTTTCTGATTGTAAGCATCTGTTGAATTTATATCACTCCTTATTCCCATGAATCTAGTCAAGGAAAACATAACTTTAGTAAATATAGAAGCAGAATACAATAAATAAAGCACTTCAATTATAAAAAGCAACGCATTGTATACTGTTTAAAAAAAGCATATTTAAAAATAAAATAAAATAAATAAAAAGTGCATTCTCAGAATATTCTTTCAGAAACTGAATCATTTACATAAATTACTTGTTTCATATTTCTCAGGAAATAGTCACTAAAATTTGATTAAATAAAGTCAGTTAGGTTTACAAACTCTGATGAACAAAAGATTCTTTAGGAATTTTTAGATATATTAAAAACTATCCCAAGAGTGCAAACCAATCAGAGGTAAATACCTATCCTCTTCCTTTGTGCTATCTTTACATTTAATTCTAAATCCTAAACCTGTTCTATATTATTTTTAAAGTATCTTTTTATTTTTAAACATATTTCATTTTAAAATGACTTTAATTGGATTATTTTGTTATTTTAGAGTAAATGGTCATCTAGATTTATTTTTTTTTACCTCAACTGACAGCATCTTTTGCATTTATGAGTGAAAAGATAGGGAGATGGATAGATTAGATAGATATTGTATATTACGGATTGCAAGCAATTATTATAAGAGAAAAATAACCTGACTGTACTGATTAAAATAAAACATTTCTGCAAGACATAAATTATAATTGCTTTGCTGAACTTAAGCTGCACTTTACACCCTGAATAAATTAGGCCATTATTATTCTATGTTCAAATTCCTAAGGGTACCTTGCCTTTGGTTTGTATCTATTTAATTCAGATCAGTTAGTGAACACCTTTGGTTAATGTCATGATATTTCCATTATGAAATTCAAACTCTGCTGAAAGAAGTGTGTCAAGTTGCTACCCTTTGGTGAAGGTACATTCATTAAAGACTCTTTGATTTTGGAGATTCTTTAGAATGTGTTTCAAGAAAAGAAGTTATTAAGAAACACTGTGCAAAGATTCAATTGATTCACAGAATCTCTTTCTTGCTAACATGTGCTATTTTTGTCCATTTATCTTTTCTAATAAAGTCTTTCATAATTTTTCTTTTTCTTCACTTCAATTGTCCTGTTCCAATCCATTTTCCTGCACTCCCCTATCCAATATATTTACCTGTCACATTTTTATTATTTTCCAATGAATCCTATGAAGAAGAGCTATTTCAGCTGAGTAGAGCTCACAGTGTTCATTAGAGCCAATCAATTGTGTGAGTAGTGGTAATGAATAATCAGAATATCTGAAAAATTATCAAAATAGAAAAGACTAATAAATATAAATGAGATAGGATTAATCATTCCCTGAATATTACCAGAATAATATTGCTCTTGATTTCATATGAAATGAAAATAAAGTCAGTTAGGTTTACAAACTCTGATGAACAAAAGATTCTTTAGGAATTTTTAGATATATTAAAAACTATCCCAAGAGTGCAAACCAATCAGAGGTAAATACCTATCCTCTTCCTTTGTGCTATCTTTACATTTAATTCTAAATCCTAAACCTGTTCTATATTATTTTTAAAGTATCTTTTTATTTTTAAACATATTTCATTTTAAAATGACTTTAATTGGATTATTTTGTTATTTTAGAGTAAATGGTCATCTAGATTTATTTTTTTTTACCTCAACTGACAGCATCTTTTGCATTTATGAGTGAAAAGATAGGGAGATGGATAGATTAGATAGATATTGTATATTACGGATTGCAAGCAATTATTATAAGAGAAAAATAACCTGACTGTACTGATTAAAATAAAACATTTCTGCAAGACATAAATTATAATTGCTTTGCTGAACTTAAGCTGCACTTTACACCCTGAATAAATTAGGCCATTATTATTCTATGTTCAAATTCCTAAGGGTACCTTGCCTTTGGTTTGTATCTATTTAATTCAGATCAGTTAGTGAACACCTTTGGTTAATGTCATGATATTTCCATTATGAAATTCAAACTCTGCTGAAAGAAGTGTGTCAAGTTGCTACCCTTTGGTGAAGGTACATTCATTAAAGACTCTTTGATTTTGGAGATTCTTTAGAATGTGTTTCAAGAAAAGAAGTTATTAAGAAACACTGTGCAAAGATTCAATTGATTCACAGAATCTCTTTCTTGCTAACATGTGCTATTTTTGTCCATTTATCTTTTCTAATAAAGTCTTTCATAATTTTTCTTTTTCTTCACTTCAATTGTCCTGTTCCAATCCATTTTCCTGCACTCCCCTATCCAATATATTTACCTGTCACATTTTTATTATTTTCCAATGAATCCTATGAAGAAGAGCTATTTCAGCTGAGTAGAGCTCACAGTGTTCATTAGAGCCAATCAATTGTGTGAGTAGTGGTAATGAATAATCAGAATATCTGAAAAATTATCAAAATAGAAAAGACTAATAAATATAAATGAGATAGGATTAATCATTCCCTGAATATTACCAGAATAATATTGCTCTTGATTTCATATGAAATGAAAATTACAAAACATTTATCAATTTGTTCTATCCTGAATACAAATATCAGATCATATAGGATGTTCTCATGGATACAGAAAATGGAAAATGCTAGGAAAAGATGGTCTATATATAAAGTTTAAGTCATAAATTTAAAGTGTTTGCAGGCATAAGGATTTAGGGTCTCAAGCATTTTCAGAAATCACATTTAGAAGCTTGCAAACACTTGATGTGCTTGACAGTTTATTCTTTCTTAGTTTAACTAAACTCATGGGCAAGAATCCCACTGAGAACAAAAGCATTATTATTCATTAGTTTATTTTCTTGACCTTGAGAAGTCAGGACCGTGTGCTGACAATCTAGTGATATATAGGTAAATTAAAAAATAGAAGACAGAGGAAGTAAGTAAAATGCTTAAGTAGGAAGAAATGTTAAGAAAAATGTTATTTTCTCTAGGCTTGAGGTAAAAGATTAGATTATAGTTTGCAAAATCAAGGGCATATAGGAATGGCACACAATGATCATGATTTATGGAAGTATTTTGGAAGGCAGAAAATTAATATATATTCTAAAAGTTCTGTTTTGTTCTGAACTGCTCTCTGTCCTCTCACATCACACTTCTTAAATGTGATAGTGATTTAAAATACACACACATATATATTATCACAGTAATTTATTCTAATTAAAATAAACAGTAGAAGCAATTCTACTTCAGGCTTGCACTTAGCTTTAGGCTTAAATATCAAAATCATTTCTAGAATACTTACATTTAGAGTTTTGAAATTTGAATACCTCAATAATGTCCGGTCCTGGGAATTTTAAGAATTAAAATTGATGAAACACTGGTTTAAGTTTAAATTACTCTGGATAGTTAAATAGACTACAATCTCAATTCTAACTTCCTGTCGTTTCCTTTCCTCCAAAACTATAAGAAATCATTAACTATACAATGCAAAAAATAAAGTCTCTGAGGTCACAGGAGTCAAGTAATGATAATATGATATATTTCATGAACTTCCTAAGACAAAAATCACAGTACATTCCATGGCAGAATATAGCTTATATAATGTCATATGCTCCATGACAGTACTTAGGGTCCTCAAAAATATTTAAATGGCTTAATTGCTTTTCTGTTAGTAAGGTATTTTCATTGGAAACGTTTTCAATTTATTGTTTTTATATGTTTCATTTTCCATGAATTCACAGCAAAACTCTTACATAAGTTATATTATTTGCATTTAACCATTCAGAAGTCTCTGTCTTTAAAAAAAAAAAAAAGTAACTCAAATTTATATACCTATTTCTTTATACATTTCCAAATGCCAACTGTCTTTTAACAAAGATGAATTGTTAAAGTATTAGCAACTGGCAACTTAGTTGGGTGGATGACAACATTGGTTGTCCACAGTCAAGAACCTATCCTAAATGGAATAGGAATTAAAAAAATAAATACATAAAGGGTAGGGGGTCACCAGAAAAGAGAAGCTTAAAAAAAAAAAAAAAAGCTTGAGATTGAAATATTGGCATGATCATTACTTAAATCCACTCATTATTGCAAACACTATAGGTATAGTTGGAGCTTCCCAGGTAGTACTAGTGCTCAAGACCCCAATGTAGGATATAGACTTAAGAGACATGGGTTCAAACCGTGGGTCAGAAAGGCAAAGCAACCACTCCAGTGTTCTTGCCTGGAGAATCCCATGGACAGAGGAGCCTGGCAGGTTATCATCCAGAGGGCTGCAAAGAGTCAGACTAAACTGACTTAGCACGCACACAGTATATAGTTTAAAATCTTGCCGATCAGTAAATAACACTTTTTCATTTTCATTTGTAAGTAATGTTTTATTTAACTAGAAATTTCCTTGGTGTTGCTACATGAGAAATATAATGTCCAACTAATTCTGTTTTGGATATTAACATTCATTTTTTTTTTTTTTTTTAGTTTTGATCTCTTTTATTGGTTTTGTATTTATTTATTTTCATCCATCTTTACTCTCTGGCCTGTGTGGGCCTCCCACTGCTGTGGCCTCTCTCCTGGCAGAGCTCCAGCTCTGCGTGCATGTGCTCCAGAGCACTGGCTCTCAACTGTACACACTGGTCCAGCCGCTCTGTGGCACATGGGATCTTCCTGGGACAGGGATCGAACCAGTGACCCTTGCACTGCAAAGCAGACTCTTTACCCAATGGACCACCAGGGAAGCCCTGGGTGTTAACTTTTGTTCTACCTGTCTGGCAATTTTTAGAGTTTTTTGTTTCCATTACTGAGCTCGACATTTTTACCAGTATTTTGGCTCAGCTCTGCTAAGCCTAAACCTGAATTTGCTTTTTTGATTCTTTTAATTCAAAATCTTTTTAAATTAAATAGAATAGCTTCTACTATTTCTGAAAAGTCTGTTTCTCATCGTATCTTTTTATACTAAATGTCCATCCCTTGTATTTTAGGTTTTTTTGCATTGTTATTTAATTTTCTTATCCTTTTTTCCATTATTTTTATTTTAAAAATATGTTTGTATTGTTTATTGTCCTTGGTCTTTCAGAATAATAATGTGGGTCATAATAGCAACATGTATTGGAAAAATTGCATGTGGACATATTACATCGTAAAATTATCTTTTTATACCACATAATATGTTCTAATATAGTAATAGAAAAGCTCAATTGTCTTCCCCTGTTTCCTCTTCCTCTTCTCTTTTTCCACCTTTTATGATTCAGTCTGTTACCTGTCTCTTCCAAAGCTTATTCTACTAGCAACAACTTTACTACTGTTTTACTAATTTCCTCAAAAAGAAGTTTAGCTGAGTAAACACTTATGGACAGAGGAGCCTGGCAGGTTATCATCCAGAGGGCTGCAAAGAGTCAGACTAAACTGACTTAGCACGCACACAGTATATAGTTTAAAATCTTGCCGATCAGTAAATAACACTTTTTCATTTTCATTTGTAAGTAATGTTTTATTTAACTAGAAATTTCCTTGGTGTTGCTACATGAGAAATATAATGTCCAACTAATTCTGTTTTGGATATTAACATTCATTTTTTTTTTTTTTTTTAGTTTTGATCTCTTTTATTGGTTTTGTATTTATTTATTTTCATCCATCTTTACTCTCTGGCCTGTGTGGGCCTCCCACTGCTGTGGCCTCTCTCCTGGCAGAGCTCCAGCTCTGCGTGCATGTGCTCCAGAGCACTGGCTCTCAACTGTACACACTGGTCCAGCCGCTCTGTGGCACATGGGATCTTCCTGGGACAGGGATCGAACCAGTGACCCTTGCACTGCAAAGCAGACTCTTTACCCAATGGACCACCAGGGAAGCCCTGGGTGTTAACTTTTGTTCTACCTGTCTGGCAATTTTTAGAGTTTTTTGTTTCCATTACTGAGCTCGACATTTTTACCAGTATTTTGGCTCAGCTCTGCTAAGCCTAAACCTGAATTTGCTTTTTTGATTCTTTTAATTCAAAATCTTTTTAAATTAAATAGAATAGCTTCTACTATTTCTGAAAAGTCTGTTTCTCATCGTATCTTTTTATACTAAATGTCCATCCCTTGTATTTTAGGTTTTTTTGCATTGTTATTTAATTTTCTTATCCTTTTTTCCATTATTTTTATTTTAAAAATATGTTTGTATTGTTTATTGTCCTTGGTCTTTCAGAATAATAATGTGGGTCATAATAGCAACATGTATTGGAAAAATTGCATGTGGACATATTACATCGTAAAATTATCTTTTTATACCACATAATATGTTCTAATATAGTAATAGAAAAGCTCAATTGTCTTCCCCTGTTTCCTCTTCCTCTTCTCTTTTTCCACCTTTTATGATTCAGTCTGTTACCTGTCTCTTCCAAAGCTTATTCTACTAGCGACAACTTTACTACTGTTTTACTAATTTCCTCAGAGAGTGAGAGAGATCACTTTAGGTTTGATGCTATTTTCTTTGTGGATCTTTATGACATAAATCATGCTTGCTATTCAGATACAGCCTCTGGTTTATAAGGAGTGGAAGTCTCTGATTTCCAAGCCAGCAATGGGCAGTCTGAGTATTCTTTTTCCTTCTCTTGTGGAGGTAAAAGTTCAGTAATTATTGGCACAGTTCTGGGCCTGCTTCATGCTAAGCTACCAGCACTTTTACTCTACATTGCTTTGTAAATTCAGTGAAAAGCCAGCAATGTGAAAAAGGCAAAATGTGTTCTGATAGTGTTATAACCACAGGTTTGACCTGGTGAATCTCCAACCTCACTGCTAAAGAAGGACCTTCAAGAATCTAAGGACCACCTGAAGGAACTGATGTTTTCAAAAATATTACATATCACCAGGTGCTGGCACCAGGTTATAGGGGGAGGTGGTTTGTCTAAAGAAAGGGAAACCAGACTTGAACCAAAAAAAAAAAAAAAGAAGAAGCTGAAAGTTGCTGACATATTTCTCTGATTTTCAATTTTGTTGTCACTCAGATAGCAGTGGCTTTCTAATTAATGCTAGATAATTCATAGTACACTGAAAATAAGAATATTTATTACAGGTATTTTCTAGGCATTTATTTTACTTTAATAGATTTATTACTAAAATGCATGATTCCTAGAGTTTATATGTTATTTAATGTGTAATTTTCTTTGTTTTAATGGTGTCCTTAAAGATGACTGTTTAACAAAAAACTTGTTCTGTACAAATAACAACAAAAAAGGATTAATCCATAAGAACTTACTTTCCAAACTACAAAATAAAGCAAATATAGTAGGTACTATGCTAGCTTTACACTTCCAACCCAAAGGAGGATCTCTAAATATGTATTTTCATTTACAGTGTTTTTTCAAAATGATTTCACTATACATCAGCTTTTCAGAAGAAAAATAATTCCATCCTATAGATTTCATAGCTTTGCAAGGATCAGTTGCTGTTTGTTGCCATTTAGCCTCTAAATTGTGTTCGACTCTTTGAGACCCTATGTACTGCAGCCTGCCAGGCTCCTCTGTCCATGGGGTTTCCAGGCAAGAATACTGGAGTGTGTTACCATTTATTCCTCCAGGGGATCTTCCTGATCCAGAGATCAAATCCATATTTCCTGCATTGCAGACAGCTTCTTTACCTCTGAGTCACAGGGGAAGACCTTCAAAGATCAGTGGTGCTTGCAATTTTCTTGACCATGTTAGTAAACCACACAGCAAGGAAGGGTTTATGTATAGAGATCACCTCTGATTTAGTGTAAATAATTTCTCACGGTCCAAAACCCACATATCTGAACTAGTGTGCTCTAATGGCTTCCATTCCAATATTCATTAACTGCTACTCCACTCTCCTCTAATATATGTTTATTACATAAGTAGAATGTCAAACTAGTTCTTTTCCTTTTGGTGTTAATCTTTTTACCTCTCTAAAAATTGTATTTTTTTCCGAGAGTTTACATTTTTATCTGTGTTTCTGCTCAGCCTGTATAAACCAGATTAGCTGATATGTTAATTTTTTTAATGGTGATAATCTTCCTTCTGCTTGACCAAATTCACTTTTGACACATTCCACTGAAACTTTCACTTTCACTATTTTAGTTACTTTTCAGCTCCAAAATTTTTCTTTGACGCTCTCTATCTTTCATTGATAGTTTCACTTCGTTCATATATTGTTTTCTTGAATTCATTGATGTCTTCCTCTAGTTCTTTCGGCATCTTTAGGAGAGTTGTTTTAAAGTCTTTGTCTGGTAGACAGGACATGTCTTTCATTGAGAAAGCTCCTGCTGATTTAATGTTCATCTTCAAAATTGGGACAGATTTTTCTGCTTCTCTGTATGCTCTGTGATATATTTGTTAAAAATAAACACAAGAAACTAATAATGTGGCTGCTCTAGATACTAGATTCTTTGCCTTCCCAATGGTTTTCTGTTTCATTACTGACTATCTTTGTGCCAAACAGCCTGAGGTGTAAATGTAAGGTCTTTTTTAGGTCTTTTTGATTATTCACCTTTTCCTAATTATGCAGTGTAACTTTTTAATTTCCTCTTCATTTTCAATGTTCCAGTTTTTAATGTCTTGCTCTCTAAATGTGTTCGACTCTTTGAGACCCTATGTACTGCAGCCGGGCCAGGCTCCCTTCTGTCCATGGGGTTTCCAGGCAAGAATACTGGAGTGTGTTACCATTTATTCCTCCAGGGGATCTTCCTGATCCAGAGATCAAATCCATATTTCCTGCATTGCAGACAGCTTCTTTACCTCTGAGTCACAGGGGAAGACCTTCAAAGATCAGTGGTGCTTGCAATTTTCTTGACCATGTTAGTAAACCACACAGCAAGGAAGGGTTTATGTATAGAGATCACCTCTGATTTAGTGTAAATAATTTCTCACGGTCCAAAACCCACATATCTGAACTAGTGTGCTCTAATGGCTTCCATTCCAATATTCATTAACTGCTACTCCACTCTCCTCTAATATATGTTTATTACATAAGTAGAATGTCAAACTAGTTCTTTTCCTTTTGGTGTTAATCTTTTTACCTCTCTAAAAATTGTATTTTTTTCCGAGAGTTTACATTTTTATCTGTGTTTCTGCTCAGCCTGTATAAACCAGATTAGCTGATATGTTAATTTTTTTAATGGTGATAATCTTCCTTCTGCTTGACCAAATTCACTTTTGACACATTCCACTGAAACTTTCACTTTCACTATTTTAGTTACTTTTCAGCTCCAAAATTTTTCTTTGACGCTCTCTATCTTTCATTGATAGTTTCACTTCGTTCATATATTGTTTTCTTGAATTCATTGATGTCTTCCTCTAGTTCTTTCGGCATCTTTAGGAGAGTTGTTTTAAAGTCTTTGTCTGGTAGACAGGACATGTCTTTCATTGAGAAAGCTCCTGCTGATTTAATGTTCATCTTCAAAATTGGGACAGATTTTTCTGCTTCTCTGTATGCTCTGTGATATATTTGTTAAAAATAAACACAAGAAACTAATAATGTGGCTGCTCTAGATACTAGATTCTTTGCCTTCCCAATGGTTTTCTGTTTCATTACTGACTATCTTTGTGCCAAACAGCCTGAGGTGTAAATGTAAGGTCTTTTTTAGGTCTTTTTGATTATTCACCTTTTCCTAATTATGCAGTGTAACTTTTTAATTTCCTCTATATACACAGTTACATTTCAATGTTCCAGTTTTTAATGTCTTGCTCTCAAAAGTGGGAAAAAAGAAAAGAAACATGAAGAGGGGGAGAAAGGCATTAGCTTTTTAAATTCCCTGGAACTCACATTAGCCAGATGGGGAAAGACTTAAACAATAGGGAAAGAAGGAAGGACAATGGCTTTTGAACCATCAGTTTTGAATATGGACTTCCAATATGTGAAGTGTAGGATCCTAAGTAGCCACCTTGGTTCCCACTGCCTGCCTGAAAGTTGCTCCAGGAAGACTTGAAATGCTGAAGGGGGATGAAGCTCAAGGGGATGTGGGCAGCCACTGCTAAACAAAGAGCTAAAACTGACCTAAATTAACCATAGTTTGGGAAGATCCCCTGGAGAAGCACATGACAGCCCACTCCAGTATTCTTGCCTGGAGAATTCCATGGACAGAGAAGCCTGGCGGGCTATACTCCTTAGGGTCACATGAAGTCAGACACAACTCAAGTGACTTAGGACATATGCACAACCATAATTCACCAACTGGGTCTTTCCCTGGAACTACAGAGTTCCAACACACTGACATCAGACACACACTGCCATTATAACTGAGAGAGCAGAGGAATTTCTGGTGCTTTCCACACTGTCAACTTCCTTGAATCCACAAAGTAAACTGTAGTCCTATACGGTTTCACTTCTACCAAGTATCTAAAGAGTTAATAACTTAAAATAATATACAAAATCTTTGTAACAACGGAATAAAAGGGAACATTTCCCAATTTTATGGACAACCACAAGCTTGATAGCAAGAGCACACTAGGATATTACAAGAGAAGAAAATCATAAACCATAATCCTTCAGGAAATAATATGTAAAAATAAACAAAATGATCCCAAAACATTAACATCCTAGTGGGAATTAAACATGGGAATATATAAAGTAATATAAGCTAGATGAGTGATTCTTAGAAATAATGATTGGTTTAACATTTGAAATCAGACAACACAATTAACCATAATAACAGATCTAAAAACAACAGTAGCAGGGACTTCTCTGGCAGTCTAGTGGTTAAGACTCTGACTTTCCACAGCAGGGGACATGGGTTCCATCCTTAGGCCAAGAAACACAACACTTCATGCCACATGTCATGACCAAAAAAAAAAAAAAAAAGAACCCTACAGAAAAGTATTTGAAAGTATTTGATGTAATACAACAGCTATTCATGATAAAACCTCATGGCAAACACACACAGAAGCAAGCATATCCAATCTGACAAATAAGATCTATGGAAAACTTATAACTGATATCATATTTAATGACAAAACAGTAATGTTTTTCTTAAGATCAGGAGTAAGTTGAAAATTCCTTTGCTCATTATTTGTACTCAGAAATGACTGAGTGTCTTAGTCATGATAAAGGAAACACCAATCCAAATATTTAATGCTTTAGAAAGATGAAAGAAACTCTATTATAGATGGTGCAGTTATACCTATAGAAAATAGAGACTCTGTGCCAAATTATGAGAACTAATAATTTATTAGCAATGTTGCTGCATACTCCTTAGGGTCACATGAAGTCAGACACAACTCAAGTGACTTAGGACATATGCACAACCATAATTCACCAACTGGGTCTTTCCCTGGAACTACAGAGTTCCAACACACTGACATCAGACACACACTGCCATTATAACTGAGAGAGCAGAGGAATTTCTGGTGCTTTCCACACTGTCAACTTCCTTGAATCCACAAAGTAAACTGTAGTCCTATACGGTTTCACTTCTACCAAGTATCTAAAGAGTTAATAACTTAAAATAATATACAAAATCTTTGTAACAACGGAATAAAAGGGAACATTTCCCAATTTTATGGACAACCACAAGCTTGATAGCAAGAGCACACTAGGATATTACAAGAGAAGAAAATCATAAACCATAATCCTTCAGGAAATAATATGTAAAAATAAACAAAATGATCCCAAAACATTAACATCCTAGTGGGAATTAAACATGGGAATATATAAAGTAATATAAGCTAGATGAGTGATTCTTAGAAATAATGATTGGTTTAACATTTGAAATCAGACAACACAATTAACCATAATAACAGATCTAAAAACAACAGTAGCAGGGACTTCTCTGGCAGTCTAGTGGTTAAGACTCTGACTTTCCACAGCAGGGGACATGGGTTCCATCCTTAGGCCAAGAAACACAACACTTCATGCCACATGTCATGACCAAAAAAAAAAAAAAAAAAGAACCCTACAGAAAAGTATTTGAAAGTATTTGATGTAATACAACAGCTATTCATGATAAAACCTCATGGCAAACACACACAGAAGCAAGCATATCCAATCTGACAAATAAGATCTATGGAAAACTTATAACTGATATCATATTTAATGACAAAACAGTAATGTTTTTCTTAAGATCAGGAGTAAGTTGAAAATTCCTTTGCTCATTATTTGTACTCAGAAATGACTGAGTGTCTTAGTCATGATAAAGGAAACACCAATCCAAATATTTAATGCTTTAGAAAGATGAAAGAAACTCTATTATAGATGGTGCAGTTATACCTATAGAAAATAGAGACTCTGTGCCAAATTATGAGAACTAATAATTTATTAGCAATGTTGCTGCATATAAAGGAATTACACAAAAAAATAAGGTAAATATGCTCACCCCAAAAAATTAAATAAAATTTATTCAAATTATAATAGCACTCAATACTACAAAATGATTCAGAAGCATAACAAGAAATGTCTTAGGTCTCTAAACTATGGAAATTAGAGACCTACAAAAATGAAAAGCTATTCAATACATATTAGAATATTCCATAAGATTATCACGTAAATTCATCCCCAGACAACCTGTAAGTTCAACTCATTTTGTATGAAGACTAACAAATTATTAAATATGAGTATTCAGAAAATCTAAAATAGCCAGTATATTGAAATCATCAAAATAGAAGAAATTGGACTTTTTAATTTCAAAGTGTATATACAGCTGGATTAAGCAATAGATAAAACTGAAAAACTGAAATTAAGATCAAACTATTGTCTTTATTCAAAAGATACTATTGGGACTTCCCTGGTGGTCCAGTGGATAAGGACACCACCTTGCAGTGCAAGGGACTCTGGTTCAATCCCTGGCCTGGGAAGATCCCACATGCCGCAGAGCAGCTGGACTGATGTGCCCAACTACCAAACTGGAGCTCTGGAGCGCATGTGCCCAGAGCCAGTGCTCTGCAACGAGCGAGGCCACTGTGAGGGGAGGCCCACATAGGCCAAAGAACAAAGATAAATAAATGAAAGACCAATAGAAATACCCAAAAATAGCAAAAATTAAGAAAAAGAAAAAAGACAAAAGATACTATTGAAGAAATAAATATGCAAGCCATAGACTAGAAGAGAGAATATTAACCATATATGTACTAGATGAAGGACATAGCCAGAATATATGAATCATCTCTACAGATAATAGAATAGCCCAATTACTTGAGGTCCATGACATATATACAAACACACAGACACACATATATGTACACGCACACATACATCCCTACACATAGAAAAATTTCCAAGAACATGAGTAACTGCTCAATACTATTCTCCAATGAAATGCAAGTCAAGCCATAGTAAGATTAACATATATACCACTAAGAATTACTAATATGAAAAAGTAACTATACTAAATATTGTGAGAAGATGAAGAAACTGGAATATTTTTGGTATTTCTGTACATGACTAAATACATAGCTTCCCTGAGACCGGCAGATGCTATGCCCCAGGTATCTAAAAAAAACAAAGAACGAAAATGTAAATAAAATTTATTCAAATTATAATAGCACTCAATACTACAAAATGATTCAGAAGCATAACAAGAAATGTCTTAGGTCTCTAAACTATGGAAATTAGAGACCTACAAAAATGAAAAGCTATTCAATACATATTAGAATATTCCATAAGATTATCACGTAAATTCATCCCCAGACAACCTGTAAGTTCAACTCATTTTGTATGAAGACTAACAAATTATTAAATATGAGTATTCAGAAAATCTAAAATAGCCAGTATATTGAAATCATCAAAATAGAAGAAATTGGACTTTTTAATTTCAAAGTGTATATACAGCTGGATTAAGCAATAGATAAAACTGAAAAACTGAAATTAAGATCAAACTATTGTCTTTATTCAAAAGATACTATTGGGACTTCCCTGGTGGTCCAGTGGATAAGGACACCACCTTGCAGTGCAAGGGACTCTGGTTCAATCCCTGGCCTGGGAAGATCCCACATGCCGCAGAGCAGCTGGACTGATGTGCCCAACTACCAAACTGGAGCTCTGGAGCGCATGTGCCCAGAGCCAGTGCTCTGCAACGAGCGAGGCCACTGTGAGGGGAGGCCCACATAGGCCAAAGAACAAAGATAAATAAATGAAAGACCAATAGAAATACCCAAAAATAGCAAAAATTAAGAAAAAGAAAAAAGACAAAAGATACTATTGAAGAAATAAATATGCAAGCCATAGACTAGAAGAGAGAATATTAACCATATATGTACTAGATGAAGGACATAGCCAGAATATATGAATCATCTCTACAGATAATAGAATAGCCCAATTACTTGAGGTCCATGACATATATACAAACACACAGACACATATATATGTACACGCACACATACATCCCTACACATAGAAAAATTTCCAAGAACATGAGTAACTGCTCAATACTATTCTCCAATGAAATGCAAGTCAAGCCATAGTAAGATTAACATATATACCACTAAGAATTACTAATATGAAAAAGTAACTATACTAAATATTGTGAGAAGATGAAGAAACTGGAATATTTTTGGTATTTCTGTACATGACTAAATACATAGCTTCCCTGAGACCGGCAGATGCTATGCCCCAGGTATCTATCAAAGAAAAATGAAAACATATCTTCATGAAACTCTTACACACATAGCAGATTTGTTCAAAACAGCATGAAACTCGAAACTTATGAAGTGTGATATTCATACACTAGAACAGTACTCGGTATCTAAAAGATGGACTGGTAGTACTTGCATGGATATGCATGAACCTCAAAAACAATACACTGGGAAAATGAGTGGATAAAGTCAGACATAAATTGTACATAATGTATAATTCCATTTGTATGAAATTCTAGAAGAGGCAAAAGTAATCTATGGCAATAAAAATCAGCAGTGATTGAGTAAGCATTGGGAAAAGCATGTTTTACTGGAAAGGAGAATGAGGGAACTTCTGGTGTACTGTAAACATTTCTTGATAGAGGTATGGGTTACATGGTGTTATGCATTTTCCCAAATTTAAAATATATCTCATAAATAATATCAGTCTCTTCATTCATCCATCCATTTATTTATCTATTTAATCTATCAAACAGTGTGTAAAAAAAAACAGACCTCATTTAGGTCTGAAATGTCAGTGACCTCTCTGATGGCTCAGCACTAAAGAATTCACCTGCAATGTTGGAGTCACAGGAAATTCCCTGTGACCCAGGGTTCCATTCTTGGGTCAGAAAGATCCCCTGGAGGAGGGCATGGCAACCAACTCCAGTATCTTTGTCTGGAGAATCCCACAGACAGAGGAACCTAGCAGGCTACAGTCCATAGGGTAGCCAAGAGTTGGACATGACAAAAGCAATTTAACACACACATATATTCAATATATTACACATGGATTAAAATTAAATCACTGCCTAATACATATGCTATTAGCAAGCAATCATTCAAATTTTATTTGGAAATTATAAATATATTTTCCTTTTCTTCAGTGTTTCTTACTATACTGGGACTTTCTACCACTTCCCATTCATCAGGGAAAGCTGTTTAGGGTAAATAAGTCAAATAGTTCAGTTAAAATGTGTATTATTTTTTTCTAACCTTAGTACAAGTGAACTTCTTGAGAATAAAAATAGATTAACCAAGGCAAAAGTTATGTCTTTGGGAGAGAAAGCTTACTGTTTTACTAAAGGACAGAAGTTTCTCAATTAATAAAAAGAAAGAAAGAAAAAAAAAAAGTCCAGGAAAAAATGTTGTTTATCTCCAATGTTCCTCTGGAGCCTGGCACCTCAAGCCTAGAGACTATTGAGGAACAGAGGACAAATGACTTGTTGCCTTGAAGCAACAGAACATGGTTGTTACCAAGCCTACTGATGTGTTTTCCTGACTTAATCAGAAATTCTGATCAGAAACTTAATCAGAAATTTTAATAACAGGCTGAATTCTCTGGAGAAGGAGGAAACCATTGACAAGAGGTTAATAAGACAATGATCTGGGGTATCAGGGTAGAGTAGCCTAGGGGTAAAAAGAGATCAGAGTATCTTATGTATAAAAAGGATAGCCATCTCTGAAAGCAAGATGCAAAGGATGGCAATCCTAGCCATTAATATTCAAAGAGTATTTGCTGGGCTCTAAGAATTTTGTGACAATTAAATCATCTCTCCTCATAGCTCCTCAATAGTAAGTAATAAAGTTACACTATTTTATGATTAGCAGCTGAAACAGAGAAGCTGAGAAACTTGCCTAAGTTACAGAGCTAGTAAATGGTCCAGTCAGGGTACCTGTCTTTAAAAACTTTCATATCAAGTACCATAGTACCAAAAATAGCCATAATTAAGTAATAAAAAATTTTACAATTGGCATGTGCAATATGGGAGAATATTTCAGATGAAGATTCAAAATCTTAAATCAAACCTGGAGGAGGGCATGGCAACCAACTCCAGTATCTTTGTCTGGAGAATCCCACAGACAGAGGAACCTAGCAGGCTACAGTCCATAGGGTAGCCAAGAGTTGGACATGACAAAAGCAATTTAACACACACATATATTCAATATATTACACATGGATTAAAATTAAATCACTGCCTAATACATATGCTATTAGCAAGCAATCATTCAAATTTTATTTGGAAATTATAAATATATTTTCCTTTTCTTCAGTGTTTCTTACTATACTGGGACTTTCTACCACTTCCCATTCATCAGGGAAAGCTGTTTAGGGTAAATAAGTCAAATAGTTCAGTTAAAATGTGTATTATTTTTTTCTAACCTTAGTACAAGTGAACTTCTTGAGAATAAAAATAGATTAACCAAGGCAAAAGTTATGTCTTTGGGAGAGAAAGCTTACTGTTTTACTAAAGGACAGAAGTTTCTCAATTAATAAAAAGAAAGAAAGAAAAAAAAGTCCAGGAAAAAATGTTGTTTATCTCCAATGTTCCTCTGGAGCCTGGCACCTCAAGCCTAGAGACTATTGAGGAACAGAGGACAAATGACTTGTTGCCTTGAAGCAACAGAACATGGTTGTTACCAAGCCTACTGATGTGTTTTCCTGACTTAATCAGAAATTCTGATCAGAAACTTAATCAGAAATTTTAATAACAGGCTGAATTCTCTGGAGAAGGAGGAAACCATTGACAAGAGGTTAATAAGACAATGATCTGGGGTATCAGGGTAGAGTAGCCTAGGGGTAAAAAGAGATCAGAGTATCTTATGTATAAAAAGGATAGCCATCTCTGAAAGCAAGATGCAAAGGATGGCAATCCTAGCCATTAATATTCAAAGAGTATTTGCTGGGCTCTAAGAATTTTGTGACAATTAAATCATCTCTCCTCATAGCTCCTCAATAGTAAGTAATAAAGTTACACTATTTTATGATTAGCAGCTGAAACAGAGAAGCTGAGAAACTTGCCTAAGTTACAGAGCTAGTAAATGGTCCAGTCAGGGTACCTGCCTTTAAAAACTTTCATATCAAGTATCATAGTACCAAAAAATAGCCATAATTAAGTATATTACTCCTCAGAAAAAGGAGATGTGGACTTTACTCAGTACAGAGATTGGCATGTGCAATATGGGAGAATATTTCAGATGAAGACACAGGTCCAGGTATCTCAGTAGAACAGAATAATAGCTGGGTGAAAAATCACCTAAATACTCTATTGGAAATGCATTGACATACTAGAATAAATCACATGGCAAGCAGATACTTCCTCCTATATTTAAAGTACAAATATTGCATGCTTATATCATATTAAAATAGTACACCATATAAAACATCTTCTGTAAGGATAAAAAATGCCTACTTCTCCATGTCTTTTGAACAATTTTGTTAAATGTTTATTCAAGACACAAAAAATGTCAATACTTTCTGTATAAGATGAACTATATATGTCACATTCTATATGTCCAAGATTTATTTAAAGGAAAAATAAAATATAAGACTATATATGAAGAAATTCAAGAAAAAACATTTAGAAATTCAAGATAATTTAAATAATATTAGAAAATAAGGTAAGGTATAATTGGACAAGTAAAATAAAATTACACATGAATTAACTCATTTTTATATATTCTTCATCAAGAAAATATTCAGATAGGAAAAGGGAAGCAAATTAAACAAAAAAGCAATTGCTGTCAGACTGAAATAAAGTCAGAATATATTTACCTTTCCCAAATGAATTCAACTCACTAAAGTCAAAGTGATTACAGAATCTCAAGGTTAAAATCATTTTTAAGGGTCAAAATATCTTTCCAGCCTTTTAATCCACTTCCTTAAACCTTCCGTGGCTAGACAAAATCTTTTATCTGTTATTACTGATAAGTTATAATTTCTGTCTTTATATTAAACTGGATTACATCTTCTTGGATTATCTTTCTTCACAAGAAAGTAATTCAAATATTGGAACACAGCTAGAATTTAAGCTATTCTCTACTTTAAAACAAAAATATAAAATCTTTCAACTTGCCCTAATTCAACATAATTTTTCATCTAATCTCCAGATTCATTCATTCCAAAAGTAAATTGTGGGGCTTCCCCTGGTGGTCCTTCCCCTTGTGGTCCAGTGGGTAAGGACCCTGCCTTGCAGTGCAAGGCGCCAGTAGAGCTAGTAAATGGTCCAGTCAGGGTACCTGTCTTTAAAAACTTTCATATCAAGTACCATAGTACCAAAAAATAGCCATAATTAAGTATATTACTCCTCAGAAAAAGGAGATGTGGACTTTACTCAGTACAGAGATTGGCATGTGCAATATGGGAGAATATTTCAGATGAAGACACAGGTCCAGGTATCTCAGTAGAACAGAATAATAGCTGGGTGAAAAATCACCTAAATACTCTATTGGAAATGCATTGACATACTAGAATAAATCACATGGCAAGCAGATACTTCATCCTATATTTAAAGTACAAATATTGCATGCTTATATCATATTAAAATAGTACACCATATAAAACATCTTCTGTAAGGATAAAAAATGCCTACTTCTCCATGTCTTTTGAACAATTTTGTTAAATGTTTATTCAAGACACAAAAAATGTCAATACTTTCTGTATAAGATGAACTATATATGTCACATTCTATATGTCCAAGATTTATTTAAAGGAAAAATAAAATATAAGACTATATATGAAGAAATTCAAGAAAAAACATTTAGAAATTCAAGATAATTTAAATAATATTAGAAAATAAGGTAAGGTATAATTGGACAAGTAAAATAAAATTACACATGAATTAACTCATTTTTATATATTCTTCATCAAGAAAATATTCAGATAGGAAAAGGGAAGCAAATTAAACAAAAAAGCAATTGCTGTCAGACTGAAATAAAGTCAGAATATATTTACCTTTCCCAAATGAATTCAACTCACTAAAGTCAAAGTGATTACAGAATCTCAAGGTTAAAATCATTTTTAAGGGTCAAAATATCTTTCCAGCCTTTTAATCCACTTCCTTAAACCTTCCGTGGCTAGACAAAATCTTTTATCTGTTATTACTGATAAGTTATAATTTCTGTCTTTATATTAAACTGGATTACATCTTCTTGGATTATCTTTCTTCACAAGAAAGTAATTCAAATATTGGAACACAGCTAGAATTTAAGCTATTCTCTACTTTAAAACAAAAATATAAAATCTTTCAACTTGCCCTAATTCAACATAATTTTTCATCTAATCTCCAGATTCATTCATTCCAAAAGTAAATTGTGGGGCTTCCCCTGGTGGTCCTTCCCCTTGTGGTCCAGTGGGTAAGGACACTGCCTTGCAGTGCAAGGGGCGCCAGTTCGATCCCTGGCCTGGGAAGATCCCACGTGCCGCAGGGCGGCTGGACCGATGTGTCCAATTACCGAGCCGGAACTCTGGAGCGCATGCGCCCAGAGGCGGTGCTCTGCAATGACAGAGGCCACTGCGATGGGAGGCCGACAGGAGTCAAAGAACAAAGACGGATGAAAATAGAGAAATGGAAGACCAATAGAAATGGCCCGCCCGCTCCCTTCCCTCCCCAACCCGACCCCCGCCCAAAATAAATAAATCTTAAAAAAAAAAAAACAAAAAAGTAAATTGTGTACCTTCTAAAAGTTAAACAATATTAAAGCATTCCAAGTAAATCTACCTATTACCCAAAGGCTCTTTTCAGGTCAAGACCATTTCCTTGCTCACATGTCTTATTCCTTAGATGACTCATTTTCAATCTGTTTTCATTGCCTGGAATGATAAATCTCCTAGAGAGTCTACATCTATCCAATATTTAATCATTTTCAAGGTTATGAATTTTCTCCCAAACTTCATCCTGTATTGATTTTTTTCCTTTTCTCTGGAAGCTTATGATTTATGTTTGGAATATTCTATTATGATTTACACTAATTACTCTCCAACAATTTAGACTAGAAAGTATTTTTCTCTCTTCCACTTGTCTTGTACATATATTTAAATCAAAACAGAAAATACCTGGTCAAATTAATACACATGATGTTAATATTTTAATTATAAGTCTATGGAAGAAAGACTGATCACCACTTACCTAATGCAATTCTCATTTTTATTAACAGTGCCTGAGCATTGATGCCAAATTATAACTAATTTTTAAAATATACTTATGAATGAATTGGAGTTCTTTAGTCTAAGTTGATCCTCTCTTATTATAGTTTAAATTCTTATGAAGCAAAGTCAAGCTTATTTCCTAGTATATTAAAAGAAGATATAAAGATCTCACAAATGCTATAAGCCTCCTATTTAAAACCATCCTTAAAAGCCTACACATGATGTGTGTTTAGTAATGCTATTCATAGTAAAAAATATTCTGCCATGGATTAATGAGGTTTTTTTTTTTAACCCCCAAAGAACATGAGTATTTACACACAATTGCTACCTACAGTTCTCCCAATAGACCACCCTCAACTCAGGCAACTGCTTGTAGTTGACATGAATTCTACCCTAGTAGTAAGACTGAAAGGCTTTTTCAGAAAAGGAAAGAGAATACATTGTGAGATACTTAAGCATATAAATTGTAATTTAAATATTCTTGCTTGGCTGCTAGCCAAATACCTGCTACCCTCCTTCTGCTTCCTTACTAAAAGAATCATTATTTTATTTGTACTTTGAGCAAGTGTAGATGATGATTAGCCTAGAGCAACAATGGCTTTTCTGTTCCCTTGCTAGTGACTGGATTGGCACAATTATACCACATATCTAGCCAATAACAACTAAGGGTAAACTCCAAAGTATTTCTGAGGAAACCATTCAAGGAGCACATAGTACAGAAGCTAGTATTGTGCTGCCTTTGAATACTGTCATGTAAGGACATGATGCTTTAAACGCTAGAAGTCATTGTAAAAGTATCAGTGTGAAGGCAAAATAATTGCTTAGAAGCTAAAGCAGCAATCATTAAAACTCTAAATCAACATATATTCTTTAGATTGTATGTAATATATCATCATGTTTCTTTCACTCCCACATTGTTTCTTAAATCCAAAGACATTTTAACTGATACACTATAAATACTTGTGAAAGCATTTTACTACTAAGCAACCAGTAAATAGAAAAGTAACTGAATATTTCAACCATGAAGTATAATTAAAAATAATTAAACAACTGTGGTATATCCAAAATTTCTATGCTTCAGAAATCATTCTTACTGTTCAATATAACAATACAAAGTAAATCTATTCAACATGTCCTTTTATTTATTTATTGGAAAGCAGTAACTTTGGCTCTATCGTAATACCACATCAGATGTTCTTCAAAAACTGAAATTATCTTCAGTTTAAGATAGTTACATACTTTTCATCTAAAATTTCACACTGTTCTCTGAAAAGAAGAGTTTTCCAGTTTATGAAAACTCTTTTTTAAAAAAATGTGTGGCTCCCATATATTTTACACACTTCAGCTAATGGTTGGCTTGGAGCAATTCATTAAATTTTTTTATCTGCTTATATAGAGCTCCCATATTTTTCTTGTGTTCAGCTCCAAGGAAGCCAGTACTTGTGTTCATATCTTTCCCTTGAAGTCTGTGTTTATTCTTAGATTTCAGACAAGTTGGTTGCCTTCCAGTCTCAGCTCTCTAATGCATTCAAGATTCCTTAGAATATCTTTTTCTCCCTTATTTTTAATGTCAGGGTGACACTCCTTAGCTTTTCACATTCTAAGTAGAAGCAAAAAAGTGCTGATCCTTTTAATTAGGCCAGTATAAACTTGATACTGAAAGAACATTAAACAGAAAAGAAATCACACTTCCAATTCTGTTATAAACAGAAATGCAAAATAACCTCAAAAATTCTTGCAAATGGAATGCAGCAACAAACAAGAAAAAACATCATTTTAAATGACAAAAAATAAAAATTTAAAAATGTATTATGCATAAGAGCTTTATCTTGTAAATTCCAAATAAATGTTGAGATAAGTAAATAAATTCTAAATAAATGAAGGCTATCCCGTATTCACTGATTACGAAATTCCATATTTAAATACATGAATTTTCCCCAATTGTTTCTTAAATCCAAAGACATTTTAACTGATACACTATAAATACTTGTGAAAGCATTTTACTACTAAGCAACCAGTAAATAGAAAAGTAACTGAATATTTCAACCATGAAGTATAATTAAAAATAATTAAACAACTGTGGTATATCCAAAATTTCTATGCTTCAGAAATCATTCTTACTGTTCAATATAACAATACAAAGTAAATCTATTCAACATGTCCTTTTATTTATTTATTGGAAAGCAGTAACTTTGGCTCTATCGTAATACCACATCAGATGTTCTTCAAAAACTGAAATTATCTTCAGTTTAAGATAGTTACATACTTTTCATCTAAAATTTCACACTGTTCTCTGAAAAGAAGAGTTTTCCAGTTTATGAAAACTCTTTTTTAAAAAAATGTGTGGCTCCCATATATTTTACACACTTCAGCTAATGGTTGGCTTGGAGCAATTCATTAAATTTTTTTATCTGCTTATATAGAGCTCCCATATTTTTCTTGTGTTCAGCTCCAAGGAAGCCAGTACTTGTGTTCATATCTTTCCCTTGAAGTCTGTGTTTATTCTTAGATTTCAGACAAGTTGGTTGCCTTCCAGTCTCAGCTCTCTAATGCATTCAAGATTCCTTAGAATATCTTTTTCTCCCTTATTTTTAATGTCAGGGTGACACTCCTTAGCTTTTCACATTCTAAGTAGAAGCAAAAAAGTGCTGATCCTTTTAATTAGGCCAGTATAAACTTGATACTGAAAGAACATTAAACAGAAAAGAAATCACACTTCCAATTCTGTTATAAACAGAAATGCAAAATAACCTCAAAAATTCTTGCAAATGGAATGCAGCAACAAACAAGAAAAAACATCATTTTAAATGACAAAAAATAAAAATTTAAAAATGTATTATGCATAAGAGCTTTATCTTGTAAATTCCAAATAAATGTTGAGATAAGTAAATAAATTCTAAATAAATGAAGGCTATCCCGTATTCACTGATTACGAAATTCCATATTTAAATACATGAATTTTCCCCAATTTGATCTAGATATTAAATAGGTAAATGTGGGTGTGTAAACTGACAAAACATGTTTCTAAATTTTTTTTTGGAAATCCAATAAATAAATAAATAAATAAATAAGACAACCCTGAAAAAGATGAAAAGCTAGATATCTTTATATGAGGGTTATCAAGACCCATTGTAAAATGATAAATTCTATTTCTAATGTCTACAGGAGTTAAGACAGTGTGATATTAGTGTGAATTTAGAAATTTTCTAATTTCTATTATAGATACAGAGCAATTAAGGAGAGTCCAATAGACAATCCCATACATATGGTCACCTGACTAGTGATAACTGTGACACTGCCATGCAAAGAGGGTAGGCAAGACATTTTAACAGAAGAAGCTCATTAACGGAATCATCATTTGAAAAATGATATATTAATCTAAGTTATATTATACATTAACTTCTACATATAACAATACGCAAAAGGATACTTCAGGCTGCTTGCATAACTTCGTATGAATGGTAAAATTATAAAACTTTGAAAACATATGAGACTATCATCTTGACCCTAGAAAGAGAGGCATTTCTTTTTTCTTTTTTTTTTTAAACTTTTATACAGGCATTTCCTAGACACAAAAATTACTAAAGGACTACTAAAATATTTATTTGGATATACTGAAAAGAGTAACTTATTTGTTATTGAAAAATAACACTGAAATTGAGCACAGTCTATAGAGCAAGAAAAGATCAAGGCCATATAAACTTCTGACAATGGACTAGAAACATTAATGCATAAAAACCTCCCATATGCCACTTTTTTTAAAAAACATTTATTTATTTATTTATTTTGGGGGATTGGAGAGGGAGGGGGTGGGTGGGCCACTTCTATTGATCTTTCATTTATCTATTTTCATCCATCTTTGTCCTCTGGCCCGTGTGGGCCTCCCATCGCGGTGGCCTCTGTTGTCACAGAGCACTGGCTCCGGGCGCATGTGCTCCAGAGCTTTGGCTTGGTGATTGGGCACATCAGTCCAGCCGCTCTGCAGCACATGGGATCTTCCCAGGCCAGGGATCGAACCGGCGCCCTTTGCACTGCAAGGTGGTGGACCACCAGGGACGCCCCCATATGCCACTTTTTAAAAAACATAAAAGAAAGGCCAATTAAAATTGATAAATCAGCAAAATATATCATGCGAGTAGATGTCCAGCTTAGTAATAAGACTAAGAAAAGTGTTCAATATTATTAATAAATAAATAAATGTATACTGAAACTACAGTACCACAACACACACAACGGAATCGCTAATACTAAAATAAAAAAGAAAACATGAGCTATAGTCAAGGATACAAAAAATAATCAGAAATCTCATTTCCTTGTGGTAGTGGTCACAGTCATGCACACACTTTGGAAGACTAAGTGGCAATACTTTCACTTAAAGGTGGAAGTATGCAGAATCATGATGCAGTGATTCTATTTGTAGGTCTCTACATACTATAGTTTTGGTCTTCTGAAAGTCAACAGTGAGATGGACTTCAGGACAGAAATGAGATCGGGGAGTGTAAGAAGTTCATGAGAATCAATACTTACAAGAGAAAGTAAAAGGAAGCAAACCAGGGCAAAGTCAACAGTGGAGGTGCAAAGCAGGTTTCAACAAGCTCTGGAAATTGCCTCATGAGAGCCTGAAATGGCCCAGGCCTTCCTCAACTCACTCTGTAAGTATTCAGATGCATGTTTCCCAGGAAGGGAATGACCCAAGGCAAAAGAACTCTCTGTGTCTAGGGCAGACCAAAAAGGAGGGGACAACCGGGAGTTGCCTGCTACCAAAGACCTTGCAATTGGCAGCACATTCTTCATGGAGCTGGGCTGATATGTCTTAGTGTCCACTTCAGTATTCAACAGAAATGCAAACACATATTCACATGTTCATACACATGCATGCACACACACACACACAAACTAGTAAAATATAAGAGCACTGCAAATGATGGCTAAAAACTAAATGGCAATATGCATTAACAAAAGAATGCAACAGGTATGGTTCTCACAAACACAATATTGAGACAGATTCCTGTCACAAAAAGTAAAATAGGTATGAATCCATCTATATAAAATTCAGAGAAGAAAAACTGGTTTTATCATTAGAAGTTGACACTGAGGAAATCAATTACTTAAAGTGAGTGGTAGGCACTTTAATTTCATTCTGGTGATGTATTCTATCTTGATTTGGGAGTTGGTTATATTACTGCAGTATTTTGTAAAAATGCACTGTACTATACATTTATTTTTATTGTACTTCTAAATGTTTCATTAAAAAATTTTCAGGCCATGGCCCACACTCTGTCTATGGAGTATGCTTTCTCTGAATCTGAATAAATCCATTTCTTACCTGAAAAAAAAAAATTATTGCAGTTGATTTACAATGTTGTGCTCACTTCTGCTGTGTAACAAAGTGATTCATTTACAAAAAAAAAAAAAAGAAATTTCAGATACACAGTGTAGGTGATGTAATTTTATAATGAACACTAATATGCCCACTGCCTCTCTTATATCATTAACAGTTTATCTTTATATGACTTTTTCTTAATAAAATATCTTCCAAATAGCAATTTCTATATTATATAGTGCCTTTTGTAAGTCATGTATGCAATAAATATATTCTTTAAATTTAATATCAGTTATTAATGAATATTCTTAGGAATCTTTGATTCCTGGAGTGATTTTTTTGAGGAAAGTAATGTATCAATATATTCACATATATGTTTAAGTAAACAATATATATAAAGAATTTATAATGTGTGCATTCATATATATAAGAATATATATTTGAAAATGAGATTCAAACACAAACTTGAACAAAATATATGTAAATAATGTAAAAACTTATAAATGTATTTTGCATTCTACCTAACTTAAACAGAGATAGGTATACATAGTTTTAAGCCCCAGAATTGTTCTTCATACCTGTACTGGAAATAAAAACTATTTCTTGATGAAGTAATTTATCAGAATGATACATAGCTTTGGGATAAACAATTAAATTTTTACAGGTACATTAAAAATGTATTTATGATATGATTTTTGTGATGTGAAAGATAATAAAAGGCTGAAATTCTGGAATATGACTAATTAGACTCATTCTCCCTCAGTGATACCCTATTGAGAGGGCATAATGAGAATTACAATATTATGGTCTGACTCAAGGACAAACGGTTTAAATTTCTGTCTCTTATTTTCTCATTCTGTGGAGAAAAGAACATATACAAAGAAAGAGTATCGGAAAACTTAATGTATTAACAATGGTCAAGGTTTTTAAAATGATGTGTGTGACAGTGTGATTCCATCTCCAGACCTACTGTGAATTTTCCTAAATTGTTTGTAGTAGACTCATAGGGAACTTATAAACAATCCACATAAGACAGACCAGTATTAATAATAAATTCCTACTTTGTGAATCATGTGTTAGTTACAAGCACTTGCTATAATATATGTGTTGTCTTTTTTTATTCTATCACCCTGTCAGTTTATGTGAAAAAGATGCTTTAGCTCAAAGCTTCACAGTGTGAAACCTCTGCTTCAGTTGTTACAGACATCTGGCTGTCCCAAACCCTTCAATTATTTATGTATCTTTTATTTATCTATACCTCAACAAAACAACAGCTTGCTACCACATATCTAATGCTGAATGATCACAGAGTTCATAATATAACTTCTTGAGGACTGTGCTTCGCCTAGTTGAAAGGAATGGAATTTTGCCATCCAATAAGCATATTTTACTGCTTCCTTCAGGAAGCTTAAAAAAAAAAAAATACATATATATATATATATATATATATATATATAAAATACACACACACACACACACATATGTATTTTTTGTGCAATTTTTATTCCATTACAAAGCAGAGATTGAGAGTTCTGTTGTTCCACCTGCATACCAACAAGTGGTGTGGTCAATTTTTTATTTTATCAGTTGTGTTGAGTATAATTGTGTCATTATGGTTTTAATTTGCATTTACTTGATTAAACATAAATTTGAAATTTTTATGGGCTTGTTCATCATTTTCATCTACTTAAGTGAAGTATCTCTTCAAATCTCTTCTTGCCCATTCTATTGATTTTCATTTTAATAGTGAGTTCCAGGGATTCTTTATATAAAGGATAAACTAAACAGTTATTCTTTGTCAGAGAAACTTTTTTGATTTGTCATTTAAATACTGGAATATGACTAATTAGACTCATTCTCCTCAGTGATACCCTATTGAGAGGGCATAATGAGAATTACAATATTATGGTCTGACTCAAGGACAAACGGTTTAAATTTCTGTCTCTTATTTTCTCATTCTGTGGAGAAAAGAACATATACAAAGAAAGAGTATCGGAAAACTTAATGTATTAACAATGGTCAAGGTTTTTAAAATGATGTGTGTGACAGTGTGATTCCATCTCCAGACCTACTGTGAATTTTCCTAAATTGTTTGTAGTAGACTCATAGGGAACTTATAAACAATCCACATAAGACAGACCAGTATTAATAATAAATTCCTACTTTGTGAATCATGTGTTAGTTACAAGCACTTGCTATAATATATGTGTTGTCTTTTTTTATTCTATCACCCTGTCAGTTTATGTGAAAAAGATGCTTTAGCTCAAAGCTTCACAGTGTGAAACCTCTGCTTCAGTTGTTACAGACATCTGGCTGTCCCAAACCCTTCAATTATTTATGTATCTTTTATTTATCTATACCTCAACAAAACAACAGCTTGCTACCACATATCTAATGCTGAATGATCACAGAGTTCATAATATAACTTCTTGAGGACTGTGCTTCGCCTAGTTGAAAGGAATGGAATTTTGCCATCCAATAAGCATATTTTACTGCTTCCTTCAGGAAGCTTTAAGAAAAAAAAATACATATATATATATATATATATATATATATATATAAAATACACACACACACACACACATATGTATTTTTTGTGCAATTTTTATTCCATTACAAAGCAGAGATTGAGAGTTCTGTTGTTCCACCTGCATACCAACAAGTGGTGTGGTCAATTTTTTATTTTATCAGTTGTGTTGAGTATAATTGTGTCATTATGGTTTTAATTTGCATTTACTTGATTAAACATAAATTTGAAATTTTTATGGGCTTGTTCATCATTTTCATCTACTTAAGTGAAGTATCTCTTCAAATCTCTTCTTGCCCATTCTATTGATTTTCATTTTAATAGTGAGTTCCAGGGATTCTTTATATAAAGGATAAACTAAACAGTTATTCTTTGTCAGAGAAACATTTTGTAAATATTGATTCCCTGTCATAGTTTATGCCTTAAAGAAATCAAAGACAACATAAACAGATGAAGAGATATTCCATGTTCCTGGGTCAGAAGAATCAGTATCATGAAAATTACCATACTACCAAATATCTTCTACAGATGTAATGCAATCTCTATCAAATTACCAACGGCATTTTTCACAGAACTAGCCAAAAAAATAGCACAGTCCACATGGAAACATAAAAGTCCCCGTATAACCAAAGCAATCTTGAGAAAGAAGACTGGAGCTGAAGGGGTCAACCTTCCTAACTTCAGACTATACTACAAAGCAACAATCACCAAGATGGCATGGTATATGCACAAAAACAGAAATATCGACCAATGGAACAAGACAGAGAGCCCAGAGATAAATCCACGCACATATGGGTACCTTATTTTTGACAAACGAGGCAACAAATGATGCTGGGAAAACTGGACAGGTACATGTGAAAAATGAAGTCGGAATACTTGCTAACAACATACACAAAGATAAAATATATTTTACCTTGAAACTACCATAAACAATTCTGAAGATTTACTTGAGGATAAAAAAAAAAAAAATTACAAATTAGACCCAAAGCTTAATTTATTCATTTTGTTTATTTCTCTTTTTTTTTCCCTTTTGGTCAGACTGGGGATAGCAATAGGAAACACTAACATTTCAGGAATCAGTGACCTAAAATGGACAAGCAGGGGCAAATTTAATTCAGATGACAACAATATCTTCTACTGCAAGCAAGAATCCCTTAAAAGAAATTGAGTAGTCCTCATAGTCAACAAGAGAGTCCAAAATGCAGTACTTGGATACAGTCTCAAAAATGACAGAATGAAGGCAGCTCGTTTCCGAGGCAAACCATTCAATATTACAGTAATCCATCAAGTCTATGCCACAAGCACTAATGCTGAAGAAACTGAAGAGGAATGATTCTATGAAGATCTACAAGACTTTCTAGAACTGACTAGAATTAACACCAAAAAAGATGTCCTTTTGCCCATTCTATTATTTTTTAAGTGAGTTCCAGGGATTCTTTATATAAAGGATAAACTAAACAGTTATTCTTTGTCAGAGAAACATTTTGTAAATATTGATTCCCTGTCATAGTTTATGCCTTAAAGAAATCAAAGACAACATAAACAGATGGAGAGATATTCCATGTTCCTGGGTCAGAAGAATCAGTATCGTGAAAATGACCACAGTACCAAATATCATCTACAAACTCAACGCAATCTCCATCAAATTACCAATGGCATTTTTCACAGAACTAGACCAAAAAATAGCACAGTTCGTATGGAAACACAAAAGACTCTGGATAGCCAAAGCAATCCTGAGAAGAAGAATGGAGCTGGAGGGATCATCCTTCCTAACTTCAGACTATACTACAAAGCAACAATCACCAAGATGGCATGGTATATGCACAAAAACAGAAATATCGACCAATGGAACAAGACAGAGAGCCCAGAGATAAATCCACGCACATATGGGTACCTTATTTTTGACAAACGAGGCAACAAATGATGCTGGGAAAACTGGACAGGTACATGTGAAAAATGAAGTCGGAATACTTGCTAACAACATACACAAAGATAAAATATATTTTACCTTGAAACTACCATAAACAATTCTGAAGATTTACTTGAGGATAAAAAAAAAAAAAAATTACAAATTAGACCCAAAGCTTAATTTATTCATTTTGTTTATTTCTCTTTTTTTTTCCCTTTTGGTCAGACTGGGGATAGCAATAGGAAACACTAACATTTCAGGAATCAGTGACCTAAAATGGACAAGCAGGGGCAAATTTAATTCAGATGACAACAATATCTTCTACTGCAAGCAAGAATCCCTTAAAAGAAATTGAGTAGTCCTCATAGTCAACAAGAGAGTCCAAAATGCAGTACTTGGATACAGTCTCAAAAATGACAGAATGAAGGCAGCTCGTTTCCGAGGCAAACCATTCAATATTACAGTAATCCATCAAGTCTATGCCACAAGCACTAATGCTGAAGAAACTGAAGAGGAATGATTCTATGAAGATCTACAAGACTTTCTAGAACTGACTAGAATTAACACCAAAAAAGATGTCCTTTTATCATTGGTGACTGGAATGCAAAAGTAGGAAGTCAAGAGACATCTGGATGGAGTAACAGGCAAATGTGGCCTTGGAGTATAAAATGAGGCTGGTCAAATGCTAACAGTTTTCTCAAGAGAAAGTACTGGTCATCGAAAACACCCTCTTCCAACAACAGAGCAGACAACTCTAGACATGGATATCACCAGATGATCAATACCAAAATCAGATCATATTCTTTGTGTTAAAGATAGAGAAGCTCTATACAGTCAGCAAAAACAAGACCAGGAGCTGACTGTGACTCATATGATGAACTCCTTATTGCAAAATTCAGACTTAAATTGAATAAAGTAGGGAAAACGACTAGGATATTCAGGTATTACCTAAATCAAATCTCTCACAATTTTACAGTGGGGAAGTATCAAATAGACCCAAGGGATTAAATTTGATAAAATGCCTAAAGAACTATGGACAGAGGTCATACCATTGTACAGGGGACAGTGATCAAAACCATTCCCAAGAAAAAGAAATGAAAAAAGGCAAAATGGTTGTCTGAGGGGGGCTTAGAAACAGCTGAGAATAGAAGAGATGTGAAAGGCAAAGAAGAAAAGACAAGATATAGCTACTGGAATGCAGAGTTCCAGAGAATAGCAAGAAGAAATAAGAAAGCCTTCTTAAGTGAACAATGAAAAGAAATAGAGGGGAAACAAATAGAATGAGATATTAGGACGAAGGGGAAGGAGGAGAAGCGCTTAAAGCAGTGGGAGCGGGTGCGAGAGTGGGGTTGGACCCAGGGCTAAGGCAGGCCCCCCTCCCTCACGCCTCAGTGGATCATGCCCAGGGCGGCAGTGGCTGCGGAGGCGGGGGTGGGAGTGGAGTGACTGGGCGGTGCCAGCGCAGGAGACGATGACGTTTTCAGTTACAACACAGGGATCACAGCAAACACAGCCGCCACAGAAGCACTATGGCATTACTTCCCCCATCAGTTTACCAGCCCCATCAGTTTACAAGGAGACGGACTGTCAGCTGACACAGAAGCTGGTGGAGACTCTGAAGCCCTTTGGGGTTTTTGAAGAGGAGGAACTGCAGCGCAGAATTTTAATTTTGGGAAAATTAAATAACCTGGTAAAAGAGTGGATACCAGAAATAGTGAAAGCAAGAATCTTCCACAATCTGTAATTCAAAATGTTGGTGGGAAAATTTTTACATTTGGATCTTTCAGATTAGGAGTGCATACAAAAGGTGCCGATCTTGATGCACTGTGTGTTGCACCAAGACATGTCGATCGAAGTGATTTTTTCACCTCATTCTGTGACAAGTTGAAATTACAGGAAGAAGTAAAAGATTTAAGAGCTGTTGAAGAGGCATTTGTACCAGTTATCAAACTGTGTTTTGATGGGATAGAGATTTATATTTTGTTTGCAAGATTAGCACTGCAGACTATTCCAGAAGACTTGGACTTAAGAGATGACAGTCTGCTTAAAATTTTAGCTATAAGATGTATAAGAAGTCTTAACTGTTGCAGGGTAACCGATGAGATTTTACACCTAGTACCAAACATTGACAACTTCAGGTTAACCCTGAGAGCTATCAAACTGTGGGCCAAACGCCACAACATCTATTCCAATATATTGTTTCCTTGGTGGTGTTTCCTGGGCTATGCTAGTAGCAAGAATTTGCCAGCTTTATCCAAATGCAATAGCATCAACTCTTGTACATAATTTTTCCTGGTATTTTCTGAATGGTATGTGTTTAGATTATATTAAAATAAAATTGATTGTAGACAAAAACAAAAAAAAAAATAGAATGGGAAAAATTTGAGATCTCTTCAAGAAAACTAGAAATACCAAGGGAACATTTCATGCATAGATGGACAGAATAAAGAACAGAAACAGTGTATGGACCTAACAGAAGCAGAAGATATTAAGAAGAGGCAGCAAGAATACACAGAAGAACTATGTGAAAAGGTCTTAATGACCCGGATAACCATAATGGTGTGATCACTCACAGCCAGACTCTTAGAGTGTGAAGTCAAGTGGGTCGGAGGAGTATTACTGCAAACAAAGCTAGTGGAGGTGATAGAATTCTAGCCAAGCTATTTCATATCCTGAAGATGGTGATGTTGAAGTGTTGTTAAATGTCAGCAAATTTGGAAAACGTAGCAGTGGCCACAGGACTGGGATAGATTAATTTTCATTCTAGTCCCCCAAAGTAGGGCAATGCCAAAGAATGTTCAAACAGCCACACAATTGCATTTACTTCACATACTAGCAAACTAATGCTCAAAATCATTCAAATCACGCTTGAATAACCAAGAACTTTAGGATGTACAAGCTGGGTTTAGAAAAGGCAGAGTTACCAGAGATCAAATTGCCAACATCCCATAGAAAAAAACAGGGAATTACAGAAAAAAAAAAATCTGCTTCATTGACTATGCTAAAGACTTTGACTGTCTGGATCAGAACAAACTCTGGAAAATTCTGAAAGAGATGGGAATACCATACCACCTTACCCGCCTCCTGAGAAACCTGTATGCAGGTCAAGAAACAACAAAAACAGACGTGAAACAACAAACTGATTTCAAATTCGGAAAGGAATATGTCAAGGCTGTATATTGTCATCCTGCTTATTTGAGTTATATGCAGAGTATACCATGTGAAATACTGGGCTGCATGAAGCTCACACTTGAATCAAAATTAATGGGAGAAATATCAATAACCTCAGATAAGCAGATGATGCCACCTTCATGGAAGAAAGCAAAGAGAAAACTATAGAGCCTCTTGATATCTAAAATATGGCCGTGATAGTGTTAGTCCCTCAGTCATGTCTGACTCTTTGTGACCCCATGAGCTATAACCCCCCAGGCCCCTCTTTTCACGGAATTCTCCAGCCAGAAATACTGGAGTGGTTACCATTCTCCTCTCCAGAGGGTCTTCCCAACTCAGGGATCAAACCCAGGTCTCTTGCATTGCACATGGATTCTTTACTCTTTGATTCTCCAGGGAAGTCCAAAGGGTCCTTTTAAAATTAATATTTCATAATTCTAACATTCTTAAATTCAACTGAATAAGTGATCATTTTCAGGTGCCATGTTTTGGGACATGATAATAAATAAATAAATATAAATAGTTGCTACAACAGAGTGCCTCGTGAGTCAGCCTGAATAAAGGAATTCCATTCAGTTGTCACAATATATGTGTGACATTACTTCTATTATTTCCCTAGCACAGTTATAATTGTGAGGATCCTGGAGACCAATATCCTTACATTGAAAAGGAAATGTGTGCACAGTTTCAAATCCTTTCAAGTTCTTACGGTGATAGTTTTATTTCGATAACTCAGCCAGCTATTCTGTTGTGGAATAACATATTAGGTACTTGCTCAAGTTCATATACTCTTTTAGGTTTGAGTAAATATTAAATTTCTTTTAAGAATCTAGCTGAAGCTTTCTGACCCTGAGTGTTATATTCCATTAACAGCCGAGTAAACACCATGGAGTACTGCACATATGGCTGTTTTAGAGCATTTCAGTAAAATTTCCTAGATATGAAACAAAACAAAGCTAATTGAAATATCATAAAAATTGACTACCAATTAAATATTTGATATATAACTCAGCACAGTTATATTTAAGAAATCATTTTAAGTCTATAAATTTTAGTTATTTAATCACAGTTTCATTACTTATATAGGGTTGTCTATTCAGTAATAGGCTTCCAATTCTTTTCATACCCAAACACTGAATTAACTTTCTTTAACTTGGGAACTTCCTTGGAAGCATGCTAAACCTACCACTTCCCTGGTAGCTCAGTGGTAAAGAAAAAAAAAAATCTGTCTGCTAATGAGGAGGATTCGAGTTCAATTCCTAGATCAGGAAGATGCCCTGGAGCAGGAAATGGCAACCCACTCCAGAATTTTCCCCTGAAAAATCCCATGAACAGAAGAGCCTGGAGGAATACAAAGGGTCAGACACAACTGAACACACATATACATACACACACACACACACACGTACTACACACATGCCTAATCCTACCCATTCTCTTGCAATATCATCCTCTCCAAACTCCTCTGAGCCCTAAAGACATCAGTTACTTCTTTCATTTACCCACTTTTAATCTTTCTTTTAGAATTCTTTCTTCTATCATTATTTAAAGTTTACTCAAGTCTGTACTCTTATGACACACACACAGACATCCATGAATGGGTGCTTACATGCCCCTTCCTCCACCTCTGACACACACACACACACACACGCACAGCTTTTCCCATCCTGACATCCACATATCTTAAGCTAACAACTGGTGTCCAGTAGATTGTCTCTGTCTTAGGCCACTGATGGTGCCATTATTACTGACTCCAACAGCAGCATTTCATTCCCCATACCGGCCGTCATTGCTGAAATGAGTGCAGTATCTTCTCTTTCCCTTCGTCAGACTAACCGGCTATAAATCCAGGCCTCATTGATTCCCTGCTGTTAGGACACTTGAAAATTCCTTAACCTCTCTTTACCTCAGTTTTCTTATTTGCAAATTGAGGATAATAACATTTGCATCACTGGTTATCCCTGTGGAATAAACCTTGCTTCTGTGTTTCTGAACAGAGAGAACAGACTTGGGCAGCAGAGAAGAGCCCTTGCTTAGCTGCTATTATTGGTGCGCATCTTGATAAGTGGCTCCTAGGTGACCCAAGGTAGGAGGGAGTCTAAAGGGCTGCCTTCTCTTGCTCAGAACCATAGGTCAGGGAACCATAGTTCTGGAGCCTTCTTCCATTGGCAGGATCACACAAGATGCCTTGCTGATGTGCTATTCCTTGAATCAATCCCTGGAGTCCCAGAATAGCTCATCTTTTTTTACCACCTTTCAGAGTTTTCCTTTCAATCTTGTGTTATTTCCAGAATTTATAGTTATGTATAGCAGAAAAGATTAGGAAAAAAATGACTCTGTGGCATACTGTCAGGACCAGGACCAGATGAAACATGCTTCATCTGGAAGCCGCAGTGATGGGTATTCTCTTTGTTTATGATTACAATATTTCAGGTTTCATATCTGAAAATGGGTTCAATCGTGATGTTCAAATATTGTAGAATAACAATATTTTGCAAATAATATTCTCAATATTCTAATTAAAATTACTTTTATAAAATATCAGGGGCTTCCCCTGGTGGTCCAGTGGGTAAGGACACCACCTTGTAGTGAAAGGGGCCCTGGTTGGATCCCTGGCCTGGGAAGATCCCACGTGCCGCGGAGCAGCTGGACCAATGTGTCCAATTACCAAGCCAGAGCTCTGGAGCGCATGCGCCCAGAGCTGGTGCTCTGCAACAACAGACGCCACCGCGATGGGAGGCCCACAGGAGCCAAAGAACAAAGACGGATGAAAATAGAGAAATGAAAGACCAATAGAAGTGGCCCACCCACTCCCCTCCCTCCCCAACCCCCGCCCAAAATAAATAAATAAATAAATCTTTTAAAAAAAATCAGGAAAATGAAAACCTAATGATTTAATGGGCTAAGCAATTATAGCATAGTAGCTTCTTAGAGCATCTTGAAACAAATGACAAATCAAAAGGAGATAAATAAGATTTTTTAATTTTAATTGAATATTAAAACGTGTGATAGTTCTATTACATATTCTAAATAGTAATTATGTAATAACAGTCAAATATCACAGATTTGTTATTAATGTGTATTAGTACAAACATTTGGATTGAATTTTAACCCTATTTGTTGAGGTATAATTGGCCTGTGCAAAATTTATTGATTTTTCTGTAGACAATTTGATGAGTTTGACAAATACATATAGTTTTATATTCACTGCCAAAATCCAGTTAAAGCACATTTTCATTATTTTGTAAATTCAGATGTGCTTTGTTTTAATGTAATTATAATAGTAACATTATATTTGTTTCTTTAATATGATTATGCGATTCAATTACTCTTTAGTAAGTCTAAAATTAAGTGTTTCAAATAACATTGATTCTTTAATCAATTATGCAGTATAAATATTTGACTCAACAAATGAACTATATTCCATATGTACTTTGACTCAGTGAGGCCAGAATGTTTATAGAAGTGCCTCTGTTTTCTAATTGCATTGTATTTTCACGCACTGTATTTTTGTGCTTAAGGCTTTAAGAATTGAACTTATCATTAAGATGGAACAATTTACTTAAAGGAATGCAACTTACTTCATCAATATGCTTAATGTGGCAGTTGATTTTCAGTTATGGGTGATAATAATAACTCTACAGGTAATGTAAGCCAACAGAAAACTGACATACAGAATTAGGTTCTACTCCATTATTTGAAGGTATGGTTTGAGCAATTTCTGAGCAGAATTTCTAAGCAATTCCTAGAGCTCATGAGACATTGGCAGAGCCAGGAGGGTACTGCCTTTGCCATGATCAGGATACTGAAGTTTCAGAACACTACGTTCACAACTGGCCCTAAAATCATGCCAACTTTATTTTTCCATAGTCTCAAATTTCAGCACATTAATGTAAATTCTAAGCAAAATGTTTTCATAGGATGTAATATGGATTTCCATGTAACTTATGATACATTGTTCAAAAAAAGAAGGCTTCCATGCAAACTGCATTAAAAGGCAATGTTTCTTTTTTTAGTTGATGTACCATCTCCGTTCCACGTGTTAACTGAGTTGCATGGCAGGAAATGTATGAGACACTGTCTGTCATTGCCCTGATAGATCTGGACCTTAATTTTGCCTCTACGTTGAAAATCACAATTGCATCCACTAGAGCACTTTTTATTTTTCTCAAGAAATGCATTAAATCCAACTACCCCAAAATGGCAATATATCCAATGACTAAACAAATATATTGGATCTCTGTGACTATATGATTATCAAGAGTCTTATCTATGGGATTCATCTGCTTCTTTTTTTTTTTTAAAGATTTATTTATTTATTTTGGGCGGGGTTCAGGTTGGGGAGGGAGGAGAGCGGGCAGGCCACTTCTATTGGTCTTTCATTTCTCTATTTTCATCCGTCTTGTTCTTTGGCTCCTGTGGGCCTCCCATCACGGTGGCATCTGTCGTTGCAGAGCGCTGGCTCTGGGCGCATGCGCTCCAGAGCTCCAGCTTGGTAATTGGACACATCAGTCCAGCCACTCCACGGCACGTGGGATCTTCCCAGGCCAGGGATCGAACCAGCGCCCCCTGCACTGCAAGGTGGTGTCCTTACCCACTGGACCACCAGGGGAAGCTCATCCATCTGCTTCTGATACAGCTGCTTTGTTATTTAAATAGGGAAGAGAGGTAAAACGAAGCTGCTATGGTCAGTGAGGGATCATTCAGCCAGTTCAAGTCACCTCCATCAATATGCTTAATGTGGCAGTTGATTTTCAGTTATGGGTGATAATAATAACTCTACAGGTAATGTAAGCCAACAGAAAACTGACATACAGAATTAGGTTCTACTCCATTATTTGAAGGTATGGTTTGAGCAATTTCTGAGCAGAATTTCTAAGCAATTCCTAGAGCTCATGAGACATTGGCAGAGCCAGGAGGGTACTCCCTTTGCCATGATCAGGATACTGAAATTTCAGAACACTGCGTTCACAACTGGCCCTAAAATCATGCCAACTTTATTTTTCCATAGTCTCAAATTTCAGCACATTAATGTAAATTCTAAGCAAAATGTTTTCATAGGATGTAATATGGATTTCCATGTAACTTATGATACATTGTTCAAAAAAAGAAGGCTTCCATGCAAACTGCATTAAAAGGCAATGTTTCTTTTTTTAGTTGATGTACCATCTCCGTTCCACGTGTTAACTGAGTTGCATGGCAGGAAATGTATGAGACACTGTCTGCCATTGCCCTGATAGATCTGGACCTTAATTTTGCCTCTACGTTGAAAATCACAATCACTAGAGCACTTTTTATTTTTCTCAAGAAATGCATTAAATCCAACTACCCCAAAATGGCAATATATCCAATGACTAAACAAATATATTGGATCTCTGTGACTATATGATTATCAAGAGTCTTATCTATGGGATCCATCTGCTTCTTTTTTTTTTTTAAAGATTTATTTATTTATTTTGGGCGGGGTTCAGGTTGGGGAGGGAGGAGAGCGGGCAGGCCACTTCTATTGGTCTTTCATTTCTCTATTTTCATCCGTCTTGTTCTTTGGCTCCTGTGGGCCTCCCATCACGGTGGCATCTGTCGTTGCAGAGCGCTGGCTCTGGGCGCATGCGCTCCAGAGCTCCAGCTTGGTAATTGGACACATCAGTCCAGCCACTCCACGGCACGTGGGATCTTCCCAGGCCAGGGATCGAACCAGCGCCCCCTGCACTGCAAGGTGGTGTCCTTACCCACTGGACCACCAGGGGAAGCTCATCCATCTGCTTCTGATACAGCTGCTTTGTTATTTAAATAGGGAAGAGAGGTAAAACGAAGCTGCTATGGTCAGTGAGGGATCATTCAGCCAGTTCAAGTCACCTCCATCCAAATGTCCACAGACTCACCCAAAACTTGCATTAGATCCTTGTTTTTACTCTGAGCATCTAGAAACCTCTGCCTCAGCTGCTGGCTTAATGATCATAGCATCTCTGCCATGAACCATGTCTGAACAACACTGAATGGCATCAGCCACAAAGCCAGGGACTAGAAACTAGCTCCCTGTTACTGTTACAATAGGAAAGCAAATGGGCTTGCTGGAAAATAAAAAAGAACAGAAAGCCTTCTTTCCCTCTTGCTGAAAGTAGGTCACATAAAAACCTGGGCTGTAAGAGAGTACAATGAGAACATAGTCTTAGTTTTGCCAAATTGAGTAGGTACTTAGCCAAACTACAAGAGATTTGGAATGTGTCTGAATAAGCCAATCTGAAACATCTGAGCAATCCCCTCCAAGACTATTCAACATTCATACATCTGCCTTTTCCCAAGTTTAACTTCAACAGAGTAACAATACATGATCCTGTCTAACATGATTCAATTTTATCTAGCACAGATTAAAATACACTGGTCCTCTCCAAAATAGGAACTGTGAAGGTCACTTCTCTTACGATCTATTCCTGTACATGTCTTCATTTGTTGAAATTAGATAATAAAAGATAAAGTTATTCAAACCAACATACACTAAAATAAGAAAAAAAGTAGACGGAAGAATATGATAAATAAATGCATATACAACACTGTAGGAAGGAAGAAAAGGCAATTTACAGAATTCTTGATTTTAAATCGATTAATGGAACTTTCCATGGTATTTATACAAAGCTATAGTAATCAGAACAGCATGGTATTGCCACAAATACAGATCAATGGAACAGAATAGAAAGCAGAAAAATAAACCCACATACCTATAGTCAACTAATCTTAAACAAAGGAAACAAGAATATACTATGTAGGAAAAAAAAAGTCTTTTCAGCAACTGCTGTTGGGAAAGCTGAACAACCATGTATAAATCAATGAAGTGAGAACACTCCCTCTATACCATACACAAAAATAAACTTAAAATGGCTTAAATACTTAAGATATGACACCATAAAACTTCTAAAGGAGGGAAAATCTTTTATGACACAAATTGTACCAGTACGTTCTTAGGTCAATCTCCCAAGGCAACAGATATAAAAACAAAAATAAGAAAATGAGATCTAATTAAACTTAAAAGCTTGTGCAAGCAGAAGAAACCGTAAAAAGAAGACAATCCATGGACTGGGAGAAAATATTTGCAAACGATGAGACCAACAGACATTAATTTACATAATATATACAAACAGCTCATACAACTTAATTAAAATACATTTTAAAAAATACAAGCCAATCAAAAAATGGGCAGAAGATCTAAAAGGCATCTCTCCAAAAAGGACATACAGATGGCCAAAAGGCACATGAAAACCTGTTCAGCATTACTAATTATTAGAGAAATTCAAATCAAAACTACAGTGAAATACCTCCTCACACTGGTCAATATGGCCATCATCAAAAAGTCCACAACAATAAATGCTAGGGGTGTGGCAAAAAGAGAACCCTCCTACAATACTGGTGGATATGTAAGTTGATACAATCGTCACAGAAAACAGTCCAGATGTTCATTAAAAACTAAAAACAGAGTAATCATATGATCCACCAATCCCACTCCTGGGCATACATCCAGAAAAAAGTTCTAATTTAAAAAGATAAATGCACCCCAATGTTCACTGTTTACAATAGCCAAGACATGGAAGAAACCTAAATGCCCACTGACAGATGAACAAATAATGAAGACGTGGCACGCGCGTGCGTGTGTGTGTGTGTGTGTGTGTGTGTGTACACACAACGGAATATTCCTCTGCCATAATAAACAATCAAACAGTGCCATCTGCAGCAATATGGTTGGACCTAGAAATTACCAGACTAAGTGATATAATTTACAGAAAGATACTATTATATGATATCACTTATGTGGAATCGAAAAAAGTAGTTCCAATCAAGTTCTTTACAAAATAAAAACAGACTCAGACACAGAAATGGTCACCAAAGGGGAAGTGGGAGAGGGATAAATTTGGGAGTATGGGATTAACAGATGCACACTACCATATATAAAATCAAGAACAAGGTTTTACTGTATAGAAAACTATAGTCAATATCCTATGTAGTCAATAAACTATAATGGAAAAGAATTATATATATATACATGCATATATATATATATATGAACCAAATCACTTTGCTGTTCACCTAAAACTAACACAATATTATAAATCAATTATACTTCAATAAATAAATAAAAATTAGAGAAAAAAATAGAGGGAAATGTATGATAAATAAATGCATACATGACAGTGCAGCAAGGTAGAAAAGGCAGGAATCTTTCATACACTTGACTTTCCATCTGATCATGGAGCTTTGGATGGTGTTTATGCCATGTTTTCCACATTATTGTCCCTACATTTCTCTATAGTGTCCGAAATTATCCAGGTTTCCATAACAAGTTTTCATTCCTCATGATCTGACTCTTGTCAAAATGGAATTGTTCTAATCGTTTATCAATTCTCATCACATGACACCAAATCCAGGAGGCATCTGGAAAGTCCAGCTCTAGATCAACCTCCTCTGTGTTATTTTTCAGGCACAATCATCAGTAATTACGGAAGCTTTATCTACCAAGCCTCTCAGAGGAAAGCTACTTCGCTAGCACCATACATGATGCACAGCCAATGCACTGCAGCCTCTGGGAGGCACTCCAATCAAGGACTAAGACCGCCCCTTCTACTGCCCTTCCTTTTGTGCATATCAGCCACTCCTGGCCCAGGCCTCTCCACTGGGGACCTCCTCATTGGAGACCCTTAGCAGAGGTCTTGTCCAGTGCTTCTCCTCAGACTTTCTTATTGGGACAGGTGAAAGGGAAGAGAGAAAGGAAAAACTAGTATTTTTCTCTTCTCTGACTCGGTACTCAGTACATTTCCACTCCTAGTTCTTCTTACCCCAAGTCCCCAGGTCTACAAAACAGAAGGAGCCTTTCATTCATCCCTCCTTGGTGGTAGGAATATCCCACGCTTACCTGGCCCAGATCCATCTGAGCCTTGCCCAGAGATGCTCATTGGGGAAAATGGAACACGGGGATTCATGATTTGGTCCGCTTAGCCTTGTACACTATCTCAGGAAGCAATCAAAGGCTTAACTACTATTGCCATTCCAGCTTGCTGCTTTAACTGACCACCTCCATACCGGGTTTCTCAGTTCTTGACAGGAATCAAAAGAGAGTACATCAGGGTTTAGATAATTTCACTGGTACTATTATATAATATGAATTTTATTTCCTGATAATAAGGAATGAACATCTAAGCCACTGTGGCAACACATTTAATTTTCCATTCAGTGGCATGAAAATATATGTGTAAATGAACCTGTATTATTACTGTAGTTCGGGTCACCTTACATTTACAGTCTTGTCTCTCTATGGTGTATTCCCAAACTGTGCATCTGAGGTGAGATATATAAAAATATAAATGTGATTCTTTCATTCCCTATTTTAATCCCAATAATTCTTGTCACTTCCATTAGAATAAATTATAAGCATTTTGGATGATCCAAAGTAATTTTTAATTTAGACCAAACTGAATCTCCACTCTCATTTCTCGACATGTGCCCCCTCCACACACACATTACTTGCAACTCTTTCAAATCATGTCCTATTTCTCACAAACATACCCTATAAAACCCACTGTATCTTGCTAGAAAGATGTAACTCTCTTAGTCATACCTGATATTTCAAACTGTTTCCTGTGGAAAGGTTTTGCTGATATCCTAATTCTGTTGTCTTAATGCAGACACTAGCAATCAATTGTCCATGATATTTATACTACCTACAAGGTAATGATGTTTTCAGAGTTTTAAATAATTTTGAAAAACTTTAAATATTTTGTGATGTGGGCATGCCTGGTGGTTCAGTGGGTGAAGAGTCTGCCTTGCAGTGCAAGGGGCACCAGTTCAATCCCTGGTCCGGGAAGATCCCACGTGCCTCGGAGTGGCTGGACCTGTGTGTTCATGTGAACCAGTGCTCTGAAACACATGCACCCAAAGCCAGTGCTCAGCAAGGAGAGAGGCCACTGCAATGGGAGACCCACATAGGCCAAGGAATAAAGATGGATGCAAATAAATAAATAAATAAATAACCAATTTAAAAAAAAAGAGGCCAAAAGTAAAAAAAAAAAAAAAAAAGAACAAAAATAAAAAAATATATATTTTGTGATGTGAAAAATTATGTAACATTTCAAATTCCAGTTTGTCTCTAAATAAATACTATTGGCATAGAGACATGATCATTCATTTACATAAAGTCTGTGTGAGTGTCAAGTTACTTCAGTGGTATCTCTTTGCAACCCCACGGACTGTAGCCTGCCAATCTTCTCTGTCCATGGGATCCTCCAGGTAAGAATACTAGAGTGGGTAGCCACTTCAGGGGATCTTTCTGACCCAGGGATAGGACATGCATGTCTAAATCTTCTGCACTGGCAGGCAGGTTCTTTAGCAATAGTACCACCTGGAAAGTCCACATAATGTCTATGTATGTTCTATGCTATATTGCAGAGTTGAATAGTTGTAACAGAAACCACATGACTGTCAAAGCCTAAAATATTTACTACCTGGCCTTTAACAGAAAAAGTGTGCTGACACTCACTCTGGAGTATTCCGTGAAGATATATCCTTACTGTATTTCATTATAATTTTTATGTTTATTTATCTGCCTGTCAGTTGCAATTTTTATAAAACTGTAGTCTTCTGAGACAATGACATTCATAATTAGTTCTCAAGAACTGGCATGCAGTAAACAAAAAAATATTATGAAAAATGTAGACTCAATTTTTAAGCAAGTGGGTAAGAATGATTTTCTCTTTTATTAAACCTCTTTGCTTTCAACCAGGAAGTGACTGCCATTCATTTTTATGTTGCTGCTCTTGTCATATTAACTTGATGAACAGCAATAAACTAATCTTTGAGCTTCTTAGTAGAGTGATGTTATAAACATGAGTGTTTTTTTTTATAGCCACCAAGAAAATTCAAAAGCACTCTACATAATAATGAGTCATCTAATTAATGAGACAGAATTATCCAATAAATGGATATCTTCATTAATATCTTCATTAACTTTCTAGCTGCTTTTCAAAATAACATTTTCATTCATGCAAATAGATTCATGATGTCTTTAATTAGTTATTCAGTGTAAGCATAGAGATAATAACACCAGTATTTGTTCAAATTGGAGAAAATCTAGAACTCAAAGAAGAACAACATTATGAATTCCTGTTTTGACAAAGGATATGTAAAATATTTGTTTATTTATCAAAATTTTTTCTGCCATATTTACAATTTTGACAAGCCCAATGCATGGTAATTATGTGAACAATGGATGTGTTATTGAGGTAATTGTTTTACAACAGAGAAGTGCATAAAAGCATCACACTGCATACTCTGAACTTACACAGTGGTATATGTTATCTTTTTTTTTTTAAAGATTTATTTATTTATTGGGCGGGGGTTGGGTTGGGGAGGGAGGGGAGCGGGCGGGCCACTTCTATTGGTCTTTCATTTCTCTATTTTCATCCGTCTTTGTTCTTTGGCTCCTGTGGGCCTCCCATCGCGGAGGCGTCAGTCCTTGCAGAGCGCCGGCTCTGGGCGCATGCGCTCCAGAGCTCCGGCTCAGTGATTGGACACATGGGTCCAGCTGCTCCGCGGCACATGGGATCTTCCCAGGCCAGGGATCGAACCGGCACCCCTTGCACGGCAAGCGGTGTCCTTACCCACTGGACCACCAGGGGAAGCCCGGTATATGTTAATTATATCTCAATAAAACTGAGGGGGAAAGGTAACAGTAAGCTAGAACTTATTAGATATATTTGAATCCTGAAATCAGTATTTACAAGATAAATATGTTCCTTTTTCACAAACACCAGTTGAGAAATTGAGGAATGTTGTCAAATTATATATTCCTTTAATTTAGAAAATATAGGAAAATGTTGTGTGTTATGCATACATTTTCTATTACACTATCTAATTATGTTGTTTTCATGCACCTTTATTCTTACTTTTATATGTTAGTCATAAAATGACTTAACTATGAATAAATAAAAAGGATTTAGTGGTAATTCCTAGTTTTTTTCTAGGAATCATAAAACATCACCTTAGATAATCTGGGCAAATCTAACTTAATCACATGAATGACCTTAAAAAGACACCCAGAGTCCCTGGAGGAAGAAAACTGCAGATTCATGATGTTCTTTTTAATTAGTTATTCAGTGTAAGCATAGAGATAATAACACCAGTATTTGTTCAAATTGGAGAAAATCTAGAACTCAAAGAAGAAGAACATTATGAATTCCTGTTTTGACAAAGGATATGTAAAATATTTGTTTATTTATCAAAATTTTTTCTGCCATATTTACAATTTTGACAAGCCCAATGCATGGTAATTATGTGAACAATGGATGTGTTATTGAGGTAATTGTTTTACAACAGAGAAGTGCATAAAAGCATCACACTGCATACTCTGAACTTACACAGTGGTATATGTTATCTTTTTTTTTTTAAAGATTTATTTATTTATTGGGCGGGGGTTGGGTTGGGGAGGGAGGGGAGCGGGCGGGCCACTTCTATTGGTCTTTCATTTCTCTATTTTCATCCGTCTTTGTTCTTTGGCTCCTGTGGGCCTCCCATCGCGGAGGCGTCAGTCCTTGCAGAGCGCCGGCTCTGGGCGCATGCGCTCCAGAGCTCCGGCTCAGTGATTGGACACATGGGTCCAGCTGCTCCGCGGCACATGGGATCTTCCCAGGCCAGGGATCGAACCGGCACCCCTTGCACGGCAAGCGGTGTCCTTACCCACTGGACCACCAGGGGAAGCCCGGTATATGTTAATTATATCTCAATAAAACTGAGGGGGAAAGGTAACAGTAAGCTAGAACTTATTAGATATATTTGAATCCTGAAATCAGTATTTACAAGATAAATATGTTCCTTTTTCACAAACACCAGTTGAGAAATTGAGGGAATGTTGTCAAATTATATATTCCTTTAATTTAGAAAAATATAGGGAAAATATTGTGTGTTATGCATACATTTTCTATTACACTATCTAATTATGTTGTTTTCATGCACCTTTATTCTTACTTTTATATGTTAGTCATAAAATGACTTAACTATGAATAAATAAAAAGGATTTAGTGGTAATTCCTAGTTTTTTTCTAGGAATCATAAAACATCACCTTAGATAATCTGGGCAAATCTAACTTAATCACATGAATGACCTTAAAAAGACACCCAGAGTCCCCTGGAGGAAGAAAATCCCCACTGCAGACAGAGGGTTCAGTGTCTGCTCCAGACCCGCAGCTTACCCTTCCTCACAGTCTGCAGTAAGGATGACAGACTTCTCTAACAGGACTGTTACTTAACAATAAACCATGTGTGCGTATATGTCTACATGTATATATGTATATGCACACAGATATACATAATTGTGGACTTCCCAGGTGGTCCTAACCATAAACAACCTGCCTGCCAATGTGGGAGACACAGGAGATGCAGGTTCAATCCCTGAGTCAGGAGGACCCCATGGAGCAGGAAATAGCAACCCACTCCAATATTCTTGCCTGAAGAACCCCATGGACAGAAAAGTCTAGTGCGCTATAATCCATGGACACACACACACACACACACATGCCCTCCTGTGTCTCCTGCACTGGCAGATGGATTCTTTACTATCACTTGGGAAACCCAGGCAGTGATCTCTGTCAGAGAGCAGATCCAAGGTTTTCCCAGGTGACTCAGTAGTAAAGAATCTACCCGCCAATGCAGGAGATGCAGGACATGCAGGTTCGATGCCCGGGTTGGGACGATGCTCTGGAGGAGAAAATGGCAATCCACTCCGGTACTCCTATCTGGAAAATTCCATGAACGGAGGGGCCTGGCAGGTATAGTTCACACGGACGCAAAGAGTTAGACACACCTGAGCATGCACCAATGCAGTGTCATGTATATTTATAAGTGTGCTCTTTTTTTTTTTTTTTTTTACTGTTGTTTCAAGTACAGGGATGAATCTGGCTCAGGTAACTTCTCTTTAATAATTAATGAAAGCACTGCGCTACCTCATTACATTATATCATTTTTCTCTATTACAATTATCTGTTAAGGGTGAATCCCAGCATCATAAACTAGGTTTTCTGAAGTGTTCGGGAGTATCTGAAGTTTTTTTTTTTTTTTTTCTTTAAACTGTAGAGTGAAAAAGTGGGAATGTTGACAGTATTTAACAGCCTAGTCTCTCCTATCCTCTATTTTCAAATCACCATTTCCTCCAAAAGGAGAATCCCTTGAGAGCAAAAAAAAAAAGGCTGCAGAAAGGTGGGCAATGAATATAAAATGTTTCAACTTGTTCTCTTCACATATTTAAGCATAAGTAATGTATTCAGCTACTTTTAATTCTCTTCTCAGAAGTTACTAGCTGGAAAGAAAACTATCTTTGAAGAACTGAAACAGTATAAGCTACTGTATCTATCATGTTAAATGTATGTCATAGTAACTGGCAGAAGTTTTTAGCAGACTCCAGTAAAAAAACATGCATGTGTGTTAGTCACTCAGTCATGTCCAGCTCTTTGCAACCCCATGAATTGTAGCCCACCTGAATCTTCTGTCCATGGAATTATCCAAGAAGTGGATACGTGGATCCTGAAGTGGACAAGGCATTATTTCCAAAAATGCCAAATATCAAAAAATAACAGCTAATACCTAGTATGGACAACAACTTAATAATTTCTCCTATTTACTGCAAGTATAGAGACAGCCATAACAGAGAGATCTACATTTTTTCTTCATAGTATTTCCTAATCCACCAGAAACTACATGCATAATCCACCTTGTCTCCTTTTACTATGCACTGTTTAATCGGTGTCCTCTTATTTCAAATCCTCATACTTAATCAGTTACCCTCTCTTCCTCCTACAAAGCCAACTGTTTTTCTGTCCTAAGTCATCATCAACAGGATAAACAGAATGAAGTAAGTCAGAACGATAAAAACAAGTATCATATGTTAATGAATACATATAGAATCTAGAAAGATGGTACTGATGAATCTATTTGCAGGGCAGGAAATACAGATGCATATGTAGAGAGCAGACTTGTGGACGCAATGCTGGAAGCAGAGGGTGGGACAGATTGAGAAAGTAACACTGGCACATATACACTTCCATGTGTAAAATAGGTAGAGGGATGTTGCTGTGTAACATAGGGAACTCAGCTCAGTGCTGAGGGGTGGCACAAAGGCTCAAGAGGGTGGGAACATATGTATTCTTATGGCTGACTCATGTTGTTGCACAGTAGAAACCAACACAACATTGTAAAGCAATAATCCTCCAGTTAGAAATAATTTAAAAACTTGCCATAATATCCCCATCATAAAAACAAAACATTAATAAAAAAAATATATTCCAATATTTGATCCTTTGCCAACTGCAGTTTTGCATTTCTATACTACCCTTATTAACTCTAAAATCTCTAACTTAATGTTTTGAGCACGTTTAAGGTTAGCATTAATCTTCACAACTTCAATTGAAACATATCTCTACTTTGGGAAATACCATACTGAAGTCTAAGGTTCTGTCTATGTCAGTCTCCTAAGCCACATTTTAAATTGGTGATCTTTGTTTATTTCTTAAAGACTTTTTAAGTTATCTTCTGAAACATAACTTTGCTATTTTACTATCAGTTCTTTCACCATTAAACATTATGGCATATTACGTTCAATATTTATTTAAGTTCAATATCTATATGTATTAATAGATGGGCTCATTAAATGATATATCTTTAACAATAATTATTCTACTTTGGATAATCAGAAAATTTCTTATACACTGAACAATGAACAATAATTATCAACTACCAATTGCTACTCCTCTCTACATGGTATCAAAATACATCTCCAATACCACAAACACAAAACCAAACTTGTGATCTCAACATAAGACCCATACCTTAAAACTATCTTAACATACCCCACAATTGCTTCTACTTCAATAAATGGAAACTTCATCCTTCTTGTTGTTCTATTAAAAATCATGGAGTCAGGGGGTTTCCCTGGTGGTCCAGTGGGTAAAGAGTCTGCCTTGCAGTGCAAGGGGTGCAGGTTCGATCCCTGGCCCAGGAAGATCCCAAGTGCTGCAGAGCAGTTGGGCCACTGTGTCCAATTATGAGCCAGCGCTCTGGAGCGCATGCGCCCAGAGCTGGTGCTCTGCAGTGAGAGTGGCCCCAGCAATGGGAGGCCCACACAAGCCAAAGAAAAAGATGGATGAAAATAAAGAAACAAAAATAGAGACCAATTTTTTTTTTTAAAAAATCATGGAGTCAAGCTTACCTTTTCTTATTCCCTCACACTGCCCATCAATCCATAAGATCATCTGCTGAGCTTAGCCTTAAACTATATCAAGGTAACAGTCCAGTTCTCACTGTAACAATATGTCAATTTTATTGCTCGTCCAAGACAGCATTATTCTTGACTGGACAATTTCAACAGTCTTCTTACCTGTTTCCATATTTACAGACTATGTCAAAAGCAGCTCCCCAAATGATATTTTCAACACATTTCTATCACCCTTATTAACTCTAAAATCTCTAACTTAATGTTTTGAGCACGTTTAAGGTTAGCATTAATCTTCACAACTTCAATTGAAACATATCTCTACTTTGGGAAATACCATACTGAAGTCTAAGGTTCTGTCTATGTCAGTCTCCTAAGCCACATTTTAAATTGGTGATCTTTGTTTATTTCTTAAAGACTTTTTAAGTTATCTTCTGAAACATAACTTTGCTATTTTACTATCAGTTCTTTCACCATTAAACATTATGGCATATTACGTTCAATATTTATTTAAGTTCAATATCTATATGTATTAATAGATGGGCTCATTAAATGATATATCTTTAACAATAATTATTCTACTTTGGATAATCAGAAAATTTCTTATACACTGAACAATGAACAATAATTATCAACTACCAATTGCTACTCCTCTCTACATGGTATCAAAATACATCTCCAATACCACAAACACAAAACCAAACTTGTGATCTCAACATAAGACCCATACCTTAAAACTATCTTAACATACCCCACAATTGCTTCTACTTCAATAAATGGAAACTTCATCCTTCTTGTTGTTCTATTAAAAATCATGGAGTCAGGGGGTTTCCCTGGTGGTCCAGTGGGTAAAGAGTCTGCCTTGCAGTGCAAGGGGTGCAGGTTCGATCCCTGGCCCAGGAAGATCCCAAGTGCTGCAGAGCAGTTGGGCCACTGTGTCCAATTATGAGCCAGCGCTCTGGAGCGCATGCGCCCAGAGCTGGTGCTCTGCAGTGAGAGTGGCCCCAGCAATGGGAGGCCCACACAAGCCAAAGAAAAAGATGGATGAAAATAAAGAAACAAAAATAGAGACCAATTTTTTTTTTTTAAAAATCATGGAGTCAAGCTTACCTTTTCTTATTCCCTCACACTGCCCATCAATCCATAAGATCATCTGCTGAGCTTAGCCTTAAACTATATCAAGGTAACAGTCCAGTTCTCACTGTAACAATATGTCAATTTTATTGCTCGTCCAAGACAGCATTATTCTTGACTGGACAATTTCAACAGTCTTCTTACCTGTTTCCATATTTACAGACTATGTCAAAAGCAGCTCCCCAAATGATATTTTCAACACATAAGCCAAACTCTTCCTCTGGTCCAAATCCTCCATTTTCTTCCCACATTTTTAAACCAAAATATAATCCTTTGAAAAGGGTTACACATTCCTAAATCATCAGGTCCTCTCTCCTGTCTTTTGCCTCTTAAGACCCTCCATCTTGACCACCCAGTCTAGGCATACATATCTCCTGCTTCTTATAGCATACATAAAGAACACTTATCCCTACAGCCTAAGCATTCAATGTTTCCTATGACTGATCATTCTTTTTAGACACGGATTTGAGCTCATTTATATTCTTCAGATTGCTATTGAAATGTCACTCAATCTTCAAAACCTTCTCTACCTTCGTTACACACACACACACACACACACACACACACACAATCCCTCTATCAGCTCCTCCCCATTTCCAGTGCAGCCACTGGCCACTACTCTGGTTTTATTGTTTCAGCATATTTGAGCACTTGACAAAGAAGGTATCTGTTCTCTGCTCTATGTAGACAAGATCTTGTCTGTTTTTACTCTATTATATCCTCGGGGCCTGGAAGAGCATCTGACATGTCATGTGTATCCAATAAATATGCATAGAATTAATGTTCAAATGAGTACATACTTAGTTGTACGACTGAAAGGCTGAACAACAATGCACAGTTGTGAATACCATCAAAATTTTCTCTTTTAAATGCTTAAAATATAATAAATATATCCCTCACAACACATTGTTGTTGTTCAGTCATTAAGCTGTATCTGACAATTTATGGTACCCCATCTGCAAACTGAATAACAATGAGAGTGGCCCCAGCAATGGGAGGCCCACAAGCCAAAGAAAAGATGGATGAAAATAAAGAAACAAAATAGAGACCAATTTTTTTAAAAATCATGGAGTGAAGCGTCCCGTTTCTTATTCCCTCACACTGCCCATCAATCCATAAGATCATCTGCTGAGCTTAGCCTTAAACTATATCAAGGTAACAGTCCAGTTCTCACTGTAACAATATGTCAATTTTATTGCTCGTCCAAGACAGCATTATTCTTGACTGGACAATTTCAACAGTCTTCTTACCTGTTTCCATATTTACAGACTATGTCAAAAGCAGCTCCCAAATGATATTTTCAACACATAAGCCAAACTCTTCCTCTGGTCCAAATCCTCCATTTTCTTCCCACATTTTTAAACCAAAATATAATCCTTTGAAAAGGGTTACACATTCCTAAATCATCAGGTCCTCTCTCCTGTCTTTTGCCTCTTAAGACCCTCCATCTTGACCACCCAGTCTAGGCATACATATCTCCTGCTTCTTATAGCATACATAAAGAACACTTATCCCTACAGCCTAAGCATTCAATGTTTCCTATGACTGATCATTCTTTTTAGACACGGATTTGAGCTCATTTATATTCTTCAGATTGCTATTGAAATGTCACTCAATCTTCAAAACCTTCTCTACCTTCGTTACACACACACACACACACACACACACACACACAATCCCTCTATCAGCTCCTCCCCATTTCCAGTGCAGCCACTGGCCACTACTCTGGTTTTATTGTTTCAGCATATTTGAGCACTTGACAAAGAAGGTATCTGTTCTCTGCTCTATGTAGACAAGATCTTGTCTGTTTTTACTCTATTATATCCTCGGGGCCTGGAAGAGCATCTGACATGTCATGTGTATCCAATAAATATGCATAGAATTAATGTTCAAATGAGTACATACTTAGTTGTACGACTGAAAGGCTGAACAACAATGCACAGTTGTGAATACCATCAAAATTTTCTCTTTTAAATGCTTAAAATATAATAAATATATCCCTCACAACACATTGTTGTTGTTCAGTCATTAAGCTGTATCTGACAATTTATGACACCACGAACCACAGCATGCCAGGTTTCCCTGTCCTTCGGTATCTTGGCAGAGTTTGCTCAGATTCATGTCCACTGAGTTGATGATGCTATCTAACCATCTCAACCTCTGCTGCCCTCTTCTCCTTCTGCCTTCCATCTTTCCCAGCATCAGGGTGGTTTCCAGTGAGTGGGCTCTTTCCATCATGGCCAACTTATTGGAGCTTTCAGCATCAGTTCTTCCAATGAATATTACAGAATTGATTTCCTCTAGGATTGACTGGTTTGATGTCCCTGCAGTCCAAGGGACTCTCGAGTCTCCTCCAGAACCACAATTTGAAAACATCAATCCTTCAGCACTCAGCCTTTTTTATGGTCCAACTTTCAGGTGCATACATGACAACTGGAAAAATCACAGCTTTGAACTGTGATCCACACAGACTTTTGTCAGCAAAGTGATGTCTCCCCTTTTTAACACACCATTTAGGTTTGTCGTAGTTTTTCTTTCAAGGAAGAAGCATCTTTTAATTTCATGGCTGTAGTCACCATGTATAGTGATTTTGGAGCCCAAGAAAATAAAGTCTGTCACCACTTCTATTTTTCCCCCTTTTATTTGCTACAAAGTGATAGGACTGAATGTCATGATCTTAGATTTTTGAATGCTGAGTTCTAAATCAGCTTGTTCACTTTGTTCTTTGATCCTCGTTAAAAGGCCCTTTGATTCCTCTTCACTTCTTGCTGTTAGAGTGGTATCATCTTCTTATCTCTGGTCATTGGTATTTCTCCCAGCAATCTTGATTTCAGCTTGTGATTCATCCAGGCTAGCATTTCGCACGATGTACTTTACACAGAAGTTAAGTAAACAGGGTGACAATATACAACACTGACGTACGCCTTTCCCAATTTTGACCAAGTCAACTGATCTACATAAAGTTTTAACTGTTGCTTCCTGACCTGCATATAGGTTCCCTACGAGAAAGGTAAGGAAGTTTGGTATTCCAGTATCTTTAAGAATTTTTCAGTTTGTTGTGATCCACAGAGTCAATGGCTTTCATATAGTCAATGAGGTAGACATAGATCTTTACCTGGAATTTCCTTGTTTACTCTATGATTCATTGGATGTTGGCAATTTGGTCTCTCATCCCTTTTCCTTTTCTAAATCCAGGTCATTCCTTTGGAAATTCTCAGTTCATGTAGTTTTAAAGTCTAGCTTGAAGGATTTTGAGCATGACCTTTTTAGCATGTGACATGAGCACAAATATCTGGTAGTCAGAGCATTCTTTGGCATTGCCCTTCTTTGGGACAAGAATCAAAATGGATCTATTCAAGTCCCATGGCCACTGCCGAGTTTTCCAAATTTTCTGTCATACTGTGTGCAGCACTTTAACAGCATCATCTTTTAGGATTTGAAATAGCTCAGCTGGAATTCCATCACATCCACTAGCTTTGTTTATAGTGATGCTGCCTAAGGCCCACTTGATTTCACACTCCACGATGATGTTTGGCTCTAGGTGAGTGACAAACCATCATGCTTATCTTTTTGAGTTACACAAGTCCAAAAAATACGACACGTGTAGAGGTAAACTGAAGGTGATAAAAAGGCAACCTGACATCAAGGAATAATTCTAGATTTTAGAAGGGATTTAGTAGATACCATAAACCAGCCAGATGTTATAATGACATTAGTTCCTAGAAGCATGACAGATAAAGAAATGCCCATCATATAATTTTCTTCGTAATCTTGCAATGGGTATATTTTAAAAGATTAACATAAAATGTTACCACAGCAGAATCTCTTCAAAAAATCCTTCCTCAGAATTTTAGCTTAGACCAAGGTTAGGATAGCTCTTGACATGAATATTGGCCTTTTATATATCACAGTGGTTTTTTCCAACTCCAAGATAAGTACATTATTAAAAAGATTTTTTATCCTGTTCCATCTGCATTTGATCAGTAAAGATTGTCTTTACTATGATTTAACTTTATCATTCATTTTTTAAGAATCTCTACCTGAACTTACTTTAAATAGCCATAAATCTACTATTATATTAAGATAAATCGTCTTTTATCTTCTAATTCTATCTCCAGTGCAGTGCTTTAGGTATCCAACCAATTACAAAAGTCTTAAAAATTTTTACATATTTTATAATGCTTTACTCTGTGTGAGTTTTAATTTTTATATGAAATATCTTGAGAGAAGTGATGCATAATATATTATGCAAAACCCGGAAAAAAAAAACACCTTAGTGATTTCCATCATCAAAGGTCATTTATTCTACTGAGAGCCTACTGACCTTTAAGTTAATTTCCTAGTTTATGGATTTTTATAAATTACTTCGTAGTGTGGATTATGTGTACAGAAAGCAGAACACATAACTTGAAATTTTTCTCAAATCATTTTGTGAATCATCAGAAAAACAGTCATGTAAGTAATCCATATATTTATAATAAATGTTCCTGTAGAAATAATGGAATGATGGAGCCTTTCATATAAATAGCTCAGCTGGAATTCCATCACATCCACTAGCTTTGTTTATAGTGATGCTGCCTAAGGCCCACTTGATTTCACACTCCACGATGATGTTTGGCTCTAGGTGAGTGACAAACCATCATGCTTATCTTTTTGAGTTACACAAGTCCAAAAAATACGACACGTGTAGAGGTAAACTGAAGGTGATAAAAAGGCAACCTGACATCAAGGAATAATTCTAGATTTTAGAAGGGATTTAGTAGATACCATAAACCAGCCAGATGTTATAATGACATTAGTTCCTAGAAGCATGACAGATAAAGAAATGCCCATCATATAATTTTCTTCGTAATCTTGCAATGGGTATATTTTAAAAGATTAACATAAAATGTTACCACAGCAGAATCTCTTCAAAAAATCCTTCCTCAGAATTTTAGCTTAGACCAAGGTTAGGATAGCTCTTGACATGAATATTGGCCTTTTATATATCACAGTGGTTTTTTCCAACTCCAAGATAAGTACATTATTAAAAAGATTTTTTATCCTGTTCCATCTGCATTTGATCAGTAAAGATTGTCTTTACTATGATTTAACTTTATCATTCATTTTTTAAGAATCTCTACCTGAACTTACTTTAAATAGCCATAAATCTACTATTATATTAAGATAAATCGTCTTTTATCTTCTAATTCTATCTCCAGTGCAGTGCTTTAGGTATCCAACCAATTACAAAAGTCTTAAAAATTTTTACATATTTTATAATGCTTTACTCTGTGTGAGTTTTAATTTTTATATGAAATATCTTGAGAGAAGTGATGCATAATATATTATGCAAAACCCGGAAAAAAAAAAAAACACCTTAGTGATTTCCATCATCAAAGGTCATTTATTCTACTGAGAGCCTACTGACCTTTAAGTTAATTTCCTAGTTTATGGATTTTTATAAATTACTTCGTAGTGTGGATTATGTGTACAGAAAGCAGAACACATAACTTGAAATTTTTCTCAAATCATTTTGTGAATCATCAGAAAAACAGTCATGTAAGTAATCCATATATTTATAATAAATGTTCCTGTAGAAATAATGGAATGATGGAAGTTCTTCCTATAATGTTAAATAAAACACTGTTTGTAAATTTAACCTGTACAGAAAATAAACTTTTAAAAATGTTAACAAGAGTTCACCAAGAATACAAGTCTGTATTACATAAATGTTACAAAGGATAAATAGAAATGAAATATCTGGGATACTCACAGTAAAAATTCAATGTCTATAGATGAATTACAGAAGCAGTTACCACTATCACAAACCTTCTTTAATCTTGGGTGCACGGAATGGTTTTAGATCTGTGATACCCTTCAAGGTATAATAACCACCAAAATACATTTATTGAGTGCCTTCTGTTTACTAGACAGCATGTTATGAGCTGCTATGATAAGCCTTAATAGGTAATTAAGATCAATTTACTCCTTGAAAATGTACTTTGGTGACAATTAGCAGCTTTTACTGAAATCATTTCTTTTTTCTCTCTTGAGGAATTTAACTGTTTGATTTAATATATGTAGGCTCATCATACACATACAGACACACACACTCTACCATTACATACACACATGGAGATATCAAAACACTGCCTATTCACAGAAAACCAACTTTTTTTTTTTCTTTTCTTTTCTTTTCTTAAAATACTGTTAGCCACACCTGAGCGATTTGGAGTCTCAGTGCTTTAGCTTCTGATTCCAGTTCACTCCTTAAAAATCTGTAGGGTCTTCTCAAGGTATTTAACCTCTCTGAATTTCAATGTTCTGTTGTATAAAGTGATATAGGAAGGCAAAAGCGAAAGATTGGGGCGGGGGGAGGGGCCGGAAGAGGGGAAGCTGTGGGTCAGTTCTCCTACGTTTTTGCCTTGTTGTGTTTGTTTCTCTTTGCTTGCAAAGGTAACTCTGTCAGAGCTTCAGCTTTCTTTCGGGCCCCACTGCTCACTAGGTAGCTTTTCTAACATGAAACAGCCCCTCTTTTAGACCATGGATCACTGTCTCTCTGTCCTCTAAGAAAGGCTGGCTCTCTGTTGGTGCTAGTTACTGGGTTTTGTCACTATCTCCTGTTTTTTTGCTTCTTAGCTCTTTTAACCAACTGTGTAACTTTTCTCTGTATTAAAATCAGATTGTAGCGACTCTTACACGAGTTTCTGCTTTACTGGATAGACCCCAAATGATACAGTGACTATCCACTTCACAAGACAAATAGAGCTAATGGATTTAAAAGTGCAGTGGTTTGCAGGGCACAGGTGAAATTGGCCATAAATATTTGCTCTGAGTAAAGAAGTGAAAGATAATTTTGTCATTGACTTCAGACCAAAATGAATTGGCAGTTTACAAGGTAAAGGTGATTTTATGCAAGCAAAATATGCTCTACTCTCTGAAAAATGGTTTTAGATCTGTGATACCCTTCAAGGTATAATAACCACCAAAATACATTTATTGAGTGCCTTCTGTTTACTAGACAGCATGTTATGAGCTGCTATGATAAGCCTTAATAGGTAATTAAGATCAATTTACTCCTTGAAAATGTACTTTGGTGACAATTAGCAGCTTTTACTGAAATCATTTCTTTTTTCTCTCTTGAGGAATTTAACTGTTTGATTTAATATATGTAGGCTCATCATACACATACAGACACACACACTCTACCATTACATACACACATGGAGATATCAAAACACTGCCTATTCACAGAAAACCAACTTTTTTTTTTTTCTTTTCTTTTCTTAAAATACTGTTAGCCACACCTGAGCGATTTGGAGTCTCAGTGCTTTAGCTTCTGATTCCAGTTCACTCCTTAAAAATCTGTAGGGTCTTCTCAAGGTATTTAACCTCTCTGAATTTCAATGTTCTGTTGTATAAAGTGATATAGGAAGGCAAAAGCGAAAGATTGGGGCGGGGGGAGGGGCCGGAAGAGGGGAAGCTGTGGGTCAGTTCTCCTACGTTTTTGCCTTGTTGTGTTTGTTTCTCTTTGCTTGCAAAGGTAACTCTGTCAGAGCTTCAGCTTTCTTTCGGGCCCCACTGCTCACTAGGTAGCTTTTCTAACATGAAACAGCCCCTCTTTTAGACCATGGATCACTGTCTCTCTGTCCTCTAAGAAAGGCTGGCTCTCTGTTGGTGCTAGTTACTGGGTTTTGTCACTATCTCCTGTTTTTTTGCTTCTTAGCTCTTTTAACCAACTGTGTAACTTTTTCTCTGTATTAAAATCAGATTGTAGCGACTCTTACACGAGTTTCTGCTTTACTGGATAGACCCCAAATGATACAGTGACTATCCACTTCACAAGACAAATAGAGCTAATGGATTTAAAAGTGCAGTGGTTTGCAGGGCACAGGTGAAATTGGCCATAAATATTTGCTCTGAGTAAAGAAGTGAAAGATAATTTTGTCATTGACTTCAGACCAAAATGAATTGGCAGTTTACAAGGTAAAGGTGATTTTATGCAAGATTATTCAACAAATATTGACTAATGCTCTACTCTCTAGACACACAGAAATGTGCCTTTGTGCTGAAGTGAGACAGTGAGCAAAGAGAAAAACAGTTTCTTGACTAAAGAGTTTGCATTCTTTCTTCTTGTGGAAAAACGTATCTTAAAAAGAGAAAGAAAAATGTAGTACTGAACATTATGGTAAGTCCTAGAGAGAAGTATGAAGGCAGGTTAAGAGCGCTGGTGATTTCCCCTGAAGACCTATCAACGGAACAGGCCCCTAGTCAAGTAGCGGTGAGCAACAATGTCTACAGGCCTTGCTCTTCTGCAGGCACAAGAGCCAAGTAAATTTTCTAACCTGTGAGAAGCTTAGTGCTTTCAAGGAATAACCAGAGGAGGTTGAGAAGAATGACCAGAGCAATGAGACAGGTGACAGAACCAAAGAGGAAGCCAGAGGGGCAGGGTTCCTGGGAGACATGACAATGTGGAGATTCCCAGGCTGTGGCAAGGTTTTAGGCTTTTCTCTTGAGAAGGAACTCTCAGAAAGCTATCAGCGAAAGTGTCATGTTGTTTGATCTATGTCTTAATAAGATCATTCTGACTATTGGATGGAAAATGGCTTTGAGGAAACAGGATGAGAGAGAGGGAGAATGTTATAACAATCCAAGTACCCTGATAGTTGCCTGGACAACAGCAGTGGTTGTGGGGAGTGTCAGCCATGTGGTAGATCTCAAAGGGAAGTGTTGATGGACCGGATGTGGGCTGTGAGAGAAGTCACTGAGTGCTGCAGTCCTTGTGTCAAAATTGAGGAGTAAAATTTGAAAAAAAAAAGCATGTTCGAAGAAGTGGTTAATTATGTTCAAAAGTGAAGGAGAAAATAGATGCTGTGTTGTGAGCCATCAACTGGCTAAAACACTCCTTTCTCAATGGAATGAAGAAGGGCATGGTACAAGAATGTGTCTCTGCTTCTAACTGGAGAGCCAGCAAAAATGAGACACTTCCTAACACTGAAGCCAGCGATGGCAAAGATTAAAGTTATTTGACAGTGCTGATGAGATCTGACACTACATAACTGGTTACACAGCTCAGAATGTAACCCTCCTGATAAATTCTCATCCTTTTCCAGATTCTCTGCAAGCAACGACTGTGAATTTGGAAAACCCCAGATTTCTCAATACAAATGGTTATGATTGCGGGAATTATTATTCCTACTCTCACTAATGTTTGCATTATGCTTTATCATGCAATGTTAATATGCACATTTTTCTCATTTACTCATGTATATTTATTACCAGTTATTTTATTTGATACTCAACAAGTGTGGCATGTTTCACTTTTTCTTCTGGAATTTAATATAGGAGCTGAAAATTTTGTTGCCACCTGTTCTGTCACTTGAATTCATACTGTTCTGTTCTTTTCATTTTCTAAAACTTTACATTTCCTCCCTCTGCATGATCAGCCACTAAAAATATATTTCTTCTATACTGAATAACCAGAGGAGGTTGAGAAGAATGACCAGAGCAATGAGACAGGTGACAGAACCAAAGAGGAAGCCAGAGGGGCAGGGTTCCTGGGAGACATGACAATGTGGAGATTCCCAGGCTGTGGCAAGGTTTTAGGCTTTTCTCTTGAGAAGGAACTCTCAGAAAGCTATCAGCGAAAGTGTCATGTTGTTTGATCTATGTCTTAATAAGATCATTCTGACTATTGGATGGAAAATGGCTTTGAGGAAACAGGATGAGAGAGAGGGAGAATGTTATAACAATCCAAGTACCCTGATAGTTGCCTGGACAACAGCAGTGGTTGTGGGGAGTGTCAGCCATGTGGTAGATCTCAAAGGGAAGTGTTGATGGACCGGATGTGGGCTGTGAGAGAAGTCACTGAGTGCTGCAGTCCTTGTGTCAAAATTGAGGAGTAAAATTTGAAAAAAAAAAGCATGTTCGAAGAAGTGGTTAATTATGTTCAAAAGTGAAGGAGAAAATAGATGCTGTGTTGTGAGCCATCAACTGGCTAAAACACTCCTTTCTCAATGGAATGAAGAAGGGCATGGTACAAGAATGTGTCTCTGCTTCTAACTGGAGAGCCAGCAAAAATGAGACACTTCCTAACACTGAAGCCAGCGATGGCAAAGATTAAAGTTATTTGACAGTGCTGATGAGATCTGACACTACATAACTGGTTACACAGCTCAGAATGTAACCCTCCTGATAAATTCTCATCCTTTTCCAGATTCTCTGCAAGCAACGACTGTGAATTTGGAAAACCCCAGATTTCTCAATACAAATGGTTATGATTGCGGGAATTATTATTCCTACTCTCACTAATGTTTGCATTATGCTTTATCATGCAATGTTAATATGCACATTTTTCTCATTTACTCATGTATATTTATTACCAGTTATTTTATTTGATACTCAACAAGTGTGGCATGTTTCACTTTTTCTTCTGGAATTTAATATAGGAGCTGAAAATTTTGTTGCCACCTGTTCTGTCACTTGAATTCATACTGTTCTGTTCTTTTCATTTTTTTCTAAAACTTTACATTTCCCTCCCTCTCTGCATGATCAGCCACTAAAAATATATCCAGATATGCCAGGGTATATCAACAGTTCATGAGTATATTTTAAGGTTCTATTATAAATCACTGGATACATTTTTGAACGAGTCAATTTATCATGATTAGTAAGATATATTTTAGTTAAATATAGAAAGGAAGACAGACATGGATTTTGCCAACCTAATATAAATGTCCTCCTAATTTCCTGTTTATAGCACCTCAGTTTGGTCAACAAGCCTAAGTCCAGAATTATACTCATGGATTCATGTTGATAATTTTCCTTAATTTTCACCCAACAAAGTTTGGCAATATGAACCATTTCCTATATTAAGATATAGATGGGAGCCTCTGTAGATGTTTCTGTGAAAAACCATAAATGTGCTAGTCAGCCTTCCTGCTTCTCTTCATTTGGTCTTGACTATGGATGGAATAAACGAAGTAACAGTCAATATCTTGAAACATGAAGTGGAAAGCATGAGAGAAACGTCAGAAGAAAAAGAAAACTCTGATCCTGATAACACCGTGCTTTTGCACCATTTGAAAATTCATTATTTTCTGAATTTTGCTAAATAAAAAACCTGAGATTTTAATGTTAGCCTGTATTACATAGGCAAATGTTACTTGTAGTGAAAATCTGTCTAATTCAGAGTATTTTCCACCCATGGTAGAAATACTCATATTACTGATCTATTATTACATTTTTTCCTAAGCCAGAAAACAAAATTCAATTAAAATAAATAAATGTATCCCCAGACTTTCTAGGAATATAATACAATAGGCAAATATGATAAGATTGCCTATATTTCTAAAAGTAACTCATTTTAATAACTATTTGGGATACTCCTAATTGTTATGACAGACTTAAGAAAAATTTGAAGCGGAAAACACTACCTTTTATAAAATCTAAATGGCTATTTTAAATTTAATGTCTGATATTTATATCCATTAATTCATACACTGTGGCATATATAGTACAGACTTAATTTCATTAGTTAATTTAAATAAAGTTCAATTAGAGAGTCAGACAAACATTATAGGGCCATGTAACGCAGTTCATAGAAACAGTTTCTCATAAAAGTTAATAGAAATCACTTTACCACATATAGATCTATTTTTGAAAAATGAGCACGGTAAACTTTGCATATATCTAATGCACAAAATAGACAACCTAAGAACTATTTTATAGATCACTCTTGACTGAAGGTTCTGTTTAATTTTATCACATGACCAGATTCATGTTGTCTTTCTAACTTTTCAGAGATTTTTCCTAATTTCTTCTCTTTCATAGCATCCCTGCTGCTAAGTCTACTCTTCTACATAACACAGTATATAGGATGCTCATGGTTGAAACATAAGCTTAAGAAATAAGTTTTGAAGTAACAGATTGTTTTGAAAAGGCTCCTCTGAACCCATATAGATGGGAGCCTCTGTAGATGTTTCTGTGAAAAACCATAAATGTGCTAGTCAGCCTTCCTGCTTCTCTTCATTTGGTCTTGACTATGGATGGAATAAACGAAGTAACAGTCAATATCTTGAAACATGAAGTGGAAAGCATGAGAGAAACGTCAGAAGAAAAAGAAAACTCTGATCCTGATAACACCGTGCTTTTGCACCATTTGAAAATTCATTATTTTCTGAATTTTGCTAAATAAAAAACCTGAGATTTTAATGTTAGCCTGTATTACATAGGCAAATGTTACTTGTAGTGAAAATCTGTCTAATTCAGAGTATTTTCCACCCATGGTAGAAATACTCATATTACTGATCTATTATTACATTTTTTCCTAAGCCAGAAAACAAAATTCAATTAAAATAAATAAATGTATCCCCAGACTTTCTAGGAATATAATACAATAGGCAAATATGATAAGATTGCCTATATTTCTAAAAGTAACTCATTTTAATAACTATTTGGGATACTCCTAATTGTTATGACAGACTTAAGAAAAATTTGAAGCGGAAAACACTACCTTTTATAAAATCTAAATGGCTATTTTAAATTTAATGTCTGATATTTATATCCATTAATTCATACACTGTGGCATATATAGTACAGACTTAATTTCATTAGTTAATTTAAATAAAGTTCAATTAGAGAGTCAGACAAACATTATAGGGCCATGTAACGCAGTTCATAGAAACAGTTTCTCATAAAAGTTAATAGAAATCACTTTACCACATATAGATCTATTTTTGAAAAATGAGCACGGTAAACTTTGCATATATCTAATGCACAAAATAGACAACCTAAGAACTATTTTATAGATCACTCTTGACTGAAGGTTCTGTTTAATTTTATCACATGACCAGATTCATGTTGTCTTTCTAACTTTTTCAGAGATTTTTCCTAATTTCTTCTCTTTCATAGCATCCCTGCTGCTAAGTCTACTCTTCTACATAACACAGTATATAGGATGCTCATGGTTGAAACATAAGCTTAAGAAATAAGTTTTGAAGTAACAGATTGTTTTCTTGACTAAACTTTCATGAGGCTCCTCTGAACCCTCTTTTTGACCTGTTCTCATCTCTAGGTAGTTCCCTGGTTTGTCCAGTCCAGTTGTAGCAAGAAATCTGAGAAATCAGTTTAGGGAATGAAATTAAAAACCCTCTTGCTATCTGGATCTCACATGATATTTGATCAAAACCGTCATCCATTTCACTCAATATCTGGTGCTATCTGGTTACTCTTTCTGCCTTCATTAAAATCCTATTCAGTCAGTCAACAAATAATCCTCCTCTTTTATATCTTAGCAATCTTCCATCCATGATCTCCTTCCTGCCAACTCTGTTCCTTGGCTATACTTCCTGGACTATTTTTTGCTCTCGGGATTGAACCTAATCTCTCTACCCTTTCATGGTAATCTCAACAACTATCATGACAGTCCTGAACAGAGTCTTTCTTATGGGTTTAACAAGTATCAGAATAATTTTTTTTAACAGAACTACCAAAGTATTAGTTAATTTTGAAGTAGAACTTCTTGGTAAGACGTATAGATTTTTTTCTCAATTACAAGTCACTCTCATAAAGATAAGCCTGCTTGTGTATATGTTTTTCATATAACAACTTGCCATTTATTTTCCTAGGAATTTGTTTGACTTCAAAATTTAATTTTTAATGTGTATAAAATTAAACAAGACTGAAATGGTGGAAATAGACCCCATAAAATATAAAACTTCCAAAAACCAGTTAATTTTACTATGTCTCAATGTACCAACTTCTAAATGGCAACATTCTTGATGGGCTAAAGTAGTCTAGTCATCAATTACTAGAAAATAGCAACTAAAGTGTTATTAATAGAAAGGAGTTTGAAAATAATATTTATTATTTTAAAAATTCACATTTATTTACAAAAGAGCTTATCATAACTACCCACTGTCCATCCCAATAGTCAGAGCAATACTATATAGTTAATATCTGTACTATTTTATTTCATAAAAGTAATATTTTAAAACTAAATTATTGAGTTTTAGGTTTTTAAATGTTTGAGTGTTTAAATTTTAAGAGCACATAAAAATCTTATAAAAGGACATTCATTAATAAAATATTCAAAATATGGTAAATTATGCATGATGATTTAATATATGCAAATTGACAAGTGATATGAACAGTAAATTTGAATACAGAAAATATGTACATAAATAAAAGGTATTTCAGAGTCTAAGCAAATTGATGACAGCATTATGTACTTGTCCCCAAGGTAAATGAAATATTAATTAGAAAACATTTTTGTCCATTAAAGGACCAATAAGAGGATATGAAGGAAAAATATCAGTGTGTCTCTTTTCTCTTGTCTTTCAGAATTTTGTTCAATTATATTGTCACCTTAAGGCTTTCGTATTATTTTTCAGCAAACTGCTGCTCTTACACTGATCTTATTTAATACTTAACTTTATAAAAAGAATAATGAAATTATGCCTAACCCTTGAGAATTTGGTGGTACAATTTCTGTTTATTCTTATTTATTTATCCTTAAAAGCCACTGCAGTTAATATTGCTAGAAATTCTTTCATAGGGTGAACATACTTTCTATGGGACTTTAAGATAAGGCAGTTAATAACTCACTTGATATAAAACAGAAGCAAAGGTACTTATTTCCAGTTTCAAACGCCTCTTAACTTACAATGAATTACTTTACTTATTATTTTATTTGACCAACGGCAAAGTGAATAATACAAATGACCAGAAGTCTAATACTATAAAAAGTGCTTTAAAAAAATAAATAAATCTTTAATGTAAAACCCCAAAAAAACTTCCAAAACCAGTTAATTTTACTATGTCTCAATGTACCAACTTCTAAATGGCAACATTCTTGATGGGCTAAAGTAGTCTAGTCATCAATTACTAGAAAATAGCAACTAAAGTGTTATTAATAGAAAGGAGTTTGAAAATAATATTTATTATTTTAAAAATTCACATTTATTTACAAAAGAGCTTATCATAACTACCCACTGTCCATCCCAATAGTCAGAGCAATACTATATAGTTAATATCTGTACTATTTTATTTCATAAAAGTAATATTTTAAAACTAAATTATTGAGTTTTAGGTTTTTAAATGTTTGAGTGTTTAAATTTTAAGAGCACATAAAAATCTTATAAAAGGACATTCATTAATAAAATATTCAAAATATGGTAAATTATGCATGATGATTTAATATATGCAAATTGACAAGTGATATGAACAGTAAATTTGAATACAGAAAATATGTACATAAATAAAAGGTATTTCAGAGTCTAAGCAAATTGATGACAGCATTATGTACTTGTCCCCAAGGTAAATGAAATATTAATTAGAAAACATTTTTGTCCATTAAAGGACCAATAAGAGGATATGAAGGAAAAATATCAGTGTGTCTCTTTTCTCTTGTCTTTCAGAATTTTGTTCAATTATATTGTCACCTTAAGGCTTTCGTATTATTTTTCAGCAAACTGCTGCTCTTACACTGATCTTATTTAATACTTAACTTTATAAAAAGAATAATGAAATTATGCCTAACCCTTGAGAATTTGGTGGTACAATTTCTGTTTATTCTTATTTATTTATCCTTAAAAGCCACTGCAGTTAATATTGCTAGAAATTCTTTCATAGGGTGAACATACTTTCTATGGGACTTTAAGATAAGGCAGTTAATAACTCACTTGATATAAAACAGAAGCAAAGGTACTTATTTCCAGTTTCAAACGCCTCTTAACTTACAATGAATTACTTTACTTATTATTTTATTTGACCAACGGCAAAGTGAATAATACAAATGACCAGAAGTCTAATACTATAAAAAGTGCTTTAAAAAAATAAATAAATTTTGTAGAATACTACCACCAGACAACAGACTGTTAAAAAAGTCAAAATGTTTAAACATGCAACTCTGAGTGATTATTTGTTGCCTACCTGATGTATTGATTTAATCCTATATAACTGGAATGAGAACTATCCAGCTTTGTTGGTCACTTCTTTTTTGCAGGTTGGGAAATATTATGGACGGCTAAGAATTTATCTGAAACAAGAATACTGAAAATGAAGCTCACTCATTTAGCATTCAGTTCCAGAGCTCTCCTTAGATACGGAAACTGGGGAAATCACATTTTTTTTTTTTTTTCTATTTTCCTCTTCTTAATATTGTTATAAAGAAATCAGATTAAAATGAGTAGAGGATTAAGCAGCTTTCACTTTAAATTAGATGAAGTACTATACTCTAAAATGTGAAGAGGAAAGGGACAATTTAATTTATTTACTTAACTACAGTTTCATTGTTTAGGCGTTATAATAAGTTAACAGTTTTTTAAATCTCTCTTATTTTGTGTTGTCTGCATAAACATTTCTTTCAGGCTACCTCTCTGAGTCTCTAACTCAAATAATCATTAACAAAATATCCAGAGTCATCCCATTAATCACTTGCTTAAAACAGGAAAGAAATTTTATAATTAAAAACATGCTAAAATTATAATTTTTCCACCTAATGGAATCAAATGCCAAAATATTCTCTTTTGGATGATAAACTTCACTTATCCTTCTATCACTGAAATTGTCTGACAGTCATCAGACGGTGTAGAAAAGCTATTAAAGAAATTCTGACAATTTGAAATAAACTGATTCTTTATATATTATACATGTTATCCTCAGTATATACCTTATAAAACTGTACAAATTTATCAACATTTTATATATGTTAATGTTCACTTGTACTTGGGGAAGCTATTTATAATCACATGGTCATGGTTTTTGTCTGTTATATCTTCGGGAATTTAAGAGTCAATCTTCCCATGTTTTAATTAATAAGTCCATTTGAGTTAAATATTACCTTTAGTAGTAGTGAAAGTTCTTGAAACATAATGTTGAAATTAGATTTAAATATGTCATTTTTTTTATCTGAAGCTTATTTATTATTTTTTAATTTATTTACATCAAAAGCATTTTTATTGAGGTATAACCAATTAACAATTTTGTGACAGTTTCAGGTGAACAGTGAAGGGACTTGGCCATACATACATACGTATCCATTCTCGCCCAAAATTAAATATGTCATGTTTAAGGTAGTATTTCAAAAATTAAGTTATCCTCCGTTATCATATAATTGGTATTCTAAATATCATATCTTTATATGTCTTTATTGTTATTTTGTAATTTGACCTTTAAGTTATGTGAAATATTTTGAAACAGACAAATTGTATGCTTCAGATCACAAGGAGACAGGCTACCTGGCATTTGCTAAATCACACTAACAGTAGAAAAATAGAAAAGCCTGACAAATAGTAAGAATTGTTTTCAAAGGTTTGAAATGTTCAATGTAAAAATTGACTTTTATTTATATACTGCAATTTTCCAAGAAACTTGAAGTGGGGATAACAGGTTGATGCTATCCAGTGAAATAGCTTGATATTAATAACAAAAAAAAAGAAGAATCAATACACTGTCTGAATTATCATTTATGATAATTACTGTTTAGAATACACACTATAGTTCAGTCAAGTCGCACACTGTATGGTAAGATATTTACAGCCTTTAATTTTAGGCAAAAATTAAAATGCTAATTAACTGGTAGAAATGAACTTTTCAACCTATAAGGCATAAACACTTGACTGTAATAGATTTGAAAATGCTGTTCTAACTCTAATAAAAGGAAATAGGTTTGTATCTCTTTCACTAAAAGATAAAAAAAAAATTCAAATATTAACCCTGTGGTTGCATCAAAATGCTAGAAAGTTTTGACCAAGAGTACATGTGTAGTTGCTTAGTCATGTCCTGCCAACTCTTTGATGCCCTTTGGACTAGAGCTCACCAGGATCCTCTGGTCATAGGATTTCCCAGGTAAGAACACTGAAGCAGGTTGCCATTTCCTACTCCAAGGGATCTTTCTAACCCAGGGGTCAAATCCAAGCCTCCTATGTCTCTTGCTTTGCAGGTGGGATCTTTATATTCCAAGCCATCAGGGAAGCCTTGACCAAGACGTAACTTGGTTCAGTTGTAAAGTGTAATGGAAGTATCCACTGTTGGCTCAGTGGTAAAGAATACACTTGCTGATACAGGAGACACGGGCTTGATCCCTGATTCAGTAAGATTCCACAAGCCGCAAAGCAACTTAGCCCCATGCATTCTAGCTATTCAGCCTGTGCTCTAGAAGCTCAGGAGCCATGACTATGGAGGCCCACATAGTCTAGAGTCCATTCTCCATAACAGGAAAAGTCATCATAATGAGAAGCCCAAGCACCACAACTAGAATACACACACTGCTTGTAGTAACTAGCAAAAAGCTTGAGGAGCAACAAACACTCAGCACAGCCAAAAATAAAGAAAATTATTTTAAAAAATATATTTTAAAAAATGCAATAGAGAAAAGGACCTTAAAAATAATTTTAATTAAGCCTATACTTTGCAAACTATAAATACTGAGGAAGGTATATGAAAATGAAATCAAGAAAAGATAACTTGTATTTTTCAATTGGAAAAATTAATGTTGCTAAAATAACCGTATTATCCAAATAAATCTTTGTTGCAATCCCTATCAAACACACATGACAATTTTCACAGAATTAGAGCAAATAATCCTCAAGTTGATATGGAACCACAGAAGAACCTAAATTGTCAAAGCAATCTTGAGAAAAAGAACAAAGCTGAAGGTATCATGCTGACTTCAGACTGTACTACAAAGTTATGGTAATTAAAATAGGATGGTACTGGCACAAAAACAGACATATTTGTCAGCTGAAGCGAATAGGCAGCCCAGAAATAAAGCCACACACTTATGCACAATTAAGCTATGACAAAGGAGACAAGATTAGACAGTCTCTTTACAAAGTGACGGTGGGAAAACTCATCAGCTATATGTAAAACAATGAGATTAGAACATTTTTTCACATCAAATACAAAAATAAACTCAAAATAGATTAAGAAGACTAAAATATGAGTGTAAAATGAATAAACTCCTAGAAGAGAACATGAGCAGAACATGCTTTGATATAAACACTGGCAATATTTTTTTGGATCTGCCCCTTAAAGCAAAAGAAATAAAAGTCAAATTAAACAAATGAGACCCAATTAAAGTTAAAAGTTTTTGCACAGGAACAATCAACAAATGAAACACCAAAATGAAAAGACAATCCATTAAATGGGAAAATATACTTGCAAATATATAACCAATAAGGTGCTAGAACACAAAATAAATAACTAATAGTATTCAATATCAAAAAACAAAAAAAAGAATCAATTTAAAAGTGGGCAGAAATTCTGAACAGACACTATTTCCAAAGAAGATCTACAGATGCTTAACAAGCACATGAACATAATGCACAAAATTGCTAATCATCAGAGAAATACAATTCAAAATCACAATGAGTTACCATTTCACAATTGTCAAATTCATTATTATTAAGGAAGATCCCCTGGAGAAGTGAATGGCAACCCACTCCAGTTTTCTTACCTGGGAAATCCCATTGACAGAGGGGCCTGGTGGCCTACAGTCTATGGGATCACAAAGAGTCAGACACAACTGAGCAACTAACACAAAAAAAAGTCTACATAATAGATATTGGGGAGAATGCACAGAAAAGGAAACTCTAGTACAATAAAGATGATTTTGTAGACTGGTGCAGCTACAATGGAAAATAATATTGAGGTTCTTCAAAAAAGCAATCAAAACAAACTAACAAACCAAAAAACCTACCATCTGATCCAGCAAATCTACCACTGGGTATGCATCTGAAGAAAATACAAACACTAACTTGAAAAGACGCATGAGCCTCAATTTTCACAGCAACATAACTTACAATAGTTGAAGGTAGGGAAGTAACTCAAGTTGCTTTTATCAACAGATGAAAAGATAAAGAAAATGTGTTAAGACTCACAGATAGAGAACAAACTAGTGGTTACCAGTGGGGAGAGGAAATAGAGAATGGATGATACAGGGGTAAGGGATTAAGAGACAAAAACTACTATGTATGAAAGAAATAAGTGGGCTTCCCTGGTGGTCCAGTGGGTAAGGACACTGCCTTGCAGTGCAAGGGGTGCCAGTTCAATCCCTGGCCTGGGAAGATCCCATGTGTCACGGAGCGGCTAGACCGATGTGTCCAACTACCGAGCCGGAGGTCTGGAGAGCTGTGATGGGAGGCCCACACAGGCCAAAGGACAAAAATAAATAAATGAAAGATTAATAGAAGCGGCCAAAAATAGAAAAAAAAATAATTAAAAAAAGAAAGAAACAACAAGGATACACTGTACAGCACAGGGGAATAGAGCCATCATTTTGTAATAACCTTAAAAACTAAAACAAAATACATAGTGGCAACTATTAACATGCAGATACCATGCTTATCTTCCTTATTATACATTAAGAATTCAGTATTGAGAAAGTAAACAAATATTTTAGATCAAAATATATATTTTTAGTAAAGGGAGTAATTACGCTGCCAAAACAAAGATAATAAAAAATATTAAAAACCAGATGGAGAGACAACCTGACACAAGGAAATATTTACCTCAGATATAAATATTTAAGGAAAAAAGTAGGTGAAATCCGGACAATGAATGTTTTCAGCAGAACTGCCTCCTTACCCCGAAAAAAAAAGAGAGAATTGGAAGAATTAAGTCACAGATTATCGTCAAACTGTAGCAAGGATATTTGAGAACATGTTTAGAGAAAATGTGGAAGATAGAGGGAAATTGCCAGTCAATTGCTGGCAGTTACAGGGAACAGACTTGTTTAACAAGGAAAAGACAAAAAGGAAAATGACTGGAAACTATGCACAGCATTACAGAGAAAATAATGAATAACAAAGTTTGATAGTCATGTGACTATCAAACAATTTTGCTAACACTACAGTCTGCCAGTCTCTTTCAAGGGACAGTTAGAAAACAAATGTTGTTAGATATTAGATCACAAAGTAATTACTTGCTTTACAGATGCATAAATATTTCTATAAGAGATAATAAGTTGTTCTAACATTTTTCCCCTTTACTTTCAAAACTTTTCCAAGATTATGCTGTACTCACATCCTTCAATTTCTGATTTTCAATTCATTTATTTCAATGAGTTGAAATAAATAAATAATCTATTGTTTTAAAGTGATAAATGTTCATATTACAAGAATTTTCAGAATAATCGTTCAGGTTGTAATGATTTGTTTATGGGGAGATATACAAATACCCTTTGGTGACACATTTGACAGTTAGTGACGTGCGCTACCTGATGGAGGAACATAAGCTTGCATGAGACAATGCATCTCTGAATCCACCTGGACAGTATGGAGAACACCTATGTTAAAAATTCCTAAAAAAGTTAAATTTTCTGAGGAGGACAACAGACAAACAAGAAACGGAAAGAGATGCTTCCTTGCTCTTTTAAGTAAAATGATTTCTCATGAACAAATCTTGTATTTTTCATATATTTGCTACAACTGTTAATAGGGATGGGTAACTTCACTAGTGTGCATCTCCATCTTGGTTTGAGTTTTCATTTTGGTTGTCAAAACAGACCAGCAATCACATTTATTATTCAAAGAAAAGAATGGATGATTTATAGTGTTTTCTGCAATTCCACCTCTTATTTTCAGTATCACTTCAGTGCTGCATCTACCAAATTTTGATCTCTGCTCTATTTATTTTTCTTTATTCATAGCATTTATCTGTACTGAACTCCTAATTATCACTCACAAAATGTTAACTACATATTATCAATTATGGTCAAAGCAATGTACCATATCCTATAATATTAATGGGCTAATGTAAACAACTTTCTTGCTAATCCATTTATACATGAAATAGTATTTTTTCCTTTTCATCAAATATCATAAAAATACATTCTATGATTTTTATAACTGAAAAAATATTCAGAACATATAATATTTTTACTGGAAAGTTATTATTTTCACAATCCTTGAATAAAACTTAAATTTTATCTTTGAAATTTGTTTCACAAGGTAGAAAATAATACTCTTAAATTTCCATGATATTACACTGCAGGAGTTAATTCACATACTTCTGAATTTTAGATTTTTAGTTATCTATACCACCTGGTAAGTTTCAACATACTAAGTAGTAAAAAAAAAACTCTATTCAGATTTTATTTTTATCTTAAATAAGCTACAAATTAGAAAACATACTATACACAGTTCCATATATTAGAGTAAGAAAGAGGTATATATTTCAGCAATGCCTAAAAAATAAAATTCTATTTTATAATCTGAGACATAATATACTAATTTATATTTCTAAGACTAAAATGACTCAAGAATGGGTCACAGAAAATTATTTTAATGAATGAATAAAAATAATTTTTGAATATTAAAATATATATGATAGTTTCAATGATAATGGTTTCAATATGTTTCCATGATTTATGTTTCAGTTAAGATATAAGAATACTACAAAACAGCATTATTTTATCAATAAATTTATTATACCAAATATCATCTCACCTAATTAATATTTTAATATGTATCCTTTTTGCAATTTTTCCTTTATTTATGTAGTCTTAATATAAATTATATTTAGCTGTCTTGAATAAAGAATACTAATCCCCAAAGTACAACATGTAAGAGTTCAACAATATGAGGTTGATTTCTTTTTTAAATACATCCTTTTAAACTATCTTGATACTGAGCTACTGTGGATATATTTCATCAGTTATTAACATTCCTCTTTCAGGTTCATATCAAGTCATCAAAAATTTGGAGTACTCTTGACCCTTTCCTCAATGTGTAAATTAGTAATATAATGGCAATATTCAGACAGGCAAATATAGACTAAGCTCCCTTTGATGAAAACAACATGAGATAAGGCTTCCCTACTGAGAATCATCCTAGTTTGTGAAATAGTAATTTGGAATGGCCATATCTGCTAAGTGTACTGAAAGAAGGAAAATGTGGAAAACATAATTTGAAACATATTTATGTACATCTAATCACTGTATATATCTTTCAAGTATACAATTTAAAATATACAAAATTTGAGCTATATTTCCAATCACACAATTATACTATATTAAACAATTTTAAAACTCAAAGTTTGTATATATTTCAGATTATATATATGCATATATACCCCATATATAAAATAGATACACATATGTATGTGTATCAAGTAAAGAGTGTCAACAAAATATTGAAAAATCTTAGTTATTTTATCCATACTATTCTGACTTTATTGCTTGGTGTACTTTTCAAATTTAATTAAAAAGAGAAAAGGAAGCACTTTCCAGGAAAAGAAAATGATAGTTCTAGAAAATAAAGAATAATTTTCATTTGAAAACTAAATACTTTTGACAATTGTGCCATACACAACTATGAAACATCAATCTAACATTTTCTGGTTTAATTCAGTTGCTATTTAATTCTCTCATTCCTCTCTCCTTTTCACCTTTAGCATAAGTTGAACTGTTTTCTAAACACCTACTGATATATTGAATATAACATTTGTCAACAGCATCAAATGTAATTTAACTCATATACCAGTAACAAATATTCATTCCCAGGAATATCAGTATTTTTGTATGCTACAGATACTGAAAGCCATAGAAATCTAAATTCACTGAAATTCATAGTATTTAATAATTCTACAGAATTTTCTTTGTAAAAAATCATTATGCGCTGCCCTGGTGGTCCAGTGGGTAAGGACACCCCCTTGCAGTGCAAGGGGCGCCGGTTCGATCTCTGGCCTGGGAAGATCCCATGTACTGTGAAGCGGCTGGACTGATGTGTTCAACTACCAAGCCAGAGCTCTGTATTGCACGCGCCCAGAGCAGGAGCTCTGCCACTAGTGGGGTCACTGTGACGGGAGGCTCTCCCCAAAATTTTTTTTTAAAACATCATTACACTTTAAAGATTTATTGATTTATTTATTTTGAGCGGGGGTCGGGTTGGGGAGGGAGGGGAGCGGGCGGGCCACTTCTATTGGTCTTTCATTTCTCTATTTTCAGTCGTCTTTGTTCTTTTGGCTCCTGTGGGCCTCCCATCGCGGTGGCGTCTGTCATTGCAGAGCACTGGCTCTGGGCGCATGCGCTCCAGAGCTCTAGCTCGGTAATTGGACACATAGGTCCAGCCGCTCCACGGCACGTGGGATCTTCCCAGGCCAGGGATTGAACTGGCGCCCCTTGCACTGCAAGGTGGTGTCCTTACCCACTGGACCACCAGGGGAAGCCCCAAATCATTACACTTTAAATTTAAAGAATTCTTTCTCTATTATGTGGTTATGTAACAGCCATTGTATACTAGGAAAATATTTTGTAAATCATAAATTTTCTAAATACTGTACCTATTGAAAGAATGCTTAGAACTACTGCTAAAAATCTGAGAAAAAAAAGTGTTTGAACTACAGAAACCATACATTAGTATCTCTACATTACGCAGTAAGTAATTTAATCTTCATTAACCCTTGCCAATTCATTACACCAAGCAGCTTTGAAAAATAATCACTTGCAAAAACAGGGATAATTTCTGTGATTTAGCTGCCAAGTTACTAACAAAAGACTTATGGACTGAAATAATCTGCTTCACTAAATAACATTATAGTGTTCAGAACAGACATAGATCAAAAAGAAAATAAAACAGATTATTCACTCAACATTTTGGTGGCTATTATTAACATTTTGTGGCTATTAATCAGATTATCTGTCTAAAATATGTCCATATTAACATTTCTCTGCATGTTTTCTTCATTTCCATACTGCATGTCAGTTATATCATAGGTATAGATAATAGTTGACTTATAAATTTGTTAACTAAAGATGACAATAAATAGAATTTTGAATTCCAAAAGGCCTCTAAAATTACATATACAGAGAAGCTTTTTGAAAATGTGGGGATTAGGGAATTCACTTCATGAAGTTGAAAATTCATATAAATATAAATGCTATATATAATATTAATATATCAACATCACATACAGAATATTTTTATTTGAAATTTAGTTTTATGATGAACATTTAGAAGTTTACATGAATTTGATGTGTTTCATATTGATTGGGCTTTCTTTTTTACTTTATTCTGTTTTGCCATGGTAAAGTCAGGTTCATCATCTTCTGAGATACCTGACACCAAAGGGAAAACAAATCTGAATGCTTTATATATATATATATATATATATATATATATATATATACACACACACATATACATATATACACACACACACAACTGGAAGAAGAATAAGGTATATTGAATTAGTCAAGATATTTCCAATATTTTTTCACAAACAAATGCTTATAATTCAAGAGAGTGTATTTCAGCATATAGGTATACTTGCAACATGAAGCTACTCAAATGCAAGAGACGTTCAGAGAAAAAAATCAAAAAGTTGAAAAACAGTATACAGTTGCTCCTTATTATTTGTGAATTCACCTAACAACTAAAGTGCATTTATAACTCCAGAATCAATATTCATGACACTTTTGTGCTCAATCTAAGACACAATCAGAACAGATACAAAACTGAGGTGTCCAATATGCATATTCCAAGCTGGATAAAACAAAGTAGTGCTTTGCCTTCTTTTGTCAACTTTTATAATGTAAATAAGTGTCCTTACATTGCTCTAATTAGTATTACTACTTCTTCATTTTTGTTAAATTTTTGTCCGGATTTTGCTTTCAAAATGGCCTCCAAAGTTAGTGTTGAAATGCTACCTACCTAGTGTTTCTAAGCAGGAAAGGTTACGATATGCCTTACAGAGAAAATACTTGTCTTAGGTAAGCTTCATTTAGGCATGAGTTATAGTGCTGTTGCCCATGAGTTCAAAGTTAATGAATCAATACTATGGTACACATAGAGAAAAGAAGAGGAAATTTGCTGACCTGTATATAAGGTTGCTTTGGAAAGTGCTGAAGTAACACTTGGAGTGTATGATGAGGCTATGGAGAAGATGGAAATGTGGCTAAATTTATAGATTGTTGAGATGATGACTGATTAAAAAAAAAAGAGGTGGACAGCATTGTTGTAAGTATGTACACCACAAAAATTTACAGTTACCTTACTCAGCATCAGGAAAATGTTAAACTCTTCTTCGCTAAGGTTGGCTAGCTTTCAAGTTTCAAAAGGTAATACCGTGTGAAAAATGTTAAGCTTGCAGGTGAAGTAGGTTGTGCAGGTCAAGAGATGATGGAATAATTTTTTAAAATTTCTGCTAAATGTTATTCAGGAAAAGGGTGACTGGAAGAACAGGCTTTCAATACTGATGAGACTGGCTTATTTTATAAGAAGAGCACAAACCTATATAGCATTTCAGTTGATGAAAATGTTGTGACCACAGGCTCACAGGCACCTAATCTTGCATTCTCACTGGGGATAATAGCTCATTAGTTGGCAAATTAGTGTCTGTAATGAGATTATAGAACACAACTATTGCAGTAAATAATGACTGACTGTTTTAATAAACATTACAGATAATCCCTGAAAGAACAGAAATATTTTTAAAAAATAGTAAAGAATGAGGAGAGTTATTTAAGCTAAAGAATATTGGGAAATGCATATTATAAAATAAAAGTTGACATAAATTTAAATGAGCATAACAACAAAGATAATTGACTTAAACCCTGCATTCAAAAGACAGTTTTAAGATTGATTTAAAAGCAACAGACAAGGGCTTGCCTGGTGGCTCAGTGGTAAAGAAACCAGTGGGAAAAAAAAGAAACCATTGGTTTGGTCCCTGATCCGGGAAAATTCCTCATGCCATGGAACAACAAAGTCCATGTGCCGTTACTGTGAGCCTGTGCTCTGCAGGCTTGAGGCTGCAACTACAGAAGCCTGCATGCCCTGGAACCTGCACTCCACAACAAGAAATGTCACCACAATAAGTCTGCACACTGGAACTAGCAAGTAGCCCCAGCTCGCTGCAAGTAGAGAAGAGCCCATGCATTAGCGAAAACTCAGCAAGACCAAAAATAGCAAGAAACTTAAAAACATAAAAGAGGTGGCTTCTCTTGTGGTCCTGTGGTTAAGACTCTGCCTTGCAATGCAGGGGACACAGGTTCAATCCCTGGTCAAGGAAGATCCCACATCCCGAGCAACTGAGTTCTTGGGCAACAATAAAGAAAGATACAGCACAACCAAAAATAATTATAAATAAATAAATGAATAAAATTAAAAGAAAAACATAAAAGAAAAGCAAAAGATAAGCCATTAGGATTAAGATCACATTAACAAGAGATAAATGATGATAGAGGGATACAAAGACAGGAAGAAAAATATCAGACGCACAAAGTCCTCTCAGTCAAAACAAAGTGTATATAAAAATGATGGGTATTCCTTCCTTACAAATAGGTTAGTCAAACCTTTTTCCAGATTCCATATATGTACATTAATACATGATATTTGTTTTTCTCTTTCTGACTTACAGAGAAAAGAGTTGGGGACACTGTGAGGGAAGCAGAAAGTGGCACAAAGGGAGAAAATAGCATCAGCATATATACATTATCATGTGCTGAATAGATGGCTGGTGAGAAGCTGTTATGTAACACAGGGGGCTCAACCTGGTGCTCTGTGATGCCCTAGAGGGATTGGAGGGGTGGGTGAAGAGGGATGTTGTTATGATGAGTTTGTGTTGCTTTCTGACAGAAACCAAAATAACACTGTAAAGCAATTTTCCTCCATTAAAAAATAAATTTAAAACATTCTTTTAAAGAAATGTGAGGTAATAATTATAGTCACACATCTTTCATACGGAAAATTATATAATACTTCCAAACTTGTATTTACCTAGTAACCTACATTCAGTTAGTATAAAGAAAACCAAAAGTTATTTTAAAAATCATATTTAAAACACGTATTTTCTGTTTATGATCTAGAAAACAAGAAAGGGTTCCATTTCCAACCTAATAACAGCAAAAAGACAACCTACTAAAGTAGAACTTTTCTAGAGTTCTTGAGAAATCCAAGGCTGCACATAGCCAACTAGCCTGAATTCCAAAGATTCACAGATGTCTTCAAAAACAGAGAGGAGACATGGGCCCTGACAGCACAAGACAAGATTTCCATTAAAAATGGATAAAAAGAGGGCTTCCCTGGTGGTCCAGTGGGTAGGGACACCGCCTTGCAGTGCAAGGGGCGCTGGTTCGATCCCTGGCCTGGGAAGATCCCACGTGCCGCAGAGTGGCTGGACCAATGTGTCCAATTACTGAGCCAGAGTTCTGGGGCACATGTGCCCAGAGCCGGTGCTCTGCAACGACAGAGGCCACCACGATGGGAGGCCCACACGGGCCGGAGAACAAAGATGTATGAAAATAGACAAATGAAAGACCAATAGAAGTAGTCTGCCTGCTCCCCTCCCTCCCCACCCCACTCCCCCCAAAATAAATAAATAAATAAATCTTAAAAAAAAAAAAAGGATAAAAAGAATTCTGCAGAGAAGTTCAACAAATTCCTAAAGACCTAGTGCAAACTGATAGAAGCACACAGAATATCTGACACAGAGAATAATATGAATCAGAAAACAAATGAATCAGGACTTCCCTGGTGGTCCAGTGGGTAAGGATACCACCTTGCAGTACAAGGGGCACTGGTTTGATCCCTGACCTGGGAGGATCCCACATGCTGCGGAGCAGCTGGACCGATGTGTCCAACTACAGAGCTGGAGCTCTAGAGTGCATGCGCTCAGAGCCAGTGCTCTGTGACGAGACAGGTCACTGCAATGGGAGGCCCACGCAGGCCTATGAACAAAGATGGTTGAAAAAAAAATAAATGAAAGGCCAATGGAAGTGGCCCCCCCAAAAAAGAAAGAAAACAATGAATCAGCATTGTTAAAGTGCTGAAAGAAACGACTTAATTCAGATGTCTATACCTGGTGAAATATCTTTCCAAATAAGGGAGAAACAGTTTCTCAGACGAGAAAAACTGATAGAAGACCTTAAAGTGTTGGGGAAAAAACAGAAACAAAAAAACTGTTGACCCACATTTCTATAATAATAAAAAAAAAGTTTCAAAATGAAGCCTCATGGAACAAGATAGAGAACCCAGAGATAAACCCCACACACCTATGAGTACCTTATTTTTGACAAAGGAGGTGAAAATATACAATGGGACAGAAACAGCCTCTTCAGCAAGTGGTGCTGGGAAAACTGGATATCTAAGTGCAAAAAAAAAGAAATTGGGGGCTTCCCTGGGGTCCAGTGGGTAAGGACACCGCCTTGCAGTGCAAGGGGTGCCGGTTCGATCCCTGGCCTGGGAAGATCCCACGTGCCGCGGAGCAGCTGGACCAATGTGTCCAATTACTGAGCCAGGACTCTGGAGCGCATGCGCCCAGAGTCAGTGCTCTGCGACAACAGAGGCCACCACAATGGGAGGCCCACACGGGCCAAAGAACAAAGATGGATGAAAACTAGATAAATGAAAGACCAAGAGAAGTGGCCTGCCTGCCCCCTCCCTCCCCAACCCGCCCCCTCCAATAAATAAATAAATAAAATCCTAAAAAAAAAAAAGAAAGGAATTGAAAGATTCCATAATGCCATACACAAGGATAAACTCAAAATGGATTAAAGATCTAAATGTAAGACCAGGAAACATAAAACTCTTGGAGGAGAATATAGGCAAGACACTCAATGACATAAATCAAAGCAAAATCTTCTATGACCTGCCCTCTAGAATATTAGAAATAAAAACAAAAATAAATATGTGAGACCTAATGAAACTAAAAGCTTTAGTACGGTAAAAGAAACTACAAACAAGGTAAACAGACAAACCACAGAATGGGAGAAAATCACAGCAAATGAAACCAACAAAGAATTAATTTCCAACATATATAAACAACTCAGACAACTCAACACTGAAAAAACAAATAACCCAATCAAAAAATGGGAAAAAGACCTAAAGATACATCTCTCCAAAGAAGACATACAGGTGGCCAAAAACCACATGAAAAGATGCACGAAGTCACTTAGTAATAGAGAAATGCAGATCAAAACAATGAGATATCACTTCACACCAGTCAGAATGTCCACCACTAAAAAATCCACAGATAATAAATGCTGGAGAGGGTGCACTGAGAAACTAATAAAAAAACTGTTGACCCACATTTCTATAATAATAAAAGTTTCAAAATGAAGCCTCATGGAACAAGATAGAGAACCCAGAGATAAACCCCACACACCTATGAGTACCTTATTTTTGACAAAGGAGGTGAAAATATACAATGGGACAGAAACAGCCTCTTCAGCAAGTGGTGCTGGGAAAACTGGATATCTAAGTGCAAAAAAAAAGAAATTGGGGGCTTCCCTGGGGTCCAGTGGGTAAGGACACCGCCTTGCAGTGCAAGGGGTGCCGGTTCGATCCCTGGCCTGGGAAGATCCCACGTGCCGCGGAGCAGCTGGACCAATGTGTCCAATTACTGAGCCAGGACTCTGGAGCGCATGCGCCCAGAGTCAGTGCTCTGCGACAACAGAGGCCACCACAATGGGAGGCCCACACGGGCCAAAGAACAAAGATGGATGAAAACTAGATAAATGAAAGACCAAGAGAAGTGGCCTGCCTGCCCCCTCCCTCCCCAACCCGCCCCCTCCAATAAATAAATAAATAAAATCCTAAAAAAAAAAAAGAAAGGAATTGAAAGATTCCATAATGCCATACACAAGGATAAACTCAAAATGGACTAAAGATCTAAATGTAAGACCAGGAAACATAAAACTCTTGGAGGAGAATATAGGCAAGACACTCAATGACATAAATCAAAGCAAAATCTTCTATGACCTGCCCTCTAGAATATTAGAAATAAAAACAAAAATAAATATGTGAGACCTAATGAAACTAAAAGCTTTAGTACGGTAAAAGAAACTACAAACAAGGTAAACAGACAAACCACAGAATGGGAGAAAATCACAGCAAATGAAACCAACAAAGAATTAATTTCCAAAATATATAAACAACTCAGACAACTCAACACTGAAAAAACAAATAACCCAATCAAAAAATGGGAAAAAGACCTAAAGAGACATCTCTCCAAAGAAGACATACAGGTGGCCAAAAACCACATGAAAAGATGCACGAAGTCACTTAGTAATAGAGAAATGCAGATCAAAACAATGAGATATCACTTCACACCAGTCAGAATGTCCACCACTAAAAAATCCACAGATAATAAATGCTGGAGAGGGTGCGGAGAAAAGGGAACACTCCTACATTGTTGGTGGGAATGTAAATTGATGCAACCACTATGGAAGACAGTATGGAGATGCCTTAAAAAACTAAAAGTATGAGCACCATGTGACCCAGCAATCCCACTATTAGGCATATATCCTGATGAAATCAAAATGGAAAGAGACACCCGTACCGCAATGTTCATTGCAGCACTCTATACAATAGCTAGAACATGGAAGTAACTTAAATGTCCATCAACAAATGAATGGATAAAGAAACTATGGTACATATATACATTAGAATACTTCTCAGCCATAAAAACAAACGTAGAAGAATCAGTCCTAATGAGGTGGAAGAATCTAGAACCTATTATACAAAGTGAAATAAGTCGAAAAGACAAACACAGTATACTAAAGCATATATATGGAATCTAGTAAGATAGTACTGATAAAGGCACATGCAGAACAGTGATAGAGAAACAGACTTAGAGAACAAACTTATGGTCATCGAAGGGAGGGAAGATCAGACTAGAGGTATGGAAAAAGCAACAAGGAAACTTACACTATCATATGTAATAAACATAACCACTGTGGTTAAGCCGTAAGACTAAAGGAAACTACATGGGGACTAAGCATCAACCTGGGGTGGAGGGGTGTTGAGGGGGAAAAGTGAGGGAGGGCTCAGGGAAGAGGAGTCAGGGATATACCTATGACTGTTTGGGAATTATGTATACCTGCAACAAGAAAATTGTAAACATGTATAACAATAACTTCGCTGTACACCTGAAGGTAATGCAACATTGTAAAACATATACACCCCAACTTAAAAAAAAAAAAAAAGAAGCCTCAGGGGGGAAAAAAAAAAACAACCCACTATTTCAGGCATGCACACAGTGATAACAATAATCAAAATAATTGATCTACAGAATAAGAATTGTAAGAATTGTTAAAACAGAGCCCTTGTCTCAAAAGAATAAAACATGAATCTAGACAAAAATATAAAAATTTCTAGAAATGATTAAAATAAAGGTATATATAAAATATGCTTCTCTTATTTTAATTACTTTGAATATCTAAAGCACATATCTAAATGACAAATAAGAGCAGTGCATAGTGAGCATATGGAAGTGAAAGTGAGGTCTCTCAGGCAAATTTGACACTTTGCGACCCATGGACAAACCATAGACTTCTCCAGGCAAGAATACTGGAGTGGGCAGCCTATTCCTTCTCCAGGGGATCTTCCTGACCCAGAGATCTTACATGGGTCTGCGTTGCAGGCAAATTCTTTACCCCCTGAACTACAAGGGAATCCCAGTGAGCATATATAGCATTTTAAAAAATAAAAAAATAAAGGCACAGATATAGAAGGAGAATTTGGGAATTTGTTGTTGAGTCTTTCACTACATATAAAATGATACAATATTCTCATTCAATTTGCTGAGGATTTTTACTTCTAGAATTATGACATACATTAAACTGAAGTGTTTGCTTTTATACTGTCTTTGCTCTTGTATTACTCTAATCCCTGCATTACGAAATGAATTATTAAGTGTTTATTCTTCTTTAAATTTCTGGAAAAATTGTGTAGAATTGGCGTTCTTTCTTATTTTATTATTTGGTAGAACTCACCAGTAAAACATAGTGATAGGGAATTAACCTGAATAATTTTTTTCTGTAAGATTTTTTAACAGTTATGATAACATACAACAATTTGTAATGTCTAGAGACAACTTGTGTTTGTCACAACTAGTGGATCCTACTGGCTTTTATTCAGCAAATAAAGGACACTACTAACCATTTCACAATGCACAAGACAACCTACCACAACAAATAATTACTTGACATAAAGCCTCATATTGATTAGAATTTATGACACTATATAAGTATAAATTTGTTTTTAGGAAAAGGGGGTAAAAATGGGATATACCTATGACTGTTTGGGAATTATGTATACCTGCAACAAGAAAATTGTAAACATGTATAACAATAACTTCGCTGTACACCTGAAGGTAATGCAACATTGTAAAACATATACACCCCAACTTAAAAAAAAAAAAAAAGAAGCCTCAGGGGGGAAAAAAAAAAACAACCCACTATTTCAGGCATGCACACAGTGATAACAATAATCAAAATAATTGATCTACAGAATAAGAATTGTAAGAATTGTTAAAACAGAGCCCTTGTCTCAAAAGAATAAAACATGAATCTAGACAAAAATATAAAAATTTCTAGAAATGATTAAAATAAAGGTATATATAAAATATGCTTCTCTTATTTTAATTACTTTGAATATCTAAAGCACATATCTAAATGACAAATAAGAGCAGTGCATAGTGAGCATATGGAAGTGAAAGTGAGGTCTCTCAGGCAAATTTGACACTTTGCGACCCATGGACAAACCATAGACTTCTCCAGGCAAGAATACTGGAGTGGGCAGCCTATTCCTTCTCCAGGGGATCTTCCTGACCCAGAGATCTTACATGGGTCTGCGTTGCAGGCAAATTCTTTACCCCCTGAACTACAAGGGAATCCCAGTGAGCATATATAGCATTTTAAAAAATAAAAAAATAAAGGCACAGATATAGAAGGAGAATTTGGGAATTTGTTGTTGAGTCTTTCACTACATATAAAATGATACAATATTCTCATTCAATTTGCTGAGGATTTTTACTTCTAGAATTATGACATACATTAAACTGAAGTGTTTGCTTTTATACTGTCTTTGCTCTTGTATTACTCTAATCCCTGCATTACGAAATGAATTATTAAGTGTTTATTCTTCTTTAAATTTCTGGAAAAATTGTGTAGAATTGGCGTTCTTTCTTATTTTATTATTTGGTAGAACTCACCAGTAAAACATAGTGATAGGGAATTAACCTGAATAATTTTTTTCTGTAAGATTTTTTAACAGTTATGATAACATACAACAATTTGTAATGTCTAGAGACAACTTGTGTTTGTCACAACTAGTGGATCCTACTGGCTTTTATTCAGCAAATAAAGGACACTACTAACCATTTCACAATGCACAAGACAACCTACCACAACAAATAATTACTTGACATAAAGCCTCATATTGATTAGAATTTATGACACTATATAAGTATAAATTTGTTTTTTAAAAAGCATTTTATTTTTATTCATTTATTTGAGTATTTTTTCATCCATCTTTATTCTTTGGTATGTGTGGGCCACTCACTGCAGTGGCCTCTCTCAATGCAGAGCACTGACTCTGGGCGCATGCACTCCAGAGCGCTGGCTCGTAATTGGACACATCAGTCCAGCTGCTCAGCAGCATATGGGATCTTCCCGGGCCAGGGATTAAACCAGTGCCACTTGCACTGTAAGGCTATGTCCTTACCCACTGGACCACCAGGGAAGCCCAAATTTATGTTTTTTTTTTTTTAATGATTAAAGAAATACACAGATTATCTCTTCATCCAAGATGAATTTTAGCAGAATCTGATCACTTAAGAAGAGGTGTTTTTAAGATGTCAAATTTATGTGTATAGAGTTGTTAATATTCCCTAACTAAACTTGCATGAATACAAGTTTAGTAGTAATATCCCATCTTTCACTCCTTAATTGGTAAATTTTACCTTATCATTTTCTTTGCCAGTCTTATTAGAGATCTATTTCTCTCCCAAAACACTGTTTGATATATTTTTGTTTACTGTATTTTTCTGATTTTTTTCCCTCTAATTTTAAAGTTTCCTTCCTACTTAATCTTTATTTTGCTCTTCTTTTTCTAGCTGTTTTTAAGGTGAAAGTTAAAATCATTTAAGATTTTTTTTCTTTAGACATATAAATGTTCAGTGCCATATATTTCTCTCTAGTCACTTTCTGGCTCTAATTCAGGGATTTTGCTATATTAAATTTTTTTAATCCAGTTCTATGTATTTTCATTGGAGAAAGAAATGGCAACTCTCTTCAGTATCCTTTCCAAGAAACCCATGGACAGAGAAGCCGTGTGGGCTACAGTCTATAGTGTCACAAAGAGTCAGGCACAACTGAGGAACTGAACACATATTTTTCATTACTTTTGAGATTCTCTTGTTGTCCAATGGATTATTTTGTGATTCAGTTACTCAAATTATGTCTGAGTCTTTGAAACCCTATGGGTTACAACACGCCAGGCTTTCTTGTACATCACTGTTTCACAGAGTTTGTTCAAAGTTACATCCACTGACACACCGATACCATCCAACCATCTCATTCTCTGTCACTTCCTTCTCCTCTTGCCCTCAGTCCAGCATCAGGGTGTTTTCCAATGAGTCAGCTTTTTGCATCATGTGGCCAAAGTAGTGGAGTTTCAGGATCGGTTCTCCCAATGAATATTCAAGACTGATTTCCTTTAGGACTGACTGGTTTGATCTCCTTGAGAGGCTTATTAAAGACATATTTCTCTCCCAAAACATTGTTTGATAGATTTTTATTTACTTGAGAGACTCTCCCAATTGTCTTCTACAGCACCACAGATTCCAAAAGCATCAATTCTGTGTTCAACCTTTTTTATGGTCCAAATCTCACATCCATACATGACTACTCGAAAAACGACAGTTTTTTTTTTTTTTTTTTTTAAGGGTTTATTTATTTTATTTTATTTTTGGGCGGGGGTCGGGTTGAGGAGGGAGGGGAGTGGGTGGGCCACTTCTATTGGTCTTTCATTTCTCTGTTTTCATCCGTCTTTGTTCTTTGGCTCCTGCGGGCCTCCCATCGCGGTGGCGTCTGTTGTTGCAGAGCGCCAGCTCTGGGCGCATGCGCTCCAGAGCTCCGGCTCGGTGATTGGACACATCAGTCCAGCAGCTCTGCGGCACATGGGATCTTCCCAGGCCAGGGATTGAACCGGCGTCCCTTGCACTGCAAGGCGGTGTCCTTATCCACTGGACCACCAGGGGAAGCCCAAAACGACAGTTTTGAATATATAAACCTTTGACAACAAAGTGCTATCATTGGCTTTTTTTTTTTTTCTACTTTTTTTTTTTTTTGGCCACTTCTATTTGTCTTTCATTTATTTATTTTCATCCGTCTTTGTTCTTTGGCTCCTGCGGGCCTCCCATCGCGGTGGCGTCTGTTGTTGCAGAGCGCCAGCTCTGGGCGCATGCGCTCCAGAGCTCCGGCTCGGTGATTGGACACATCAGTCCAGCCGCTCTGCGGCACATGGGATCTTCCCAGGCCAGGGATTGAACCGGCGTCCCTTGCACTGCAAGGCGGTGTCCTTATCCACTGGACCACCAGGGGAAGCCCAAAACGACAGTTTTGAATATATAAACCTTTGACAACAAAGTGCTATCATTGGCTTTTTTTTTTTTTCTACTTTTTTTTTTTTTTGGCCACTTCTATTTGTCTTTCATTTATGTATTTTCATCCATCTTTGTTCTTTTGGCCTGTGTGGGCCTCCCATCGCAGTGGCCTCTCTCGTCACAGAGCGCTGGCTCGGGCGCATCCGCTCCAGAGCTCTGACTCAGTAGCTGGACACATTAGTCCAGCTACTCCACGGCACATGGGATCTTCCCAGGCCAAGGATCGAACCAGCGCCGCTTGCACTGCAAGGCGGTGCTCTTACCCACTGGACCACCAGGGAAGCCCTATCATTTTTTTTTAATACACAGTTGAGGTTTGTCATAGCTTTCCTATGCAGCAGTCATAGACTACTGAGTCCCTCGATAAACATATTAGTCTCAATCTCCCGATTTATTTCTCCTCACATTTCCCCCTTCAGCAACCATAAATTTATTTTGTAAGTCTGTGAGTCTGTTTCTGTTTTGTAAATAAGTTCATTTGTTTTTTTAGATTCCACACATAAATGATTATCATATATATGCTTTTCACTGTATGATTTACTTCACTTAGTATGATAACCTCAAGTTCAACCATGTTGCTGCAAATGGCACTATTTCATTCTTTTATGACTGGAGAATATTCCATTGTACATATGTACCACATCTTCTTTATACATTTATCTGTCAAAGGATATTTAAGTTGACATCCTGTCTTGATTATTGTAAATAATGCTGCAGTGAACACTGGGTCATCTATGTTTTCAGAGCATGGGTTTTTTCAGATACACACCCCAGAACAGGATTGCAGGATAATATGGTAGCAGTGGTTTTAGTTTTTTTTAAAGAAACCTCTATACTGTTCTCCACTATGGCTGAAGAATTTTCATTCCCACCAATAGTGTAGGAAGGTTTCCTTTTCTCCACACCCTCTTCAGCATTTACTTTTTGTAGACATTTCCTTGATGACCATTCTGAGTGGTGTGAGGTGCTACCTCACTGTAATTTTCATTTGCATTTCTCTAATATTTAGCAATGTTGAGTATCTTTTCATATGCATTTGGCCATCTGCACGTCTTCTGTGGAGAAGTGTCTATTCAGATTATCCTTCCATGTTTTAATTGAGTTGTCTTTTTCCTTTTTGGACATAGGGCTACATTAGCTGCTTGTAGATTTTGGACATTAATCCTTTGCAGTTCTCTTCATTTGCAAATATTTTCCATTCTTTGGGCTGTCTTTTCATTTTGTTTATATTCTTGTTTGCTGTACAAAGGCTTGTGAGTTTAATTCGGTCCCATTTGTTTATTTTTGTTTTTATCTCCATTACTCTAAAAGACAAATCTAAAAAGATATTGCTGTGATTATGTCAGAGTTTTGCCTATGTTTTCCTCTAAGATTTTTATGGTACTTCATATTACATTTAGATCTTTAATTCATTTTGAGTTTATTTTTTGTTTATGGTGTTAGAGAATGTGCTAATTTCATTTTTTTACATGAAGTTGTCCAGTTTTATAAGAATCACCTATTGAAGAGACCATCTTTTCTCAATATGTATTTTTGCCTCTTTTGTTGTAGATTAATTGACAATAGGTTAGTGAGTTTTTTCTGGGCTTTCTATCCTAAGCTATAGGTGCCGTCTTTGTGCCAGTAGCATACTGTTTTGATTACTATAGCTTTATACTATGGTCTGAAGTCAGGGCATCTGATTCCATTAGCTCCATTTTTCTTTCACAAGATTGGTTTGGCTAATTTGATGCTTCTTGTGTCTCCATACAAATGTTAATGATTTTCTGCTCGAGATCCTCAAAAATGTGCCATTGGCAAATTGATAAGTGTTGCATTGCATCTGTAGATTATTTTGGATAGTAAAGTCATTTTAACATTATTGATTCCTATGATCCAGGAAGATGATATATCTTTTTTTAAAAATTCTGGCCTCTTTTATTGGTTTTTCATTTCTTTATTTTCATCCATCTTCATTCTTTGGCCTGTGTGGGCCTTCCACTGCAGTGGCCTCACTCACTGCAGAGCACCGGCTCTGCGCGCACATGCTCCAGAACACTGACTCACAACTGGACACAATGGTCCAGCTGCTCCACAGCACGTGGGATCTTACTGCAAGGCGGGTATTTTACCTACTGGACCACCAGGGAAGCACTATCTTTCCATCTATTTGTATCATCTTATATTTACTTTTTTTTTTTTTTTTTTTAATGACACAGAACTCATATACTGATTTGAAAATGTCTTTTTCCAGCTCCCTTCCTTCCATTGTTATTCCTCTTCAATCTGGTTTGGATAAGAAAGGCTGTTGCACTTGCCAGTAAGCCAGTACTGGCTTACTGCCAGATGGGCATGGTTGACAAGGCTTTTTGCCATTAGCTCTGTTCACAGGATAAGTGAACTGGAAGGAGAATGGGTTGCTCTCTTTTTGTGAATGACTGCTTTGGACCCACAGACTTGTTCAATGGGGCCATCTCACAGTCTCCATGGCACAGTCTGTGGTGGCATCAGAGTGGTGAAACTTAATTCTGCTTACAATAACACAGGATGAGATTTCAAGAGGATTTCTACTCCAGAGTAGAGAAATATATTCTGTTGAGGAATGCCATTCCATAGTAGAGAAATACAATCTCTTGAGGAAGAGTAAGGTTACAATTTCCTTTGTGATGTTCACTTTGGGTAGGGTAGGTGCAGACAAAACTGTTCAGTTCTGAAGACTTCACTCTTTCCAGTCCGTTGGTTAGACTGAGAAGGCTGTTTTAAACTCCTTTTTGTCTGTGCACCTTGGTGTTTCCTAGAACCCAGGCTGGGATATGCAGGAGGGAAAAATAAAACTGATGGAACTTACTATCAGATTGACTTTTGATTCCTATCATCTCTAACCAACATTATTTCTTTTTAGGATCCCAAAGAGTCCGAACTCATCCTTGGAAGAACCAGCATACGCTGTTAAGGTGAGAGCTTCATTTCTACAGTCTTTTGTTTCTGTTTGTTTTTGGTTGGTTGGAAAGCTTATTTTATGCAGGAGGTCAATAGCCTGGGGATAAGGCAGACATATGTCCAAGAACCAACGCCAAAGATTTTACTCAATCATGAAAACTTTTAAAGGGCCAAATCTATGTAATTGTTATATTCTGATTTGCTCACAGCAGCATTAAAGGAGTATATATTTATGTTTATTCAACTTTAAAAAAAAAATTAGTGGTAGAGCTCATTAGGATTTCTAGTCTGGACTACTTCAGGAGAAAAAGGCCAAGATTCCTTTTAAAGATAAGAATCTATCCTCTTGCCATAATGATATGTGATATAGTCTAAACAAAATTGATAAAAATTTATTTGAACTTTGTTAGTATACAGAGCCATGAAACTTAAATTTCTCATGGGAGTTAATTTCTTTGAAGTGAATGTGGTAATAGTTTTCAATGTTTAATATGAATAACTGAATCCAGTAATCCAGTATTTGATGTCAATTACTCAGGATATTTTTTGCCTTATAAAACATACAGATATAGTGTAAGTCAATATACATCCAAAATTGTAACACATTTTGTTTAAACTTGTAACATAAGTTTCACATGTTATATTTCCCAGTATTGCAAACATGTGCTTTCTTGTTTATTCCATTAAAAAGATTCAAAAATGGTAGCTAAAGAATTCTTCTTAAACCTGTAAATGTAATAAGTACTAATAAGTATTTAAAATATTACTTCAGTATTAATATTAACTTTATACTAAGGAACGTGAAGTTTTTATGAACCTGCTTTAGAAAATTTACAGTTTTCTTTAGCTTTTGTGTTATAATATATTCTATGTGTGTGTCAAATGTGTCAAAAGAGAGTTGTAAATAACTTCCACTTAATTTTTATAGTAAATGTTTTTTGTTATTATAAATCCAAAGATACTTGTAGTTTCAGAAAGTATGAGTAAGAGTATACCAGAGTTAATTAATACTTTCTCTTAACTGTATAGCACAAAGTTGTTGTTCATAGGAAAAATCATTACAATGCACACACCCATCTGTGAGTTGCCATAGAGATTTTTATTATCTCAAACCTGTCAGAGTCAATAAGGTTCATCATTGAAATGTGTAAAAATAAAGTTTGGTCATTGATATATATTATGAAATGCAAAGTGTTCTTACTGAATGGGATTCCTTATGACAATTTTAGAGTCTCTTCTATTTGCCCCCTATTATCAACAGGGGAAATTTTCTTACTTTATTCCCCACTAATCATTTCTGACAACTAGTTGGCAAGCTTAATGGTGAAGAGGTGCCCATAGGGTTCGAGGTCAATCTCACCCCTTGGGAAGAAAGCACACACATCTAAGAATAAATGCCCTCCAACAGAGGAGAAGGACAATGCTTTACATAGGACTTATAGGATCTGTATTTTCAAGTATACTTAGCTAATATAATTGTGGTTCAATTTAACTGTTGTCTCAAGTGTTGCACATGACTCATGTTTTTCCCTCCCATTAAGGAACAAAATAATTTTTTGTATTATATTCTTCCCTTACAACATCAATCTCAGTTTGGGCTAGGTTCAGCTGGAGAACAACAACAAAAAAAGAACTTCCAAATTCTTCTCAAAATTCTAATGAAAATATCTTACTAACCATGGCAGTAAGATAATGTCTGACTTGATGGTGTGTTTGTGCGCGCGTGTAATTTTTTATTCACACAGAAAAGAGAGCTAGAAAGTTTCATAATTTAGAGGAAAAAGTCTCAATAATTCTAGTAAAGGTGACACAATTTATTTATAAAATATATATTTACATATAGCTTATATTTTAATATCTATCACTCATATATACAATACATATAAGAATTTAATATATGTTAATATATAATTATATATATATAATTTCATGTATGCTAATATGTATTTTATATATGTAATTTAATGGATGGCTAAAACAGAGCAAGCATTTCAAATCAGATGACTTTTGTGTACATTTATTTCACTGTAAATTTAAGAGTGTAACTCACTTTTCCGACTTTTTCCACAAATAGTGATAATTGCAATGAAAATGACTATGCTGACAGCCCTGCAAGTTTTCATCTTTTCAGATTCAACTGCATTTTAGTTCATCTGTTCAAAAAAATGAATGCAGTATTTATATTCCAGGTTAAGTGATAATCTCAGAAGAAATAAAAAGATACATTTTGTGATCCTATGCTTTAGTACCTGTTACAACGATTAACTAGACTTTTGCTTTCTTTTTGCTCATTTTTGCTCTACTAACTAAAAGAAACCTTAGAATTTACCATCAGGCTTTTCACTGCTGTAATTGTTTCATTATGTTGTTGTTGTTATTATTATTCAGGCTAACAAGAACTTTATGCTGATACTGTGCTCCTTTCAAATTTAAAATGTGCCTGTACAGATATAAGTAAACATAAAATATTAAAGGCACTTTCACCTAAAAAGTATTGCTGAAAAAATACTCCCTATTTGAACCATCAACATAGAATTTAGAGTGAGGGTAATTTTTAGTCCTTCATTTAAACAGAACAAAAACAAAATAATTATTAATTGATTTAAATAGAGAAAATTAAATGAAAAGATGAAGTAGTAAAGAGCCTAGAGAAAATTGTTCACTTTGCATATAAATTAGGTAATTAGCCTCTCACCTGCCCAGGTAGAAGTTTATAACCCTAATTAAAATAATTATATAAGCTTCCAAGACTCATTAGGAAAACGTGAGACAGAAAATAAAATGCGTTACTGCCCTTTATGTAATTTTGCTTGAACTTAGTTAATAATATTTCTATAGATTAAATTCATTTAAATATTTTCACACACATATCCTTTCTATAGCTGAAGATTCTAAGAGTTTTATCTAAAAATAAAATGTAAGATAAAAACGTATTCATAGAAAATGAAAGTAAATAAGATGATAATTAGAAATACTTTAAAAATAAATTTCATTATTTATTCCAAAATGTGTGGTTCCTTAGAATGCTTTTATAATCCAATATTTTTAATGTATAAATATCACTTTAAATTAATTTCTAAAGATGTTGTATATTTAAAATGATGTGGTTTAAAATTATCTGGTTTAATGAAGAAGCCTTAAAGTAGATCAAGCCTTTGACAGTTTAATGAGTAAAATATGTAATAATAATTCATTTAATAAACACTTATGGAACATTCATGGTTATGAAACTGTTGAACAGATGAGGAAGATATTAAAAATGAAGGAGAAAATTTTCCCCATTTTAAGGAAATTATGCACTTGTGAAGCATACACAAGTAAATGAATGATCAAGAAAAATACGTGGTTGTGGTTATAGATACTGTCAAGCTGTTAATGCTTAAGGGCTAAAACAAATCAGAAAATGAAGGTAGGAAAAATAGATAGATATATAAAATATGCCAAGTATTCTTTAAGATATCTTAAACTTGTTTTCATATAGTTATAATGACAAGATATTCTAATTTATGGGAGATGATAAAACTGAAGCTAAGAAAAAGTCGCAGTTTTGAAAGTCTTCAAGAATTATTTGACTAATATTTGTTAAATAAGAATAAGTGGGTAATACAGATTGAAAGAGAAATATGAATACTGTCTAAGGAAGAGATTAGACAAGTGGATTATCTATGTCCCCAGATGGGATGCAGCAAGAACTTCACATCATCATGTTGATGATTTTCTTGACAAAAATGCAGATCTCAAATTCTAATTATGAGAAAATGCTAGGTAAAGAAAAACAGAGGAAACTTCTGAAAGAAATATTAAGCCAGTCTGTAATCTTAAAGAAGGATTTGGGTAGTGTGGAAGTCAAGGAAGAACCGTGAAACTCATCTGCATTGAGGTAACTGAGAAGTACATTCTCCAGGAGTGGACCGTTTTGCTATAAAAAGAAATGGGACTATTTGTGCACTTGAAGGAATTCTCTGGGTGAAAGTCACATGACATTTCTTTGTATTGTTTTAGCAACTTTCTTTAAATTGGCATGGTTTCATACAAACATTAAAAGAACGAATATCAAAAACCTACAAAGTGACAACCCAATTTCTGTCTCAGGCATCACCAGAGTAGCTGTTTTTCCTGCTATCTTCAATGTATTTAAATATTTAATCAATTTCTTTCATTGGCTAAGTAGTGGAAATTAATCCTTAAATCTATAAGCTAGTACTTATTCATTTTCCAGTACTGTTTTGAAATTTTTATTTCTTTAATTTTTTAAAAATAAATTGTAGTCAGTTAGGGATGATTACTTTATGACCAACTAAACCAAACAGTATTATATCAAGTATCAAATGTGTCTATTTGGCTTTGTTAGACTTCAGAATAAACACCTTTGTGAGAAAAATCCTAAGCAGTTTTCTTAAAACCCACTTGATTGAACAAAACTTACTTCATATGATCTTCGTTCCAAAAATGACTACCTCTTGAGTACTTGGGAATAACCAATGCCTCTCTCTGAAAAATGCAAGTCAGCAAATCTGCACACTAAGCATCTCAGCTAGAGCCAGATTCTGAAAACAGACTCAATTGTGGCTTGTGGTGATGCCTCCATAAGCAGTTTTCGATTAATCCTCTGCAAAGTATCTCTGAATATGTAATTTTGTATCATTTTTAAAAACAGCCATTTAATTTTGAAGCACAATGAACATAATATGAATAAATTAAGCAAATATACAGCTGTTTCGAAAAATTAGGTTTCTGTCTTAGTTTTTTATTTTTTTTAATAAAAATGTAGAGATGATCGCTAGTGATTTCATTTTCATGGGTGAAATGATTCAGTTGAATTTCATCAAGTGTTCTCATGTTTCAGTTATGATTCCCATCAGTGAGCTGACAGAAAATGTATCATATGCTATAAACTATGACTTTTTGATGAATTTAACATACTCATATAATTAAAGATTATAATGTCCTTCCCTAAGTGAATAGTAAGGTTTATTATAGTTAGTTGTGATTTTATCTCTGAATATACTAACTTTATGTCTGGAGGAAACATGCTACCCAAGCGTTCAAATAGTTAGGACCCTGTATGTCTTTTTTGCATCTAAAATAAGAATGGAAATCACCTATACATTATTAAGTAGCTTCAAAACATCTTTTGACTAATTTTTAAGTTACCAAGAACAAGCAATTCTCTGCTCAGCTTTTTAAGGACCCTCCATACTATTCTCCACAGTGGCTGTACCACTTTACATTTCCACCAACAATGAAAGAACATTTCCTTTTCTCCATACATTTTCCAGTAGTATTATTTGTGTATTTTTTTTGATGATGGCCATTCTGGCTGGTGCGAGGTGATACTTCATTGTAGATTTGATTTTAATTTCTATAATAATTACTGATGCTGAGCATCTTATCATGTGCCTCCTAGACATCTGTATGTTTTTGGAGAAATGTCTATTTAGGTTTTCCACTCATCTTTTCATGGATTGTCTTTTTTTATATATATTAAACTCCATAAACTGTTCGTAAATTCTAGAGATTAATCTTTGGTCTGCTCTTTTGTTTGCAAATATTTTCTCCCATTCTAAGGACTGTCTCTTCATCTTGTAGATAACCTTAACTCAGAAAGACAAATGTACCCCAATGTTCACTGCAGCACTATTTACAATGTCCAGGACTTGGAAGATGTTCATCAACAGATGAATGAAGAAGATATATATATATATTTTTAATATTATTCAGACATAAAAATGAAAATGAGTCAGCTGAAGTGATATGGACAAACCTAGAGCCTGTCATACAGAATAAATCAGAAAGATGAAAACAAATACCATATATTAATGTGGACTCTTGATAAATGGCTGTGATGAACCTATTTGCAGGGCCAGATAAGAGGCACAGGCATAGAGAACGGACCTGTGGACAGAGTGGGGGAAGGAGATTTGTTGGATGAATTAGGACTCTTCTGTATAGCATAGGGAACTCAGCTCAGTGCTCTGTGATGAACTAGAGGCGTGAGATGGGGGTGGAATGGAGGCTCAACAGGAAGGGGATATATGTACATACATGGTTAACTCACGATGTTGTACAGCAAAAACTAACACAACATTGTAAAGCAGTTATATTCCAATAAAAAAGAACACATACTGTTACCCTCTGTATCTGTTCTATACATTCAATAACCACTTCTCATATATTTGCTATTTGAATTCTATAGTATTGAAAAGTAAAAAGAAAACTGTTCCACATGTACAATATCCTTTTAATTCTGGTTTGCTCTGTCATTAATTAGGAACCATTTACACGTTAGTGTAAATCTGATAATATCTGTAACTACCAATTCTAATTCCTACCTGTCGTTTCTTTAGTTATTGAAACAGATTTGTATAATTTTTGAAATATTTTTGTATATGGAGAATTCCTTTTAGTTTTTTGTCTTCCAACAAATTTTATGAGCTACAAATATGAGACTCAATCTTTACAAGTCTTGACTCCTACAATAAGTATTGAGGAGTATTTCAGAGTCCTCAAAATCATTTAATTCTTAGCTATTCAAGAGTGTGCTAGGTTTTGGCAATGCGGTAGTAATACAATGCATGAGGCCCTTGCTCTCATGAAACCCACATACGCATCACTGATAAATGTACAATGCTTAGATTTTGATATGTGAGGAAATCGATATTTGTTGTATGTTTACCTCTTTGATGTCAAGTGTTACTACTTTGACTATTCATATTTCACCCACACAAGAATCCTTACAAGTCTTTATATTGTCCATGGCCTCTTGACCCTGATATTTTGCACAGAGCTGGCCCTTCCTGTGTCAAGACAGCACAGGAATAACAGCACAGGCATCACCAAGACCATCTTCAAACAAAGGATGGGAAATTTATTTCAACACTTGTTTGGATCATTATGGTGAGGATTTGCTTATACAATTTTATTAACCCATTTTTACAAACTCTACATTTATATTAATCTTCATTTAATCCACATCTGTTATTCAACTTTCACCTTAAATTTCTATAAACTCTTAAATCTCACCTGTATGAAACAATAGTAACTTTTCTTTACTAGCACATAACAGGTTGTATGACTCCACATTCCTTGCTACCATTGCTTTCACAATACAAGCAAGCTTTTTCATGTTATATATATATATAGCCTTTTTTTTTTTGCCTCTAAGTCATCATTTATTTTTCATCCATCTTTATTCTTTGGCATGTTTGGGTCTCCTATTGCCGTGGCCCCTCTCATTGCAGAGCACCGACCCTAGGCACATGCACTCCAGGGTGCTCGCTCATAATTGGACACAGAGGCCCAGCCGTTCCTTGGCATGTGGGGTCTTCCTGGGCCAGAGGTTGAACCGGTGCCCCTTACACTGCAAGGCAGACTCTTTACCCACTGGACCACCAGCAAAGCCCTATGTTTAATATATATTTACTGAATTAGTGAATGATGTGTCAGCTAGGAAGCTTTTAACTGGCAGTAAGAAAAACTATGTCAGTTTAAGACTTCTGAGACTCATATGCCAAGAAGGAATTCCACATGCAAGAGGTTAATGGGAAGAAATACCTCTAAAAGAAAAAAGAAAAGATGGAGCAAGAAGAGTACAAAAGAGACTTGAGATTGTGAAGCATATGTGGCATCTCTGAAAAAGAGAGACACCAAGAAGAATGGTTGGAAAAGAGGGAACTCAACCCTATCTGAGAAATTCTGAGCCACAGTAAAATAGCCCCAGAACAAACAGTGCCATTCAGCAGAGTCTCACGAGGAACAGGTCTGGTAAAGTTGCCCTGCTTAGTCACTGGCCTGGGAAGACAGTATTTCACTTGCATTAACAATGTGGCAGCCCTGAAGCAGAGCAGATGGAGGTAGCCCACCAATTAATAACTTCCTTATAGAAGTTCCTCTTAAATGAAAATCTGAGAGGAATATCTTCTTGCCTGCCAGAAATTATTTCAATTCTCAAAAATAAAGAATAATCATTATCTAACCCAATAGAACGTCAACACGTTGAGTGGCCTCAGACTTTGCGCACACACCTAATAGACGATATCATCAATTTTTCTGGTGGTTTCTAACTGCGTTCTTTACTACTGTCTGTTTCACCTTTTGCCTCACTTTTGTAGCAAAAATATCTGCAGAAGTTTGGGTATATCAGTTCTACATACCACAATATCCAGAAAAGAGCATATTTCCTTCATTTTTCTTAGAAATCTGTAAGGAGATAGCCCCTCATTTGTTTTTAGACTGAATTAAGTCATATTCTTATTTCTGTCTTAATGGCAAAGAGAATCAGACTATACACATGAGTTAACCACATCAAACCTAAATATGGAGATAGGATAATCAACTTTGAGGGATACTGATGTGTTGGAAAGCTTGCATATACTGAATAAGTTATGTATTAGAGTGGAGAAGAGAGAATATAGATTCTGACAAACAACTGACAGCATACACTATCAGTGAGAGACTAGATGAGTTACTATATTTAAATCAAGTTTTAAGGATATTATTAGAACCCGTTAGCTGAAACACAGAATCCATATTTTTTTCTGTGGAATTAATTTGTGCTATGTTTTTCAGACTTATACATTTTGGTGTGGAAATTTAAGTTAAATTCTCTGGAATATATGTAGAAGTTAAATTTCCTACTTCTAGACCTGGCTTATATAAACCTCCAATCCACAATTGTTCCTATACTTCCCTCACCCTCTGGTTTGCTAGAATCTGAATAATCTCCTAATTAATTTCCAGAGCTATATGTTGAGTATAGCAAAGAAGAATGAGCCATTAAATCACCCTACAGGAAAGCATGACTAACATTCATACTGCACAAGCAAGAAGTAACTTGTTTGCTTTAAAATTTGGAGAATTAGTTTCTACAAGACTACTGTTATTTTACATATTACAGAAAATTAAAAATATAATAAAAATTCTAGGAGGAGCAAGCCTTTTTAAAAATTTTATTTATTTATTTTAATTTTGGCTTCTTTTATTGTATTTTCCTGTAATTTATTTTCACCCATCTTTATTCTTTGGCCTGGGTGGGCCTCCACTGCAGTGGCCTCTCTCCTTGCAGTGCACCGGCTCTGGGTCCATGCGCTCCATAGGTCTGGCTCCTAATTGGACACACCTGTCCAGCAGCTCTGCGGATCTTCCTGGGCCAGGGATTGAACCAGTGACCCTTGCACTGCAAGGCAGACTGTCTACCCACTAGACCACCAGGGAAGTCCAAGGAGAAAGTCTTCTTATCAACTATGAAATATTTTCTTTCCCTCAAGATCATATCCCCAAAACATTATTTCTGTTTTATTTCTGTGGGTTTCCCAGGTGGCACTAGTGGTAAAGATATACCTCTAATGCAGGAGACTTAAGAGATGTGGGTTGAATCCCTGACTCAGGAAGATCCCCTGGAAGAGGAGGAAATGGCAACATACTCCAGTACTCTTGCCTAGAGAATCCCATGGGCAGATAAACCTGGTGGACTATGGCCCATAGCGTCATAAAGAGTCAGACACAACTGAAGCAACCTAGCATACCGGCACAAGACGTTACTTTGGCACAAAAGATAATTGTTCATGAATATCATAAGGGACTATGCCTTATTCTTCTCTATACTCTCAGATCCAACCTAAAATTTGAATATTGCATACTTAATAAATTTTATTCTTTACATCAGAAGAAAAACATTCCTCCCTGATTGTGTACAATTTCCTTTCGTGGTCTTCATTATTTTGAGGAAATTTTTTTGAGAATTTTTATCACAAATGGGTCTTGAGTGTTGCCAAATGTTTTTTTCTCCATCTATTGAGGTGACCATATACTTTTTATCTTTCACTGTATAGGACAATGTTATTCACTATTATCACTTTTATTCAACATGGCACCAAAATTAAAAAGAAGTAAAATCATTTCTATCTGTAAATAGTGTAACATAAGATGTAGAAAATTCTAAATATTACACAAAACACCTATGAGAATTCACAAACAAGTTCAGTAAATTTTCAGAACCCTAAACAAAAATCAGCTGTATTACTTTCACTAACAATCTGAAGAGGAACTCAAGAAAATAATCCCATTTACAATTTTATTAAAATAATAAAATACTTAGGAATATATTTAGCCAAGATTATTAAAAAAATGTGTTCACCAAAAACTGTTATACACTGATGAAAGGAATTGAAGAATACAGATAAATGGAAATAAATTGCATATTCATGGATATGAAGAATTCATATTGTTAAAATGTTCACATCAAAATGGCATGAAGACTTAATAAACTCATCAAAATTCCAATAGCATTTGTTATAGGAATAGCAAAGAAATTCCCCAAATTAATTTGGAGCCACAAAAACCCCCAATAACCAAAGCGAGTTTGAGAAAGAACAGACTTGGAGGCATTGCAGTTTCTAATTTCAAATTATCTTTAAAAGATTTTGTAATTGACACCATGGCACCGGCATAAAAACAGAGGCATACACCAAAAGAAAAGAATCATAGCTCACAAAGTAACTTAAGCATATATGAACCACTACTTTTTGACAAGGACAGCAAGAACACAGAATGGGAAAATACCAGAGTCTACAATAAATAGTGTTGTGAAAACTGGAGTCCCAACATGCAAAAAAATGAAAATGACCCATTATCTTCTACCATACACAAAAATCAACTCAAAATAGATTATGCAGTTACATGTAGAACCTGAAAACACAAAAGCTTCTTCCTGGAAGAAAAGTCAGGGAAGAAGCTGCTTGACACCGACCATGATTGTTTTGGATATGACACAGAAAGTGCAGGCAACAAAAGCAACTATGAACTTCACCAAACTAAAAAGTTCCTACACAAAAGAATCAATCAACAAAATTAACAAGAATGGGAGGAAAATGTGCAAACTGTTCATTGGTAGGGTGATAATATTCAAAATATATAAGGAACTTGTATAACTCAACAGAAAGTAAAGAAAAAAAATCCCAATTTGAAAAATCGGTGAAGAACCTGAAAGAGATTTTTAAAGAGAAGACAAACCAGTGACCAACAGAAACATAAAAAGGTGTTCAGTATCACTAATACTCAGGGAAATACAAATTCAAATCACAGTGTGGTATTACCTCACATTTCACATGGCTATTATCAAAAAAAAAAAAAAAAGAGAGAGACATAAGTTTAGGTGAAGCCAGGGAGAAGTGACAGTCCTAGTCACTAGGACTATAAATACGACAGCCATTACAGAAAGCTTCTCAAGTGGCATCAGTGGTAAAGAACCCATGTGCCAATGCAGGAGACTTAAGACACACAGATTTAATCCCTAAGTGGGGAAGATCCCCTGGAGAAGGAAATGGCAACCCATTAAGGTTTTTTTTTTTTTTTCTTTTGTGGCAACTTCTATTGGTTTTTCATTTGTTTGTTTTCATCCATCTTTGTTCTTTGGCCTGTGTGGGTCTCCCATCGCAGTTGCCTTTGATTGCAGAGCACTGGCCCTGGGAGCTTGTGCTCCAGAGTTCTGGCTCAGTAGTTGGACACATGGGTCCAGCAGCTACGTGGCACATGGGATCTTCCCAGGCCAGGGGTCGAACCAGTGCCCCTTGTACTGCAAGGCAGTTTCCTTACCCACTGGACCATCAGGGAAGCCCAAGGTTAATTTTTTTTTTTTTTTTTTTTTTAATTCACATAGCTCTACAGGCTTCCCAGGTGACTCAGTAGATAAAGAATCTGCAATGCAGGAGACTCATGTTTGACCCTGGTGGGGAAGATCCCTGAAGGCTGTCATGGCAACCTACTTCAGTGTTCTTGCCTGGAGAATCCCATGGACAGAGGAGGCTGGCAGGTTACACTCTATAGGGTCACAAAAAGTCAGACGTGACTGAAGTGACTGAGCACATTATGGACAATAGTATGGAAGTTCCTCAAGGAGTCAAAAACAGAGCTACCATATAATTCAGCAATCCCTTTTCTGAGTATATACCCAAAGGAAATTAAATGAATATCTTAAAGAGACAGAACTATTTCCATGTTCACTGCAACATTATTCACATAATCACTAGTGCCACCTGCAAAGACCTAAGAAAAATATCCTGCTATTTACTTATAACATAGATTACATTATGGAGTACATTATTCTTGGTGAAATATAATAGACAGAAAAAAAATACTGTATGATCTCACTTACATGTGGAATTTTAAGAAGCTGAATATGGGAATAGAATGGTTGTTACCGAGAATGAGGAAGCGGAGGAAACTTAGATGTTAGTCAAAGTGGACGCAGTTCCAGTTACACAGGATAATAAGTCTAGAGACTTAATGTACACCATAAAGACTAAGTCAAAAATACTGTACTGAATTCTGAAAGTTTGCTAACAATATATTTCAGCTGCTCTCACTACAAAGTTTCAGCCTAACTAATTTTTCTCTGAGTTGTGTGCATGTCTATGTACATGTACATGTGATTGTGTGTGTGTGTGTGTGTGTATGAAACATTTTACACCTTAACTATATATTTACTTACTAAAAAATTTAAAATAGTAAATATTCCTGTTCGATACATGCAACTTTAGATTCATCTCTGCATTTTCCATCTTCTTATTTATATTAAATGTATCATTATAGTCTACTAATACAATCTTTAAAATAGTTCTCCATCATTTTGTAATTTGTTTGTTTTATATGAACTATCTTATTAGAGACTTATTTCATCTCCCTTATAGATGATTTTGTATATTGGGTGCTAGTGATAAAGAATCCACCTGTCAGTACAGGAGATGCAAGAGTCACAGGTTCGATTCCTGGGTCAGGAAGATCCTCTAGAGTAGGAAATGGCAACTCATCTCAGTATTCTTGCCTAGAAAATTCTATGGACAGAGGAGCCTGGCTGGCTACAGTCCATGGGGGCCACAAAGAGTCAGACATGACTGAGCAACTAAGCATATATTTGTTCCATACATATTTACAAAGCTAATTTTTTTTATCTGTATCATATCCTCTCTGTTTCATCTAGACTAGATTTGCCTTCCTAATTGTTGATATTCTTTTAGGCAGTAGTCATATGTACTACTAAGCACTTCTATGGCATAAAATTGTAGGTACCTCACGTTAACATTGCCAAACACAATTTCAGGCACAGAGCCAGAAATCAATAAAACTATTACACTGAGTGAAAAACTGAAAGTCATTAATAACTTGTAGCACAAATAATGGCATTTATACTTTTTGAGCTCAACTTCTGAATGATAGCCCATCATCATTTGATAAGTTTTATTCAAATACTACTAATAGCCACTATTCAGCATAAAGTCTAATATATTTGAAATTGATAAATATTTCAGTACTGAAGGCAATAAAGCCATTAAGGAAATCCCACAATTTTATTGCTTCTAAAACATAAAACAATTTAAGTTTATGAATAACCGTCTTTCTCAGCAGAAGAACACATCATCAGCCCACCCCACTCCCAAAAAATCCTACATAATCACAATCAATCTTTTTAATGTATAACAGAATAATGATTTTTTAACTTCAGGCTTTTTGAAAGTAAACACTAACCATAATGGATCAATTAAAATTATATTTATGTCCTTGGAAGGTTTACAATTCAATACCTAAAAATAAGATGTGGTAAGATAACAGGTATCCAGGTATAATCTAGCTATCAAAAAGAAATAGATTAGAAGCTCTTATCAGTTAATTTTACCACAACTGAATTTGTACTCATTTGACTAGCAGTTGTTTGTCTACATGTCCAGATCGTTCATCTTCAAACTATTATATATGTTGCTTCTTATTCTAATACACATTCTGGTTTCATATTACCTAAGATTTATCACATTTTGTATTTGATTAAATTGTTTTTATTGACTCACTTGAAAACGAGTCATTTATATATTCAAAGCAATCACATCGGGCCCAAACTAACTTAAAGGAATAAATCATGTCATTTCTGATATATTTTCCAATATCTCATATGCTGATCTATGTAAGAAACTGATGAATCCTTTTTTGATTCATTTCTACCAATTAATAACTGAATTATGTACATCTGAATGTAGATTTAAGAATATGGAAATAATAACATGTCAGCTTGAAATGGGACTCTATCAGTGAACCATTGGAAACAATTCCAGCAAGGGTATATGACATATACCCTATATCAACTGTGTATTCTGAATTCTCCCAAGCAATTAGTCCAGGGAGTATAAGACTGGAAACAGTGCCTTCCAAAAGCACTGTCACTAAATAGGAACATAGTTAAGAAGCTGAAGATGTAAGCAGACAGGAATTAGGGATATTCTGTCTTTAGGAACACACACTGAGACTTTGGAGTTAAAGGACAGAGACAATTTCCTTTCTTGTCTCTCTTCTCAACACATAATCCTATATTCTGCAGACACTAAGCAAACCAAATCCACAGTATTCAGCCTCCTTGTACTTAATTTTATAGTATGTACCATGCAACTGGTGTCCTTATAAGAAATCTGTGTCCTCTATCTCTGTTATTACATGTAAAGAACATAGAGCACATTTTAAGGTATTACATACATGAAGAGGACATGAACTTGAGTGAACTCTGGGAAATGATGAGGGACAGGGAGTCCACTAGGTCACAAAGAGTCAGACACAACTTGGCCACAGAGCAATAACAACATTCATGAAGAAGATGAGACGAGTCTGAAGATATAAAGGCAACAAAATAAACTAACACCTTAGAGCTTCACTAATTTTTCATGAAGGCACCCTTCTTATTTTTCATACAATCTAAGATGTCCTTAACTATTGTTTTATGTGTCACCACAATACATTTTAAAAGTGTTTCCAGGACTTCCCTGGGAGTCCAGTTGTTGAGAGTTTGTCTGCAAGGCAGGGGACATCAGTTCCATCCCTGGTTCAAGAAAGATCCCAACACTGTAGGGCAACTAAGCCAGCTGCCCAACTACAGAGCCTGCATTGCAAAGCGTGTGCTCTACAATGAGAAGCCACCAGACACCACCACCTGTGAGTGAGACGTCCATGCACATCACAACAACTAGAGAAAGCCCGGGCATAACAAGACCTGGCACAGCCCAAAATATACATGAATAAGATTTTTTAAGAAGTGTTTCCAATTAAAGTCTGGGCCATTAGTAACTATTTCCTAGATCTACCAAACAGAATGTTCAACTCATCAGTAGGGTTTTACATACTACTGATTTCAAATTTCTGATAAATTCATGTAAAATATCTTACAAATTCCTGCCTCAACTGTGTATTCTGAATTCTCCCAAGCAATTAGTCCAGGGAGTATAAGACTGGAAACAGTGCCTTCCAAAAGCACTGTCACTAAATAGGAACATAGTTAAGAAGCTGAAGATGTAAGCAGACAGGAATTAGGGATATTCTGTCTTTAGGAACACACACTGAGACTTTGGAGTTAAAGGACAGAGACAATTTCCTTTCTTGTCTCTCTTCTCAACACATAATCCTATATTCTGCAGACACTAAGCAAACCAAATCCACAGTATTCAGCCTCCTTGTACTTAATTTTATAGTATGTACCATGCAACTGGTGTCCTTATAAGAAATCTGTGTCCTCTATCTCTGTTATTACATGTAAAGAACATAGAGCACATTTTAAGGTATTACATACATGAAGAGGACATGAACTTGAGTGAACTCTGGGAAATGATGAGGGACAGGGAGTCCACTAGGTCACAAAGAGTCAGACACAACTTGGCCACAGAGCAATAACAACATTCATGAAGAAGATGAGACGAGTCTGAAGATATAAAGGCAACAAAATAAACTAACACCTTAGAGCTTCACTAATTTTTCATGAAGGCACCCTTCTTATTTTTCATACAATCTAAGATGTCCTTAACTATTGTTTTATGTGTCACCACAATACATTTTAAAAGTGTTTCCAGGACTTCCCTGGGAGTCCAGTTGTTGAGAGTTTGTCTGCAAGGCAGGGGACATCAGTTCCATCCCTGGTTCAAGAAAGATCCCAACACTGTAGGGCAACTAAGCCAGCTGCCCAACTACAGAGCCTGCATTGCAAAGCGTGTGCTCTACAATGAGAAGCCACCAGACACCACCACCTGTGAGTGAGACGTCCATGCACATCACAACAACTAGAGAAAGCCCGGGCATAACAAGACCTGGCACAGCCCAAAATATACATGAATAAGATTTTTTTTAAGAAGTGTTTCCAATTAAAGTCTGGGCCATTAGTAACTATTTCCTAGATCTACCAAACAGAATGTTCAACTCATCAGTAGGGTTTTACATACTACTGATTTCAAATTTCTGATAAATTCATGTAAAATATCTTACGCAAATTCCTGCCTCAATTTAATATTGCTTCTATCTAGATTTGCCATAATATTTTACTAAAATACTCTACATTTGTTTTCACACTTAAAGACCTCTTACGAGTAGAACATTTTAGAATATTGTCCAATACTGTATCTCTAATCGGAACTCCTGCTACTGGTTTTTTAATGAAAATGCAATGTGTAATATGCATGTACAAGGAATGCAGATCGTAAACATCTTGCATAGTATATTTTTACAGTGTAAAATACCAGTGGTCTCTCAATTCAGATAAATACACATTGACTAGTATTAGAATCCAGAAGTCACCAAGTGTCCACTGTGAACCCTCTCAGTCATTACGAGAGGTAACCATTCGTCTTTTACCTTCACGAGCCAGGTTTGTCTGATACTGAATTTCATATAAATGGATAACACTTTCAGTTTATATTCAAAGACACAGCCAACAGTGTGGGTGGTCTTATTTCTGGCTGAGGCAGTAATAAACATTTCCACAGCATCAGTGTCTTCAGAAGCTGCACTGAGAGTTGAGAGTGTATGTTATTCTCTAACAGTAGCTGCACCCAGTCAGGCCAATGTTTGGTATGGAACTGTGAAGACTAGAGTCTACCACCATCCCCTCTGTATACTTCCTGTTTAGGTGTGACAATGACATTTTTCAGTTCTTCATCATCTGGAGCAATTCCAGAGGCACCTTTTGCTCTTTGAGCTTTCTCAGCAAACATATTACCACCTCACCTCATCCCCATTATACTGTTTATTCTTTGAAAATTTCAGGTCATCTGTTTTCTGGACTGGTATACAATCTATTTTCCAATCACTGCTACAAAACTATTGGGTTATCTCTCATTTGTATATCAATCCAAATTCTTCCTCTATTAGTAAGATTCCAAAGTCTTCTTAATACTGTTTCCTCTTTATCATAAATTTCCCCTTCTTCATAATGTATATACTATGTGTGTGTGTTTGTGATATACAAATGAGGGTTAACCCAGCAGTGATGGCTCAGTGGTAAAGAATCTGCCTGTAATGCAGGATCTGCAGGAGATGCAGGTTCAATCCCTGGGTTGGGAAGATCCCCTGGAGGAGGACATGGCAACCCACTCCAGTATTCTTGCCTGGGAAATCCTACAGTCAGAAGAGCCTGGCAGGCTATGGTCCATGGGATCACAAACAGCAGGACATGACCAAAGTGACTGAGTGTATATGTATGTACGTGTGTGTGTATATGTATATACACACACATACTATATTATATATTATAATTGATAATATAAATATATACATATTATTAAGGTATACTACGTACACACACATTTGCTTAAATAAAAATGAAAGTAGAAAAGCAGCAGTACTTAGTATAGATAAATCACTAAGTCTTGCACACAGAAAACATTTTAAAATATCTATTCTGTTTCTCCAGTATTAATTCCATGGTTTAAAGTGACACTGGTCAGAGTTGTAACTCTGGTCTACGAGCACCCACATAGTATCATAACCAGGCCCCGACATGCACCTCTGGGTTCAAGGATCTATCTCCTATTCTTGTCATTCTCACCACCATTTCTGTCTTTGTAAGCTGGTTAAAAACCCTTTGATTGCTCTACAGTAGAACAGGCTGCTTAAATCGTTGTTCTTCTCTCTCTCTTAGCCTTCTTTTTATTTTTCATATTTGTAAAATAAAATTTCCTTTTATTGAATACACCAAATGACTATGACCAGACTCAATTTATATATGGGTTGAGATCCATGCTCTGTCTTTATAATGTTGTTCTCCTTTATACAGCTAACTGGGACATGTCATGGGTTGAGATCTATGCTCTATCTTCATAATGTTGTTTCTCCTTTATGCAGCTAACTGGGACGTGTCCTGTCATGTTCTGATATCCTTACTCTTAAGTCAAGATGATCTGACTGATTGTTCTTATTTTATCATTTTAAATTTTCATTCCTTTTGCCAACTTTCTATTTTTTAAACCACTCTTCTCACATCTTCTCACTATGCTCAAAATTCTTTGAAAGTCTCATGAAGGCAAAATTATATTATATTATGCATAGTTATATTATGCATAGTTTTTATTAGTATACAAAACTTTCTACATTAATAGCATGCCATAGACCCTTTGCAAATGACATACCAAAACTCTCATTTCCTTTAAATAAAAGTTAGCTGTCATTTAAAATTTTAATTAAAATATTTTCATAAATTTAGTAAAAATTTTTAATCATGGACAATGCTAATTTAGAATTGCATAAACATATTTAATATGTTTAATTTCTAGAAAATACATTTTTAATAAAGACAAAAGTAAAATTTTGTTCTCTACTAGAAGGGTGTTTATATGTCCTGACTTTCCTGGAACAGTCAAAAACAGTACATCATTTTCAATAATATATCAAACGATTATCTCATAACATTTAAATATGAAGAAGTGATTACTCTTCACATTAAGTGGAATAGCAGCATTAGCCAGGATTCTAAATGGCAATATAGGGTGGATAAAAATGCCAAAACACAACTAACAATGGTTAAGTGAGGGTAGACATATATGAATAGGATGGGTCTAAGTAAAAGTAAAGAATCAGTCAGTCTTATGAAATGTTTAAACAGAAGAATGCTTAAATAATGGAATATGCCTATACATGAAATGATATTTATTTTGTTTAAAGTTCTGTTTATGTATTTATAACATTGATTGGTAGTATCAGCATCTTGGTTAAAAAGACTTAATGGACTTCATATGGGTTTTTTGGGGAAAAGTTTCCAAATGCCTTTTAATTTTTTCCCCTTTTTTATTTCATATTTGTAAAATAAAATTTCCTTTTATTGAATACACCAAATGACTATGACCAGACTCAATTTATATATGGGTTGAGATCCATGCTCTGTCTTTATAATGTTGTTCTCCTTTATACAGCTAACTGGGACATGTCATGGGTTGAGATCTATGCTCTATCTTCATAATGTTGTTTCTCCTTTATGCAGCTAACTGGGACGTGTCCTGTCATGTTCTGATATCCTTACTCTTAAGTCAAGATGATCTGACTGATTGTTCTTATTTTATCATTTTAAATTTTCATTCCTTTTGCCAACTTTCTATTTTTTAAACCACTCTTCTCACATCTTCTCACTATGCTCAAAATTCTTTGAAAGTCTCATGAAGGCAAAATTATATTATATTATGCATAGTTATATTATGCATAGTTTTTATTAGTATACAAAACTTTCTACATTAATAGCATGCCATAGACCCTTTGCAAATGACATGCCAAAACTCTCATTTCCTTTAAATAAAAGTTAGCTGTCATTTAAAATTTTAATTAAAATATTTTCATAAATTTAGTAAAAATTTTTAATCATGGACAATGCTAATTTAGAATTGCATAAACATATTTAATATGTTTAATTTCTAGAAAATACATTTTTAATAAAGACAAAAGTAAAATTTTGTTCTCTACTAGAAGGGTGTTTATATGTCCTGACTTTCCTGGAACAGTCAAAAACAGTACATCATTTTCAATAATATATCAAATGATTATCTCATAACATTTAAATATGAAGAAGTGATTACTCTTCACATTAAGTGGAATAGCAGCATTAGCCAGGATTCTAAATGGCAATATAGGGTGGATAAAAATGCCAAAACACAACTAACAATGGTTAAGTGAGGGTAGACATATATGAATAGGATGGGTCTAAGTAAAAGTAAAGAATCAGTCAGTCTTATGAAATGTTTAAACAGAAGAATGCTTAAATAATGGAATATGCCTATACATGAAATGATATTTATTTTGTTTAAAGTTCTGTTTATGTATTTATAACATTGATTGGTAGTATCAGCATCTTGGTTAAAAAGACTTATTCTTACTTTTATAGATAATTTAAAATTATTCCTTATTCTTCTCTTCAAATAGTTCAAATCATAAAAGTTAAAGAAAATAAAATTATAAAATATTGATCATTTTTAAAAAGAAAGTGAAAATTTTGTGAACTAAATGTATAAATCTTTTAGCCTTATGTTTGTTTGTAAATAATTTGCTGACAGACTTATCATGCATAGCTATGCTGAATGGAAATTGAAGCTGTTGGAATAAAACTGTTTGTTTTTAATTATGCTCTGAGTGATGCCTTGAAGCATGTTTACTGGAATATTTTGCCTATTGCTTAATATTGTGTCCCATGAATTACTTATAAACTAGAGAGAGATCAATATCTTTGAATGTTCTGCAAATAACTCTATAATTCATCTAGGAATTGTCTTGTTCACTTGCCAACATTATTATATTCTATGAAAAGTAAATAGCAAAAATAATTTCCAGCTGTTATGCATATGGAATTCTCACTCTTCAACCATTTCATATTGATTAGATTTACAGAATCACTTTCCTATTGATTTTATCATATGCATTAGAAATGAGTATCCTAATAGAAAAATAAAGTGTCCATCCCTCACTCCTCCTAAATGTTTACTAAAAGTCTCATGAAGCAATGAATTACAGAGGTATTTAGTCCCTAGTCTCAAAATTTTATTTCCTCCAGTAATTATTATACATAAATAGAAATCTCACTGCTATGACTGTGCAAAGTTATCAATGATAACTAATTTCACAAAGAAAATTACTTGCCAGGCATTAGTTGAATCAGACGTTACTTCTTATTTATTGAGTTTTCTACAGGGAACCTAAAATCAGGGGCTTAGAGATATTTATTAAAATGGTGAATTTAAATCTAAATCAAACACAAGATTCATACACTTTTAGTGACAAAAACTGTGAAAGATGTTATAAAAATTACTTGAAAACATCCCATCAGAATGTTTTAAATGGTATAAATGAATAGAAATACAAAAACAAGCTTAGCAAAAATTCTTGAAGCAGTTTTAAACCACTGAAAGAAAAGGAAGGAGGTGAGCAATGCAAATATCAAAGCCAGTTGTAGTAGTCAAAGATGAAAGAGACGAAATGAAGTTGTTACCAATAGAATTTAAGTCCAAAGCGATCATTTGCAATAAATATTCATCATCCCAGCCAAAAAGTAGTACATTCTATATTAATTAATATTAATTAAAGATTTAAACATTTTTAATTTGGTACAAAAACAGGAACCTAAAATAAAGACCAAACTGAGCCTAGGTGAAAAAAAATGTATAATTTACTTTCCAATATACCTTAATTTGGAAGATTAAGGATTTGAAATGTGCCTATACAATACAGGATCATGACTCTGATCAGCCAATTGTTAAAAGTAAATCAGCTTTTACTAAAATTATGAGTTAAATAACTTGCTTTGAGGACGCACATTTATTCAGATACTTGGCCATGAAACAATAATCCTCAAGACCCATTAGGGAGAAAAAAACATAAGACAATTTCCTTACAAATGTACTGACTGTAAATGAAGCAGACAGGACCCTTTGAGACCCTCCTGCGTATAAAAACCCCTCTGTTACCCATTTCTTGTTTGTTGAAGAAAACAAAATCTTTTGTTTCCTAGGTCTTCCCAGAGCTTCAAAGAGTTTATCATATTTTATCATAAATAGAAATAATAAAGTGTCCATCCCTCACTCCTCCTAAATGTTTACTAAAAGTCTCATGAAGCAATGAATTACAGAGGTATTTAGTCCCTAGTCTCAAAATTTTATTTCCTCCAGTAATTATTATACATAAATAGAAATCTCACTGCTATGACTGTGCAAAGTTATCAATGATAACTAATTTCACAAAGAAAATTACTTGCCAGGCATTAGTTGAATCAGACGTTACTTCTTATTTATTGAGTTTTCTACAGGGAACCTAAAATCAGGGGCTTAGAGATATTTATTAAAATGGTGAATTTAAATCTAAATCAAACACAAGATTCATACACTTTTAGTGACAAAAACTGTGAAAGATGTTATAAAAATTACTTGAAAACATCCCATCAGAATGTTTTAAATGGTATAAATGAATAGAAATACAAAAACAAGCTTAGCAAAAATTCTTGAAGCAGTTTTAAACCACTGAAAGAAAAGGAAGGAGGTGAGCAATGCAAATATCAAAGCCAGTTGTAGTAGTCAAAGATGAAAGAGACGAAATGAAGTTGTTACCAATAGAATTTAAGTCCAAAGCGATCATTTGCAATAAATATTCATCATCCCAGCCAAAAAGTAGTACATTCTATATTAATTAATATTAATTAAAGATTTAAACATTTTTAATTTGGTACAAAAACAGGAACCTAAAATAAAGACCAAACTGAGCCTAGGTGAAAAAAAATGTATAATTTACTTTCCAATATACCTTAATTTGGAAGATTAAGGATTTGAAATGTGCCTATACAATACAGGATCATGACTCTGATCAGCCAATTGTTAAAAGTAAATCAGCTTTTACTAAAATTATGAGTTAAATAACTTGCTTTGAGGACGCACATTTATTCAGATACTTGGCCATGAAACAATAATCCTCAAGACCCATTAGGGAGAAAAAAACATAAGACAATTTCCTTACAAATGTACTGACTGTAAATGAAGCAGACAGGACCCTTTGAGACCCTCCTGCGTATAAAAACCCCTCTGTTACCCATTTCTTGTTTGTTGAAGAAAACAAAATCTTTTGTTTCCTAGGTCTTCCCAGAGCTTCAAAGAGTGGGCGTAGGTAATTATGGAATGGAGTGAAAGGCATAAACAAACAAAAAACAGACAAACAAGTGCAGCAATAAAGCAAACCTTGGATCATAGAAAGATCAAGCGAATTCTAGAAAAATATCTACTTCTGCCTCACTGACTATGCTAAAGCCTTGGACTCTGTGGATCACAACAAACTGTGGACAATTTTGTCCCATCACTTCATGGCAAACCACGTAAACAGCGAAAGACTTTATTTTGGGGGGCTCCAAACTCACTGCAGATAACTGCAACCATGAATTTAAAAGAGACTTGCTCCTTGGAAGAAAAACTATGACAAATCTATACAGCATATTAAAAAGCAAAGACATCACTTTGTCAATAAAAGTCCATACAGTCAAAGTTACAGTTTTCCCAGGAGTCATGTATGGATGTGAGAGTTGGACCATAAAGAAGGCTGAGTGCCGAAGAATTGATGTCTTTGAACTGTGGTGTTGGGAAGGCTCATGAGAGTCCCTTGGACTGCAAGGAGATCAAACCAGTCAATCCTGAAAGAAATCAACCCAGAATATATACTGGAATGACGCATGCTGAAGCTGAGGCTCCTATGCATTGGCCATCTGATGTGAAGTGATGAGTCAATGGAAAAGACCCTAATGCTGAGAAAAATGGAAGGCAGAAGGAGAAAGGGGTGACAGAGGACAAGATGGTTGGATGGCATCACTGAATCAATGGACATGAGTTTGAGTAATCTCCAGGAGATGGTGAAGGACAGGGAAGCCTAACATAACACAGTCCGTAGGTTCACAAAGAATTGGGATATGGCTGAGTGACTGAAATGGACTGAGTTCCTCCTCAAAGGATATATGTTGCAATATACTTTGAGTTCTTCCATGAGAACCAAGACCCCTACCCAAGTAAAGGATGATAGCTTCCAACTGAGCCACCAGAGTCCTATGACACCACTCCATTGCTTCACAACCAAACGCTCTGTTACCCATTTCTTGTTTGTTGAAGAAAACAAAATCTTTTGTTTCCTAGGTCTTCCCAGAGCTTCAAAGAGTGGGCGTAGGTAATTATGGAATGGAGTGAAAGGCATAAACAAACAAAAAGCAGACAAACAAGTGCAGCAATAAAGCAAACCTTGGATCATAGAAAGATCAAGCGAATTCTAGAAAAATATCTACTTCTGCCTCACTGACTATGCTAAAGCCTTGGACTCTGTGGATCACAACAAACTGTGGACAATTTTGTCCCATCACTTCATGGCAAACCACGTAAACAGCGAAAGACTTTATTTTGGGGGGCTCCAAACTCACTGCAGATAACTGCAACCATGAATTTAAAAGAGACTTGCTCCTTGGAAGAAAAACTATGACAAATCTATACAGCATATTAAAAAGCAAAGACATCACTTTGTCAATAAAAGTCCATACAGTCAAAGTTACAGTTTTCCCAGGAGTCATGTATGGATGTGAGAGTTGGACCATAAAGAAGGCTGAGTGCCGAAGAATTGATGTCTTTGAACTGTGGTGTTGGGAAGGCTCATGAGAGTCCCTTGGACTGCAAGGAGATCAAACCAGTCAATCCTGAAAGAAATCAACCCAGAATATATACTGGAATGACGCATGCTGAAGCTGAGGCTCCTATGCATTGGCCATCTGATGTGAAGTGATGAGTCAATGGAAAAGACCCTAATGCTGAGAAAAATGGAAGGCAGAAGGAGAAAGGGGTGACAGAGGACAAGATGGTTGGATGGCATCACTGAATCAATGGACATGAGTTTGAGTAATCTCCAGGAGATGGTGAAGGACAGGGAAGCCTAACATAACACAGTCCGTAGGTTCACAAAGAATTGGGATATGGCTGAGTGACTGAAATGGACTGAGTTCCTCCTCAAAGGATATATGTTGCAATATACTTTGAGTTCTTCCATGAGAACCAAGACCCCTACTCAAGTAAAGGATGATAGCTTCCAACTGAGCCACCAGAGTCCTATGACACCACTCCATTGCTTCACAACCAAACGCTTATCTCAAACTATACTTTTAAAAACTCTTCCATGAAAACCACCAACTTGTTTTCTGAGCACAAGCTGCCCCTACTCCTTACTTGGATCCTCCAAAAAAATGTTGTGCTTTCCTACATTACAATCCAGTGTCAGTAAATTGGCTTTGCTTCCTAGTGGGCAAGTAGACCCAGGTTCACTTCAATAATATAACCATAACCAGTGGTTCTGAAAGTTGGCTTCATATATCTCTAACCTCATTATGGGCTTTCAACATAGCACAATCCTCTCTTGTATCTTATGAAGTGATAGTTTTTAGCTATTATTTAGTGGAGAGTAGAGTTGCCCTTTTCCTCCATCCTATTGTTCTCTCACATTCGAAAGGACCTTCACAAGGCCCTCATTTTCCTACATCAATTCTGCTAGTATTCATGAAAATATTGTCTTACCAGTAGTAGAGATCAGATTGAGGTAAATTAAGACTTGTTTTCCCAAAATACCAGTAATTTTAATGAACAAATTATTCCACATTATGCAAGGGCCGTCCCAAGAGTTTAATTTTACTTTACAGTCTTCGTAATTCAGTAATTCATACCATCTGTGTTTCATATTGCTATCAATGTTCATTTTGTCTTAGACTTTCTTCTCAATCAGCAACTCATTTTAAAGCTCTCCTAGATTGATAGGAGCCTTTCTCTTCCTAACAACAGATAGTGTGCAAATTGCTTTGGCTTACTTTTCTCTTAGCTAAGAACACCAAATCTTTTACTGTTTAACCAAACAAACATTCTATACATTTTAATTATTTAGATTTTGATTCTCTGATAATCTCTGAAACTAAATTCTTTCCAGTTTCTCAATTCCTATTTCATATTCATTTATTCACTCATATATTCAACAAAATTTGATAACTTGTTTGAGTCCTTTTTTCATTTTTTAAAATCTTGGCCTCTTTTATTGTTTTATTTATTGATTTATTTATTTTTATCCATCTTTATTCTTTGGCCTGTGTGGGCCTCCTGTTGCTGTGGCCTCTCTCGTTTGAGAACACCGGCTCTGGGTGCATGCACTCCAAAGTGCTGGCTTGTAAATGGACACTTGCACTGCAAGGTGGACTCTTTACCCACTGGACCACCAGGGAAGCCCTTGTTGAGTCCTTTTACTCATAAAGCCTTGGTCCATAAGGCAGGAGATGCAAGTTTGATTCCTGCATTGGGAAGATCCCCTGGAGAAGCAAATGGCAACCCACTCCAGTATTCTTGGAGAATTCCATGGACAGAGGAGTCTGGAGGGCTATAGTCCATGGGGTTGCAAAGACCAGATGTGACTGAGCAACTAACACTTTCACCTTTCACATTCATCTTTATTCATTATGTCTTGAGTATTTACACAAATATTCTCAGTCAGACACATCTCATGTGTCTCGGCTACTGTTTGTCCCAAGCTTTATTCCTGGGAAAGAAATAATGAGACTCAGGGCAGTTGTCCCAGTGAGTAGCCAAACTCTCCATAGACAAGAATATAGAAAAATGTTATCTTTGCTTGTAAAGAGGAGAAGCAGTTGTCCTCCTACCCTTCCAGAAGGGTCTGCTCCTTATGCCAATATTTTGTAATTAAAATAAAAACTGTCAGACTCTCAGCGTGGTCCAGTGTTTCGAAGACTGCCTGTCAATGCAGGGGTTATAGATTTGAACCCTGGTCCAGGAAAATCCCAACTACTACAACAAAAGAAGCCATAGCAATGAAAAGCTTCTGCCTGCTACAACTAGAGAAAGCCCTTGCACAGCGACAAAGATCTAGCACAATCAAAAATAAATTATTGAAGAGTAAAATCTCTAAAAAAGAATGAAACAATAATGAAATCTCTCTAGCAGCTTGATGAGACCACTTGTTAAGGCTTTTATGACCGATAGGTCTCCAAATTCTGGAGAGTCAACTTTTGACATGTAAATTACAGAAAGATAAAGCTCTGGGCTTTTTAATATTCTGTGTCTTAATTTGGGGACCTAGTAAGTAAAACTTTAGTAATCTTAAGAAAAATTCTAACAGTTTAACCCTCCTAAAAAGGTAAGGAAAGTACTAACGTTTTCAGATTAGAGCAATTAACTAGACAAACGGCTACAGATCTACTTCTCAAGATTCTTGTGCTACGTGTGGAATTTCAAGAGATGAGGTCTTTTGGCAGGAACAAGGAAGCTGTATTTTTCCACATTCTCATGTCTATAGCATATTACCAGGTAGAATGGGAAATTAAAATAGTAATATTTTGAAAATATTTTAAAATTATCTTAATCCTGTCTTTGCAAGACCTTAAAAGTAGCAAAATAGTTATTCTGCATGTCCATATTAACATTTTTTCCACAATAGGATGACTCACATTGAGTTTTCACTGAAAAGTGCACTTTGACACTGAAACCTATTTTTCACAAACCCTTCTCTGAGTGGTTTGATTTAATGAGTACATTTGGAAAGTTGTATAAACTCATGAAATAACTGTATTTTTATTTACATATGATTGATTACCTAGATTTATGTGACTTGTCTACCTAATAAGTATTTGTTAATATTTTTATATTCAGCCAAAGGACTTTACACATACACATACATCAGATATGTTAAAAAAAAAAAAAAAAAAAGCTCTAACTGTAATCATTTGCCCCCAGGAGAGTAAACCAAGACTTAATTATCAGTTTCTAATCTCTCCCAAGAATGTGACCTTTAAGTAGACAATTTGAAATTTCCTGATCAGCATTAATAAGGTAATCTGCATAATAAGATCCACATAGAAGGGGTATCCTCCATCCCCAAAGAAGATGACATGACCTGAAACAATTTTCCTCTTAGGTTAATAACCTCCTTCTCCCATTTCGTTCTGCCTGTAAAAACCTTTCATTGTGGACAACTCCTTGGAGTATCCTTCTATTTACTAGAAAGGGTGCTGCCTGTATCCTTTTTTAACAATAATGAAATCTCTCTAGCAGCTTGATGAGACCACTTTTATTTTGACCGATAGGTCTCCAAATCCTGGAGAGTCAACTTTTGACATGTAAATTACAGAAAGATAAAGCTCTGGGCTTTTTAATATTCTGTGTCTTAATTTGGGGACCTAGTAAGTAAAACTTTAGTAATCTTAAGAAAAATTCTAACAGTTTAACCCTCCTAAAAAGGTAAGGAAAGTACTAACGTTTTCAGATTAGAGCAATTAACTAGACAAACGGCTACAGATCTACTTCTCAAGATTCTTGTGCTACGTGTGGAATTTCAAGAGATGAGGTCTTTTGGCAGGAACAAGGAAGCTGTATTTTTCCACATTCTCATGTCTATAGCATATTACCAGGTAGAATGGGAAATTAAAATAGTAATATTTTGAAAATATTTTAAAATTATCTTAATCCTGTCTTTGCAAGACCTTAAAAGTAGCAAAATAGTTATTCTGCATGTCCATATTAACATTTTTTCCACAATAGGATGACTCACATTGAGTTTTCACTGAAAAGTGCACTTTGACACTGAAACCTATTTTTCACAAACCCTTCTCTGAGTGGTTTGATTTAATGAGTACATTTGGAAAGTTGTATAAACTCATGAAATAACTGTATTTTTATTTACATATGATTGATTACCTAGATTTATGTGACTTGTCTACCTAATAAGTATTTGTTAATATTTTTATATTCAGCCAAAGGACTTTACACATACATCAGATATGTTAAAAAAAAAAAAAAAAAAGCTCTAACTGTAATCATTTGCCCCCAGGAGAGTAAACCAAGACTTAATTATCAGTTTCTAATCTCTCCCAAGAATGTGACCTTTAAGTAGACAATTTGAAATTTCCTGATCAGCATTAATAAGGTAATCTGCATAATAAGATCCACATAGAAGGGGTATCCTCCATCCCCAAAGAAGATGACATGACCTGAAACAATTTTCCTCTTAGGTTAATAACCTCCTTCTCCCATTTCGTTCTGCCTGTAAAAACCTTTCATTGTGGACAACTCCTTGGAGTATCCTTCTATTTACTAGAAAGGGTGCTGCCTGATTCAGGAATCACTGAATAAAGCTTACTCAGATTTTATTTTTTTTTTAGCAGGGAGCTTAGCAAATAACTACAAGAATTCAACTAAAGGCATTGCTGATGTCAATCCTTATTGTAAAAAATAAAGCCTGACAAATCATATAAAGATACAGGAATTATTACTCAGACATCTACTTATGGTTTGGGCATACAGTTTGACAGGCCATGTGAAAAAATGCCTTCAAGCATCTTCACATAGTTATTTTTCTAAAAGCTATTTTTAAGAACATCAACACCCTTTTAAAGTCACCCATCCATAGACTGGCAAGAATGTATGTTGGTATTTGTAAGCAAAATCATAATGTATAGAGAAGAGTGGATTTAATTGCTGTTAAACATCTAGTATTTGATAACAATGTCTGAAAATTAACAAATATTATCCCTCATATTTATGGAGCCGTGAATCTAAATTTTTTAACTCTCTTTTTTGTACTTAAAAAAAAAAAAAAATAACAGGCTAATATTTCGAAAATGTATCCATTCCAAAAATTTAAGATATAAAAAGAAAAAAAAAAAAAAGAAAAAATCAATTTCTTGTTCATGGAGAAAATACGCATATAATAACTATCATGAGAATAACTTAAAATTGTGCTAGATAATGACTGTTATGAAGATGATTTTTATTGAACCTCACCTCTAGAACCGAGATAGATTTGTGTAAGTTAAGTCTCAAATCTGAGGTAAATCGTTTCAGATGGCAATCACAAAGGGACGGTGACAGGTAAGAAAAGGTTTAGAGTTAGGTCTTGCAAGAGGCCCACAGAAAACTATGAGCCAGGTATATTGGGGAAGGCAATCTGGTGTTTTCCACTGGTATTTGTCCAACAGCAGGTGCAGGACAGAATTATACTGTTTCCTTTGACTCTTGTTTTTTTTTTTTTTTTTTTCTTTTTTCCCCTACATTGCCTCATTCTTTGTTCTTTCCTGCTCCATTTCCCTCCTTCTGCTGCTAATTTGAAAACCCCATATGATACCCCTCCCCTTGTCCTTTCTTTTGCTAATCTAAGAAGCTCCAGTGATAGCCCCCCGACCACCCTTACAAGTGCTGACCATTTAATCCCAATCTATAAACCAACTCCAACTCATCGTACACACCACTGGGGAAGTCTTCCCTACCATTTCTTTGCAACTACTTTTGGTCACTAACAAGGGATTAGGAGACTAATTTGGAAGGGATACTATCAGAAATCATAAGGGCAAACAAATCTTGACTAAATTATGTGGTGTATTTTGACTTAAGGGTGAAATTTTGGATAGAATAGAGACATTTCTGTTCTGGTTCTGAAGTGGATCAGACTCCATTGATCCCAACCAATACCCATCCTGGGTTTTATCCTCCAGGATTGGAAAATATTTAAACTACTGAGATTAAAACAAAAAAAGAGGGCTTCCCTGGTGGCTCAGTGGTAAAGAATTTGACTGCCAATGCAGGAGACATGGGTTTGATCCCTGATCCAGGAAGATCCCACATGCTACAGAACAACTAAGCCTGTGAACCACAACTGTTGAGCCTGTGCTTTAGAGTCTCGGAGCCTCAACTATTGAGCACATGTGCTGCAACTATTGAAGCCCGTGGGCACTAGAGCCCAAGTCACACAAGAGAAGGCACTGCAACAAGAGATCTGCTCACCTCAAGTAGAGAGGAGACCCCACTCCCTCTAACTAGAGAAGAGCCTGTAGCAGCAGTGAGAAACTCAGAACAGACAGAAATATTTAAATAAATAAAATTTTAAAACAAGAAACTTATTATGTAACCAGGATTGGCCATGCTATAAGTTAGGAAACCAGGCAAAGTGGCCACTAAATGGTCCTTGAGCTGTGATGTTATATTGCAGTTAGATCTATATTGTAAGAGGAAATTCTTAAATCATGTTTGGCCACAATATGAGCTAGGAAGCTAAGAAAAATGGCCACTAAGTGTGTCTCTGAATTATGATACTATATTACATTTAGATTTATATTGTAGGAGGAAGTTTAGATGGAGAGAGCTTCCATATGTTCAAATTTTTATGGCCTTGTGTTTAGACAGTAAGACTCTAAAGGAATTTAAGGTGTGTGTAGCTCAGAGGGATAATTCTAGTAAAGACACAAAACACTTTTTAACTGATCTGCCGGATGAGGCCATTCAAATGTTAAATTCTCTGCAAGGAGCAGCTGGAGCTAATCTCCACCTACTGGGAGGAGCCATTGTCTCAGGGGAAGACACAGCTAGGGAAGAGAAGAGGCCACACTCATATTCAGGAAACTCTTAGTACCTTGAGTTACCCAAGGGGCTCATCCTTAGCTCAGCCCGCATTGGCAGTGATGTAAGTTACCAACCAACTGCCCCTACAGTTTTGCCTCTGAGAGAAGTTCCTGATGGAAATCAAGGAACAATAAGAGCCTATGTACCTTTCTCAATGTCTGATCTAAGTATGGCACAGGACAAGCTGGGAAGCTTTTTCTGAGGATCCAAAACATTTTGCAAAAGAATTTATCCAACTAGTGAGGTCCTTTGATTTCACCTGGGGAGACTTACACATTTTACTATCCCACTGCTGCACCCCAAAGAAAAACAGGGTATAATATCCATGTCTTGAGCTGGACAGGATCATGCAGTGCATCAGGTGGGGAATGAAGCTGTCCCTGAGGCAAACCCGAAATGGAATTACCAGCTCAATTCTATTGACAGAGATAGACGGGATCATAAGATTAACTGTTTAATAAGAGGGTATGAAGAAACTTAAAGTATAACTGTTAACTATGAAAAGGTGAAAGAGGTCCAACAGGGACAGGATGAAAATCCTGCAGTCTTCCAAAGTAGATTAGTGGAGGCTTTTAGGAAGTATACAAATGTGGATCCCTCCTCCTCAGAGGGACAGGCCCTTTTGGCTATGCATTTCATAGCCCAGTGTGCCCCAGACAACAGGCGCAAAATTCAGAAGGCAATTGATGGTCCTCAGACCCCAGTAAATAATTTGCTCAAATTGGCTTATTCAGTTTTTAGTAACAGGGATATGGTTGAAAAGGCTGAACACACTCAGAGACATATGCAAAAGACTCAAATGATTGCAATGGTTTTGTCAGCTCAAAGGCCAGCAACTAGGAGGTTGCCTCTTCTGGGCCAATCTGGTCCTGGCAGACCATGAGGCCCATGGGAACCCATACAAGGCTGGTGTACCCTGTGTGGACAAAAGGTGCACTGGAAGAAAGACTGTTGTCGCTGTGTCTTTTGCAAACAGTCAAGTACTGGCAGAAGGAATGCCCCAGATGCCAGAGAGCCATGGGGGCCTCTCAGTCATTGATGGTTTTGAAAACAGAAGACCAAGATGGCCCAAGGCCCAAAGTGGCTCTGTCTAGAAATACTATCCACATAACTAACGTCCAAGCTTGGGTGGTCATTGATGTGGCTCACCATTTGATAGAATTTCTTATAGGCACTGGTGCAACACTTCTCAGTCTTGACCCAAAGGATTGGAAACCGTAGTCATCATAAGGAATATGTAATGGGGTTGTCAGGAAAGAAACAGGGGCACACTTTCCTGGAGCCAGTTTTGGGCAGTGCTAAAGAATAGCTGTTTTTACATTTGTTTCTGTTTGTACCTGACTGTCCAATCCATTTAATGGGAAGAGATTTATTAACTAAGCTAGGGGTCGCTCTGTTTCTGGAGGGGAGGGGGACTACCCCCTGCCAATTGATTCTGAATTTTGAGTTTGAGCTAGAAGCCTTAAGAGACCCTGAAATGTGGAATTTTGAGGTTCCAGGCCTGGCCAAATATATCCGCTATTTTACTAAACAAGGTTCCAAATGCAGTGCATCAGGTGGGGAATGAAGCTGTCCCTGAGGCAAACCCGAAATGGAATTACCAGCTAAATTTAAGAGGGTATGAAGAAAAAACTTAAAGTATAACTGTTAACTATGAAAAGGTGAAAGAGGTCCAACAGGGACAGGATGAAAATCCTGCAGTCTTCCAAAGTAGATTAGTGGAGGCTTTTAGGAAGTATACAAATGTGGATCCCTCCTCCTCAGAGGGACAGGCCCTTTTGGCTATGCATTTCATAGCCCAGTGTGCCCCAGACAACAGGCGCAAAATTCAGAAGGCAATTGATGGTCCTCAGACCCCAGTAAATAATTTGCTCAAATTGGCTTATTCAGTTTTTAGTAACAGGGATATGGTTGAAAAGGCTGAACACACTCAGAGACATATGCAAAAGACTCAAATGATTGCAATGGTTTTGTCAGCTCAAAGGCCAGCAACTAGGAGGTTGCCTCTTCTGGGCCAATCTGGTCCTGGCAGACCATGAGGCCCATGGGAACCCATACAAGGCTGGTGTACCCTGTGTGGACAAAAGGTGCACTGGAAGAAAGACTGTTGTCGCTGTGTCTTTTGCAAACAGTCAAGTACTGGCAGAAGGAATGCCCCAGATGCCAGAGAGCCATGGGGGCCTCTCAGTCATTGATGGTTTTGAAAACAGAAGACCAAGATGGCCCAAGGCCCAAAGTGGCTCTGTCTAGAAATACTATCCACATAACTAACGTCCAAGCTTGGGTGGTCATTGATGTGGCTCACCATTTGATAGAATTTCTTATAGGCACTGGTGCAACACTTCTCAGTCTTGACCCAAAGGATTGGAAACCGTAGTCATCATAAGGAATATGTAATGGGGTTGTCAGGAAAGAAACAGGGGCACACTTTCCTGGAGCCAGTTTTGGGCAGTGCTAAAGAATAGCTGTTTTTACATTTGTTTCTGTTTGTACCTGACTGTCCAATCCATTTAATGGGAAGAGATTTATTAACTAAGCTAGGGGTCGCTCTGTTTCTGGAGGGGAGGGGGACTACCCCCTGCCAATTGATTCTGAATTTTGAGTTTGAGCTAGAAGCCTTAAGAGACCCTGAAATGTGGAATTTTGAGGTTCCAGGCCTGGCCAAATATATCCAACAAGCTATTTTACTAAACAAGGTTCTCAAGAAATAGTTGTTTACTGTAGGGGACACCAATCTCCAATTTCAGGTCTAAAACTGGAAGGGGAAATCAGCAAGATGACCTAGAAGTAAAGAAAACAGATTGAATACCAACAGATAAAACACAGGCAGCTTTAAAAGTCCTAGACTTGACAGAGGAAATGCCATACCAAGGAAGAACACTGTTCTAAAAATAGAGTTACTAAGTCAAAAGGAATGGTATAAATTAGATGAAAAGATTATGATTCCACAAATTCAGCAATGGAAAGTAATCAAGGCTTTATATGAAACCACCCACTACAGATTTGAAGTACCTTGGAATTTAGGCTGTTTGTGGGTAAAGGAATGAAAATGGTGGTAGCCCATGTTACCAAATCATGTGACACATGTTTACAAAATAATTCTAACACAGCTCCATCCTCTCCTTTAGTTAGACCCATTCAACACCAAGGAAACAGCATGGAGGAGAACAGGCAAACTGATTTTACTCAGATGCCCAAGTCCAGGGGATGCAAATATTTATTGGTGGAGACACATTCACTGGATGGGTAGAAACTTTTCTCACATGGAGAGAAAAGGCATCAGGTGTAAAAAAGAACTTGTTTAAAAAGATAATCCCACATTTCACATTATGTCAGCCTATACACAATAATGAACCTCTCCTAAATTTAGGGACCATCTTGGGAAAATGGTTTGGGTTCTCAAGATCATGGCTGAAATTTTGCAACAGGAGCTATGTGGCCTCTGTGACTGATTGTATGCTCTTATGTGTCTGTCTATATGTGTGTTATAGATGTATGGTATTGCCAAAAAGTAATTCATAAAAGAGCTGACAGACTTAAAGGAAATTAATTACTTATACAAATACTGAGAAATACACAAGAATCTGGCCAAAATAGATTTTAGGCTCATTTTATCTGGAATATATTCAAGACAAAACTGATAACTGATAATAAAAGTGGTTTAAGTGTGTTGGTGTGATTAACATAGACAAAGAACTACTCTTGATCATGATTTTCTAAGATCAAATCACATTTAGTTGGATGAATGGATTTCAATAGGGGTGGCCTAGGATCAGACTGGATTTGGTCTCTCTCTCCAAAGTATTCTTGAAATGCTGTTTTTGACAAACAGATTGTGGTTTGACAGATTGCAGTACATTTCTTTGCCTTTAAGTGATTTGTATTTGCTTGTGGGATCTTTATAACTTCAGTTAGGGAATAAGTATTGTCTCGCAGTGACTTATTATCTGAATAAAAACTAGCTTTGGGATGTCTTAGAGATCTTGTAGCATCACAAAGAAATACTTAACTAGGGTTATTTCGTACATTATGCTAAATGTAATTGTTTCTAATTCTGGTTATTGTAACCAACCTTATCGTACACCGTAATCAGATATTTGACCATGGCTTTTAAGTCTTTTGTTATTGTCGTTTATAGATATATCTGTACCCTGCTACAAAATATGCCTTATCATCAAGAGGATCCATAAAAAGGCTAAGAAACCCAGTTGCAACCATTCTATATCAAGATGAAGGCTATGTAGCGATTTCAGTCCATATGGACTAAAACAAGGAGCTGCCCTGCCCCTAGGGCCCCTAGGTCAGGTACCCAGAGATTTTTGCTTCCTGATAGGCAGGGCCATTGCCCTTACTCAGCCTTGAAGCAATTATAGAAGACAGACCTTCACCCTCTTTTAAGAATATAGGAGTAAAATCTCTGAGGGGGCAGTGTAACAGGAGGGAAAGGGGCAGGGCACAACTTTTGAGAGAATGACTTAGGCCAAAGACACAACATAAACCAATCAGAATGAAATAGGTCCAAGATGGCAGACTAGATCTTGATCCTCAATCAGCAAGTTAAATGACACACCCAGAGGCACCATGACAAGTCATGTCCCTTCCCCAAAAGAGTTGGAAATCATCCTCCCACTCATTAGCATGTGAAATTATCCAGCCCATAAAAGCTTAGCAGGTCATATTTTCAGGACTGCTGGATTCGCTCTCTGGGATTACCCACACTCTGCCTGTGGAGTGTGCTTTTCTCTAAATAAGTCCATTTCTTACCTATCACTTTGTCTTTCACTGAATTCTTTTCTGCAAAGAGACATGAAGAACCTGAGCTCCATTAGGTCCTGAAACCAGGTATGGTGGGTTTTGGCCTGGTTTGAGTACCAGCCACGTGGGTTCAAGACCCAAACTGGGTTTTGGATTTAAACCCGATCTGAGGTAAAATGGTTTCAAAAACACAGAAACAGGTGAAAAGGTATTTGCTATTCAATGAATCAGATGCCTGTGAATTAGCATCCATTTGGGTGCTATGAAGATTCTGTTTAGGTGGATGAGAAAATGTTAGCAAGTACTAGCACAATGGTTGATACCGTTAATTGAATTCACTTCCTCAGTGATTGACATGCTAATGTCTAAACTGCTAAAATAAAATACAATAAGCTCTTTCATAGAGTTCAGGAACTGATTTAAAAAGCAGTTTTCTTTAGAAATTTCTATACTTATTCCATAAAGAAAATGGAAAAAAAAAAACGCTTAAGGTCCATGGCACATGTTCTCTAAAAGAACTGGAAGAAAAGAACCAGGAAACATCAAGTTATGTTTCTGGGATCTCTTTTTTGTTAATCTTTTACTACCTAAAAACAATATTCAAGCTGATAAACCATACTTTTGCTATCATAAATCATTTTTACTTGATTACTTTCTAAAGCTTTATGAGGTATCTTACCTAGCAATTTACCTTAATAAGTCTAGTTGCCTTTCCCACTTTTACTGCAGTATTGGAGATGCATAGATAGATAAAAGCATACATAATTTTGAGAATGTATGAGATTTTACATATGTCTTAGTCATTGATGATTATTTCAATTTCAAAAGGCAAAAACTTATCAATCCTTTGTTTATTAAAGTGAAAATAATGTTCTGGAGGATGGAAAGTAAGCACTATAACTCTTCCAACAAGGCATTTATAATCCACTAGCAAATATAAATGCAACGAAGACTCTCTAATCACCAGCTATACAAAACAAACTACAAAATCTTACCAGTAAAAGGAACTAAGAAGCAAGAGCAGAAGGCAGGGAAGCTGAGAAGGATCCCGTGGGGCTCCTGGGCACAGAAGTCTTTTTGTGTCCCCCATTTCTTACTTATAGGGACTAGGCTTCCATGACCTTTCCTGATTAGAAAGAGCAGGTTCAAACAGTTGCCAGTCAGGGAAAGAAGGGGATACAGAGACATGGAGGAGCAGTCGAGTAACAATAGTGCAGCTTTGGGACAGGGTCCAGGTTTCCTCTCAAGGAATATATTTGACAATATCTTTGAGTTCTTCTGAAGAACTAAAACCTCAAACAGAAAATGTTAGCTACTTGATAAAGGAGCTTCCCTTGTAATTCAGATGGTAAAGAGTCTACCTGCAGCGTAGGAGACTTGATTTCAAGTCCTGGGTCAGGAAGATCCCCCTTGGAGAAGGAAATGGCAACCCACTCCAGTATTCTTGCCTGGAGAATTTCAGACAGAAGGTCACAGTGTGATAACCTGGAGAACCACAGAATCTCATCAGGAGACTCATCATGAGGCCAGATTAAAGGAGGCTAGGTCCTGCAAACACCTGGACCCTTTATCAGCAATCCCACCCTTGGACCACTGTTACAAAACTCCTTGGCAAATCCTCTTGTGTTGGGAAATACACTTTTGAGAGCATGAGCTCACCGTGTCCCACTTCACCTGGCAAAGCGATAGTCTTTTCTACCTTACTCAAAACTCTGTCTCTGGGATTTGATTCAGCACCAGTGCAAAGGAGCTGAGTTTCTGGTATCAGAACAAAGGAAGGAAGACAAGAAGGAAGAAAGGAAAGAAGTGTAGGGGAGGAAAATTTGCCACCCTAAAATATATCTCTTTGGCATATTACTTATTTTAAACTAGTTTACTCTCTGACACAGCAGACATGAGAGAAACTCTGAAAATTAGGTAGAAATTAGCTTTTTGTAATCAAAAGGATACATTGTTACATTTATAACAGTGTCTTCCCTTGCTGTTCCTAGAAGAGGAGGCTGACCAAATCTGTAGACACTCTCAGAGGATAAAGCTATGACATAAACCAGTATCACAGCGGTATCCTTGTTTACTGTGCTTTTCCTGGTAACTGTCCCCAGCTACAACATCCTCTTTGTTTTTAGCTGAGCATAGCATATAAGGTGAGGGTTTTGGCCATTTTGATGAGTTACTCAGTTGTTCTGGGTCTCTTCCATATGCACCCATTACTGAACATTTGTTTGTTCCTTTCCTGTTAAATTGTCCCATGTCAATTTAATTCTTGACCAGCCAGAAAAACTTGTAAGGGTAAAGGAAAAGTTCTTCCTCCAGGATAGTAGGAAGCAAGGGACAGAGGAAGTGAGTGAGAGAAGTGAGGAAGAGAGAAAGAGAAATGGAGAAGAAATAAACAAAAAAAGCAATATTCAAAAGTGGTGAGTGATTCAACCTACTTTACAATTAAGGATAGTGTACTTCCTTGGAAAAGAAAACAGAAAAACTAGATAAATGCCATGGATGAAAAGAGAGATTGACAAAAGACGAAAAAAAAAGTAAAAGGAAAACCATGACTAACAGTGGAAGTAATACAATTATGCATAAAAGGCACTTTATTTGAAAGTCTGTGTGTATGTGCATGTGTAGATACAGTAAGTGTGAGTGCATATAAATATAAACCTTATATCATATGTGTTTGTTTTAAAACTCACTTTATATGTATTTCACATATATATACACATATATGGCATTATATATAAATATTATATATATAACGATCCAAAGGATAAAATTAGATAAATAACTGTAAGAGAGAAAGAAACTAGTATTTAAATTCAGAGAAAAGATAATTTGTTGAATGTTGAATACCGCTTCCATGGAACTGCAGTTGTTATTTATCAAGAAGGAAGAAAGGAAAGAAGTGTAGGGGAGGAAAATTTGCCACCCTAAAATATATCTCTTTGGCATATTACTTATTTTAAACTAGTTTACTCTCTGACACAGCAGACATGAGAGAAACTCTGAAAATTAGGTAGAAATTAGCTTTTTGTAATCAAAAGGATACATTGCTACATTTATAACAGTGTCTTCCCTTGCTGTTCCTAGAAGAGGAGGCTGACCAAATCTGTAGACACTCTCAGAGGATAAAGCTATGACATAAACCAGTATCACAGCGGTATCCTTGTTTACTGTGCTTTTCCTGGTAACTGTCCCCAGCTACAACATCCTCTTTGTTTTTAGCTGAGCATAGCATATAAGGTGAGGGTTTTGGCCATTTTGATGAGTTACTCAGTTGTTCTGGGTCTCTTCCATATGCACCCATTACTGAACATTTGTTTGTTCCTTTCCTGTTAAATTGTCCCATGTCAATTTAATTCTTGACCAGCCAGAAAAACTTGTAAGGGTAAAGGAAAAGTTCTTCCTCCAGGATAGTAGGAAGCAAGGGACAGAGGAAGTGAGTGAGAGAAGTGAGGAAGAGAGAAAGAGAAATGGAGAAGAAATAAACAAAAAAAGCAATATTCAAAAGTGGTGAGTGATTCAACCTACTTTACAATTAAGGATAGTGTACTTCCTTGGAAAAGAAAACAGAAAAACTAGATAAATGCCATGGATGAAAAGAGAGATTGACAAAAGACGAAAAAAAAAGTAAAAGGAAAACCATGACTAACAGTGGAAGTAATACAATTATGCATAAAAGGCACTTTATTTGAAAGTCTGTGTGTATGTGCATGTGTAGATACAGTAAGTGTGAGTGCATATAAATATAAACCTTATATCATATGTGTTTGTTTTAAAACTCACTTTATATGTATTTCACATATATATACACATATATGGCATTATATATAAATATTATATATATAACGATCCAAAGGATAAAATTAGATAAATAACTGTAAGAGAGAAAGAAACTAGTATTTAAATTCAGAGAAAAGATAATTTGTTGAATGTTGAATACCGCTTCCATGGAACTGCAGTTGTTGAGAAAGGCCTCACTTTAAAGCAGAAAAGGAAAAAAGGTAACTTGAAATCCTTTGCAGTGTAAATACCTAGAAATGTTGAACCAAATACAATAATATTGCTCAAAATGCAATGTTGATTTAAATAATTAACAGGGAGATGGGAATACCTAAAAATAAGTAAGATTTTAATTATCTGTCTAGGCATGGATAGAGGAAAGAATATAGAAGGGAATGGATTTGAAGACAGAAATACCATTAGTAGTATAGTCAAATGGGGTGTCAGATATATTATTTACTCAGGAATAAGGTTAAAAAAATAAGACTCAATTAAAAAGAAAAATCTTCGGCAGTATTATTTCAGTGTTATTTGGGTATAAAGAATTTTCCAGTGAGTGTACTTAGTTCATTTCACTCTCCAGTAATGATTAAAGATCATAGACACGGGAAAGAGACTGGTTATGTTTAATTTTTTTCCCCTATAGATATAAATATTTCTTTGTATATAACAGATAATCTCCCAGATTTATTACCTTGCTATATGTAAATCAGTTTTGCATCTAACCCAGCAATCATATCTTAATATTCTTTAGTTAAAAGGCTTCTCAATATCTCATCTTCTCCAAGGTACTTTGGATCACTTAGAAATATCTTACTGCCTAATTATTAAGCTACATAACCTCTGTAAATTGTTTTCATTTTATTATATCCTTATTTGAGAACCATGATTTTAACTTTCTAAAAATTATACTTCATTGGGAAATCCAGAGACTAGGTATCATTGATCTTTTGAGAACCCCAAAGTCAGTGTCTAGATGAAGATTTTTACTCAGCATCAAAGAATATGAGACATCGTCTGCTGTTTTCATATCTTAAGACAATACAGCTAAGAATGTGTCATTATCACCCTGTGCCTTATTCAGGATTAAAATAAGAGTTCGAAACACTCATGTGGGCCAAGAACCTTGAACATAAGAGAATCAAATCAAAATTAGGACAAAGCTAGTATTTATTATGAGTTTCCTAGCATAAGAAATATGAAACTCTTTTAGAGAAATTATCTAATGTCCCAAAATATGAGGAATCACTAAAGGGGGAAGGAAAATCTAAATTTAAAACTCTACCAAAATTAAGAAAAAAAAAAAAAAACCCTGTAAAATACACAGTGAAAAAGACGACAGGAAAAAGGAAAGGAAGCTAAAATGTGTGTGAAGCAAGTACCAAGAACTGTTATATTGTCAGGGCAAATCTAAATGGTCTGAATAATACTATGATAACTAACAGTACTAGCAATGACTCACTGTAAAGGTAAAACACAAAATGATTAAAGTACTAGAACATTGGTGACTATAGTTTTCTGTACTGTTTTTGTTTGTGTTTTTCTTTTTTTTTTTTTATAATAGTGTTTCAGCAAGTCTAAGAGTTACAATTTCTTAAAATTTCTGTTGACATAAAATGTCTTTTTCATTTTCTGTTATATTCTTCTGCACTTAGAAGTTTAATCCACTGTATTGCTCTACTTTTCTTTCAGTGGTGAACTGTGGTTTTCTTTAGGATTCACCAAATAAATGCTATTTCTAGTTTGGATTGTTTTTAAGTCACTGTTAAAAATTTGTAACATACATAAAAATCTGTTAACAACCAAACTCTGTAAAAGTTAAAAGTAAAATAAAAGTTAAAAAAAAAAAAACGTGTAAAATTCCTGAATCTGAGGATGATTTAATTGAATGAATTTTGAAAACATCACGTTACTACCTCTGGATCTTGTGGCTTTGCATTCTTAATTGCATCTGAAAGATCTAAAAATGCATGTTGGGCCATCTCAGTCTGTCTTTTATAATTTCATTTTTTTTATTGCTCCATCATCTACCTTTCCTATTATAACTATCTTTATTTGTATCAATATTTTTAAATTCAGTGTCTTCATTTTTATTTTTAGCAGTCTCTTGGCCAAAATTTGCTTATTATTCCTTTTCAGAATATATTTTACCTGTTACATATATGGTCAGCATGTAATACTCTTATTCCTCAATTTATTTCAGGTTATTTATCTATTATCACAAATCTTCACAAACCTGAGGTACTATGTCAGCTGACTCTCAATGACAGTGGATTTTATTATTATTTATAGCAATCACAGCCTGATACAGTCTCTCTATATATGATTCCTTATTGTGGTTCTACTAATATAACTGTGGTTTATGATGGTGATTCTATTGAATACCCTCCCAATTTCTCTTTTATATGACACATCTATGTGGGATTTTTTAAATCACTCATATAATGGCAGACATGGACTACAATTGAAATTTGGAGTAGTCTATCCTATTTTCCATTCATTCTTAGAAGCTCTAACATTTTCAATTAACGTGTGAAAAAGATTTTTTTTCTCACCCATAGAAAACAAATTATAAATAGAACAAAACTGTGAAATACTGCAAACATCAAATAATTACTTGATTTAGTGGATACCACATAAGAAATTAAATTAAGTTCTATAATTAGGTAAATGATTCAATGTTGCAGAATTATCATTTAAAAATAAAGATGCATTTAGAAATGCCTATTTTTAAAATTTTCTTAAAAGAAATTGAAGAAAAAATATCCTATTATAAGAAAACTAGTAGTTATGAGAAGCAACAATTTTATATTTTCAAGGATTGTGCTAATGATTCCCACCTTCAAAATATTAACTGTTTTCACTGTTGCCTCAGTGAAAGAGGCTAGTATTTTAATTTAAGGCAAGACTAGTATCTTAATTTCAGGCAAGTTCATGATCTGGAAGTCCTCAGTTGTATAAAGGTTTATAGATTGGGATTTTATTTTAAATTTTAATGTAATAATTTCAAATTAAAATAATTCAGAAAGAAAATTCTAATTTATGGCTTATCTGGGAAAATAAACACTGGGATATATTCCCTCAGTCTCATATGGAAAGAAGAAAAAAAATAATGGGTATTCAGTTTAGGTGGTGCAAATGCTCTCCAATTCACCAGTTTTTATACAAAAATAATATACACATATTGATTATACCTTGTCTAGACTCTATTTACCTTTCCACTCTGACACACAGGAAATAGTTTCATAAATGACCTGGAGTTATGATTTTGTAAATTCAGTATCTCTGAAAATTAATCACGAGCAGAATCATTTTTCCTTCACAGACCTGAGGTACTATGTCAGCTGACTCTCAATGACAGTGGATTTTATTATTATTTATAGCAATCACAGCCTGATACAGTCTCTATATATGATTCCTTATTGTGGTTCTACTAATATAACTGTGGTTTATGATGGTGATTCTATTGAATACCCTCCCAATTTCTCTTTTATATGACACATCTATGTGGGATTTTTTAAATCACTCATATAATGGCAGACATGGACTACAATTGAAATTTGGAGTAGTCTATCCTATTTTCCATTCATTCTTAGAAGCTCTAACATTTTCAATTAACGTGTGAAAAAGATTTTTTTTCTCACCCATAGAAAACAAATTATAAATAGAACAAAACTGTGAAATACTGCAAACATCAAATAATTACTTGATTTAGTGGATACCACATAAGAAATTAAATTAAGTTCTATAATTAGGTAAATGATTCAATGTTGCAGAATTATCATTTAAAAATAAAGATGCATTTAGAAATGCCTATTTTTAAAATTTTCTTAAAAGAAATTGAAGAAAAAATATCCTATTATAAGAAAACTAGTAGTTATGAGAAGCAACAATTTTATATTTTCAAGGATTGTGCTAATGATTCCCACCTTCAAAATATTAACTGTTTTCACTGTTGCCTCAGTGAAAGAGGCTAGTATTTTAATTTAAGGCAAGACTAGTATCTTAATTTCAGGCAAGTTCATGATCTGGAAGTCCTCAGTTGTATAAAGGTTTATAGATTGGGATTTTATTTTAAATTTTAATGTAATAATTTCAAATTAAAATAATTCAGAAAGAAAATTCTAATTTATGGCTTATCTGGGAAAATAAACACTGGGATATATTCCCTCAGTCTCATATGGAAAGAAAAAAAAAAAAAAATAATGGGTATTCAGTTTAGGTGGTGCAAATGCTCTCCAATTCACCAGTTTTTATACAAAAATAATATACACATATTGATTATACCTTGTCTAGACTCTATTTACCTTTCCACTCTGACACACAGGAAATAGTTTCATAAATGACCTGGAGTTATGATTTTGTAAATTCAGTATCTCTCTCTGAAATGGCAACACTACAAAATTTTCTTTACTCTAAAATTTAATGCAACAGAACTGATCAGAATTGCCCCTGGAAGCCAAGATTTAATGAAGAAAAAAAAAAAGAGGAAGGCTGAGTATCTGACTATGAGGGCACTGAAAACTCAATACTTTGTGGGAAAATGAATGTGGTAAAAGTATGCATGTATATTTTCCCCTTCATTTGATCTAATATTATGGATATAAAATATAACCTCAGAGTTCTTCAACTCTCATTCCACTGAGAGATGGAGTCTAACAAACTCTGACCTTGAATCTGGGAGGACCTATGGTTCCTTCAACCAATATAACATTATAGAAACAATCTAAATAATTTTTGAGATCTGGTCAGGATGGACCATGTGATTTCTACTCAGTCCTTTCACAACAGTTACTCTCAGGATGTCCGATCTGATGCCATGTTGGGAGAAATCAAGGTTGTGAAGAGATCTTGAAGAAAAATCCAGGGAACAGAGCAAGCTCATCCCTGGCTTCAAACACTCCAGGCCAAGTGCCAAGTATGTGAACAAAGAAGCAGTCTCTCAGGTGGACTTTCCCATGCCTTAGTCAACTCTAAGGTGTCTTTTTAGCTGACACCTTATTGTGACGAACAGACAAAAGCCATCCTCACCAAGTCCTTTCCAAATTCCTAACCCACAGAACCTATGACTATCATAAACATCAGCTGTTTAATGCCAGGACATTTGAGGTGGTTTGTAGACAGTCAAACTATTGGAATACACAGAAAATCCTCTATGTCCTACAACTGTGTATATAATCTGGCATCAGCTTATCTCGTCAATATTTCTTTCAATCTCCTCTATTCCTTATACTCAAATTAATTGAGATTTCTTTTCTGACCCAGCCAAAACTAAGTGTTCTTTAATACATTAGGTCAGTTACTTCATAATTCAAAAAAAGAATGCTATAGTCTAAGGTTATTTTGCAAAGCTGGACCCATCTAATTCTTCTAGTTTCAAATGTTGTCATCTTAAAATGTCCCCCATTATACTACATTTTTCTGACCACCTTGTCATAATCATCCAGGCTTTCTCTGAAATGGCAACACTACAAAATTTTCTTTAGTCTAAAATTTAATGCAACAGAACTGATCAGAATTGCCCCTGGAAGCCAAGATTTAATGAAGAAAAAAAAAAGAGGAAGGCTGAGTATCTGACTATGAGGGCACTGAAAACTCAATACTTTGTGGGAAAATGAATGTGGTAAAAGTATGCATGTATATTTTCCCCTTCATTTGATCTAATATTATGGATATAAAATATAACCTCAGAGTTCTTCAACTCTCATTCCACTGAGAGATGGAGTCTAACAAACTCTGACCTTGAATCTGGGAGGACCTATGGTTCCTTCAACCAATATAACATTATAGAAACAATCTAAATAATTTTTGAGATCTGGTCAGGATGGACCATGTGATTTCTACTCAGTCCTTTCACAACAGTTACTCTCAGGATGTCCGATCTGATGCCATGTTGGGAGAAACCAAGGTTGTGAAGAGATCTTGAAGAAAAATCCAGGGAACAGAGCAAGCTCATCCCTGGCTTCAAACACTCCAGGCCAAGTGCCAAGTATGTGAACAAAGAAGCAGTCTCTCAGGTGGACTTTCCCATGCCTTAGTCAACTCTAAGGTGTCTTTTTAGCTGACACCTTATTGTGACGAACAGACAAAAGCCATCCTCACCAAGTCCTTTCCAAATTCCTAACCCACAGAACCTATGACTATCATAAACATCAGCTGTTTAATGCCAGGACATTTGAGGTGGTTTGTAGACAGTCAAACTATTGGAATACACAGAAAATCCTCTATGTCCTACAACTGTGTATATAATCTGGCATCAGCTTATCTCGTCAATATTTCTTTCAATCTCCTCTATTCCTTATACTCAAATTAATTGAGATTTCTTTTCTGACCCAGCCAAAACTAAGTGTTCTTTAATACATTAGGTCAGTTACTTCATAATTCAAAAAAAGAATGCTATAGTCTAAGGTTATTTTGCAAAGCTGGACCCATCTAATTCTTCTAGTTTCAAATGTTGTCATCTTAAAATGTCCCCCATTATACTACATTTTTCTGACCACCTTGTCATAATCATCCAGGCTTTCTCTAGGCCTACCTTTAGAGTCTTTTCTGCTATGTTTATGATAGTATGTGTGCATGCATGCTAAGTCACTTCAATTGTCTGACTCTTTACAACCCTATGGATCACAGGCCATCAGGAACCTCTGCCCATGGAATTCTCGAGGCAAGAATACTGGAGTGGGTTGCCATTTCTTTCTCCAGGGGATCTTCCTGACCCAGGAATTGAACCTGTATCTCCTACATCTCCAGTGCTGGTAGGCGGGTTCTTTACCACTAGCACTACCTGGGAAGCCCTATCAGATGCATAGGACTATTCAAAATCTGAAGTCATCTATTGACTTATTTATTTTCTGTTATCTCCATTCATTATCATGTAAGTTCCAAGAGTTAGAAGTCATACCTTCAGTTGACTTAAAAATTTTGTTATTGAGGGAATGGAATGCTGTATAATCTAATATAATCTTCAGGTTAAATCTGTGACCTAAATGTTCATACTGGTTTCAGTAAGACGGGGTTTGACTATAATTAACATAGCAATAAAAACAGTCACTGTACAAGAGATTTACCTTCTCTTACCAACAGAAAACAGGTGATGGCAATCCATGACTCAGAGAAAAGCAGCAACACAGTGACACTGAAAATCTGAGTTCTAGCCAGGCAGTCACATATTAGCAAGTCCCAAGAGTCAGGTGTCAAGAAAAGTTACATGATGTCTATAGCATCTTAAGGCATGATGGCCACATTCTAGGCGATTAAAAGAGGTAAGGCTGAAGCAGCCAAGGATGAAGGATCGATGACACACAAATCAAGGAGTTACTGTTTGAAAGACTTTCCTGGAAACCTCGTCTGTGAGATCCATATATATGTCATCTAGATTAATAGTCACATCAAAAAGCATTTAGATTTTAGCTTACCAGATGAAAAACTGTAGGCAAGTGAAAATATTCATGAATAGGTTTTGCATAACCTATCACATGATCTTATAAAAGTTTCTACCAGGGAAGAGAGGGATAAATTCAGAGCAGCACTGACATATATACACAACCCTGTGTCAGATAGACAGCACGTGGGAAGCTGCTGGAAGTTCAGGAAGCTCATCTCATTGCTTTGTGATGACCTAGAGAGGTGAGGTGTAGGGCAGAGGGAGAATGCAGGATCAAAAGGAAGGGGATATAACTAGATAGAGAGACAGATAGATAGCTGACTCTTTACAACTATGGATCACAGGCCATCAGGAACCTCTGCCCATGGAATTCTCGAGGCAAGAATACTGGATTCGGTTGCCATTTCTTTCTCCAGGTGATCTTCCTGACCCAGGAATTGAACCTGTATCTCCTACATCTCCAGTGCTGGTAGGCGGGTTCTTTACCACTAGCACTACCTGGGAAGCCCTATCAGATGCATAGGACTATTCAAAATCTGAAGTCATCTATTGACTTATTTATTTTCTGTTATCTCCATTCATTATCATGTAAGTTCCAAGAGTTAGAAGTCATACCTTCAGTTGACTTAAAAATTTTGTTATTGAGGGAATGGAATGCTGTATAATCTAATATAATCTTCAGGTTAAATCTGTGACCTAAATGTTCATACTGGTTTCAGTAAGACGGGGTTTGACTATAATTAACATAGCAATAAAAACAGTCACTGTACAAGAGATTTACCTTCTCTTACCAACAGAAAACAGGTGATGGCAATCCATGACTCAGAGAAAAGCAGCAACACAGTGACACTGAAAATCTGAGTTCTAGCCAGGCAGTCACATATTAGCAAGTCCCAAGAGTCAGGTGTCAAGAAAAGTTACATGATGTCTATAGCATCTTAAGGCATGATGGCCACATTCTAGGCGATTAAAAGAGGTAAGGCTGAAGCAGCCAAGGATGAAGGATCGATGACACACAAATCAAGGAGTTACTGTTTGAAAGACTTTCCTGGAAACCTCGTCTGTGAGATCCATATATATGTCATCTAGATTAATAGTCACATCAAAAAGCATTTAGATTTTAGCTTACCAGATGAAAAACTGTAGGCAAGTGAAAATATTCATGAATAGGTTTTGCATAACCTATCACATGATCTTATAAAAGTTTCTACCAGGGAAGAGAGGGATAAATTCAGAGCAGCACTGACATATATACACAACCCTGTGTCAGATAGACAGCACGTGGGAAGCTGCTGGAAGTTCAGGAAGCTCATCTCATTGCTTTGTGATGACCTAGAGAGGTGAGGTGTAGGGCAGAGGGAGAATGCAGGATCAAAAGGAAGGGGATATAACTAGATAGAGAGACAGATAGATAGCTGATCTGGTGACAATAGTGGTAAAAACCAACCAAAGGAAAAAAAAAAAAAAAAACACTTGCAATGCAGAAGACATAAGAGACACAAGATTTGATCCATGGGTTGGAAAAAGCCCCTGGAAGAGGAAATGGCCAACCACTCCAGTATTCTTGCCTGGAGAATCTCATAGACAGGGGAGCCTGGCAGGTTACAGTCCATAGTGAAAGGGGTTCAGAATGAAAGGGGTTCATAAGCAGAATTGGCAAGGAGGCTAGCAGGTCCAAAGGACAAGGAGGAGAAGAGGAAGGACAAGGAGAAATAATGGCAAAGATCTACAATGTTGAAACTAAAAACTTGGCTAGTCTTATGTTACTCTGGGTGTTTACATTAAAATGTCTCACCGAGCCCTGAGGCCTGGAGACTGTCCTAGCTTATCTCATGTTAATGTTGTGGATGTGGGCCCACAGGGCCTTTACAACCTTAAGATATTGTTTTAATTTATAGTTTTGGTAACTGACTGGAAGATATAAATTGTCAGGCTTCAACTGGCAAAGGAGGTACTCTTCTATCCGCCTTTCAGTGTCTATGCCAGAAGCTCTTTCCTATCGTTTCTCACTTTAATAAACTTTTCACTGCTCAAAGCTCTGAGTGACCACCGCAGAGTCTTTTTGACCCCAATGTCAATCCTTTTCCGTTGGAGATTAAGAATCTGACACCATTCATGGTAACCTACCATTGTCTATCACTTATCAAAAGGGTCACAAAGAGTTGGACATGACTGAAGCAAATTTGCACAGAAAATAGCTGATTTACTTTTTTGTAGAGCAAGACTATACAACACAACATGGAAAAGAATTTATACTCAATTGAAAAATGTCTACCAAGAAAATTATACTTTCAATTGAAAAATGTTATAATAGATAAAAAAAGTTTCTACCAGGGAAGAGGATAAATCAGACTACTATACACAACCCTGTGTCAGATAGACAGCACGTGGGAAGCTGCTGGAAGTTCAGGAAGCTCATCTCATTGCTTTGTGATGACCTAGAGAGGTGAGGTGTAGGGCAGAGGGAGAATGCAGGATCAAAAGGAAGGGGATATAACTAGATAGAGAGACAGATAGATAGCTGATCTGGTGACAATAGTGGTAAAAACCAACCAAAGGAAAAAAAAATACACTTGCAATGCAGAAGACATAAGAGACACAAGATTTGATCCATGGGTTGGAAAAAGCCCCTGGAAGAGGAAATGGCCAACCACTCCAGTATTCTTGCCTGGAGAATCTCATAGACAGGGGAGCCTGGCAGGTTACAGTCCATAGTGAAAGGGGTTCAGAATGAAAGGGGTTCATAAGCAGAATTGGCAAGGAGGCTAGCAGGTCCAAAGGACAAGGAGGAGAAGAGGAAGGACAAGGAGAAATAATGGCAAAGATCTACAATGTTGAAACTAAAAACTTGGCTAGTCTTATGTTACTCTGGGTGTTTACATTAAAATGTCTCACCGAGCCCTGAGGCCTGGAGACTGTCCTAGCTTATCTCATGTTAATGTTGTGGATGTGGGCCCACAGGGCCTTTACAACCTTAAGATATTGTTTTAATTTATAGTTTTGGTAACTGACTGGAAGATATAAATTGTCAGGCTTCAACTGGCAAAGGAGGTACTCTTCTATCCGCCTTTCAGTGTCTATGCCAGAAGCTCTTTCCTATCGTTTCTCACTTTAATAAACTTTTCACTGCTCAAAGCTCTGAGTGACCACCGCAGAGTCTTTTTGACCCCAATGTCAATCCTTTTCCGTTGGAGATTAAGAATCTGACACCATTCATGGTAACCTACCATTGTCTATCACTTATCAAAAGGGTCACAAAGAGTTGGACATGACTGAAGCAAATTTGCACAGAAAATAGCTGATTTACTTTTTTGTAGAGCAAGACTATACAACACAACATGGAAAAGAAATTATACTCCAATTGAAAAAATGTCTACCAAGATATAATGTTTTTAATATATCAAAACTGTCATATAAAGTGGCTAATTATTTTTTTTATAGTTCAGGCAAAAAAAGATGTGTGTGTTTGTATAAATGCGTGTGTATAAAAGCAACCCATTTTTGCTAACTGAACTTTATAAAATATTTATTTATCTAGTATGTCCCCTCCAAAGGCATCATTCACACTTAAGGAAGTAATAACAGAATTACCATAATCTATGGAGTTTTCCCTACGTAGCAATTTAATCTATGTGTCTACAGTCAATATAATATCTCTACTTTTTAAATAAGGAAACTATGACAGGTTTAAACATTTGTTCTTATATTGCACAGCTAATTACTACAGCTGAAGTTTGATTCCATGTTTATGAAATTCAAAAGCCCCTATTCTTATCATTTATGCTAAATGTGAACCTTGACCAAAAGGAAGAGATGGAACATCTATGGCTGATTGCAATCAGAGAAAATACCTGAGAAAACAGGCAAGCTATGGAAATGCTTCCAAAGGTGAACAGGACTGAGTCTGTTCGAAACAAGTATTGACAAACAAGTGAACGTATTACCAAACAATTCCTCTAACAAATATCCACATAAATGTATATCCACTTCATGAAAAATATCTGCATGGTATTTGCCAAAAGAAAACTATAGATAAGCCTCATATATTCTAAAAGTGCAATCCTGACAGGGAAAAGATTTCCCCTGTTTAAATATGCTTTTTTATGCTTGTGCAAACATAGCTAAAAACATTTCTTTGATGTACAACTGTTCATATGCAATGTTCTTTCTGAATCTCCAAGAGGAAGCTAAAATATACAGCTTTCTCAAGTTTACTTATATGTGAATACCAATTTTTCCTTTGATTCTATCTTAAGAAACATGTCCCCACGGAATACCATATGTTAGAATCGCCTTCAGAGATCATTAATGACCTATTCTTGATTATTCAACAGCTATTCCTGGGTAATAATACTATACAAATTATTAAAACACTGGCACTTTTAAATATACATAGGTAGAATCAGTACTAGGACCAAAAAATAAAAACTTGAAGAGATTCAACTGGGCACCATGATTGCAATGTGGAGCTGCTACTCTGCACTTGCCAGTAAGTAACTTACCATAGACATACTCTGACTGTGTGGATCACAACAAACTGTGGAAAATTCTTAAAGAGGTGGGAATACCAGATCACCTTACCTGACTCCTGAGAAACCTGTGTGCAGGGCAACAAGCAACATTTAGAACCAGACATGGATTAACAGACTGGTTCCAGATAGGAAAACGAGTGCATCAGGGCTATATTGTCACCCAGCTCATTTAACTTATATGCAGAGTACATCGTGTGAAATGCCAATCGGCACGAAACACAAGCTGGAATCAAGGTTGCCAGGAGAAATATCAATAACCTCAGATGTGTAGATGACACCACTCTTATAGAATAAAGTTAAGAGGAACTAAAGAGCCTCTGGATAAAGGTGAAAGAGGAGAGTGAAAAAGCTGGCCTAAAATTCAACACTCAAAAAGCAAATATCATGGCATCTGCATAAGGAGACTGTAGCCATGAAATTAAAAAAAAACTGATGCCTTTGAAGTGTGGTGTTAGAGAAGACCCCTCAAGAGTCCCTTGGATGGCAAGGAGATCAAAATAGTCAATCCTAAAGGAAGTCAACCCTGAATATTCATTAGGAGAAATGTTACTGAAGCTGTATCTCCAATACTTTAGCCATCTGATGTGAAGGGACAACTCATTAGAACATACCCCAATGATTGGAAAAAAAACTGAAGGCAAAAGGAGAAGGGAACAACAGAAGACAAGATGGTTGGATGGCATCATTGAGTCAATGAGCATGAGTTTGAACAAGCTCTGGGAGATGGTGAAGGACAGGTAAGCCTGGTGTGCTGTAGTCCATGGGATCGTAAAGATTTGGACACAACTCCGCAAGTGAACTAAACTGATCTGACCACAGAAATAAAGTATTCGACTATCAACTTAGTTCCCATATCCTTCAATTTCTTCTTAAATGTTTGTGGATTCTGATAAATAAGACACTAACTCTAAGTATAGTTCTGGGGCATAAGTATCATTCTAGCATTAATTCTGGGGCTTCCAAAGTAATATCAGTGACTTCCTGTCACCCAGTGGAAGCACAGATTACTAACCACTATTCCAGTCTTGGAAGGCAGCTGTGCTCATCAGTATATCACCTGCACACACTGGACCACTATGCGGAGCTTGTGATTAACAAGTAAACACTGCTACATTTAAAACAGGTAACTAGCAAGGACCTGTATAGCACCAGGTATTCTGCTCAATAATCTGTAATAAACTAAGTGGAAAAATAATCTGAAAAATGAATAGTCACATGTACATGTATAACTGAATCACTTTGCTGTACACCTGAAACTGTTAAAACACTGTTAATCAGCTATTCTCCAACATAAAATAAGTTTTTTTGTTGTTGCTGTTTTTTTTTAAGAACATCCAACCAAGAGATGCTTTAAAAGCAACAATTAAAAAAAAAATACTGAAAAACTGAAAACCTTTCATTTGGAATGAAAGAACCTTTCATTTGGTGGGAATTTTCAAATTAACCTTACTCACACCCTCAATTCTATTTAAAGTCTGGTATTTTTACCTTTCATTGTCTTAAATCACATATTTCATAATATTTTACAGAATAATTGTTAAATGTATTGATATAAGGTAAACAATAATTGTATGAGCTTGCATAAAATCATTTTTACTAATGGTAAAATGTTCAGTTTTTTCTAAATGTTCTAAGATTTTAAATTGCCTGATCAATCTTTAAATGTATTTATCTATTTTTTACCTCTAAGTCATCATTTACTTTTCATCCATCTTTAGTCTTTGGCCTGTGTGGGCCTCCCATTGCAGTGGCCTCTTCCGTCAGAGAGCACCGGCTCTGGGCACATGCGCTCCAGAGTGCTGGCTTACAACTGTACACACTAGCCCAGCCATTCTTCAGTATGCAGGACCCTCCTGGGCCAGGAATCGAACTGGTGCCCCTTGCACTGCAAGGCAAATTCTTTACCCACTGGACCACCAGAGAAGCCCAATATTTATAAAGACAAAGGTTTACAAAAAATGATAAAAATCAGAGAAGTTCCTAGATATGAGAACTGCTCTTTAATATGTAAACAGAGTAAATCTCATTATTTAGACGATTTTTTCCAATCTGAATGATCACGGAGGGGTAATTTGGATTTTTTTCAGTTTTCTACTAAATTATTTCAAAATAAGACATCCCCAAAACTATGTCTCTCAGTTGGAGGCATGCATAATAGCTGGCATTCATAACAGAAAAAATTCAAAGCTAAATTAAATTTTTATTTTATGTTAATTTTAATATGAGTCATAAAGAGTAATTAATATAAACTATTCCCTAAAGGAGATTATAGGTGAGTTCAGATAATGCAGAAATAGCAGTGATAGAAAATAGAAAGTGATTACATAAGAGAAGTACAGATCAAATGTTATAAAAAATCAATGAGGAAGAAAGTATTTCAAGTTGGTAGGAATCAGGAAAGTTTCAGTGAAAAAGCTGACATTTAAACTAGTTTTTGGAAAGATCCAACATAAAAGAAAACTAGGCAAAGATACGGATACTTTTTCTGGAAACTGTTCTAGAAATACAAATGGTGATAAACGGATGAAACATAATAATCCAAATAATCAGGTAAATGCATTTAGACAATTAAGTACCACTTTTTCCTCCATTGGATTTGTAAAAAGAAAAATATTAAAGTATATGAGAATGTAGGGAAATGGGCAGGTTCAAACTATGATGAAGTAAGTGTAAAACTGGGGGTTGCTTTAGAGTAGTACAGTTCTTACATACTCTACAGTCCATAAATAATTAATACAAAGTTCTGCCTTTCCACTTTTGAAAATACATTGCTGATAACCGTGCAAGATCAACTGCAGTATTGCACTGTAATTAGAAAACCTATGAATATTTATCAGTATTAAAATGGCTAAATAAAAACAGCTTATTCATTATGCTTACTGAAATGCTGCCATGATAGCATAATGGTCAATGACGTGACCTCTGAAAGCAGAGCTACCTGGATTTGACTCGTACACACTAGCCCAGCCATTCTTCAGTATGCAGGACCCTCCTGGGCCAGGAATCGAACTGGTGCCCTTGCACTGCAAGGCTAATTCTTTACCCACTGGACCACCAGAGAAGCCCAATATTTATAAAGACAAAGGTTTACAAAAAATGATAAAAATCAGAGAAGTTCCTAGATATGAGAACTGCTCTTTAATATGTAAACAGAGTAAATCTCATTATTTAGACGATTTTTTCCAATCTGAATGATCACGGAGGGGTAATTTGGATTTTTTTCAGTTTTCTACTAAATTATTTCAAAATAAGACATCCCCAAAACTATGTCTCTCAGTTGGAGGCATGCATAATAGCTGGCATTCATAACAGAAAAAATTCAAAGCTAAATTAAATTTTTATTTTATGTTAATTTTAATATGAGTCATAAAGAGTAATTAATATAAACTATTCCCTAAAGGAGATTATAGGTGAGTTCAGATAATGCAGAAATAGCAGTGATAGAAAATAGAAAGTGATTACATAAGAGAAGTACAGATCAAATGTTATAAAAAATCAATGAGGAAGAAAGTATTTCAAGTTGGTAGGAATCAGGAAAGTTTCAGTGAAAAAGCTGACATTTAAACTAGTTTTTGGAAAGATCCAACATAAAAGAAAACTAGGCAAAAGATACGGATACTTTTTCTGGAAACTGTTCTAGAAATACAAATGGTGATAAACGGATGAAACATAATAATCCAAATAATCAGGTAAATGCATTTAGACAATTAAGTACCACTTTTTCCTCCATTGGATTTGTAAAAAGAAAAATATTAAAGTATATGAGAATGTAGGGAAATGGGCAGGTTCAAACTATGATGAAGTAAGTGTAAAACTGGGGGTTGCTTTAGAGTAGTACAGTTCTTACATACTCTACAGTCCATAAATAATTAATACAAAGTTCTGCCTTTCCACTTTTGAAAATACATTGCTGATAACCGTGCAAGATCAACTGCAGTATTGCACTGTAATTAGAAAACCTATGAATATTTATCAGTATTAAAATGGCTAAATAAAAACAGCTTATTCATTATGCTTACTGAAATGCTGCCATGATAGCATAATGGTCAATGACGTGACCTCTGAAAGCAGAGCTACCTGGATTTGACTCATTTGTTCCCTCTACTGACCTTGAGAAAAGTCCTTTTTTTTCCTCCTCTTCTAGAAAATGGAGATAACAGTGGTACCTATTCGATGAGTTTGTCATGATGATTAATTGAGTCAATCCATGTCAGTCAGTCAGTTCAGTCATTCATTTGTGTCCGATTCTTTGCGATCACATGGCCTACAGCACACCAGACTTCCTTGTCCTTCACCATCTACTGGAATTTGCTCAAACTCATGTCTACTGACTTGGTGATGCCATCCAACCATCTCATCCTCTGTTGTCCCCTTCTCCTTCTGCCTTCTATTTTTCCCAGCATCTGGATCTTTTCAAATGAGTCATCCCTTCACATCATACCTCACTTAATACCTACTGCACAGAGCACCCAAACTGTCTAATATTATTAGTTCCATTATTTTTAATCTTATTCTCAGAATGAAACCTCTCAGGTATATTGTGGATTAGAAAAACAATTTTAAACTGACCCATTTTGAATCACTTGATTTAAGGAAAAGATACAGAAGTCAGAAGTGCCTGTTTTCAATAGATAAATGCACATGTTTATACATGCACTGAATGTACTGGAGGAAAATACATACAAAAATGGAAAAATGGTTATCTTTGAAGAAGGGACTAGATTTGGGTAATACTCAAATGACTTTTTAAGTGTTTTTAAATTGTTTTAATTTTCTATAAGGAGGATGTATTACTCACTCAATTAAAATAACTTACATATTAACTATTAAGTGGCTGCACATGAGTAGCGATGCACTCAGGTAACAAATCAGGGCTCCTACAGATGTCTAGGGTAGGAATGTACAGGGTGACATGGTACCTTTGGTTCAGATGGTAATTATCATTCATTATTATGAGGTTATTTCTTAATACAGAAAAGATACTCGTGTTTCAAAGTTTCCATTGTGTGTTATCTGCAGGTTTCTGCCACCTCTCTCTATTCCAGTTCAGTATGCCCTTTTTAAGAAAGTACTTTCTCTCTTTACTTACTATTCAGTGATCTAATACCAATATTGCCAGCCCATAGCAACAACAGTGAAATATAACAAAGAGCACATTAAAGAGTCAAACCCCCATGTAATAGACATAAAAACACCTTATTAACATTTTTATAACACTCTCAACCGAAAAAATAACAGTGGTACCTATTCGATGAGTTTGTCATGATGATTAATTGAGTCAATCCATGTCAGTCAGTCAGTTCAGTCATTCATTTGTGTCCGATTCTTTGCGATCACATGGCCTACAGCACACCAGACTTCCTTGTCCTTCACCATCTACTGGAATTTGCTCAAACTCATGTCTACTGACTTGGTGATGCCATCCAACCATCTCATCCTCTGTTGTCCCCTTCTCCTTCTGCCTTCTATTTTTCCCAGCATCTGGATCTTTTCAAATGAGTCATCCCTTCACATCATACCTCACTTAATACCTACTGCACAGAGCACCCAAACTGTCTAATATTATTAGTTCCATTATTTTTAATCTTATTCTCAGAATGAAACCTCTCAGGTATATTGTGGATTAGAAAAACAATTTTAAACTGACCCATTTTGAATCACTTGATTTAAGGAAAAGATACAGAAGTCAGAAGTGCCTGTTTTCAATAGATAAATGCACATGTTTATACATGCACTGAATGTACTGGAGGAAAATACATACAAAAATGGAAAAAATGGTTATCTTTGAAGAAGGGACTAGATTTGGGTAATACTCAAATGACTTTTTAAGTGTTTTTAAATTGTTTTAATTTTCTATAAGGAGGATGTATTACTCACTCAATTAAAATAACTTACATATTAACTATTAAGTGGCTGCACATGAGTAGCGATGCACTCAGGTAACAAATCAGGGCTCCTACAGATGTCTAGGGTAGGAATGTACAGGGTGACATGGTACCTTTGGTTCAGATGGTAATTATCATTCATTATTATGAGGTTATTTCTTAATACAGAAAAGATACTCGTGTTTCAAAGTTTCCATTGTGTGTTATCTGCAGGTTTCTGCCACCTCTCTCTATTCCAGTTCAGTATGCCCTTTTTAAGAAAGTACTTTCTCTCTTTACTTACTATTCAGTGATCTAATACCAATATTGCCAGCCCATAGCAACAACAGTGAAATATAACAAAGAGCACATTAAAGAGTCAAACACCACCATGTAATAGACATAAAAACACCTTATTAACATTTTTATAACACTCTCAACCGAAATAAACAGACCACTCTCAATTTTAGCATCTGGTTCCCAACAATTCTTATTTGGGTGATAACGTTTTTTAAAAACAAATGCTGGGCATTTTTCATCAACTTTTCATCAAGTCACAGCTGTTGCTTTAGAACAAAGTGTTAACACATGTTGGAAGTGTTACTGATGCTCACTTCCATTTTGTTCTATGTGAAAAAGCTTTACATTGGGTGCAATTTGGAAAGACAAATGACTTCAGATGTTTTGTATGCAGTTCTGAATGTAGTTTCTTGTGAGCTCTAGAATATTCTCAGCCATAATTTTAATATTCAAATTTTACATTCAAATTAGACATGGAAAAATGCATTTTTTTTTGAGGATGAAAGCCCCTCTGCTTGAAAACCTGTAGGTCATCCATCACATCAATCATTTATGTTCATAAAGTAGCCATGAACCTACTACATCAAAACCCAGCAAATATTCCTGAAAGAAACATATATGGTTCTTCAGTTCCTGAGTGCATTTCCACCAGATTCCCTTAGGATAATTTCCGTTTGAATGTAAGCTATTAAAATTTTCACTAAATTCAAATCACCTCGTCTTGCTCGAACATGTGGAGACACATACCCACAGATGTTTGCCTGAAGGTTCAGGCATATTTAAAGGCAACTTAATTATAAGACACTATGAAGTTGTCTCAATTAATTTGGAGCTAAATATTCTACATCTGCTTAGTCTTTTAAAAATATTTACTTTCACATAATTATAGATTTGGTCACAGGTTAAAATTGATATATGCTGCCATCCTAAAACTAAATTAAACCAAATTATTTGTTTTGATAGTATTTAGTATAACAGTAAAAGAGCATAAGTTTCTGCTAATATTCTTTTTTTAAATGTATTTCAGATTGCATTTGTGTATACTCCTTAACTTCTTAGAAATATACTTAGAAACTTCTTAAATGGAGTCAGTAATGAAATTCAAATAGTGACTTTTACTTTCAAGACAGACAGTTTTCTTTCTTGGTTTTCTGCCTTTATAAATGACACAAACTTTGGACCACTTCTCCATATTATCATTTTAGATTATTTGACTTTTTGATCAATCTGTTTTCTCTTTTTACGCACAATGAATATGCTGTTCAACTTTTCAAACAACCCAGTCCACACTTGATCCTCCTGTTTCCAGCAGAAGGGCTTTGTCTTCTATTTTCCAGAATAATGTTTTCCAAGGGGAGAATTAGCTTTTTGTGTGTTTAGAACAAAGTGTTAACACATGTTGGAAGTGTTACTGATGCTCACTTCCATTTTGTTCTATGTGAAAAAGCTTTACATTGGGTGCAATTTGGAAAGACAAATGACTTCAGATGTTTTGTATGCAGTTCTGAATGTAGTTTCTTGTGAGCTCTAGAATATTCTCAGCCATAATTTTAATATTCAAATTTTACATTCAAATTAGACATGGAAAAATGCATTTTTTTTTGAGGATGAAAGCCCCTCTGCTTGAAAACCTGTAGGTCATCCATCACATCAATCATTTATGTTCATAAAGTAGCCATGAACCTACTACATCAAAACCCAGCAAATATTCCTGAAAGAAACATATATGGTTCTTCAGTTCCTGAGTGCATTTCCACCAGATTCCCTTAGGATAATTTCCGTTTGAATGTAAGCTATTAAAATTTTCACTGAATTCAAATCACCTCGTCTTGCTCGAACATGTGGAGACACATACCCACAGATGTTTGCCTGAAGGTTCAGGCATATTTAAAAGGCAACTTAATTATATGACACTATGAAGTTGTCTCAATTAATTTGGAGCTAAATATTCTACATCTGCTTAGTCTTTTAAAAATATTTACTTTCACATAATTATAGATTTGGTCACAGGTTAAAATTGATATATGCTGCCATCCTAAAACTAAATTAAACCAAATTATTTGTTTTGATAGTATTTAGTATAACAGTAAAAGAGCATAAGTTTCTGCTAATATTCTTTTTTTAAATGTATTTCAGATTGCATTTGTGTATACTCCTTAACTTCTTAGAAATATACTTAGAAACTTCTTAAATGGAGTCAGTAATGAAATTCAAATAGTGACTTTTACTTTCAAGACAGACAGTTTTCTTTCTTGGTTTTCTGCCTTTATAAATGACACAAACTTTGGACCACTTCTCCATATTATCATTTTAGATTATTTGACTTTTTGATCAATCTGTTTTCTCTTTTTACGCACAATGAATATGCTGTTCAACTTTTCAAACAACCCAGTCCACACTTGATCCTCCTGTTTCCAGCAGAAGGGCTTTGTCTTCTATTTTCCAGAATAATGTTAATTTCCTCAGTTTATAGTTGCTGGCTTTAATCTGTATTAATTTTTAGCTTTTTCTTTCCATCTCATTGGAAGAGATGACACAGGAAAATCTTTCCTCTCATGTTCACAAATACATATCCTGATACTGCCACTGGGATTTTGTTCCATTATTTACCATTTATATATAATTTTCTTAAAATGTTTATATATAATTATATTATATTTCCCTTTCTTATATCTATTATATCTACTTCTACTCCTAGAGCACTTGGGCAAACTTAAATCCTTTCCTGACCAGCAGCATCAGATTTATTAAGCAAGAGGTAGGAAATCCACTGTCAATGAAGCAAATTCTAGTTACCACCTGTTTTTGGAAATTAAATTGTATTGGAACACGGTAAGTCTCATTTGTCTACATATTGCTTCTGGCTGCTTAAGCATCACAAAGGCAGACTTCAGTACTTATAGCACAGAAGGACCACAAATCTAAATTATACACTATCTTGCTCTTTACTGAAAATGTTTATCAGCTTTGTACTCTTTTTTTTTTTTTTTTTTTTTTAATTTATTTCTTTGTCCCTGGTCTTGAGCTGTGGCATGTGAACTCTTAGTTGTGGCATGTGGGATCTAGTTCCCTGACCAGGGATCGAACCTGGGCCCCCTGCATTGGCAGTGCCGAATCTTAGCCACTGGACCACCGGAAGTCCCCAGCTCTTTCACCCTTGTTCTGAGCTAATGAAGTTCAAATTTCAGGACATCTCATTTGCTTTACTGTTTTCCAAGGGTTTTTTTTCTCTTTCTTATGGAGCCACTGACCTACAAATTGAATACTGTATAGAGCCCACGATATGAATCCATCCTGGCTCATGTAATACAATTCTTCTTAAAAAAATCAAGGAGTCAGTTGAAATTCAAATAGTGACTTTTACTTTCAAGACAGACAGTTTTCTTTCTTGGTTTTCTGCCTTTATAAATGACACAAACTTTGGACCACTTCTCCATATTATCATTTTAGATTATTTGACTTTTTGATCAATCTGTTTTCTCTTTTTACGCACAATGAATATGCTGTTCAACTTTTCAAACAACCCAGTCCACACTTGATCCTCCTGTTTCCAGCAGAAGGGCTTTGTCTTCTATTTTCCAGAATAATGTTAATTTCCTCAGTTTATAGTTGCTGGCTTTAATCTGTATTAATTTTTAGCTTTTTCTTTCCATCTCATTGGAAGAGATGACACAGGAAAATCTTTTCTCTCATGTTCACAAATACATATCCTGATACTGCCACTGGGATTTTGTTCCATTATTTACCATTTATATATAATTTTCTTAAAATGTTTATATATAATTATATTATATTTCCCTTTCTTATATCTATTATATCTACTTCTACTCCTAGAGCACTTGGGCAAACTTAAATCCTTTCCTGACCAGCAGCATCAGATTTATTAAGCAAGAGGTAGGAAATCCACTGTCAATGAAGCAAATTCTAGTTACCACCTGTTTTTGGAAATTAAATTGTATTGGAACACGGTAAGTCTCATTTGTCTACATATTGCTTCTGGCTGCTTAAGCATCACAAAGGCAGACTTCAGTACTTATAGCACAGAAGGACCACAAATCTAAATTATACACTATCTTGCTCTTTACTGAAAATGTTTATCAGCTTTGTACTCTTTTTTTTTTTTTTTTTTTTTTTAATTTATTTCTTTGTCCCTGGTCTTGAGCTGTGGCATGTGAACTCTTAGTTGTGGCATGTGGGATCTAGTTCCCTGACCAGGGATCGAACCTGGGCCCCCTGCATTGGCAGTGCCGAATCTTAGCCACTGGACCACCGGGGAAGTCCCCAGCTCTTTCACCCTTGTTCTGAGCTAATGAAGTTCAAATTTCAGGACATCTCGTTTGCTTTACTGTTTTCCAAGTTTGAGTTTGTGGGTTTGTTCTCTTTCTTATGGAGCCACTGACCTACAAATTGAATACTGTATAGAGCCCACACGATATGAATCCATCCTGGCTCATGTAATACAATTCCTCTAGTTATTTCTCCTTACCATCACACTCCTTCCTCAGATACAAGCCTTCTCCATAGAATCATAAATATTGACCCTCTCTCACAAAGTAATGTTTCTTCCTCTCTCCACTTAAAACTCTCCTCAGGGTCCTGAGTATTAATAGATACTGTTAAATTAGTTTTTACCCTGGTTTGCTCTAACTCCATGAATTTTTGTCCTCTTAACTCTACAACGCTTTTATCTATTCTCCTCATGTATTTGTAAATCCACTAGCGCCACCTAGGAAGTGGCCTTGTAAATCATGTGGGAACTCAATTTCTCATCTATTCTGACTCTTAAGTGTTCACATTTCTCAAGGTTTCTAAATTCAGTCCTGTAATATTAACATGGTTTCTTGAGATACTACAAAATGACTATTATGAGGTTAGATTTTTGTAAATCTGAAATCTTATAAAATATCAAATACTACTCAAAATTTCAATAATTTAGGTAATTATTAGTCACTGGCAAAGCATCCTTCAGTTATCTTAATCTGATTTCTCAGATCCTTGGGTTTTTCATCAGATGCTCCCTTGTCCAGGCACATAGATGGGAGATCTAAGGATGCGTGTGAACACCTCACATGGAAAGACATTCTCATATATAAAATATCCTCATTTTTTTTAACCTAGAGTTATACATCATGTGTGATGTTTACCAGAGTGTCATATCCCATAAATACATGCATTTATGCTTTGCTAACCAAAGCAATCCCAAACAACCAGACACCTTCTGCTAAAGCATTTCTCTTGCTACCAAGGGGAAAAAAAAATCAGATTGATTGCATGATCTCAATCCTGTAATTGTTACTGTGTTTTTCATATGTTTACACAACCATACTGAGTCATATGCTTTCTCTGTGCACTGAGACACCCTTTCCTGAATAACAGGAGAGAATCATGGACTAACCATTGGAAGCTTTATTTCCTCGTTCATCTGCTGACATTGGTCAAGATCTTGCAGTATATTTTCACTATCTTATGACATTTTCTGCAGTATTTCACTTAATAAGACTAACACTGTGACTTTGATTTTAACCATCCAATAGAGAGTAGGAATTCCTTCTTAAACTATATTACTCATTAACATTTTTCCTTTACAGGACCTGTGATATTCATTTACCAACTCAAATACATTTTTTTTCTTCATCAACTTTAACTATTTGCATCATTTTTTACAGTTCTATCGGGTCATTTAATTGAATACTTAATTTTTGTCATTTTTCCCTGAGAAAAGACTCTTGATTACATTTTAATTGGAGATCTTATATCAGCTTCTAAGACATTTTCTCATTTGTAGATAATCTTCTACATAAATCTATTTTACATTTAATTCTACAAGCAAAATACAAACTCTATTTAACTGTGAAAAAAATATTATGCTAAGGTTTGACACTGTTGTTTTCATTGCTAAAGTAGGTTGGACTCCTTTGGGACACCATAAACTGTAGACTACCAGGTTCCTCTGTCCGTGGGATTTCTCAGGCAGGAATACCAGAGTGGGTTACCTTTTCTGTCTCAAGGGAATCTTCCTGACCCAGGGATTGAACCCATGTCTGCTGCATTGGCAGGTGAATGCTTTTCCACTGAGCCACAAGGAGAATCCTCAAAGAACAGTCAAACTACCATGCAATGGTGCTCATTTCACATGCTAGTAAGGTTAGGCTCAAAATCTTTCCGGCTAGGCATCAGCAGTACGTGAACCAAGAACTTCCACATGTACAAACTGCGTTTCAAAGAGGCAGAGGAACCAGATAAATTAGCAGCTTTTGTTGGATCATGGAGAAAGCAAGGGAATTTTTTAAAAAATATCTACTTTTGCTTCACTAACTACTCTAAAGCCTTTGACTGTGTGGATCACAACATAATGTGGAAAATTCTTCAATAGATGGGAATAATGGACCACCTTGTTTCCTGAGAAACTTGCATGCAGGTCATGAAGTAGCAGTTAGAACTGGACATGGAATAACGTAGTGATTCAAAATTGGTAAAGGAATACAACAAGGTTGTATACTGTCACCCTGTTTATTTAACTTCTATGCAGAGTACGTCACGCAAAATGTCAGGCTGGATGGATTATAAGCTGGAATAGATACTTCTGGGAGAAATACTAACAACTTCAGATCTGTACATGATATCACTGTAACAGCAGAAAGTGAAGATGAACTAAAAGGCCTCTTGATGAGGGTGAAAGAAGAGAGTGAAAAAGCTTTCTTGAAACTCAACATTCAACAAACAACAATTATGGCATCTGATCCCATCAGTTCATAGCAAAGCAACGAATTATCGGGTCATTTAATTGAATACTTAATTTTTGTCATTTTTCCCTGAGAAAAGACTCTTGATTACATTTTAATTGGAGATCTTATATCAGCTTCTAAGACATTTTCTCATTTGTAGATAATCTTCTACATAAATCTATTTTACATTTAATTCTACAAGCAAAATACAAACTCTATTTAACTGTGAAAAAAATATTATGCTAAGGTTTGACACTGTTGTTTTCATTGCTAAAGTAGGTTGGACTCCTTTGGGACACCATAAACTGTAGACTACCAGGTTCCTCTGTCCGTGGGATTTCTCAGGCAGGAATACCAGAGTGGGTTACCTTTTCTGTCTCAAGGGAATCTTCCTGACCCAGGGATTGAACCCATGTCTGCTGCATTGGCAGGTGAATGCTTTTCCACTGAGCCACAAGGAGAATCCTCAAAGAACAGTCAAACTACCATGCAATGGTGCTCATTTCACATGCTAGTAAGGTTAGGCTCAAAATCTTTCCGGCTAGGCATCAGCAGTACGTGAACCAAGAACTTCCACATGTACAAACTGCGTTTCAAAGAGGCAGAGGAACCAGATAAATTAGCAGCTTTTGTTGGATCATGGAGAAAGCAAGGGAATTTTTTAAAAAATATCTACTTTTGCTTCACTAACTACTCTAAAGCCTTTGACTGTGTGGATCACAACATAATGTGGAAAATTCTTCAATAGATGGGAATAATGGACCACCTTGTTTCCTGAGAAACTTGCATGCAGGTCATGAAGTAGCAGTTAGAACTGGACATGGAATAACGTAGTGATTCAAAATTGGTAAAGGAATACAACAAGGTTGTATACTGTCACCCTGTTTATTTAACTTCTATGCAGAGTACGTCACGCAAAATGTCAGGCTGGATGGATTATAAGCTGGAATAGATACTTCTGGGAGAAATACTAACAACTTCAGATCTGTACATGATATCACTGTAACAGCAGAAAGTGAAGATGAACTAAAAGGCCTCTTGATGAGGGTGAAAGAAGAGAGTGAAAAAGCTTTCTTGAAACTCAACATTCAACAAACAACAATTATGGCATCTGATCCCATCAGTTCATAGCAAATGGAAAGGGAAAAAGTAGAAGCAGTCACAGATTTTATTATCTTGGGCCCCAAATGACTGCAAAAAGTGACTACAGTTATGGAATTAAAAGGCACCTACTCCTTGGAAGCAAACTTAGCATATAAAAAAGCAGAGACATCACTTTGCTGACAAAGATCCATACAGTTAAAGCTATGGTTTTTATAGTAATCATGTACGAATGTAAGTCGAGATCATAGATAAACCTGATTGCCAATGAACTGATGATTTCAAACTGTGCTGGAGATTACTGAGAGTCCCTTTGACTGCAAAGAGATCAAACCAGTCAATCCTAAAGGAAATCAACCCTGAATATTCACTGAAAGGACAGATGCTTACAGGCTAATACTTTGGCCACCTGATGTAAAGAACTGACTCACCAGAAAACACCTGATGCTAGGAAAGATTGAAGGCAAAAGGAGAAGAGGGTGGCAGAGGATAAGATAGTTATATAGCATCACTGACTCAGTGGACATGAATCTGAGAAAACTCCAGATGATAATGGAGGACAGAGAATCTTGGCATGGTACACTCCATGAGTCACAAAGTGTGGACATGGCTCAGTGGCTAGTCAACAATGTTTGACACAACTTAGGTACATGAAAATGATATTCTTTCCAGGCAAAAATATTCTTTATCCATCCTATATTTTCAGTGGTTGAAATGGTATTATGAATTCATACTGAAAAGACAAAAGTCCATGCTCAGTAAACTCTGTATTTATGAACATAAGCATATCCTACATACATTTCAGATCTTACAGACACTGACTGTCATATATGTTTATGTAATAAAATGTATCCCTTATCTACAGCCCATGGCTGTCAGAGAAGAACACTTTATCCATCCAATCCAACCAATGCTATCATATGGAAGACAAACTATTTGTATGACAACCATATTCTGTTAGAGAATAATGCTAAATATCACATTTAGTGATATCCAGCCACAATTTACACTATGTATAGTTTTTCCGTAATTTTACTTCTTTATCTTGAGTCTCTGAATTCCAGCCACTGAAACTTAAAGACATAAATCCTGTAGTGATGAAAACATCCAACAGTCTTCCTGGGGTGAATGTTCAAGCCTATTTCCAACATTGTTAGTGACGGTGGAAGAATCATTACTCATTTGGTGTATTCAGTTAGAGCTTTGTCTTCTACCCATGCTGATTTCCAGCTGCAGCTGGTCCTCTAAAAGCACGTCTGTCCTTGTTTAAAGTCCTAAGTCTTCTGCATCATAGGGATGGGTGTCTTGGAATAACGTTTCAAGATCATTCAATACTATCACCAACTCCTGCAATTCTTCCAGAATGTTTTAGACAGGGAGACTACTATTGATGAATCTGCCACATAATTTGTTAGCATCATACATTAATTAAATATGTATAGTTTTATCTGCACCTCCAAATACTGTATTTCATGAGACTCCCAATTAAGTATATTCTACTACCATATATAATATGGTTGTACTATAGATTTGTCATAAACCTCCACAGGGTACCTCCAGGGGAGCATTATTTGAAATTTCAGGCCAATGAACCTGACCCAAATCCACATTCCTTTAGGCTTTCTGGGCTCCATTTTTGCATTCTTTAAATTAATTCAATACACGTTCACACTGATAAGTTTGAAGGAACAGATGAGATCAAGCTGTGACATACCAAGCAGGTGGCCACTATCTGCTTTCTGTCATACCAGGGGTGCTGTCTTAGCAATGCATCATCTTAATTTATGGCCACATGTGGTACAGAAACTGTTGCACAGCATCCTCTGCTCTTTACAATTCACTGGTAGTTGTTTTTTTTGTTTTTGTTTTTTTTTTTTTTTTTTAGAATGGTACACAAAGTCTAGAATTGAATAATAACTGTGGCCACTTACCCTTAAGTTGAGTCATCAGGGGGCACTCTGTCATTTATTTTATCCAAATTATACAGGCATGATATTCAAATTGGTAGGAGTCCAATTTCTCTCTTTTGCAGAAAATAGGCCATGAGATTTCTACCAGGTATTGGCCATTTGTCTGCATATGACTGGCAAAAGAGAGTTAAGTATGACTATACCCTTGCTCTGAGCTACTTGTCCAGAAATATTGTGATGGCTCGCCTCCATGGTAATGTACTCTCCTTACAAACATCTTTTCCATTTACTATGGGTCAACCTATTTCCAAACACTTTCTCCCAATATCATACTTTGCAAGTCATTACACATAATGTTAACAAACACAGACAGTAACAAGAGTCCTGCTAGCATACTCAAGCAGACGTGACAGGGTCTGAGACAAAATACCTCAGGTGTGTCTTATCTGCTTGGTTATGGAGCTATATTCTCCCTAATTTACCTAAAATGAAGAAAATTAAGTCTCACTTAGATTGTCTTGTAGAATATACACTGTTCAATGTGTTCAACAAATTCAATGTTATGAATATCATGCTCTGATTACTATTATAACTTCTTCCCATACAGATAAACTTGTATCTGGATTTAGCACCATCATTAAAAGCAAAACAAAAGACACATTTTAGAGGCAGGAAAGATACAAAGGTATATTACTGCATTCTCCCACATGATCCTAGAAAACTTGTCAGTAGATTTTCTGAGTTCTCATATGAATCATAGGGCACAATGATTTAACTAAATCAACCCTTAATAAATTTAAAGCAAGAGATTCTGCACTTCCATTCTTCAACAAGTCACATAAATTGTGTAGTTCGTTCATCCTCCCTGTTTACATAGGCTGCTTCATCCAGTGCAACAGTAGAGTTTTTCAAATGGATTATAATGAACAAGTGCTACAGGCATATTTTGGATCAATATTCCGTGCGGTTTGAAGCGGAGGTGCCATTTAATTTTCTCAAAACAGCTCCTGTGTGAGTATGTTCTATTATGTGACCAATAGGTTTGAATCACGAGAGTCTTAAGTCATCACCTGTGCTTTGGCCAATCATAAAATTTAATACTGGTTTATACTCATAACAGTAGTGGGATAAAATAGTATTCCCTCCTGAAACTTATATCTGCTTAAAATCTCAGAATGTGACCTTATTTAGGAATAAGGTTTTGCAGGTATATTCAGTTAAGATGAGGTCTTACTAGAGTAAGTAGGTCCTAAATTCAGTAACAGGCTATGTCCTTATAAAAAGAGAAGGGGACACACAGTGGGTTGTAATGCAAAAGTGGAAGCAGAGATTGGAATGCTCTACAACAAACCAGGGACATAACAGACTGCCAGGACATGCCAGGAGCTAGGGGAAAAAAAGTAAGGAAGCTCTATTTCCTAGAGCTTTCAGAGGGAGCATGGCTCTGCCAATATCTTCATTTCAGAATTCTAGGCTCCAAAACTGTGATAGACTAAATTTCGATTGTTTAAGCTACACAGTTTATGGAAATTTGCCATAGCTGTCCTTAGAAACTAAAACAGTGCTGAATTTACATCCCAGAATCATTTCCAGTAAACAGAGGTAAACAAGAGTCCAAACTGTGGAATAGCCCTGTCAGTCTCTGAGTTTATTGCTTAATGGTAAGAATTATGCTTAATTCTATGAGAGAGAAGTTACTTTTCACAGTTTAAGGAATGTCTCTAGTTTCCTCATAATAATTCCCAGGAATTTCACACATTGGGCTGCATTTTACCTAGAGTTAGTAACCTGCTCCTATTTGTAATATAAGTTACTAAGGTCCTTAACTCCTCTTCCACTTCTTTCTCTGAGAAGAAAATTATAGTAGCATCTGTGTAGTATATGAACCCTATTTTTTTTAAGTCTAACCTTGCCTTAAGATTAAAGGAAATAATGCTGAATTAAGGTAAATCTGTGATAATACAGTAAATGTGCATTTGATGTTTCCATTGCACAAGATCTCAAATTGTGCGTAGTTGGAATTCAAAACTGAGATAGGAAAGAAGATGTTAGCCAGATCTGTAATAGTGTAGAAGGCTTCAGGCTAATGGAGGAACTCTTTGTAGAGTCACACAAAGCCCTAAGATTGGGTTAATACCTAGTTGGAGATATCTTAAAATTCTTAATTTTTTGAGCATAGGGTCTTGCATTTTCATTTTTCACTAGTTCCATAAATTATATAGCCATTCCTGATGGCATATCAATCCCTCTTGGACTACTTTATTTTCTATCCAGTTTTCATCTTATCAGGGTTAGCTGAAGTGTTCAAATGATCCATTTCAATGGTCTCCTGTTAACATCCAAGCACAGTCTGCCTGCCTTACATCAGGCTATGTCCTTATAAAAAGAGAAGGGGACACACAGTGGGTTGTAATGCAAAAGTGGAAGCAGAGATTGGAATGCTCTACAACAAACCAGGGACATAACAGACTGCCAGGACATGCCAGGAGCTAGGGGAAAAAAAGTAAGGAAGCTCTATTTCCTAGAGCTTTCAGAGGGAGCATGGCTCTGCCAATATCTTCATTTCAGAATTCTAGGCTCCAAAACTGTGATAGACTAAATTTCGATTGTTTAAGCTACACAGTTTATGGAAATTTGCCATAGCTGTCCTTAGAAACTAAAACAGTGCTGAATTTACATCCCAGAATCATTTCCAGTAAACAGAGGTAAACAAGAGTCCAAACTGTGGAATAGCCCTGTCAGTCTCTGAGTTTATTGCTTAATGGTAAGAATTATGCTTAATTCTATGAGAGAGAAGTTACTTTTCACAGTTTAAGGAATGTCTCTAGTTTCCTCATAATAATTCCCAGGAATTTCACACATTGGGCTGCATTTTACCTAGAGTTAGTAACCTGCTCCTATTTGTAATATAAGTTACTAAGGTCCTTAACTCCTCTTCCACTTCTTTCTCTGAGAAGAAAATTATAGTAGCATCTGTGTAGTATATGAACCCTATTTTTTTTAAGTCTAACCTTGCCTTAAGATTAAAGGAAATAATGCTGAATTAAGGTAAATCTGTGATAATACAGTAAATGTGCATTTGATGTTTCCATTGCACAAGATCTCAAATTGTGCGTAGTTGGAATTCAAAACTGAGATAGGAAAGAAGATGTTAGCCAGATCTGTAATAGTGTAGAAGGCTTCAGGCTAATGGAGGAACTCTTTGTAGAGTCACACAAAGCCCTAAGATTGGGTTAATACCTAGTTGGAGATATCTTAAAATTCTTAATTTTTTGAGCATAGGGTCTTGCATTTTCATTTTTCACTAGTTCCATAAATTATATAGCCATTCCTGATGGCATATCAATCCCTCTTGGACTACTTTATTTTCTATCCAGTTTTCATCTTATCAGGGTTAGCTGAAGTGTTCAAATGATCCATTTCAATGGTCTCCTGTTAACATCCAAGCACAGTCTGCCTGCCTTACTGACCAATCAGAACCATTAAGAGGGAGTGAATGGAAGAAAAGTTTCCTTCTCAATGACTCTTAATTAAAAGAGAAGTAACTCATGAACATGAAAAGGCATCCGCAATGCTCAGCCATGTCCTACTCTTAGCGACCCATGAACGAGTCATGAAATTCTCCAGGCAAGCATACTGGTAGTCTTTCCCTTTTCCAGAGGATCTTCCCAACCCAGGAATCAAACACAACCCAAGGATTGAACCCAACATGGCCCTCTGAAATTCAGCATCACTTAGTGTTTACTACTGATGAGAGTTTGGGGAATTCAAAGGAAATTCCCAAAAGGGTCCCATTTATCATGCTAATTAAAACTTGACAGAGGTGGACTTAGTCACTATGCTCTGTGAAGAGGGCAAAGACAACAATGTTCAGTTAATCTATCACATCAGCTGTAGTTCTGGACTCATGTAAAGGCAAGGCACAAATGTAATACGCCCTGCAATCAGACATACTCATCTGTAACTGCATCTCACCAAGGTCTCCACCCTCATGTTCTCTCGTACACTACAGCTTTCACCCAAGGACATTTATGAGTACCATCCCTATCTTCCATAGGGTGACTGTACATTCTGCTCTCCATTCTAATAATCCTAAAATCATCTGAAGACCATCACAGGCAACTTCATCCAAATTATTATATATGGTCTCAGACCCCAGACTGGGGACTGAGTGCACAGATCTCAGCCTCCATTCACTCTTTCTCAGATTCTTGGGCTTTAACTTAGGGGGTAAATCCTGTCTCCTGTTCAAATATATTTCAAGGGATGGGCTTGGAACTTGACTACTCCATTCCTCCAGTTCAGAAGTTGACATGCCCTTCAGTTCTCTATTGAGAATCCTTTGAAGGTCCACATTTTTTTTTAATGCTATTCATTTTTTCTTGGAAAGCAAATTTGTCCAGGTAAGCTTGCTTGGACTTCCTTTTCTGTCCATTTTCTTATCAGGGTTAGCTGAAGTGTTCAAATGATCCATTTCAATGGTCTCCTGTTAACATCCAAGCACAGTCTGCCTGCCTTACTGACCAATCAGAACCATTAAGAGGGAGTGAATGGAAGAAAAGTTTCCTTCTCAATGACTCTTAATTAAAAGAGAAGTAACTCATGAACATGAAAAGGCATCCGCAATGCTCAGCCATGTCCTACTCTTAGCGACCCATGAACGAGTCATGAAATTCTCCAGGCAAGCATACTGGTAGTCTTTCCCTTTTCCAGAGGATCTTCCCAACCCAGGAATCAAACACAACCCAAGGATTGAACCCAACATGGCCCTCTGAAATTCAGCATCACTTAGTGTTTACTACTGAGGAGAGTTTGGGGAATTCCAAAGGAAATTCCAAAGGATCCCATTTATCATGCTAATTAAAACTTGACAGAGGTGGACTTAGTCACTATGCTCTGTGAAGAGGGCAAAGACAACAATGTTCAGTTAATCTATCACATCAGCTGTAGTTCTGGACTCATGTAAAGGCAAGGCACAAATGTAATACGCCCTGCAATCAGACATACTCATCTGTAACTGCATCTCACCAAGGTCTCCACCCTCATGTTCTCTCGTACACTACAGCTTTCACCCAAGGACATTTATGAGTACCATCCCTATCTTCCATAGGGTGACTGTACATTCTGCTCTCCATTCTAATAATCCTAAAATCATCTGAAGACCATCACAGGCAACTTCATCCAAATTATTATATATGGTCTCAGACCCCAGACTGGGGACTGAGTGCACAGATCTCAGCCTCCATTCACTCTTTCTCAGATTCTTGGGCTTTAACTTAGGGGGTAAATCCTGTCTCCTGTTCAAATATATTTCAAGGGATGGGCTTGGAACTTGACTACTCCATTCCTCCAGTTCAGAAGTTGACATGCCCTTCAGTTCTCTATTGAGAATCCTTTGAAGGTCCACATTTTTTTTTAATGCTATTCATTTTTTCTTGGAAAGCAAATTTGTCCAGGTAAGCTTGCTTGGACTTCCTTTTCTGTCTTTCATTTATTTCCAGTTTGGTTATGACAGGGATGTTTGTATAGTCCCATGTGTAGTAACTAAGTTTGCATGTCCATTACTGTCTTTTGATTTTTTTTCTCCAAGGATACATAAGGCAGCTAAGGCAGTCCCACCTGACCCCACACCCCTCAATATTGTGTCAGTGTCAGCAGTATTAACTAAGGTGTTATCTCTAGATAGTATTAACTATAAGTTACTTGCATTTGCCACATTCCTTTCACATGAAAATAAGTTACCATTGAGGTAAGTCTTGCCAGCTCCTGCTTGACCACATCCAATTTACCTTAATTCATGGACCTAACATTCCAGGTTCCTATGCAATACTGTTCTTCACAGCATCTAACTCTACTTTAACCACCAGATGCATCCAAACTGAGCATTGTTTCTGCTTTGGCCCAGCCACTTCTTTCTGGAGTTATTAACTCTGACCTTCCTTAGTAGCATATAGGACACCTTCTGACCTAGGGGGCTCTTCTTCCAGACTGATACTTTCTTGCCTTTTTACACTTTTCATGTGCTTATCCTCCAAAGAATACGGGAGTGAGTTGCCACTCCCTCCTTTAGTGGACCACGTTTTGCCATAAGTCTTCACTATGAGCCATCCAGCATGGATGGCACTACACAGGACGGCTCATAGCTTCTTTGAGTTATGCAAGTCCATTTGCCATGACAAGGCTGTGATGCATGAAGGGAAATCAGTGAACTAAACTGGACAGGAATGAATTCTTTGAGATGGCCATTTATCTCTGAACTCACAGGCAACTTCATCCAAATTATTATATATGGTCTCAGACCCCAGACTGGGGACTGAGTGCACAGATCTCAGCCTCCATTCACTCTTTCTCAGATTCTTGGGCTTTAACTTAGGGGGTAAATCCTGTCTCCTGTTCAAATATATTTCAAGGGATGGGCTTGGAACTTGACTACTCCATTCCTCCAGTTCAGAAGTTGACATGCCCTTCAGTTCTCTATTGAGAATCCTTTGAAGGTCCACATTTTTTTTTAATGCTATTCATTTTTTCTTGGAAAGCAAATTTGTCCAGGTAAGCTTGCTTGGACTTCCTTTTCTGTCTTTCATTTATTTCCAGTTTGGTTATGACAGGGATGTTTGTATAGTCCCATGTGTAGTAACTAAGTTTGCATGTCCATTACTGTCTTTTGATTTTTTTTCTCCAAGGATACATAAGGCAGCTAAGGCAGTCCCACCTGACCCCACACCCCTCAATATTGTGTCAGTGTCAGCAGTATTAACTAAGGTGTTATCTCTAGATAGTATTAACTATAAGTTACTTGCATTTGCCACATTCCTTTCACATGAAAATAAGTTACCATCGAGGTAAGTCTTGCCAGCTCCTGCTTGACCACATCCAATTTACCTTAATTCATGGACCTAACATTCCAGGTTCCTATGCAATACTGTTCTTCACAGCATCTAACTCTACTTTAACCACCAGATGCATCCAAACTGAGCATTGTTTCTGCTTTGGCCCAGCCACTTCTTTCTGGAGTTATTAACTCTGACCTTCCTTAGTAGCATATAGGACACCTTCTGACCTAGGGGGCTCTTCTTCCAGACTGATACTTTCTTGCCTTTTTACACTTTTCATGTGCTTATCCTCCAAAGAATACGGGAGTGAGTTGCCACTCCCTCCTTTAGTGGACCACGTTTTGCCATAAGTCTTCACTATGAGCCATCCAGCATGGATGGCACTACACAGGACGGCTCATAGCTTCTTTGAGTTATGCAAGTCCATTTGCCATGACAAGGCTGTGATGCATGAAGGGAAATCAGTGAACTAAACTGGACAGGAATGGGTGAATTCTTATGAGATGGCCATTCTATCGACTACTGTGGACAAGAATCCCTTAGAAGAAACAAAGTAGCCCTTAGAGTCAGCAAGAGTCTGACATGCAGTACTTAGATGCAATCTCACAAATGATAGAATGGCCTTGCTTAATTTCCTAGGTAAATCATTCAACATCAGAGTAAACCAAATCTATGCCCCAACCACAGATGCCAGAGAAGCTGAAGTTGAATAGTTCTATGAAGATCAACATTATAATACCATTTAGAACTAAAACCAAAAAAAAAAAAAAAAATGTCCTTTTCATCACAGGGGATTGGAATGCAAAAGTAGGAAGTCAAGAGATATATGGAACAGAAAAAAATGACCTGGGAGTACAAAATGAAGCAGAACAAAGGCTATCAGAGTTTTGTTAAGAGAGAACACACCGTTCAAAGTCAAAACCTTTTTCAAGAAACACAAGAGATGACTCTACACATGGACATCACCAGATGTTTAATATCAAAATCAAATTGATTATGTTCTTTCCAGCCAAAGATGGAGAAGCTGTATACAGTCAGCAAAAACAAGACCTGGAGCTGAGTATGGCTTAGATCATGGACTCCATAATACAAAATTCAGACTTTCATGGAAGTATGGAAAACCACTAGGCCATTCTAGTATGATCTAAATCAAATCCCTACAATTACACAGTGGAGGTGATAGATTCAAGGAATTAGATCTGGTAGACAGAATGCCCGAAGAAGTATGGATGGAGGTTTGTAACACAGTAAAGGAAACAGTGATCAAAACCATCCCAAAGTAAAAGAAACCCATGAAGGCAAAAATGCTGGTCTGAAGAGGCTTTACAAATAGATGAGGAACAAAGAGAAGTGAAAGGCAAGGGAGAAAGGGAAAGATACACTTAACTGATTGCAGAGTTACAGAGAATAGTAAGGAGAGGTAAGACGGTCTTCTTAAAAGAACAGTGAAAAGAAATAGAGGAAAATAGAATAAGAAACACTAGAGATCTCTTCAAGAAAATTGAAGATATCAAGGTAACATTTCATGCACAGATGGGCACAATAATGGACAAAAATGCTAAGAACCAAAAGTAAAAAATGGTAAGGACCTAACAAAAGCAGAAGAGATTAGGATAAGGTGGCAAGAATACACAGAAGAACTATATACAAAAAGGTCTTAATGGCCCAGAGAATCACAATAGTGTGATCATTCAGCTAGAGCCACACATCCTGTAGTATAAAGTCAAGTGGGCCTGAGGAAGCATTACTAGGAACAAAGCTAACGGAGGTGACAGAATTCCAGTTGAGCGATTTAAAATCCTAAAAGATGTTACTATTAAAGTGTTACATTCAACATTTCAGCAAATTTGCAAAACTCAACAGTGGCTTCAGGACTGGAAAAAGTGAGCTGTCATCCCAATCCCAAACAAGTGCAACGCCAAAGAATGTTCAGAGTACCATACAATTGTGCTTATTTCACATGCAAGTAAGATTATGCTCTAAATTCTTCCAGCCAGGCTTCAGCAGGATGAGAACTAAGAAAGTTCAGGTGTACAAGTTAGGTTTCAAAGAGGCAGAGGAACCACAAATCAAATTGCCAACTTTTCTTGGATCATGAAGAAAGCATCCACTTCTGCTTCTGCTTCATTGAGTACAGTAAAGACTCTGACTGTGTGGATCACACCAAATTGTGGAAACTCCTTAAAGCAATGGGAATAACAGACAACCTTATCTGTCTCCTGAGAAACCTGTAAGCTGGTCAAGACACGATACATACAACCAACCATGGAACAATGGGCTGATTCAAAATTGGGAAAGCAGGGATTCCCTGTTGGTCCAGTGGGTGAGTGCACTGCCTTGCAGTGCAAGGGGCACTGGTTCGATCCTGGGCCTGGGATGATCCCATGTGCCGGGGAGCGGCTGCACCGATGTGTCCAATTACCGAGCTGGAACTCTGGAGCGCATGCGCCCAGAGCCGGTGCTCTGCAGCGAGAGAGGCCACTGCAATGGGAGGCCCACACAGGCCAAAGAACAAAGATAAATGATTGAAGGACCAATAGAAGTGGCCAAAAAAAAAAGAAAAATTGGAAAAGGAGTAAGGCAAGGTTGTATAGTGTCGCCCTGCTTATTTAACTCCTATGCAGTGTACATTATGTGAAATGCCAGGCTGGATGAAACATAAGCTGGATTCAGAATTGCTGGTGACAAAACCCTACTTGCAAAACGTGAAGAGGAACCAAAGAGCCTCTTGATGAAGGTGAAAAAGGAGAGTGGAAAAGCTGACTTAAAACTCAACATTCAAAAGAGTAGGATTGTGGCATCTGGTCCCATCACTTCATGGAAAATAGAAAGGAAAAAAGTGGACACAGTGACAGATTTTCTTTTTTAAACTCAACAGTGGCTTCAGGACTGGAAAAAGTGAGCTGTCATCCCAATCCCAAACAAGTGCAACGCCAAAGAATGTTCAGAGTACCATACAATTGTGCTTATTTCACATGCAAGTAAGATTATGCTCTAAATTCTTCCAGCCAGGCTTCAGCAGGATGAGAACTAAGAAAGTTCAGGTGTACAAGTTAGGTTTCAAAGAGGCAGAGGAACCACAAATCAAATTGCCAACTTTTCTTGGATCATGAAGAAAGCATCCACTTCTGCTTCTGCTTCATTGAGTACAGTAAAGACTCTGACTGTGTGGATCACACCAAATTGTGGAAACTCCTTAAAGCAATGGGAATAACAGACAACCTTATCTGTCTCCTGAGAAACCTGTAAGCTGGTCAAGACACGATACATACAACCAACCATGGAACAATGGGCTGATTCAAAATTGGGAAAGCAGGGATTCCCTGTTGGTCCAGTGGGTGAGTGCACTGCCTTGCAGTGCAAGGGGCACTGGTTCGATCCTGGGCCTGGGATGATCCCATGTGCCGGGGAGCGGCTGCACCGATGTGTCCAATTACCGAGCTGGAACTCTGGAGCGCATGCGCCCAGAGCCGGTGCTCTGCAGCGAGAGAGGCCACTGCAATGGGAGGCCCACACAGGCCAAAGAACAAAGATAAATGATTGAAGGACCAATAGAAGTGGCCAAAAAAAAAAGAAAAATTGGAAAAGGAGTAAGGCAAGGTTGTATAGTGTCGCCCTGCTTATTTAACTCCTATGCAGTGTACATTATGTGAAATGCCAGGCTGGATGAAACATAAGCTGGATTCAGAATTGCTGGTGACAAAACCCTACTTGCAAAACGTGAAGAGGAACCAAAGAGCCTCTTGATGAAGGTGAAAAAGGAGAGTGGAAAAGCTGACTTAAAACTCAACATTCAAAAGAGTAGGATTGTGGCATCTGGTCCCATCACTTCATGGAAAATAGAAAGGAAAAAAGTGGACACAGTGACAGATTTTCTTTTATTGGGTTCCAAAATCATGGCAGACAGTGACTGTAGCCATGAAATTAAAAGAGGCTTGTTCCTTGGAAGGAAAGATTTCAGAAACCTAGATAGCACATTAAAAAAGCAGAGCATCACTTTTCTGACAAAGATCCATATAATCAAAGCTATGTTTCCCCCAGTAGTATGCATGGATGTGACATTTGTACCATAAAGAAGCCTCATTAGGCCTGTCAAACTCTGAATGAATCACAGCAGCAGATGGGCTCTCGTAATATCTGGAAGTGTCTTCTCAAAAGCTTGCAGCCACCTAACAATTTAGTAACTTACAGAAGCAGGCCCTTCCATTTGGTAACAATAGAACTGCAACACATTCCTCCATCACTGGCTTTCCCGGTGGCTCATAGCCTGTCTTCCAATGCAGAAGCCACAAGAACCTCGTGTGTGATCCCTGCATTGGGAAGATTCCCTGGCGGAGTAAATGACAACCCAGTCCAGTATTTTTGCTGGGATAATTCCACTGACAGAGGATGCTGGCAGGCTACAGTCCAAAGGGACGCAAAGAGACCTGACTGAGAACAGGCCCACACTCACATCCTCCATTATTAATTTGTTGAATTCATGTCAATAACAATATGTCAATCTTCTGCTGGCAAATGTGGACTTTTAAAAATAAAATATCCTTTAGTTTTCAATTGATCTTGCCCTCCAGTTTCATGAATAGTTTTTCAAATAATCAATGACTTGAGTCATTTCCAAGGGAGCATAAAATTTCTCCAAGAAGCCACAAAAACTCAAGAAGGCTTTCAAGTGAATACAAGTCTAATCTTACAGATTTTCCCACAATACTATTAATGAATGGGCTTTTACAGATGTGCTAGCAAAAGCCAGTAATAGAATTTTCCATGTTCCTTCTCTCCATGCACTCCATTCCTCTGCTTTCAGATCTACTTCCTCTATTTCCTATCAGGGGTAAGATTTACACCCCTTCACATGCTTCAAAGAGGTCACCATGTCATACCATCAATGGGTAGCCAACCATTTGGGATCCAGTCTCATTGTATGCTTCCATTAACTCCTTTTACATGGGAAAAGAAAATTCTTTGTTGTTAGTCGCTCAGTCATGTCCAACCCTTTGCAAATCCATGGACTGTAGCCCACCTGGCTCCTCTGTCTGTGGAATTCTCCAGGCAAAAACACTGGAGTGGGTTGCTTCACTGTTGGGGGACTTAAAAACAAAACCCACAACACCAATTGGCACTCTCACAAATTTACTGTCAAATCAGACTCATAAGTCAGAGAACTTGTTTAGTAGGAAGTTTGATAATTCCAAGGATATAATGAGGCCATGGTGAAATGGGGAAAGATTAGGGTTGAGAAGTCTGGGTCCACTTGTGGCCATTGAAAGTGCCCAGTCCCACACTTTTAGATTTAGTTTCTAAGTAAAATGTTCATTACTTGACTTACACAGATGGGCTTTTCTTAACCACAAAACATCTCATTTTTATAGAGAGTGGCATAGCCAATGTGACACTTCCCTGGGGATCATGACCTTTAGTTTATGGGTTCCTCATTATTATAAGTAATTCTGGACAGCTATGACATTATGCAACATTTTATAGACAAGGAATCCAGTGTTACCAAAGATTATTTAGTGTATTCTACAGAATCCCTGAGTTAGCATGTTTACAGAAAGATTAGACCAAAACACCTGCCCTTTCCCACCCCCACCCCACCTGCCCCCAGGAGTTTCTCTTCACACCTGCCCCCATCAGAGGAGAGAACTGATAGAGATGCCAACCTTCCTCTTATTACGGTTGAACCTGCACCTTCCGTACAGAAGTCTATGTGCTTCCTTCACAGAAGCAATGCTTTTAAACCCACTTTGATTCCACCCAATAAATTCCTCTTCAATCCCTGTCCTCATCTATACTCCTACTGTGACTGCTACAGTTAAGGCTTCCATGAATTCACACCTGGACTAAGGCATTAAAAACTAGCTTACTTCTTAAACTCAACATCTTCAATCTTTTCTTCACTGTACAGCAATTCTGATTATTCTAAAATGACAATTTGATTGTTGATCCCAATCAACAATGATGTTCAAGATCATTTAATCTCTACCCATTTCAAGAATACAAAGCTTCATGGATGTTATTTCTTCTCCAAGATGTATTTAATGACCACCTCTACAGAAGACTCTTTGCTGGGGCTTCCCTGGTGGTCCTGTGGGTAAGGACACCGCCTTGCAGTGCAAGGGGCGCCGGTTCGATCCCTGGCCTGGGAAGATCCCATGTGCCGTGGAGCAGCTGGACCGATGTGTCCAGTTACCGAGCCGGAGCTCTGCAGCGCATGCACCCAGAGCCGGTGCTCTGCGACAACAGATGCCACCGTGATGGGAGGCCCACACGGGCCAAAGAACAAAGATGGATGAAAATAGATAAGTGAAAGACCAATAGAAGTGGCCCACCCACCCCCCTCTCCCCCCCACCCCCCCCCCCAAAAGAAAAGAAACACATGATCTTAAAAAAAAAAAAAAAGACTCTTTGCTGTTGTTGTTGTTGTTGTTGTTGTTTTTAATATGCTTCATTATTTCATACATTCAGTTCTTCAAATATTTTGTTCTGCCTTTAGTCATAAAATAAACTTTTATCTACCAACCATGACTCACTTGGCAAAACTACATTCCTGGTTTCATGCATGTCTCCACTAATTCTAAACTGCTTTCATGCACCTGAATGCAGTTGGAGAAAAACACAGCTGAATCATGGCTGATAATCTCTTTAAAACTATGACCTTGAAAATCAAGTGTACCCTTAGTACTGCCGACTAATGCCATTTTTCTTCCATATGCCCTCACTTTGTTTCTCTCATATAAGATTTAGTTTATGAATTCTTATTTCAAATCTCTCACATGTCTTCTTCCCCAATTTCATTGCAGGCTGATGATATGGTTTCTTATGTCACTGAAAAACTTAAACCCACTTTGATTCCACCCAATAAATTCCTCTTCAATCCCTGTCCTCATCTATACTCCTACTGTGACTGCTACAGTTAAGGCTTCCATGAATTCACACCTGGACTAAGGCATTAAAAACTAGCTTACTTCTTAAACTCAACATCTTCAATCTTTTCTTCACTGTACAGCAATTCTGATTATTCTAAAATGACAATTTGATTGTTGATCCCAATCAACAATGATGTTCAAGATCATTTAATCTCTACCCATTTCAAGAATACAAAGCTTCATGGATGTTATTTCTTCTCCAAGATGTATTTAATGACCACCTCTACAGAAGACTCTTTGCTGGGGCTTCCCTGGTGGTCCTGTGGGTAAGGACACCGCCTTGCAGTGCAAGGGGCGCCGGTTCGATCCCTGGCCTGGGAAGATCCCATGTGCCGTGGAGCAGCTGGACCGATGTGTCCAGTTACCGAGCCGGAGCTCTGCAGCGCATGCACCCAGAGCCGGTGCTCTGCGACAACAGATGCCACCGTGATGGGAGGCCCACACGGGCCAAAGAACAAAGATGGATGAAAATAGATAAGTGAAAGACCAATAGAAGTGGCCCACCTGCCCCCTCTCCCCCCCAACCCCACCCCCAAAAGAAAAGAAACACATGATCTTAAAAAAAAAAAAAAAGACTCTTTGCTGTTGTTGTTGTTGTTGTTGTTGTTTTTAATATGCTTCATTATTTCATACATTCAGTTCTTCAAATATTTTGTTCTGCCTTTAGTCATAAAATAAACTTTTATCTACCAACCATGACTCACTTGGCAAAACTACATTCCTGGTTTCATGCATGTCTCCACTAATTCTAAACTGCTTTCATGCACCTGAATGCAGTTGGAGAAAAACACAGCTGAATCATGGCTGATAATCTCTTTAAAACTATGACCTTGAAAATCAAGTGTACCCTTAGTACTGCCGACTAATGCCATTTTTCTTCCATATGCCCTCACTTTGTTTCTCTCATATAAGATTTAGTTTATGAATTCTTATTTCAAATCTCTCACATGTCTTCTTCCCCAATTTCATTGCAGGCTGATGATATGGTTTCTTATGTCACTGAAAAACTTAAAACAATCTCAAGGACAAGTGCATAGGCTTCCACTGCCACATTTATTTAATACCAGTGTCTTAGCATACTCGTCTTGCATATTACCACAGAGAAACTTTTTAAAACCTTGTTGCTATTCACACATTGAGCCAGATGATGCTCAGTTGTATAGGGCCAGAGGGAGAGTGGGAGCTGACTGTGCACTACAGGATGTTTAGGCATGCCTGGCATCTCATACTTTAGGTGAAGGGGTTCCTCCTTGCCCATTCAACAACTATGACAATCAAAAATATCTCCAGGGCTTCCCTGATGGTCCAGTGGGTAAGGACACCGCCTTGCAGTGCAAGGGGCACTGGTTCAATGCCTGGCCTGGGAAGACTCCATGTGCCACGGAGTGGCTGGACCAATGTGTCCAACTACCGAGCCGGAGCTCTGGAGTACATGTGCCCAGAGCCGGGGCTCCGCAACTAGAGAGGCCACCGCAATGGGAGGCCCACACAGGCCAAAGAACAAAAAAGATAAGTGAATGAAAGATCAATAGAAGTGGCCAAAAAAACTCAAAATATTTCCAAACATTCACAATTTTTGCAAAATCCCCCCCTATTGAAAATTCTTGCCAGAAAGGAAATATTCATACCAACCACTGAGGCCAACCTCTTTGCTTATTCATGAACTCTCTCTGGCTATGCAAGGACTCCTTTCAAAAAATGTTTCTCTCTTACAGAATCAAGCTATTTCCTCTTTAATGGGTCATTTAACAATCATACATGTTAGTTATCCCAGCTTAGCAAACAAAAGCTAACAATCAACTAAAACCATATACATATCACATTTTCTTTGCCAGATACCTGAGAGAGCCTAACTCCTCTTTTTACCAAAACTTAAAAGAATAATTTATACTCATTGTCTTCATGGCTGCTCATTTCATTCTCTCTTAAATCTCCTCCATACTAGTTTTGGCCCCAGCATAAAAATTAAATGTCTCTTCTGCTGGTCATGGTTCCTTCTCTCTTTCCCTCACCTTACCTGATCTGTCAGCAGTGTTTGAGAACTACCTTCTTTTTCATTTAGCCTCTCTATTTTCCTATGATTTCTCTAGACTTTTTCTTTTTGTAAGAATTCTCTCAAGCCTTTCACTGGTTTCTCCTCCTTTCCTAGACTTCTTAGTGTGGGTAGGATCTAAGTCTCAGCACCTGATATTTTTTTCCCCTTTATCTTTCTTTGTACTTGCTTCCTTGGTGATCTCATTGCATCTCATGGTTTTAGGCACAATCTAAATGCTAATGACTCCCAAATTTGTATTTCTATGCCCTATTTCTATCCAGAATTCCACACTCATAAAATCAATTACAATTTTTTATACTTGAATGTTGTGACTATAATGGGTCTATTTTTCCTTAATCCATTCTTCACTCTCCCCTCTTTAGTTCACAGCACACAGGACCTGACCTTTGGAGGCTGTTTGCATTAGGAATTCCTGAAACCTGCTTCCAGGTGGGATCAAACCATGGGAGACACGCATAGAAAGATGAAACACAGGAGACAGGAAGGATCTAATTACTCTCTCAATTCCTCTCTGACTTACTGTCATCTCTTCTAACAGCTGCTTTTCTTCCATGGTGCCAGCTCCCACTCTGGCTCTAGTTTCCCTCAGCAAGCCCTCCCCCCAGCTCCAGCAATGTGGTCTCCTCCGTCCTGCCATACAAGTGGTAGCTCCTTCCTGTTGCTCCTGATTCTAAGTTGCCACACTGTCTCCTGACTGACTGTTTAAAAGCTATTTGTACCACCAATTATGTACACTATTTCTCTTTGTTTTCAATTCTCAGTTATTTTCCTTTCTTGGTTGGGCTCTCACTACTTCAGATATTTAACAGACATGTCAGAATAAACATTCCTCATATTGCTGACCTTCATTTCCCTAGCCTAGTCATACCTGCTGATGGCTCTCCATCAAATCTAACAACTTGGTATTACTCAAGGTGAACTATTAGAACAAATAACTCTAAGTTTTATTTTTACCATAGAAGGAACACTTGAAAATGGCCTGTGTGACTTCCATCCACGTTTTACTGGCCAGAACAGGCTCACTGACCCTGAACAGAACTGCATGTGTCACTGTCTTTCCATGCTATGTTTACCCAAGCCAGATGCCGGAGACAATCTTTCTACTTAACACACCACCTTCCTAGTCACCACTTGTGATTCTGCCACCTGTGTAAATAGCTTTGCCTTCCGTCTAATGATCACTTGGGTCAGTGCTAAAGAAACTGGTTTCTCCTCCTTTCCTAGACTTCTTAGTGTGGGTAGGATCTAAGTCTCAGCACCTGATATTTTTTTCCCCTTTATCTTTCTTTGTACTTGCTTCCTTGGTGATCTCATTGCATCTCATGGTTTTAGGCACAATCTAAATGCTAATGACTCCCAAATTTGTATTTCTATGCCCTATTTCTATCCAGAATTCCACACTCATAAAATCAATTACAATTTTTTATACTTGAATGTTGTGACTATAATGGGTCTATTTTTCCTTAATCCATTCTTCACTCTCCCCTCTTTAGTTCACAGCACACAGGACCTGACCTTTGGAGGCTGTTTGCATTAGGAATTCCTGAAACCTGCTTCCAGGTGGGATCAAACCATGGGAGACACGCATAGAAAGATGAAACACAGGAGACAGGAAGGATCTAATTACTCTCTCAATTCCTCTCTGACTTACTGTCATCTCTTCTAACAGCTGCTTTTCTTCCATGGTGCCAGCTCCCACTCTGGCTCTAGTTTCCCTCAGCAAGCCCTCCCCCCAGCTCCAGCAATGTGGTCTCCTCCGTCCTGCCATACAAGTGGTAGCTCCTTCCTGTTGCTCCTGATTCTAAGTTGCCACACTGTCTCCTGACTGACTGTTTAAAAGCTATTTGTACCACCAATTATGTACACTATTTCTCTTTGTTTTCAATTCTCAGTTATTTTCCTTTCTTGGTTGGGCTCTCACTACTTCAGATATTTAACAGACATGTCAGAATAAACATTCCTCATATTGCTGACCTTCATTTCCCTAGCCTAGTCATACCTGCTGATGGCTCTCCATCAAATCTAACAACTTGGTATTACTCAAGGTGAACTATTAGAACAAATAACTCTAAGTTTTATTTTTACCATAGAAGGAACACTTGAAAATGGCCTGTGTGACTTCCATCCACGTTTTACTGGCCAGAACAGGCTCACTGACCCTGAACAGAACTGCATGTGTCACTGTCTTTCCATGCTATGTTTACCCAAGCCAGATGCCGGAGACAATCTTTCTACTTAACACACCACCTTCCTAGTCACCACTTGTGATTCTGCCACCTGTGTAAATAGCTTTGCCTTCCGTCTAATGATCACTTGGGTCAGTGCTAAAGACTTTAACTTTACTTCCTTAGCTGCAGGGTCAAACTTCTCTGATCCACTGTTTAAATGCTGGAATATTACACTATCATCATATCAATCCCCTTCTTTAAAAAGGCAATAGCTGCTATTGCCCCCACCCAAAACTCAAACTTCTTTAACTGTGACATTTTATATGAACTAGCTTCTTTTCTATTCCATGTCCTTATTTTCTTCTTTCACTTGCTACTGTAGCCCCTGGTTCACACAGCTTAAACTTACTTAGTCTAGCTTGTATTTACACCCTTACTGATTAAGTACATGTTGTTTGCTGTGTTCTCTCAAAGTTTTTCATATTTTAAGCTTAATCAGACACCTTTTAAAATTAGCAGACTTATGTTTTATTTACTTACACTACCTTTCATCTATATTCACTTGAAACACTATGCTCTTTGAAGACATGCTTTGTTCAAAGCTATATAAATAAAGCCTAGGAAAAGAATATGTAAAACTAGTAACTTTGCTTTCATTAACTCTATGTATATATCAATTGAAAATGTTTCAATTGTAAGATTGAAACTACATCTACCATTTTTCTTACATGATTATTATATAGTATATTATTTTCTACTTCTAATACTCTTATTATTAAAAAAAAATCATGAAATAACTTAAGAGAATGAGAAGCTGCTGTCCTTTTTATTTAGTAGATTAGCTTAGAAAGCAAAATTATTCACCGAGCATGAACTTTGGTTCAAATATATTTTTTCTAAATCATGTTCTTAAACATACAACATACACACATGCCATCATTTGAATTTATGTTCTACATTAAATGAAACCAACATTATTTTTTTTAACTGCATAACTAAATATCTCTATTTTCCAAAAATGCATAGGTAATTACATTGGTATGAAATGGCATGTTGCAATATTTGAAACTAACTTGGCAAAAACAGAAAAGGAATACATGAAACAAATATGACAAAACTATATTAAACATAGTATAATAAACACGGTAGATGTTGAATTTGAGTCATAGTCAGATGTAGCTTAATAAATTTAGTATTTGTATGAGTACATTATAATAAAACAAAAACAGAAATATATACAACTTTTATTTTTTAGGTGTTTGTATAGTCTCTATATACATTTCCTACAGTACTATATTTGATCAGAATCAAAGATTTTGACATTTGATGAAATAAGATTAAGTCTAGAATCTCATGGGGAGTTAATTCAAGGCAGCAACAATTTTTTACACAGATGTTAAAGAGTAATAACCCTGAGTGATGTGTTTATATTATTAATTGCACAATATATATTCTTATATGTTATCCTTAATGTTGGTATTAAGCTTATGCAAGTACAACTGCACCATATTTCAGGATCTATAACTTGAATTGTGTGTATGTATACATACCTATAAACCATATGATTATAAAGGATCAGTGTATATTGATGACTTATGGATTATTCACCTAAAATTTTATTTTTGTTTTTACATCTCCCTCCACCATAATCAATTGATATTATACAAATAAAAGTTTTAAAATATAGTATTAAAGTCAATTTTAATGTATGTATGCATAAATATTAATAATCAGATAGTTCTAAACATTACCAAAATTAAATATATCTAGTAACAAAAGACAGTCAACTTGAATTCTCTGGACCTAGTTATTTTCATTTTTTTAAAAATAGGTTTAGGACTCATAATTTTATCTTTTTAGCTATGTAATATGAGGAATTGGCCTCAGGAAACCCTTGTTTATAAATAATTTGTTCCAATCCATCTTTTGGGGCCTAATATAGTGTGGGTTTTGTTATTTCCTGCACTAACAGTTATTTAGATAGTAAAATGCCAGGTAAAATATAAAATTTTGCCCATACAAAAAAATAATTGATACCTTAATGTTGCAATGCATAGCAAGTTATTTAATTGCATTTTATTTCTATTAAGTAACATTTGATTAAAAATATAACTTATGAGACAGTAATAGAGCAAATGCATGTGAACAACGTCTCATTTAAAAAGAGAAACAGTATCAATTTTGCCCTTATTTTCATTCATTATCTGCCATACAGATGCAGTTATGCTTTTGCATTTTGTGTTTAGAATTCCCTTGGTTTCTTAATAGATAGCATGTGGTTAGCAGTCTGTTTTGGGGTGGAGACAGTCTGTATTTGGATCTTGCTTTTTTATTTCCCCGGTCCCTTTTGAGCCTATTACTAATCTCTATCCCTGGTTCCTTTCTGGAAATTCAAGCAATTTTGGAAGGAGCTGGAAGAAGTGAAATGATTATATATAGTGTTTTCAGAGTATAAATTTCTCCCATAACCTCTTCAGCAAAATGAAAAGTCTTTTGTTGTAAGGGACATTGAACTAGAAAATAACTAAGTGAGATCAGCACTGTATACCATGTCACACAAAGGAAGATCACAGGTGAACTAACTCATTCTATTAACATCATCTCAGGAAAAGATTATCTTAGATTAATAGGTATGGCTGATACACTGAGGGCCATGGAAATAAAACCACTTGCATGACTGCTTATTCAATAGGTTACATTTAAAGATCAGCACCTGATCGAGTAACAGGCACGAGTTTTCCACAAATGGAGTCTCAAACATGAAACTGAAAGACAGGTGAATAAGATCCTCCTGGTATTTTCAATTAAAGAAAAATATATCAAACCCCAAACCATCAGAAAAATGAAAGTGTAAGTTATAAAGGTCCCCGTTTTGTCTTATCCACAAACTATTTGAGAGACCATATCTGCAAAACTAGGAAAAAGCTTGGAAGTGTGAAAAGTCCTATTGCAAGTATTTTTAGCAAAACACTATTAGGGATGACTTTGGAAGAAGTGAGAGAAGGTAAATCACCATTATGGGTAAAACCTGACAGAGATCAGATTTGTTACAGCTGTCGTCTTTTTCAACAGCATCCAGTCAACAAACCAATTTCCATGAGATTTATGGATCATGCCATTTACCTAATTATTGCTTTTCATCCTAAAACAGGTCATCTGTTTCTCCCATCCCATCCAGGCAATATTCACTCAAAGGTCTATCCACTTCAATACTCGGTACCACTTGCTACTAGGTAATTTTTTTTCTGAAAGCAGTTTTTTTTTTTTCTTTTTAAATGATAATCATGCTTCTTTACATTAACTGGAAGATAAATCTAGATGGTTCAACATCCATTTAATATGAGCTCTGAACACAAAGAATGTGTAGCACTGCAAATGCTAAACAAACAAAAGAAAAATCTCCTACATTTTATAAATACATTTATAAGTAACAAAGTAAAAGTTTTTCCTGGGTGCTACTACACTTATGTTAACACACCCTAGTGATACTTTGTAAATAAATAGAAAGATTAACAAGGAGAAGAAAAAAGTTACCTAGACAGAAAAAAATACTAATATCAGATCTTTTATCAGCAACATTAGATACCAGTTGACAATAAAACAGCATCTTTATAGGCAAAGAGCTCTCCTATACTAGAATTCTATAAGGAAGCAAAACAATAATGTATTTAGCTAACAAAAGTATTTTCATAAATATTAAAAATAATCAGTTAATTCCCATACTCCTCTTCTGAAAAAAAGTTCCCTGAGATATTCTTTAGCAAAATGAAAATTTGAGATATAAAAATTTATGTGTCATGTAAGCAACAGAACTTATCCCAAAGTAAAAAGAATAAATTCTATGCGGACCACTGCGTGGTAGACTGAAAGAGTATGTCAGAATTAGACTTTCTCTTAACAAGAAATCATTTCACAAATTGTATGATGAAGGATCCAGATAATCTTAAAGATCTTATAGCTGTATTATACACTCCACCATTAAGAACACAAGGAAACCAAGAAACATGGAGAAAAGCTATGAATAAATTTGTATTGGAAATTATCTTATTGGTTCTGGTAAAGTCGTCCAGTTTAGTTTACCAGGTGTCCCTCATATACTCTCCTGAATTGCCATCCCCATGTGATGTGTGATTGACCATCTGCTGCCTTTCCAATGAATGTTAATTCAGTCAGATTAGTATTTACACCATCTGTAAGCCTGAGAACCTCTTCCTATTCATCAGCACATTGAATAAAACTTAATCTCAAGTTTGTGGTTAATACCTTTTGAATAAACGGACAAACTTTTTCCACTTCAATACTCGGTACCACTTGCTACTAGGTAATTTTTTTCTGAAAGCAGTTTTTTTTTTTTCTTTTTAAATGATAATCATGCTTCTTTACATTAACTGGAAGATAAATCTAGATGGTTCAACATCCATTTAATATGAGCTCTGAACACAAAGAATGTGTAGCACTGCAAATGCTAAACAAACAAAAGAAAAATCTCCTACATTTTATAAATACATTTATAAGTAACAAAGTAAAAGTTTTTCCTGGGTGCTACTACACTTATGTTAACACACCCTAGTGATACTTTGTAAATAAATAGAAAGATTAACAAGGAGAAGAAAAAAGTTACCTAGACAGAAAAAAATACTAATATCAGATCTTTTATCAGCAACATTAGATACCAGTTGACAATAAAACAGCATCTTTATAGGCAAAGAGCTCTCCTATACTAGAATTCTATAAGGAAGCAAAACAATAATGTATTTAGCTAACAAAAGTATTTTCATAAATATTAAAAATAATCAGTTAATTCCCATACTCCTCTTCTGAAAAAAAGTTCCCTGAGATATTCTTTAGCAAAATGAAAATTTGAGATATAAAAATTTATGTGTCATGTAAGCAACAGAACTTATCCCAAAGTAAAAAGAATAAATTCTATGCGGACCACTGCGTGGTAGACTGAAAGAGTATGTCAGAATTAGACTTTCTCTTAACAAGAAATCATTTCACAAATTGTATGATGAAGGATCCAGATAATCTTAAAGATCTTATAGCTGTATTATACACTCCACCATTAAGAACACAAGGAAACCAAGAAACATGGAGAAAAGCTATGAATAAATTTGTATTGGAAATTATCTTATTGGTTCTGGTAAAGTCGTCCAGTTTAGTTTACCAGGTGTCCCTCATATACTCTCCTGAATTGCCATCCCCATGTGATGTGTGATTGACCATCTGCTGCCTTTCCAATGAATGTTAATTCAGTCAGATTAGTATTTACACCATCTGTAAGCCTGAGAACCTCTTCCTATTCATCAGCACATTGAATAAAACTTAATCTCAAGTTTGTGGTTAATACCTTTTGAATAAACGGACAAACTTTTTCAGTTTCTTTTTCACATGTTAGCTCTGAATGGGAGTTGTCAGTATGAACAGGGGAGTGGAAAAAAGCGGCTCATAGACGCAAGCACTTGTTAAACCTAATGAAAGAGTTTGAAGGTGACTCTGGTCTTCAGCCTGACTCCACCTGCCAGCGGAAGGAAGAGACGCCAAGTAGCGGCAAGTCAGAGTCTGCGGCCTCCTGTCCACCCACCTGGAGCTGGTGCTTGAGCACCAGCACCGCCAGACTGGCCCCCATCCCCCCATGAGGGCATGAATGGCCTCTCCTCGGTGGCCACCCACTCCTGACACTGTTGGCCCCACTCTGGCCTCCTCGTCCTCCCCTCGCCTTTTCCAGCCAGGCTCTGTGCCTGTCCTTGTAAGGTCACAGTCTTACCTGGGCAGAAGCTGTTGATGCGGTTCACCAGGAGATGCAGGACTTCAGAGCAGCGTCAGCACAAGAAGGTGTGCCAAGTGCCCAGGTGCGGGGCCAGTAGAGCCTAGAGCTAAGAGGCCACTCTTGCAGGCGCCTGGCAAGGAGGCCACAGTCAATACAACTTAAATCTCTGGAGCAAACTTTCCAAATTAAATAAAGTGCAAATCCGTTGTGGAGAGGTTAGGCGGAGACTTTTCTCTCTTTCATGCCCTGGGGAGCCTATTTGTCTGTTTCCTTCCCAGCTTTGTCTCCAAAGCTCTGCGCAGCATTGGGATCCGCAAGTCCGCTGCCTCCCTGAGTCTGGGCTGCACCAAGAGTCCAAGTGAGCCCAGCCACCTTCGGCTCACCCCGCCAGGTTCTTGCCGAGGCTGTGAAAGACAAGGACCGAGGTCTAGTTTAGTGGGCTTAAGTCCTGCATCTCCATGCCCTAGGTGGCTGTGATATTTCTGGTCACACCACGTGGCCCACAGGAGACTGGGCAGCTAGTGCCTGCTGACTGACCGGCTGCCCAGCGACGTTGCCCCGACCCTGGGAGCAGCCTCTCAAAAGTCAGGGTCTGTTTTCAATTGGATTGATTTCCAAGATTTTAACAGGGGAAAACCTAGAGAGGTCTTCGAGGGCGAGGAATTGAAATGCAAGAGGAGTTGCCAGTAGCTACTCCTTGACCAGTCCGAGGAACTGCACTTGGCCTTTGTCTTCTAGGTGCCATTTCAGCTTGAACACCAAAGTTTCCAGGGCTTGGGAGTCAGGCGCCTGAGAGCAAGGCACCCTTGCCTGATCCTGTGCTCTGACTCGCATCAAGCGATGGTTGTTTGCTTCTCCCGTAACAGCTTCTGGTAGAAGCTAAGAGTCTTTGAGAAGGCTTTTAATCCCTAGCAGCTGCTGGGGAGCGAGAGGACAGCCCAGGATGCCCGGCCCTCGTGCACAGGAACGCTGCTTTGGGGAAGCAGGTGAGTCCTGGAGACTGGAGGCGGGGCTGGGGTGGAGACTAGTGACGTCTTGCACGGAGGGGGTGGAGCCCCTCCTCTCCATGTGAGGGCCAAAGCAGAACTGCACCCAGGCAGTCGTCCCAGGAAACTGGAAAGAAGCAGGTTCCATTAACCCCCTGAAAAAAGTGAGGTCAACAACTGGGATAACCAGAGGACCGACACCTTTACTAACTTCCTCCCAGAGCGCTGGGCCACATCAGCCGCGCAGGAAGAGAGGTGGGCGGAGCGGGGTGGGGCACGCCCACTGCGGGGGCGTGTCCTGGCCACGGAGGGCCTGCCTTTCTGGAGATTTCTGCCGGCACCGCGACGGGGGTGGGAGGAGGACTCTCCCCCAGTGGCGCAGACCCTGGCGGAGGCACGAAGACCACCCGCTTTGGAGCCCGCCCTGCACTGTGTCTGAAGCCCTGCTGCCTGCTTGGGGTTTCCGTCTAGGGCACTGAAAACCGCGGGAGCTTTCATTCGTCCACCTGTGCTCCAAGGAAGCGGCACAAAGCCCCAGGCTGCAGGTGAGCCAAGGGCCCCTCAGTGCTGCTTCATTATGTCCAGCTTTTATGACAGGTCCCAGCTCCAGAACTTGTATCTTTAGAAGCGTGGATGCTGCATCTTCCCAGGAAGATGCACAAGCAGGCTGGAGGGCAAGTGCTTGCCCCCCCCGGGATGCTGGACGTCCTGGTGCTTCCCTCTTTTCAATTGGATTGATTTCCAAGATTTTAACAGGGAAAACCTAGAGAGGTCTTCGAGGCGAGGAATTGAAATGCAAGAGGAGTTGCCAGTAGCTACTCCTTGACCAGTCCGAGGAACTGCACTTGGCCTTTGTTTTCTAGGTGCCATTTCAGCTTGAACACCAAAGTTTCCAGGGCTTGGGAGTCAGGCGCCTGAGAGCAAGGCACCCTTGCCTGATCCTGTGCTCTGACTCGCATCAAGCGATGGTTGTTTGCTTCTCCCGTAACAGCTTCTGGTAGAAGCTAAGAGTCTTTGAGAAGGCTTTTAATCCCTAGCAGCTGCTGGGGAGCGAGAGGACAGCCCAGGATGCCCGGCCCTCGTGCACAGGAACGCTGCTTTGGGAAGCAGGTGAGTCCTGGAGACTGGAGGCGGGGCTGGGGTGGAGACTAGTGACGTCTTGCACGGAGGGGGTGGAGCCCCTCCTCTCCATGTGAGGGCCAAAGCAGAACTGCACCCAGGCAGTCGTCCCAGGAAACTGGAAAGAAGCAGGTTCCATTAACCCCCTGAAAAAAGTGAGGTCAACAACTGGGATAACCAGAGGACCGACACCTTTACTAACTTCCTCCCAGAGCGCTGGGCCACATCAGCCGCGCAGGAAGAGAGGTGGGCGGAGCGGGGTGGGGCACGCCCACTGCGGGGGCGTGTCCTGGCCACGGAGGGCCTGCCTTTCTGGAGATTTCTGCCGGCACCGCGACGGGGGTGGGAGGAGGACTCTCCCCCTGGGGCGCAGACCCTGGCGGAGGCACGAAGACCACCCGCTTTGGAGCCCGCCCTGCACTGTGTCTGAAGCCCTGCTGCCTGCTTGGGGTTTCCGTCTAGGGCACTGAAAACCGCGGGAGCTTTCATTCGTCCACCTGTGCTCCAAGGAAGCGGCACAAAGCCCCAGGCTGCAGGTGAGCCAAGGGCCCCTCAGTGCTGCTTCATTATGTCCAGCTTTTATGACAGGTCCCAGCTCCAGAACTTGTATCTTTAGAAGAGCGTGGATGCTGCATCTTCCCAGGAAGATGCACAAGCAGGGCTGGAGGGCAAGTGCTTGCGTCCTGAACCTCCACCCCTCTCCCCGAATGCTGTGGAGACAGTCCTGGTGCTTCCCTCAAATGGTGAGGGCCGTGGAAGCCTAGGGAACAGGACCTGCTCACTTCAGGAGGGGAGAGGACAGCCTTGCCTGTCCAACTGCTCCCACCTTAGGAGCTTGGGATGCTGGGGCAGGCTGGGAGCTCAGTGAGCTGGCTCAAGTGTGCCAGTGGTTGTCAGAGGTGACCCTGAGGTTCCTGCAGCAGGAGGGCGAGCCACAGGGAAGGGATGCAGGGCAGAGGGCAGGGGCCAGTGAGGGATAGACCCCTGCCCAGCGAGGTGTGGGATGGAAGCAGGCACTCCAGCAGAAACCACTTCCTGTTAATGAGGGGCAAGGTGGGCTTTGGGCCCCTGAATTAGCCACACCCACAGGAGCGTTATCCTGACAGCCCAGCATGTGCGTGTTCATTTTGGGGAAGCCTAATTACATTTGAGTCCAGCCAGCGTTTCTCCCAATCTCTTCATGCTGCAACAGCAGACGTTGTTTTATTGAGAGCATCTATTTCTGAGCGGTTTTGCAAAATTAAAAGCACAGGTGGATTTTTTTAACATTTGAAAAGAAAGATTATGGTGTAAAATTGGACTTCTTTATTAAGTTGCTTCCATCTTATCTATTAACCTTCTTAAGTCTTTTGTGCTGACTTTGGTAGTAGCTAGTTTGACCACTTTCATCTGGTGAAAATTATAGCTCTTTTATTTCTCCAAATATTTAAGATCTGATTCTTCCTTACTGCCATAAATTCCAGTATGTGAAAGCCATCCCTCTTAAGTGGCATTCACTTAAACCTCGCTTTAACCTAGTTTCTTATCTGTAGTAAAGCACAGTAACTGTAGGATTTTTATGATGTTTAAATAGTGCTAAAATATATGAATTATTGTATACTTTTTTTTTTTTAACCTAAATCACTGGAAGTGCTTGAAATCAGTGGATTTTAAATGTCTTAATGTAATATACATTTGGGAACTTCCCTGGTGATTCAGTTTGTAAAGAATCAGCCTGCATGCATGACACCTGGGTTTGATCCCTGAGTTGGGAAGATCCCTGGAGAGAAATGATAAATTATCAGAGGACCAGAACTTGTATCTTTAGAAGGCGTGGATGCTGCATCTTCCCAGGAAGATGCACAAGCAGCTGGAGGGCAAGTGCTTGCGTCCTGAACCTCCACCCTCTCCCGAATGCTGTGGAGACAGTCCTGGTGCTTCCCTCAAATGGTGAGGGCCGTGGAAGCCTAGGGAACAGGACCTGCTCACTTCAGGAGGGGAGAGGACAGCCTTGCCTGTCCAACTGCTCCCACCTTAGGAGCTTGGGATGCTGGGGCAGGCTGGGAGCTCAGTGAGCTGGCTCAAGTGTGCCAGTGGTTGTCAGAGGTGACCCTGAGGTTCCTGCAGCAGGAGGGCGAGCCACAGGGAAGGGATGCAGGGCAGAGGGCAGGGGCCAGTGAGGGATAGACCCCTGCCCAGCGAGGTGTGGGATGGAAGCAGGCACTCCAGCAGAAACCACTTCCTGTTAATGAGGGGCAAGGTGGGCTTTGGGCCCCTGAATTAGCCACACCCACAGGAGCGTTATCCTGACAGCCCAGCATGTGCGTGTTCATTTTGGGGAAGCCTAATTACATTTGAGTCCAGCCAGCGTTTCTCCCAATCTCTTCATGCTGCAACAGCAGACGTTGTTTTATTGAGAGCATCTATTTCTGAGCGGTTTTGCAAAATTAAAAGCACAGGTGGATTTTTTTTTTTTAACATTTGAAAAGAAAGATTATGGTGTAAAATTGGACTTCTTTATTAAGTTGCTTCCATCTTATCTATTAACCTTCTTAAGTCTTTTGTGCTGACTTTGGTAGTAGCTAGTTTGACCACTTTCATCTGGTGAAAATTATAGCTCTTTTATTTCTCCAAATATTTAAGATCTGATTCTTCCTTACTGCCATAAATTCCAGTATGTGAAAGCCATCCCTCTTAAGTGGCATTCACTTAAACCTCGCTTTAACCTAGTTTCTTATCTGTAGTAAAGCACAGTAACTGTAGGATTTTTATGATGTTTAAATAGTGCTAAAATATATGAATTATTGTATACTTTTTTTTTTTTAACCTAAATCACTGGAAGTGCTTGAAATCAGTGGATTTTAAATGTCTTAATGTAATATACATTTGGGAACTTCCCTGGTGATTCAGTTTGTAAAGAATCAGCCTGCATGCATGACACCTGGGTTTGATCCCTGAGTTGGGAAGATCCCCTGGAGAGGGAAATGATGACCCACCCCAGTATACTGGCCTGGGAAATCCCATGGACAGAGCAGCCTGGTGGGCTACAGTCCATGCACATGCCAGACAGAGCCAATACAACTGAACCACAAATGTACACTTATTTTATATATATAGGTTGTGGTGAAAAGGTATTTTTACCTTAAATATAATTCCTAGCAAATAGGAAGATAAAAATGATCATGATCCTAATTTTGGACATAATACTAGTGGTAATATCTCTAAAGAGAGATATTTTAAAATGATTGCTCTAATAATGGAGCTTCCCAGGTGGCATTACTGGTAATCTGCCAGCCAACCCAGTAGACTTTCTAGATGCAGGTTTAATCTTTGGCTTGGGAAGATCCCCTAGAAGAGAAAATGGCAACCCACTCCAGTATTCTTGCCTGGAAAAGTCCACAGACAGAGAAGGCTGGCACACTATGGTCTATGGACTTGCAAAGAGGGACACGAGTAAGGGATTAAACACACACACTCTAATACAAAAGTCGTTGAATATGTATGCATGTGATTCCTATGAGATAGTTTATTAGGTCAGACTTTCTGGTGCCAAAAGGGCCTTGATTTGTGAAAGATTTGTGGGGAAAATTCCTGTTACTCATTGAGGTAACAGATGTCAGTGTTGGGAGTCTTCAGACAGCATGCATTCTTAGCCTTGTGAAGAGAGGGAGAAGCAACGACTGAGACAGTTTCTTTCAGCCTACAGCACAGATTTAGTTAATCTTGGGTAGAGTAATGAGGATTCCTCAATTTAAAGCCTTCTGCAAGAACAATCCTGCATTTCTTAGAATGTTTCTTAAACTAGTACCCTCACAATTGGCCAGGAGCAACCTGAGGAAAGGTGGCCTCAGTGCAGAGAAGGTCATTCAAATCAGGTGGGCAGCAGGCTGCCTGTGGTCTGAGTTGCCTGAAGCAGATCTAAGTGGCTACACATAAACTGAATATTTGCATATGCAAAAGGGAAACCAGAAAACAAACCAGTGAAATGACCATCTTTGGTGACTTCTTAGGTGGCCCAGTGGTAAAGAATCCACCTGCCAGCACAGGAGATGCAAGAGATGTGGGTTTGATCCCAGGATTGGGAAGTTCCTGTGGAATAGGAAATGGCAACCCACTCTAGTATTCTTGCCTGGAGTATTCCATGGACAGAGGAGCGTGGAGGGCTACAATCCACAGGGTCACAAGGAGTCGGACACAACTGAGTATAAAGTGCCCATTAACTGATATGAGTGTTAGGTTTCATACTTTCCTAAAGATTTAACTATTATATGTGCACACATGTATGTGTATATATGCAAATTTTCTCTATAAGAATTATCTGATAAAATTAACATGCTATTTTATATAATCCTGATTTTCTCTTTAAAAAATCAGCTTAAAAAGAGAAAATAAAATACTCTTCTTTAATGTAACCAGTAGATTTTTAATGTTTTGTAATCATAATGTTTAATTTGTGCTGTTCTTAGAACTTTAATTATGAAGCTAAATTATACTAATACCCATTAGGTACTTCTTAATTGAAGACACATCATATGTCTGATGTGGCAGTACTAATTGGTGTAATTAAATTCTAATATGCATCAGTAGCCTAATTTTAAAAAGTGAATAAAAAGCAGATAGAAATAAGTTCTTGAAGCTGCATAGCTCTAAAATACATAAATGCATTTGCATTTGTAACATACACGTTTATTCAGAACAGACAACCCATCAATTATATTGCAAATTAATTTTACCAGATAACTTGAATAGAGAGTAAGAAGAATTGGCCAGGTAAACATTCATGTGAATTCAGAAAGACAGTTGTTATGTTCCAAGATGGACGATGATTTTCTCTTTTACAAATTCTTATGTAGATCAAATCCTGTGAGAGTAAATACATTCTTTATTATAATATGTTTAGGGTGAAATTAGAACACCTTGAAAATGTTATTATTGGTTTATTCAAGCAGGACATGAAGCAGTCATTAGCTCTTACTCTGCTAAAACATGTTTCAAAAACATCCAGAGGATTTTTTTTACATGTTAAAAAATGGTCATTCATTTATGCTTTTAGATCTTTTTCTGCAAGGTTTTTGGGGCCTGTGGTCTGAGTTGCCTGAAGCAGATCTAAGTGGCTACACATAAACTGAATATTTGCATATGCAAAAGGGAAACCAGAAAACAAACCAGTGAAATGACCATCTTTGGTGACTTCTTAGGTGGCCCAGTGGTAAAGAATCCACCTGCCAGCACAGGAGATGCAAGAGATGTGGGTTTGATCCCAGGATTGGGAAGTTCCTGTGGAATAGGAAATGGCAACCCACTCTAGTATTCTTGCCTGGAGTATTCCATGGACAGAGGAGCGTGGAGGGCTACAATCCACAGGGTCACAAGGAGTCGGACACAACTGAGTATAAAGTGCCCATTAACTGATATGAGTGTTAGGTTTCATACTTTCCTAAAGATTTAACTATTATATGTGCACACATGTATGTGTATATATGCAAATTTTCTCTATAAGAATTATCTGATAAAATTAACATGCTATTTTATATAATCCTGATTTTCTCTTTAAAAAATCAGCTTAAAAAGAGAAAATAAAATACTCTTCTTTAATGTAACCAGTAGATTTTTAATGTTTTGTAATCATAATGTTTAATTTGTGCTGTTCTTAGAACTTTAATTATGAAGCTAAATTATACTAATACCCATTAGGTACTTCTTAATTGAAGACACATCATATGTCTGATGTGGCAGTACTAATTGGTGTAATTAAATTCTAATATGCATCAGTAGCCTAATTTTAAAAAGTGAATAAAAAGCAGATAGAAATAAGTTCTTGAAGCTGCATAGCTCTAAAATACATAAATGCATTTGCATTTGTAACATACACGTTTATTCAGAACAGACAACCCATCAATTATATTGCAAATTAATTTTACCAGATAACTTGAATAGAGAGTAAGAAGAATTGGCCAGGTAAACATTCATGTGAATTCAGAAAGACAGTTGTTATGTTCCAAGATGGACGATGATTTTCTCTTTTACAAATTCTTATGTAGATCAAATCCTGTGAGAGTAAATACATTCTTTATTATAATATGTTTAGGGTGAAATTAGAACACCTTGAAAATGTTATTATTGGTTTATTCAAGCAGGACATGAAGCAGTCATTAGCTCTTACTCTGCTAAAACATGTTTCAAAAACATCCAGAGGATTTTTTTTACATGTTAAAAAATGGTCATTCATTTATGCTTTTAGATCTTTTTTCTGCAAGGTCCAAGTTCCCCAACCTGGGTTTGAACTTGGGCCCCAACAGTGAAAACACGAGGTCCTAACCCCTTGACTGCCAGGGAATTCCTTTATGCTCTTAAGTCTTATTTGTTCAAGCCATATATGTAAATTTAAAATAAATAGGGTAATTTTGATGGTACATTTTATCTTGATCTTTTTGCTTACATTTAGTGGTGGAATATATATATTTAATTACATTCTCTGGACTTAAATAAGTGAGTGCATACATGGAAAGTATTTTCTTTTTTATTCAGTTTTGAGAATCTGCAAAGCTAACCTGTCTGGATGGAGGGTCAGAGCCAGGGTCTGTGTGACCTGTGCCTTCACAGAGCCCAGTGTGACTATGATGACCCCTTATTTGGTTTAATGCTCTGCTGTCACCATCTTGAATTCATAATAGGTTTTGACCAAGAGACCACCCTCACATTTATTTTACATTGGGCACTGAAAATTATATAGCTATTCCAAATTTTCTCATATTTGGACCTTTTCATGTAGTGAAAATATGGAATACTCATGTTTGAAAATTCAGAAGAAATTTAAAGGGTGCTTTAATTCAGAGAAGTAATAAACAGATTTAAAAAATTAAAAGATGATACAACCATTCTTAAAGACATTATTGTTAATTTTGGAAATACAGCAGCTCACATTCAGAATGTTCACATGGAGAGATATTGCCCGTTTGCTGGTGTACTGAGAATTATTCACAATAATACAATTCAAAAGGAGATTTTTAATGAGTTCTGGTATAGTCAGAGTTATTCGTTCTCTCATGGCTATCTGGATGAATATTTTTCTTTGACTTGCCGAAATATCAAAGTAGTTCTAAACTCGTCTGTATTTTAATATTGGTCAGAACAACATATTGGAATCAGGAAATCACCATACCACTGCACAAAATAAACCTGTCGCTGCTCAAGTTAGAACACCTTGAAAATGTTATTATTGGTTTATTCAAGCAGGACATGAAGCAGTCATTAGCTCTTACTCTGCTAAAACATGTTTCAAAAACATCCAGAGGATTTTTTACATGTTAAAAAATGGTCATTCATTTATGCTTTTAGATCTTTTTTCTGCAAGGTCCAAGTTCCCCAACCTGGGTTTGAACTTGGGCCCCAACAGTGAAAACACGAGGTCCTAACCCCTTGACTGCCAGGGAATTCCTTTATGCTCTTAAGTCTTATTTGTTCAAGCCATATATGTAAATTTAAAATAAATAGGGTAATTTTGATGGTACATTTTATCTTGATCTTTTTGCTTACATTTAGTGGTGGAATATATATATTTAATTACATTCTCTGGACTTAAATAAGTGAGTGCATACATGGAAAGTATTTTCTTTTTTATTCAGTTTTGAGAATCTGCAAAGCTAACCTGTCTGGATGGAGGGTCAGAGCCAGGGTCTGTGTGACCTGTGCCTTCACAGAGCCCAGTGTGACTATGATGACCCCTTATTTGGTTTAATGCTCTGCTGTCACCATCTTGAATTCATAATAGGTTTTGACCAAGAGACCACCCTCACATTTATTTTACATTGGGCACTGAAAATTATATAGCTATTCCAAATTTTCTCATATTTGGACCTTTTCATGTAGTGAAAATATGGAATACTCATGTTTGAAAATTCAGAAGAAATTTAAAGGGTGCTTTAATTCAGAGAAGTAATAAACAGATTTAAAAAATTAAAAGATGATACAACCATTCTTAAAGACATTATTGTTAATTTTGGAAATACAGCAGCTCACATTCAGAATGTTCACATGGAGAGATATTGCCCGTTTGCTGGTGTACTGAGAATTATTCACAATAATACAATTCAAAAGGAGATTTTTAATGAGTTCTGGTATAGTCAGAGTTATTCGTTCTCTCATGGCTATCTGGATGAATATTTTTCTTTGACTTGCCGAAATATCAAAGTAGTTCTAAACTCGTCTGTATTTTAATATTGGTCAGAACAACATATTGGAATCAGGAAATCACCATACCACTGCACAAAATAAACCTGTCGCTGCTCAAGTATTATCAGTGACTTATAAGATTCTCAAAAAATAAAGACTCTTTACTGTAATGACCAAGATATTTGGAAACAAAAAATGTAAAGGAAGGCATTCTCTTTTTTTTGGCCACTTCTATTGGTCTTTCATTTATTCATTTTCATCCATCTTTATTCTTTGGCCTGTGTGGGCCTCCCATCACAGTGGCCTCTCTTGCTCCAAAGCTCCAGCTTGGTAGTTGGACACACCGGTCCAGCCGCTCTGCAGCATGTGCAATCTTCCCAGGCCAGCAATTGAACTGGTGCCCCTTGCACTGCAAGGCGGTGTCCTTACCCACTGGACAACCAGGGAAGCACAACACATTCTTATCAATGTGGAAATACCGAATTAAAAATGAGCAAATAGATAACCACGATTTCTTGTACAATTACTAGGTGAACTTTTTTTGGTGGCTTGTGGTTTTACACTCAGATGAGCGAAGCAGTCCACTAATACATGAATCAGCTTAAGTCAGAGCAATGAAAGATGTTGAGAAGGAAATAATTTGAGGGGAAAAAAAGGTGAAATTCTGCTAATAGGTTTTTATTTGGGGATTGTTTTATTGTTTGAAAAGTGGTTCAAGGAATGTTAACACAAAAACTGATATTACACTTTTTCTAATAAATTTCAAACTTAAAATACATGTTAATTCTATAAGAGAAGTGAAGTGTTACACGAGAATATTTTATAGATAGGAAAATCAGACATAGGTTGAAATTAAAGGACTAAAGTTTTCTAGAGACAGAACTTCATCTTTGAATAGAATACTCTTTCCCATAAGCTGGTGATTTTCACAGTTTTGAAATTTTCTAATGCATTTTTTCAAATCATATTTAGCCTAGAAGCAGAAATAAAAGGCACAAAATTAGAGCTAATTCTGCTGAATCTGGGTAGGCTCTACAGAGTTATTCGTCTTCATCATCTGGATGAATATTTTTCTTTGACTTGCCGAAATATCAAAGTAGTTCTAAACTCGTCTGTATTTTAATATTGGTCAGAACAACATATTGGAATCAGGAAATCACCATACCACTGCACAAAATAAACCTGTCGCTGCTCAAGTATTATCAGTGACTTATAAGATTCTCAAAAAATAAAGACTCTTTACTGTAATGACCAAGATATTTGGAAACAAAGAATGTAAAGGAAGGCATTCTCTTTTTTTTGGCCACTTCTATTGGTCTTTCATTTATTCATTTTCATCCATCTTTATTCTTTGGCCTGTGTGGGCCTCCCATCACAGTGGCCTCTCTTGCTCCAAAGCTCCAGCTTGGTAGTTGGACACACCGGTCCAGCCGCTCTGCAGCATGTGCAATCTTCCCAGGCCAGCAATTGAACTGGTGCCCCTTGCACTGCAAGGCGGTGTCCTTACCCACTGGACAACCAGGGAAGCACAACACATTCTTATCAATGTGGAAATACCGAATTAAAAATGAGCAAATAGATAACCACGATTTCTTGTACAATTACTAGGTGAACTTTTTTTGGTGGCTTGTGGTTTTACACTCAGATGAGCGAAGCAGTCCACTAATACATGAATCAGCTTAAGTCAGAGCAATGAAAGATGTTGAGAAGGAAATAATTTGGGGGAAAAAAAGGTGAAATTCTGCTAATAGGTTTTTATTTGGGGATTGTTTTATTGTTTGAAAAGTGGTTCAAGGAATGTTAACACAAAAACTGATATTACACTTTTTCTAATAAATTTCAAACTTAAAATACATGTTAATTCTATAAGAGAAGTGAAGTGTTACACGAGAATATTTTATAGATAGGAAAATCAGACATAGGTTGAAATTAAAGGACTAAAGTTTTCTAGAGACAGAACTTCATCTTTGAATAGAATACTCTTTCCCATAAGCTGGTGATTTTCACAGTTTTGAAATTTTCTAATGCATTTTTTCAAATCATATTTAGCCTAGAAGCAGAAATAAAAGGCACAAAATTAGAGCTAATTCTGCTGAATCTGGGTAGGCTCTACAGAGTACGTTTAGAAAGTGATTACATTAAGCTAAATGCATGCAATATTCCTGTATATTTCGATGCAATTGGCAAAGACTTATAAATAATGTGAAACAAATATTCTAAATATAATATACATTCATTGTATTTATTTTCAAGAATAGTGCTCTATTAATTGCTTGAATATAATAAAATTTTACTTTAAAAATAGCTAAGAAAGCAATGTATTTCACTAAGCAAAAATTATAAATATAGCAAAAAGATGAGAAAAATACCTATAATCATAATTTCCAAGTACTCCAATTTTGATTTATGTCATACAATACAGTTTTCTGTGTGTCCAAGCATTATAAGAGTTTTCATTAAGTAAAATCTTTATAAGTGCTTACCTTGATAATTTTTGAAGCAGTGGCAACTCCTTAAGTCATCCAGATGATTCTTGAAGTCAATAAAAATTTTAGGTGAAGTATTTTAACAACTTTTCATTCTCTTCAAAGAGACTGTCTGGAATGAACTATGGGTATCATGTTCTCGTTGATCTTCCACTTTCACGACTATCTATTATCTTTTATCACCGTATGATTCTGCATCTCCACCACAATCACTCTCCTGTCTTCTGTCACATACCTTGATAGGACTTCTGGAATGCTCCTGCTTGGATTAGCAAACAGTTCCACATTTTCAATGAAAACTGGAGTGCAGTGTGCCTATGAAATGTAACCTCAGTAGCCTTTTCAGCAAGATCCTACCCTTTGCATATCCCAGTGAGAAGGAAATAATTTGAGGGAAAAAAGGTGAAATTCTGCTAATAGGTTTTTATTTGGGGATTGTTTTATTGTTTGAAAAGTGGTTCAAGGAATGTTAACACAAAAACTGATATTACACTTTTTCTAATAAATTTCAAACTTAAAATACATGTTAATTCTATAAGAGAAGTGAAGTGTTACACGAGAATATTTTATAGATAGGAAAATCAGACATAGGTTGAAATTAAAGGACTAAAGTTTTCTAGAGACAGAACTTCATCTTTGAATAGAATACTCTTTCCCATAAGCTGGTGATTTTCACAGTTTTGAAATTTTCTAATGCATTTTTTCAAATCATATTTAGCCTAGAAGCAGAAATAAAAGGCACAAAATTAGAGCTAATTCTGCTGAATCTGGGTAGGCTCTACAGAGTACGTTTAGAAAGTGATTACATTAAGCTAAATGCATGCAATATTCCTGTATATTTCGATGCAATTGGCAAAGACTTATAAATAATGTGAAACAAATATTCTAAATATAATATACATTCATTGTATTTATTTTCAAGAATAGTGCTCTATTAATTGCTTGAATATAATAAAATTTTACTTTAAAAATAGCTAAGAAAGCAATGTATTTCACTAAGCAAAAATTATAAATATAGCAAAAAGATGAGAAAAATACCTATAATCATAATTTCCAAGTACTCCAATTTTGATTTATGTCATACAATACAGTTTTCTGTGTGTCCAAGCATTATAAGAGTTTTCATTAAGTAAAATCTTTATAAGTGCTTACCTTGATAATTTTTGAAGCAGTGGCAACTCCTTAAGTCATCCAGATGATTCTTGAAGTCAATAAAAATTTTAGGTGAAGTATTTTAACAACTTTTCATTCTCTTCAAAGAGACTGTCTGGAATGAACTATGGGTATCATGTTCTCGTTGATCTTCCACTTTCACGACTATCTATTATCTTTTATCACTGTATGATTCTGCATCTCCACCACAATCACTCTCCTGTCTTCTGTCACATACCTTGATAGGACTTCTGGAATGCTCCTGCTTGGATTAGCAAACAGTTCCACATTTTCAATGAAAACTGGAGTGCAGTGTGCCTATGAAATGTAACCTCAGTAGCCTTTTCAGCAAGATCCTACCCTTTGCATATCCCAGCTTCACATACCTAATGGTCAAGAGGTTGAGAGTCTGTTTATTTCGATTTGCAACTTCCAGTCTATTGTTTTTCTTTCCTTCTGTAAACAGTGACACTCTGAAATATTGCCAATGAACTTTTCCTCAAATTATAACATTTATCTATGCCTAGTTTTCCATTTCTGTGTGCTCTTTCAAACTCCTTGGTCTTTTTGCACCATGACACACGTGCTTTTGACTTTCACAGATACTCTCTCAGCTGGAACTCCAGTATTCTCTATTACATTTACCTTAACTTGATAACTCTTCAAAATCGTACCTCTCAGTTTCTTGACCACCAGAATAACTTTCCTTCTTCCTTGTTTTGGAAAGCAAATGTTTCTTGACATTAAAAAAATACTTTAATTTATTCTTTGATCATCTCTGCTGTGTATTTCATCCATCACCACTTGTTCAGATTTTTTGGCCTCTTGATGATGACCCCCTGTCAGCCATAGACTCCACAATCTTTTCCCTCTTCCTTCGATTTCCCATTATTTCTCTTCCTTTCTTGTCCAGGAAGATATTGCATAGTCTATCGTTACAGTTACCTGAATGATAGGATTTTAGAAAAATAATGTTTTTAGGATGTACATATGTAATGAGAATATATTGCCAAATCCATTGATTTATTTTAGTCATTTTCATGTTAATTTCTCCAAAATAACTTTGTAAGTAGCTCTTACTTGTGTTTCTGTCCATCTCTCGTTGGTTATTTAATCCCTAGATGCACTTTTCTGTCCTATGTGGTGAAGCAAGTGCACCTACTGAGTTCAGACCTAATATTTTTCTGTCTGCATTCTATTGATTTTTTTCATATTTCTAGATTGTGGCTTTCATCACTCTGTAATATTTATCTTTTGCATATTTATTAAATATGTGGGAATACACAGGCTGTGTTGCCCTCTTGAAACAATATGTAAACACTGATAAAATTGTGTAACTCTCAAGTTGAATGCTTCATTTTTGGAGTAGAAAATTGTGTATGCATTTCAAGTTTATTTTCTAGCATGATTGAAGAGTGTACTCAAAATCTTGAGGAAGGATGAATTGTTATTTCTATAAAATGAGGTTAAATAATTTTTATTACATTTTCTTCTTAATGTTAAATCTGAAATTATAAGCAATTATTATTTATATTAAACCCTCCTTTTATCATTATCTCAAAGAAAATTTTCTTATTTTAACATTGACATCATTCCATCAATCTCTACAAGATTGATTTAACCAGAAGATATTGTTTAACCCAAGTTATGACATCATTTTAATTCAATGTATTGGATCAAATTAAATTGTACTCTTTTGAGTATATATTCAAGGTCATTCTTAAAGCTTGTGCAGCTGTAGAAACAAAAGATTTGTCTGAATCTGCCCCGTTTAATTTTTATAAATGGTTTGAAAGTTGTAATTCTCATCTAAGCTCAGTTGCAAAGAATTCTGTAAGGTGACATTTAATTCCTGCATTTTGAACGTGACAGTGACTGTTGTTTTCTCTTAGAAGTTTTCAAGACCATTTCAGAGGTACGTGATAAAATGACAATATTTGAGGAAAAAGCAAAATAACAAATCTCATAGTTTAAGAGTATGTTATTCCTGAAGTCCAGAATTATTTATTTTACATGTCTTTATGTCTCTTATACATGCTTCTGTCAACCTTTTTCTTACTGATTTTTAAAATTTTAAGGCTATGGACATATGTAATGAGAATATATTGCCAAATCCATTGATTTATTTTAGTCATTTTCATGTTAATTTCTCCAAAATAACTTTGTAAGTAGCTCTTACTTGTGTTTCTGTCCATCTCTCGTTGGTTATTTAATCCCTAGATGCACTTTTCTGTCCTATGTGGTGAAGCAAGTGCACCTACTGAGTTCAGACCTAATATTTTTCTGTCTGCATTCTATTGATTTTTTTCATATTTCTAGATTGTGGCTTTCATCACTCTGTAATATTTATCTTTTGCATATTTATTAAATATGTGGGAATACACAGGCTGTGTTGCCCTCTTGAAACAATATGTAAACACTGATAAAATTGTGTAACTCTCAAGTTGAATGCTTCATTTTTGGAGTAGAAAATTGTGTATGCATTTCAAGTTTATTTTCTAGCATGATTGAAGAGTGTACTCAAAATCTTGAGGAAGGATGAATTGTTATTTCTATAAAATGAGGTTAAATAATTTTTATTACATTTTCTTCTTAATGTTAAATCTGAAATTATAAGCAATTATTATTTATATTAAACCCTCCTTTTATCATTATCTCAAAGAAAATTTTCTTATTTTAACATTGACATCATTCCATCAATCTCTACAAGATTGATTTAACCAGAAGATATTGTTTAACCCAAGTTATGACATCATTTTAATTCAATGTATTGGATCAAATTAAATTGTACTCTTTTGAGTATATATTCAAGGTCATTCTTAAAGCTTGTGCAGCTGTAGAAACAAAAGATTTGTCTGAATCTGCCCCGTTTAATTTTTATAAATGGTTTGAAAGTTGTAATTCTCATCTAAGCTCAGTTGCAAAGAATTCTGTAAGGTGACATTTAATTCCTGCATTTTGAACGTGACAGTGACTGTTGTTTTCTCTTAGAAGTTTTCAAGACCATTTCAGAGGTACGTGATAAAATGACAATATTTGAGGGAAAAAAGCAAAATAACAAATCTCATAGTTTAAGAGTATGTTATTCCTGAAGTCCAGAATTATTTATTTTACATGTCTTTATGTCTCTTATACATGCTTCTGTCAACCTTTTTCTTACTGATTTTTTTAAAAATTTTAAGGCTATGGACATAACCTATTATATTATAAGCTATTTTTGTGATTTTTAGATCCACAATATAGCCTGGATTTGATTTAATGCCCTTATGTGTTAAGATCTATAATAGGCTAATATGGTTTTCTGCTGTAACTCTTTTGATTTCTTACTCTAAAAGTACATTGAAATGCACAGATAAAAATCTTAATCTCTCTCTATATAATATCCAAGATCAGTTTTAGAGTATCTCCAGTTTTTGCTTTTACATTAAAAACTGTTAACTGGTGTGATTTCCCCTGCTTATTTGTTTTCATTTTCTGTTTTTGTGTTTCTCCAAATGTACTCAATTTTAAAGCAAGTGTAGAGAAAGTAGGAACCTCCCATTCTAGAATTACAGTTTAAAAATAAATTCCATGCTCTTTTGACAGTTTTTTATGTGGAGTTATTAAGAGAGAAAATGGAAAAAATTTCAAAATCATTTCAAGAACTTTGAGGAAAAGTGTTCTGTCTAGTTATGTCAACCTTATTATGGTAAGGAAATCTTTCACAGTGAGATTCTAGGTAAGGCTGAACAGCTAGCAGAAGTCCTGGTCTTGAATTTAACTTTATGCCATATGATGTTTAGGCTGTTGACTCAATTTCTGGCACAAGACCATTTGGAATTTAAAAAGTTTTGGTAAGCAACAAAATTTTTAATTTAACTTTTTAATGCCATAAAAGATGTTTAGGCTGTTGACTCAATTTCTGAAAAAATTTGTCTGAATCTGCCCGTTTAATTTTATAAATGGTTTGAAAGTTGTAATTCTCATCTAAGCTCAGTTGCAAAGAATTCTGTAAGGTGACATTTAATTCCTGCATTTTGAACGTGACAGTGACTGTTGTTTTCTCTAGAAGTTTTCAATACCATTTCAGAGGTACGTGATAAAATGACAATATTTGAGGGAAAAAAGCAAAATAACAAATCTCATAGTTTAAGAGTATGTTATTCCTGAAGTCCAGAATTATTTATTTTACATGTCTTTATGTCTCTTATACATGCTTCTGTCAACCTTTTTCTTACTGATTTTTTTAAAAATTTTAAGGCTATGGACATAACCTATTATATTATAAGCTATTTTTGTGATTTTTAGATCCACAATATAGCCTGGATTTGATTTAATGCCCTTATGTGTTAAGATCTATAATAGGCTAATATGGTTTTCTGCTGTAACTCTTTTGATTTCTTACTCTAAAAGTACATTGAAATGCACAGATAAAAATCTTAATCTCTCTCTATATAATATCCAAGATCAGTTTTAGAGTATCTCCAGTTTTTGCTTTTACATTAAAAACTGTTAACTGGTGTGATTTCCCCTGCTTTTGTGTTTTCATTTTCTGTTTTTGTGTTTCTCCAAATGTACTCAATTTTAAAGCAAGTGTAGAGAAAGTAGGAACCTCCCATTCTAGAATTACAGTTTAAAAATAAATTCCATGCTCTTTTGACAGTTTTTTATGTGGAGTTATTAAGAGAGAAAATGGAAAAAATTTCAAAATCATTTCAAGAACTTTGAGGAAAAGTGTTCTGTCTAGTTATGTCAACCTTATTATGGTAAGGAAATCTTTCACAGTGAGATTCTAGGTAAGGCTGAACAGCTAGCAGAAGTCCTGGTCTTGAATTTAACTTTATGCCATATGATGTTTAGGCTGTTGACTCAATTTCTGGCACAAGACCATTTGGAATTTAAAAAGTTTTGGTAAGCAACATGATAATTTGCTTATGATTATAACTTTATTGTACACATGTAGGCACTATGGGAACATACAGCAGTAAAGCATTGGAAACGATGTCAGTTTGGATATTGATCTACTGTAGTGAAATTGTGCAGTAACATATGGATTCATTCCTTCTGCTTATTATTTAGAAAAGATCAAAATTCCTTTGAAATAAGTAACTCTGGAAAGGTTAAAACTAGTAAATTTGTGTTTACATCTCACAAGGAAGATGATGAGGAATTTATTACAAACAATACAGGGAGGATCAGACCGAAAGGTATAATTAGATTTTTTAAATGATGCCATCCATTTGTAGGTTTAAGAAAGGTCTGCATATTGAAAATTACTGTATGTTTCTTACCAAGTTTTTCTATATCAGATTTTATTTTAATTCTAAATTTGGTATGATTTTTAGTTCAAGTACATGTTACTTCACAACTGAATTAACAGTTTATTGTTTTTTTTTCTCATTTCTAATTTTTCTCTCTGGCAATCAAAATATTGGTAGTCCATTTCCTACCCCAGTTTTAGCCATAATATTATGGGAAACCATTATACAATTTTTCCAGTTAATAAATTTATCTTATAACAAATACAAGAGGAACTTTGTGAAAAAAAAATAGAAAGAAGACTAGGAAAAAAATAAAATGATTTATGATCAATGCAATGTTATTAAATATTTTAAACATTTGTACTATGCACTTCTTCAAGTAAGGAAATACATCAATGTCAAATGTGTAAAATTAACGTGAAATAAATTATAAATGCAATTTTTATTTCTAAGTCAAAGCAATTTAAGTCTAGCTCCTGTTTAATCTTAACCATAAAATTTTGAAAATGTTGACAGTTCATATTAATTTTTTAAATGTAAAATAAGCACATTCTGCATTATTACTATTATAATTTTGAACAATTTTGCCATTTTTGATTGAGCTTTATTAAGATATATTTCACATATAAAAACTGTAAGTAGTGTTAAATTTATGGTTTTTATACAAACACTTTGAATAAAATTCCAATCTTCATACAAATTTGGCATGATCTTTAGTGATACCTGCTTAGAAGAATTCATTTTTTTTTATCTTCTAATATTTTATATCAGTGTCTGTCTCAGGTAATGTGCTAGGAGTACTGAATTGTTAGCAGTACAGTCCATTGTCTAGCAGCGGTATCATGGTGAAACATAATGCTCTCTGTCTTCTGAAATCACCATCTGCTTTTTTTTTTTTTGTGCGTCTAAGTCATCATTTATTTTTCATCAATCATTATTCTTTGGCATGTGTGATCCTCCCATCACAGTGGCGTTTTTTTCTGCAGAGCACTGGCTTGCAATTGGACACACAGTGCCCAGCCACTTCAGCATGTGGTATCTTCCAGGGTCAGGAATTGAACCGGTGTCCCTTTCACTGCAAGGCGGACTACTTACCCATTGGAACACCAGGGAAGCCCTGCAGAAGAATATTTTAATAGATAATTTCTTTTTATTACTGCTCAAAGCGTTTCGACATATATATTTTTTTTTAATTCTTGATGTTCTAGGACAAGCACACATATCTTATTCTGATCTTGTGACAGTTTTGGGTAAACCATGATCTGACCAATAGACTGGAATCTTCTCCTTATATTGCATTTATAATAATTAATCTATGTCAGTATTTTCTCAAATAATATAAATTATTTGATTTTTAGTTTTAGATGCTCTTTTGAACTTAATACTGTGTTTATCTGAGTACTGAAAAAGCACACATCTATTTTTGAGCATTTATTATTGAGGGAAACAAAGAATCAATGATATTTAATTATAGTGCATAAAGGTGTGTATTTAAAAATCGATGATGGAAAAGCATTCCTTGTTTTTACCCATCTTGACATAAACCACGTCATTCAGGTTATAGCACTTCTTTTAAGTTTTCAAATATTAATACAAAAAGAAAAGCAGAGGTAGGTGCTATTTTTCATGGATTTTCTATTGTTGGTCTGAAATAAGACTTTGTGCTTTTTCTCAATATTGCCTTAATTGTCTAACTTCAAACTAGGAACCCATCTTCATTTTGTCTTCATTTTTCTACCAAACACACACACTGCCATATCATTACAGTTGTAAACTGATGCATACTTTACTCTTTTTCAGGTATCCATTGTATATTTGTAATTTTTCACAGTTTAAAATAGCTTTAACCAGATTTTCACCTATAATAGATAAACATTAACAATAGTATATTAGTAGCAAACCTGCTTAGAAGAATTCATTTTTTATCTTCTAATATTTTATATCAGTGTCTGTCTCAGGTAATGTGCTAGGAGTACTGTGTAGATCTCTGTCCTCATGGTGAAACATAATGCTCTCTGTCTTCTGAAATCACCATCTGCTTTTTTTTTTTTTTGTGCGTCTAAGTCATCATTTATTTTCATCAATCATTATTCTTTGGCATGTGTGATCCTCCCATCACAGTGGCGTTTTTCTGCAGAGCACTGGCTTGCAATTGGACACACAGTGCCCAGCCACTTCAGCATGTGGTATCTTCCAGGGTCAGGAATTGAACCGGTGTCCCTTTCACTGCAAGGCGGACTACTTACCCATTGGAACACCAGGGAAGCCCTGCAGAAGAATATTTTAATAGATAATTTCTTTTTATTACTGCTCAAAGCGTTTCGACATATATATTTTTTTTTAATTCTTGATGTTCTAGGACAAGCACACATATCTTATTCTGATCTTGTGACAGTTTTGGGTAAACCATGATCTGACCAATAGACTGGAATCTTCTCCTTATATTGCATTTATAATAATTAATCTATGTCAGTATTTTCTCAAATAATATAAATTATTTGATTTTTAGTTTTAGATGCTCTTTTGAACTTAATACTGTGTTTATCTGAGTACTGAAAAAGCACACATCTATTTTTGAGCATTTATTATTGAGGGAAACAAAGAATCAATGATATTTAATTATAGTGCATAAAGGTGTGTATTTAAAAATCGATGATGGAAAAGCATTCCTTGTTTTTACCCATCTTGACATAAACCACGTCATTCAGGTTATAGCACTTCTTTTAAGTTTTCAAATATTAATACAAAAAGAAAAGCAGAGGTAGGTGCTATTTTTCATGGATTTTCTATTGTTGGTCTGAAATAAGACTTTGTGCTTTTTTCTCAATATTGCCTTAATTGTCTAACTTCAAACTAGGAACCCATCTTCATTTTTGTCTTCATTTTTCTACCAAACACACACACTGCCATATCATTACAGTTGTAAACTGATGCATACTTTACTCTTTTTCAGGTATCCATTGTATATTTGTAATTTTTCACAGTTTAAAATAGCTTTAACCAGATTTTCACCTATAATAGATAAACATTAACAATAGTATATTAGTAGCAAACCTGAAATATAGAAAGACTGACAGATCAGGAGATAAGTTAATTATTAGCCTTTAGAATTGTTAGTTTTATTATTTTCTCAAGTCTTTTATGCTTCTACTTGACTTTTTAAAAACTTTTTTCATACTTAAAGACCACAAACATAATCTTTTATGTTTTTTTCTATGAGCTTGTGTTTTGACTTTCAGTTCTGCAGTTAGCATGGATTTGATTTTGTGATACTGCATTTTATAGGCCAAGAGTTGTTTCTTTTTTGTTTTATATTCCAACCATGGGTCTCTCTTGTGACTTCCTTTTTTTTTTTTTTTTAAGTTGTAGAATAATTAGGAATGTTGTTAGTTTCAGGTGTTTAGCAAAATACTCAGTTTTATATATACTTATATATATGTTCTTTTATAGAATCTTTTCATTGTAAGTTATTAGAAGATATTGGATACAGTTTCCTATGCTGTATGGTAAAACCTTGTTTATTTTATATAACATAGTGTATACATGTTAATCCCAACCTCCTAATTAGTCCCCTGTGCTTCCACTATTCCATTTAGTAATCATAAGTTTGTTTTCTATGTCTGAGTGTGTTTTGTAAATAAGTTCATTTATTTGGTTTATTTGGTTCTTTTTCATTTTGTTTTTAAAGTAGGCATATATCAGTAGTGCTTTCATTATTGAGTGGACTGCTATTTCTATCAGTTATCCATTGATATGTATTTACACATGAAATTTTGACAAAAACTAAGTGAATGCGTATGCATGGGTCTCACCATGGACCTGCTAATTTGTCTTACTTTTTCTGTACTTGAACTAATATAACACTGTCTGAATTGCTGTATCTGATAAACTTTTAGTATCCAACAGAATAAATCTTTCCACTGAACTGTTTCTCTTCAAGATTTACTTTGCTATTTTTCTTTCTAATAATGTTCCTGGAATAATCCAGTTTGATATATTCCAGTGGACGAGTTCTTCTCTTACTAGTGGACATAATTTTTTTCAATTTTTTTCTTTTATTAACAATGCAATTGCGATTATTTGTGTTTGTCATTCAGAGTACAGGAACAAAGATTTCTCTTAGGAATGAAATTCCTGGGTCACAAGGTTACATATGCTTAACTTTATTAAATGCTAATATTTAACATGTTAAATACAATTTGCATGCTAACAAGCAGTATGTAAACATTTTAATTTTCCTATTCTTGACTCACCCACAGATAAACAGAATCCAAGATTTTGCATTCTTTTGTATGGTTCTACTTGACTTTTTAAAAACTTTTTTCATACTTAAAGACCACAAACATAATCTTTTATGTTTTTTTCTATGAGCTTGTGTTTTGACTTTCAGTTCTGCAGTTAGCATGGATTTGATTTTGTGATACTGCATTTTATAGGCCAAGAGTTGTTTCTTTTTTGTTTTATATTCCAACCATGGGTCTCTCTTGTGACTTCCTTGTTTTTTTTTAAGTTGTAGAATAATTAGGAATGTTGTTAGTTTCAGGTGTTTAGCAAAATACTCAGTTTTATATATACTTATATATATGTTCTTTTATAGAATCTTTTCATTGTAAGTTATTAGAAGATATTGGATACAGTTTCCTATGCTGTATGGTAAAACCTTGTTTATTTTATATAACATAGTGTATACATGTTAATCCCAACCTCCTAATTAGTCCCCTGTGCTTCCACTATTCCATTTAGTAATCATAAGTTTGTTTTCTATGTCTGAGTGTGTTTTGTAAATAAGTTCATTTATTTGGTTTATTTGGTTCTTTTTCATTTTGTTTTTAAAGTAGGCATATATCAGTAGTGCTTTCATTATTGAGTGGACTGCTATTTCTATCAGTTATCCATTGATATGTATTTACACATGAAATTTTGACAAAAACTAAGTGAATGCGTATGCATGGGTCTCACCATGGACCTGCTAATTTGTCTTACTTTTTCTGTACTTGAACTAATATAACACTGTCTGAATTGCTGTATCTGATAAACTTTTAGTATCCAACAGAATAAATCTTTCCACTGAACTGTTTCTCTTCAAGATTTACTTTGCTATTTTTCTTTCTAATAATGTTCCTGGAATAATCCAGTTTGATATATTCCAGTGGACGAGTTCTTCTCTTACTAGTGGACATAATTTTTTTCAATTTTTTTCTTTTATTAACAATGCAATTGTGATTATTTGTGTTTGTCATTCAGAGTACAGGAACAAAGATTTCTCTTAGGAATGAAATTCCTGGGTCACAAGGTTACATATGCTTAACTTTATTAAATGCTAATATTTAACATGTTAAATACAATTTGCATGCTAACAAGCAGTATGTAAACATTTTAATTTTCCTATTCTTGACTCACCCACAGATAAACAGAATCCAAGATTTTGCATTCTTTTGTATGGTAAATTATATCTCTGTGCTATAATTTTAGTATTAATTCATAAGACTAGGCACTTTAAAATATTTATATTTCATTATTTTTTGTGTAAAATGGTTGCTTATCTATTTACCTATTCTGATGCTGTCTCAGTTATTAACAGAAGTTAATTACATTATGACTTTCAGTATTTTGCTATATTCTTATAAACATCTTCACCCATTTATGGTTATTTTTACTTTAGTGATGTTGATTCAAGAAGAGCAGATATTTAAATATTAATTTGACCAATTGATCTCATACTAGAGACTAAGGATAAATTCGTTTCAAAGTTTACAGATTTTTTTTTTCTTTCATATTCATTTTCTTGACAAAATGTGTTAAATGAAATAGAGATATATTGTCCTGTTTAAAAATATAAATCAATCAACTTACTTTAGCAGCTGGTAAAATATACATGTTGAAATTATATTTACTCAATATTTTTAATCATGGAAATGCAGTTATTTTATCTTATATCCATCAACATTGAAAAAACCTTTTTTTTAAGTAATTCTAATAATTCTTTGTATTTACAGTGTAATGTCAGGTATATATCCCATAGGATGGCAGTTTTTATATGTGCTTAAAAGTATGAGACTGTAGATTATTGAAGTATTCTTGGGTGTAACATTGGCAAATTCTTTATCCTCAAGGGGAAATTGTAAACAATTACTATCACCTATATGTGAACACATTTTTTTTTAGAGAGTAAATCTAGCACAGGAGTTTTGTTTTTTTTTTTTCTCCCAAATTATTTTCTTATCAACAGTAATGACCCTTAAAGTGTGAATACATGTATACATATGACTGATTCACTTGGCTATACAGCAGGAAACTAACACATTATAAAACAAGTATACTGCAATAAAAATTTTAAAAAGATGAGCAGTGTGGGGCTCTGAATTGAAAGAGGACTGTTTTAAGCATAAAGAAGCTTAAGCACATGTTTGCAGTTTGGAGCTAAGATGGCGCCTACAAGAAGGGATGTTGGAGTGAAAAGCTTAAGCACATTGTTTCAGCTTGGAGCTAAGATGGCACCTACAGGAAGGGACATGAAAATGAAGGGAAGCTTAAGTGCATTGTTTAAAGAAGCGTAAGCACATGTTTGCAGCTAAGATGGCACCTACAGGAAGAGACAGGGCATGATTTAAATTGTTAATTGATGGTCAAAATTTCTGATTGGTTCCCCTGGCTTCCACGCTCGTGAATGATTGCTTGGCCTTTAGCTTGATTGGTGTAATCTATAGGAAGTCCGTGCAAAACCCCTTCACTTGCCTATAAAAGCTGTGGATCCTCATTAATAAAGCAGAACTACTTGATGGAACCCCTGTCGCGTCTGCCTCAGCCAGGGGCTGCAGGGGGCTTTAAATATTAATTTGACCAATTGATCTCATACTAGAGACTAAGGATAAATTCGTTTCAAAGTTTACAGATTTTTTTTTTCTTTCATATTCATTTTCTTGACAAAATGTGTTAAATGAAATAGAGATATATTGTCCTGTTTAAAAATATAAATCAATCAACTTACTTTAGCAGCTGGTAAAATATACATGTTGAAATTATATTTACTCAATATTTTTAATCATGGAAATGCAGTTATTTTATCTTATATCCATCAACATTGAAAAAACCTTTTTTTTAAGTAATTCTAATAATTCTTTGTATTTACAGTGTAATGTCAGGTATATATCCCATAGGATGGCAGTTTTTATATGTGCTTAAAAGTATGAGACTGTAGATTATTGAAGTATTCTTGGGTGTAACATTGGCAAATTCTTTATCCTCAAGGGGAAATTGTAAACAATTACTATCACCTATATGTGAACACATTTTTTTTTAGAGAGTAAATCTAGCACAGGAGTTTTGTTTTTTTTTTTTTTCTCCCAAATTATTTTCTTATCAACAGTAATGACCCTTAAAGTGTGAATACATGTATACATATGACTGATTCACTTGGCTATACAGCAGGAAACTAACACATTATAAAACAAGTATACTGCAAAAAAAATTTTTAAAAAAGATGAGCAGTGTGGGGCTCTGAATTGAAAGAGGACTGTTTTAAGCATAAAGAAGCTTAAGCACATGTTTGCAGTTTGGAGCTAAGATGGCGCCTACAAGAAGGGATGTTGGAGTGAAAAGCTTAAGCACATTGTTTCAGCTTGGAGCTAAGATGGCACCTACAGGAAGGGACATGAAAATGAAGGGAAGCTTAAGTGCATTGTTTAAAGAAGCGTAAGCACATGTTTGCAGCTAAGATGGCACCTACAGGAAGAGACAGGGCATGATTTAAATTGTTAATTGATGGTCAAAATTTCTGATTGGTTCCCCTGGCTTCCACGCTCGTGAATGATTGCTTGGCCTTTAGCTTGATTGGTGTAATCTATAGGAAGTCCCGTGCAAAACCCCCTTCACTTGCCTATAAAAGCTGTGGATCCTCATTAATAAAGCAGAACTACTTCGATGGAACCCCTGTCGCGTCTGCCTCAGCCAGGGGGCTGCAGGGCGGGCAGTTCAAGATTTGCCTTTCTCTGAGATCTCCCGGTTCAGCCGGGGGTAATCCCCGCTGCCTTCCCTTTCTGCGGAAGGTCCCCGCAGAGCAGGAATAAAAAAAATGACCCTATCACAAACCCTACTAGGGTCATAGGTTTATGACCCTAGTAGATTCTGTTTAGTTTATGAACTGAATGTAAGTGGCCTTCTATAGTCCATTCATTGAAGTCATAATCTGCCAAGTGATAGTATTTGAAAATGGGGCCATTGGGAGGCAATTAAGTTTAGATATGATTGTAAGATGGGGCCCTCATGGTGGGATAACCACACTTAGAAGAAAGAGAACTCTCTCTCTCTCTCCTCCTCCCTCTCTTCTTGGCCATATGAGGGCACAGTCAGAGGTCAGTCATCTGTAAGTCAGATGATAACCTCCATGATACCCTGAGCATGCAAGCGCATTGATTTTGGATTTCCCAGTCTCCACATCATAAGGAACAAAGTTTTGCTCTTTAAGTCATCCAGTCTATGGTTATTTTGTTACTGCAGTCCAAGCTGATTAAAGCAAGAAACAACAAAAATATAAAGTAACAGGAAGCTGAATTAATTATTCATAATCCCACCTACAAGAAGTAAGTACTGTAAGAATTTAGTGAACAACATTTCAGGTATTTCACTAAAATTTGTAATTGGTAAAATGACCGAGAAAGATTTTGTAAAACTGAGTATTAAAAAAATTGTATTTAATTATAAGAGAAATGTAATTCTGCGTAGAGAGACTAATTAGTGTCTACATATTAGTTCCAAAATAATTTTAAAGTTAAGAGAACTCATTTTGAAAAAAATATTAGGGTTACAGGTTTATTGCAAGGAAAGAGAAAATAAAATAGTTTTTGCATGAATAAAGCAAATATTATATATAGAACTTGGTTTATACTTCAGTGTGATTCAGCTTCCTAAACTTGAATTGCAATGTGGCATGGCTATATCCATCCAGAACAAAACAATATCGAATCTGAACAGGACTCCTCTCACTGATTTCTAGAAGCCCGAGTAGGTGTTTTCTGCAGGCTTCCAAGAAACAGGAAACAAGAATGATTCAGAGCTTTGTACCCCTCGATTTTCATTACACTCTCTGAATAGGCATATTACTCCACTCTCCTGGGGCAGAGCAAGTGAAAGTGGAAAATAAGCTAAGAGCATTACGCTCAAGAGGTATCACTTCAAAGGGAAATATACATCTAGAACAGAAATAAACTTCCTATAACTGCTGTTCATTTGTTCCTGTTAGCCTATCATAAACATGTAACACCTAGATTAAGTGTAACAGTATATGCAAGATAATTATCTTTGAAATTCCAAAATTTAATGAGGATATTTAAGAAAAATAAAATAAATGGAGAGATGTACATGATCATACTAATTTTTTTTTAAAGAAATGCATTTATTTATTTTTGGCTATTCTGGGTTTTCACTGCTGCTGCATGCTCTTCTTTAGTTGCGGGGAGTGGGGCTACTCTCTAGTGGAGGTGAGCAGGCTTCTTGTTGTGGTGACTTCTCTATGCCCAAGCTTGGCCATTGATTTTGGATTTCCCAGTCCTTTTCCACCATCATAAGGAACAAAGTTTTGCTCTTTAAGTCATCCAGTCTATGGTTATTTTGTTACTGCAGTCCAAGCTGATTAAAGCAAGAAACAACAAAAATATAAAGTAACAGGAAGCTGAATTAATTATTCATAATCCCACCTACAAGAAGTAAGTACTGTAAGAATTTAGTGAACAACATTTCAGGTATTTCACTAAAATTTGTAATTGGTAAAATGACCGAGAAAGATTTTGTAAAACTGAGTATTAAAAAAATTGTATTTAATTATAAGAGAAATGTAATTCTGCGTAGAGAGACTAATTAGTGTCTACATATTAGTTCCAAAATAATTTTAAAGTTAAGAGAACTCATTTTGAAAAAAATATTAGGGTTACAGGTTTATTGCAAGGAAAGAGAAAATAAAATAGTTTTTGCATGAATAAAGCAAATATTATATATAGAACTTGGTTTATACTTCAGTGTGATTCAGCTTCCTAAACTTGAATTGCAATGTGGCATGGCTATATCCATCCAGAACAAAACAATATCGAATCTGAACAGGACTCCTCTCACTGATTTCTAGAAGCCCGAGTAGGTGTTTTCTGCAGGCTTCCAAGAAACAGGAAACAAGAATGATTCAGAGCTTTGTACCCCTCGATTTTCATTACACTCTCTGAATAGGCATATTACTCCACTCTCCTGGGGCAGAGCAAGTGAAAGTGGAAAATAAGCTAAGAGCATTACGCTCAAGAGGTATCACTTCAAAGGGAAATATACATCTAGAACAGAAATAAACTTCCTATAACTGCCGTTCATTTGTTCCTGTTAGCCTATCATAAACATGTAACACCTAGATTAAGTGTAACAGTATATGCAAGATAATTATCTTTGAAATTCCAAAATTTAATGAGGATATTTAAGAAAAATAAAATAAATGGAGAGATGTACATGATCATACTAATTTTTTTTTTAAAGAAATGCATTTATTTATTTTTGGCTATTCTGGGTTTTCACTGCTGCTGCATGCTCTTCTTTAGTTGCGGGGAGTGGGGCTACTCTCTAGTGGAGGTGAGCAGGCTTCTTGTTGTGGTGACTTCTCTTGATGTGGAACTCGGGCTCTAGGGCACACGGACTTCTGTAGTTGTGGCACATGGGTTCAATAGTTGGGGCTCCAAGGCTCCAGGGCACAGGCTCAATAGTTGTGGCTCATGGGCTTAGTTGTTCCACAGCATGTGGGATCTTCCCTGATCAGGGATCGAACCTGTGTCTCCTGAATTGGCAGACAAACACTCCACCACTGAGCTACTAGGGAAGCCCCATATTAAAATATTAAGATGCATATTTTCCTTAAGGTCATCTGCAAATTTATTTCAGACTCAGTAAAAGTTGCAGATTTCAATAGAAAATAAAAATAAATAATATGATGCTAGAATGTATGTAGATATGTGAAAATACAAAGGACTGCAAATAATCAAAACAATCTTGGAAATAAATTAAGTCAAAGAATTGACATTCAGTACTTACTATGAAGCTACATTATTCAAAGGAGTGTTGCATTTAACATAATGATTGACAGGTAAATCATTGGAGCATCCATAATGCTCACACATATATGATGAATTGATTTTCTCTAGAGTCAAGGAGAATTAAGTAGAAAGTAAATGTTTTTATAGCAAAGCTGGGAGCAGCTAGATAAATTTATGGGAATAAACTTCAATTTTTACCTTTGTACACGAATTTGAGGTGGATCCAACTCAAGATGTGATAGACTTAATCATAAAACTAACATTATGCATACCTATAAAGGTATGTGTGTGTGTGTATATATATATATATATATATATATATATGTATATATATATATACACTTTGGTTGATTTTCCTTTTGGTGTTTGATTCAAAAAATCATCACTAAGACTTACATTAAGGGACTTAATACCTATGTTTTCTTCTAGGAGTTTTAAAGTTACAGGTCTTACATTCAAGTTTTTAAGTCATTTTGAGTTAGCTTTTGTGTAAGATTTAAGATGGTGATCAGGTTTCATTTTGAATGTGGCTGTACAGTTTTCCCAGTACTGTTTATTGAAGAGACTGTCTTTTTCTGTTTGCTTTGGCTATTTGGTTTTTGGTTTTTGTGCATGTGTGTGGCTCCATATAAATTATAGGATTATTTGTTCTATCTCTTTGAAAAATGCCATTGGAATTTTGATAAGGAGTTCATTGAATCTGAAGTTGATTTGGGTAGTATGGACATTAAAAAAATATCAGACCATGACAGTGGAAAGGATTGAAGGCAGGAAGAGAAAAGGACGACAGAGGATGAAATTGTTGGATGGCATCACAAACTCAATTAATATGTATATGAGCAAACTCTGCGAGACAGTGCAGGACAGAGGAGTCTGGTATGCTGCAGTCTGGGGGGTTGCAAAGAGTAGGACATGACTGAGCAACTGAACAATGACTTAGCGATATACATTTGAATATCTTTATAGCAATATATCTTCATATTCATAGTGATTTCTCCAAAATGGAATCAAATGAGTAAAGTCTAGATAAGAGTTAAGTCTGAATTTATATTTTAAAGTGATATGTGTATAACAATTTAGAAAGGCAATAAATGATAGAAACATCTAAATAATGAAGCTAAATTGTCCTGAACTGAGTTGCTATTGATAATTTTTAAATTTTTTTTTAAATGAATACTAACAACAAGATTTTTTTTCACATGGATGCAAAAGATCCAAATAAATATACTTGATGTTTAAATTACTCACTGAAGACACATTTGCCACATCTCTTTTATGTCAACTCATCCCTGGTGGCTCAGATGGTAAATAATCTGTCTGAAATACAGGAGACCTGAGTTTGATCCCCGGGTTTGCAAGATCCGCTGGAGAAGGGAATTTCTACCCACTCCAGTGTTCTTGCCTGGAGAATCCCATGGACAGAGGAGCCTGGCAGGCTACCTGTGATTGTAATTTGCTCTCTGTATTCTTTTAATTTTCTATGAAAAGATTATTTTAAAAGGTAATATTTTAGAAGATAGTATTTTCAATAATATTATGTTTAAAATGTGTATGCATTATTTAAAATTGTACATGATATTTCCAGACATTTATATTTAGAATGTACATTAAATATTTAAGAATTATTAATCAGGGTTATGTATTAAAGCCCCAGTCATTTTAACTTTCTTAATCTTGGTGCATGTGTAAATTAACGGTCATACTAAGTTTAATTTTTTTAAAAGTCCACAAAGCTCTACAAGCTTCCCAAGTAGCTCAGTGGATAAAGAATTTGTCTGCAATGCAGGAGATGCAGGTTGATCCCTGGGTCGGGAAGAACCCAGGAGGTTGGCAGGGCAACCCATTCCAGTGCACTTGCCGGGTGTATCCCGTGGACAGAGGACCCTGGTGGGACAGAGTCCATAGGGTCGCACAGAGTCATATATGAGTGAAGCAACTGAGCACGCACACGTCTACTCATACTTGATAGACATGGGCTTAGTATTTCTCAAAGGAGAAGCTTGCAGATAAGCTTCATAAATGTAAAGCTCTGCTTTGGTTTGACTCTTAGGCTTGGTCTGGAATGTGTCTTAATATTCCTCATGACACATAGGCAGATTTTTGCATAGTGTTAAAATAATGTAGTAGTGAACTTGATTTCTTTATAGCAATCTTTGTTTAGAAAAACATTCTAAATAAAGTGATATGTGTATAACAATTTAGAAAGGCAATAAATGATAGAAACATCTAAATAATGAAGCTAAATTGTCCTGAACTGAGTTGCTATTGATAATTTTTAAATTTTTTTTTAAATGAATACTAACAACAAGATTTTTTTTCACATGGATGCAAAAGATCCAAATAAATATACTTGATGTTTAAATTACTCACTGAAGACACATTTGCCACATCTCTTTTATGTCAACTCATCCCTGGTGGCTCAGATGGTAAATAATCTGTCTGAAATACAGGAGACCTGAGTTTGATCCCCGGGTTTGCAAGATCCGCTGGAGAAGGGAATTTCTACCCACTCCAGTGTTCTTGCCTGGAGAATCCCATGGACAGAGGAGCCTGGCAGGCTACCTGTGATTGTAATTTGCTCTCTGTATTCTTTTAATTTTCTATGAAAAGATTATTTTAAAAGGTAATATTTTAGAAGATAGTATTTTCAATAATATTATGTTTAAAATGTGTATGCATTATTTAAAATTGTACATGATATTTCCAGACATTTATATTTAGAATGTACATTAAATATTTAAGAATTATTAATCAGGGTTATGTATTAAAGCCCCAGTCATTTTAACTTTCTTAATCTTGGTGCATGTGTAAATTAACGGTCATACTAAGTTTAATTTTTTTAAAAGTCCACAAAGCTCTACAAGCTTCCCAAGTAGCTCAGTGGATAAAGAATTTGTCTGCAATGCAGGAGATGCAGGTTGATCCCTGGGTCGGGAAGAACCCAGGAGGTTGGCAGGGCAACCCATTCCAGTGCACTTGCCGGGTGTATCCCGTGGACAGAGGACCCTGGTGGGACAGAGTCCATAGGGTCGCACAGAGTCATATATGAGTGAAGCAACTGAGCACGCACACGTCTACTCATACTTGATAGACATGGGCTTAGTATTTCTCAAAGGAGAAGCTTGCAGATAAGCTTCATAAATGTAAAGCTCTGCTTTGGTTTGACTCTTAGGCTTGGTCTGGAATGTGTCTTAATATTCCTCATGACACATAGGCAGATTTTTGCATAGTGTTAAAATAATGTAGTAGTGAACTTGATTTCTGTTTGACTCAGAACCATGCACATATATATCAGAACCATGCATATATATATTTAGGGTATACCAAAATCTAAGAACTTAATCTCTTAATTGATTGTTATTTTCTTGTTTCTGTTATCACCCTTTGTGACAGTTTTCTACCACTGTTTGTGCCTGTTTTCATGAGCAACATACCAATGCATTTGTTCTTCTCTTTTCTAATTCAAAAAAGATAAAAATAAAAGGAGAAGAAAAAGCCAGGAATTGCCAAAAGCTCGTTACTCAAACACCCTAGGCATTGTCACAACTTGACTTGGATGATTATGTATAATGCTTAAAATTTTATTAATATCAATAAGTACATTCTTTTGGTAGCATGGTTTTGACTTGATTTCTAGATCATTGACCTTAAATGAAAAATTTCAAAATAGAGACTTTAAGTATTATCATTTAAGGCAGTCTTTGCTTTAAACAGTCTTTGAAAGTTATTTGTAATGTTTAATCCGTCATACTGTGACCTTCTCCAAAGGAAAAGAAAATGTAAATCTCCTAGACAGCACAGAACAAACTGTCAGAAAAATGAAACTGTTTTATAATAGTTGTGCTTCCACAATGCAGCTCTAAACCCAACTGTCACTTCCGTTGCTTCACATTCTTAGTAGAATATATTTACCTTCTAGCTTTGAGGTTGAGAAAAAATAAGTTTATTGGTTTTCATAAGGAGGAGATCTATGTATTAGGTTCAATAAAAGAAACCACAATGATTAAATGCAGGAGATGCAGGTTGATCCCTGGGTCGGAAGAACCCAGGAGGTTGGCAGGGCAACCCATTCCAGTGCACTTGCCGGGCGTATCCCGTGGACAGAGGACCCTGGTGGGACAGAGTCCATAGGGTCGCACAGAGTCATATATGAGTGAAGCAACTGAGCACGCACGTCTACTCATACTTGATAGACATGGGCTTAGTATTTCTCAAAGGAGAAGCTTGCAGATAAGCTTCATAAATGTAAAGCTCTGCTTTGGTTTGACTCTTAGGCTTGGTCTGGAATGTGTCTTAATATTCCTCATGACACATAGGCAGATTTTTGCATAGTGTTAAAATAATGTAGTAGTGAACTTGATTTCTGTTTGACTCAGAACCATGCACATATATATCAGAACCATGCATATATATATTTAGGGTATACCAAAATCTAAGAACTTAATCTCTTAATTGATTGTTATTTTCTTGTTTCTGTTATCACCCTTTGTGACAGTTTTCTACCACTGTTTGTGCCTGTTTTCATGAGCAACATACCAATGCATTTGTTCTTCTCTTTTCTAATTCAAAAATGATAAAAATAAAAGGAGAAGAAAAAGCCAGGAATTGCCAAAAGCTCGTTACTCAAACACCCTAGGCATTGTCACAACTTGACTTGGATGATTATGTATAATGCTTAAAATTTTATTAATATCAATAAGTACATTCTTTTGGTAGCATGGTTTTGACTTGATTTCTAGATCATTGACCTTAAATGAAAAATTTCAAAATAGAGACTTTAAGTATTATCATTTAAGGCAGTCTTTGCTTTAAACAGTCTTTGAAAGTTATTTGTAATGTTTAATCCGTCATACTGTGACCTTCTCCAAAGGAAAAGAAAATGTAAATCTCCTAGACAGCACAGAACAAACTGTCAGAAAAATGAAACTGTTTTATAATAGTTGTGCTTCCACAATGCAGCTCTAAACCCAACTGTCACTTCCGTTGCTTCACATTCTTAATAGAACATATTTACCTTCTAGCTTTGAGGTTGAGAAAAAAAATAAGTTTATTGGTTTTCATAAGGAGGAGATCTATGTATTAGGTTCAATAAAAGAAACCAGTGATTCAATTAAAGGGTAATTTAGATACTGTTTACAGAATCATTGAAGGGGAGAAGGAACTCAGGAGAGAGTTCAGTGCCCTTGGGTAATGAGGGTGGAGATTTTAATCGCCCTTTGGCTTAAAAGGCCACTGATAGCACAAGTGACTGAGTTACAGAAGGCGAGAGCAGAGCTATCTTGAGAGGAGCAGAAGTCTGTACTTAAGGGACAAAGCCAGTCCCTGGTTGGAGCCAGAATGAAAAACAACCTGATCTTGCTCTCTGCCTTCCCTCAAATGTAATCATAGGCTCTACCATGAGAGCTGAAGGAGAGAGAATGTGTGTTTATAATAGAGTCCAGACCAAGCCGTTCCGTGGACAGAAAGTACAGAGAGAAGCAGAGCGTAGAACTGGAGGTGCAGAGACATGTCCACGAAGAACGGTATCTGTGTTGTTCACTTGACCTCCTTTATTTTAGTGTGCTTATTTTATGTTTTAGAATATTTCAACTTTTTTGCTCTGTATTTTAATTTAGGCATTATTTAGTGAGAGATGTGTGGACACGCTAAGGTGCTTCAGTCATATCTGTCTCTTTACAACCCTGTTACTGTAGCCCGCCAGCCTCTTCTGACCACAGGATTCTCCAGGCCAGAATATTGCAGTGGCATGCTCTCCTCTAGGGGATCTTCCTGACCCAGGGACCAAACACAGGTCTGCTGTGTCTCCAGAACTGGCAGGCCGATTCTTTACCACTAGTTCTGTTCATTCATTTGTTTGCTTTATTTTACAATTTCATTTAATTCTCTCTGTATGTATAATGTTGGCATGCCAGTAATGACTGGTTTATCATTTAAGGCAGTCTTTGCTTTAAACAGTCTTTGAAAGTTATTTGTAATGTTTAATCCGTCATACTGTGACCTTCTCCAAAGGAAAAGAAAATGTAAATCTCCTAGACAGCACAGAACAAACTGTCAGAAAAATGAAACTGTTTTATAATAGTTGTGCTTCCACAATGCAGCTCTAAACCCAACTGTCACTTCCGTTGCTTCACATTCTTAATAGAACATATTTACCTTCTAGCTTTGAGGTTGAGAAAAAAAATAAGTTTATTGGTTTTCATAAGGAGGAGATCTATGTATTAGGTTCAATAAAAGAAACCAGTGATTCAATTAAAGGGTAATTTAGATACTGTTTACAGAATCATTGAAGGGGAGAAGGAACTCAGGAGAGAGTTCAGTGCCCTTGGGTAATGAGGGTGGAGATTTTAATCGCCCTTTGGCTTAAAAGGCCACTGATAGCACAAGTGACTGAGTTACAGAAGGCGAGAGCAGAGCTATCTTGAGAGGAGCAGAAGTCTGTACTTAAGGGACAAAGCCAGTCCCTGGTTGGAGCCAGAATGAAAAACAACCTGATCTTGCTCTCTGCCTTCCCTCAAATGTAATCATAGGCTCTACCATGAGAGCTGAAGGAGAGAGAATGTGTGTTTATAATAGAGTCCAGACCAAGCCGTTCCGTGGACAGAAAGTACAGAGAGAAGCAGAGCGTAGAACTGGAGGTGCAGAGACATGTCCACGAAGAACGGTATCTGTGTTGTTCACTTGACCTCCTTTATTTTAGTGTGCTTATTTTATGTTTTAGAATATTTCAACTTTTTTGCTCTGTATTTTAATTTAGGCATTATTTAGTGAGAGATGTGTGGACACGCTAAGGTGCTTCAGTCATATCTGTCTCTTTACAACCCTGTTACTGTAGCCCGCCAGCCTCTTCTGACCACAGGATTCTCCAGGCCAGAATATTGCAGTGGCATGCTCTCCTCTAGGGGATCTTCCTGACCCAGGGACCAAACACAGGTCTGCTGTGTCTCCAGAACTGGCAGGCCGATTCTTTACCACTAGTTCTGTTCATTCATTTGTTTGCTTTATTTTACAATTTCATTTAAAATTTTGCTCTCTGTATGTATAATGTTGGCATGCCTCAGTAATGACTGGTTTATCAGTTTGGCTTTGCATTAATTTTTAAAAAATAAATTTCTACCAGACTTCTTGTTTTCACTGAGCAGTATGCTTGGTGAAGAACAGATATTCATGCTGCTTTAGCCCACATTAGCCCATACTTTGCCACATTTCCAGTAGGAACTGTTTCTTTCAGGGAAGGAGGCCATGCCCATTAAAGAGTAAGAATCTAGATGTTGCTGATTGATGACCACTTTTTCTTTCTGACCCAAGTTCCCACACTCAGTATACTTACATTAAGTTATGACTCATGTTTTTTTTGTTTTTTTTTTTTTTGTTTCAGGGAACCTTAATTCATTTGACTACATTTCATTTAAAGTCTTCTTTATTAAAAAATGATCATAAACAACAACAAAACTCTGTAAAAGCAAAAAGTAAAATAAAATTAATTGTTAAAAAATGATCATAAACAGATTTCAAAGACAGACAAGAGGAAAAGAATTAAAACATACATGACTAAAAATTATAATAGAGCTTTCCTGGTGATGTAGTGGGTAAGGACATCGCCTTGCAGTGCAAGGGGCACTAGTTCAATCCCTGGCACAAGAAGATCCCACTGGTGTGTCCAGTTACAAGTCAGTGCTCTGGAGCGCTTGTGCCCAGAATGGGTGCTCTGCAGCTAGAGAGGCCACTGCGATGGGAGGCCCACACAGGCCAAAGAGTAAAAATGAATGAAAATAAATAAATGAAAGACCAATACAAGAGGCCAAAAAAAAAAAAAAAGAACAGAATTATAGTAGGCCACTTATGTATCTTTTAAGTCCTATCTGAAAAAGAAAATGGTATAAGCATATGAGCAGAGGAGTCAAAGCAATAGGTCCAAAGAAATCTATCAACCATCAGGTAAAGCAAATTGAACTTATGAACTAGAACATTTTAATATGCAAAAGAACAAATCAGTGAAGTGTAAATAATAAACCATGTAAAAGACCACGAAGTTTATGTGGGTTTCAAAATAGCAGTTTTGGCTTTGAAAAATTGGGCCAATGGGTTCTTTACCACTAGTTCTGTTCATTCATTTGTTTGCTTTATTTTACAATTTCATTTAAAATTTTGCTCTCTGTATGTATAATGTTGGCATGCCTCAGTAATGACTGGTTTATCAGTTTGGCTTTGCATTAATTTTTAAAAAATAAATTTCTACCAGACTTCTTGTTTTCACTGAGCAGTATGCTTGGTGAAGAACAGATATTCATGCTGCTTTAGCCCACATTAGCCCATACTTTGCCACATTTCCAGTAGGAACTGTTTCTTTCAGGGAAGGAGGCCATGCCCATTAAAGAGTAAGAATCTAGATGTTGCTGATTGATGACCACTTTTTCTTTCTGACCCAAGTTCCCACACTCAGTATACTTACATTAAGTTATGGCCCCTTTTTTTTTTTTTTTTTTTTTTTTTTGTTTCAGGGAACCTTAATTCATTTGACTACATTTCATTTAAAGTCTTCTTTATTAAAAAATGATCATAAACAACAACAAAACTCTGTAAAAGCAAAAAGTAAAATAAAATTAATTGTTAAAAAATGATCATAAACAGATTTCAAAGACAGACAAGAGGAAAAGAATTAAAACATACATGACTAAAAATTATAATAGAGCTTTCCTGGTGATGTAGTGGGTAAGGACATCGCCTTGCAGTGCAAGGGGCACTAGTTCAATCCCTGGCACAAGAAGATCCCACTGGTGTGTCCAGTTACAAGTCAGTGCTCTGGAGCGCTTGTGCCCAGAATGGGTGCTCTGCAGCTAGAGAGGCCACTGCGATGGGAGGCCCACACAGGCCAAAGAGTAAAAATGAATGAAAATAAATAAATGAAAGACCAATACAAGAGGCCAAAAAAAAAAAAAAAGAACAGAATTATAGTAGGCCACTTATGTATCTTTTAAGTCCTATCTGAAAAAGAAAATGGTATAAGCATATGAGCAGAGGAGTCAAAGCAATAGGTCCAAAGAAATCTATCAACCATCAGGTAAAGCAAATTGAACTTATGAACTAGAACATTTTAATATGCAAAAGAACAAATCAGTGAAGTGTAAATAATAAACCATGTAAAACAAATTAGACCACAAGTTTATTTGATATGTAATTATGTGGGACATTCTTATCCTTGCAACAACTGTATTTTTCACTCCTATATAGTATTCCATCATTTATATAGATTACACTTCTGTTTTACTTCCTGTACACATTTGGGTTGTCTACAACTTTGGATGCTTAGGAATAAAGTTGGTATGAAAATACTTGAACATCTCATTTGAAGAATATATACATTAGTTTATGAAAGCCAGACATATAACTTAGGAATTTTAGAGGCAAAGGTATATTGATATTTATTTAAATATCCTGTCAAATCAGTTATGTCAATTTGTATATGATATTTCACAAAATCTTATCTTTCACACATCACCTTAAAAAAAAATTGAAAGCTTGGTAATATAAAATTGCCATTTATAAAGGAAAATGGCTTTAAATGGCAGTTTTTAACATCTATTAAATTTTACAACATGCATATCTTATAAATGCAGCTTATTTTAAGTGATCATTTGTCTTAGAGAAATACTCATGAACCCATAAAATGTTGCACAAGAGTGTCTATTGAAATTTTCTTTGGTAATACTGAAATTCTTGTAAGTCCATCATACTGAGAACTGGTTAAATAAGCTAAAACCTATGGAAGGGTTAACAGAATAAAATAGATTAGCATGTACTGAATCAATAAGACTTAGAAATCATATGAAATTACAAAAATAAATTTTATTCTTAAAAATATACCAAGTATTAGATTATCAAATCTGACACCTATCAGAGATCTTACACAAACTTAATTTCAAAGATAAAAATGATTGTAAGGCACAGGTAAGGTGAAATGAAGTCAGGTCATCTGTGAGGCTCCCTAGCCCACATCTTCCCGAGGTAGATACACTCTGGCTAAGGATAACAGATGGTTCACTTCCTTCAAACATTAAGTCTAACACTTTTCCATTGAAACATTTATCATGAAAGTTGCAGAGGGGGTCAAAGCAATAGGTCCAAAGAAATCTATCAACCATCAGGTAAAGCAAATTGAACTTATGAACTAGAACATTTTAATATGCAAAAGAACAAATCAGTGAAGTGTAAATAATAAACCATGTAAAACAAATTAGACCACAAGTTTATTTGATATGTAATTATGTGGGACATTCTTATCCTTGCAACAACTGTATTTTTCACTCCTATATAGTATTCCATCATTTATATAGATTACACTTCTGTTTTACTTCCTGTACACATTTGGGTTGTCTACAACTTTGGATGCTTAGGAATAAAGTTGGTATGAAAATACTTGAACATCTCATTTGAAGAATATATACATTAGTTTATGAAAGCCAGACATATAACTTAGGAATTTTAGAGGCAAAGGTATATTGATATTTATTTAAATATCCTGTCAAATCAGTTATGTCAATTTGTATATGATATTTCACAAAATCTTATCTTTCACACATCACCTTAAAAAAAGATTGAAAGCTTGGTAATATAAAATTGCCATTTATAAAGGAAAATGGCTTTAAATGGCAGTTTTTAACATCTATTAAATTTTACAACATGCATATCTTATAAATGCAGCTTATTTTAAGTGATCATTTGTCTTAGAGAAATACTCATGAACCCATAAAATGTTGCACAAGAGTGTCTATTGAAATTTTCTTTGGTAATACTGAAATTCTTGTAAGTCCATCATACTGAGAACTGGTTAAATAAGCTAAAACCTATGGAAGGGTTAACAGAATAAAATAGATTAGCATGTACTGAATCAATAAGACTTAGAAATCATATGAAATTACAAAAATAAATTTTATTCTTAAAAATATACCAAGTATTAGATTATCAAATCTGACACCTATCAGAGATCTTACACAAACTTAATTTCAAAGATAAAAATGATTGTAAGGCACAGGTAAGGTGAAATGAAGTCAGGTCATCTGTGAGGCTCCCTAGCCCACATCTTCCCGAGGTAGATACACTCTGGCTAAGGATAACAGATGGTATTTCTTTTTCTCTTTTTTTTTTTTTTTTTCAGTGTAAAGTGTTCAACCACTTCACTTAGCCAGAGAAAACATTTAAGTCATAAAGTATCTATTTCCCTTTGATTGGCCCACAAAAGTATGTTTCATAAGTCAAAGGATTTTATGTTTATTTACAACAAATAATTCTAGAAATAGATGTTCATTTTGCTAAAAGAATTCTCAAGAATTCACTCCTGAAAAATCATCACCATTTTGCCAGTCAGTCAGTCAGTGCCATATTTACCAAGAATCCACCCTCTCTCCTTGTTTCCAGCATATTTTTTTCTTATACGGAATAGATGACTTGCCAATCTGTTGTTTATGCATTTTCTTTCTGGACGTTATAGACAAAATGTATAATGAAACATTTTTCCATAAACTTATGTGATTAGGATCATTAGATCATGGAAGTATACAAACCATGCTGACATCTGTGATTGGGGATAAATTACCACACAATAATGGGTAATTTGAGTATTACCCAAGAAAATTTCAGTAGACACTCTTGTGCAGCATTTTATGGGTTCATGTGTTAGTATTTCTCTGAGACAAATGATGCCTTAAAGTAAGTGCATTTATAAGATATACATGTTGTAAAATTTAATAGATGTTAAAAACTGCCATTTAAAACCATTTTCCTATTGTGACGGAGACTATAATAAGGCTCGCAAAACCTCAATTAGGAACTCTATTGCCATTCCTAGAAGAAATAAATAATTTGCTGACCGCTGGTGAATCATCCTGATGTTTACAAGCAATTTTTGAATCAGTTCAAGAAAATTTACCTACACATACACACATACATAGATAGAGTTACCAGTATATCAATGTTCATTGTATTACTCTTACAGCTTTTCATGTGGTTGACATATTTTCTGCATTTCAGTTGAGGAAGCTTTTTGCAACTGATAAACTGCTGGATATAATAGTGTCAGCTCATACTATATAATAGTTCAGTTATAAAATCTTAGGAGGGAATCTACCTCTAGAAAATAATTACTTGAACAAGGAAGGGGGAAAAGATAAAAAATAAATACTGTGTAAAATATAAGATGGGATAAACTATGGACGGGGATACAATGCAATGGTAGGGTAGAGATTTGGAAAAGTGCCAAAAATTATTTGAGTAAAAATAGAAACCATGTATTTTTTTCTGCAGTATCCAAATGCATTTTAATTTTTTTGTTTCATATTTATGTATCATAGCATTTTCCAGACTTTTTGTTCCAATTTTCTTTTCTAACCTATGATGCATTTAGCTCTATAGATGCTGTCATTTAGACTAAAACTTAATTTACTTGAAAGTGAGAGTTATCATACTTTTGTTTCTTTTTCAGAGCTAGGGACATATTTGAAAGTCATTATCCATGTGATAAATTGAGTTGGATGGCCAATGAAGCTTAGATGATATAAAGATGATTGAATTATGTATCTTAAAACTTTTCAGAGACTAAGAAAAAAGGATTAGTGAAAATGTAGGGGAAACCAGGTTATAAATATCAAGATAACTAAGCTACAGACTTTAAGAAGGCAGTAAATAAATTCTTTAATATTCTGTATGTTCTAATTAAGGATTAGTTTAGCACCATGCTCACCACACATTTCTTTGAGTCAGTTATTCAATAAACTGTAGAATGTCATTATGACCTATATTGAGGAGAGAAACTAGAAGAAAACCAGTTTGAAGAGTAACATTAATTCTTCACACAGTCAGTAAATTCAAGTGGGCGATGAGTTGAAAAAGACCTCATTAAAACAATGAGCTAAAAAAGTAAATAGCAAACAATTTCAGTGGATAGAAATGTGACCGTTACTCTCTTATTTGAAGTTTATTCGTTCAAGTAGTACTCCTAGAGTGTAGCTTTTTAGTCTTTGACATCTCTACCAAACAAATAATTTTTGTCTTCTTCCAAAATATCATTCTGATAATCTTTCTAAACTAATTTGTATATTGGAATGCTATAGATTAATGAATGTCAATGCTTACCAATATATTTTAGTTCTTTTCCCGAGGAATATGAACTTTTTATGTTCAACCCAGGAGAGCTATGGAATAAGCTCTCCATTCATTAACAGTCTAAACATATTTGATAAGACAGGAAGAGGAATTATAGTCAAATATGTACTTTATATTTTCATGTCTGCTGTTCAAGAATTTGCACACACCTTTATATTTTAGAAAGGTTAAATTTTGCTGAAAAATAAAACAATAATTTGTGTTTTTAGCTCATTCATGTTATAGCTTTGTTGTTATTCTCCAAAATTTTCTTACTATTTTTCCTTTTTATAGAATCATTCAAAAACACCTTAGCTGACATACTAAGACATAGTAACACCGAGTTCTTCATCTGTACAGAATCTCTTCTAAGTAGCACAGAGCTTATAATCCCAATGTATTAGAACTGATTTGTTGTTTACATGTGTGGTATGGAAAATGTAGTTGTCAGTGCAAGAGCTTTTCTGCTCCGATTTTAGTGGCTAGCTAGTAATCTATTTCTAAGGTTTAGGAAAATTTTTATTTTTGAGAATATCAGCTTTGTTACTAACAAAAACAATATTTTAGTTATCTTATGTCTGACTTTGATTTCCAGTTGGTTCCAAAACCAAGAAGAGAAAAAGAATTCTTTTTGTTGTCCTCTAAAGATATTCAAGAAGAGTCAATAAACAACTTGTGAGTAAGACAGATGTTAGAAATAGCTGCTCTGGTATCATAGCATTGTAAAGCAACTATACTCCAATAAATACTTCAGAAACATAGCTGCATGAGGGAGTGAGGACTAAGTACCCAAGGAAAGATTAATACTTTTTCCTATTTTCTTTTCTTTTTTATTGGAGTATAATTGCTGTACCATATTGCATCAGTTTCTGCTGTGTAGCAAAGTGAATCAGCTGTATGTGTACATACAACTTTTAGATAGATTAATGTAAAGAAATATATTAAATATATTTTTTGTGATATGCTGAGGATTTTAAAGTCTTCATTATAGTATATCCACATGTAGTTTTTTTTTTTTTTTTTCACATGTAGTTTTTAAGATACACAGAAACGTTCTCTATTAGTAAATGGCATGATTGGTGATTCCTTTGAAAGACACTTTTAAACATTTTCTCTCTCTTACCACTAACCTTGTCATATGTATTTTGGTAACGTTAAGGTAAAGTTGGTGTCTGAAAAGCTATACCTATGAATTGGGTACTAGGTTCAATCTTTGTGTGCTTGTGTGCTATGTCTCTCCAGTCATGTCTGACTATGAGACCTGGTGGACTGTAGCCCGCCAGGCAGGCAAGAATACTGGAGTGGGCGGCCATGTCTTCCTCCATGGGATCTTCCTAACTCAAGGATTGAACCCTTGTATCTTACTGCATTGGCACACAGGTTCTTTACCATTAGTGCCACCTGCATATTTATGGATTAAAAGAAGAATATATGGTAAAGGAGAATGGAGAGGGAGCTGGAGGAATCTAGCACTTTCCAAAATTAGTAGCAGATTCAGTCATTTATTAGATTGCCTGAAGTATTCTAGCTCAATGAAATTATTTGCTATAAATTCTCTATTCTAAGTTATTAAAACCAGGAGAGTATTTGTGTACCTCTCTCTAGGTTAATAACCTACTCCACTATTCATGCCTGGAGAATTCCATGAGAAGAGAAGCCTGGCAGGCTGAAATTCATTTGACTAGTTAAATTCTCTATTCTAAGTATCTTATGCTGACTTTGTATTCCAGTTGGTTCCAAAACCAAGAAGAGAAAAAGAATTCTTTTTGTTGTCCTCTAAAGATATTCAAGAAGAGTCAATAAACAACTTGTGAGTAAGACAGATGTTAGAAATAGCTGCTCTGGTATCATAGCATTGTAAAGCAACTATACTCCAATAAATACTTCAGAAACATAGCTGCATGAGGGAGTGAGGACTAAGTACCCAAGGAAAGATTAATACTTTTTCCTATTTTCTTTTCTTTTTTATTGGAGTATAATTGCTGTACCATATTGCATCAGTTTCTGCTGTGTAGCAAAGTGAATCAGCTGTATGTGTACATACAACTTTTAGATAGATTAATGTAAAGAAATATATTAAATATATTTTTTGTGATATGCTGAGGATTTTAAAGTCTTCATTATAGTATATCCACATGTAGTTTTTTTTTTTTTTTTTCACATGTAGTTTTTAAGATACACAGAAACGTTCTCTATTAGTAAATGGCATGATTGGTGATTCCTTTGAAAGACACTTTTAAACATTTTCTCTCTCTTACCACTAACCTTGTCATATGTATTTTGGTAACGTTAAGGTAAAGTTGGTGTCTGAAAAGCTATACCTATGAATTGGGTACTAGGTTCAATCTTTGTGTGCTTGTGTGCTATGTCTCTCAGTCATGTCTGACTATGAGACCTGGTGGACTGTAGCCCGCCAGGCAGGCAAGAATACTGGAGTGGGCGGCCATGTCTTCCTCCATGGGATCTTCCTAACTCAAGGATTGAACCCTTGTATCTTACTGCATTGGCACACAGGTTCTTTACCATTAGTGCCACCTGCATATTTATGGCTTAAAAGAAGAATATATGGTAAAGGAGAATGGAGAGGGAGCTGGAGGAATCTAGCACTTTCCAAAATTAGTAGCAGATTCAGTCATTTATTAGATTGCCTGAAGTATTCTAGCTCAATGAAATTATTTGCTATAAATTCTCTATTCTAAGTTATTAAAACCAGGAGAGTATTTGTGTACCTCTCTCTAGGTTAATAACCTACTCCACTATTCATGCCTGGAGAATTCCATGAGAAGAGAAGCCTGGCAGGCTACAGTCTATAGGATCGCAAAGGTGGGACATGACTGAGAATGACTTAAAAGACTTAATGACTCTTCAGTCAAATCACTCTTTTTCATCTGAGATCATCATTTTGTATTTCATTTTCTCAGAGGTCTTACTTGATCTCATGATATCACCAGTTATTTGTTATAACAAACATGGCTTGTTTATAGTTTTCATCATATTTCACTTTTGACTGATTTCTATATTTATTTGCATTTTAGACATTGTAATATAAATCCCTCAGAGATGGAACATAAATTTTATAATTTATTACAGTGCTTAAGTAGGTTAAGAAATACCGGTTTTTCTACATCATTTTATATTTTTAATCTTAAAATAATTTCAGAGTTAAAAAAAAATCACAGAACTACTACAAAGAATGCCAATACATTCTTCACGTAGTTCCCCAAATATTAATATCCTACAAAGCAACTATTGAAATTAGAAAACTTACTAGCTCCTCATCTATAATCGTTATCCACACATTTTGTTAATGCTTCCACTAATGATCTCTGGTCAGAATCAAACCTATGTCACCTATTGCATTTAGTTGTTTCAATAGTCTTTTTATAGTCTAGGTCAGTTCCTCATTGTTTCTCTTTCTTTCATCACCTTGATACTGTTAAAGAGTACTGTCAAGTTATTCTGTAGATTATTCAGATACCTTAGTTTTCCTGATATTTCCTTATAGTTAAATTTAGACAATATATTTTGACCAAAGTACCACAATTCTGAGTTTGCCTTTTTCAGTGCATCATGTCAGGGACACATATTACTACCAAGTCCTGTTTCTGGTGGTGTTAAGTCTAATCACTTGGTTAAGATGCTGTCCTTTAGGTTTCATTTCAACAAATTAGTAGCAGATTCAGTCATTTATTAGATTGCCTGAAGTATTCTAGCTCAATGAAATTATTTGCTATAAATTCTCTATTCTAAGTTATTAAAACCAGGAGAGTATTTGTGTACCTCTCTCTAGGTTAATAACCTACTCCACTATTCATGCCTGGAGAATTCCATGAGAAGAGAAGCCTGGCAGGCTACAGTCTATAGGATCGCAAAGGTGGGACATGACTGAGAATGACTTAAAAGACTTAATGACTCTTCAGTCAAATCACTCTTTTTCATCTGAGATCATCATTTTGTATTTCATTTTCTCAGAGGTCTTACTTGATCTCATGATATCACCAGTTATTTGTTATAACAAACATGGCTTGTTTATAGTTTTCATCATATTTCACTTTTGACTGATTTCTATATTTATTTGCATTTTAGACATTGTAATATAAATCCCTCAGAGATGGAACATAAATTTTATAATTTATTACAGTGCTTAAGTAGGTTAAGAAATACCGGTTTTTCTACATCATTTTATATTTTTAATCTTAAAATAATTTCAGAGTTAAAAAAAAATCACAGAACTACTACAAAGAATGCCAATACATTCTTCACGTAGTTCCCCAAATATTAATATCCTACAAAGCAACTATTGAAATTAGAAAACTTACTAGCTCCTCATCTATAATCGTTATCCACACATTTTGTTAATGCTTCCACTAATGATCTCTGGTCAGAATCAAACCTATGTCACCTATTGCATTTAGTTGTTTCAATAGTCTTTTTATAGTCTAGGTCAGTTCCTCATTGTTTCTCTTTCTTTCATCACCTTGATACTGTTAAAGAGTACTGTCAAGTTATTCTGTAGATTATTCAGATACCTTAGTTTTCCTGATATTTCCTTATAGTTAAATTTAGACAATATATTTTGACCAAAGTACCACAATTCTGAGTTTGCCTTTTTCAGTGCATCATGTCAGGGACACATATTACTACCAAGTCCTGTTTCTGGTGGTGTTAAGTCTAATCACTTGGTTAAGATGCTGTCCTTTAGGTTTCTACATTTCAACGTTGTTGTTTTTAAATAAGTTTTTTGCTAGGGTATACTTGGAGGTATCCTTGAGAAACATCCTGTATCTCATCATGATATCTGTCACCCACTAATTTTAGCACATTTGCCTGAAACAATTGTATAGTATTTCCCAAGTACTGAGTTTCAACTTCCATGATTTCTTCTATGTCTATTAGTTAGACCTCTATGAGAGAATACAGTAGAATTTTCCCATTTCATTTATTTATTCAATTATTAATTATATTAGAATGGATTTGTGTTTATTTGGTTCACTTAGTCTTCATAATGCATTGCCATTTTTTTTTTTTTCCTGCTCAAATTATTTCAGTTTTTGCTATTGAGAGCCATTTCACATTAACTCCAGTCTTATTATAGTGTGTCTTCATTATTTCTTGAGAGCTTCTCATTTTCTTACATCAAAACATTGCTGCAGACTCATCTTGTTTTTCTTTGCTCCAATACTGGAATCATTCCTTGCTTCCAAGTTCCTAGTCCCTTTAGAATTGTACTGCTCTTAGATCTTCTCCGTGGTTAAGCAATGTGTATGTGTACACACACACCACATTCATAGACACACACAAACTATATCTAGTGCTTTTATATCCATTTCTATTTCTATCTTAGGGAAGAAAACAACATAAGCAAAAATCGGTATCTCTTGATTCTGTTCAACACCACAAGGTTAATTCCAGTTTACCCTCATTTTACTTCAATTTTCCTCTCTAATACCAAGACACATACTGTTTCCTCTTAAGAACATATTGTTTACTCTTAAATCATATTGCATTTAGTTGTTTCAATTCTTTTTATAGTCTAGGTCAGTTCCTCATTGTTTCTCTTTCTTTCATCACCTTGATACTGTTAAAGAGTACTGTCAAGTTATTCTGTAGATTATTCAGATACCTTAGTTTTCCTGATATTTCCTTATAGTTAAATTTAGACAATATATTTTGACCAAAGTACCACAATTCTGAGTTTGCCTTTTTCAGTGCATCATGTCAGGGACACATATTACTACCAAGTCCTGTTTCTGGTGGTGTTAAGTCTAATCACTTGGTTAAGATGCTGTCCTTTAGGTTTCTACATTTCAACGTTGTTTTTTTTAAATAAGTTTTTTGCTAGGGTATACTTGGAGGTATCCTTGAGAAACATCCTGTATCTCATCATGATATCTGTCACCCACTAATTTTAGCACATTTGCCTGAAACAATTGTATAGTATTTCCCAAGTACTGAGTTTCAACTTCCATGATTTCTTCTATGTCTATTAGTTAGACCTCTATGAGAGAATACAGTAGAATTTTCCCATTTCATTTATTTATTCAATTATTAATTATATTAGAATGGATTTGTGTTTATTTGGTTCACTTAGTCTTCATAATGCATTGCCATTTTTTTTTTTTTTCTGCTCAAATTATTTCAGTTTTTGCTATTGAGAGCCATTTCACATTAACTCCAGTCTTATTATAGTGTGTCTTCATTATTTCTTGAGAGCTTCTCATTTTCTTACATCAAAACATTGCTGCAGACTCATCTTGTTTTTCTTTGCTCCAATACTGGAATCATTCCTTGCTTCCAAGTTCCTAGTCCCTTTAGAATTGTACTGCTCTTAGATCTTCTCCGTGGTTAAGCAATGTGTATGTGTACACACACACCACATTCATAGACACACACAAACTATATCTAGTGCTTTTATATCCATTTCTATTTCTATCTTAGGGAAGAAAACAACATAAGCAAAAATCGGTATCTCTTGATTCTGTTCAACACCACAAGGTTAATTCCAGTTTACCCTCATTTTACTTCAATTTTCCTCTCTAATACCAAGACACATACTGTTTCCTCTTAAGAATGCAGTATTTGTTATACTCAATAGATCAATTAATTTGCTTCTTTTTCTATAATGTTTCATTTTCTGGGCAATTGGCTAAGCATTTATAAATGATGATTGATTTATATTTAGTGCTCATTATATGTTAAGTAAATGAACAAGTGTATAAATAAATGAATGGAAATTATGAAATATACCTTTACATATAATATCATTACACAGGAGAAATCTTTTATGGTAATGTTCACTTGGCTGACCATCAGAATGGTAATTAGAATTTACCGTTTCCCTAAAATCCATAGTAAGTCATTTTTTTTGAATTTTACTGCAGTCAGTAAATACAAAATATGGAACATATCATAATTCTTTAACTACATTCATTTCTTGAGAAAAACTAACGTATTTGAGATTTTTGCCTGCCATGTATTTTTTTTTTTATTACTTTGTTATTTAGGTAAGTTCAGGGAAGGAAGCTGAAGAGATAGTGATTACATTAGAGATTTTGAAGGTATGATTACAATATACTTGCCTTTAAGATGATAGCCACTCCAAAATTACCATGCTATAATAATAGAGTGCTTTATTTTTATTTTAAAGAAAGTAATTTCATTTGGGTCATCAGAATATTATACAATAAGCTCACATAGGATAGTCACATAATACTCCTTGTGGAAAAGTATTGAAGAAGATTTTGGACCAAAGAATATTTGTTTAATAGTGTCAGAATTCATTTTAGCACCATGAAAGAGTATGTATTTGTTCAATTTTCACTCACTGCACAAAGCATTAGATAAAAGAAGATTTTCAGTAATAGCATTTCATTTGAGTCTTACCAATCCTTTTAGTTTCGGTATAACAAAAAGGCTGTTAGCTTTTACTCTGTTATGTGGAATTCTGATGATTTTTGACAGTCTTCACTGAGACACTCAAAGAAATGCGACTTGCCAGTTGAATAACATAAGATTTCATTAAATTTACCAGCAGCAAAAAAAGCTGTTTCTGTCTCTTAACTTTTGATGTGTTGTCTTTTTCTAATCCTCTTTTCAGGACCTACATAAAAGGCAATAAAAAATGTTATTTTTGTGTGTTCAAAGGTTTATAATCAAGATAATAGGCCAGTTTTAACTTAGAATTATTGCATTTACAAACATCAAAATTAGCACAAAATTATTAAAACAATCAGCTTTTGTAATAGCATAAATAATAGTAGCAAAAATATTTTATATGGTATTTTATAGCATTTACATAAAATCTGTAACATCCTATTTACATTTTGTCAAAAAAGTAAGTCAGACAATTATTATAATTTCCATTAGGTATATAAATGTATTGTGAGAAAGTAGACCTCTTTCTACAATTTTGTGGTAGTGAGTACCTGAGATATTAATAACTTGTAAAATTTCCATTTTCAAATGATGTCTTACTTTTTCTTTATATTGGTTACAAACATGTGTTTCATTATCTATGATAATTTAAACTGTGTTTTGTTGTCTATGATAATTTACCTAAACAGTATTGCTATAAGTAACTCCAAATTAAGTATAAGGGAAGAGTGTGCAAGTATTTTATTCTGTAAACATTAGAGGGTATATTTCAAACAAAAATGAGTTTCCGTGAAATAGCTGGTTATGATTTGCTTTCTGGCATTCCTGAGTATATAAATGTATACTGAAAATCACCTGAAGGAAGAAAATTAAAAAAAAAAAAAAATTAAACTTGTTTCCCATCTCTGCGGATCAGCATTGTGTTAGATAATGAAACTATATCTTAAAACATGAATAAATTCATTGAGTAAAGGAAACTAAGGAATCTATCATCTGTTATAGCCATCACATATAAACTATTTTATTGGAAAATGTTTTTAAAGGATGTGAAAGAGAAAATGCACAGACATGTTGTCTATACCAGATACTCCAAGAAGCAACCATAAAACTCATAATTTTTCCATATGTGTGCAGTTGGGGCTCAGTGCTTTTATTATCCCCTTTTATAAATGAAGAGCTAAAGATTCATGTTAGGGTCATTTAACCATGTCATAGAGTCAGTTCCAAGAGATCTAATTTCTTCTGCTTTTGTCATGAAAAAATTAGAAGTACAACAGCATCAAGTTTGTGGTAAGCAAATAGCATAATAAGAAAACACACTAAATTCTCACTAGGGACTGTAAGAATAATTTGGTTTTAGGCTATCAGAGTAAGATTTAAGAGCCAATAAAAGCAGATAATTATATGAAGACCTAGGATATAAGCAAGCCTATGAGAAATAAGATCCATTTCTTATTTAAATTTGGAAGGAGATAAGTTCATTCAGTGTATAGATATTTGTTTTGTTACCACATTAGAGATAAATATCTTCTCTGAGAAAGGCCACATTTTATTTAATTTTGTTACATTATCTAAAAAATAATAGCATACTGAGACCAACCAAAAGTGTTTCACAATTATGTATTTTCATGTAAAATATAACATTGAGTATACTGAGACATTAGCTGTACATGTTTTTGCTGGTTACTGGCTGAAAGCAAGGTTATTTTATTACTGCAGAGCATGGCTTCTTGTTAATGAGAAAATTAAATGAGATACAACTGAAAAGATTTTCAGTAGTGCATTATGGTATCAGTATTTATATATATATATCAGTATTTATATTTATCTATATATCTGTGTATATGTGTGTATGTATATGTATGTATCTTTAATGTATGCCTGGATCAGCTCAAAACACCAGACAGAGTTGTTAGGAGAGACATAATGTAAAACACCAGGGTAACATCTCCAACAGAAATAGGAGCCAAGTAATTAACATAAATTTCAGAATACAAGAGTAATTAGCTGATTGCTTAGTACACTGGGGCAACTCTGGGTAGAGTTCATGGCAAAGATAAAACAAAAATAAAGGGAAGTATTGAAAGGTCCTATAATCCAGAGACTACAGTCAGAAATCATCACAATTACCCCCAAGAAAAAAGTTTAAAGGGAAAACACTGGGAATAAAATTTAAATGAATCAGAGAAAAAAGTGAGAAAAGACAGAGCAATAGTCTGGTGGAGGATGAGAAGAGGAGAGATAAGAAAGGAAGATCCTTTTCAGAAATAAAGATGAATTAAAAATATAAAGATGTGGGTTCAAGTCCTGGTTGGGGAACTAAGACCCCATAGTGCACTGCAGCAAAAGATCTCCATGATGCAACAAAGATTCTGCTTGCTGCAAGTCAGACCCAACCCAGTCAAACAAGGAAATAACTAAAGAAGGAACACCAAATCAAGTCAAGTGGAAGTGATGAAAAACATAGTAAGAGATACAGATGAGAGATATGAGTGAATAGATAAGCCAGAAATAAGATCCATTTCTTATTTAAATTTGGAAGGAGATAAGTTCATTCAGTGTATAGATATTTGTTTTGTTACCACATTAGAGATAAATATCTTCTCTGAGAAAGGCCACATTTTATTTTGTTACATTATCTAAAAAATAATAGCATACTGAGACCAACCAAAAGTGTTTCACAATTATGTATTTTCATGTAAAATATAACATTGAGTATACTGAGACATTAGCTGTACATGTTTTTGCTGGTTACTGGCTGAAAGCAAGGTTATTTTATTACTGCAGAGCATGGCTTCTTGTTAATGAGAAAATTAAATGAGATACAACTGAAAAGATTTTCAGTAGTGCATTATGGTATCAGTATTTATATATATATATCAGTATTTATATTTATCTATATATCTGTGTATATGTGTGTATGTATATGTATGTATCTTTAATGTATGCCTGGATCAGCTCAAAACACCAGACAGAGTTGTTAGGAGAGACATAATGTAAAACACCAGGGTAACATCTCCAACAGAAATAGGAGCCAAGTAATTAACATAAATTTCAGAATACAAGAGTAATTAGCTGATTGCTTAGTACACTGGGGCAACTCTGGGTAGAGTTCATGGCAAAGATAAAACAAAAATAAAGGGAAGTATTGAAAGGTCCTATAATCCAGAGACTACAGTCAGAAATCATCACAATTACCCCCAAGAAAAAAGTTTAAAGGGAAAACACTGGGAATAAAATTTAAATGAATCAGAGAAAAAAGTGAGAAAAGACAGAGCAATAGTCTGGTGGAGGATGAGAAGAGGAGAGATAAGAAAGGAAGATCCTTTTCAGAAATAAAGATGAATTAAAAATATAAAGATGTGGGTTCAAGTCCTGGTTGGGGAACTAAGACCCCATAGTGCACTGCAGCAAAAGATCTCCATGATGCAACAAAGATTCTGCTTGCTGCAAGTCAGACCCAACCCAGTCAAACAAGGAAATAACTAAAGAAGGAACACCAAATCAAGTCAAGTGGAAGTGATGAAAAACATAGTAAGAGATACAGATGAGAGATATGAGTGAATAGATAAGCCAGAAATGGAGCAATTGAAAACAATTGACAAGGACATTCTAATATGGAACTTAGGCAAAGGAGAGCAAAACATATGTAAAAATAGAATTAAAGAGATAACAAATTGAGTATGTGGGTAAAGAGGTAAGAATACTGACAACCATCTTCTTGACAGCAACATTTTATATAGGAAGATAATGAAGAATTGTTTTAAACATTATGAAAGAACATAGAAGCCAAATTATGTTCTTCACTTAAATGTGCTTCATGTCTAAGAACACAAGACATCATGGAAATTAGAGAACTTTGGAAATAACAATTTCTGATTACTTTCTGAGAAATCTCCTAGTTACTGACAAGAAATAGTTCAAATGTAGCATGAAGAGTATGGATATGTGCTGTGTATGTTAAATTTTGAATTAAGACTAAGTTATAGTACTAATAAATGTATGAAAAGTTAGATATAGTATAATTCACCAAAAATTGAAGGAAAGGGGAATGGAAGGGAAAGAAGAAGATTATCAGTGTTTCAGTAGTACTTAAGAAATGTAAATGCTAGGTGAAAAGAGAGAACGGAGAAAAACGCTTACTAGAGAAACAGGAGCATTACACATTGAAGAAATCACTGGAGAATATTAAAATACACTGGTGTGCCCTCATGCTCAGTTGCTTCAGTCATGTTTGATTCTTTGTGTCCCTATGGATTCCAGCCCATGGGATTCTCTAGGCAAGAACACTGTGGTGGGTAGCCTATCCCTTCTCTAGGGGGTCTCCCCAACCCAGATATTGAACCATGGTCTTCTGCATCGCAGGCAGATTCTTTACCAGTTGAGATTCTTTACCAGGGAAAGCCCTGGATGTATTGGAGAACTAGTATGTTTTATTATATAAGGTTATAGAAAATAATGACATGAATTGATACAGGAAAATGTATAAATACCAAAAGAATTTTCTCCAGTGACCCCCCAAGGTGTAAATATGGTATAAGAATTAATATATATAGTTTGTATGGTAAGAATATGATAGAACTGAAAACTAGCATACTAAGAATATCAATTATATAAATGAGCTTAACCGCTCATTCAGTAAAGCATTTTTAGATTGGCTAATTAAGCAGAATACACTTCATTTTGTGTACACAGGATGTGCTGAAACAAAGCAATGCAGAAAGATTTAAAATAAAAGGAAAATCAGATATTGCTGTTACCTGATAATAAGTTTGTGAAGCAGGTGTCACAGATTTGTTTGAGACATGGTAGAATTTAGTACTAAGTATATGGAACAAGAAAAGGAAAATTCATTGTGCTAAAGGTTTCTTTCTATATTAAAGATATAATAGATATCAAAATGTACAAAATTGCTGCCTTCAGAAAGCAGAAATGATGGAAAATGAAAGGACAAATAGATACTGTTTTAATACTGTGAATTTTGAAATAGTTTCTCCTGTGGAGAATGTCATCAGTGAATATAAGTAAACTTCCTCCTTGGATTTTAAAAATATTGTGTGTGCTTAGTAGCTCAGTCGTGTCTGACTCTTTGTAACCCTTTGGACTTTAGCTCCCAGAATCCTCTGTTCATGGCATTTCCAGGCAAGAATACTGAAGTGGGCTGCTAATTCCTCCTCCAGGGGGATCTTCCCAACCTGGGGATCGAACCTGAGCCTCCTGTATTGGCAGGATTCTCTATGGGCTGAGCTGTCTGGGAAGCCCCAGAATACTGTAGTTGATGATAAACACTTTGTCTTTGACCAAACTCCTCTACCCTCCTTTCCATTAGGCTTTGATTCTGCTCCTTCCTTGCCAGATCCACATAGCCCAGTTTTTACAAGAATCCTACTAAAAAACCAATTTAGAGAGAATGTCCCCGCCTTGAATGTGAGATCATCTTTGATATCTGATTCCCCTGGTCAGTCTTCACAAATTCTGTTAGGTTGCTTTAGCAAAACCCCCCCAACCCTTAATGTCTCTTCTTAATATGTTTCCACCCATGGACCCCCTCAGCCACTACCCCACTCTGCTCTTTGGCTATAAATTTCTGCTTTTCTTTGCTGTATTTGAAGTTTAGCCAATTTCTATGCTGAAATCTCTTTTATACTATTCCATTAGTTCTCAAGAATTAATATATGTTTGTATGGTAAGAATATGATAGAACTGAAAACTAGCATACTAAGAATATCAATTATATAAATGAGCTTAACCGCTCATTCAGTAAAGCATTTTTAGATTGGCTAATTAAGCAGAATACACTTCATTTTGTGTACACAGGATGTGCTGAAACAAAGCAATGCAGAAAGATTTAAAATAAAAGGAAAATCAGATATTGCTGTTACCTGATAATAAGTTTGTGAAGCAGGTGTCACAGATTTGTTTGAGACATGGTAGAATTTAGTACTAAGTATATGGAACAAGAAAAGGAAAATTCATTGTGCTAAAGGTTTCTTTCTATATTAAAGATATAATAGATATCAAAATGTACAAAATTGCTGCCTTCAGAAAGCAGAAATGATGGAAAATGAAAGGACAAATAGATACTGTTTTAATACTGTGAATTTTGAAATAGTTTCTCCTGTGGAGAATGTCATCAGTGAATATAAGTAAACTTCCTCCTTGGATTTTAAAAATATTGTGTGTGCTTAGTAGCTCAGTCGTGTCTGACTCTTTGTAACCCTTTGGACTTTAGCTCCCAGAATCCTCTGTTCATGGCATTTCCAGGCAAGAATACTGAAGTGGGCTGCTAATTCCTCCTCCAGGGGGATCTTCCCAACCTGGGGATCGAACCTGAGCCTCCTGTATTGGCAGGATTCTCTATGGGCTGAGCTGTCTGGGAAGCCCCAGAATACTGTAGTTGATGATAAACACTTTGTCTTTGACCAAACTCCTCTACCCTCCTTTCCATTAGGCTTTGATTCTGCTCCTTCCTTGCCAGATCCACATAGCCCAGTTTTTACAAGAATCCTACTAAAAAACCAATTTAGAGAGAATGTCCCCGCCTTGAATGTGAGATCATCTTTGATATCTGATTCCCCTGGTCAGTCTTCACAAATTCTGTTAGGTTGCTTTAGCAAAAATCCTCCAACCCTTAATGTCTCTTCTTAATATGTTTCCACCCATGGACCCCCTCAGCCACTACCCCACTCTGCTCTTTGGCTATAAATTTCTGCTTTTCTTTGCTGTATTTGAAGTTTAGCCAATTTCTATGCTGAAATCTCTTTTATACTATTCCATTAGTTTCTTTCTTTTTTTTTTTTTAAGATTTATTTATTTATTTATTTTGGGAGGGGGTCAGGTTGGGGGAGGAGCGGGCGGGCCACTTCTATTGGTCTTTCATTTGTCCATTTTCATCTGTCTTTGTTCTTTGGCTCCTGTGGGCCTCCCATCGCGGTGGCGTCTGTCGTTGCAGAGCGGGCTCTGGGCGCATGCGCTCCAGCGCTCCGGCTCGGTAATTGGACACATCGGTCCAGCCGCTCCGCGGCACGTGGGATCTTCCCAGGCCAGGGATCGAACTGGCGCCCCTTGCACTGCAAGGTGGTGTCCTTACCCACTGGACCACCAGGGGAGGCCCTCCATTAGTTTCTAAATGAAGCCTATCTTTACCCAGTTTACCTACTATCTGGTTTTAGTTCTGTTTGCCATTGCCCTTTGAAGAGTCAGTTTTAGGGGAGAAAAAATGGATGCAAGAGTCTGTTGTCCCCATCTAGAATGGAGACAATACCACTGATGACAGGGGCAATGCTGGTAGGAGTGTGTGTGGTGTGTGGAACATACTTGGGGGAAGGGAAGAACAGGACTCTCTGTATTTACATGAGAGAAATGAACGATGATGAGTGAACAACAATGCAAAATCTGACACTTAGATAACAGCCAGAGGAAGAAATAAAACTGTGGGAGTTTTTAACATAAGGACATTTAAAATAATGGATTTGAGTTAAACCACCCAAGCAAAGGCTTAGCCAGCCAGTCTATATTAATACAAAAATAAGCCAAGTAAATAAACTTACCAGAATTAAACTGAGAATAGAGTTCTAAGTGGTAAAGAGCCTTTTTCCCTTACCCTCCTTTCCATTAGGCTTTGATTCTGCTCCTTCCTTGCCAGATCCACATAGCCCAGTTTTTACAAGAATCCTACTAAAAAACCAATTTAGAGAGAATGTCCCCGCCTTGAATGTGAGATCATCTTTGATATCTGATTCCCCTGGTCAGTCTTCACAAATTCTGTTAGGTTGCTTTAGCAAAAATCCTCCAACCCTTAATGTCTCTTCTTAATATGTTTCCACCCATGGACCCCCTCAGCCACTACCCCACTCTGCTCTTTGGCTATAAATTTCTGCTTTTCTTTGCTGTATTTGAAGTTTAGCCAATTTCTATGCTGAAATCTCTTTTATACTATTCCATTAGTTTCTTTCTTTTTTTTTTTTTAAGATTTATTTATTTATTTATTTTGGGAGGGGGTCAGGTTGGGGGAGGAGCGGGCGGGCCACTTCTATTGGTCTTTCATTTGTCCATTTTCATCTGTCTTTGTTCTTTGGCTCCTGTGGGCCTCCCATCGCGGTGGCGTCTGTCGTTGCAGAGCGCGGGCTCTGGGCGCATGCGCTCCAGAGCTCCGGCTTGGTAATTGGACACATCGGTCCAGCTGCTCCGCGGCACGTGGGATCTTCCCAGGCCAGGGATCGAACTGGCGCCCCTTGCACTGCAAGGTGGTGTCCTTACCCACTGGACCACCAGGGGAGGCCCTCCATTAGTTTCTAAATGAAGCCTATCTTTACCCAGTTTACCTACTATCTGGTTTTAGTTCTGTTTGCCATTGCCCTTTGAAGAGTCAGTTTTAGGGGAGAAAAAATGGATGCAAGAGTCTGTTGTCCCCATCTAGAATGGAGACAATACCACTGATGACAGGGGCAATGCTGGTAGGAGTGTGTGTGGTGTGTGGAACATACTTGGGGGAAGGGAAGAACAGGACTCTCTGTATTTACATGAGAGAAATGAACGATGATGAGTGAACAACAATGCAAAATCTGACACTTAGATAACAGCCAGAGGAAGAAATAAAACTGTGGGAGTTTTTAACATAAGGACATTTAAAATAATGGATTTGAGTTAAACCACCCAAGCAAAGGCTTAGCCAGCCAGTCTATATTAATACAAAAATAAGCCAAGTAAATAAACTTACCAGAATTAAACTGAGAATAGAGTTCTAAGTGGTAAAGAGAAATCCAGGTCGGTGTATTTTTTAAGAAAATGCACAAAGGAGAATGTTTTAAAGTGGAGCAAGTTGTCAATTATTTGAAATGCCATGGAGACTTTGAGAAATGTGAGTTGTTCCCACGTAGAAGTTACTGGAAGCCATTAAAAGAACACTCTCATTAAAATTGTGGAAAAGAAACTAGATTAGAATAAGATAAATGGGTCCTTAATTTCAGAATTGTGGCATAATATAAAACCTAAAAACCCTCATTAGAGAAACAAGAAATGCAGCATAAACTGTAACAACTTTCCATTTAAATACATATTGGAGGATGTCAGGTTCAGGCCCTGATAGAGTAGCTCATCGTGAACAAGCCAACACTCTGCCAGTGCTATAAAATCTGAACAAGGGCTTCCCTGGTGGTCCAGTGGGTGGGAGCTCTGCCTTGCAGTGCAAGGGGCACCGGTTTGATCCCTGGCTGGGGGAAGATCCCACGTGCTGAGGAGCGGCTGGACTGGTGTGTCCAATTATGAGCCAGCGCTCTGGAGCGCATGCGCCCAGAGCCAGTGTTCTGCAACGAGAGAGGCCACAGCAATGGGAGGCCCACACAGGCCAAAGAATTAATATGGTTGAAAATAAGTAAATGAAGGACCAATGAAAGAGGCCAAAATTAAAAAAAAAAAAAAAAAATCTGGGCAAAATCGTTTGAAGTCACTGGAGAACAACCAACCCATAAGGGAATATAAGGGGGTTATAATTAAGAAGAAAGCCCATGAGATAAATTACACATCCAGCTGTTTTTTTTTTTGACAGGACTTTGCAAATACTGATGTGTGGTGTGTGGAACATACTTGGGGGAAGGGAAGAACAGGACTCTCTGTATTTACATGAGAGAAATGAACGATGATGAGTGAACAACAATGCAAAATCTGACACTTAGATAACAGCCAGAGGAAGAAATAAAACTGTGGGAGTTTTTAACATAAGGACATTTAAAATAATGGATTTGAGTTAAACCACCCAAGCAAAGGCTTAGCCAGCCAGTCTATATTAATACAAAAATAAGCCAAGTAAATAAACTTACCAGAATTAAACTGAGAATAGAGTTCTAAGTGGTAAAGAGAAATCCAGGTCGGTGTATTTTTTAAGAAAATGCACAAAGGAGAATGTTTTAAAGTGGAGCAAGTTGTCAATTATTTGAAATGCCATGGAGACTTTGAGAAATGTGAGTTGTTCCCACGTAGAAGTTACTGGAAGCCATTAAAAGAACACTCTCATTAAAATTGTGGAAAAGAAACTAGATTAGAATAAGATAAATGGGTCCTTAATTTCAGAATTGTGGCATAATATAAAACCTAAAAACCCTCATTAGAGAAACAAGAAATGCAGCATAAACTGTAACAACTTTCCATTTAAATACATATTGGAGGATGTCAGGTTCAGGCCCTGATAGAGTAGCTCATCGTGAACAAGCCAACACTCTGCCAGTGCTATAAAATCTGAACAAGGGTTTCCCCTGGTGGTCCAGTGGGTGGGAGCTCTGCCTTGCAGTGCAAGGGGCACCGGTTTGATCCCTGGCTGGGGAAGATCCCACGTGCTGAGGAGCGGCTGGACCAGTGTGTCTAATTACTAGCCAGCGCTCTGGAGCGCATGCGCCCAGAGCCAGTGTTCTGCAACGAGAGAGGCCACAGCAATGGGAGGCCCACACAGGCCAAAGAATTAATATGGTTGAAAATAAGTAAATGAAGGACCAATGAAAGAGGCCAAAATTAAAAAAAAAAAAAAAAAATCTGGGCAAAATCGTTTGAAGTCACTGGAGAACAACCAACCCATAAGGGAATATAAGGGGGTTATAATTAAGAAGAAAGCCCATGAGATAAATTACACATCCAGCTTTTTTTTTTTTTGACAGGACTTTGCAAATACTGATGTGAAAAAGCATAAGCAGAAAGGGAAGTTTTTCCTGTTCAGGAGACTGAGGTCACAGTCTGCGGTATCCAACGTTGATGGGACTCGTGGGACCTGTTTCCAAGAAGGAGGTAAGCACAGAGAAGGTGGCCAGATAGCTTCACGCAAGGCTCTATAGGTAACTCACTTCAGACACACACACACACACACACACACACACAAGTAAGACTTTAAGAACCCTCAGGAAACAATAGGCGGCAGGCTGAGTACTGAGCTTCAACTTCAACTGCTGTACAGAAGCGAACGTATCAATAGTTGTAGTTCAAACATGGGTAGGGGCTGGCACAAATGTGGCAAACTACGGGGTTAGGTCTGGCTGTTCTCCAGGGTTTAGATTTCATGTGCGGTGGTGCATTCTATGTGCTTTATGCACTATCAAAATCATTATTTAATCAACTGTATGTAAAAACTGACCTTGAATAAGCATGGGAAAAAAGTATCTTATAAATCTAAGGTAATGATTAATTTTTGCAACTAAGAGCCAGTTTGAAAGTATGCTTTTCATCATATTCTTAGTTTGAATGAGAAAAATTATATCATCTTAAAACCAATATAAGATATGTATTTAACAGATATCGAAAAAATTATTCATGAATTTTATTATGAATTTATAATGTATATTTAGGCACTTAATAAACTTGACAGAAGGTATCTTTCAGAATCCTCTAAGTGGCTTATGATATAATGTGAAATATTAAAAGTGGGTGGGAGCTCGGCCTTGCGATGCAAGGGGCACCGGTTTGATCCCTGGCTGGGGAAGATCCCACGTGCTGAGGAGCGGCTGGACCAGTGTGTCTAATTACTAGCCAGCTCTTTGGAGCGCATGAGCCCAGAGCCAGTGTTCTGCAACGAGAGGCCACAGAAATGGGAGGCCCACACAGGCCAAAGAATTAATATGGTTGAAAATAAGTAAATGAAGGACCAATGAAAGAGGCCAAAATTAAAAAAAAAAAAAAAATCTGGGCAAAATCATTTGAAGACACTGGAAAAAAACCAAACCATAAGGGAATAAAAGGGGGTTATAATTAAGAAGAAAGCCCATGAGAAAAATTAAACATCCAGCTTTTTTTTTGACAGGACTTTGCAAATACTGATGTGAAAAAGCATAAGCAGAAAGGGAAGTTTTTCCTGTTCAGGAGACTGAGGTCACAGTCTGCGGTATCCAACGTTGATGGGACTCGTGGGACCTGTTTCCAAGAAGGAGGTAAGCACAGAGAAGGTGGCCAGATAGCTTCACGCAAGGCTCTATAGGTAACTCACTTCAGACACACACACACACACACACACACACACAAGTAAGACTTTAAGAACCCTCAGGAAACAATAGGCGGCAGGCTGAGTACTGAGCTTCAACTTCAACTGCTGTACAGAAGCGAACGTATCAATAGTTGTAGTTCAAACATGGGTAGGGGCTGGCACAAATGTGGCAAACTACGGGGTTAGGTCTGGCTGTTCTCCAGGGTTTAGATTTCATGTGCGGTGGTGCATTCTATGTGCTTTATGCACTATCAAAATCATTATTTAATCAACTGTATGTAAAAACTGACCTTGAATAAGCAGGGGAAAAAAAGTATCTTATAAATCTAAGGTAATGATTAATTTTTGCAACTAAGAGCCAGTTTGAAAGTATGCTTTTCATCATATTCTTAGTTTGAATGAGAAAAATTATATCATCTTAAAACCAATATAAGATATGTATTTAACAGATATCGAAAAAATTATTCATGAATTTTATTATGAATTTATAATGTATATTTAGGCACTTAATAAACTTGACAGAAGGTATCTTTCAGAATCCTCTAAGTGGCTTATGATATAATGTGAAATATTAAAAGGCTTCCTTTTATATCTGTAAGGAAAGGTGTTATGTTAGTTTCTCATGGCTGTTGTAACAAATTAACATAAACTAAGTAATTTAACCTGGTTCATTTACTGTCTGGAAACCCGAAATCAGTTTCACTGGGACAAAACCAAAAGTATCAGTGGGGCCATGCTCCCTCCAGACTCCAGGGAGAGTCCTTTTCCTTGCCCTAGAATCCTGTAGTGTTACATTTCTTGGCTCGAGACCCCTCCCCCCATCTTCATGGATACAGTGTAGCATCTGCAAATCTCTCCACTTCCATCATCACATGACCTTCTGTCTTCCGTGTCAAATGTTCTTCTCCCTCACTCTCATGGTGCTCATATTTGTATTTTAGGCTCGCCAAGATAATCTATGATAGTCTCCCATCTCAAGAAGCTGACTATAATCACATCCACAAGCCTCATTTACCATATAGCGTAACATTCCAGAGTTAGGACCTGGGTATCTTTGGATATCATTAAGCTTATCACAAATACCCTCTCTTGCTGCTTCTATTGTGCATTGTACTGCCTAGGGTTACTTATGTGCTACGGTGACATTATAATAGTTGTGACACAAACGATATGACACAGATAGTCTAAAGTATTTAGTATCTGACCCTTTATAGAATGGTTATGAATGGTTGCCCTGCTTACTCTCAGGTTCAGTGTCATTGATGAAACAGTTCTGTTTAGTATGGCCATGTTTGATTCCCTTCCTAATGAAAATAATTATTATGGCCTCTAGACAGAAGATTCCAATTATTTTAGGATTGCATTATTAAGAAAGTATACTTAATTAAGCCGTAGCTGTTACTTCAAGTGTAATTAATTAGTGTAGGTATATTGCTTTTATAGGATATAATTAATAGGCAGATAGGTTACTGCTCTGTAACATATTTATAATTTAAATGCTCATGACATTATAAAATTTAAGGGTAAAGTCTCCCTATTATTAACTATATTTCACATCATCTAGTTCACATGATATAGCTTTCATGTCCTTCGTTATTTATGTTGTTAATAATTGGTTGTACTTATAATAATTGAATACGAGAGAATTCATGGTGATAAGGAAGAATTCATGGAAATGTCGTTGATATGATGTTGGAGAAGACAAGTCAATACATTCATTTATTAAGTTACACTGTCTTTCAAGCAAATAAAAATAGTCTTCACTGTCTTATATGGTGAATAATTTTCACCATATAAATCTTTCATATAATTTATCTTATACTTCTGAATGAAATTAATGAAAAGATCTTTTGAGTTATTTTGATGCAATTTTAAACATTTTTTTATCTTAACTTGAAAACTGATACTTGGTTTCATTAGCAAGAAATTTGTAGCTTGAAATGCATTAGTAAATACAAAGGAAAAACCCTAGATCATAAAGACCCTGAATCTGTAGAGTCTCAAGCATTTTACTTATTTGTATTGCATATTCAAATTTACTTGTTATTAAAACTTAATAACTTCAAGGGGCTCATACAGTAAAAGAATATGCCTGTAATGCAAGAGACCTGGTTTCTATCCCTGGGTCAGGAAAATCCCCTGGAGAAGAGAATGGCTACCCACTCCAGTATTCATGCCTGGAGAATTCTATGGACAGAGGAGGCTGATGGGCTACAGTCCATCAGGTCACAAAGAGTTGGACATGACTGAGCGACTAACACACACACACACATGGACAATGGGAGTTTTATATACATTCTTTGTTTTCGCAAGTTCGCGTATAGTGAAGTAAAAGAAATCTGTGCCATAGGAAAAAAATGATAACAAGGAGAAACAGCATAAACTGGACATGGACTTTAAGGCATGTTCGAGTTGTACTTTATTGTAAGACTTCCCTGGTGGCTCAGTCATAAAGAATTTGGCAGTGATTCAAGAGATACAGGTTTGATCCCTGAGTTAGGAAGGTCTTCTGGAGGAGGAAATGGCATCCCACTTCAGTATCTTGCTTGGAAGCTCTCATGGACAGAGGAGTCTGGCGATCTATATCCATAGGGTCATAAAGAGTTGGACACAATTGAGCACACTTGCATGCACTTTGTTATAAGTATTTGTTTCCTAAAGATGTCTAAATAGTGGTCAATCTTGGAAGACCTAGATAGTATTATTAGACCAAAGAACAGATTTTCTTTTTTTCCCAGTATTAAAAATAAAATGTCACCCTTTGTAGGAATCATGAGATAGGTTTGATTACTGCCACTATATTAAAGATTTGGATTACGTATATTTGAGCTCCTCAGCTATAACACAGCTTGTGTGTGCAGCATCCACTGGAGCCCCTGGGCATCATCTCCATCAGGCCTGAGGAAAGGGGAACTGACATGAACATGAAGCTCATGCGTCGATGTGCCTTGCTGCAAGTAATGAAATCCTTCATTTCTGACCAAGGAATCACATGTCCTCTGCCAGTATCCTTGTTTGGGCTACCTTGTAAGCTTGTTAGTAGGTTGTGATCTCAGATCCTTTGTAGCTCCTGACAGTATCCCTTTAAAACTATCTGTGGATGTATTCCCCTTGAAAAAAATCATGCGTACTTGTAAGAACATGTAACATTCCAGTTAAATGACAGCTATAATAAAGTGATCAATTCACTTTTATTTTTCAAAGCAATTGTATTGCTTTTGTGTTATCAGCATTGCCTTAAATAAGACCAAATCTTAAAGGATTACTGTGGTTCAGACAAGTTTTGCCCCTCTATTACAAATTGGGAATTAAGAGCAGGCTTATTTTTTTTGTTATTTCTTTGGCCACTTTTATTGGTCTTTCATTTATTTATTTTCATCCATCTTTGTTCCTTGGCCTGTGTGGGCCTCCCATTGCAGTGGCCTCTTCTGTAGCAGAGCATTGGCTCTGGGCACATGGGCTCCAGAATGCTGGCTCATAATTGGACACACCGGTCCAGCCCCTCCTCGGCATGTGGAATCTTCCCCCAGCCAGGGATCGAAACAGTGCCCCTTGCACTGCAAGGCGGGATCTTTACCCACTGGACCACCAGGGAAACCTGTGGAGGCTTATTTTAAAACAAGTTTGGATAATCTAGTTTGGAATTAGGTTATGTGATGTTTCTTTCTCTCCTTGAGAATGTATATGGTAAATAAACTATTGATAAATATTCTTCACTACTTTTGACGGCAGTGCATTAAATAAATCACAGATATTGCAGAAATGTAGGGCTTTCCTGGTGGTTCAGATGATAAGGAATGCACCTGGAATGCAAGAGACCTATGTTCGATCCCTGGGTTGGGAAGACCTTCTGGAGCAGGCATAGGCTACCCACTTCGGTATTCTGGCTTGGGCAATTTCATGACTCGTCCATGAGGTGGCAAAGACTCAGAGACAACTGAGCAACTTGACTTTCACTTTTTTTCAAAAAAATGGAAGAATGTAAATCTTTGAAAATATTATGATAACCCTCTCAGACTGGAAATTAAATAATCTAGGTTTCTGTTAGTCTTGGCTGTTCCTTTTCCTTTTTGGAAATAAAAGAAAAACTTCATAAAAACCTCTTAAAGAGAACCTCTCAACAACTTGTTGGAAAAAACATATAATTTTCATTATCTCTTATTTAAGCACGATTATTGCAAAAAGAGGCACTTAATTCAGTGCTGTCTCTCTCTCCCCAACAATTGAGAAGAACTTGTAGAGAGCTTTTCCTGAAATCTTTTGAGTTCATCCCGAGCCCTACATGATTCTGTCTTGATACTGTCCACAGCCCTGTCTTGCATTGTCCTTACAATCGCTTAACAGCACCTGCGTATTCCAGCCAGGAGAAAAGTATAAGAAAACATCTTAAATACTCAGGTTTGATTTAGGAGATTACCTGGAATTTATTGGTCTTTTGTTTATTTATTTTCACCCATCTTTGTTCCTTGGCCTGTGTGGGCCTCCCATTGCAGTGGCCTCTTCTGTAGCAGAGCACCGACTCTGGGCGCACACACTCCAGAGTGCTGGTTCATAATTGGACACACTGGTCCAGCCCCTCCTCGGCATGTGGAATCTTCCCCCAGCCAGGGATCGAAACAGTGCCCTTGCACTGCAAGGCGGGATCTTTACCCACTGGACCACCAGGGAAACCTGTGGAGGCTTATTTTAAAACAAGTTTGGATAATCTAGTTTGGAATTAGGTTATGTGATGTTTCTTTCTCTCCTTGAGAATGTATATGGTAAATAAACTATTGATAAATATTCTTCACTACTTTTGACGGCAGTGCATTAAATAAATCACAGATATTGCAGAAATGTAGGGCTTTCCTGGTGGTTCAGATGATAAGGAATGCACCTGGAATGCAAGAGACCTATGTTCGATCCCTGGGTTGGGAAGACCTTCTGGAGCAGGCATAGGCTACCCACTTCGGTATTCTGGCTTGGGCAATTTCATGACTCGTCCATGAGGTGGCAAAGAGTCAGAGACAACTGAGCAACTTGACTTTCACTTTTTTTCAAAAAAATGGAAGAATGTAAATCTTTGAAAATATTATGATAACCCTCTCAGACTGGAAATTAAATAATCTAGGTTTCTGTTAGTCTTGGCTGTTCCTTTTCCTTTTTGGAAATAAAAGAAAAACTTCATAAAAACCTCTTAAAGAGAACCTCTCAACAACTTGTTGGAAAAAACATATAATTTTCATTATCTCTTATTTAAGCACGATTATTGCAAAAAGAGGCACTTAATTCAGTGCTGTCTCTCTCCCCAACAATTGAGAAGAACTTGTAGAGAGCTTTTCCTGAAATCTTTTGAGTTCATCCCGAGCCCTACATGATTCTGTCTTGATACTGTCCACAGCCCTGTCTTGCATTGTCCTTACAATCGCTTAACAGCACCTGCGTATTCCAGCCAGGAGAAAAGTATAAGAAAACATCTTAAATACTCAGGTTTGATTTAGGAGATTACCTGGAATTTATGCCCACAGTGTTACTCATATTATGCATGATAAAATTGAAAGGAAGCTATGAAACATAATGTGCTTATGGTCATATGTATGTAAAGTTCTATTACTAAAGGGATAAAGAAAGAAAGTGTGTTAGGGACAATTAATAATCTCTACTATGAAGAAGTTGCCAAGTTCTTTCCAGCTATGAATATTGAAAAGGTTTATTTGCAACTGCATTTTCAACTTGAAAAAGGGCTATGCAGGCATTCAGTAATAAGAATTCAAGTAGCCATAATATTGAAATGTCTGATAGCAGAGACATGAAATAATTTATGTTTAAAATTTGATTATTGCTTTATATTACCTTTGGTAGAAAATAAATGAACTAGAGAAAATCAAATTTGATTTCTGTGAGCTACATAGATTTGTAAAATTTATAAGTTGCTGAAATACTTTCAAAGATAAATGGAGTCTAGCAGGAAGAAATAAATACTTGCTTATTTTAATAAATTATTTGTATTTAATTCTTTTTCAATCAAGGCTATGTAATGCAGTGTACTCCCTACAAACTTAAATGCTTTTATGCTTTGAAATTTCATATAAAGAAAATAGAGACATGGTTTAACTTGTCATGTTTGAATAAAGGATATATAAATGTAGGTAACTGCCAGTAAGAGTGGAAAGGACCCAGAATAAACTAGCAGCACGAACTATTCTCAATGATCTTTCTATAATAGCAGATTTATTATGATCTTGTTTCTTTTTTAAATTTTGGCCTCTTTATTGATTTTTATTTATTCATTTTCATCCAGCTTAATTCACCTCTCAACAACTTGTTGGAAAAAACATATAATTTTCATTATCTCTTATTTAAGCACGATTATTGCAAAAGAGGCACTTAATTCAGTGCTGTCTCTCTCCCCAACAATTGAGAAGAACTTGTAGAGAGCTTTTCCTGAAATCTTTTGAGTTCATCCCGAGCCCTACATGATTCTGTCTTGATACTGTCCACAGCCCTGTCTTGCATTGTCCTTACAATCGCTTAACAGCACCTGCGTATTCCAGCCAGGAGAAAAGTATAAGAAAACATCTTAAATACTCAGGTTTGATTTAGGAGATTACCTGGAATTTATGCCCACAGTGTTACTCATATTATGCATGATAAAATTGAAAGGAAGCTATGAAACATAATGTGCTTATGGTCATATGTATGTAAAGTTCTATTACTAAAGGGATAAAGAAAGAAAGTGTGTTAGGGACAATTAATAATCTCTACTATGAAGAAGTTGCCAAGTTCTTTCCAGCTATGAATATTGAAAAGGTTTATTTGCAACTGCATTTTCAACTTGAAAAAGGGCTATGCAGGCATTCAGTAATAAGAATTCAAGTAGCCATAATATTGAAATGTCTGATAGCAGAGACATGAAATAATTTATGTTTAAAATTTGATTATTGCTTTATATTACCTTTGGTAGAAAATAAATGAACTAGAGAAAATCAAATTTGATTTCTGTGAGCTACATAGATTTGTAAAATTTATAAGTTGCTGAAATACTTTCAAAGATAAATGGAGTCTAGCAGGAAGAAATAAATACTTGCTTATTTTAATAAATTATTTGTATTTAATTCTTTTTCAATCAAGGCTATGTAATGCAGTGTACTCCCTACAAACTTAAATGCTTTTATGCTTTGAAATTTCATATAAAGAAAATAGAGACATGGTTTAACTTGTCATGTTTGAATAAAGGATATATAAATGTAGGTAACTGCCAGTAAGAGTGGAAAGGACCCAGAATAAACTAGCAGCACGAACTATTCTCAATGATCTTTCTATAATAGCAGATTTATTATGATCTTGTTTCTTTTTTAAATTTTGGCCTCTTTTTATTGATTTTTTATTTATTCATTTTCATCCAGCTTAATTCTTTGGCTTGTGTGGGCCTCCCATTGCTGTGCCCTCTCTCATTGCAGAACACTGGCTCTGGACGCATGCTCTCCAGAGCACTGGCTCATAGTTAGACACACTGGTCCAGCCGTTCCGTGACTTGTGGGATTTTCCTGGCCAGGGATCGAACCAGAGCCCCTTGCATTGCAAGGTGGACTCTACCCACTGAACCACCAGGGCAGCCCTTATGATATGTTTTAAGAGTTCTGTTTTACCATCCTTGGTTCTACTCTCTCAGGTTTGTTTCAGTTTAATTTCTCTGCTCAAGAAATGCAGTACAAGTGAAGGAAAATATAAACAAGACAACCCTAGAATGGGAGAAAATAATAACAAATGAAACAACTGATAAAGAGTTGTATGTGCATGTGCTAAAGTTGCTTCAGTCCAGTCCGACTCTTGTGACACCACGTTCTTCTGTCCATGGGATTCTCCAGGCAAGAATACTGGAGTCGGTTGCCATTTCCTTCTCCAGGGGATCTTCCCAACCCAGGGATTGAGATTCAGAAAACACATAGAAAAGCTTTATGTAAATTAAAAATGCAAAATAAATGGCATTATTAATTTATCTCAAGTAAGAACATTTAAGTCTTCTAAAATTAATTGTCCCTATGACATGATTCTGATAAGTTTAAAGAGTTCAGAACAAATGCTTCTTAATATTTCAGAGTTTAGTTTGTCTTCCAAATACGGTTACTATAATACAAAGTTTTTCCAGTAAAAGGGGTTCTCTGTAGTGAAAATACAATGGGACAAAAATCAAAGAATATTTTAATAAATTATTTGTATTTAATTCTTTTTCAATCAAGGCTATGTAATGCAGTGTACTCCCTACAAACTTAAATGCTTTTATGCTTTGAAATTTCATATAAAGAAAATAGAGACATGGTTTAACTTGTCATGTTTGAATAAAGGATATATAAATGTAGGTAACTGCCAGTAAGAGTGGAAAGGACCCAGAATAAACTAGCAGCACGAACTATTCTCAATGATCTTTCTATAATAGCAGATTTATTATGATCTTGTTTCTTTTTTAAATTTTGGCCTCTTTTTATTGATTTTTTATTTATTCATTTTCATCCAGCTTAATTCTTTGGCTTGTGTGGGCCTCCCATTGCTGTGCCCTCTCTCATTGCAGAACACTGGCTCTGGACGCATGCTCTCCAGAGCACTGGCTCATAGTTAGACACACTGGTCCAGCCGTTCCGTGACTTGTGGGATTTTCCTGGCCGGGGATCGAACCAGAGCCCCTTGCATTGCAAGGTGGACTCTACCCACTGAACCACCAGGGCAGCCCTTATGATATGTTTTAAGAGTTCTGTTTTACCATCCTTGGTTCTACTCTCTCAGGTTTGTTTCAGTTTAATTTCTCTGCTCAAGAAATGCAGTACAAGTGAAGGAAAATATAAACAAGACAACCCTAGAATGGGAGAAAATAATAACAAATGAAACAACTGATAAAGAGTTGTATGTGCATGTGCTAAAGTTGCTTCAGTCCAGTCCGACTCTTGTGACACCACGTTCTTCTGTCCATGGGATTCTCCAGGCAAGAATACTGGAGTCGGTTGCCATTTCCTTCTCCAGGGGATCTTCCCAACCCAGGGATTGAGATTCAGAAAACACATAGAAAAGCTTTATGTAAATTAAAAATGCAAAATAAATGGCATTATTAATTTATCTCAAGTAAGAACATTTAAGTCTTCTAAAATTAATTGTCCCTATGACATGATTCTGATAAGTTTAAAGAGTTCAGAACAAATGCTTCTTAATATTTCAGAGTTTAGTTTGTCTTCCAAATACGGTTACTATAATACAAAGTTTTTCCAGTAAAAGGGGTTCTCTGTAGTGAAAAGTATACATTATGGGGAAGACAAAAATCATAAACCCTAAAATTTCATCAGATTCTCAAGATGCACATGTGCAGGTTGAAAAATATCTTTGTGCCAAAAGAAATCATGATACCACTCTAAATTATGTTACCATATCAAAAGGACTAACCTTTTCAAGTAAAGCAAATTTCATTAATTTATAAATAATAACCTGTAATGTAAATGCCTGAATTAGTGATTTATAATGAATATTCAACTGTTTGATGAAATAAAAGTTAAATTCTTACATATAATTATACTATTTTTTAATAAAAGGCAGCCTAAAGAGTAGCATTCACTTCTGATGTGAACAGTTTTGATGGTAGGGGCCCTCCTAAATTTGGTGATTAATTAAAAGTACTCACAAGACTCAGTGTAAGATTATTTTCATGTTTAGGGTATAGGACAGCACAAGAACCAAAGTAAAAGTAATTCCATTCCTGCTTTATTAATGGGTAGTAGAACACATTTTTTGTTCATATATACTGTCTGTCAGTTAGATACACAATTGAAACATATTGAGAATCTGTGTTTTCTGATATCTGGCTCATAAATGATTGCATGCAGTTATTCAGTGGACCAATTTGTGTAATAGACTGTATCATCACCTTATTCATGACTTCTGTGCAATCCACTGGAAAGCCCTCCAAGAAACTGCCAAATCCTGTGTTTCTCCTTCTCACCTCTACCACCTCATCCACATCGTAGTCATCTCACGCTGGGAATAGTTCGCATAAGTTTTCTTACTGAAATCCGATCTTGTGACACCACGTTCTTCTGTCCATGGGATTCTCCAGGCAAGAATACTGGAGTCGGTTGCCATTTCCTTCTCCAGGGGATCTTCCCAACCCAAGGATTGAGATTCAGAAAACACATAGAAAAGCTTTATGTAAATTAAAAATGCAAAATAAATGGCATTATTAATTTATCTCAAGTAAGAACATTTAAGTCTTCTAAAATTAATTGTCCCTATGACATGATTCTGATAAGTTTAAAGAGTTCAGAACAAATGCTTCTTAATATTTCAGAGTTTAGTTTGTCTTCCAAATACGGTTACTATAATACAAAGTTTTTCCAGTAAAAGGGGTTCTCTGTAGTGAAAAGTATACATTATGGGGAAGACAAAAATAAACCCTAAAATTTCATCAGATTCTCAAGATGCACATGTGCAGGTTGAAAAATATCTTTGTGCCAAAAGAAATCATGATACCACTCTAAATTATGTTACCATATCAAAAGGACTAACCTTTTCAAGTAAAGCAAATTTCATTAATTTATAAATAATAACCTGTAATGTAAATGCCTGAATTAGTGATTTATAATGAATATTCAACTGTTTGATGAAATAAAAGTTAAATTCTTACATATAATTATACTATTTTTTAATAAAAGGCAGCCTAAAGAGTAGCATTCACTTCTGATGTGAACAGTTTTGATGGTAGGGGCCCTCCTAAATTTGGTGATTAATTAAAAGTACTCACAAGACTCAGTGTAAGATTATTTTCATGTTTAGGGTATAGGACAGCACAAGAACCAAAGTAAAAGTAATTCCATTCCTGCTTTATTAATGGGTAGTAGAACACATTTTTTGTTCATATATACTGTCTGTCAGTTAGATACACAATTGAAACATATTGAGAATCTGTGTTTTCTGATATCTGGCTCATAAATGATTGCATGCAGTTATTCAGTGGACCAATTTGTGTAATAGACTGTATCATCACCTTATTCATGACTTCTGTGCAATCCACTGGAAAGCCCTCCAAGAAACTGCCAAATCCTGTGTTTCTCCTTCTCACCTCTACCACCTCATCCACATCGTAGTCATCTCACGCTGGGAATAGTTCGCATAAGTTTTCTTACTGAAATCCTTGATTGGTCTTCTAATAACCTGAAGTCTCTTTTCCCATGGCATTCATAAGTAGTACTGCTGAATCTTTAAAGGAGTTAGTACTTTTTGTTGTCATAACTCTTATTTGGGTGCCAATCTAACAAGAAAGGAAAGCCTTTACCATTTCTTAAGAAGCCTACATGTCCGTAGCCCTACTGTGTCTCTGCCCTACTGCTCTACTCTATCACATGGCCCTCCTTAAGGGAACATCATGGGTACCTTCCTGTCCCCAGCCCTCATATGGTGCTTTTTGTTGTTGTTGTTCAGTCACCAAGTTGTGTCTGACTTTATTGGACACCAAGGACAGCAGCACACCAGACCTCTCTTTTCCTCACCATCTTCTGGAGTTTGCCCTAGTTCATGTCCATTGAATTGGTAATACTATCCAACCGTCTCATCTTCTGTCACCCTCTTCTTCTGTCTTCAGTTTTTCCCAGTATCAAGGTCTTTTCCAGTGAATCAGCTCTTCGCATCAGGTGGCCAAAGTACTGGAGCTTTAGCTTCAGCATCAACCCTTCCATGAGTGTTCACGGTTGATTTCTTTTAAGATTGACTGGTTTGATCTCCTTGCTGTCCAAGGAAATCTCAAGAGTCTTCTCCAGCACCACACTTTGAAAGCATCAATTCCTTGGTGCTGAGCATTAATGGACCAACTGTCACATCTATACATGACTACTGCAAAACCTTGACTATATGGACCTTGGTCAGCAATGCGATGTTTTTGCTTTTCAACACACTGTCTAGGTTTGTCATAGCTTTCCTGTCTAGATGCACTTGTCTTCTCACTTCATGGCTATAGTCATCATCTGCAGTGATTTTGGAGCCCAAGAAGAGGAAACCTGTAACTGCTTCCACTTTTTCTCCTTCTATTAGCCATGAAATGAAGCTTCTGCTCTCCACAAAAGTCTCCCTTCAATTGTACTTTTACTGATTCTTTCATAACCAACTGTTCATTGTGTTCAAAAGATACTTCTCTGGGATGCCTTCAGCAAGCATCCTTTTCAGAACAGAATACCTTCTCATCTCAGAACTTTCTAATGTCCTGCCTTGCTCTATTTTTATGATAGAACTTAGCACCATTTGGCATAAAACACATGATACTTTGTGATACTATTTACTATCTTTCTTACAGTACTAGAACATAAACTCTGTGAAGTCAGTACAATTTCAACGTTTTTTCATTGCTTTCATCCCATCCCCATATATGTACCCGAGTGACTACTAAGTGGCTTCAGTTATGTCCATCTCTTTGAGATCCTATGGACTGTAGCCCGCCAGGCTCCTCTGTCCTTGGGATTCTCCAGGCAAAAATACTGGAGTACCCTCCTCCTAGGGATCTTCCAGACACAGGGATGGTCTGGAAGTCAAACTCATGACTTTTACATCTCCTGCACTGGAAGGTAGGTTTTTTACCCTTAGCTCCACCTGTACGTACAACATAGTAAATACTCAAAAAGTGTTTGTGGAATGAATGAAGAAAATGATCATCATTTATATTTTATAATGAATATGGATACATCTTATATACAAAGTCAGAATTTACTTAGCCATCTCTAACTTTGCATACTTTTGCAAGGAGGACTATCACTATCAAGAAAACACTAACATGTGTAAGTTTATGTATATTTATACATAGATGTTCTTATCTAATGGTATTTATAGATGCTTCTGTTGTATTATTTGACATGTACAATTTTATAGCTGCTGTTCTGGATGTTGATAAAACTTCAATAAAAGGAACTAATATTATGAAATACTTGTTAAAATAGCAGAAAAATACCATTCCGTATAATATACATCAGAGAATTCTGAAAACTTGACTATATGGACCTGGTCAGCAATGCGATGTTTTGCTTTTCAACACACTGTCTATTTATAGCTTTCCTGTCTAGATGCACTTGTCTTCTCACTTCATGGCTATAGTCATCATCTGCAGTGATTTTGGAGCCCAAGAAGAGGAAACCTGTAACTGCTTCCACTTTTTCTCCTTCTATTAGCCATGAAATGAAGCTTCTGCTCTCCACAAAAGTCTCCCTTCAATTGTACTTTTACTGATTCTTTCATAACCAACTGTTCATTGTGTTCAAAAGATACTTCTCTGGGATGCCTTCAGCAAGCATCCTTTTCAGAACAGAATACCTTCTCATCTCAGAACTTTCTAATGTCCTGCCTTGCTCTATTTTTATGATAGAACTTAGCACCATTTGGCATAAAACACATGATACTTTGTGATACTATTTACTATCTTTCTTACAGTACTAGAACATAAACTCTGTGAAGTCAGTACAATTTCAACGTTTTTTCATTGCTTTCATCCCATCCCCATATATGTACCCGAGTGACTACTAAGTGGCTTCAGTTATGTCCATCTCTTTGAGATCCTATGGACTGTAGCCCGCCAGGCTCCTCTGTCCTTGGGATTCTCCAGGCAAAAATACTGGAGTACCCTCCTCCTAGGGATCTTCCAGACACAGGGATGGTCTGGAAGTCAAACTCATGACTTTTACATCTCCTGCACTGGAAGGTAGGTTTTTTACCCTTAGCTCCACCTGTACGTACAACATAGTAAATACTCAAAAAGTGTTTGTGGAATGAATGAAGAAAATGATCATCATTTATATTTTATAATGAATATGGATACATCTTATATACAAAGTCAGAATTTACTTAGCCATCTCTAACTTTGCATACTTTTGCAAGGAGGACTATCACTATCAAGAAAACACTAACATGTGTAAGTTTATGTATATTTATACATAGATGTTCTTATCTAATGGTATTTATAGATGCTTCTGTTGTATTATTTGACATGTACAATTTTATAGCTGCTGTTCTGGATGTTGATAAAACTTCAATAAAAAGGAACTAATATTATGAAATACTTGTTAAAATAGCAGAAAAATACCATTCCGTATAATATACATCAGAGAATTCTGAAGAAGTCTTTTTGAATCTCTGGAATAGTGCTTATAATTCTTTTCAATTTTTTCTATGTTACTATGTAAAATATTTTTAATCTTCAAAATGTTGTGTACATGCATGGTAAATCACTGAACTATTCATTGTAAGCCTGAAATGAGTATATATAGAGTTTCAATATATTTGAATTGCATATCTATGTGAGAGCCACATATATGAACAAAAAATATCCGTCATTTTACTATCCATTAATAAGATTAGACAGAACTTCTTTTATTCTGAATCTTCTTACATAGAGTTAGAATGACTAATACAATGAATGAATGAATTTAGTATTTAATTTGAGATTAGAAAGTAGGAAAGAGCAGTAGTTTTTTTTTTTTTGTACATTTAGTTTGAAATAGATAACTGTAATATATTTTAATTATAAATAAGAAAATCAGGCTATATTTTATTTTTGCCTAAGATACAGGCAAATATTAAAATTCACAAAAGACAACAGTAGCTGCTGTAGTTAGGTAGTGGGATGTCTCCTGACCCCATTGACAGTGTCTGTTGTTTAGTTTCTTAATGAAACTTCATTAGTTTTAGAACCTTTGAAGATGTCATTTTAATAAAATGGAATTGTATTACTTTTTATCATGTATGCTACTGGCATATTTCAATTAAATTGACTGACACAAAAATGGCATTAAGATTTTTAAAAATATCCACAATGTATGCTTTACTTGGACTTCTCATTCAGCTCTTTTTAAAAATGCCTTCTCATTCTCTAATTAACAAAATTCAGAGACTATACTTGGACACAGTTTAATGAATAAACTAATGAATTCCAGCTATTCCAATATAAAATTGCTTTTATTTATGGGCTATATCTGAAGATATGGGATAATTGGAATGTTTACTTCAGTGACTCAGTATGACCTATTTTGTACTGTCTTATGGGTATGTGAACAGTATAAGTGCTAGAGTATGTGTATAGGAGAAAATTTGTCATACAGTTGCATTAGGGAACATGATACCACTTCAGTGTTTTATTTCAACATGACTTGTCTTTAAAGATGATATTCCATATATGTTTATTCTTTAAAAAAATCGAAAAATATTTGTGTCATTCACATAAATTATGGAAGACACTAGCAATAAGAGAGTGCATCTCAGGATACAAGCCTTTACATAATTATACTTTCATTTTCTTTAAAATAATATATTCAAATCTATCAAGGAGAAATTACAGTGAGATAGTTGGAAGAAATCCTTAATTCCAGTGCCATTTCTTGAATTAATCCTTCACAAACTCTGGATAGGTCTCATCTGGTCAAATGCAACCCCCCCCTCCAACTAGTGATGCCCCAGCCTTTCCCATTCAACCCTGGAGTGATTCATTCCAACTTTGTATGTTAACATTAAAACAATTACCTCAAAGGTTTGGAGGTATTAGTTAATAGAATTGATATATTTGAACCTATTTTGTACAAAGGAAAGTTCTAACCAGCTGTGGGGTATACGGAATAATTAGGCAGTCATCATATCCACTACCCTGCTTTTTTAGTTATTTTTCCATAGAAACGTAATGCAAAAGAAATTTTACAAAGAACTCCAATTCATAAAGCCAGCGATCATGAAGATAATAAGTCAGAGACTAAATTGAGATGTGCAGGGTACAGTGAGTTCCAAATGCTGGGTCTATTCTTCATCCTGCTGCCAATGTTAGGACATCCCTGTGCAAATCCAATAGATGGGTGGGTGCATTTGAACTCTGCAGTTCTGTTTACAGCATGATTTTACAGATTCATTACTGCATAAGCTAAGATACTTCAACATTATGGAGTATTATAATAGAGATTAAACTGGTCAGTAAATTAGAAAGAAAAAGCAAAGAAAAAGGCAACGATTTGTAAGTAGTTTTATTTTCTGCTTAGACAATATGATCATTTTTTAAAATAGCAAACCTTGAATTCAAGGGCAGATTCTTATCCATGCTTATCCTATCACCTGGTATCCTTCCATAGGTGACTGATAATCTTTCCCTGACTTTAATGATTCTATAACTTTGAACCCTAGTGTTCAGCTCTTTTGTCCAATGCACATGATTAGAGTTTGCTTAATATTTTCTGATGATTAAATTGTAGTTTAATTTCTTTGGAAGGTGATATGTCCTCAGTGTGTCCTGCTGGGATACATGATGTAGATATGTTATATTATTTATGATGATAATCTTAATTAATTAAAGTAGTATCTGCTGGATTTCTTTGCTGTAAAGATATTATATTCCCTTTGTATTTAATAAATATCTTGAGGGAGATATTCTGAAACTATGCAAATATCTTTTTTTATCTTCAGAGTAGTCATTAATTTTAGCATCCACTGGTGCTAAAATAAAATCGTATTTGTTTTTCATTCTACCTTTAACCATTCATCTCCTCAAGGTAACCAATTTCATTATTTATGGATTACCTTTCTTGTGCCTTTCATAAAAGTGAGCAGTTTCATGTATATTTTCTTGTATCTCCTTATCTCCTTATTTCTTACATGAAATATAATAAACTGTAACTTGCTTTTTTTCACCTTATAGTGTACCTTAGAAATCAGCAGTTCACCTCCTCCCTGTTTATTCTGTAGGCATTATACATTGGTTTCCCTGTGTGAGCATTTGAAAGTTGTTCAAGTATTCTCATATAAGTGGACATTTTGGTTGTTTCTGGTATTTTGCAAGAACGGAAATGCTGCAAGAATTAATGTAGTACATATATGTTTTCTCATAGTTGATGGTATATTTTCAGAGTAGATTTTTAAAAAAAGAATTGCTTTGTCAAAAATGTAAATGCCTGTTTAGTTTACTTATGGGAACTATCTAGTTTCCTGATGGGACCAGTGCCATGATCTTAGGTTTTTGAATGTCGAGTTTAAACCCATCTTTTTCACTCTCCTCTTTCACCTTCATAAGAGACTCTTTAGTTCCTCTTCTCTTTATGCCATAAGGGTGGTATCATCTGCATACTTGAGGCTATTGATATTTCTGTTGGCAGTCTTGACTCCAGCTTGTGCTTGATCCAGACCAACATTTCACATGATGTACTCTGAATAGAAGTTAAATAAGCAGGGTGACAATATACAATCTTATCCATGCTTATCCTATCACCTGGTATCCTTCCATAGGTGACTGATAATCTTTCCCTGACTTTAATGATTCTATAACTTTGAACCCTAGTGTTCAGCTCTTTTGTCCAATGCACATGATTAGAGTTTGCTTAATATTTTCTGATGATTAAATTGTAGTTTAATTTCTTTGGAAGGTGATATGTCCTCAGTGTGTCCTGCTGGGATACATGATGTAGATATGTTATATTATTTATGATGATAATCTTAATTAATTAAAGTAGTATCTGCTGGATTTCTTTGCTGTAAAGATATTATATTCCCTTTGTATTTAATAAATATCTTGAGGGAGATATTCTGAAACTATGCAAATATCTTTTTTTATCTTCAGAGTAGTCATTAATTTTAGCATCCACTGGTGCTAAAATAAAATCGTATTTGTTTTTCATTCTACCTTTAACCATTCATCTCCTCAAGGTAACCAATTTCATTATTTATGGATTACCTTTCTTGTGCCTTTCATAAAAGTGAGCAGTTTCATGTATATTTTCTTGTATCTCCTTATCTCCTTATTTCTTACATGAAATATAATAAACTGTAACTTGCTTTTTTTCACCTTATAGTGTACCTTAGAAATCAGCAGTTCACCTCCTCCCTGTTTATTCTGTAGGCATTATACATTGGTTTCCCTGTGTGAGCATTTGAAAGTTGTTCAAGTATTCTCATATAAGTGGACATTTTGGTTGTTTCTGGTATTTTGCAAGAACGGAAATGCTGCAAGAATTAATGTAGTACATATATGTTTTCTCATAGTTGATGGTATATTTTCAGAGTAGATTTTTAAAAAAAGAATTGCTTTGTCAAAAATGTAAATGCCTGTTTAGTTTACTTATGGGAACTATCTAGTTTCCTGATGGGACCAGTGCCATGATCTTAGGTTTTTGAATGTCGAGTTTAAACCCATCTTTTTCACTCTCCTCTTTCACCTTCATAAGAGACTCTTTAGTTCCTCTTCTCTTTATGCCATAAGGGTGGTATCATCTGCATACTTGAGGCTATTGATATTTCTGTTGGCAGTCTTGACTCCAGCTTGTGCTTGATCCAGACCAACATTTCACATGATGTACTCTGAATAGAAGTTAAATAAGCAGGGTGACAATATACAATCTTGATGTACCAGTCCATTGTCCCATATCCAGTTCTAACTGTTGCTTCTTGTCCCGAATACAGGAGGCAGATAAGGTGGTCTGGTATTCCCACCTCTTTCAGAATTTTCCACAGTTTCTTGTGATCCACACAGTCAATAGGTTTAGTGTAGTCAGTGAAGCAGAAGTAGATGCATTTCTGAAATTCCTTTGGTTTTTCTGTGATCCAACAAATATTAGCAAATTTGATCCAACAAATATTGGCAATTTGCCCTCTGGTTCCTCTGCTTTTTCTAAATCCAGCTTGTACATCTGGAAGCTCTTGGTTCATGTACTGTTGAAACCTGTTGGAGGATTTTGAGCAGCTTTGCTAGTGTGTGAAATGAATGCAGTGGTGTGGTAGTCTGAACATTCTTTAGCATTACCATTCTTTGGGACTGGAATGAAAACTGACCTTTTCCAGTCCTGTGGCCACTGCTGAATTTTCCAAACTTATTGGCATATTGAGTGTAGCACTTTAATGGCATCATCTTTTAATATTAAGATACCTTATCAAATGACATTTTTATATATGTATTGCTCAATATTGGGAGCTTATTGGAAAACAATATGCAAATTAAAATACTAATGAGATAACCCCGCCAATAAAGTAACTAAATACCAAAAACTGATAATTATCAATTTTTCCTAGAAAGGATGCGGGACAACAAAAAATCTCATTGACTGCTGATGGTAGTACAAATGGCACAACCTCTTGAGAAGACATCTTGCACATTCTTGTGAAGCTGAGCATAGTATCACGTTAGGTGTAGTAATTTTTCCCCCAGTATATTGACCCCAGTAGTGTGAGAACACATGCGCACAACCATAAACATATGTATAAGGCGGATTTAGTAACAACAGGCAAGAGCTAGAGGAACCAAAATGTCCTTCAGTATATGAGTGACAGTCAAATGAGGCACAGTGAGTGGATACACATAAGGTCCACGTGGACTGCAGGCACAGGGTATGGAAATACACAAATTAAGACAGGAGCTAGAGGAAGAGCAGATGAAAACACCACTTGCCTGGATGGACTGTGAGCACATAGAATGTGGACAAGCATACGCTGAAGCACAGGGGATAGACGTACTCTCAAGGGTGGAATGAGATGCAAAACAAAACAAAACAAAAACTAGTTTACTTCCCTCAAACTATTGAGTTAACAAAAGAGTTTTTGGTTGTGAATAGTAGTGTCTCAATTAAAAATTGAGGATTCTTCATTTTGAATTAACATTTAGCATATGTTTTCTTTTTATTTCTGTATATTGTGATTGTGAAAATGGTTCTTATGAATCAGCAGTGTAGAACAGGTCCAAATTATGGACTAGTTATTAATTTGAGAATACTCTATAATAGGGCCTAAGTAAAATCACAGTGAAAATGCTATTTTTAACAATTAAAGTTTATTGAAATGTGACTATTTTAAAGTTAATGTTAAACTTAGATGTTGTGTCAGTCATTATTCTAAATGTTCCTAACTTAAAAGATCTCCACTTTTATAGCAATCAATTGATGAAGTGTTTTAATGCTAGTTATATTATAGTCCCCAATATACTTAAACATAAAATTATAAAATCATTTGATATTTGGTTAAATATGTATTAATCATGACACTGAGCAATAGTGGATGAATAATGGGGAAAGAAATCTTCCCCTCACACATACGATGAATGTTTTGTCTCTTTTCTTGTTAACAAAACATGTAAAATACCAAAGAAAATGCTCACCTAGATAAATTCAAGATGACATACCTAGGAATGTAAGAAAGTATAGCTATGCTATTAAATAGGTAATCAGAGTACTGAAATTTATGAACTCTATGGGGAACAATAAAATTCTGTACACACTTTTTCTCTCAGTCAATAAGTAATAACCAAGTTTTGACATTATTTTGATTATTTCCTACATGGCATGCTTTGTGCTAGTTATTTATTTATTTCATTTAACCTTGTTAAAAATTCAGAGGTCAGATTTGTTCAGTCTATAGGTCATATATTAAACACATCAAGGAAAGTTAGGCAGAACACCTACGATTTACCTGTGACTCTAAATAGAAAACCTCAAATAAAGTAGGCACTATAACTAATAGTGCAGTTTTTTTAAAAAAATACTAGAGAATACAAGAGAAACAACTCCATCATGCAACTCTTTTATAGAACATTATTATTGAATAGTAGATTTATTTCCTGCTTTCAGAGAGACAGAAAGGAGGGTCAGAGAAATACCTCACTTGGATGAGTATTTCTTAAGTAACTTTAGTTCAAAATAATCAGTATGCCATTCAGCTACGTTCTGAGACAGCCTAACCGAGACCCCACCAAATTCAAATCCTTTCAAGCTCATAGAGTGAAAGAATAAGAGGCTGGATTAATCTTAATACCTAGGCCAGACAATGACACTATAAAAAGGAAAATTATTGTCTGATCTCACCCATGAATAGAAATGGAAAATCTTAACCACATGATTTTTTAAAAAATCAATGCTTTTCTGTATGTAAAATTAGAATAAACATAACCAAATTGGATTTTAAGCTTATCGTGTTGCCTCAGTATTAATTGAAACAATATTATAATTGTTATTACCTAATTATCAGATAAAAAAGAAATATGAAAGAGAGAAATCCTTACATTCTTCCCAAAAAATTGCGTTCTATTTCTGTACTTATTAGTCCTAAGTCTTATAAAATAGGGACAGAAAGTTTTGTCTCTTTTCTTGTTAACAAAACATGTAAAATACCAAAGAAAATGCTCACCTAGATAAATTCAAGATGACATACCTAGGAATGTAAGAAAGTATAGCTATGCTATTAAATAGGTAATCAGAGTACTGAAATTTATGAACTCTATGGGGAACAATAAAATTCTGTACACACTTTTTCTCTCAGTCAATAAGTAATAACCAAGTTTTGACATTATTTTGATTATTTCCTACATGGCATGCTTTGTGCTAGTTATTTATTTATTTCATTTAACCTTGTTAAAAATTCAGAGGTCAGATTTGTTCAGTCTATAGGTCATATATTAAACACATCAAGGAAAGTTAGGCAGAACACCTACGATTTACCTGTGACTCTAAATAGAAAACCTCAAATAAGAAGTAGGCACTATAACTAATAGTGCAGTTTTTTTAAAAAAATACTAGAGAATACAAGAGAAACAACTCCATCATGCAACTCTTTTATAGAACATTATTATTGAATAGTAGATTTATTTCCTGCTTTCAGAGAGACAGAAAGGAGGGTCAGAGAAATACCTCACTTGGATGAGTATTTCTTAAGTAACTTTAGTTCAAAATAATCAGTATGCCATTCAGCTACGTTCTGAGACAGCCTAACCGAGACCCCACCAAATTCAAATCCTTTCAAGCTCATAGAGTGAAAGAATAAGAGGCTGGATTAATCTTAATACCTAGGCCAGACAATGACACTATAAAAAGGAAAATTATTGTCTGATCTCACCCATGAATAGAAATGGAAAATCTTAACCACATGATTTTTTAAAAAATCAATGCTTTTCTGTATGTAAAATTAGAATAAACATAACCAAATTGGATTTTAAGCTTATCGTGTTGCCTCAGTATTAATTGAAACAATATTATAATTGTTATTACCTAATTATCAGATAAAAAAAGAAATATGAAAGAGAGAAATCCTTACATTCTTCCCAAAAAATTGCGTTCTATTTCTGTACTTATTAGTCCTAAGTCTTATAAAATAGGGACAGAAAGTTTTGTACCTTGATTAACAGATATTAGTTGTAAAACATACAAGTATTGCTTTTAAAATAAGAAACAGTAGAGCAAACTTTCAGCAATTCTATTAAGTAACATGCTGGTTATTGTGACCTGTATATTATGGCCGAATAAATGAACAGTATTTAAAAGAATTGGAAAATAGGAAGCTATTTTTAGATTACCAAATAAACTTAAGAAATCATCAAAGTAACGAGTATCTCATGACCTCAGAAAATGCACCATACAAACTCAAATGCAGAAAGTTTTTCTGAAAATATTTTTGATTGTCATATTAAAATGATTTGCTCTTCTGTTTCTCTTGCACATATCAGTAAATATGCTCCTACTACTTATTTGTAAACTAAATTATTACATTTCAGGGTGAAGAATTATTGATACACTTAAAGAATACCAGAATATCTAATTTAATACATTGTATCAAACATAGACCATACTAAACATATAAGGATGCCCAGCAAATGAATGCTCACAAAAATCAAATAAATTTGATAAAATAATGACACAGTTCAAATAGTTATAGTAGCATATATATTTACTGGAAGCATCATTGATTTATTTCCTCAAGTTTCTATTCCTTTAAACAACAAGTCAGACTAAGTCTCTTAAAGGTCAGATATATTTATGGCCATTAGAATTCAAACATTATTTTCTTTGCCATTTCAGACAAGCCCTAGGTAGTCCAGATCACAGATCTAATTCATGGGCATTTTCACGATTGAAAACAAACAAAAGACTAGATATACAGTAATCATTTGTTAATTTTCTTAGAAGTATTTGTAGTACTAATTTATTTTTTTTTGAACATTTATGTTTATTTTATTTTTTTAAGAAATTATCTTGTCACTTGACCTTTATTTTTTTCCCCTTTATTTTAAAGATTTTACAGAGTTTTGTTGTTCACCAACATGTATGTTCCCAGATCATTCATATGCATATCCCTGGACCCTCCCCTCACCCAGTTCCCCACCCCCACCCCTCCAGACCATCGCCCCAGGTGGTTGTAGGTACTCCTATTCCCTTAGGAATAGGATGCGACCCCATGACAATAGCTATCTTAGCTACAATGACAATAGCTATCTTTTCCACACATGACAGTATAGGTTTCCATGTTACTCTCTCCATGCCCCCCTCCCACTGTTCGGTCTCCACAATGTCTTTATGTCTATTCTCTGTTTTTCCATGAGTTCACTGCATGTGTTATTATGACCATCTTACTAGATCCCATATATATATGAGTTAGTATACTGTACTTGTCTTTCTCTTTTTGACTTACTTCACTTTTTATAATAGGTTCTAGAGCCAGCCACCTCATTAGGACTGAGTCTTCTGCATTTCTTTTAACAGCTGAGTAGTATTCCATTGTATATATGTACCAGAGCTTCTGGATCCATTCATTTGTCGGTGGACATCTAGGTTGCTTGCATGTTCTCGCTATTGTATAGAGAGCTGCAATGAACATTGGGGTACAGGTGCTTCTTTCATTTTTGATTTCATCAGGATATAGGCCTAACAGTGGGATTGCTGGGTCATAGGGTGCTTCTGTTAAACATACATTTAATGTTTCTTCTTCTATAAACATGCATTTAATGTATGTTTAATAAAACATGAAATGAATACATTCTTTGTGAGATACTTGGGTTGAAAATTTCTTATCCCACTTTTGATTTGTACAGGTCTGTGCATTTGTATTTGAATTTAACCATGTTCTTTTAAAAGCTTTTTTATAAACCTAGTAAAACTGTTTATAGAATGCATCTGAATGCAGGCTGGGGCCATTCTGGTGATGAGTTAATTGTAGGACTATGGAAGCTTGTTTTAACATTTAACAAATTCTACTGTGAAACATTGTGTAATATTGTCCATTCAGTAAATCTGCTTTAGTGTTTATAATCTGCAAATAAAGTATTTCATTCACTATGTAGGTATCTTTCAAATGAAAATGCACATTTTATATATTCATTAGCTTAACTTTTTGAGATAAACCTTTTCATATGAGCATAATTGATTATAGAGTGAAGACCTTTATTTCAGTGGAAAGGACAAGACTGCCTCTTGAATGTTAAAATAATATGAACTTTTCAGTTTCTTTTCTCTTGATATTACCATTTTCTATATTTCCTTTTACTGAATAATATGTACTACCTATTTTATAAGATTAAGTATATAGTAATTTATTAATGAATAGCGTCACATACTCGAAGGACATGAATTTGAGCAAACTCCATCCAGGAGATAATTTGGACAGAGGAGCCTGATATGCTACAGTCCATGGGGTCGCAAAGAGTCAGACACAACTCAGTGACTAAACAACAACATATGATAATCTGAATATTTCATCAATAACTTTGGAAGTTTAAAAGTTTAAGAATAGTTCTATTTTTCTGATGTTTTATGTGTTTGCATTTCTGTATTCTAGTAACTTATTGCAAAGTTATGTCAGAATTTTTAAACATTTCATTAATATTTAGTTATAGAACAGCTAAAACATAAGACAATGCACATTAAATTAGAAATCACAAAGACGAGAAGCTTAAATATCGAAGTTCCTTTGTAATTTTAATAATATTCATTAATACACAGAAATATCATTTGTACTTCATGTTCCATTATCACAATTTTAAACATTATGTCATAGAAAAGTAAATTAAGCATCAATGAAGTCAGCATATGCCTATTGACAAGTGAAAGGACCAAGGGAAAGAATTGATATTTGACTTAATGTAATTTTTTTCCTTCAATATTGAAAAACATAGTGAATATTATTAACCTTTATCAATATATTTAAATAAACAGTATTAGCCTAAGTTATTCATTTTCTGCTTAGATTTCCATTTTCTTCTTTTTCAAAAGAGTACTTATTCTATTTAACGTGGACATAACTAAAAGGCTATATCACACATGCAAATATTTAAGCATGAATATTACAGTTTTTAAGCCCATAAGCTCTTGGGAGCTAATTGTTCTAAACTAAATTTCTTGATTCCAAATCAAAAGCTAAATGTTATTATAGTACAGTGGTCCCAGATGCAATCTCCTTTTTCCTAACACTTATTGCAGTTTCAAAGTAAATAATGTTGAGAGGCCACAAATCAATAGTAGGGCTTCTCTTTGTGAACATTTAGATTCCAAAGGTACAGATTTTCACTATGTAGGTATCTTTCAAATGAAAATGCACATTTTATATATTCATTAGCTTAACTTTTGAGATAAACCTTTTCATATGAGCATGTTAAAACCTTATTCAAAAAACTGCTCTTAAAAAAAACTTTTCAGTTTCTTTTCTCTTGATATTACCATTTTCTATATTTCCTTTTACTGAATAATATGTACTACCTATTTTATAAGATTAAGTATATAGTAATTTATTAATGAATAGCGTCACATACTCGAAGGACATGAATTTGAGCAAACTCCATCCAGGAGATAATTTGGACAGAGGAGCCTGATATGCTACAGTCCATGGGGTCGCAAAGAGTCAGACACAACTCAGTGACTAAACAACAACATATGATAATCTGAATATTTCATCAATAACTTTGGAAGTTTAAAAGTTTAAGAATAGTTCTATTTTTCTGATGTTTTATGTGTTTGCATTTCTGTATTCTAGTAACTTATTGCAAAGTTATGTCAGAATTTTTAAACATTTCATTAATATTTAGTTATAGAACAGCTAAAACATAAGACAATGCACATTAAATTAGAAATCACAAAGACGAGAAGCTTAAATATCGAAGTTCCTTTGTAATTTTAATAATATTCATTAATACACAGAAATATCATTTGTACTTCATGTTCCATTATCACAATTTTAAACATTATGTCATAGAAAAGTAAATTAAGCATCAATGAAGTCAGCATATGCCTATTGACAAGTGAAAGGACCAAGGGAAAGAATTGATATTTGACTTAATGTAATTTTTTTCCTTCAATTTTGAAAAAAAAAGTGAATTTTATGAACCTGTATCAATTTATTTAAATGACCAGTATTAGCCTAAGTTATTCATTTTCTGCTTAGATTTCCATTTTCTTCTTTTTCAAAAGAGTACTTATTCTATTTAACGTGGACATAACTAAAAGGCTATATCACACATGCAAATATTTAAGCATGAATATTACAGTTTTTAAGCCCATAAGCTCTTGGGAGCTAAGTTTATTGTTCTAAACTAAATTTCTTGATTCCAAATCAAAAGCTAAATGTTATTATAGTACAGTGGTCCCAGATGCAATCTCCTTTTTCCTAACACTTATTGCAGTTTCAAAGTAAATAATGTTGAGAGGCCACAAATCAATAGTAGGGCTTCTCTTTGTGAACATTTAGATTCCAAAGGTACAAGAAAATATAATGGCAGCAAGAGGTTGATTTTATCCATAGAGGCAAGAAGCGTGGCATTCCGATTGCTTTGTCAGATGGCATATGTACATTTTATTGCAATATAAGTTGCCAGGTTGTTTCAAAGGGGCCTGTGGCAGTTTTATTTTCTGCCAGAAGCATTTGTAAGCCCTGGAAGCAGTGGGTCATATGGTTCACTCTAAATTTTGCCTGTAGGGTGATTTTTCCTAAGACATTCCCTTGTTACTTTAATTTTATTTTTCTTTACCACCAACAAACTTGAACACATTTTCTCATGGGAGCTCCACATCTGGGTTTGCTCTGCAGTAACTGCCTGTGGTGCAGGCAGCCTGCCTACCACCTCCAAGGCTGCCCTTGGTGCCGTGCCTCATGTGGCTGAGTGCTAGCAACAAATATTAACTGAAGTGATGTGTCCCGTCTCTGGGCCCCATGCAAGCACTTTTCCTTGTTCTTCACCTTTCTGAGTGGGTGGTGACACCTAGAGTAATTTTAGTGTTGACAGAACAAGTAAAATCCCTCAAGGGCCTAGTGGAGTTGTTACTCTGAGCTGAGCACTCATCTTTGATGTTATGAGAGAGAAAGATAGAATTAGTTTGAATTGTCTATACGTATGCTTTCCAAAGCTTAGCCTACACTGAGACATTTCTTCGTGTTCTTTTCCTTTGCTAATTTTCTTTGGCATTTCAGACTTTATTGTTAATTTATCATCTTGATGTATATTGCAAATATAATTATTCTTCACCTATTTAATGAAACGTTTTTTCAAGTATAGCCTTCCATCTGACAACTATTTAGCATTATTCTTCTAATATTTTGTTGTTGTGGTTGTTGCTATTGATTCCACTGTTGTTTGTCTGGGCTGTTATGTCCAACTCTTTGCAGCCCCATGAACTGTACCATGCCAGGCTTCCCTGCTTTCACCGTGTCCCAGAGTTTGCCCAAACTCATGTCCATTGAGTCGGTAAAGACATCCAACTATCTTTCTCTCTGTTGCCCTTCTCTTCCTTGAATGTTACCCACCCCTTGCTTGGTCAATAGTAGGGCTTCTCTTTGTGAACATTTAGATTCCAAGTACAGTATAATGGCAGCAAGAGGTTGATTTTATCCATAGAGGCAAGAAGCGTGGCATTCCGATTGCTTTGTCAGATGGCATATGTACATTTTATTGCAATATAAGTTGCCAGGTTGTTTCAAAGGGGCCTGTGGCAGTTTTATTTTCTGCCAGAAGCATTTGTAAGCCCTGGAAGCAGTGGGTCATATGGTTCACTCTAAATTTTGCCTGTAGGGTGATTTTTCCTAAGACATTCCCTTGTTACTTTAATTTTATTTTTCTTTACCACCAACAAACTTGAACACATTTTCTCATGGGAGCTCCACATCTGGGTTTGCTCTGCAGTAACTGCCTGTGGTGCAGGCAGCCTGCCTACCACCTCCAAGGCTGCCCTTGGTGCCGTGCCTCATGTGGCTGAGTGCTAGCAACAAATATTAACTGAAGTGATGTGTCCCGTCTCTGGGCCCCATGCAAGCACTTTTCCTTGTTCTTCACCTTTCTGAGTGGGTGGTGACACCTAGAGTAATTTTAGTGTTGACAGAACAAGTAAAATCCCTCAAGGGCCTAGTGGAGTTGTTACTCTGAGCTGAGCACTCATCTTTGATGTTATGAGAGAGAAAGATAGAATTAGTTTGAATTGTCTATACGTATGCTTTCCAAAGCTTAGCCTACACTGAGACATTTCTTCGTGTTCTTTTCCTTTGCTAATTTTCTTTGGCATTTCAGACTTTATTGTTAATTTATCATCTTGATGTATATTGCAAATATAATTATTCTTCACCTATTTAATGAAACGTTTTTTCAAGTATAGCCTTCCATCTGACAACTATTTAGCATTATTCTTCTAATATTTTGTTGTTGTGGTTGTTGCTATTGATTCCACTGTTGTTTGTCTGGGCTGTTATGTCCAACTCTTTGCAGCCCCATGAACTGTACCATGCCAGGCTTCCCTGCTTTCACCGTGTCCCAGAGTTTGCCCAAACTCATGTCCATTGAGTCGGTAAAGACATCCAACTATCTTTCTCTCTGTTGCCCCTTCTCTTCCTTGAATGTTCAAGGCTCCAGGCAGCCCTACCCCCATTGCTTGGCTGGGTGAAGCCCACACTCTAGCTTTCCTGAGCAGAACCTGCATACAGGAAGCCCTGCAGTTCTTGCATCTCAGAGCAGTCCACTGCTTAATGGCAGCTCTGTGCAGTGGCCCCACTCCGTGAGATCCCTCTGGCTCTGGACTGATGACCCATCCTTTGAGAGATAGGTAGAGACAGCCACACCCTCTGTGCTTTGCTGAACTCACAGCTCACTCACCACACCAGGTCACAGAAGCTGTATTTTGGGCAGACAGGATCGCAACACTGAACTCCTGGCACACTCTTTGCCATTGTATAACAACGATCATTGTGTCTCTATTTCCAGTAACATGTCTTTCATTTCCATCTGAGAAATCATCAGTGAACTTTGCTGTCCATATTTCTCCCAGCATTCTGTTTCAGACCACCTAGGTGTTCTCTAACGCTTTCTCTACACCTCCCTTCCTCTGAGCCTTCATGAGAGTAACCCTTCACACTTTATTCCAATGTAGGCTTTTTCTAGCTTGCACCTCCAGACTCTTTCTCCTTCTGACATTATTCACTTGTAAAGCTGCTTCCAAATGTTTAGGTATTACTCAGAGCAGCACCACTCCTTTTAGATTAGTGGGGCCATAGGCATTCAGACTGTAGTAAATACATACTTTATGATCCAGTAATTCCATTTCTATAGTTTCATATAACTTAGAAGTAAATCATCTTAATTTCCAAAAGTTTTTGTATCCTCCATTACCCTTACATACTGTAAACAGTTATAGTTATAAAACTAGTGCATGTAGTTGTTATGCACTGAATTGTGCTCCTTTTAAATTCATATATTGAAGTCCCAATCCCCAGTGGGACCATATTTGGAGATAGAGCCTTTAGGGAAATGATTAAGGTTAAATAAGGTCATAGGAGTCGACCTTATTTTGATAGAACTGATGTCTTTTTGAAGAAGAGGTAGAGACATTAGAGATCTTTCTCACTCCTAGAAAGTACAGAAGAAAGTCTATGTAAGCACACAGCATAAGGAGGCTATTTGAAGCTGAGGAGAGAGGTCTCACTGGACCCTGACTGCTGACACCTTGATGTAGAACCTCCAGCTTCCAGAACTGTGTGAAAATAAATTCCTGTTGCTTAAACTTCCCCAGGTTTTTGAGGATTTTTTTTTTTTGAAGTTTGTTGTTGTTATGGCAACCATAGCAGACTAATAAAACTGTTGTAATTGTAAAAATAGTGTATATAGTTATAGTTACTTTTTTAAAGTTATAGTTAAAAGCATAGAAAAGGGCTTCCCTGGTGGTCCAGTGGGTAAGGACACTGCCTTGCAGTGCAAGGGGCTCCAGTTCGATCCCTGGCCTTGGAAAATCCCATGCGCCAGCGGAGTGGCTGACCAATGTGTCCAATTATTGAGCCGGAGCTCTGAAGCGCATGCACCCAGAGTTGGTGCTCTGCAACAGGTGAGGCCCCTGTGATGGGAGGCCCACATGGGCCAAAGAACAAAGATGGATGAAAAATAGATAAATGAAAGGCCAATAGAAGTGGCCCGCCCACCCCCCTCCCTCCCCAACCTGTTCTCCCCGCCTCCAAAAAAAAAACATAGAAAAGTTTGAATTTTTTAAGAAATTCTCTTTGTACAGTTAATTCCTCTTCATTTTCCTTACTCCTTTTGTGAGCCTGTTCCCTTGAAACCTAAAGTAAGATATTTCTTGATTCATTTTATTAACTAATATCTAGCATGTTAAACTTGAATTCCAACAAATATAGTCATTGCTTTGTTAAAATGAATACTGTTGAAAATTTTAGACTAATGTTATTCATTTTTTTCCTTTCTTAGTAATAAAAAAGGGGCTTGGAGCCAGTGATTTCTCCTCTGATACAATAAAATTTCTGAATCATTCCTAAGAGAAGCATGTCCAGTTGCTGATTAGCAGGCAATAGGCTTTGTGACCTAGCTTAGTAACAAAAAGTCATTAATTTCTCTGGCAATTGGGGACAATGTGCTTTATCAGCTCAAAAATTAATAAATTTTCTGGTCTGCTGATATCATCTTTTATTATGTTCAAGTGCTGGGGGTAGGCATTAGAGATCTTTCTCACTCCTAGAAAGTACAGAAGAAAGTCTATGTAAGCACACAGCATAAGGAGGCTATTTGAAGCTGAGGAGAGAGGTCTCACTGGACCCTGACTGCTGACACCTTGATGTAGAACCTCCAGCTTCCAGAACTGTGTGAAAATAAATTCCTGTTGCTTAAACTTCCCCAGGTTTTTGAGGATTTTTTTTTTTTGAAGTTTGTTGTTGTTATGGCAACCATAGCAGACTAATAAAACTGTTGTAATTGTAAAAATAGTGTATATAGTTATAGTTACTTTTTAAAGTTATAGTTAAAAAGCATAGAAAAGGGCTTCCCTGGTGGTCCAGTGGGTAAGGACACTGCCTTGCAGTGCAAGGGGCTCCAGTTCGATCCCTGGCCTTGGAAAATCCCATGCGCCAGCGGAGTGGCTGACCAATGTGTCCAATTATTGAGCCGGAGCTCTGAAGCGCATGCACCCAGAGTTGGTGCTCTGCAACAGGTGAGGCCCCTGTGATGGGAGGCCCACATGGGCCAAAGAACAAAGATGGATGAAAAATAGATAAATGAAAGGCCAATAGAAGTGGCCCGCCCCACCCCCTCCCTCCCCAACCTGTTCTCCCCGCCTCCAAAAAAAAAACATAGAAAAGTTTGAATTTTTTAAGAAATTCTCTTTGTACAGTTAATTCCTCTTCATTTTCCTTACTCCTTTTGTGAGCCTGTTCCCTTGAAACCTAAAGTAAGATATTTCTTGATTCATTTTATTAACTAATATCTAGCATGTTAAACTTGAATTCCAACAAATATAGTCATTGCTTTGTTAAAATGAATACTGTTGAAAATTTTAGACTAATGTTATTCATTTTTTTCCTTTCTTAGTAATAAAAAAGGGGCTTGGAGCCAGTGATTTCTCCTCTGATACAATAAAATTTCTGAATCATTCCTAAGAGAAGCATGTCCAGTTGCTGATTAGCAGGCAATAGGCTTTGTGACCTAGCTTAGTAACAAAAAGTCATTAATTTCTCTGGCAATTGGGGACAATGTGCTTTATCAGCTCAAAAATTAATAAATTTTCTGGTCTGCTGATATCATCTTTTATTATGTTCAAGTGCTACCATAGTTTATTATGTTTAGTCTTAATGCTGTTTTCTGTAGAATTATTAGTAATGCACTTTGCTTTGGCATTTTGAAATCATAGTACTGCTTGTTTTTATTTTCAAAATAGGAAGACAATGAAAGTGTCTTTTAAAAATCACTGATATTATTAATCTCATTCTAGATGAAAATGTTAAAAATTGGAAGCAAAAGATAAATAATGATCTTTTAACTAAAAGATACACAATAAAAGAAAGAAAGATGAAAAAGCCAAATGTTTTCAGTCATGGTAAGAGGTTATTGGTAATAGATTGAGGATATCCAGTGGTCCCTTGCAGAGCAGATTTGGCTGGAAGGTGAATAACTATAATTATAACTTGCTATATTTTATTAAAAATATTTATTTTATTGAATCATCTAATAAGTTTAGTTAAAATTATTCTATACAGAATTAAGGAAAATAGAATGAATTTTATCATGTAAATATAACATTTAAAAATACAGTTCTTGTTAGCTACCTTTCTTTAAATACAGTAAAGATAGTTTCTAAAGCAGCTGTCAAAAGATTTATTTATTCAGTTATTCCTGAAAGTCAAGTTTAAAGGTGTAAATTAACACAACTAAATATTTCATGTAAATTTATTTTGATAGTTTTCTCATAAATTTCTAACTGAAAATTTTAATACACAATACAAATTTCACAAAACTTGAACTTTCTAAATGTCAACACACTAAATACGCCATTCACTTCTTAAAATAGTATGCTTACTTAAAATTCATATGCTATGTAGAGTCAGTTGAACTAAAAATATGATTATTAGTGACTCAGCAACAAAAGGATATTTTTACCATGTCTGAAAAAAATGTCCATATTAGACTTTTCTTTGGGTTTTATGCACAAGCTTGTCCTATGTTTTCTTTTTCTTTTTTTTGGCTTTGGTGTGTATGTGAGGTTTCAATAAAGAACTATGATTATCTGTGAAACTGATTACTCAAAGTAATTAATCATTTTCCTTATGAACTTACTAGGGTGAATTGAGAACCTGATAATTAAAGAGTTTTCTCTTGTGTAAATGAAACATGCTTAAAGACTATGTTGGTAAATTACTATTTCAAAACCCAATCAAATTAAGTCCTTATACAATATACTTTTAAATGTTTATATATTAATATATATTTCTAAGATGCTTATTACATTTTTCTAACTAGAGGAGTACCTATTTTTGCATCATATAATCTGTGCAATGTATTATCTGTTGCCTGTTTTATTAAAAATAACCATCATTGGTATTTATCTCATAGTGCACAATCACATGAAACTCAGATTGATTATACAATTGATATTTACATCAGTAGTTTTATGTGACCATACTTAGAAACATTCTTCCTCCAACCACTTTTCTAATGCTTATTATAAAGTTTTGGTTTTATGTCTGAAATAATACATCTTGGATCTTAGAATTTGATTTAGGCTACAGAGCAAGTCAGTTTGCCAGAAAAATCTCACTAACAAATGGTAATATTAAAAATATTAGAAAAAAACTAGAAATTTCCTTATATATATGTGTGTGTGTGTGTATACGTACATACATACATACACTTCAAACTACAGGAAAATACCCCCTATCAAAACACAAGATGTACTACCAGCATGACCAATTTTCTGACTTTTCTGAGCAGTAGGAGAGCTGGACACAGAAACTTGAAAACTGGGGCTTTATCACTCGGCAGTGAGTAGGTGATTACTAGCTAGACCCATAATAAAATGGTGGACAAAAAATTATTAACCTGGGCTTCCCCTGGTGGTCCAGTGAGTAAGGACACCGCCTTGCAGTGCAAGGGGCGCCGGTTCGATCCCTGGTCTGGGACGATCCCACGTGCAGCGGAGCGGCTGGACCGATGTGTCCAATTACCGAGCCGGAGCTCTGGAGCGCATGTGCTCAGAGCCGGTGCTCTGCAGCGACAGAGGCCACTGCGATGGGAGGCCTGCATGGGCCAAAGAACAAAGACGGATGAAAATAGAAAAATGAAAGATCAATAGAAGTGGCCCGCCCATCCCCCTCCCTCCCCACCCCACCCCCCAAAAGATAAAATAAATAAAATTAAAAAAAAATTATTATTAACCAAAACAAGATCATGGGGTGGAAGTTTGTCTTTCAGTACTGGAGTGATTGGTGGAAAATATATATACTTATATAAATACAAAAATATATATTTATATGTCAATATATATATATTCCTTAGAATTTGTAGCATTAGAGATATAAAATGTGTTCTTTATCTTCAGATTTGTACATTATATGGTCTTTAACCATCAAATTAAAAATTAACATGTATTATCATATCCTGACCAATGATACTTTGGGAGTTTTTCAGTGGAAATACAAAATCATTCTAGAGCTGTGGTTGCACAACATTTTTCTGCAAAGCCAGGAAAGTAAATATTTTAGGCTTTGTTGGCCCAGGGTAAAGAGCAGCTTACAGGAGAACATTAGCAAAAAGATAGAAAACATGAGAAATCAAAAAACATGGAAGAGAGAATTTAAAAATCCAAGGAGCATGAAATAGTGGTTCCAGAATAGAAAGGAAATAATGAAATAATAATGACTTGCTTCTGCTTCTGAGAAGGACGGAGTAGATGGAAAAGACTCATGCTCCCATTGTCATGATAAGAGAAAGCTGGATTAATTTTCAAAGTCATATTCTTAAGCCATTGGAGAGCTTCAGAAGCAATGATGAATAGATGAGTAGAAAGTATGATCAAATAGATGCAAAATATTAATAAAATGAACAGGTGGTTAAGTCTAAAGAAAGCATGTGTTGCATAGAAGCCATAAAACACAGGAAAAAAAAAATTCTGGAAAACACTAAAATGCCTGTAAAGAAGGACAGGGAATCAATATTCAGATATTATAAGGTATATATATTATAGGGAATAAAGTAATGATAATGATCTACTTTAGGTCAAGAATGTATGCAAGGAAATTAAAAGGGATTATTCTGTCAATCTAGTGAAAGTCAAAGGAAGAACAAAGTCACATGGCAACATTTAGAGAAGAAGGCTGCCCGGGGAGCTAGCTAACAGAATTGTGTGTGCTCCTATCCAATCCCTGTGAACGTTCATCCTCAGGGAATCTTCAGATGAGACAAAGTCACCAGCTGACCCCGAATGGAAAGTCTGACCAGAGACCCCATTATGCTGAGCTAGAGTGTTAAAAGCTACTAGAGTCCACTGAAGGATAAAACAAGAATGAACCAGAATACCCGAGAGTACTTTTAGATTGGGCTAAAATCCAACTTGTCCAGGCACTCTCCCCTCTCGAGCTGGATTTAAAGTGGCCTGCAGTGAAGGTGAAATTTGTTCAGTTGCGTCTGACTCTTTGCGACCCATGAACGAGCCATGGAATTCTCCAGACAAGAATATAGGAGTGGGTAGCCTATCCCTTCTCCATGGGGTCTTCTCGACCCAGAGATCAAACCAGGATCTCCTGCATTGCAGGCAGATTCTTTACCAGCTGAATACAAGAGCAGCCTGCCTGGGATGAGTAATGCCTATAAAAGTAATGCTTCTGGAGGAAATTACCTCCACACTAAGTCTCAAAGTATAATTAGAAGTCATTTATACTAACTAACTCTGTGAACTTGGCCAAGTCATTTATTCTCGGGGTTCTCAGTTTCCTCACCTGTAAAGTGAATGTGGGAGTAACTAATTGTGAGTATGCATTGAGAATTAAGTTAATTTTGAAGCCATTTAGAAGTGTGCCAGACACAAGCATATGCCATATAATGTGTCTGTGTATGTGTTGCTTTCCTAAGTGCATGGTCATGTATATGTATACATGAGAGAGAAAAGGATAAATGCACTGTCAAAGATGCCAGAAGATTTGAAAATAGCTCAACGTAAGAGAAACAGTATAATTGTAAATCATAGGACTATCAGACACCTTAACAATTAATTATGCTTACAATATCTAAAGAAATCAAATACAAGCCGGAAGATGCAGGTAGAACAATATAAAAGTGAACCTGGCATATTAAAAAAAGAGAAATGCTCACTAGAAAATAATGGCGAACTACTAGAAAATAACCCAGGCGCAATAGAAAGAAAATATTGAAGACAGTTACAGATACAGAGAATAGAAGATGATATCGTTCAAAGCACAAAAGCAGTAACTAAAGAGATAATGTGTAGTACTTTCCAACTACTGATTAAAGACAAATATAAACAGTTTTAAGCAGGTAAACAAATTCTCAGTAAGTTAGGAAAACTAAACTGCATAAAACAGAACACAGAAGAAAAAAAAAATCTTTAAAACTGCTTGGAAATAAGCATATTATAGAAGCAACAATTAGATTGACAAAAAATTTCTCACCATAAAAAATTAAATCACAGATGGGTAAAAGGTTTAGTAAACAGAAACTTCAATTAAATAGCATTTGGAGACCAGCAGGAGAAGTCTTCAGTGAGCCAACCATAACGAGCATGGAATTCTCCAGACAAGAATATAGGAGTGGGTAGCCTATCCCTTCTCCATGGGGTCTTCTCGACCCAGAGATCAAACCAGGATCTCCTGCATTGCAGGCAGATTCTTTACCAGCTGAATACAAGAGCAGCCTGCCTGGGATGAGTAATGCCTATAAAAGTAATGCTTCTGGAGGAAATTACCTCCACACTAAGTCTCAAAGTATAATTAGAAGTCATTTATACTAACTAACTCTGTGAACTTGGCCAAGTCATTTATTCTCGGGATTCTCAGTTTCCTCACCTGTAAAGTGAATGTGGGAGTAACTAATTGTGAGTATGCATTGAGAATTAAGTTAATTTTGAAGCCATTTAGAAGTGTGCCAGACACAAGCATATGCCATATAATGTGTCTGTGTATGTGTTGCTTTCCTAAGTGCATGGTCATGTATATGTATACATGAGAGAGAAAAGGATAAATGCACTGTCAAAGATGCCAGAAGATTTGAAAATAGCTCAACGTAAGAGAAACAGTATAATTGTAAATCATAGGACTATCAGACACCTTAACAATTAATTATGCTTACAATATCTAAAGAAATCAAATACAAGCCGGAAGATGCAGGTAGAACAATATAAAAGTGAACCTGGCATATTAAAAAAAGAGAAATGCTCACTAGAAAATAATGGCGAACTACTAGAAAATAACCCAGGCGCAATAGAAAGAAAATATTGAAGACAGTTACAGATACAGAGAATAGAAGATGATATCGTTCAAAGCACAAAAGCAGTAACTAAAGAGATAATGTGTAGTACTTTCCAACTACTGATTAAAGACAAATATAAACAGTTTTAAGCAGGTAAACAAATTCTCAGTAAGTTAGGAAAACTAAACTGCATAAAACAGAACACAGAAGAAAAAAAAAATCTTTAAAACTGCTTGGAAATAAGCATATTATAGAAGCAACAATTAGATTGACAAAAAATTTCTCACCATAAAAAATTAAATCACAGATGGGTAAAAGGTTTAGTAAACAGAAACTTCAATTAAATAGCATTTGGAGACCAGCAGGAGAATCTCTCCTGTGCTGTGACAGTAGCCGAGCCCAACAGGAAGAAGGACTCCTAGTCTCTTCCTTGCAAGGACTCAGCCAATGAAAATCTTTAACCATGGACTGTTTCTACAGCTCTACCCCCTTCTCTTTCTCTTTTATGAAAGTGTTCCTTTGCTATGTGGAGGCCTGCATGTAACTTACCATGGGTGCAGGCCATGAATCACAATTCTCTGCTGATCCCGAATAAGTCCATATTTGCTGGAGAAATGTTTGATAATCTATTTATTTCAGATCAACAGATGGAATGATAACTGTAACATGTTTAAAATATGAGGAATTTTATGTTTATTAAAAATATATTCCAATAATGACAGTGAAATAACTAAGATAAACCAAGACTGGTAATTTGTCTTCTGTAGACCCTCACTAAATAACAGTCTAAAGGATATAATTCAAATGGATGGAAAACAACCTTTACTTTTGAAGCAGAATTTCCCTCTGAGGACTTAAATAACACATAAAGAAAATTAAGTTGCATAATTTTATAAAAACTGGTTCACTTATAGATGGAGTTAAACATTTCCTAAAATTCAAGAGAAAGATACAGGTTTTGATTAACATATGATTTAAATATTAAAAAGTCAGTCAATTTCTAGAGTAACCAAGAAAACAGAAATAAAAGTGTAACTTCCAAACTAGAAAAGAAAATAATAGAAATAAAGAAGAACAGATGGAAAGGTAGAACTAGTTTCATCAATATGGATAAATAATTATAAGTTAAGAATAGATATTTAACACACATGCAATTTAATCTATAAAAAGAGATTAAAATCTTCCATTAGTCATCCAAAGACAACAGACTGGAGGGTTGAGGAACAAAACCTCACTATATTCTATCTGTAATTAATATAGCTGAAGTAGCGTAAAACAGAAGTTCAAAATTAAAACAAAGGTAATGTGTGACATGAGAATGCCAGCCAAAAAAAAGAGCTGGTATATCCATATTCATATAAGAAAAAAGTCACTGAGGCAAAATAGTTATTAGGTATAATGAGGACATTTTGTAAGGAATATAATAATATAGTTTCAAGACACATAATGGAATGAAATCATAGTCATAGTAGAACATTATAACAGTTTCTCAGTTATTTATATAATTGGAGAAAAATAGTAGAAATATGAGAAAGTTTGAACTACCTTAAGTGAACTTAAACTAATGGGCATATATAAGACCCTGCTTGTAAACTACTGCTGAATGCACCTTCAGTAAGAAAAAGTACCCAGTGGTTCTGCTTCTAATAACAGTGATATAGTGTGTAAGGGCCATATCCTACCACAGATAACAACCATAAGCTACACAAAATATAATAAGCAATTCTTTGAAGTCACCAAAGACCAATCACAAGCTAATAGAAACTGAAGGGGAGTTAAACTGGAAGAAGGCAAAATGTACGCAATGAGTTTGCTCTAATATCATTTGTAACCTCACTTTCTTTTGATAGCAGCACCTCTTCTGGCATGTTCTTTTTCTGGGCTTCTAATCATAGATTCTTCCTTCTGATAACAAGGATGAGGTCATTGCCAAAGGACAGGTGAATTTTCTCCCCAGAAATTTGCATCTTTAGGAGAGGCATTCAAGGTTGGAAGGGAATTGAGACCTCCATTTCAGAACCTATGAGAGAAGCTCACAAATTCTGTAACTGATGCCTAATTCTTCCCTGGCTTCTGTCCCTCTCTTCACTTGGTTTTTCACTGTGTCATTTAATCTGTAAGCTGGATCAGTATGTTTCCAGTAAGTCTCTTTTTTGTTTGCTTCAGTTAGTCAGAGTTGAGTTCTGCTGCTTGAAACTAAACATCTTTAATAACAAAAGGGTGAAAGATATAAAGTAGATTCCATATATTTTCCCTAAAAGAAAAAAATCAGTAATAAGTAATATTATTAGTAAAGATAAGTAAAATTTCTGTCTGATGGAATAAAAAGAAACATTGTAAAAAGGTAAAGGAAAAACATCCTAAAGAAGTTAGTGCTGATTATGACTCTGAAAGTAATCTGTTGACAATGCCAAATTTTGTTAGAAGACTGAAATTTATTTCAGTAGCTTGCTAAAAAAAGAACAAAGGATGGTTGAGGGGTACTTGTAGCAAAACAGGGAGAAAGAAAAAAAATATGAAGAACAGGCAGAGATAAAAAGAAAACTAAGTTGAAAAGCTGGAATTAAACTGTAAGTACATGAGACAATACCAAGTTTTAAGGATTCAAAACAGATGAGTCTGATGTTCATTAGGGATGGTGAATATTCAAATTGTTATTAAAGAATATTGGATTAACAATGATATTACAAATGTGTGAAGCCCTCCAACATTGTATATGAAAAAGATCTGGCTGTTAAAATAATAAAAAATGAGATAATAGCAGTCTAACGCCTGATTATAATCTAAGAATGTTGGCAGCCTTAAGGGAGCAATATGGAAAATTAAAGCAGATAAATTCAGAATATTAGAAAAATATGCAAGATTTTAGAGAGTAAGCAAGTATATTCATTGAAATCAGTAATTCTGCCCCCAAAAATTTAAATGTTACTACACCTACAGATTTTTTGCAAAATTTAAATTTTCATGGAAAAATTTAAATAAGATGCCCAAAATAAGATGTTATAAAAAAGATGCAAAAGATTGTCATAAGCTCTTAGTTGCAGAACAATGAATATCAGAATACATTGTTGCAAATATTTATACATATTTGAAGACAAGTTTGTTACTTTAATGAAAATATTTTGAATTTCATTCTCAGGGTTATCATTAGTGTGTATGTGAAATCAATATAGTGTTATTCTCAGATAATCAAAGGTTTAGAATATTTACTCATCTTGAATATTAGTTTAAAGGTAAATGGAGATTCCAGAGATACTTCAATACAGAAAACATATGAAGTAACTCATTTTCCAGTTACATACATTACACTTTGACCTCCAAAAAATAATGCATATGAAATTTAATATATTACCAGGATGGTACAAACTCTGCTTGTAGTTGGTATGTGCATCATCAGTTATATCCAATTCTTTGCCATCCCATGGACTGTACTCTCTAGGCTCCTCAGTCCATGGGATTCTCCAGGCAAGAATATTGGAGTGGGCTGCCATTCCCTTCTCCAAGGGCTCGTCCTGACACAGGGAGTGAACCTTTGTATCCTGTATTTCAGGCAGACTCTTTACTACTGTGCCTCCTGGGAAACCACAAACTGTGCTTACAATGATAATTTCTTGATGGAGAAAATTTTCAGTATTAAATAATAAATTTTAAATAAAAATTTCATAAGCAATGTGTAAGATAGGGAAATAAGGGAATAAAGATATTTAAGTTTCCTTGTTTGATTTTAAGAGCTTAATTTTGTTTTTAGCTTTGATAATCAGAAAGTTATATACTGATAAATATATCTTATATAAACAAATTTAGTTAATCTAGTACTTAAGCATCATATTTGATCTTTATTTTTGTTAGTGTTATCGGTAGAAAACAAGAGAAATCATTTGTAATTTAAGCAAGGAAAAATAAGTGTATTGGAAAGGCATAGGACAGCTCTTAAAATTGACCCAAAAAAGCAGGAGAGGAGAAATAGACTTAGACAAGAATCAGAGAGCAACTCAAAGCCTGTATCAGGAAAAGAAGGGAGGCTTGTTATGATGTGGCCTCTGACCTGTCAGCTGTGGCCTCTTGCCACTGACCTCTACCGGCATCACACACACGTTTCCAGTAAAGCTGCTGGGCTCTACCTCACCCCATCACTTGCTGTTTGAATAGTGAAGTTAAGTCTGTGTGGTTCCCGCATGTGATTTCAGACTCTTCACCTATTTCTTACCTTTGAAGATTAGACGTTCCAAGAGTTAAGGGCTATTCTTAAGTCTGGTCCATGATGTATCTCCAGGTGGTAGGAGAAGAAAACTCTCTTCGTAAGAAGTGTCAAATGACGCTTGCTATAACAGAATGGTTCTGTAACAGAATTCCTACATAAAAGAGTCTTGGCATAATGCTATAAATGTCTGTCCATGATCTGGCAAATGGCAGAATTTTTTGCTTTCTCAGGTCAGATACTTAAACATATATGTCAGCTACTGCTCAATAAAGCTAAAAATAAATTACTTGGGGAAACCTGACAGATGCCTACCTTTTCTAAAAGAGCACATACTCTCCATCAAGCAAAGATACAGTTATAAATACAAGTAAATTATTCCTTATACAACTAAAATCATATTTAGTCATTTCCCAGAAGAGGAAATGCCAAATGACATCAGGTACTGTTCAGGCCTACCTTGCAGATGTGGTGGGTTTAGTTCCAGACCACCACAATAGGAGGAATATTGCAGTAAAGCAAGTCACACAGAGTTTTTGATTATCAGCTTGCATGTAGTCTATTAAGTGTGCAAATTAAAATTTAAAAAAAAAAAGCATTTGATAGAAATGATTTTAAGAGCTTAATTTTGTTTTTAGCTTTGATAATCAGAAAGTTATATACTAATAAATATATCTTATATAAACAAATTTAGTTAATCTAGTACTTAAGCATCATATTTGATCTTTATTTTTGTTAGTGTTATCGGTAGAAAACAAGAGAAATCATTTGTAATTTAAGCAAGGAAAAATAAGTGTATTGGAAAGGCATAGGACAGCTCTTAAAATTGACCCAAAAAAGCAGGAGAGGAGAAATAGACTTAGACAAGAATCAGAGAGCAACTCAAAGCCTGTATCAGGAAAAGAAGGGAGGCTTGTTATGATGTGGCCTCTGACCTGTCAGCTGTGGCCTCTTGCCACTGACCTCTACCGGCATCACACACACGTTTCCAGTAAAGCTGCTGGGCTCTACCTCACCCCATCACTTGCTGTTTGAATAGTGAAGTTAAGTCTGTGTGGTTCCCGCATGTGATTTCAGACTCTTCACCTATTTCTTACCTTTGAAGATTAGACGTTCCAAGAGTTAAGGGCTATTCTTAAGTCTGGTCCATGATGTATCTCCAGGTGGTAGGAGAAGAAAACTCTCTTCGTAAGAAGTGTCAAATGACGCTTGCTATAACAGAATGGTTCTGTAACAGAATTCCTACATAAAAGAGTCTTGGCATAATGCTATAAATGTCTGTCCATGATCTGGCAAATGGCAGAATTTTTTGCTTTCTCAGGTCAGATACTTAAACATATATGTCAGCTACTGCTCAATAAAGCTAAAAATAAATTACTTGGGGAAACCTGACAGATGCCTACCTTTTCTAAAAGAGCACATACTCTCCATCAAGCAAAGATACAGTTATAAATACAAGTAAATTATTCCTTATACAACTAAAATCATATTTAGTCATTTCCCAGAAGAGGAAATGCCAAATGACATCAGGTACTGTTCAGGCCTACCTTGCAGATGTGGTGGGTTTAGTTCCAGACCACCACAATAGGAGGAATATTGCAGTAAAGCAAGTCACACAGAGTTTTTGATTATCAGTTCATATGAAATCAGTGTGTACACTGTATTCTAGTCTATTAAGTGTGCAATAACAGTATGTCCAGAGAATGTACATACTCTAATTAAATACACGGTATTTCTTAAAAAAAGAATACCATCATCAGAGCCTTCAGTGAGTCACATTCTTTGCTGGTGGAGGGTTGATATTTATGGCTGCTGATCGATCAACTGGGTGGTTGCTGAGGGTCAGAATGGCTGTGTCACTTTCTTCAAATAAGACAACAATGAAACTTACCATATTGATTGAGTCTTTCACTATTTCTCTGTAGCATGCAGTGCTGTTTGGTAGCATTTCATCCACAGTAAAAGTTTTGATTTTAATCCTCTAAAACCATACTGCTGCTTCATCATTCAGTTTATGTAATATGCTAAATTCTTACTATCATTTTAACGATCTTTACAGCATCTTAACCAGAAGTAGATTCCATCACAAGAGAGTGATTTCTTTGAGCATCCATAAGAAGTGACTCTTCATCCATTAAAGTTTCATGTTGAAATTGTAGCACTTCTGTTACATCTTTAGTCTCCACTTTTAATTCTGCTTTTCTTGCTAAATTAACCACCTCTGCAGTTGCTTCCTCCACTGAAGTTTTTGAAATCCATGTGGGCTAGAATCAACTTTTCCCAGACTCCTATTAATGTTGTTGTTTTGATCTTTTCCCAAAAATTGCTAATGTTCTTACTGGCATCTAGAAAGGGAGACCCTTCCCAGGAGGTTTTCACTTGGCTTGGCCTGGATCTATCCAAGGAATCACTTATCTATGACAGTTTATAGCCTTACAAAAGTACATTTTAAGTAATAAAATTCGGGGAAACCTGACAGATGCCTACTTTTCAAAGAGCAACTACAAGCAAAGATACAGTTATAAATACAAGTAAATTATTCCTTATACAACTAAAATCATATTTAGTCATTTCCCAGAAGAGGAAATGCCAAATGACATCAGGTACTGTTCAGGCCTACCTTGCAGATGTGGTGGGTTTAGTTCCAGACCACCACAATAGGAGGAATATTGCAGTAAAGCAAGTCACACAGAGTTTTTGATTATCAGTTCATATGAAATCAGTGTGTACACTGTATTCTAGTCTATTAAGTGTGCAATAACAGTATGTCCAGAGAATGTACATACTCTAATTAAATACACGGTATTTCTTAAAAAAAGAATACCATCATCAGAGCCTTCAGTGAGTCACATTCTTTGCTGGTGGAGGGTTGATATTTATGGCTGCTGATCGATCAACTGGGTGGTTGCTGAGGGTCAGAATGGCTGTGTCACTTTCTTCAAATAAGACAACAATGAAACTTACCATATTGATTGAGTCTTTCACTATTTCTCTGTAGCATGCAGTGCTGTTTGGTAGCATTTCATCCACAGTAAAAGTTTTGATTTTAATCCTCTAAAACCATACTGCTGCTTCATCATTCAGTTTATGTAATATGCTAAATTCTTACTATCATTTTAACGATCTTTACAGCATCTTAACCAGAAGTAGATTCCATCACAAGAGAGTGATTTCTTTGAGCATCCATAAGAAGTGACTCTTCATCCATTAAAGTTTCATGTTGAAATTGTAGCACTTCTGTTACATCTTTAGTCTCCACTTTTAATTCTGCTTTTCTTGCTAAATTAACCACCTCTGCAGTTGCTTCCTCCACTGAAGTTTTTGAAATCCATGTGGGCTAGAATCAACTTTTCCCAGACTCCTATTAATGTTGTTGTTTTGATCTTTTCCCAAAAATTGCTAATGTTCTTACTGGCATCTAGAAAGGGAGACCCTTCCCAGGAGGTTTTCACTTGGCTTGGCCTGGATCTATCCAAGGAATCACTTATCTATGACAGTTTATAGCCTTACAAAAAGTACATTTTAAGTAATAAAATTCAAAAGTCAAATGGCTCATTGATCTAAAGGATGCAGAATGAATGTTGTGTTAGCACAGCATGGAGACAACATTAATCTTACTGTACATCTCTGTCAGAGTTCTTGGGCAACCAAGTTCATTGTCAGTGAGCAGTAGTACTTTAGGAATTTTTCTTCTGAATGATAGGTCTCAACAGGGAGCTTAAAATGTCCAATAAACCATGTGTTTAACAAATATACCATCATTTAGGCTTTGTTGTTCCAATGGTGGAACACTGTGTTGTGTTCAGTCTTGTCCCACGCCTTGTGACCCCATGGACGGTAGCCCACCACACTCCTCTGTGCATGGGATTTCCCAGGCAAGAATACTGGAGTGAGTAGATGTTTCCTCTTTCCGAGGATCTTTCCAACTCAGGGATCGAACATGCATCTCTCACATCTCCTGCATTAGCAGGTGGATTATTTACCCCTACCGTCACCGGGAAGAGCACAGGCAAGGTGTATTTAGCATAATTCCTGAGAGCTATAGAATTTCAGAGTGGTGAATGAACTTTGCCCTCAACTTAAAGTCACCAGCTGGATGAGTTTCTGACAAGAGATTTACCTGTGACTTCTACATAAGCTCTTTCTGCTTCACCTTGCCCTATTATGTTGAAGGCCTCTTTCCTTAAACCTCTGCTGGCTCCATGCTTTTCTTTTGCAGCTTCCTTGCATCTCTCAGCTTTCCTATCATTGAAGACCGTTAGGGCTTAGCTCTGGATTAGATTTTGATTTAAGTGAGCTTTACGGCAGGGTTAGATCTTCTATCCATTAAGGCTGTTTCACTTTCTTATCATGTTTGTGTTTGTTGGAGTAGCACTTTAATTTCTTTTAACAACTTTTCCTTTGTATCACAACTTGGCTAACTGACAGTTAAGCTTAACATTTGACTACTTCAGTTTGCAACATGCCTTCCTCACTACAATGAATCATTTCTAGCTTTAAAAGTGAGGGGCCTGTGAATCTTTTTTTTCACTGGAACGCTCAGGGGCCTTTGTAGGGGTTATGAATGGATCCCATTTCATTTGTGTCTCAGGGAGCAGGGAGGCCAGAGGAAGGGATGGGGGGAGTCGAAGTCCATGGTGCAGTCAGCACACACAGGCAACATTTATCAATTAAGTTCACCCTCTTCGTGACCCTGATTTGTGACCTTTCTAAATAATGACAGTAGCAATGTCAAAGATCACAGATAACTGTAACAAATGTAATAATGTTGAAAATTTTGAAATATTGTGAGAAATTATTAAAATGTCCAATAAACCATGTGTTTAACAAATATACCATCATTTAGGCTTTGTTGTTCCAATGGTGGAACACTGTGTTGTGTTCAGTCTTGTCCCACGCCTTGTGACCCCATGGACGGTAGCCCACCACACTCCTCTGTGCATGGGATTTCCCAGGCAAGAATACTGGAGTGAGTAGATGTTTCCTCTTTCCGAGGATCTTTCCAACTCAGGGATCGAACATGCATCTCTCACATCTCCTGCATTAGCAGGTGGATTATTTACCCCTACCGTCACCGGGAAGAGCACAGGCAAGGTGTATTTAGCATAATTCCTGAGAGCTATAGAATTTCAGAGTGGTGAATGAACTTTGCCCTCAACTTAAAGTCACCAGCTGGATGAGTTTCTGACAAGAGATTTACCTGTGACTTCTACATAAGCTCTTTCTGCTTCACCTTGCCCTATTATGTTGAAGGCCTCTTTCCTTAAACCTCTGCTGGCTCCATGCTTTTCTTTTGCAGCTTCCTTGCATCTCTCAGCTTTCCTATCATTGAAGACCGTTAGGGCTTAGCTCTGGATTAGATTTTGATTTAAGTGAGCTTTACGGCAGGGTTAGATCTTCTATCCATTAAGGCTGTTTCACTTTCTTATCATGTTTGTGTTTGTTGGAGTAGCACTTTAATTTCTTTTAACAACTTTTCCTTTGTATCACAACTTGGCTAACTGACAGTTAAGCTTAACATTTGACTACTTCAGTTTGCAACATGCCTTCCTCACTACAATGAATCATTTCTAGCTTTAAAAGTGAGGGGCCTGTGAATCTTTTTTTTCACTGGAACGCTCAGGGGCCTTTGTAGGGGTTATGAATGGATCCCATTTCATTTGTGTCTCAGGGAGCAGGGAGGCCAGAGGAAGGGATGGGGGGAGTCGAAGTCCATGGTGCAGTCAGCACACACAGGCAACATTTATCAATTAAGTTCACCCTCTTTCGTGACCCTGATTTGTGACCTTTCTAAATAATGACAGTAGCAATGTCAAAGATCACAGATAACTGTAACAAATGTAATAATGTTGAAAATTTTGAAATATTGTGAGAAATTATTAAAATGTAAGACACAAAGCAAGCAAATGCTGTTGGAAAAATGGTGCTTTCAGCCTTTCTCAGACCAGGTAGCCCCAAACCTTCTATTAGTGAAAAAGACAGTCACTGTGGAGTGCAGTAAATGGAGGTAAGCCAGTATTCAGCTTCAGGTACAGGAAGGACCTCTGGGCTAGGTACTCCTTTTCAACTTCTTTCATTTTCCTATTTCTTTATTCTATAAACTTTGACTTAAATTGTATTCCAGTATCCATTATCTCAAATGCATTCTATGGATATTAGTGAAAGAAAGAGAAAGAAAAAAAATGTGAATATCTCTGTAGACAAAGGAAGGGAAATAGAAAGTTACTTTATTCCTAATTTCTGCCCACTACAGCAGGGAAGAGCTGATAGTTAGCACTCTTTCTTCACTAAAGATTTTTGTTTGTTTTACCTACAGACAAGGTTTCAGTCATTTGGTGAAAAAAGAAAAACTACCTTTAATTCTGAAATATTAGAACTTTTGTAATGCTCTCAATTTTACATTAACTTCTAATATTTGAGTAATATCTACTAAAATGTGTTGAAACTATAAATCACTGATATGCACACACCCACTTAGAAAATGATATGTGAGCAATCAAGGAAGAGCTTCTATCTTGGTGTTTGTAAAGGCAGACATACTGTATATGGAATAAACAATACATATGTCCCGCAGTGTTACACTGGCGCTTCTCACAGTAAGAAAGTGCAGAAGATATGAGCTAGGAACCCAAATAACACCCATTTAAAATCGTACAAGTTTTTAAAGTTATATGGATGAAGCACAAAGTGTTTATGTTACACACAGAAGCACTTGTGCACAGACACACAAGCAGAATTATATTTCTTATGTTTCATTCACTTTCATTTTTCCTTAAGAAAGAATAACACATGAGTGTAGTAACTTCTCAGGATTCGAAGTGTGAATTTGAATACTGCGTTTGTCTTCACAATCAAAAGCATCTTTGGGAATGTGTGATTTCTCCAGCACCCACTTCTGCTTAAAGAGTTAGAGTTCAAGAATATATATAGAAAGATGATATACATGTAATACATAAAGAGTTTAACTTCAGATATTTAATTATATTACATAAAATTAAAGCCATAAAATAAAAACTACACTTTAAAATGTAAAAAGAAGAAAAAAAGAGATTGTTAACTGATTCCTTCAGACTATGATGCAATGAGAAAATATGGTAACCCCAGACCATTAGCCTTGAAGCAGCTTAGAAGTAATATGAGTGAATACTTCTATTACTTCCCAACATAGACAGTTTCCTTCCAAACTCAGGTATGGTGGCTTCAAAAGTTATTTTATTTTTTGATATTTTTATCTTCATGATGCATTTAAATTGGTATTATGCTTATAATGATACATAATGTATCATACAGTCTACTAAAATCTATGCGCAAATAGATTTGGAAAACGATTTTAAAATGGATTTGTTCATTTAAAAAGGGATTGGAAAATAACCCTTCAGAAAAAATAATACTTTTTATTTGAATTCCTCATCTAACCACTGAATAAAAATAGAACTTTCATAGATACCCTCACAATGGCTTTGTGCATGATTTTAATGAAAATATCAGTAACTAGTAACCAGCTATCTAACATTAATTGGTGTATTTTCTTGGGAATAATTGACTTTAAACTGATTTACAAAGAGTTTTTAAAAAGTAAATATGTAATTCAGCAATAGTTTAGAAAATTTGATATTGTAATTGTTATTACTTTAATATGTGGGACAATCTTTTTAATATATTATTAAATTGAAATACATTATTGAAAATTTCATTATTTCTCTACAAAGTTAATTGATATTTTAAACATAAACCAAATATTGATTTTTGAAGGTTTATAAGGAAAACAAACATTGTATATTGTCTCTTATTATAAAGCTGTAAACTATTTTTCTATTTTACCAAGTTCAAAATGATTAAGTTTATAGTAGGAAAATATTGTGTGTCACAGGCAATATGTGAAATTACTGTATTTGAAGAGATGGCTGCTGTCCACTCAACTCTGACCAGTAGAATTTTTTTGGAACTTACTGTAATTATAAAATTGTATTTCTCCAGCACCCACTTCTGCTTAAAGAGTTAGAGTTCAAGAATATATATAGAAAGATGATATACATGTAATACATAAAGAGTTTAACTTCAGATATTTAATTATATTACATAAAATTAAAGCCATAAAATAAAAACTACACTTTAAAATGTAAAAAGAAGAAAAAAAGAGATTGTTAACTGATTCCTTCAGACTATGATGCAATGAGAAAATATGGTAACCCCAGACCATTAGCCTTGAAGCAGCTTAGAAGTAATATGAGTGAATACTTCTATTACTTCCCAACATAGACAGTTTCCTTCCAAACTCAGGTATGGTGGCTTCAAAAGTTATTTTATTTTTTGATATTTTTATCTTCATGATGCATTTAAATTGGTATTATGCTTATAATGATACATAATGTATCATACAGTCTACTAAAATCTATGCGCAAATAGATTTGGAAAACGATTTTAAAATGGATTTGTTCATTTAAAAAGGGATTGGAAAATAACCCTTCAGAAAAAATAATACTTTTTATTTGAATTCCTCATCTAACCACTGAATAAAAATAGAACTTTCATAGATACCCTCACAATGGCTTTGTGCATGATTTTAATGAAAATATCAGTAACTAGTAACCAGCTATCTAACATTAATTGGTGTATTTTCTTGGGAATAATTGACTTTAAACTGATTTACAAAGAGTTTTTAAAAAGTAAATATGTAATTCAGCAATAGTTTAGAAAATTTGATATTGTAATTGTTATTACTTTAATATGTGGGACAATCTTTTTAATATATTATTAAATTGAAATACATTATTGAAAATTTCATTATTTCTCTACAAAGTTAATTGATATTTTAAACATAAACCAAATATTGATTTTTGAAGGTTTATAAGGAAAACAAACATTGTATATTGTCTCTTATTATAAAGCTGTAAACTATTTTTATATTTTACCAAGTTCAAAATGATTAAGTTTATAGTAGGAAAATATTGTGTGTCACAGGCAATATGTGAAATTACTGTATTTGAAGAGATGGCTGCTGTCCACTCAACTCTGACCAGTAGAATTGCTCTGAATTATAAATCATATCCTCTGGACCAGCTATTCACCACTATATTCAACTGTACTGCTTTCAAATAAGTTAGTAAGAGTTGTAGAACACACTGCTTATGGCTGTAAACAAGTCACCTGAAGATTCTGGCTGACTAGGATCTGCCTCATCAGCTACCAGCTATAAGAATCAGATGTCACCTCTGCAATAAAACATGTTTCACATCAATGTTATACTCCACGCAGCTAAGAAATTTTGCTCTAAGCCACAGATATACTTGACAAGTAGTAAGAGTAGAAATGTGAAAATGCTTTTGAGACAGACAATAGAAATTCTGTTCTAAGCTTGTTTTAACAATGAAGAATTTCTCAGATCATGTCCTGAAAAAGGAATTATTTTATATTATAGCCTTTCTTCTGATAACAGCTGGTACAATATGCTTTGTTATTCATATACTGAGGGGAGATAGGAAATTTATGTTCCAATAATGAAACGCAAGTGCATCTTTTGAGGCTAATTAGGCTGCAAGAAGTCTTCTGTGAACTCATGAATTTGGAAACAATGCCTTGAGCTGTTTGATGTTAAGTCAGGATTTCCTACGGAAACTTTGACCTAAAAAAAAGGGAGTTTCCCAGGATCAGTTGACCCCACATGGCGCATCTCTGTCTTTTGGGCTGGGGTGCAATTTCTCTGATTCACCTATGCCACAGGCAGGGAAGGCAGATGCTTGCATAATATTGGGATTCCATTTCGAAGAAGAAAAGAAGAAATGGATTGATACATAGGCAGTTAACACTGTTCATCCACTACAAGATGAAAGGCAGCGTCTTATTGTTTCTATTGTGATGTCTCTACAAAGTTAATTGATATTTTAAACATAAACCAAATATTGATTTTTGAAGGTTTATAAGGAAAACAAACATTGTATATTGTCTCTTATTATAAAGCTGTAAACTATTTTTATATTTTACCAAGTTCAAAATGATTAAGTTTATAGTAGGAAAATATTGTGTGTCACAGGCAATATGTGAAATTACTGTATTTGAAGAGATGGCTGCTGTCCACTCAACTCTGACCAGTAGAATTGCTCTGAATTATAAATCATATCCTCTGGACCAGCTATTCACCACTATATTCAACTGTACTGCTTTCAAATAAGTTAGTAAGAGTTGTAGAACACACTGCTTATGGCTGTAAACAAGTCACCTGAAGATTCTGGCTGACTAGGATCTGCCTCATCAGCTACCAGCTATAAGAATCAGATGTCACCTCTGCAATAAAACATGTTTCACATCAATGTTATACTCCACGCAGCTAAGAAATTTTGCTCTAAGCCACAGATATACTTGACAAGTAGTAAGAGTAGAAATGTGAAAATGCTTTTGAGACAGACAATAGAAATTCTGTTCTAAGCTTGTTTTAACAATGAAGAATTTCTCAGATCATGTCCTGAAAAAGGAATTATTTTATATTATAGCCTTTCTTCTGATAACAGCTGGTACAATATGCTTTGTTATTCATATACTGAGGGGAGATAGGAAATTTATGTTCCAATAATGAAACGCAAGTGCATCTTTTGAGGCTAATTAGGCTGCAAGAAGTCTTCTGTGAACTCATGAATTTGGAAACAATGCCTTGAGCTGTTTGATGTTAAGTCAGGATTTCCTACGGAAACTTTGACCTAAAAAAAAGGGAGTTTCCCAGGATCAGTTGACCCCACATGGCGCATCTCTGTCTTTTGGGCTGGGGTGCAATTTCTCTGATTCACCTATGCCACAGGCAGGGAAGGCAGATGCTTGCATAATATTGGGATTCCATTTCGAAGAAGAAAAGAAGAAATGGATTGATACATAGGCAGTTAACACTGTTCATCCACTACAAGATGAAAGGCAGCGTCTTATTGTTTCTATTGTGATGTCTCTGAAGTAGCACACACTAAGCTTTCATTATTTCGATTAGATGTTTGCAGAAAACAGATTTTAATAACCTCTTACAGTTTACTTGATTTTCTTGTTTATCATTTTGCAGCTTCAAACACAGGCAGATATTGTGTTATTCCCCTAAAACAATTTTCCTTTTTTTAAAAAGCAAAAGACAACTTTTCACAAAAATGTGACTTGTTAAATAAGATGTCCTTACTAACATTAGAGTTTCTAGCACAATTTAAAACCTAACTATATGCTAGTTATAAAAAAAAAATGGGTAATATTTTCTCAGTTTAACCTTGAAAAAAATAGGAAAAAAAAAAATAGAGAGTCTCAGTCCAATAACAGCCAAAGGAGCTCAGAAACAGTAATCTTAGTGCTAGCCTGGCAGACACAATCTACACGGAACTTAATCAAAATAAGATTAAAAGTCCATAGCAATTTCCGTGAGTGGCCAGTCAGATATCCCCCATTATAGTCACCAACCAGTCTGCCCCTGGGGCCTATTTCAGAAATAAATTGATTCGTAGATGAGCTGATGCAGAAGAAGGAAAAAAATATGTTTTCTTGAGACTGTTCCCTAAATTGTATCCAATGAGACAGGAAATTTCAAAGTCTTTTTATCCTGAAATATTTTTTCCTGCTTTATATCTTCTTAGATGTATTAGTATTATATTAAATACTAGTTTATATAAACTTATTGTTCAACTTTGTGTTTATAAGTTGGTATTAAATATTTAACAAGATTGCAACAGCAGTAACAATGAAGCAGTTATTCAGCAGATGACTATTCAGTTATTAGAAGAGTTGCTAAGTTATTTAATTAACACAGCTTAGTAATTGTAAACATTTTATAATACCAGAGAAATCTGAAAGAGACATTTTTGACCCAAAGCTGTAAAAAGAAAATATCAATCTGAGGCATACTTCTAGACACAATCCTTTGAAGGAAACTTTTTATTATATCACTAAATCTTCCTATCCGTATCTAAGTTGGTTATTCCACCCTTGCTGTGAATGAATGAATGAATGTTAGCTGCTCTGTCATGTACGACTCTCTGCGATCCCATAGACTGTAGCCTGCCAGGCTCCTCTGTCCATGGAATTCTCCAGGCAAGAATACTGGAGTGAGTAGCCATTCCCTTCTCCATGGTATCTTCTTGATCTAGAGCTCAAGCCCGGCTGTCCTTCACTGCAGGCAGGTTCTTTACTTCCTGAACCATCAGGGATCAAGATTCCCCCACCCCCACCCCATAGGGCAACTATCAATTAGAAATATTACTAGCATCTTACTGTGTTACTTTTACTTGTTTTTCCACAGTTGATTATCTCAAATATCTCATGAAATACGGATGATCTATTAATAAGAAAAACTGTGGATAAGCTAAAAGATTTTTCTCAAGTGGATACAAGAATATGATAGTAAATAACGTAAAGCCCAGGTTTTATTACTCTAAGTTTATATGACCTAGCACCGTGTCTGAATTGCCTCCCCTTAACAGTCACCCTTGTGTCTACTTTAGACAGTGTTCTCAAACTTAACCATGCATGTGAATCATCATGGGTTGTTGATAAAAAATGGACACTCTGGCCATGACCTCAGAGTGCCTGACTCTGTAAGTTTGGATTGAGATTCAGGTTGAATGAGCAGGTCATTCATGGGGAGTTCTCTCAATTGTGTATGTAAGAGTTGACCATGAAGACACAAGGTGTCTCAAGAGTTCCCTGTGTTTTACTTCAGACTCTTGGATAATTTGCATAGAAATGCTGCATTTGAGTTTGAGTAAACACATGAAATTTACCCCTTTTAATCTCTCAAATAATAACAGCCTTGGTCTTAAACCAACTCTTTTGTATAAATTCTTCCTTGGCACCTAATAAAGAAACAGTTCTGAGATCTGCATAGGAAATTACCCTTCCTAATTCAATTGTAACCTTTGCAGTCTTACACAGAAATATCAGAACCACTTAAATTGGGCATATGAAGAGATGACTATTTTATAAAGTTAAGAAATAACACAGCTTAGTAATTGTAAACATTTTATAATACCAGAGAAATCTGAAAGAGACATTTTTGACCCAAAGCTGTAAAAGAAATATCAATCTGAGGCATACTTCTAGACACATTTTGAGAAACTTTATTATATCACTAAATCTTCCTATCCGTATCTAAGTTGGTTATTCCACCCTTGCTGTGAATGAATGAATGAATGTTAGCTGCTCTGTCATGTACGACTCTCTGCGATCCCATAGACTGTAGCCTGCCAGGCTCCTCTGTCCATGGAATTCTCCAGGCAAGAATACTGGAGTGAGTAGCCATTCCCTTCTCCATGGTATCTTCTTGATCTAGAGCTCAAGCCCGGCTGTCCTTCACTGCAGGCAGGTTCTTTACTTCCTGAACCATCAGGGATCAAGATTCCCCCACCCCCACCCCATAGGGCAACTATCAATTAGAAATATTACTAGCATCATACTGTGTTACTTTTACTTGTTTTTCCACAGTTGATTATCTCAAATATCTCATGAAATACGGATGATCTATTAATAAGAAAAACTGTGGATAAGCTAAAAGATTTTTCTCAAGTGGATACAAGAATATGATAGTAAATAACGTAAAGCCCAGGTTTTATTACTCTAAGTTTATATGACCTAGCACCGTGTCTGAATTGCCTCCCCTTAACAGTCACCCTTGTGTCTACTTTAGACAGTGTTCTCAAACTTAACCATGCATGTGAATCATCATGGGTTGTTGATAAAAAATGGACACTCTGGCCATGACCTCAGAGTGCCTGACTCTGTAAGTTTGGATTGAGATTCAGGTTGAATGAGCAGGTCATTCATGGGGAGTTCTCTCAATTGTGTATGTAAGAGTTGACCATGAAGACACAAGGTGTCTCAAGAGTTCCCTGTGTTTTACTTCAGACTCTTGGATAATTTGCATAGAAATGCTGCATTTGAGTTTGAGTAAACACATGAAATTTACCCCTTTTAATCTCTCAAATAATAACAGCCTTGGTCTTAAACCAACTCTTTTGTATAAATTCTTCCTTGGCACCTAATAAAGAAACAGTTCTGAGATCTGCATAGGAAATTACCCTTCCTAATTCAATTGTAACCTTTGCAGTCTTACACAGAAATATCAGAACCACTTAAATTGGGCATATGAAGAAGATCCTTATAGAAAAAAGTAAATTGTGGGAATAAGACTTTATTTACGTAACACAGAAAATGTTTACAAGGAAATAAGAATATGCTCAAGGTAAAATTTACCCAAATGACAATTTTACTGAGGGCAAGATATAATTCCATTCACTGAATATTTAGTTAATTAAATTATAAGCTTAACAGCAATAAATACTGCCTTCCTAGTCATAAACAAAGACTTTTGATAAAAACTGCCCTGCTGGGCTTCCCTGTTGGTTCAGTGAGTAAAGAGTCCACCTTGCAGTTTGGGTGGCACTGGTTCAATCCCTGGCCCAGAAGGATCCCACGTGCCATGGAGTGGCTGGACCAGTGTGTTAAGTTGCAAGCCAGCACTCTGGAGCGCATGCGCCCAGAATCCAGTGCTCTGCAGTGAGAGCGGCCACTGCAGTGGGAGACCCACACAGGTCAAAAGAATAGAGATGGATTAAAATAGGTAAATTAAAAAAAAAACAATAAAAGAGGCCAAAGTTAAATAAATAAATAAATAAATAAAATCTCCTGCCTATAATCATATATACTGCATATATTAGGATATATGGCTATTTCTATGCTTTCAGTGTTTTACAACCTCTCATTTGTACAATTTCAACCATTTTAATCTGTTGACTAAAATATTTAATAAAGATCTGTGCAAATCATTTTAGACCTCAATATTTTATAAAGATCAATATTTCAATATTAATATCTAAGAACTAATTTTCATTAACTATCATATTCCAAATTTGAACGTACTTCAAATTAAATCTCATAGGTTGGCATGGTCATGTACCCATTTTAATGGAAACCATGAAGACACAAGGTGTCTCAAGAGTTCCCTGTGTTTTACTTCAGACTCTTGGATAATTTGCATAGAAATGCTGCATTTGAGTTTGAGTAAACACATGAAATTTACCTTTTAATCTCTCAAATAATAACAGCCTTGGTCTTAAACCAACTCTTTTGTATAAATTCTTCCTTGGCACCTAATAAAGAAACAGTTCTGAGATCTGCATAGGAAATTACCCTTCCTAATTCAATTGTAACCTTTGCAGTCTTACACAGAAATATCAGAACCACTTAAATTGGGCATATGAAGAAGATCCTTATAGAAAAAAGTAAATTGTGGGAATAAGACTTTATTTACGTAACACAGAAAATGTTTACAAGGAAATAAGAATATGCTCAAGGTAAAATTTACCCAAATGACAATTTTACTGAGGGCAAGATATAATTCCATTCACTGAATATTTAGTTAATTAAATTATAAGCTTAACAGCAATAAATACTGCCTTCCTAGTCATAAACAAAGACTTTTGATAAAAACTGCCCTGCTGGGCTTCCCTGTTGGTTCAGTGAGTAAAGAGTCCACCTTGCAGTTTGGGTGGCACTGGTTCAATCCCTGGCCCAGAAGGATCCCACGTGCCATGGAGTGGCTGGACCAGTGTGTTAAGTTGCAAGCCAGCACTCTGGAGCGCATGCGCCCAGAATCCAGTGCTCTGCAGTGAGAGCGGCCACTGCAGTGGGAGACCCACACAGGTCAAAAGAATAGAGATGGATTAAAATAGGTAAATTAAAAAAAAAACAATAAAAGAGGCCAAAGTTAAATAAATAAATAAATAAATAAAATCTCCTGCCTATAATCATATATACTGCATATATTAGGATATATGGCTATTTCTATGCTTTCAGTGTTTTACAACCTCTCATTTGTACAATTTCAACCATTTTAATCTGTTGACTAAAATATTTAATAAAGATCTGTGCAAATCATTTTAGACCTCAATATTTTATAAAGATCAATATTTCAATATTAATATCTAAGAACTAATTTTCATTAACTATCATATTCCAAATTTGAACGTACTTCATTATTATTGGGCTTCCTGCTTGATGCTGTTGGTGAAGAACCTGTCTGCCAATGCAGGAGACATAGGTGTGGGCTCAGTCCCTGGGTCAGAAAGATCCCCTGGAAGAGGGCATGACAGCCCACTCCAGTATTCTTGCCTGGAGAATCCCGTGGACAGAGGAGTCTGGTGGGCTACAGTCCATAGGGTTGCAAAGAGTCAGACATGACTGAAGTGACTTAGCGCGCGCGCGCGCACGCGCACACACACACACACACACACACACACACACAGACACACACAATTAGTATTTACTCCTACATGTATGTTCTTATCTTGGCTAAAGATGTTTCATGATGTTGTAATCAAGAAGTGCTTCAGTAGTATTTTATCTACTTGCATTATTTTATTTATCCAAAAGCCCATTCAACTACTACTAACTGTAATTTAATTCAGCAACATTTAATGGATGATTATTAATGTACAAAGCACCATAATAGGTCTGTGAGAAGTATAAAAAGCAATTGTAGCTGACCCACCAAACAAAATGTCTACCGTTAAATAGAGGGGAAGAGGCCCTATGATAAAAAAAAAATCAAAAGGTTATGCAAAATGTAATACATTTTGACTGCCTTAAACTCTGTTTGCTAGACTATGAGAATTTATCTTTAAGTAATTATTTTCAGATGTCATTCTATCTGAGAGAGATTTTTCTTATTTTTGTAAGTCATCAAAACTATACCATTGTACGTACCTTGTGTGTTTGCTCTACAGGGGCTAATCATCACATAATAGCTTTTATGCTTTTTAGTCTGAAGTTCGTAGATGCTTTAAGGCAAAACTGAATGAGTTTCCAATAGCCAATCCAAAATTACAAGAGATACAGGCACAGAATGCCTAGGGTTATCCTTAAATGAAGTTAGATGTGAATTGCATACAGTATTCTTTATTACGATGTGTAGATGCTTCAAGCAAGTCTTGTGACTTAAGTGTGCAGTACTGAGGTTAAATACAGCTTTTGTAATATCTACTATACTGAGGAGACTTGAAAAAAAAATTGACACAGAAGAATAGCAGTTTTCTGTAATAACCTATATTAGAGATTATTTTGTGAGAGAAATCTCAATATAGTACCAATTAAATAATGAATTTTTTTCAGTTGAGATTCCACTAATAAAGTATATAAGTTGTTCAGGTTAAAACATAACATGTTAGCATTCAATTTACAGCATTAACATGTTAGAGGAGAAGCAATAAAAATATCTTCAGGGCTTCCCTGGTGGTCCAGTGGGTAAGGACTCTGCCTTGCAGTACAAGGGGCAACGGTTTGATCCCTGGCCTGGGAAGATCCCACATGCCACAGAGTGGCTGGACTGATGTATCCAACTACCGAGCCAGAGCTCTGGAGCACATGTGCCCAGTGCTGGTACTCTGCAGTGAGAGAGGCCACTGTGGTGGGAAGCCCACACAGCTCAAAGAACAAAGATGGATGAAAATAAATAAGGAACAATAAAAGTGGCCAAAAAAAACAAAAAAATATATCTTCAGAAAGACTGTTTTGAAGGGGACAGATATCAAAGTTTCTGTATCTCATGTGTGATCATTATAAATAAAATTATGCCATATTTCTGTTGTATTTTAAACCCTTAATATATATTTACAAATGATATCTTATTTAGTTGGCAATTTATGTTATTGGTACTAACATAGTAAAATAAGATAGTTATTTATTCCAGACAGGACTATAATTGAATCCAGCTTTGTAACATGCAGGTCACATAAACTTGACTAAATTAATTTGAATTTCAGATTTCATTTTTATACAGTTGTAATAATATTGACTCCATCTAAAAAAATCTAAGAGTAAATTATAAACAGCCTATATGAAGTTCCTGGCAATATGCATCTATAAACAAATGACTCTGATTAGGTATCATTTCTAGGCTGGTGCTAGTTTCAAATAACACTAAATAAATGAATAAATACACCAAGATTTGTTCAAACGCAATCCACAGTATAATCTTTTCACTTACGGTGACTCAGTTCAGTCCTTCGGTCCTCTCCAACTCTCTGTGACCTTGTGGACTGCAGCATGCCAGACTTGTTGATTAGTTTCCTTGTCAACTAATCTGAACTCAAGAATTAGATTTTATCCATAGAGTAAAATGCACAAGTAGATTATAAATGTCTTTCTGATGACTGCAGGTTGGGCAACATTAGCCCCTGCCACACTTCTTCAGCGCCAGTGAAACCTCCTCTTCATCAGCACAGAGTATGAGTTTAGTGTGATCATGACAGAGACTCTGAACAATGTCAGAGAAGTTTATATCATGAAACTGTCAAACAACTAAGAAATGCATGTTAGCATTCAATTTACAGCATTAACATGTTAGAGGAGAAGCAATAAAAATATCTTCAGGGCTTCCTGGTGGTCCAGTGGGTAAGGACTCTGCCTTGCAGTACAAGGGGCAACGGTTTGATCCCTGGCCTGGGAAGATCCCACATGCCACAGAGTGGCTGGACTGATGTATCCAACTACCGAGCCAGAGCTCTGGAGCACATGTGCCCAGTGCTGGTACTCTGCAGTGAGAGAGGCCACTGTGGTGGGAAGCCCACACAGCTCAAAGAACAAAGATGGATGAAAATAAATAAGGAACAATAAAAGTGGCCAAAAAAAACAAAAAAATATATCTTCAGAAAGACTGTTTTGAAGGGGACAGATATCAAAGTTTCTGTATCTCATGTGTGATCATTATAAATAAAATTATGCCATATTTCTGTTGTATTTTAAACCCTTAATATATATTTACAAATGATATCTTATTTAGTTGGCAATTTATGTTATTGGTACTAACATAGTAAAATAAGATAGTTATTTATTCCAGACAGGACTATAATTGAATCCAGCTTTGTAACATGCAGGTCACATAAACTTGACTAAATTAATTTGAATTTCAGATTTCATTTTTATACAGTTGTAATAATATTGACTCCATCTAAAAAAATCTAAGAGTAAATTATAAACAGCCTATATGAAGTTCCTGGCAATATGCATCTATAAACAAATGACTCTGATTAGGTATCATTTCTAGGCTGGTGCTAGTTTCAAATAACACTAAATAAATGAATAAATACACCAAGATTTGTTCAAACGCAATCCACAGTATAATCTTTTCACTTACGGTGACTCAGTTCAGTCCTTCGGTCCTCTCCAACTCTCTGTGACCTTGTGGACTGCAGCATGCCAGACTTGTTGATTAGTTTCCTTGTCAACTAATCTGAACTCGCAAGAATTAGATTTTATCCATAGAGTAAAATGCACAAGTAGATTATAAATGTCTTTCTGATGACTGCAGGTTGGGCAACATTAGCCCCTGCCACACTTCTTCAGCGCCAGTGAAACCTCCTCTTCATCAGCACAGAGTATGAGTTTAGTGTGATCATGACAGAGACTCTGAACAATGTCAGAGAAGTTTATATCATGAAACTGTCAAACAACTAAGAAATGCAGGTTTATTCTCTTAAAGATATTTTTCTTCTAAAATGACACTGAATGAACACTAATCACTGCCAGCTTTTCCTCCTCCGTGTCTGAGGAGGTGGCGTCTACTCTTGCTAATGTACTTTCAGCCCAAATCTCCAGTACGGTCCACATTCCTTCTGTCTCCTAATAGACATTTCTTATGGTTGACTGGCAAAATAAAAGCATTTAGAAGAGAACTTCATAAGATTCGTACCCACATACCCAACTCCCTATTTATGTCTGTCCCCTACCCCCCACCCCCATACACACATTGGCTTTCATTTTGTGATAGATTCTCTCTCCTTGATCTAATCATTAATATCCTCTTTTGCCCCACTTAAAGACTTCTTCCATAAATTATTCTCTTTATTTTGAATTATAACTTTTACTGCCCCTTGACCCCATGTTATTCATTAACATGCTTAAGGTCTGTTTGCAATTTAAAAATATTAAATACATCATGAGTCTGAAGAATAAATGTAAAATCAAACTGTGGGAATATCACATGTGACCTTAAGAAACTAGGACATATTTTAATGTAGATAGGAATGAGATACTGTAATCACATCACCTTTTCCTCCACTAGCTGCTATCTTTAATCACCTGTAAAATGACTGTTAACCTTTCTAGGCTGGTGCTAGTTTCAAATAACACTAAATAAATGAATAAATACACCAAGATTTGTTCAAACGCAATCCACAGTATAATCTTTTCACTTACGGTGACTCAGTTCAGTCCTTCGGTCCTCTCCAACTCTCTGTGACCTTGTGGACTGCAGCATGCCAGACTTGTTGATTAGTTTCCTTGTCAACTAATCTGAACTCGCAAGAATTAGATTTTATCCATAGAGTAAAATGCACAAGTAGATTATAAATGTCTTTCTGATGACTGCAGGTTGGGCAACATTAGCCCCTGCCACACTTCTTCAGCGCCAGTGAAACCTCCTCTTCATCAGCACAGAGTATGAGTTTAGTGTGATCATGACAGAGACTCTGAACAATGTCAGAGAAGTTTATATCATGAAACTGTCAAACAACTAAGAAATGCAGGTTTATTCTCTTAAAGATATTTTTCTTCTAAAATGACACTGAATGAACACTAATCACTGCCAGCTTTTCCTCCTCCGTGTCTGAGGAGGTGGCGTCTACTCTTGCTAATGTACTTTCAGCCCAAATCTCCAGTACGGTCCACATTCCTTCTGTCTCCTAATAGACATTTCTTATGGTTGACTGGCAAAATAAAAGCATTTAGAAGAGAACTTCATAAGATTCGTACCCACATACCCAACTCCCTATTTATGTCTGTCCCCTACCCCCCACCCCCATACACACATTGGCTTTCATTTTGTGATAGATTCTCTCTCCTTGATCTAATCATTAATATCCTCTTTTGCCCCACTTAAAGACTTCTTCCATAAATTATTCTCTTTATTTTGAATTATAACTTTTACTGCCCCTTGACCCCATGTTATTCATTAACATGCTTAAGGTCTGTTTGCAATTTAAAAATATTAAATACATCATGAGTCTGAAGAATAAATGTAAAATCAAACTGTGGGAATATCACATGTGACCTTAAGAAACTAGGACATATTTTAATGTAGATAGGAATGAGATACTGTAATCACATCACCTTTTCCTCCACTAGCTGCTATCTTTAATCACCTGTAAAATGACTGTTAACCTTTCTATTTAGCAAAGAGTCAATTTCTGTTGAATTATTTCATTAGAGAATAATTTAAAATATATATATATAATCAATATGCTATTTTTGATAATCTATGTTAACTACATGCCATATTATTTAGATTTACATTTATTTTTTTCAGTGACTATTATTTAGTAATTGTGAAAGTGTATTATGTCTCTGATTGCCTTGGCTTTCATTATAAAAAGTTCAGTACTACAAAATTAATACTTGTAATTTTTAAAGGTAAACTCTTTTATAGATTTAGTCTATATTTGTCAATTTCTTTATAAAGGTATTCAAATATAGACCTTTTAAAATTCATATTTTTAAAAAATGTATATTTACTCTCTGCTTCAATTTCAAAAGATTTTTTCCATAACAACAGCACACTCTCTTTGTATAGATGCTTCTTCTGAATCTAAGCCTCTCAGTAATTGGCAACAAATTTTACCTGTTACTCCAATAATGATTTTACTTTCTATATATTTTTTCTCTTATTACACATTTCTTATACTTTTCTTTATCCTAAAAACTGTAAATTAGGTAGGATTTGTATTGAATTTGACACAAAGATTTTCAATGATTAATGGCTATTATTCTTCCATTTGTTAATCTACTATGTTAAAGTGAAAGTAATTGATATGTGAAGGAGTGAAAAAATAAAAAATAATCTCTGATAGGTATTTTAACAAATTAATGATCAATTCTAATATTTGATTCAGTAATACATGACTTTTTAAACACAAATGTAATGTATCTTAATGTCTAATTATTTGATTCAGTAATACTGTACTGAAAAATTAAGGCAAATTCTTCCATAAATTATTCTCTTTATTCTGAATTATAACTTTTACTGCCCCTTGACCCCATGTTATTCATTAACATGCTTAAGGTCTGTTTGCAATTTAAAAATATTAAATACATCATGAGTCTGAAGAATAAATGTAAAATCAAACTGTGGGAATATCACATGTGACCTTAAGAAACTAGGACATATTTTAATGTAGATAGGAATGAGATACTGTAATCACATCACCTTTTCCTCCACTAGCTGCTATCTTTAATCACCTGTAAAATGACTGTTAACCTTTCTATTTAGCAAAGAGTCAATTTCTGTTGAATTATTCCATTAGAGAATAATTTAAAATATATATATATAATCAATATGCTATTTTTGATAATCTATGTTAACTACATGCCATATTATTTAGATTTACATTTATTTTTTTCAGTGACTATTATTTAGTAATTGTTAAAGTGTATTATGTCTCTGATTGCCTTGGCTTTCATTATAAAAAGTTCAGTACTACAAAATTAATACTTGTAATTTTTAAAGGTAAACTCTTTTATAGATTTAGTCTATATTTGTCAATTTCTTTATAAAGGTATTCAAATATAGACCTTTTAAAATTCATATTTTTAAAAAATGTATATTTACTCTCTGCTTCAATTTCAAAAGATTTTTTCCATAACAACAGCACACTCTCTTTGTATAGATGCTTCTTCTGAATCTAAGCCTCTCAGTAATTGGCAACAAATTTTTACCAGTTACTCCAATAATGATTTTACTTTCTATATATTTTTTCTCTTATTACACATTTCTTATACTTTTCTTTATCCTAAAAACTGTAAATTAGGTAGGATTTGTATTGAATTTGACACAAAGATTTTCAATGATTAATGGCTATTATTCTTCCATTTGTTAATCTACTATGTTAAAGTGAAAGTAATTGATATGTGAAGGAGTGAAAAAATAAAAAATAATCTCTGATAGGTATTTTAACAAATTAATGATCAATTCTAATATTTGATTCAGTAATACATGACTTTTTTAAACACAGTAGTTTTATGTGTAAGTTTTTATGTATATGTACTCTTAAGTGTCTAAATTTATCTCTTTAAAAAACAATAATTGCTATTCCAAATAAGTCAAACTTTTCCACATCTTTGAAAGAATACGTTGGCCAAACAAATAATAGGAAGGCAAACTATGCTAATTGGCAACCTTGGACACTTAATGCAACTAATTGTCAAAAAAAGCATGCCCCATATCATCAGTCTCTTGTGTTTTTTTTTTTTTTTTTTCCACTTCATTTTATTACTATCTGGTTTTTCTTGACTTCTGCTAAAATATTTACTTTTTATAATATTACATTTTTTTTTCTACATATTCATCTAAGGTAAAAACACTATAGAATGTCTTCTCAACTTGTGTTAAATAGCTGCTCTGGATTACCCGCCCCTTGGCAGAACTCATGTTTTGGGTTACTCCTGTTTCATATACGTACACGTTTCTTCTCCCACTGCTTGTTTATTTGCCAAAGGTCAAGTGTTTTGTTCCCAAATACATTTATATCAGATATAATTTTGTGAGCAGATAATTTAAATAACTATCATATAAAAGTAATAAGTGAATATAAAAGATAAAAGCATAATTTTATTAGAAAATAAGACAGATTGGTTCTGAGGGAAATGATATACATAAGCTAGTACAAATGCTGACAGAGTGGTTTTATGAGTCAGACACCTCTAAGAGATTTTTGATGGGAGTGAAGGGTGTATCTGTACATATATTTCTTTATTATGGATTTATAGCTAACTAGTCTATTTTTAAAAAGCAACATTGAAAGCCATAGACTATACATTATACCAAATAAAAACAATGCTAACAAATCCAATTTGGTAGGACATTGAAAGGATCATACAAAACAAAAAGTGAGTTTTATTCCAGGGATGCAAGGATGGTTCAAAATCCCCAAATCAAAAATTTTGATATACCTTATTAACACAATTAAGGATAAAATTTATATGATCATCTCAGTATGTGTAGATAAAACATTTTACAAAATTCAAAATATGTTTACAATAAAAACTCTCAACAGGATGGATATAGAGAGAATATATTATATCACAACATAATAAAAGCCATGTATGACAAACATACAGCTGGCATCATACTTGATGTGAAAAAAGTGAAAGCTTTTATTCAGCAATCAGAAATAAAATGAGGATGCACACTCTACCAATTTTAATCCAGAGTACTGGAGCGTCTATTCAGAGCTATTAGGTAGGAAAATACATAAAAAGCATCATAGTGGTAAAGAAAGAAGTAAAATTATTTCTACTTGCAGATGACCTGGCAAAGGAACTGAGAATCCCCAGAGAATGTGACTTTGAAAGCCAGTGGGGATTGATTATAAGGACTTCCACAGGCCTGGGGGAAACAGAGCCTCCTCTCTTGGAGGGCACAAACAAAATCTTGTGCTCACAAAGTCCCAGGGCAAAGGAGCCATGCCCTCACAGGAGACTGAACCAAACCTGCCTGCTAGTGTTGGAGAGTCTCCTGTGAGGGGCTGGGTTGCCAGCAATTCTACAACGGGCCCCTTGACATAAGTCCACTTAGAGGTCTCTATTAATCCTACCATAGAGCCTGTAGACCCCGGGACTTAGTCACTTCAGGCCAAACAACTAACAGGAAGGGAGTGCAACCCCACCCATTAGTAGATAATTAGATTAAAGGTGTACTGAGCACAGCCCTACCCACCACAGAAAGATCTAGTTTTTCCCACCTTCTCTGTCCTATTAACAAGCTTTCAGAAGCCTCTTAGCCTCATCCACTGGGGGGCAGGAAGAAGAACAATTATCCTACAGCAGCTAGAACCAAAATCACAGAAAATTTGGGGTTTTGTCCCAGAAGAAGGAAAGAAATAAAACCCCACAGAAACAACCAGATGAAGTGGAGACAGGTAACTTCCAAGAAAAAGAATTCAGAATAATGATAGTAAATATGATCTAGGATCTCAGAAAAAGAAAAGACACAAAGACTGAGAAGATGCAGGAAATGTTTATCAAAGACCTAGAAGAACTGAGGAACAAACAATACACTGGAAGGACTCAATAATGGAATAACTGATGGAAAAGAATGGATAAGGGACTGGGAGGACAGAATGGTGGAAGATACTGAGGAACACAACAATTACACTAAGGAAGGATGTGTAGATAAACATTTAAAATCTTGTTTACAATAAAACTCTCAACAGGATGGATATAGAGAGAATATATTATATCACAACATAATAAAAGCCATGTATGACAAACATACAGCTGGCATCATACTTGATGTGAAAAAAGTGAAAGCTTTTATTCAGCAATCAGAAATAAAATGAGGATGCACACTCTACCAATTTTAATCCAGAGTACTGGAGCGTCTATTCAGAGCTATTAGGTAGGAAAATACATAAAAGCATCATAGTGGTAAAGAAAGAAGTAAAATTATTTCTACTTGCAGATGACCTGGCAAAGGAACTGAGAATCCCCAGAGAATGTGACTTTGAAAGCCAGTGGGGATTGATTATAAGGACTTCCACAGGCCTGGGGGAAACAGAGCCTCCTCTCTTGGAGGGCACAAACAAAATCTTGTGCTCACAAAGTCCCAGGGCAAAGGAGCCATGCCCTCACAGGAGACTGAACCAAACCTGCCTGCTAGTGTTGGAGAGTCTCCTGTGAGGGGCTGGGTTGCCAGCAATTCTACAACGGGCCCCTTGACATAAGTCCACTTAGAGGTCTCTATTAATCCTACCATAGAGCCTGTAGACCCCGGGACTTAGTCACTTCAGGCCAAACAACTAACAGGAAGGGAGTGCAACCCCACCCATTAGTAGATAATTAGATTAAAGGTGTACTGAGCACAGCCCTACCCACCACAGAAAGATCTAGTTTTTCCCACCTTCTCTGTCCTATTAACAAGCTTTCAGAAGCCTCTTAGCCTCATCCACTGGGGGGCAGGAAGAAGAACAATTATCCTACAGCAGCTAGAACCAAAATCACAGAAAATTTGGGGTTTTGTCCCAGAAGAAGGAAAGAAATAAAACCCCACAGAAACAACCAGATGAAGTGGAGACAGGTAACTTCCAAGAAAAAGAATTCAGAATAATGATAGTAAATATGATCTAGGATCTCAGAAAAAGAAAAGACACAAAGACTGAGAAGATGCAGGAAATGTTTATCAAAGACCTAGAAGAACTGAGGAACAAACAATACACTGGAAGGACTCAATAATGGAATAACTGATGGAAAAGAATGGATAAGGGACTGGGAGGACAGAATGGTGGAAATCACAGCCACAATACAAAAGTAAGAATGAAAAGAAATGAAGACAACTGAAGAGACCCCTGGAACAACATTAAATGTTCCAACATTTACATTATAGAGGTCCCAGAAGGAGAAGAGAGAGAGAACCTGAGAAAAAATTTGACAAGAAAATAGCTGAAAACTTCCCTAACATGGAAAAGGAAATAGTCAGCCAGGTCCGGGAAGCACAGAGAGTGCCAGGGAGGATAAACCCAAGGAGAAACACACTGAAACACATCGCAATCAAAATGACAAAAATTAAAAAGAAAGATAAATATTAAAAGCAACAAGAGAAAAAGGACAAATAGCGTATAAGGGAATTCCCATTAGGTTATCTCAGGTGATTTCTCAACAGAAACTCTAAAGCCATGAGGGAATGGTATGATACATTTAAAGTGATGAAAGGGAAGAGAATCCACAACCAAGAATGCTCTACTCAGTAAGACTCTTCTTCATATTCGATGGAAAAATCCAAAGCTTTCCAGACAGGCAGAAGTTAAGAGAATTCATCACCACCAAACCAGCTTTACAGCAAATACTAAAGCAACTTCTCTAGGCAGGAAGCACAAGAGAAGGAAAAGACTTATACAAAATAAACCCAGAACAATTAAGAAAATGGTAATAGGATCATACATATAATTATATAATTACCTTGAGTGTAAATGGATTAAATGCACCAACCAAAAGACATAGTCTGGCTGAGAACATGTGCATATATACATTTCCACTTACCACATCACTCCACTGAAACCCCCAAATTGTATGTAATTATTTTAGATTGTAGGGTTGATCATGTTTCCATAATGGCTTGTAATTGTAGTTATATTTTATTTTTTGACTGAATATTGATTGTGAAAACTGATAAACATATTTTACTATTGTGATTATGTAAACTTTATTCACTTGATACCATGGATCATGATTGGTCAACAGAAAATAATAGAAAAACTTGTAGTCACTTTTTTTTTTTTTTAATTTTTTTTTTTTTTAAGATTTTTTTATTTTTTTGGGGGGGGGTTGGGTGGGGGAGGGAGGAAGGCGGGCGGGCCACTTCCATTGGTCTTTCATTTATTCAGTTTCATCCATCTTTGTTCTTCAGGCCATGTGGGCCTCCCATCGCGGCGGCCTCTGTTGTCGCAGAGCACCGGCTCTGGGCTCATGCGCCCCAGAGCTCCGGCTCAGTAATTGGACACATCGGTCCAGCCGCTCCGCGGCATGTGGGCTCTTCCCAGGCCAGGGATCCAACCGGCGCCCCTTGCACTACAAGGCGGTGTCCTTACCCACTGGACCACCAGGGAAGCCCTGTAGTCACTTTTTAAAACTCAGATGCATAATAGAGTTTATTTTGAAACTTTTTGAAAAATAAAGCCTCGGTATCGCTATTCTTCTCCAAAGGTTCAGATGTTTCTAATGAGTAGCCCCGTTTAAAAACAACTGAACTATATTGATGATCTTTTACTTTTATCTAGTTCATTTTACTTTTTCTGTTTCATTTTTAGTGCTGTCATTTCATTTAGTTTATGGTTTCCAGTTTGTCTGTTTCTTTAGTTTTTGTTCTTTCTCAATGCTCTATCAAGTGTAGGAGAAAAGCCTAGCTGAAAAAATGTATGACACTTTGATTCAGCTTTCTTGACTTAGTATGAATAGAATGTTAGATTTCTAATTTATATTCACTCAAATTGGCAAATTTCTTGAAACTTTAGTATGAAGATTTAGAAAATGTGTAATAGGATCATACATATAATATATAATTACCTTGAGTGTAAATGGATTAAATGCACCAACCAAAAGACATAGTCTGGCTGAGAACATGTGCATATATACATTTCCACTTACCACATCACTCCACTGAAACCCCCAAATTGTATGTAATTATTTTAGATTGTAGGGTTGATCATGTTTCCATAATGGCTTGTAATTGTAGTTATATTTTATTTTTTGACTGAATATTGATTGTGAAAACTGATAAACATATTTTACTATTGTGATTATGTAAACTTTATTCACTTGATACCATGGATCATGATTGGTCAACAGAAAATAATAGAAAAACTTGTAGTCACTTTTTTTTTTTTTTAATTTTTTTTTTTTTTTTTTAATTTTTTGTTTTGGAGGGGGCGGGTTGGGGAGGGAGGAAGGCGGGCGGGCCACTTCCATTGGTCTTTCATTTATTCAGTTTCATCCATCTTTGTTCTTCAGGCCATGTGGGCCTCCCATCGCGGCGGCCTCTGTTGTCGCAGAGCACCGGCTCTGGGCTCATGCGCCCCAGAGCTCCGGCTCAGTAATTGGACACATCGGTCCAGCCGCTCCGCGGCATGTGGGCTCTTCCCAGGCCAGGGATCCAACCGGCGCCCCTTGCACTACAAGGCGGTGTCCTTACCCACTGGACCACCAGGGAAGCCCTGTAGTCACTTTTTAAAACTCAGATGCATAATAGAGTTTATTTTGAAACTTTTTGAAAAATAAAGCCTCGGTATCGCTATTCTTCTCCAAAGGTTCAGATGTTTCTAATGAGTAGCCCCGTTTAAAAACAACTGAACTATATTGATGATCTTTTACTTTTATCTAGTTCATTTTACTTTTTCTGTTTCATTTTTAGTGCTGTCATTTCATTTAGTTTATGGTTTCCAGTTTGTCTGTTTCTTTAGTTTTTGTTCTTTCTCAATGCTCTATCAAGTGTAGGAGAAAAGCCTAGCTGAAAAAATGTATGACACTTTGATTCAGCTTTCTTGACTTAGTATGAATAGAATGTTAGATTTCTAATTTATATTCACTCAAATTGGCATCTAGAATTGCTACTAAGAAACTAGAAAATTTATTGTCCTAGTGATTTAAAAATACTGAATGAGGCTTGAAACTTCTAATCCAATTCTAAGAACATAAAGAAATACTATGTAGTAAAAAATAATAACAGGAAATTAACAAGTGATATAAAATTATTAACTAAACTACAAATTTTGTTCAAGTTTCATGAAATTTTATTTGTCCATTATTTGTTTTCCTACCTTTTTCAAGACTCCACATTTTACTTAATTGTACTGAGCAGCCACAGCTGCATGCAACAAATTCTATTAATTTCTCTTTTCATTTTTTATTCTATTACAGATATTTTCTAATTATTTTTGTGTGTATTCTTACATTAGATGCACCTATCATTTAATGATTTCCAAATACATGGGATTTTTTAAAAAGTGATTTTAATATTAGTTTCTTACTTTATTACTAATTTCTCATTTAAATCCTCTCTTCTCTGCAATTCCTCTCTATGTTTTCACAAGTTTTGCAAATAGGTAGTAGGTTGCAAGAATACGTTGACCATTCTGAACATCAGTTATTTGCCATATATACAGGGAGTAATTTGTTCCAGCGTGTGGCTTAAATTTCATTTTGTTATGTTTTGCAGTTTGATAAGGAGAACATTTTAATTGTTACTTCAGTTTTTACAAATTCCAGGTTAAGAGACTATTATAGCACCATTTCCCAACAATATGTCCTCACTTTATGTCTCTGTATCACATTTTGGTATTTCTCACATCATTTCAAACTTATGTCAAATAGTGTTCTGTCTATGTTTTCTCCTAGAAGCTTGATGGCTTCTAGTCTTACATTTATGCCTTTAAACATTTTGAGTCTATTTTGTATGTGATGAAGACTGGTTTGTGAGAATACTTTGCCTTTTACTGACTCTCATCAAAGGTCCTGGAATTTGTCATCTGTAGCAGCTCAGGAGCAAGCAGTGTCTAGCCGGTGGATTCCATTTTTTAGTTTTTTTTCCAGAGAAACCCTGCTAAATTGACACTTTGATTCAGCTTTCTTAAAGTATGAATAGAATGTTAGATTTCTAATTTATATTCACTCAAATTGGCATCTAGAATTGCTACTAAGAAACTAGAAAATTTATTGTCCTAGTGATTTAAAAAAAATGAATGAGGCTTGAAACTTCTAATCCAATTCTGAAAATATTAAGAAATACTATATTGTAAAAAATAATAACAGGAAATTAACAAGTGATATAAAATTATTAACTAAACTACAAATTTTGTTCAAGTTTCATGAAATTTTATTTGTCCATTATTTGTTTTCCTACCTTTTTCAAGACTCCACATTTTACTTAATTGTACTGAGCAGCCACAGCTGCATGCAACAAATTCTATTAATTTCTCTTTTCATTTTTTATTCTATTACAGATATTTTCTAATTATTTTTGTGTGTATTCTTACATTAGATGCACCTATCATTTAATGATTTCCAAATACATGGGATTTTTTAAAAAGTGATTTTAATATTAGTTTCTTACTTTATTACTAATTTCTCATTTAAATCCTCTCTTCTCTGCAATTCCTCTCTATGTTTTCACAAGTTTTGCAAATAGGTAGTAGGTTGCAAGAATACGTTGACCATTCTGAACATCAGTTATTTGCCATATATACAGGGAGTAATTTGTTCCAGCGTGTGGCTTAAATTTCATTTTGTTATGTTTTGCAGTTTGATAAGGAGAACATTTTAATTGTTACTTCAGTTTTTACAAATTCCAGGTTAAGAGACTATTATAGCACCATTTCCCAACAATATGTCCTCACTTTATGTCTCTGTATCACATTTTGGTATTTCTCACATCATTTCAAACTTATGTCAAATAGTGTTCTGTCTATGTTTTCTCCTAGAAGCTTGATGGCTTCTAGTCTTACATTTATGCCTTTAAACATTTTGAGTCTATTTTGTATGTGATGAAGACTGGTTTGTGAGAATACTTTGCCTTTTACTGACTCTCATCAAAGGTCCTGGAATTTGTCATCTGTAGCAGCTCAGGAGCAAGCAGTGTCTAGCCGGTGGAGTGCCCTGTTTATATGCCAGACTGTAGGGGCAGGAAAAGTTGTTTCTTCTGCCCTTGAAGGTTCTTTGGCTTGTGTAATAATTAGCTTGACATAAGACAGATTAACATAAGCAAAAGAAATTTAATTTTGTACATACAGGAGTCCCATATGAGACAAGTCCCATAAAAATATGAAGAAAGTTTTTATACCTTTTAGACAAAGAAACAGTAAAACTGCAAAGAACTGGCCAGACCACGAGGGGTGGGCTTAGTGTAGTAAAGTGAAGTGGTACCCAGGTTGGTTTGTGCAGCCTTCACAGCTCTAGATTCCTTGTCTCTGGTAGTAAGGATGCTTTCTCCCCTCCATGTACAGGGAAGGTTACCTTTCACATGCACGGTGTAGCTTTTGCTTTCAATTTCAAGGAGATAAACGAGGGTCAGAGTGTCTTTCTTGCTTCACAGGTTTCTCAAATACCTTTAATTCAAAATAATCAATGATGTATTTGGGGGTGACATATTCTGAACACCTACAACTAAAATTCAAACGGATGAGCTTAACAATACATAGGATATTAGCATATGTTTAGATGTATTATCTACATGTGAATCAGTCTTTCAGTCCTTCATAGTTTTAACTTTGTGTCCTGTATGTGAGCTGTTACAAGGGTTATGTTTTGTACTAATGCCCTTCAATAAATATAAACTTACAGAAATAGGGCTTCCCTGGTGGTCCGGTGGGTAAAGAATCCGCCTTGCAGTGCAAGGGGCACTGGTTCGATCCCTGGCTCAGGAGGATCCCACATGCCACGAGGCAGCTGGACCGGTGTGTCCAATTGCAAGCCAGCAGTCTGGGGCACATGCGCCCAGAGCCAGCGCTCTGCAGTGAAAGTGGCTTCTGCGGTGGGAGGCCCACACAGGCCCAGGCCAAAGAATAAAGATGGATGAAAATTAATAAAAACCAATGAAAGAGGCTAAAATTAAAAAAAAAAAAGTTTACTAATCCTTATATATAGAGAGAGAGTTACAGAAATAGACTCTGCATATCTATACTGTACTTGTGCCTGTAGTGAACAGTATGGTGGTGTGCACTAAAAAAAAAGTGTGTTGTTGTTAAGAGGATTGTATTACAAGTGTTTCGATATGTCCAACTCATAAAACTGTGTACATTAAGTATGTGCCAATTTTTGTGTATCCACTATACTTTAGTGAAGGTATAAAAAAAAAAAAAAACAATGACTCAAGGGCTTCCCTGGTGGTCCAGTGGGTAAGGACAGTGCCTTGCACTGCAAGGGGTGCCGGTTCGATCCCTGGCCTGGGAAGATCCCACGTGCCGCGGAGCGGCTGGACTGATGTGTCCAATTACTGAGCCGGAGCTCTGGGGCGCATGCGCCCAGAGCCAGCGCTCTGCAGTGAAAGTGGCTTCTGCGGTGGGAGGCCCACACAGTCCCAGGCCAAAGAATAAAGATGGATGAAAATTAATAAAAACCAATGAAAGAGGCTAAAATTAAAAAAAAAAAAGTTTACTAATCCTTATATATAGAGAGAGAGTTACAGAAATAGACTCTGCATATCTATACTGTACTTGTGCCTGTAGTGAACAGTATGGTGGTGTGCACTAAAAAAAAAGTGTGTTGTTGTTAAGAGGATTGTATTACAAGTGTTTCGATATGTCCAACTCATAAAACTGTGTACATTAAGTATGTGCCAATTTTTGTGTATCCACTATACTTTAGTGAAGGTATAAAAAAAAAAAAAAACAATGACTCAAGGGCTTCCCTGGTGGTCCAGTGGGTAAGGACAGTGCCTTGCACTGCAAGGGGTGCCGGTTCGATCCCTGGCCTGGGAAGATCCCACGTGCCGCGGAGCGGCTGGACTGATGTGTCCAATTACTGAGCCGGAGCTCTGGGGCGCATGCGCCCAGAGCCAGCACTCGTCAACTGCAGAGGCCACCGTGATGGGAGGCCCACAGGAGCCAAAGAAAAAAACGGATGAAAATAGAGAAATGAAAGACCAATAGAAGTGGTCCGCCCATCCACCTCCCTCCTCACCCCACCCCCCAAAAGATAAATAAATAAAAAAAATAAATGTTAAAAAAAAATACTCAATATGCACATTTTAGGACAGAGTAAAAAGCATGTAACAAATAGGGCAACTAGCATGATTTTTTTTTTTTTTTGGCCACTTTTATTGATCTTTCGTTTATTTATCTTTGTTCTTTGCCCTGTGTGGGCCTCCCATTGCAGTGGCCTCTGTCCACTCCAGAGTGCTAGCTCGGTAGATGGACGTATCAGTCCAGCCACTCAGTGTCTTCCCAGGTCAGGAATCAAAACGGCGTCCCTTGCACTGAAAAGTGTTGTCCTTACCATTGGACCACCAGGGTAGCCCTGAAATAGTCTTTATTTTCAGTAAATTAGCATATCTCATACAGCATGAAGATAAATGTTATTATTCATTTTCTCAGTATATTCCCCCTAATTTAACAAATCCTGATGCACCAAAATAAAATGTGTTTGGAATCTCCCAGAAATAAACAGTACAGAAAAGGTGACATGAACAAATAAAACATGGACAAACACTCAATTTTTGCCCTTAAAATAGAAGAGACACAAAGGTATAAATAAAAATATCTTTTAGGGCTTCCCTGGTGGTCCAGTGGGTAAGGACACTGCCTTGCAGTGCAAGGGGCGCCAGTCGGATCCCTGGCCTGGGAAGATCCCACATGCCGCAGAGCGGCTGGAGGGATGTGTCCAAGTACTGAGCCGGAGCTCTGGGGTGCATGGGCCCAGAGCCAGTGCTCTGCAGTGAGGGAGACCACTGCAATGAGAGACCCACATAGACCAAAGAATTAAGAAGGATGAAAATAAATAAATGAAAGACCATAAAAAGAGGCCAAAATTATATATATATATATATATATATATATATATATATAATCAAAATGCAAAGTTTATGAATAAGAAAAACATATTTTGGAGAGAATAAAAGGATAAGGGTTATCTTTTAACTAGATTAAGTTTGGATTGATTAGATCAGAACTCTGAGAGACTCCTATTTGGACTGAGAAAATAAAGATAAGAGTGGAAGACTGTGACACTGTATTGACTGCAAGTGGGATGGAAGTCTATACAAAAGAGTTCATTGAGCAATAGCGTAGTAAATAAATGGCTTCATAATGAGGATTTCTATTGATCCAGTTCTGAGAAAAATATGCAGGATTTGGATAGAGAAAGGGCAAGAGGAGGGCTTCCCAGATTGGATCAATAATGCTAGGCAAGCAGGAGGGCCACTTTTATTGATCTTTCGTTTATTTATCTTTGTTCTTTGCCCTGTGGGCCTCCCATTGCAGTGGCCTCTGTCCACTCCAGAGTGCTAGCTCGGTAGATGGACGTATCAGTCCAGCCACTCAGTGTCTTCCCAGGTCAGGAATCAAAACGGCGTCCCTTGCACTGAAAAGTGTTGTCCTTACCATTGGACCACCAGGGTAGCCCTGAAATAGTCTTTATTTTCAGTAAATTAGCATATCTCATACAGCATGAAGATAAATGTTATTATTCATTTTCTCAGTATATTCCCCCTAATTTAACAAATCCTGATGCACCAAAATAAAATGTGTTTGGAATCTCCCAGAAATAAACAGTACAGAAAAGGTGACATGAACAAATAAAACATGGACAAACACTCAATTTTTGCCCTTAAAATAGAAGAGACACAAAGGTATAAATAAAAATATCTTTTAGGGCTTCCCTGGTGGTCCAGTGGGTAAGGACACTGCCTTGCAGTGCAAGGGGCGCCAGTCGGATCCCTGGCCTGGGAAGATCCCACATGCCGCAGAGCGGCTGGAGGGATGTGTCCAAGTACTGAGCCGGAGCTCTGGGGTGCATGGGCCCAGAGCCAGTGCTCTGCAGTGAGGGAGACCACTGCAATGAGAGACCCACATAGACCAAAGAATTAAGAAGGATGAAAATAAATAAATGAAAGACCATAAAAAGAGGCCAAAATTATATATATATATATATATATATATATATATATATATAATCAAAATGCAAAGTTTATGAATAAGAAAAACATATTTTGGAGAGAATAAAAGGATAAGGGTTATCTTTTAACTAGATTAAGTTTGGATTGATTAGATCAGAACTCTGAGAGACTCCTATTTGGACTGAGAAAATAAAGATAAGAGTGGAAGACTGTGACACTGTATTGACTGCAAGTGGGATGGAAGTCTATACAAAAGAGTTCATTGAGCAATAGCGTAGTAAATAAATGGCTTCATAATGAGGATTTCTATTGATCCAGTTCTGAGAAAAATATGCAGGATTTGGATAGAGAAAGGGCAAGAGGGAGGGCTTCCCAGATTGGATCAATAATGCTAGCAGCATCAATCTGCCACAGGTATTCTTAAATAAAAGTATTTGTTCTGCTTTCAGTTCCATTTATGAAGTAACTTTCTACTCACCTAATGTTAAATTCTGCCAGTCATCTGATCTCCCTCAAGTTTGTCACATTCAGTTTTGATTCCTCCTTAACCCATTTGATAGCATCTTGATCACATCTAACAATGTAGGTTTAAAAATCTGAGGCAACTTCATGGTGGTCAGGCAATATACAAGGCCAGTCAGGCAAATGCACATCCCTTCTTTTTTATGGGTTTGAAATATCTTTTGTCTAGAAAGATGTATTATTGTACAAAAGATCTATTTGGAAATTTGCGGTACGCTTTTATCTATTCAATTGTTCCCTGGTATTCTTAGAATAGAAAAGCGAACCTTTTAAGAATAATAACATGCCAATTACCTTTAATTACTCTCTAGCTCTTTTGGTTAAAAAAAACCTGCTCATTTTAGGTTTAGTTTGTGTCTGAATAGAACATTTCATATTTGAAACCCTTAATGGAAAGCCTTTCCAATTTTCCATGATGTTCTTTTCTATTTAATGTATTCTCTAAATTTAACACATTATTTAAAGTGCCATCTATCTACCTGATCAACTTAAAAAGATGGAGAAGCACATCAGTATGACTTATTATCTATTTATATATTATTCTGGTAATGTTTCCACTTTCAAGATCAAATACATGTTGACTAAAATATATATTTTAAAATCTGTCTATTTTATATAATATTTTTTATGAAAATTGGAATGAAGCGATGATGTAACAAGGTAGAATGTAAAAAATATGCATATTATTCGCCTGATTTAAACCTGGACCCTTAAGGAAAAAAGAGTAAAAAAAAAAAAAAAAAAAAAGCTAGAAATTTGAAGTACTGAAAAGACAAAGTGAAGGGTAAAATAGAAAATAACTGGGTTTACCTATTTTTTTGTAGAAACCATAGCTCAGGGTTTTTACATTGTATATTGCACTCAGATGTACATTAAATATTTATAAAATTAGTAAGGTAAATTTAGTTTTGAGACATGCACGTCTTAAAATGTAAAATATATGCTGTTTGGTCAATACAGGAAATGGACAGCAGTCTGTTTATCATCAAGTATTCTGCTCACAAACATTATAAATTAAAGAAGAAAAATCTGAATGCTTATTTTCTTAGCTTTAGGTGCTATAAAAGCTATACATGCTTAGTCACTAAGTTGTATCCAACTCTTTGTAACCCCATGAGCTTTCGCCTGCCAGGCTTCTCTGTCCATGGGATTCACCAGGCAAGAATAGTGAAGTGCATTGCCATTTCCTCCTCTTAGGGGATCTTCCCAACCCAGGACTCAAACTCAAGTCTCCTGTGACTTCTGCATTGGGTGTGTTACCACTGAGCCACCTGGAAATACACTGGGTGGTTTAAACAATAGAAATTAATTTCTCACAGTTCTAGACACTATGATGTCAAAGGTAAAAGTGCCAACAGATTTGGTTCTTGGTGACCTGTTTTACAGACAGCCATATTTTCTTTCCCCTAGGTGCTCACATATGCAGAGAGATTATCTCTTTCACATCTCTTTTAGTAAGGACACCAGTCCTGTTCACCAGGATTCCATGGTCATGACTTAATTGCCTCCTAAATTCTCTACCCCATTTGGAGATTAAGACTACAACATATGAATTTTGGGGAGATGCAAGATCCAGTTCACAATACTTATTTAGCCAGACATAGTCTGGGTCCAAGAATTAGCATTTTCTAGTATTATATTTTTAAACAGTTCTTAGAGTAAAATATATATTTTAAAATCTGTCTATTTTATATAATATTTTTTATGAAAATTGGAATGAAGCGATGATGTAACAAGGTAGAATGTAAAAAATATGCATATTATTCGCCTGATTTAAACCTGGACCCTTAAGGAAAAAAGAGTAACAAAAAAAAAAAAAAAAAAGCTAGAAATTTGAAGTACTGAAAAGACAAAGTGAAGGGTAAAATAGAAAATAACTGGGTTTACCTATTTTTTTGTAGAAACCATAGCTCAGGGTTTTTAACATTGTATATTGCACTCAGATGTACATTAAATATTTATAAAATTAGTAAGGTAAATTTAGTTTTGAGACATGCACGTCTTAAAATGTAAAATATATGCTGTTTGGTCAATACAGGAAATGGACAGCAGTCTGTTTATCATCAAGTATTCTGCTCACAAACATTATAAATTAAAGAAGAAAAATCTGAATGCTTATTTTCTTAGCTTTAGGTGCTATAAAAGCTATACATGCTTAGTCACTAAGTTGTATCCAACTCTTTGTAACCCCATGAGTTTGCCTGCCAGGCTTCTCTGTCCATGGGATTCACCAGGCAAGAATAGTGAAGTGCATTGCCATTTCCTCCTCTTAGGGGATCTTCCCAACCCAGGACTCAAACTCAAGTCTCCTGTGACTTCTGCATTGGGTGTGTTACCACTGAGCCACCTGGAAATACACTGGGTGGTTTAAACAATAGAAATTAATTTCTCACAGTTCTAGACACTATGATGTCAAAGGTAAAAGTGCCAACAGATTTGGTTCTTGGTGACCTGTTTTACAGACAGCCATATTTTCTTTCCCCTAGGTGCTCACATATGCAGAGAGATTATCTCTTTCACATCTCTTTTAGTAAGGACACCAGTCCTGTTCACCAGGATTCCATGGTCATGACTTAATTGCCTCCTAAATTCTCTACCCCATTTGGAGATTAAGACTACAACATATGAATTTTGGGGAGATGCAAGATCCAGTTCACAATACTTATTTAGCCAGACATAGTCTGGGTCCAAGAATTAGCATTTTCTAGTATTATATTTTTAAACAGTTCTTAGAGTAAAATGTCATGTACATTTTATCTTGGGATTGATTTTGCTTTATGGATGGAATTGTCTCATGCCACATAGCTTGGGACTTATTAAGGAGAACTATTTTACAAATAGTTGTATTTTGCTGCTCACATAGGAGTTCAGTCTGTGTCTTCTGTTTCTGATCATGTGATTATTTAAAGCCATTAAAACGTTATTATTTTAGTATGAAAATGTATTGGTAGGTTATATAAATAGTAAATTCTACTTTAAAATATAGTATACTTCCTTGAAGAAGTATTTAGATGTCATATTTATTGCAGAATATTAAGAAATAGCTAAAGTTACTATTGTGACTATCTAAGTGAGTTTTGAAGTAGCAGTGCATTATATAAAAAACTAGAGAAGGAACTCTAGTCAGGAAAAAACAGACAAAATTTGACGTGGAAAAACAGACAAAATTTGACATGGAGTGATTTATTTTTATTAGACATACGTACTAAAAATAAAACCACACAGTTTGCTTTTTACCTCTGTAGGAGAAATATAGTATATGGTAGCACTGGATATATATTATGTAGAAAAACTAATATAAAACTAAGGTATTCATCAAATATAAAAATATAGTTCTCTCCATCTTGGGAGGGAAGTTCAAGAGGGAGGGAACATGTGTATACCTATGACTGATTTATGTTGATGTTAGGCAGTAAACAGCAAAACTGTGTAAAGCTATCATCCTTCAATTTAAAAAATTAAATATATATACACATATATATATATATTTTATAATTAGTTCTAAGAAATAAAGAGTGAAACCCACACATAGCAGTATCAACCAACAGTTTAGCAAAAGCCAAAAACATTTCCTGTAAAGACAGAGACAAAATTTGCTCACTCAATTAAATCTCGGGATTATACAGCACCATATTTTTTTCCAGGGTCACATATGCAGAGATTATCTCTTTCACATCTCTTTTAGTAAGGACACCAGTCCTGTTCACCAGGATTCCATGGTCATGACTTAATTGCCTCCTAAATTCTCTACCCCATTTGGAGATTAAGACTACAACATATGAATTTTGGGGAGATGCAAGATCCAGTTCACAATACTTATTTAGCCAGACATAGTCTGGGTCCAAGAATTAGCATTTTCTAGTATTATATTTTTAAACAGTTCTTAGAGTAAAATGTCATGTACATTTTATCTTGGGATTGATTTTGCTTTATGGATGGAATTGTCTCATGCCACATAGCTTGGGACTTATTAAGGAGAACTATTTTACAAATAGTTGTATTTTGCTGCTCACATAGGAGTTCAGTCTGTGTCTTCTGTTTCTGATCATGTGATTATTTAAAGCCATTAAAACGTTATTATTTTAGTATGAAAAATGTATTGGTAGGTTATATAAATAGTAAATTCTACTTTAAAATATAGTATACTTCCTTGAAGAAGTATTTAGATGTCATATTTATTGCAGAATATTAAGAAATAGCTAAAGTTACTATTGTGACTATCTAAGTGAGTTTTGAAGTAGCAGTGCATTATATAAAAAACTAGAGAAGGAACTCTAGTCAGGAAAAAACAGACAAAATTTGACGTGGAAAAACAGACAAAATTTGACATGGAGTGATTTATTTTTATTAGACATACGTACTAAAAATAAAACCACACAGTTTGCTTTTTACCTCTGTAGGAGAAATATAGTATATGGTAGCACTGGATATATATTATGTAGAAAAACTAATATAAAACTAAGGTATTCATCAAATATAAAAATATAGTTCTCTCCATCTTGGGAGGGAAGTTCAAGAGGGAGGGAACATGTGTATACCTATGACTGATTTATGTTGATGTTAGGCAGTAAACAGCAAAACTGTGTAAAGCTATCATCCTTCAATTTAAAAAATTAAATATATATACACATATATATATATATTTTATAATTAGTTCTAAGAAATAAAGAGTGAAACCCACACATAGCAGTATCAACCAACAGTTTAGCAAAAGCCAAAAACATTTCCTGTAAAGACAGAGACAAAATTTGCTCACTCAATTAAATCTCGGGATTATGCTGGAATCTCAGTGTGACGGGTTTGGAATATACCTGTGCTACCTCTCTACAGCTGTATCATTTGCACAATCTTCCCTAAACTCTTCTGACAGTATTAAAATATATCAACCCAATTATTTTGTTCTGTTTTTATTATTTACAATCTCAATGTGTGCAAAAAGAGACAAGTTCAGAGAGAAATAACGAGAGAATAAAATAGGCAATTATATTGTCAAGAGGAAGACACTGCATAGGATAGTCATGGAGATATCCTTACTGATCACCTTGACCAAAGTAATTACTGAATTTCATCAGCATTTTGTCCTCTAGCAGGTCCCACACTGAATGAGCAAAGTTTGGTGTATATAGCTATATCTATCCATATGTACATATATATAAATGATATGTTTATGTCTGTCATGAGTTTATATACATTCACACATAATCTTATAATAGGCGTATGATTAGCACTGATTTCAGCATTTTTTATATTATGATTTTATTAGTTTTCAAATGTGTTAAAATATAGAGAGAACATAAGGAAATTAACAAACACTCAGAGATTCTGCTAGCCTAATTAACAGTAGTTTTTCACAAGTGGTATATAGTATTGTACATGCAATTAGAATATATAGGCCAGCTCTGCCTGGAATTTACTAAAGACGGATTGAAATAGACTGAGTTGAGTTTAACATTTTAAGTCCTATAGTTTATGTCAAAATTTTCCTCAGAATTGCATTTTCTATTCTTGGTCCAAATGTCTATGTAAATCTAAATTTCAGATTCTTTTTTTACTTTTAATTTAGGATCTAATGTTGTTATAATTTTAAAATTTCTGAATTTTCTAAATAAGCATATGAAAGTCATAAGATTATATCTTCATCTTTGTAATATATACAGCCAAGTATTATTAAGATAGAGTCAATACTGTCTTGATTTATTTAAGCAATGATGTTTAGTACGGTTTTTCAGTTTATATCTTTTGGTGATAAAAGTAAAACATTAATCAAATTTAGTACATAGGAAATTAAAAATAATATGTGGTATTCAGATATTTCTTACAAGTTGTAGTAATTGGATCTCTTAGGAAATTAAATTTATTTAACTGAAGGACCACAGTTCATATATTGTATAAAGAAATCAAGAATAAAATTCCAACATATTAATCATGCAGATGGCAGTTATGTCTTGTTATATTCCTGAAAGTTTCAAATTATACTATCAATTCCTCTTTTACTCAAATCTACAATATTGTTTCAGTTATAAAACAAAAGCAAGTATTTGAGATAATAAATACTTTGAAACAGATTTTATGTTTATAAAAATAAAGCAGTTTGGGCTTCCCTGGTGGTCCAGTGGGTAAAGAGTCCACCTTGCAGTGCATGGGGCACTGGTTCGATCCCTGGCTCGGGAAGATCCCACATGCTGTGGAGGGGCTGGACCGAAGTGTCCAGTTATGAGCCAGTGCTCTGGAGCGCATGTGCCCAGAGCCTGTGCCCTGAAGTGAGAGAGGCCACGGCAATAGGAGGCCCACACAGGCCAAAGAATAAAGATTGATGAAAATAAATGATGACTTAGAGGCAAAAAATAATAATAATGAAACAGTTTGAACAATTGCCTTTTTAAACTACTATGATAGCTATGCGTGTAAATTCTCTGGGACCGCACAGTACAGTGTTTTCACATACTATGGTTGTATTAAGGCCAAAACAGGAAGGACACTGAATATAGTTGGGCCCAAAGAAGCATGATTAATTTCTATTGAAACTTTCTTTTCAATAAGAAATAAAATGCTTAAAAAGTACCTACAATATGGAAAATTTTAACAAAGTTTGATCCCCCACTAAAGCAAGCATGATTAATTTCATTTTCTATTCTTGGTCCAAATGTCTATGTAAATCTAAATTTCAGATTCTTTTTTTACTTTTAATTTAGGATCTAATGTTGTTATAATTTTAAAATTTCTGAATTTTCTAAATAAGCATATGAAAGTCATAAGATTATATCTTCATCTTTGTAATATATACAGCCAAGTATTATTAAGATAGAGTCAATACTGTCTTGATTTATTTAAGCAATGATGTTTAGTACAGTTTTTCAGTTTATATCTTTTGGTGATAAAAGTAAAACATTAATCAAATTTAGTACATAGGAAATTAAAATAATATGTGGTATTCAGATATTTCTTACAAGTTGTAGTAATTGGATCTCTTAGGAAATTAAATTTATTTAACTGAAGGACCACAGTTCATATATTGTATAAAGAAATCAAGAATAAAATTCCAACATATTAATCATGCAGATGGCAGTTATGTCTTGTTATATTCCTGAAAGTTTCAAATTATACTATCAATTCCTCTTTTACTCAAATCTACAATATTGTTTCAGTTATAAAACAAAAGCAAGTATTTGAGATAATAAATACTTTGAAACAGATTTTATGTTTATAAAAATAAAGCAGTTTGGGCTTCCCTGGTGGTCCAGTGGGTAAAGAGTCCACCTTGCAGTGCATGGGGCACTGGTTCGATCCCTGGCTCGGGAAGATCCCACATGCTGTGGAGGGGCTGGACCGAAGTGTCCAGTTATGAGCCAGTGCTCTGGAGCGCATGTGCCCAGAGCCTGTGCCCTGAAGTGAGAGAGGCCACGGCAATAGGAGGCCCACACAGGCCAAAGAATAAAGATTGATGAAAATAAATGATGACTTAGAGGCAAAAAATAATAATAATGAAACAGTTTGAACAATTTCCTTTTTAAACTACTATGATAGCTATGCGTGTAAATTCTCTGGGACCGCACAGTACAGTGTTTTCACATACTATGGTTGTATTAAGGCCAAAACAGGAAGGACACTGAATATAGTTGGGCCCAAAGAAGCATGATTAATTTCTATTGAAACTTTCTTTTCAATAAGAAATAAAATGCTTAAAAAGTACCTACAATATGGAAAATTTTAACAAAAGTTTGATCTCCACTACCATATCTAAGAGTGATACTTCAAGCACTGTTTTGACATAATAGTGGGAGAATGGACTGTCCTGCAGACAGTAACCATAGTTGCACCATGATGAGCTGAGGAGAAATTTAAAGATTTAACTGAGATTGAGAAAGGAATCTAGGAGTTCCTTTATCTCAGCATTCTATATATAATGTGGAATATATAGAAGTTTCTGGTAAAAAGTTTGAAATGAAACTGCCCCCAAAGCTATATTTAAGAAAAGGAGAAAAGTAAACAAGGTCTCAGGTAAAATAAATGAATTTTGCATAATATAGGTGGTTATAAATCTAAGCATTAATGTATTCTACATATTAAAGATTTTTTCAAATAAGTTACTAAATATTTGTCAAAAAATAGTGACTTATTTTTCAGCTAGTCTAAGATTTTAAGCTGTAGGATTAGGCTGGTTGTGATAGGAAATTGAACATATAATCCAGGAATGTACAGAGGTGCATAAAAATTATTTAACCAAGTTAAAAGTAAAATAAAGGTTTTTTTAAAAAATTATTTAACCATAAAATACCATATATATATATATGTGTGTGTGTGTGTGTGTGTGTATTTTTGTGTGTGTGTGTATATATATATATATATATATTCTTTAAAGGCGGAAGGATATGATATAAACTAGCAGATGAAAAAGTATCAGTGTATTTGCACTATTGCATAACAAATGATCAAAAAACTACTGCTTGAAAGAGCATACATGTGTTATTTCAGTTTCCATAGATAAATAGTCTGAGCATGCTCAGCTGGTCCCTGTACTTAGGATCTCACAATTTTTCAATTAAGGGGCTGTCCAGGGCTAAGGACTCATTTGAGTCTTGGGGTCTTCTTCCAAGCTTAATCATGCATACCCTCATATTCACAGATTTCTCTTAACGTTAAGGAGACAGTGTTATGCAGAATGGTAGTAGCAGGAAATGAGGATTTGGGGAACCATCTTATAGTCCTATCTACCATAGTCAGGAGCAGTAGGGCATCTGAGATTTCACCCTAGTTGCAAAACTGCTTAACCTGCCACAGTTTTGTGATGTTGGCGGATGATGCAAGATCCCAAAATCAGAGATAAAGGATGCTACTACTCACAAACTGGAGATGCTGTGTGTTATGATGCTTTGGTTTCCCTTCACTTCCCAGACTATTCAAGGTCATGTGAAATGTTGTAGGTAGACACAGTACTGGCTATGGGTTTGCACCGTGGCTGAGAAATCTCTCATAGAAAGGCTGTGAGTATTCCTACCTAACGTTTGCCCCCTAGGAAAACATTGTCTTCACTCTCCTGGTCAGGAAACAAACCAAAAATTTGCCTTACAGACATTTATTGTACAATGAATAATCTTTGGGGGCAAAGAAATGAAACTAAAATTGTATATTTCAATATACAGAAAGAATATCTACATTTTTCAGAATTAATTTTCAGGTTAAACATCATAACAAAATGATTTGCTCACACTTTTTTTTTTTTATAATTAGCTTTAAAATTTTTTTGGCCTCTTTTTATTGCTTTTTTATTTATTTATTTTCATCCATCTCTGTACTTCAACCTCTGTGGGCCTCCCACTATAGTGGCCTCTCTCCTTGCAGAGCACCAGCTTTGGGCACATGGGCTCCAGAGCGCTGGCTCCTAATTGGACACACCAGTACAACCGCTCTGCTGCACATGGGATCTTCCCAGGCCAGGGATCGAACCAGTGCCCCTTGCACTGAAAGGCGGACTCTTTACCCACTGAACCATCAGGGAAGCCCAATTTGCTTACATTTTTCATAAAAATGGTACTTGTTTTTCATCATTTCCCACACATTAAAGTATTTTCTAAGGGAAAGGAACATGTATATGAAAAACAACATAGTAGCCACAATTTTATCTTTATTTGATAATAATTTATGCTAATTGAAGTTTAGAAAAATTATGCTTATGATCAGTCATTATATCTGCTAAGCAGTGGTATTAGTATTCATATCAAGGTTTGCTGAATTACAAAACTAATGTTCTTTTTTGTTTGTTTACCAACTTCTACTCTGTAAACACCATGACTTAAAATATATGATGGCAAGAAAACATGTACTGTGCTTAGTCACTCAATCATGTCCGACTCTGGGACCCCCAGAACTGTAGCCTGTTGGGCTTCTCCATGGAGATTTTCAAGCAAGAATACTGCAGTGGGTTGCCATTTCCTTCTCCAGGAGATCTGTCTGACCCAGGGAGGGAACCCAGGTCTCCTGCATTGCAGGTGGTCTCTTTACCATCTGAGCCACCAGGGAAGCCTCAAGAAAACATACAGAAGGTTAATTGAAAAAAAAAAAATAGCCATCCTAGACATTTCTTAACAAATTTCACAGTGCTGGGGGGAAATGAGTAAATTTTAAAATCTTAAAATCATAATGAATTTCTAGCACTACTTTTTTTTTTTTTCTTTTTAACAACTTTTAACTTTTACAAAGTTTTGTTGTTTACAGATCTTTTTCTGGTCACAGACTATTTCTGAAAACAGTAAACATTATTTTTAGGGCAGTTTTAGGATCATGGCAAAATTGATCTGAAAGTGAAGAGATTTTCTATATACCTCCCGCCCTCATACACAAGTAGTCTCTCTCATTATCAACATTCTCCCTCAGAGTGGTACGTTTGCTATAACTGAAGAACCTATATCATGGTTGACACATCATTATCATCCAAAATTCAAAGCTTATATTAGCATTCACTCTTGGTATTGAACACGCTATGGTTTTTGACAAATACATAATGACTTGAATCCATCATTATAGTATCATGCAGAATAGTTTTACTCTCAAACGCTGATCTTTTTTTACTGTTTCCAAAATTTCTTTCCTTTCCAAAATGTCATCTTGTTGTACTAATACAAGATGTAGCCTTTTCCCATTGGCTTCTTTGAATTAGCAATATGCACTTATGGTTCTTTTATCTAGTAATGTGACTTGGCAGCTAAATTCTTTTTAAAGGAGAATGGTATTTATATTAATGGCTACCTTACAGTTGATTTATGCATTTAGCTACTGAAAGACATCTTGGTTGTTTCCACATTTTTACTTTTATAATTAAAGCTGTTGTAAATATTTGTGTCCAGGTTATTTTGTGAAAGTAAATTTTCAGCTCATCTGGGTAAATATGAAGGAATGAAATTGCTGGATCATTGGTAATAGTATGTTCAGTTTTGTAAGAAACTGTCAAAGTATCTTCCAGAGTGTCTATACCGCTTTACACTCCCATCCAACAGTGTATGCAAATTCCTGTTGCTCCATGTTTTCATCACAGATTTTTAAAAATAAATACACACATACCGAGGCAAAGCATCCTGTTGGTCTTTCCTCAAATGATGTGTTTCACCAAGTCAATATGAAGAGGAAAATTGGTTAAACATAAATATATAAGTGTTTAAATTTCTTCATTATTTAATTTTCTTTTAAAATTATAGATAGAACATATAGATACCTAAATTCTACCATAACTTTTAATACATTCTTCCACAAATAAAAATAATGCATGTTTAGTCAAAATGTACTTTAACTTTTATTTCCAAGGTAATCATTATTACTAATATGTTATTCTTAGAATATAAATTAAAAATAATATGTTTACCATTCAGTTGTACACTTCATCCTCAGAATAGTTAGATAATATTATATTCAGAGTACTTTTAATGTACAGTTTTTTACAAGAATAAGAGTCTAGTTAGTCATTCGGTCAGCTCATAACTATAAATTCAGCATAACCTATCTTGTGCTTTTAAACCCTTGGATGATACAGACTCGAATGATGTAGAACACTGCTCAGAAATTCCTTTTAGTGACCTGCTTCTTGGAATATATTTGTCACAGAAAAGTCTGCACTACTTTATTTAAAACATTATTTGAGACTAATTTGATGGATCAGAATATTACTTCTATGTTATTTTTGCTTGATTTATGTTAATATTTGTTAATTGTATCATGATAAGTAAAGTTATTGCACCAATTTAACATAAAACTGTTGATCCATAATAAAGTTTGCATCCCTACTCAGTTGCTTTAATCATGTCTTTGCGACCCCTTGAACTGTAATCCGCCAGGCTCTTCTGTCCATGGGATTCTCTAGGCAAGAATAATCTGGACCCAGGAATCAAACTCTAATTTCCTGTCTCTCCTGCATTGCAGGAGAATTCTTGACTGCTGAGCCACCGAGGAAGTGCCTAATTTAGGCTAAATTGCTTATTTAAGTCTCTATGAAATTAAATATACACTATATTACAGCCACTTGGAGACATGTGGACTAGTTGAAGACCATCACAATCATCTCAGTTTTGTTCCATTTTTTGCTTTATAAAACCACTTTTCACATGTCCATGCATGATCTGATTGACCAGATTGGAGAAACAATCTCTTCTAAATGAGAGTACCACAGTGTAGCTAATTAACCTTGAACCAGTATGATAAATTAGCATTTATATAAAGTGTGAGAAAATTATATTAGGACAAAAATATATGATAATCCTACCGTATGCTGCATATTATATGCTAAGACAAATTTGTTTACTTTGTGAATATCTATGCTGAGACTTTATTCATATATGTATATATTTGTGTATATAAACAGCATGATCTATAGAATATATCTCTCTTTATTAACTTCTAGTCACTATCTTTAAGTAGTTCTTTGAAATACATTTTTTTTTAAGATTTATTTATTTATTTTGGGCGGGGGGAGGGAGGGGAGCGGGCTGGGGGAGGGAGGGGAGCGGGCGGGCCACTTCTATTGGTCTTCCATTTCTCTATTTTTCATCCGTCTTTGTTCTTTGGCTCCTGCGGGCCTCCCATCACAGTGGCGTCTGTTGTTGCAGAGCACCGGCTCTGGGCACATGTGCTCCAGAACTCCGGCTCGGTGTTTGGACACATCAGTCCAGTCGCTCCGCGGCACGAGGGATCTTCCTAGGCCAGGGATCGAACCGGTGCCCCTTGCACTGCAAGGCGGTGTCCTTATCCACTGGACCACCAGGGGAAGCCCTGAAATACATATTTTTTTTAACCAGAAGGAAGAAATGAAGAGAATAAAATAATCAAGTTAAAAAATAAATGCTAAAATGAACCCTCCATGAAGATAGAATTTTCTCTGTTTTTCACTGATATGTTCCCAGTGCTATAACAGTATGTGGGACATGATAGGTACTTACATGATTACTTTTTAAAAAAAAATTGATTTAAAAATATTTTCTAACAATAAATCACATGAGAGATTTTGTACCACTCACTGGATTTAAAGTACTGAACTAAGCTGTCATTTTATTTCTCCTCACAAAGCTTGTTATTTAGTGAGACAATAGACAAATGAATTGTCACATACATATAAGAATTAAAAGAGAGCTCTTATTTCTATGCAAAAAAAAAAAAATGATTGGAAACTTTGAGTTCAATAAAGTTAACATCATAAAATGAATGTAGAATAACACTGACTGAGTGAGTGAAAGTCTCTCAGTTGTGTCTGATTCTTTGCGACCTCATGGACTGTAGCCCACTACGCTCCTCTGTACATGGAATTCTTCAGGTAGGAATACTGTTATATAGGGGAAAACAAAATATATGATAATCCTACCGTATGCTGCATATTATATGCTAAGACAAATTTGTTTACTTTGTGAATATCTATGCTGAGACTTTATTCATATATGTATATATTTGTGTATATAAACAGCATGATCTATAGAATATATCTCTCTTTATTAACTTCTAGTCACTATCTTTAAGTAGTTCTTTGAAATACATTTTTTTTTAAGATTTATTTATTTATTTTGGGGGGGAGGGAGGGGAGCGGGTGGGCCACTTCTATTGGTCTTCCATTTCTCTATTTTTCATCCGTCTTTGTTCTTTGGCTCCTGCGGGCCTCCCATCACAGTGGCGTCTGTTGTTGCAGAGCACCGGCTCTGGGCACATGTGCTCCAGAACTCCGGCTCGGTGTTTGGACACATCAGTCCAGTCGCTCCGCGGCACGAGGGATCTTCCTAGGCCAGGGATCAAACCGGTGCCCCTTGCACTGCAAGGCGGTGTCCTTATCCACTGGACCACCAGGGGAAGCCCTGAAATACATATTTTTTTTAACCAGAAGGAAGAAATGAAGAGAATAAAATAATCAAGTTAAAAAATAAATGCTAAAATGAACCCTCCATGAAGATAGAATTTTCTCTGTTTTTCACTGATATGTTCCCAGTGCTATAACAGTATGTGGGACATGATAGGTACTTACATGATTACTTTTTAAAAAAAAATTGATTTAAAAATATTTTCTAACAATAAATCACATGAGAGATTTTGTACCACTCACTGGATTTAAAGTACTGAACTAAGCTGTCATTTTATTTCTCCTCACAAAGCTTGTTATTTAGTGAGACAATAGACAAATGAATTGTCACATACATATAAGAATTAAAAGAGAGCTCTTATTTCTATGCAAAAAAAAAAAAAAATGATTGGAAACTTTGAGTTCAATAAAGTTAACATCATAAAATGAATGTAGAATAACACTGACTGAGTGAGTGAAAGTCTCTCAGTTGTGTCTGATTCTTTGCGACCTCATGGACTGTAGCCCACTACGCTCCTCTGTACATGGAATTCTTCAGGTAGGAATACTGGAGTGTGTTGCCATTTTCTTCGCTAGAGGATCTTCCTGACCCAGGGATCAAACCCAGGTCTCCTGCATTGTATTCCAATTCTTTATCATCTGAGTCACCAGGGAAGCCCAATTAAAAGATGAATAAAGGGCTTCCCCTGGTGGTCCAGTGGGTAAGGACACCGCCTTGCAGTGCAAGGGGCGCCAGTTCGAGCCCTGGCCTGGGAAGATCCCACGTGCCGCGGAGCGGCTGGACCGATGTGTCCAGTTGCCGAGCCGGAGCTCTGGAGCCGGCGCTCTACGACAGACGCCACCGCGATGGGAGGCCCACAGGAGCCAAAGAACAAAGACGGATGAACCTAGAGAAACGAAAGACCAATAGAAGTGGCCCGCCTGCTCCCCTCCCTCCCCAACCCGACCCCCGCCCAAAATAAATAAATAAATAAATAAATCTTTAAAAAAAAAAAAAAAGATGAATAAAGCAGATAAAGTTAAAGTTCCATTAGCATTTCTGTCTTAAGATTGCTTCATAAATATCTTCAATAGTTAGCTGTACTCCAAGAAAGCTGAAACTAGAAATCAATGCTGAAACTCCATGGTTTTGGTGATAGAAGAAAGATGATGCTATATTGATGCATTTTTTTTATAGAAGTTTAAGTAATGCATACAGAGAGAAAATTGCAGTGCTAAATATGGAGGTTAATTTCTTGACTGTATTAAATACACCTGTTAATCTCTCATCATATTTCTAAATACTAGTTGAAGTTTTGAAAGTCATCTGTTTTGAAGAATGAGAATTTTCCAAAAACTCACTGGATTTAAAGTACTGAACTAAGCTGTCATTTTATTTCTCCTCACAAAGCTTGTTATTTAGTGAGACAATAGACAAATGAATTGTCACATACATATAAGAATTAAAAGAGAGCTCTTATTTCTATGCAAAAAAAAAAATGATTGGAAACTTTGAGTTCAATAAAGTTAACATCATAAAATGAATGTAGAATAACACTGACTGAGTGAGTGAAAGTCTCTCAGTTGTGTCTGATTCTTTGCGACCTCATGGACTGTAGCCCACTACGCTCCTCTGTACATGGAATTCTTCAGGTAGGAATACTGGAGTGTGTTGCCATTTTCTTCGCTAGAGGATCTTCCTGACCCAGGGATCAAACCCAGGTCTCCTGCATTGTATTCCAATTCTTTATCATCTGAGTCACCAGGGAAGCCCAATTAAAAGATGAATAAAGGGCTTCCCCTGGTGGTCCAGTGGGTAAGGACACCGCCTTGCAGTGCAAGGGGCGCCAGTTCGAGCCCTGGCCTGGGAAGATCCCACGTGCCGCGGAGCGGCTGGACCGATGTGTCCAGTTGCCGAGCCGGAGCTCTGGAGCCGGCGCTCTACGACAGACGCCACCGCGATGGGAGGCCCACAGGAGCCAAAGAACAAAGACGGATGAACCTAGAGAAACGAAAGACCAATAGAAGTGGCCCGCCTGCTCCCCTCCCTCCCCAACCCGACCCCCGCCCAAAATAAATAAATAAATAAATAAATCTTTTAAAAAAAAAAAAAAAGATGAATAAAGCAGATAAAGTTAAAGTTCCATTAGCATTTCTGTCTTAAGATTGCTTCATAAATATCTTCAATAGTTAGCTGTACTCCAAGAAAGCTGAAACTAGAAATCAATGCTGAAACTCCATGGTTTTGGTGATAGAAGAAAGATGATGCTATATTGATGCATTTTTTTTATAGAAGTTTAAGTAATGCATACAGAGAGAAAATTGCAGTGCTAAATATGGAGGTTAATTTCTTGACTGTATTAAATACACCTGTTAATCTCTCATCATATTTCTAAATACTAGTTGAAGTTTTGAAAGTCATCTGTTTTGAAGAATGAGAAGTTTAATGTAGATAAACATAAATCCTACAAAATCTTATATAATCCTAAAGTAATTGGGAAATGCACAGTTTTGTTTTTTTTTTTTTTTTTTTGAAATGGGTTGCTCTGACTTTTTAAATCCATTTATTCTGTTTTTCCAAAGGGCAGCATTTCTCAATGTAAAAATATAATTTATAGGTAAGTAAGAAGTAATGGACAGGCAACCACAATATAAACTAAACTTGAATCTTAGAATATATACTTTTAGTGTCATAGGAAGCAAAGTGGAATGAAACATTCTTTAATAGAATATATTTTAACAAGGTAGAATAGATGATTAGATTTTTATATTTAATACTACTACTATTATCAATAAGATTTATTTTCTGAGAATTGTTTCCATATTAAAAAAAAATCATGTTCAACATATCTGTGTTAGTCACTCATTTGTGTTCAACTCTTTGTGACTCAGTGGACTATAGCCCGCCAGACTCTTCTGTCCATGGAATTCTCCAGGCAGGAATGCTGGAGTGGATAGTCATTCCCTTCTCCAGGGGATCTTTTTGACCCAGGGATTGAACCTGAAGTATTGCCTTAGGAAATCCTGATTAACCTAGGTCAAATATAAGAGATGGAGAACAGACATAGCAATGCTTTATTTTTGTCTTTTCTCTTGGCCTGGATCTTCTTTTTGTACAGCTCTCCAACGAGATCTGCCCCATGCAAGATCACAGTTGTATTCCTCTTGTTGTTGCTCAGTTGCTCAGTCGTGTCTGACTCTTTATGATCCCATGAACTGCAGCTCGCCCGGCTTCCCAGAGTTTGTTCAAACTCTTGCCCATTAAGTCCTAACCATCTCACCTCTGCCACCCCCTTTTACTTTTGCCTTTAATCTTTCCCAGCATAATGATCTTCTGTTTTTACTCAGTTATTATTTGTGTTTTGGTGATGGTGGTACATGTGTTTTTGTGTTTTCTGAGATTATGACTGCATCTCAGTCTTAGGCAGGCACTATGACCTGTATCTTGGGGTATGGCCTTGGGGTATGGCCACAGATATTCTCCACTTCCTCAGAATGTAAAGATGATTTCAGCATGTATTTCTTTACCACCCCCACCAGGGACAGATAGTTCTGCTGTCGTTTTCCCTTGTTTTTCTCTTCTAAATACAGAGCAGTTTCACTGGTGCCCTCTAGCTCTAAGCAGAGAATTTTGTTCTTCCTCGTGATTGTTACCAAAATTTAGAGGTCAGGCTGTTCACCACTGAAAAGCCTATAAAGAGTTAAGGTTGTTGGGAAGGGAAGTGTGCGTTATTTTGATGCACGTGTACACATGCATAAGTATATGTATGTGGTGTTGCTTCTGTTTCTCTGGAGAATGAAACATTCTTTAATAGAATATATTTTAACAAGGTAGAATAGATGATTAGATTTTTATATTTAATACTACTACTATTATCAATAAGATTTATTTTCTGAGAATTGTTTCCATATTAAAAAAAAATCATGTTCAACATATCTGTGTTAGTCACTCATTTGTGTTCAACTCTTTGTGACTCAGTGGACTATAGCCCGCCAGACTCTTCTGTCCATGGAATTCTCCAGGCAGGAATGCTGGAGTGGATAGTCATTCCCTTCTCCAGGGGATCTTTTTGACCCAGGGATTGAACCTGAAGTATTGCCTTAGGAAATCCTGATTAACCTAGGTCAAATATAAGAGATGGAGAACAGACATAGCAATGCTTTATTTTTGTCTTTTCTCTTGGCCTGGATCTTCTTTTTGTACAGCTCTCCAACGAGATCTGCCCCATGCAAGATCACAGTTGTATTCCTCTTGTTGTTGCTCAGTTGCTCAGTCGTGTCTGACTCTTTATGATCCCATGAACTGCAGCTCGCCCGGCTTCCCAGAGTTTGTTCAAACTCTTGCCCATTAAGTCCTAACCATCTCACCTCTGCCACCCCCTTTTACTTTTGCCTTTAATCTTTCCCAGCATAATGATCTTCTGTTTTACTCAGTTATTATTTGTGTTTTGGTGATGGTGGTACATGTGTTTTTGTGTTTTCTGAGATTATGACTGCATCTCAGTCTTAGGCAGGCACTATGACCTGTATCTTGGGGTATGGCCTTGGGGTATGGCCACAGATATTCTCCACTTCCTCAGAATGTAAAGATGATTTCAGCATGTATTTCTTTACCACCCCCACCAGGGACAGATAGTTCTGCTGTCGTTTTCCCTTGTTTTTCTCTTCTAAATACAGAGCAGTTTCACTGGTGCCCTCTAGCTCTAAGCAGAGAATTTTGTTCTTCCTCGTGATTGTTACCAAAATTTAGAGGTCAGGCTGTTCACCACTGAAAAGCCTATAAAGAGTTAAGGTTGTTGGGAAGGGAAGTGTGCGTTATTTTGGATGCCACGTGTACACATGCATAAGTATATGTATGTGGTGTTGCTTCTGTTTCTCTGGAGAAGTTTGACTGATAAAGTAGATGAAGATGTATGTTTCATGGGGAGATAGGAAGGTGGATCTGGTTGGAATTTCTGCAGTGACTGCTCTTCTCCTCTGCAGCCAGGCCAGGGAGGTGACTTCTCAGATTTCCCACAATCAACCCTGAAGTAGCTAGTGACATATTTAGAGGAAGAGTCTGTAAGAGTGTGTGAGCACTAAGTGTCTGCAGTCCCTGGATACGCCAGTGCTGGTCTATTACTGGCTGTTGGTAATTCACTTTAAGTCTACTTTCATCTTTTTATTGGTGTTCATGGCATTAAATATGCCTATTTCAATTAAGATATTATTCAGATGCTGTTTTGCCACTTGAATATTTCATGACTACTTCTAATGTATCCACAATGAAGTTAGTTCTCCTTATTGCCTCAAAACTTTTAACTGCTCATTCCTATCTATCAACATATAAATGGCATCGCCCTGTAACCAGAGGTCCAAAGTAAAACTACTGTATTCATGTTTGATATTTCTCTTTCCCCTTAATTGAGTATACAGACCATGTTTGTTCCTCCTGTAAGCCATTAAGGAGTATATTGTTCATTTCCTTTTTACTCTGCTTTTTATCCTAGTTCTTGTCATCGTCTCTCTCCCCCAAAATTCTACTTTCTTTTATTGTCATCTGTTAAAGTGTATTCCGCTGTTCAAAGCATAGTATCATTACATACCTCTGCCTGCAACCTTGCAGTGACTTTGCCTTGCACTTAGTATATAATTTAAACTCCTCATCAGGATCAGCTATGTCCTAAATAATTCCATCAATCTGATGATTTCCCAAACTGTGCTGTTGCTTACACCACATACTGTAAACTCAAATCTCATGGTCCTTTGGTCCTTCTTCTCTTTCCTAAATATAGCATCATTACTTTTCCTATTCACTTAGCTCTTATTTATTTGTGTGGCCATTTCCCCTATGTCTTTGGGATCTCAGCATAGAGAACTACTTCAAAGATCTCTCCAGATAACCTTATGAAGGATTCTTCTATCACAGTTACCTTTTATCTATCACATTTATTATCTTCATAAGATGAAATCCAACCAAAAACCAATTTCTGATTGCTTTGTGTCGTGGTAGTTGTCATTTTTCTATCTCTGGAATATAAACTTCCTGGATAAAATTATTTTATTTCTCTTGAATGCTACTAGCTAATCACAAACTCAAAAAATATGGACTAAAGGCATGGAATCAATATGTTAGAAGTTAGTTATTCCTGAATATGTAACTAGAATATAAAATAATACACAACTGTTCTAGATCCCAGAATAATGGTTACTATAAATCCAAGTTAAAATTGAACTGACACTAATGGCCACGTTTTCTAAAGGGATTTGAGAACAACTGGAAAGCAGATTCCCCAATCACCAATCCAGACCCCTGTTTGTTCGCACCCAACTGAAAAGTGGGAAATAATTTGAGGAAAATACAGATGCAAGCAAAGTGAAGAAACTGAAAGAAAATAATTCAGAAACTAGGTTACCTGAACAAAGGAGAACTTGATGTTAGACTCTCTGATTTGAAGGTTGCTCAGGTTCAGTGGTATCTGATGCCTGTTTGAGCACAGAACAAACTGAGAAGGAAGGGAAGGAAGGAAGGTAACCATTTCAGAAGTAGGGAAGCTTGCATTCGCAGCATTTGATTTGGCAAAGGTGAGTATGTTTCTAAGAATTCCATTGAATTCAATGGTTTATTTTATTTATTTATTTATTTTGAGCTGTTTTAGATGCTCTACATCCAAAAAGCAAACAAAATGGCTTCTCATGCAAACTTGTTTAGGGTATACTTCTGCAACTGGAGCTAAGAGAGGAAAAAAGGAAAGGCAAAAAATACGATCTAAACAGATATCACTTATTAAAGCTGCACAGCAGGGAGATCCCTTCCACTGTCCTCTAAACAGTTTCTACTTGGGAGTATTCAAAAGTCATCTAGCCATGGCACATTGTCTACACAATGAGTATCTGACAGAGGACAGCCAACATTGCCTAGATAGCCGTAGACTTCCTCGTAGTGTGAATGTTTACTAAGGGATGATTGTCTCCTGCTTCTGCTTTCCTTCAGCTTCCAACACACGGGAGATAAGTTACAAAACCCAATGGAGGAAGGAAAGGCACCCATATTCCATTTCTCCTCAAAATTTCTTTAGGGATTTCTTTGGACATTGATGGTAATAAGGAGGGAGCACTTTTAATAAAAATGAGATTGAATTTTTAATTTTCTGAAGTGTTTGACAGTAGCTTGAAATCATGAAATCTGGTACACAAACCTCAAAAATATGGACTAAAGGCATGGAATCAATATGTTAGAAGTTAGTTATTCCTGAATATGTAACTAGAATATAAAATAATACACAACTGTTCTAGATCCCAGAATAATGGTTACTATAAATCCAAGTTAAAATTGAACTGACACTAATGGCCACGTTTTCTAAAGGGATTTGAGAACAACTGGAAAGCAGATTCCCCAATCACCAATCCAGACCCCTGTTTGTTCGCACCCAACTGAAAAGTGGGAAAGAATTTGAGGAAAATACAGATGCAAGCAAAGTGAAGAAACTGAAAGAAAATAATTCAGAAACTAGGTTACCTGAACAAAGGAGAACTTGATGTTAGACTCTCTGATTTGAAGGTTGCTCAGGTTCAGTGGTATCTGATGCCTGTTTGAGCACAGAACAAACTGAGAAGGAAGGGAAGGGAAGGGAAGGTAACCATTTCAGAAGTAGGGAAGCTTGCATTCGCAGCATTTGATTTGGCAAAGGTGAGTATGTTTCTAAGAATTCCATTGAATTCAATGGTTTATTTTATTTATTTATTTATTTTGAGCTGTTTTAGATGCTCTACATCCAAAAAGCAAACAAAATGGCTTCTCATGCAAACTTGTTTAGGGTATACTTCTGCAACTGGAGCTAAGAGAGGAAAAAAGGAAAGGCAAAAAATACGATCTAAACAGATATCACTTATTAAAGCTGCACAGCAGGGAGATCCCTTCCACTGTCCTCTAAACAGTTTCTACTTGGGAGTATTCAAAAGTCATCTAGCCATGGCACATTGTCTACACAATGAGTATCTGACAGAGGACAGCCAACATTGCCTAGATAGCCGTAGACTTCCTCGTAGTGTGAATGTTTACTAAGGGATGATTGTCTCCTGCTTCTGCTTTCCTTCAGCTTCCAACACACGGGAGATAAGTTACAAAACCCAATGGAGGAAGGAAAGGCACCCATATTCCATTTCTCCTCAAAATTTCTTTAGGGATTTCTTTGGACATTGATGGTAATAAAGGAGGGAGCACTTTTAATAAAAAATGAGATTGAATTTTTAATTTTCTGAAGTGTTTGACAGTAGCTTGAAATCATGAAATCTGGTATACAAGACAATGTGAAAATCAGAGACATTTCACATTTGATATCAAGTGTCAAAAGACATTTAATAGATGTTTTTAGCTTGTGATTGAGAAATGACTTATGTATAGGACCCAACATCAAAATATGTAATAAACTGATTACATGTGATTGGTATCAAACAAAAATATATATTATATCTAATTGATGCATTATGTGTCATATTTCTGATTATTATTATTTGACTCTGATTCTGCACATTTTTTCACCCTAGAACTATGGTAACAAGATTGCTACTCACAAATGTAGCCACAGTCTTATCCTAAGGACTAATTCAGATTCTAAGCAGAGGTTTAAAATGAAAACAAATAGCAATTACTAACTCATTTTTCTTTGTGATAATTAAGAATTATCACCTTAAAAATCTGAGTTTCTAATTTTTTAATATATGATTTCTCCATATTTCATTAGAGCATCAGAAACTGTTTTTCACATCAAAATTCCATGCAGTTTTTTCTGTCTACCGAACTTTTTTTTACAGTTGTGTTTCTCTTAGGAAAACATGTTTGCTTCATTAAACTCAAATAAAATATCCTCTCCTTGTGCTGTTTATTAGTCAGTGCTTAGAATTATCACATACCACTTCTTTATTTGGCTCTGATGACTGACTTTTTATCCCCTGCCTTTTCCAGAGGTACTTTGCATTGCTCTGTAGGTGCTGCACTCTACAACGGAGCTTCTGCTAAAGTTTTTCATCTATTTAAATAACAAGTATCTTAGTTATGTTGAAATTATATTACTTATGTAATCTAGGTGATATTAAATGTGAGTGATCTACATAGATACTGTAATAAATTTCTGGCAGATATTACTATAGTGTTTTTATAACCAAATGGGTTTCCCTGGTGGCTCAGATGGTAAAGAATCTGCCTGCAATGTGGGAGAAAAGGCTTTGACCCCTGGGTTGGGAAGATATTCTGGAGAAAGCAATGTCCACCCACTCCCATACACTAGTCTGGGAGAATTCCAAGGGCAGAGGAGTCAGGCAGGCTGCAGTCCATGGGGTCTCGAAGAGCCAGACACAATTTGACAATGCTTTTACTTTTCATTATAGCCAAAATCAATATTATGAGATTTTCTCACAGACAGAAATCAAGCATATTGTCCTAATTTCACTAACATATATCAGTTCAGTTGCTCAGTTGTGTCTGACGACCCTATGGACTATAGCATGCCAGGCTTCGCTGACCATCACCATCTCCAAGAGCTTGCTCAAACTCATGTCCATTGACTCCATCCGGCTATCTCATCCTCTGTCATCCCCTTCTCCTTTGCCTTCTGTTTTTACCAACATTAGGCCCTTTTCCAATGAGCCATCTCTTCACATCAGGTGTCCAAAGTATTGGAGCTTCAGCTTCAGCATCATTCCCTCCAATGAATATTCAGGGTTGATTTCCTTTAGGATTGACTGGTTTGATCTCCTTGCAGTCCAAGACATACTCAAGAGTCTTATCCAACACCACAGTTCAAAGGCATCAATTCTTTGACACTCAGCCTTCTTTATGGTCCATCTCTCATATCCACACATGACTACTGGGAAAAGCAATATGGTCTTTGTCAGCAAAGTGATGTCAGTGCTTTTGAATATGCTATCTAGGTTTTCTTCCAAGGAGCAAGTGTCTTTTAACTTCATGGCTGCAGTGACCAACTGCAGTGACTTTGGAGCCCAAGAAAATAAAGTCTGTCACTGTTTCTATTGTTTGCCTATCTATCCGACATGAGGTGATGGGACTGGATGCCATGATGTCCATTTTTTTGAATGGTGAGTTTAAGGCTAGTTTTTTCACTCTCCTGTTTCACCTTCATCAAGAGGGTCATTAGTTCCTCTTCAATTTCTGCCATAAGGGTGGTGGTATCTGCATACCTAAGCTTATTGATATTTCTCCAGACAATCTTGATGCTAGCTTGTGCTTCATCCAGACTGGCATTTTGCATGATGTACTCTGCATGTAAATTAAATAAGCAGGTTATCAGGTCTTCATAGAACTGGTCAACTTCAGATTCTTCAGCATAAGTGGTTGGGGCATAGACTTGAATTACTGTGATATTGAATGATTTGCCATGGAAATGAGCTGAGATCATTCTGTCATTTTTGAGATTGTACCCAAGTACTGCATTCCAGACTCTTTTGTTGACTGGGAGAGCTACTTCATTTCTTCTATGGATTTTTGCCCACAGTAGTAGATAGATGGTCATCTTAATTAAATTTGTCTATTCTTGTCCATTTTAATTCACTGATTGCTGAAATGCCATTGTTTAATCTTGCCATCTCCTGCTTGAACACTTCCAATTTACCTTGATCCATGGACCTAACATTCCAGGTTCAAATACAGTGTTGTTCTTTGCAGCATCTGACTCCCCATCTTATTCCTCCATCATCTTGCAAATTGCCCATATGAAGGAACAACAAATTTGATAATCAGAAACACTAATTGATCTAAATAGCATGACAAATGAAAACCTGCTTTTTCAATTGATACACTGACAGAAAAATATTCCAAAAAAATGTTAAATCCTATTTATTAGTCTCTCATTTAAATTAGATATTTGTAGATCATTTATTGTTATCTTTTGGGTTAAAAGTCTCAGCAATGTGTGGCTGAAGTTTCAGTTTAAATCTACCACTATTTTTACTGTGAAATACGTCACAAAGTAATAATTTTCATTCTATGTTAAAATGTGAAAGCATATGAAAACCTAATTAGAGAGCACTATGTAATGAACCACTGATCATAACAACTACCCATTCTCTGCTATGGCAACTTTGACAGCACAGAATCAACTTCTATTAAAATATAGTACATGATTTATAGTATATGATTTAATAATACTATCAATTTAATAATACTATCAATGTTATCTATATTAGGAAATCAAAAATGAAGTATTACAAGGTTTGTTATTTCTCCCTAGAAACTGGAAAAATTTAAAATAATCAAGGCAAAAGAAAAAGGCAAAAATTCATCAGAAAGTAAATAAATAATAGTATTTGTGTTATTGAATGCATCATTTTCAGGGAAAAAATAATGATGAAATGCGATACTGAAAGGAACAAAACAGAAAAGCCCATAACTAGAATTTGTATCAGTTTCTTATAGATAGATTTTAGTTCTGTGTCCACTAATGAACAAGAAAAACTGGAAAAATTTTAAGAAATTCCAAAGAATCTATTAAAATAAAATTGAAACCTGATTTACACCATTTTTGTTACAGTGTAATCATTTGGGCAGGGCTTCAGTAGACTTAGGGTCATTGAGAATCTCTCTCTTAAAATTCACTTTGAATTTCCAGAGTGCTTGTAAATTCAGTTCCAACATAACTGACTCACAGGGCTGGTGGTTGATGTTAGGGGGCTGGATTAGGGCTGTTAACTGAATGACTCGCACAGCTAGCTTGTGCTCCTCTACAACTTGGTGGCATGGTAGTAGAGAGAGGACGTCATGGCAAGTATTTCAAGGAGAAAGAAAGCAGGTAGTCAATGTCTAATAATGCATAGATCCATAACTGGCACTTAGGAAGTTAGACTTTCCTTGTATTCTGTTAGCTGAAACATCAAACACCTGCCCATCATCAATAGGAGAAGAAAGATAAATACCTTCATTGTGGAGAGATAACAAAAAGTGTGTAGTCACCTTGGTTTCTTCTCACCTAGTGTTAGTCCATTTATCATATCAAAGTACATGTCAACATTATATTTTTGTTATTACATGAAGCAATATTCTCTTTAAAAGTAGGTTCACAGAAATAAAAATTTTGTTCTAATATTTTTGTTCTAAATGACTTGTAATTTTTAAAAAGTACAATAAAGGTTGACTTTAACAACCATATAAAATTTTTGAAGTTAAAAGTGACGAACACACTAAGTGATGGGTGTTGATGAAACATTAATGCATGAGAAGATTAAAAATGTTGAGTTTATTTTCCCCTAGAATCTAGAATAATTCTCACTGAAGCATTGCAATATATTTTATGCAGTGATTTGCTGGATACATTTTCATCTTTTTCAGAATATATTTTTCTTCACCAATAACTGTAAGAAGATAAAATTTAAAATAATCAAGGCAAAAGAAAAAGGCAAAAATTCATCAGAAAGTAAATAAATAATAGTATTTGTGTTATTGAATGCATCATTTTCAGGGAAAAAATAATGATGAAATGCGATACTGAAAGGAACAAAACAGAAAAGCCCATAACTAGAATTTGTATCAGTTTCTTATAGATAGATTTTAGTTCTGTGTCCACTAATGAACAAGAAAAACTGGAAAAATTTTAAGAAATTCCAAAGAATCTATTAAAATAAAATTGAAACCTGATTTACACCATTTTTGTTACAGTGTAATCATTTGGGCAGGGCTTCAGTAGACTTAGGGTCATTGAGAATCTCTCTCTTAAAATTCACTTTGAATTTCCAGAGTGCTTGTAAATTCAGTTCCAACATAACTGACTCACAGGGCTGGTGGTTGATGTTAGGGGGCTGGATTAGGGCTGTTAACTGAATGACTCGCACAGCTAGCTTGTGCTCCTCTACAACTTGGTGGCATGGTAGTAGAGAGAGGACGTCATGGCAAGTATTTCAAGGAGAAAAAAAAAAGCAGGTAGTCAATGTCTAATAATGCATAGATCCATAACTGGCACTTAGGAAGTTAGACTTTCCTTGTATTCTGTTAGCTGAAACATCAAACACCTGCCCATCATCAATAGGAGAAGAAAGATAAATACCTTCATTGTGGAGAGATAACAAAAAGTGTGTAGTCACCTTGGTTTCTTCTCACCTAGTGTTAGTCCATTTATCATATCAAAGTACATGTCAACATTATATTTTTGTTATTACATGAAGCAATATTCTCTTTAAAAGTAGGTTCACAGAAATAAAAATTTTGTTCTAATATTTTTGTTCTAAATGACTTGTAATTTTTAAAAAGTACAATAAAGGTTGACTTTAACAACCATATAAAATTTTTGAAGTTAAAAGTGACGAACACACTAAGTGATGGGTGTTGATGAAACATTAATGCATGAGAAGATTAAAAATGTTGAGTTTATTTTCCCCTAGAATCTAGAATAATTCTCACTGAAGCATTGCAATATATTTTATGCAGTGATTTGCTGGATACATTTTCATCTTTTTCAGAATATATTTTTCTTCACCAATAACAGCTGTAAGAAGATAATGTAAATTCTTAAATTAGCATTGCTAAAAACAACTTAGTCTCTATAATCTTGTTTATAGTATAAAATATAGCAATCATTTCTATGAAAAATAAAAAGAAATAGTTCAAGCAAACACAAAATATAATTTTCATGAATATATGATTTAGAATGGGTTTATTACTAATTATATTCTAAGTTTGAGACCTTAATTATTAAAATTGCAATTATCTCATATATTAAATAATTAAATGTATACAACATATAATGAGTGAGCTAGTGGTTATATTTTATATTTTATATTTTATATTTTATATTTTTATATTTTATATTTTATAAAATATTTTATATTTTATTTTTATATTTTATATTTTATTTTTTTCTTCAGAATTAAATAGTATACTAACTTAATTTTTTCTTTTTAAGCAGAATTGCTTTCTTTTATAATTCACGTAAATGTAGCTCGGTATTTGTATAAACCCTATCAATCTGCCTTGTCAAACTAAAATTTTCAGTGCAGTCATTCTTTGAAGAAAAATGAAGCAATACTGCTTATGAACAGTATATTCTTAATGCTAGATGAATTGTAGTAGTTGATGGATATGAATGTCAGCTTCTCCATAAACAACAAAATTGCACAAAAATAAAGACCATATTATCAGCCTCTGTGAAATCCATTGGCAAAGAAAACTCATTGTCCTTTTTTCTATTGTTTCTATATTGTTAGTTGTTTCTCACTCTGTTCAACATTTTCATTTTCAGGAGTAAATGATCTATCAAATATCAAGTTATTATTATAATTCTGTTTAATCCCTTTTACTCAAGGAACTGAGATGAATCAGAATAAAGCAATCTTATGGCCATACTAAAAGTATATTTCTAAATTCATTTTGAAATGTATTTCTTATTAATTGGATAGAACATAAAATGCAATTTAAAAAAAGAAAAATTAAGAGAAACATTCATGAGAAGATTAAAATGTTGAGTTTATTTTCCCTAGAATCTAGAATAATTCTCACTGAAGCATTGCAATATATTTTATGCAGTGATTTGCTGGATACATTTTCATCTTTTTCAGAATATATTTTTCTTCACCAATAACAGCTGTAAGAAGATAATGTAAATTCTTAAATTAGCATTGCTAAAAACAACTTAGTCTCTATAATCTTGTTTATAGTATAAAATATAGCAATCATTTCTATGAAAAATAAAAAGAAATAGTTCAAGCAAACACAAAATATAATTTTCATGAATATATGATTTAGAATGGGTTTATTACTAATTATATTCTAAGTTTGAGACCTTAATTATTAAAATTGCAATTATCTCATATATTAAATAATTAAATGTATACAACATATAATGAGTGAGCTAGTGGTTATATTTTATATTTTATATTTTATATTTTATATTTTTATATTTTATATTTTATAAAATATTTTATATTTTATATTTATATTTTATATTTTATATTTTTCTTCAGAATTAAATAGTATACTAACTTAATTTTTTCTTTTTAAGCAGAATTGCTTTCTTTTATAATTCACGTAAATGTAGCTCGGTATTTGTATAAACCCTATCAATCTGCCTTGTCAAACTAAAATTTTCAGTGCAGTCATTCTTTGAAGAAAAATGAAGCAATACTGCTTATGAACAGTATATTCTTAATGCTAGATGAATTGTAGTAGTTGATGGATATGAATGTCAGCTTCTCCATAAACAACAAAATTGCACAAAAATAAAGACCATATTATCAGCCTCTGTGAAATCCATTGGCAAAGAAAACTCATTGTCCTTTTTCTATTGTTTCTATATTGTTAGTTGTTTCTCACTCTGTTCAACATTTTCATTTTCAGGAGTAAATGATCTATCAAATATCAAGTTATTATTATAATTCTGTTTAATCCCTTTTACTCAAGGAACTGAGATGAATCAGAATAAAGCAATCTTATGGCCATACTAAAAGTATATTTCTAAATTCATTTTGAAATGTATTTCTTATTAATTGGATAGAACATAAAATGCAATTTAGAAGAAATAAAGAAAAAACAAGTTTAAGATGACATTTCTGTATTTAGGGATAAATTTCTCTTGAAATATGTTCCATGAGGATGACACTTAAGTGATGACATTTAGACTTTTTAGCAACTGAATCATCCTTTACGTTAGTGTCCGACAGATGGTATGGAGAAAGATATGATTTAAAACTAAAGAAAAAGTGGTGCAGATACAAATGTAGATCTTACGTGTGATATCTTCTGAAATCCTGTTAGTAAAAGCAGTCTCGTTGTAACCATGACTGCATTCTAAAGAAGGGAGCCCCAGAAAGCCTGATGCCGAAATATACTTACTGAGAGCGTCTACTTTTCCTCTTGTCAGGTAATTTGCCAGCTAGTCTGAACACTGTCTCCAATTAATTATAAGCCATCAAAGTTAGTTTGAATATGAATTTAGCACCATTAATGTAGTGTTGTCACAAATATTTATACTGTATAAATATACTGAACTAACAATCCAATAATTTATCACTTCTTTGGAAAATGTGGAGTTATTTTTAATAGCAAAATATTTCTTTTCTGATTTGGGGCAGTACACCATGCATAAATTATGAACAAATGCCAAGTTGATATTTAATTGGAACTCTCAAATAGGTTGCTAAATGCCAAGTTGCTTCAGTCATGTCAAACTCTTTGTGACCCACTGGACTGTAGCCAGCCAAGCTCCTCTGTCCATGGGATTCCCTCTGTCCAGGGAAGAATACTGGAGTGGGTTGCCATGCCCTCCTCCAAGGGATCTTCGTGACCCAGAGATCAAACCCAAATGAAACAAAGTCTCTTGCAGTTCCTGCACTGGCAGGCACATTCTTTACCACTAGAGTCCCTTGGGAAGCCCTAAAATGGGTTATGTTCATTTCTAAATATTGACCTTTATTTATTTTAAGTGAATATTGTTTTTAAGAAATTATTTGAGTAAATGTGTTTTGCCTGTGGCCATTATTGCTTTGTTGGGTTCATGTTACAAGTGTGTTCAACATTTTCATTTTCAGGAGTAAATGATCTATCAAATATCAAGTTATTATTATAATTCTGTTTAATCCCTTTTACTCAAGGAACTGAGATGAATCAGAATAAAGCAATCTTATGGCCATACTAAAAGTATATTTCTAAATTCATTTTGAAATGTATTTCTTATTAATTGGATAGAACATAAAATGCAATTTAGAAGAAATAAAGAAAAAACAAGTTTAAGATGACATTTCTGTATTTAGGGATAAATTTCTCTTGAAATATGTTCCATGAGGATGACACTTAAGTGATGACATTTAGACTTTTTAGCAACTGAATCATCCTTTACGTTAGTGTCCGACAGATGGTATGGAGAAAGATATGATTTAAAACTAAAGAAAAAGTGGTGCAGATACAAATGTAGATCTTACGTGTGATATCTTCTGAAATCCTGTTAGTAAAAGCAGTCTCGTTGTAACCATGACTGCATTCTAAAGAAGGGAGCCCCAGAAAGCCTGATGCCGAAATATACTTACTGAGAGCGTCTACTTTTCCTCTTGTCAGGTAATTTGCCAGCTAGTCTGAACACTGTCTCCAATTAATTATAAGCCATCAAAGTTAGTTTGAATATGAATTTAGCACCATTAATGTAGTGTTGTCACAAATATTTATACTGTATAAATATACTGAACTAACAATCCAATAATTTATCACTTCTTTGGAAAATGTGGAGTTATTTTTAATAGCAAAATATTTCTTTTCTGATTTGGGGCAGTACACCATGCATAAATTATGAACAAATGCCAAGTTGATATTTAATTGGAACTCTCAAATAGGTTGCTAAATGCCAAGTTGCTTCAGTCATGTCAAACTCTTTGTGACCCACTGGACTGTAGCCAGCCAAGCTCCTCTGTCCATGGGATTCCCTCTGTCCAGGGAAGAATACTGGAGTGGGTTGCCATGCCCTCCTCCAAGGGATCTTCGTGACCCAGAGATCAAACCCAAATGAAACAAAGTCTCTTGCAGTTCCTGCACTGGCAGGCACATTCTTTACCACTAGAGTCCCTTGGGAAGCCCTAAAATGGGTTATGTTCATTTCTAAATATTGACCTTTATTTATTTTAAGTGAATATTGTTTTTAAGAAATTATTTGAGTAAATGTGTTTTGCCTGTGGCCATTATTGCTTTGTGTTCATGAGGGTACATACAAACTCACTGTTACAAGTTGCACCAAACCTCTAAATCACTTTCAGTGTTATGAGAAAATGCTTTTCCTGACAATGGTTCAAAATATTGTCTAGGTATTAAATTATTTTTTAATAACCAACAGAAACAGTGTGAAGAGAATATTTAGCAGAAAAATATGAGTAGAGTTAGTATTTTTCCTCTTAGTGTTAATTTGATAGCATAATTCAACGATTCCAACTTGATTATTTTACCTTGTTTTCACACATGACAGTAAAACTATGTTGATATTGGATCCCAAAGAAAATGTATTCGATAGATAATCTTTAGCATGTTTTATCATTCAACATATCAATGCCTTTCCTATAAAGGGCATAGATACTACAAAATAAAAAGCAAAAAACATTTTTTGTTCTTATTCTTTGGCACAGAATTTATCTTTCATCCCTCACTACAGTAATTTCAGAAAATAATGATCCTTGAACCCTTTCCTAGTTCAAATCTGGATAAGAGAGGATCAAACTACATTGATCCTTTGGGGTCCTCTTAGTATAACTTAGTGAATACCATGAGGTTTCTTCAAACTGTTGGATTATATTTTACACTTCTATTTGAATCTGATATCCTTTAAATCCCAACTGAAATATGAAGCTCTTTGCTAGCCTCTCTAAAGTGATTTTTCCCTTTTCTGATAACTTTTAGCATATATTCTTGGTATTATTTGGGGGAAGCTCTCTTTAACTTAAAGAGATATGACTCATCTATATACAATTTATAAACTCTTTAGGTATCAGAAATACAATTTTTAGTTTTGTTTTTCCCTCACTAGCTTACTACCATACTTCATATTTGGCTACCAGAAGACAGGTAACAAAGAAACTTATTATTATTATTTTTTTGTCTCATTACAAAATTACGGTTAACTGTGACTCAAACCCATCAGCACCTTGACACAGTTGTCCCAGAAAGTTCAGGAACATTTTGTTTATGTTCAAAAGCTTAGAGAGAACAACATAAGCATCAGGACTGTTCTAAAATGTAGGGGAATAATTTGAAACAGTATAGCTTTATTTTCCATTTAAAATAAGTTTCAGACTCCTTTGGTATGGGGCATAATTAAAGATATGAAAAATTGTTCTGTCAGGACTCATATTTAGGTATCACCATTTGGTGATCTTAAATGCACATTAGGGCAACCACTGAATGCTGACCCAAAAATTTAGAAGAAATATGTTCAAGCACATGGCATGCTAGGACCTGTTGGTGATATGGAAAGATATGAGAGTAGGTAGACTGGAAAACAAGAGTCTTATTAAAAGAGCATAAATGACGGCCAGAAATACAGATACAGACCAGTAAAAGCAGAAGGAGGAATTTTGTAGACACCTTAGAAAGTTTGGTAGTTAATGTGTGGGAAAAGGAGAAGTAGATGATAATTTAGAAGTAGAAGATAATTCTCACTAGAATAATAATAGTGCTGGCAGTAAAGTAATAGGAGCCATAAAAGAAGAAATAAGAGTTAGATTGCAGGTGTGCAGAATTATGGCACAAAAAAGCTTTCATTAAATACTCAAATTAGACTATTAATATGGATCATATTATAAAGATAATTTAATATAATAATAGTAAAACATTATAACACTGATAATGCATTTTTTAAAGCATCATTGTGCACATAGTTTGGATATATAGGTCTATCTACGGTAGACCAGAATGCCTAGAAATGCTGGCATATTAAAGGACCATGAAACAGTTATTTAGTAGAGATTGTGTGATGCAAAGGTAAACAAGAGAGGAGAAATGTTATTGCATTGCTTCTTAGTAAAAGCTAAAAATGAAAAAAATTAATCCTTAAGTTCATAGAAAATGAAATAAAATAAATGATTTTATTTATATGATGGCCATGTTGCAAGGATTTAGAATTTTTTGCTTATTCTATGACTCTTTTCTTTTTTTAAAAAAAACATTTTTTTATTTATTTTGGCGGTGGTGTGGGGAGGGAGGGGGTGGGCGGGCCACTTTCTATTGGTCTTTCATTTGTCTATTTTCATCCATCTTTGTTATTTGGCCTGTGTGAGCCTCCCATCAGGGTGGCCTCTGTTGTTGCAGAACACTGGCTCTGGCCACTGCCGCTCCAGAGCTCTGGCTCTATATTTGGACACATCAGTCCAACCACTCCGCGGCATGTGGGATCTTCCCAGGCCAGGGATCGAAACGGCGTCCCCTGCACTGCAAGGTGGTGTCCTTACCCACTGGACCACCAGGGAAGCCCTGACTATTTTCTTAATAGCATCTCAAACAGCATATGGACGAGTATCTGGGCCCTCAGAACCCCACTGTGGCTTCAACGCCAACATATCCATATTCTGCCTGGTAAATAAAAGAGTTCACAACATGTAATAACATTAGATAAGTTTTACACATTTTAGAAATTTGCTGATGTCCATAAATTTGACTTTCATATTCATTAACAGTTCACATTTTGTGTGATGAAGAATAAACAAGTTCCCCAGAAGTCAACATTCTGCTTGAGTAGTTTAATGCTCAATGAATGTGGATCTACTCTGCTTAGTCACTCAGTCATGTCCAACTCTTTATAGCCCTATGGATTGTAACCTTCCAGACTCCTCTGTCCATAGCATTTCCCAAAGAAAAATACTGGAGTGATTTGCTGTTTTCTTCTCCAGAGGATCTTTCTGACCCAGAATCAAAAAACACATGTCTCCTGCATTGTTGGCAGTAAAATAAAAATGAACATAAAATGATAATGCATTTTTTAAAGCATCATTGTGCACATAGTTTGGATATATAGGTCTATCTACGGTAGACCAGAATGCCTAGAAATGCTGGCATATTAAAGGACCATGAAACAGTTATTTAGTAGAGATTGTGTGATGCAAAGGTAAACAAGAGAGGAGAAATGTTATTGCATTGCTTCTTAGTAAAAGCTAAAAATGAAAAAAATTAATCCTTAAGTTCATAGAAAATGAAATAAAATAAATGATTTTATTTATATGATGGCCATGTTGCAAGGATTTAGAATTTTTTGCTTATTCTATGACTCTTTTCTTTTTTTAAAAAAAACATTTTTTTATTTATTTTGGGGGTTGGGTGGAAAGGGAGGGGAGCAGGTGGGCCACTTTCTATTGGTCTTTCATTTGTCTATTTTCATCCATCTTTGTTATTTGGCCTGTGTGAGCCTCCCATCAGGGTGGCCTCTGTTGTTGCAGAACACTGGCTCTGGCCACTGCCGCTCCAGAGCTCTGGCTCTATATTTGGACACATCAGTCCAACCACTCCGCGGCATGTGGGATCTTCCCAGGCCAGGGATCGAAACGGCGTCCCCTGCACTGCAAGGTGGTGTCCTTACCCACTGGACCACCAGGGAAGCCCTGACTATTTTCTTAATAGCATCTCAAACAGCATATGGACGAGTATCTGGGCCCTCAGAACCCCACTGTGGCTTCAACACCAACATATCCATATTCTGCCTGGTAAATAAAAGAGTTCACAACATGTAATAACATTAGATAAGTTTTACACATTTTAGAAATTTGCTGATGTCCATAAATTTGACTTTCATATTCATTAACAGTTCACATTTTGTGTGATGAAGAATAAACAAGTTCCCCAGAAGTCAACATTCTGCTTGAGTAGTTTAATGCTCAATGAATGTGGATCTACTCTGCTTAGTCACTCAGTCATGTCCAACTCTTTATAGCCCTATGGATTGTAACCTTCCAGACTCCTCTGTCCATAGCATTTCCCAAAGAAAAATACTGGAGTGATTTGCTGTTTTCTTCTCCAGAGGATCTTTCTGACCCAGAATCAAAAAACACATGTCTCCTGCATTGTTGGCAGATTGTTTACTACTGTGCCACTTGGTGCTCTTCAGAAACAGAGGGGGCTTCCCTGGTGGTCCAGTGGGTAAGGACACCGCCTTGCAGTACCGAAACAGAGGGAAACAAAGCTCCTGGATTGTATAGTTCTAAGAAGAAAATATTATAAAGTAAAGGAATCAATATTGTGTGTTACATAAAATATGCATTCAATAGTAGTTATAGTTATACCCTTAAAAATATCCTACAGGTATTGAATAATTTTGAATCATAGAAAATATGTTGATTTTAATTATGTAAACCCAAATTTGATAATGCTTTTCTACCTTAAATGGTACATGATGGCATTAGTCCTTTAGAAGCATAAGTACAAGAAGAAAAGTAATTTGCTTGAGAAGATACTAGAAAAGTGACCAAGCCACTCATAAACCTAAATATTCTGGCTTCATTGCTATCATACTTAACCAATGTATCATGGCCTCGTTGCACCCAGTTATGGTAACTATATGAATAACAGAATCATTTATGCATTTGTTTAGTGTATAAAAAAATTTAGGTGAAATTTTCTAAGGAAGAGCCAAGTCAAATCACTAAAATAATAATAAAAAAAATGTTTACTCTTTCATATTGTCTATTAAGTCAAATGGAAAACTTATGCCATTGAAAGGCAGCAAAATGGAAACTGATGATGCTTCCATCCTAACTAAAAAGCAGCCAACAGTGAAAGGCTAATAGAGGCCTTTAGGTGATTAATGAGAAGCAAAGAAAGAGTTTATAATGCAATCAGTTAGCATATAGTAAGTGATTATAGAAAGGAAGTAATTTTTAGGATGTGTTCTATAAAGAACTAAAAATACAGGGCATGTGAATGGAAAAAAAATAGAGGGGGATTCATAAAAAAATAAAAATGGGGCTTCCCCTGGTGGTCCAGCGGGTAAGGACACCGCCTTGCAGTGCAAGGGGCGCCAGTTCGAGCCCTGGCCTGGGAAGATCCCACGTGCCACAGAGCGGCTGGACTGATGTGTCCAATTACCGAGTCGGAGCTCTGGGGCGCGTGCGCCCAGAGCCGGTGCTCTGCAACGACCGACGCCACCGCGATGGGAGGCCCGCACGGGCCAAAGAACAAAGACAGATGGAAATAGAGAAATAAAAGACCAATAGAAGTGGCCCGCCCGCTCCCCTCCCTCCCCAACCCGACCCCCACCCAAAATAAATAAATAAATAAATCTTTAAAAAATAAAAATAAAAAAAAATAAAAATGTTGATGATGCTGTTAGCAGCAGCAGCATGTGAGCAACTGAGGACAGAATCTTGGAAAATTCTCACCAGTGACCTATTTTTAAGAGATATGACAATCTGATATTATAAAATGAATGAAGGATAGGCTTAGGAATTAGTCATTCAAACAGGAAAAAAGAAATCTGTATATAGTGTCTATAGATAAATATAAAAGGAGTTCAGGCTGGAGGGTTTTGTTGTAAAAGGGATGGTTCAAGACATAGAAAATATGTTGATTTTAATTATGTAAACCCAAATTTGATAATGCTTTTCTACCTTAAATGGTACATGATGGCATTAGTCCTTTAGAAGCATAAGTACAAGAAGAAAAGTAATTTGCTTGAGAAGATACTAGAAAAGTGACCAAGCCACTCATAAACCTAAATATTCTGGCTTCATTGCTATCATACTTAACCAATGTATCATGGCCTCGTTGCACCCAGTTATGGTAACTATATGAATAACAGAATCATTTATGCATTTGTTTAGTGTATAAAAAAATTTAGGTGAAATTTTCTAAGGAAGAGCCAAGTCAAATCACTAAAATAATAATAAAAAAAAATGTTTACTCTTTCATATTGTCTATTAAGTCAAATGGAAAACTTATGCCATTGAAAGGCAGCAAAATGGAAACTGATGATGCTTCCATCCTAACTAAAAAGCAGCCAACAGTGAAAGGCTAATAGAGGCCTTTAGGTGATTAATGAGAAGCAAAGAAAGAGTTTATAATGCAATCAGTTAGCATATAGTAAGTGATTATAGAAAGGAAGTAATTTTTAGGATGTGTTCTATAAAGAACTAAAAATACAGGGCATGTGAATGGAAAAAAAATAGAGGGGGATTCATAAAAAAATAAAAATGGGGCTTCCCCTGGTGGTCCAGCGGGTAAGGACACCGCCTTGCAGTGCAAGGGGCGCCAGTTCGAGCCCTGGCCTGGGAAGATCCCACGTGCCACAGAGCGGCTGGACTGATGTGTCCAATTACCGAGTCGGAGCTCTGGGGCGCGTGCGCCCAGAGCCGGTGCTCTGCAACGACCGACGCCACTGCGATGGGAGGCCCGCACGGGCCAAAGAACAAAGACAGATGGAAATAGAGAAATAAAAGACCAATAGAAGTGGCCCGCCCGCTCCCCTCCCTCCCCAACCCGACCCCCACCCAAAATAAATAAATAAATAAATCTTTAAAAAATAAAAATAAAAAAAAATAAAAATGTTGATGATGCTGTTAGCAGCAGCAGCATGTGAGCAACTGAGGACAGAATCTTGGAAAATTCTCACCAGTGACCTATTTTTAAGAGATATGACAATCTGATATTATAAAATGAATGAAGGATAGGCTTAGGAATTAGTCATTCAAACAGGAAAAAAGAAATCTGTATATAGTGTCTATAGATAAATATAAAAGGAGTTCAGGCTGGAGAGTTGTTTGGCTCAGTTGATGCAAAGATGGACATGGGTACCTTGGAGAAATAAAGCTTGTCAAAAGAAACTCAGCAGTACAAGACATAAAGTAAACACACTGAATATAATGACCTTAAAATGAATGTGAGTGCCATCTGCACATATCTATAAATATTCCTGAGTGTCTTGCTCATAATTTTTTGAGTTGACATTGGTAAGAGTTTTAGGTGCATAATAATATGCATTGGGCTACCTGCCATATGCAGCTCAAGGAATCAAATGTAGCAATTGAAGATTTAATTTCAAAGCATCCTCCAACTCATTTCATCTGGAAATTTTTTAAAGAATACCCACAGTGTTCATGACAGCACATATTAATTTTCTTGCTTTTGGTAATAACATGATAAAAATCAGTAGTATTCTTTGCCCTAGTGAGAATATTTTCATCTTTGATGGAAATTTCCATGTGCTAATATTATATAAAAATAGTCCATTTATCCATCCATTAGAATACATGTGGGCTATTATGTAAATTAATAGATTTTTTAAGAGTAGTTTAACATATACAGGAAAATCAAGCAAGAAGTATAAAGCTCCCATATGCCCCTTCCCATCTCTCACAATTTCCCATATTATTAACATCTTGCTTTAGTGTTGTACATTTGTTCACAAGTGATGAACCAATATTCACAAGATCATGTTGACACATTATTGCTATAGTCAGTTGTTTGCATTAGTATTCAGTCTGTATGCAGTGACTAGTTCTGGGGGTTTGACAGATAACTTGATGGCATGTATTCACCGTTATGGTATCATACAGAGGAGTTCCAGTGCCTAAAACCCCCCTCTCCCATCTCTTCATCCTTCCCTTCCCTGTCCCAGAACCCTTGGCAACTACTGACCTTTTACTGTTTCTACAGCTTTGCCTTTTCAAGAGTGTTCTGTAAACTGAATAAAACAGTATATTGCCTTTTCAAACTGGTTTCTCTCACCTAGAAGTATGTATTTAAACTTCCTGGTGACATTCCATGACTCCATCCTGTCTTTCCATGGCCTGATGATTTCTTTTTTTGTAAGCTGAATAATAGAGACATCCGTTCACGTCAGTGACATCTGCTTAGGAAAGCATATAAACACATTTTTCTCCTAGAGAAACTAAAGGAAAACTAGAGCCCGATTTTCTGTTTGAAAAATAAATTATACTATCGCATGCTCTTTTGAGCAACGATTTGTATTGAAGGAGTGGAATTAGTAAGCACTTCAGTATGACAGCATTAAATTGTCTTGATTAACAGTATTAGATATTTGGATGTCAGAGATTACTTGGTAAGAGTTTTAGGTGCATAATAATATGCATTGGGCTACCTGCCATATGCAGCTCAAGGAATCAAATGTAGCAATTGAAGATTTAATTTCAAAGCATCCTCCAACTCATTTCATCTGGAAATTTTTTAAAGAATACCCACAGTGTTCATGACAGCACATATTAATTTTCTTGCTTTTGGTAATAACATGATAAAAATCAGTAGTATTCTTTGCCCTAGTGAGAATATTTTCATCTTTGATGGAAATTTCCATGTGCTAATATTATATAAAAATAGTCCATTTATCCATCCATTAGAATACATGTGGGCTATTATGTAAATTAATAGATTTTTTAAGAGTAGTTTAACATATACAGGAAAATCAAGCAAGAAGTATAAAGCTCCCATATGCCCCTTCCCATCTCTCACAATTTCCCATATTATTAACATCTTGCTTTAGTGTTGTACATTTGTTCACAAGTGATGAACCAATATTCACAAGATCATGTTGACACATTATTGCTATAGTCAGTTGTTTGCATTAGTATTCAGTCTGTATGCAGTGACTAGTTCTGGGGGTTTGACAGATAACTTGATGGCATGTATTCACCGTTATGGTATCATACAGAGGAGTTCCAGTGCCTAAAACCCCCCTCTCCCATCTCTTCATCCTTCCCTTCCCTGTCCCAGAACCCTTGGCAACTACTGACCTTTTACTGTTTCTACAGCTTTGCCTTTTCAAGAGTGTTCTGTAAACTGAATAAAACAGTATATTGCCTTTTCAAACTGGTTTCTCTCACCTAGAAGTATGTATTTAAACTTCCTGGTGACATTCCATGACTCCATCCTGTCTTTCCATGGCCTGATGATTTCTTTTTTTGTAAGCTGAATAATAGAGACATCCGTTCACGTCAGTGACATCTGCTTAGGAAAGCATATAAACACATTTTTCTCCTAGAGAAACTAAAGGAAAACTAGAGCCCGATTTTCTGTTTGAAAAATAAATTATACTATCGCATGCTCTTTTGAGCAACGTATTTGTATTGAAGGGAGTGGAATTAGTAAGCACTTCAGTATGACAGCATTAAATTGTCTTGATTAACAGTATTAGATATTGAACTTTGTTAAAATAAATGATGTCAGAGATTACTTTTCATCATTTATTATCATATCTTATATGAAGTAATACTTATTTTCTGATGGCGTACAGATCTGTGTATCTTCCTTGATACGTGTAACTCTCTCAGTTGTTTTCATTTCTATATAAATGTTCCATTTTATTTATAGAAGTGTAAGTGCATCATTCTTTTAATTGAAGGTTTCCTTGTTAGCTGTAAAAATAAAAAGCTTCAATGAACACATGTATACTTTTTCTTTTTTTTTTTTTTGTTTCTGAAGAGAATATGAACATATCCCTTGAAGTGGAAATGACTTGCCAGAAATTTCAATGTGTTTTTCAAATGGAAGGATAGGGTTATATTTCATCATGATTCAAATTTGTATTTATGTGATTTTTATTTATACTGATAATTTAGATTGCCTCTTTTACCAAATTTGGGCTCTTATGGGAATTTTTCATATGCGTTTTTTTTGTAAGAATTCTTTGTTGTTTTAAGATAATGGAGAAATACCAATCAGATTAAGGAATTTTCTTGTATTCCTAATTTGCTAAAAGTATTTCATAAATCAGTGGAATATCCTTCCTGCATTTGATTTGCAATGTGTATAAAACATAGAAAGAGGTAATCATTTGTGACCATTAACTTAATTCTTTGTTTTTATACTTTTCTTGCCTGATTTTGGTCTCAAAGTTATACAGTATCTGAAAAAAATATCGAAGAGAATTTTGCCTCTTCCTAGTCCTCAACTTTGGTTTTTCAATGGTAGCTCCTTGAATATTTGCAAATTTGCTTTGTTAAATATTTTAACCAGTCATTTGGGTTTGTGTGTATGTGAGTTTTAAAGAATCATTTAGTTACATTCATAGCTATGTTTCTATTTTAGCTTTCTATGTATTCTTTCAAATTTGGTAAAAAACATTCTTTAAAGTCATGAGTTTAAGTTTGCCATTTATTTCCACATATTGTATTATTTTAAAATCCTGTGTGATTCTTAATGTGTTCATTTTTACTTCTGATATGTTCATTTGTGCATTTACTTTTCTTGGCTTCTTTTGCCAGAATTTTGTCGGGTGTTTAGTCTTTGTATAGATGAGCTGTCATTATGTTCTTTCTCTCAATTATATTATTATGATTTTTTGTTTTATTTTTATTATTTTCTTTTTCATTATTTTTATCATTATCCCTATAATCCTCCCAACTAATTCAAAGAAATTAAAATTCTCTGAGCTCTGATATTTCAATATGTTTTTTCCCTAGTGTTTGAATTGCATGTTATTTTTATACCCTCTAAAATAGACACATTTTTTTTTGTCAGAAATTCACATAGTCACACTAAGTTGCAAAATAAGCGCTATTGTTTCTTTGGAGATGCAATTTTATTTTTTTCCCAGCTACTGTTATTGCTATTGCAAAGTGTTCAGTATTATAAGTGTCCTTTTTCTTGTAATTTTGGTATTTTTCTGGGTGCAGGTGAGATTTTCTTTTGCCTTTGGTATTCTGAAACTTTATAATGTTATAGTAATGTACCACCTGATTCTTATTTAGACTGTATATGAATGCTATGTAGTGTTTTGTTTGTTTTAATGCTATCTTACTCATCAATTTTGAGGTCCTGGCTAGAGGCCAGTCCGTGCCCTTGAGCAGTTTAGTAAGCCTATACCTTTAGCCACCTCCCTTCCTGGACTGTCATACTCTGGCCACCATACCACTACTGGAATCACCAAAAGTGTCAAGCCCTGGACACCAGGAGACAGGCCCTGTGCCGCAGGGGCCGACAGACTTATTTAAATAAGTCAGTTCCAAGAGTTCTTACCGTTTTGACCCTTACTGATTATAGAAACCACAAAGAAAGAACGTTATCCACAGTTTCTTTCTCTCCCTCTGCCTTGTAATCAATTCAAGTACTTTCCTAACTGGGCCTGTTTGTGTGCTGTGTTCTCCATGGAGAGCTCTTAGTAACAAAATTGTAAAACTTGTTCTGGTTTCTATCTTTGATATGTATCTGGTCTCCTGTACCTCATCCAAAGTATTGCGGTTAAAACTGCAATCACATACAGATATTAATAATTGTTATATATCCTAAAAGTCTCAAAGATAGAGACAAAATTTTGGCTGTTTTCCTGTCTCTATGTGTAAATTAGCCAGTCACTCCTTCAGTAATCAGTTAGGCCTTGGACAGTCAAGGTTTTACTCTGTGGTCTTGGTTTCAGCCTCCTGCATTCATAAATTTCATCTGATTTACTCACATGGATCTAAATTTCCAAGCTTCTTAGCTACTAAGAAGGCCAAACCCAACTTTCAGTTCCATCCCTGAATAGCTCAAGCAGCAACTTCTACTTAGCTCTAGGATATGCTTTCTTGTGGTTGCTCTGAACTAAGCACGTAAGAAGATTTTGTTGTATCTTTAATTGCATCTTCTATTTATTGTATACAAAGGAGAATTCAGGTTACCATTCTGCATAATTTCAGAAAGCAATGTATCACCTCCAGTATTTAAACCACTGATACAGCTCATCAGTCTGCATTTGTTTTCTTGTCAACATCGCTATTGATCTCCATAGTAACATCTCCAAAGAAGCGTTGCTATCTTATATTATTCCGTCTTTACTCCTAGCTCATCATCCACTCCATCTCACTCTGGTTTGCCCTGCCTTCTCCAAAATATCCTTACTTGACTCTCGTGTCCAATTTCTCAAGCTTTTCTTCTAATAGCTCCTGTCACTCTGTTCCTGGATTAAGTACAGCTTTTCCTCCCTTTGTTCATTGTCCTGGCTGTTTATGTTGCTTGGAAATCTCCACGCACAATTTTCTTTGTGACTGAGTGACCTTACTTACTCATTCTTCATTTCTTAGAGTACTTGTTAATTCCTCAGAGATGCTTTGCCTTACTGTCCAAATGTAAACATTCCTCTCTTCTTCCTTCTTCATCGTACATGTACTCTGTTGTTTTCTTTAGATTCTTAATAAAATCCCCAGTTATATTTTACTATAGCTATATGTCTTTATTTAGTAATCTGTTAGCTAATTTATTTAGACATAAATATAAACTTGGGAAACTTTGCTTAATTATTCTCATTATTGGTAAAAAAAAATAAGTATGTCTTAAACCTAAATACTATGATCAAAATCTTCCAGTTACAATAATGGAGCTGAGACTCATAGCCAGTTTGTTTTTTTCTCAAGTCCACTGTTCTTTTACCATGAAATTTTCGGTAGCCTCCTGCAAATTTTGGCTGTTTTCCTGATGTAAATTAGCCAGTCACTCCTTCAGTAATCAGTTAGGCCTTGGACAGTCAAGGTTTTACTCTGTGGTCTTGGTTTCAGCCTCCTGCATTCATAAATTTCATCTGATTTACTCACATGGATCTAAATTTCCAAGCTTCTTAGCTACTAAGAAGGCCAAACCCAACTTTCAGTTCCATCCCTGAATAGCTCAAGCAGCAACTTCTACTTAGCTCTAGGATATGCTTTCTTGTGGTTGCTCTGAACTAAGCACGTAAGAAGATTTTGTTGTATCTTTAATTGCATCTTCTATTTATTGTATACAAAGGAGAATTCAGGTTACCATTCTGCATAATTTCAGAAAGCAATGTATCACCTCCAGTATTTAAACCACTGATACAGCTCATCAGTCTGCATTTGTTTTCTTGTCAACATCGCTATTGATCTCCATAGTAACATCTCCAAAGAAGCGTTGCTATCTTATATTATTCCGTCTTTACTCCTAGCTCATCATCCACTCCATCTCACTCTGGTTTGCCCTGCCTTCTCCAAAATATCCTTACTTGACTCTCGTGTCCAATTTCTCAAGCTTTTCTTCTAATAGCTCCTGTCACTCTGTTCCTGGATTAAGTACAGCTTTTCCTCCCTTTGTTCATTGTCCTGGCTGTTTATGTTGCTTGGAAATCTCCACGCACAATTTTCTTTGTGACTGAGTGACCTTACTTACTCATTCTTCATTTCTTAGAGTACTTGTTAATTCCTCAGAGATGCTTTGCCTTACTGTCCAAATGTAAACATTCCTCTCTTCTTCCTTCTTCATCGTACATGTACTCTGTTGTTTTCTTTAGATTCTTAATAAAACCCCCAGTTATATTTTACTATAGCTATATGTCTTTATTTAGTAATCTGTTAGCTAATTTATTTAGACATAAATATAAACTTGGGAAACTTTGCTTAATTATTCTCATTATTGGTAAAAAAAAATAAGTATGTCTTAAACCTAAATACTATGATCAAAATCTTCCAGTTACAATAATGGAGCTGAGACTCATAGCCAGTTTGTTTTTTTTTTTCTCAAGTCCACTGTTCTTTTTACCATGAAACCTTTCTTACATGGGATTATACCTTAAATCTTAAAAAGATTTACCTAATGGGTAATTGTGAGTGCCTACCAAGGATCTTTCACCAAACATTGGTCTAGATAATTGTAACTTTAATTTATTAAGTTTATAATATAGTAAAGTAATTACTGTGCTAATTCTCTACTTTCATTTACCTGAAAAGGCTGTTTCATATTAAATAACTGGACTCTTAATAGAAATTACAAATAAAATTAGACCCATTTAAGCATCACAGTCTTAATAGTATAAGTCTTCAAGGAAATAATAGAAGTCATTATTTCCATTGACACCAATTCATTCTTACTAAACACCCACAGAGTTCCTGGCACTATACAGAATTTGGAAGGAAAAGTATGTAGTGAAAAGTCCTTGAATAACTTAAACTTTAGTCCATAAAACTAAACAGTATGAAGTATTAAGCAGTATCATGAAAAGAATGTGATATGCTCAATTTAGTTCTATTATTGAGAAAAGGCAAAATATTTTGAAAAATGCATGTAATTTTCAATAGTGTTTTTTCATAGTTCAAATAAATTTTGTGTCAAAATTTATCATTGGGTTCTGTATATGATGAATGTGCAGAATTAAACACAGATATTTGAACCAGATAAAACATCACCTGTCAACTTTAAGTTGTAATTGGTACATGAAAACGTTTAGATTAAGCTAAGAATCATCTGAAGTAACTGTTGTTATATTAAAAAATAGCTGTGAACACTGTGAGTCAGATCAGGATTTAAGTTCTATTTTTCCAGTTACTCAGTATGCTTTAGTCTCATTTTGCATATCTGGAAAATATTCACAATAATACTTATTTCATATGGATAATAATCAGATTTAATTATAGATAAAATAGTATTTAGCCATTTGTGTTTGGTAGTGAGTGTCTGTATACATATTGTTTAATTGTCCAAGAGCTGTTTAAACTGAATTTAGTCAGAGTTATATGTAAAAGTAAGTATATAATTTCTGATTAAAATCATTATAAATGAAAAGAGAGTGCTCATAGGTTTATTTTTGTTATAGTTGATTTGGATTTGGTTTTGAACATTTAAGTCACTTTTATTCAGGTGATATTTATATCTATTAGTTTTTGAGCTTTAAACAGTCTAAGAAAAAGTTAAATGAATTGTTTTGATTTCATTTATTGTGATTGACAATATATCTATTTCCATTTCATTGTTTTTAATTTTTGATACAGGCTACTCATATTTTTTCCATATTTAAACTGTAGCAGATTTTATTTTTCATATGTAACTGCATCATAAAGCAATGGAAGCAGTGACAGAGTTTATTTTTTGAGGCTCCAAATTCACTGCAGATGGTGACTGCAGCCATAAAATTGAAAGGTGCTTGGTCCTTGAAAGTATAGCTATTACAAACCTAGACAGTGTATTCAAAAGCAGAGACATCATTTTGCCGACAAAAGTTCATATAGCCATAGCTATGGTTTTCCCAGTAGTCATGTATGGATGTGAGAGTTGGACCATAGTGACGTCTGAGCACCAAAGAATTGATGCCTTTGAACTGTGGTGTTGGAGAATGTTCATAAGAGTTCCTTGGAATGCAAGGAGATCAAACTAGTCAATCCTAAAGGAAATCAACCCTGAATATTCATTGGAAGGAATAATGCTGAAGCTGAAGGTCCAATACTCTGGCCACCTGATGCAAAGAGAAGACTCATTGGAAAAGACCCTGATGTTGGGAAAAATGGAAGGCAAAAGGACAAGTAATTGACATGAAAACGTTTAGATTAAGCTAAGAATCATCTGAAGTAACTGTTGTTATATTAAAAAATAGCTGTGAACACTGTGAGTCAGATCAGGATTTAAGTTCTATTTTTCCAGTTACTCAGTATGCTTTAGTCTCATTTTGCATATCTGGAAAATATTCACAATAATACTTATTTCATATGGATAATAATCAGATTTAATTATAGATAAAATAGTATTTAGCCATTTGTGTTTGGTAGTGAGTGTCTGTATACATATTGTTTAATTGTCCAAGAGCTGTTTAAACTGAATTTAGTCAGAGTTATATGTAAAAGTAAGTATATAATTTCTGATTAAAATCATTATAAATGAAAAGAGAGTGCTCATAGGTTTATTTTTGTTATAGTTGGTTTGGATTTGGTTTTGAACATTTAAGTCACTTTTATTCAGGTGATATTTATATCTATTAGTTTTTGAGCTTTAAACAGTCTAAGAAAAAGTTAAATGAATTGTTTTGATTTCATTTATTGTGATTGACAATATATCTATTTCCATTTCATTTTTTTTAAATTTTTTGATACAGGCTACTCATATTTTTTCCATATTTAAACTGTAGCAGATTTTATTTTTCATATGTAACTGCATCATAAAGCAATGGAAGCAGTGACAGAGTTTATTTTTTGAGGCTCCAAATTCACTGCAGATGGTGACTGCAGCCATAAAATTGAAAGGTGCTTGGTCCTTGAAAGTATAGCTATTACAAACCTAGACAGTGTATTCAAAAGCAGAGACATCATTTTGCCGACAAAAGTTCATATAGCCATAGCTATGGTTTTCCCAGTAGTCATGTATGGATGTGAGAGTTGGACCATAGTGACGTCTGAGCACCAAAGAATTGATGCCTTTGAACTGTGGTGTTGGAGAATGTTCATAAGAGTTCCTTGGAATGCAAGGAGATCAAACTAGTCAATCCTAAAGGAAATCAACCCTGAATATTCATTGGAAGGAATAATGCTGAAGCTGAAGGTCCAATACTCTGGCCACCTGATGCAAAGAGAAGACTCATTGGAAAAGACCCTGATGTTGGGAAAAATGGAAGGCAAAAGGACAAGTAATTGACAGAGGAGGAGGTGGTTGGATGACATCACTGAGTCAATGGACATGAGCTTGAGCAAGCTGCAGGAGATGGTGAAAGACAGGGAAGCCTGGTGTGCTGCAGTCCATGGGGTTGCAAACAGTTGGACACAACTGAGACTGAACAGGACAACAGCACCATATTTTTTCTTTCTTACAATATGACATTGACACTGCTTTGCTGAGAACTGAAATCTGCTCTCCTACCAGGCTGGGCTTGGTGATTAGACTAATGGAAGCCTTCAGAGGAAAGCTAGTTTTTAGCTGACTCATTTTCAAGTCAAGAAATACTGCCCTTAAGAGTAAACCTTAGTAACTTGGAGAGACTACATGTAGGGGTAGGAGTAGGTGTTCTTCCCAAACCGTCAGCTAGATTCAAGATCCACCTCTTGACATGTGAGCGAGCTAAGTTTCACAGGATTCTGGCTTCCAGCCTTTGATTTACAAAGGAAAAGATGAATTAAAGGAAGAAAAATCCCTACTATACCCCATAAGAATTTTTGACTTTTAGAATCAGTTAGTATATTACTTTTTGACATTTGAAATAATTTATTATGTATTAGTAGCTGGAATAAATAACTTTTAAAATCACTATTTTTTTTTGGCTTAACTGTATCGTATCGTCATTGCCTTATTTTGGTTATGGGATTTTTGTTTGTTGTTTCTTTATATTTATATGCATGTATGTATTCTTTTTCCTGGAGTATTTCTGATTTTTAACAATTCTGTCGACTCACATCATACTTTTTGGAATTAATTTAGAGCTCTATTTCATAGGTAATCAAATTCAGACAGTGGTCATAGAAATCCTATTGGAAAAGATGAAAAATGAATATTCTCCTGAGAGTTATTATTCATGCACCCCTCTTAATCTTGATTATTTATATTATTATTATAAGCCTTTAATAGTTATCTTTATTACTTTCAATAAAACTAAACCTAACTACATACTTAATATTCATTTAAAACTTTGTTTCCATGTTTACAAAGATGACAGTGATCTCATTGTTCCTTATAAAATTAAACTATTTTATATTCTAATGCTGCCACAAAAATATTGGAATAAAACACAACTATAGGTCTCTGAAGGGTTTAGATTTCTATAAAGACTTCTTAAATTTGTGAATGTCAAATTTGTACATGTTATCTTCTAAAATGTAAATGTTAACTTTTTTTTTAAGAGACAAAGAATGTGTACAACTGTTCTGAATGACAGGAAAATGAGATTAAAGATATTTATTTTGAAAAACTATTTTGTGAGTATTAGAGAAAAAGAAAGCTTTTCCACAAATAGAATGGATTTTAGGTTCTCTGTATGTTGAGCATTATGTTTTAATCACAGGGACATTTGTGTAGTTTTCTCATACTAAAAAATTGTGAAATAAAAGCAGTAGCATGCTTATAGAAAATGTTTCAAAGCCAGAAAGAGCATTTATGTCGCTGACAAAAGGTTCTTTCTTTCCACAAAAGCACTTGAAACTTTGAAAAGAATATACATACAAAGTGAAAGTTAATATGCTTAAAGTGTTTTTATTTATGAGACAGCACTGTTTCAATAAAATGTTATAAAATGTGAGAAATAATTTTTGAAATATGATTGATGTGATAGGCCCCATGAAATATAAACTGTGTCATGTACATATGACTATAGATACTTGAATGATTTGTTCAAATAGATTTATTTGTTCTCCTTATTAAAATAATTTATTGTTCATAACTTAGCACATTCTTCTTATAATTTTGCATAAAATGATATAATAAGACTAGTAGGTTAACAATACTGTAAGACAAGCAGTAATTCAAATGTGAACACTTTTTGCAAAATCACAAATTCCATAATTAGATAAAATGTATTTGTCAAAGGAATCTCAAAGATGGATTACCCTTGTTCAAGATCTCTATCTCTTTTGTAACACAATGAATTTCTAAAATCATTTCAATTTATCATGTCAAAATTTACTCTTGAGTTTTTACTAAACATGTAAAATATAATATCTTTCAAAGTTGTAAAATTATACCTGTACTGTTTTGTTAAGTATTCTGATTGTGTTTTGATCTTTATCAGGCTGAGTTTTAATCAGTTTCAATATTTTAAGTTTTAAAATACACTTCCATAAAATACACTTCCATAGAATACATTTCATAAAAAACTACTATCAACCAGACTGATTCTTATATTAATTAGCAGAAGAATACTGCATCTAAATAAGAAACATGTTTTCCTGTAGCAAGTGTCAAATGTTTATTTATATTCCCTTTACATCATCATTAAGTAAAACAATAACAGCATTTAATAAGAGTTTATCTTCTCACAGCATTCTCATAGGTGGCTGAATAAGCTAAATAAAATATTTATGATTCCTGTACTCTGGAAAAGTTTAAACTATTTTGTGAGTATTAGAGAAAAAGAAAGCTTTTCCACAAATAGAATGGATTTTAGGTTCTCTGTATGTTGAGCATTATGTTTTAATCACAGGGACATTTGTGTAGTTTTCTCATACTAAAAAATTGTGAAATAAAAGCAGTAGCATGCTTATAGAAAATGTTTCAAAGCCAGAAAGAGCATTTATGTCGCTGACAAAAGGTTCTTTCTTTCCACAAAAGCACTTGAAACTTTGAAAAGAATATACATACAAAGTGAAAGTTAATATGCTTAAAGTGTTTTTATTTATGAGACAGCACTGTTTCAATAAAATGTTATAAAATGTGAGAAATAATTTTTGAAATATGATTGATGTGATAGGCCCCATGAAATATAAACTGTGTCATGTACATATGACTATAGATACTTGAATGATTTGTTCAAATAGATTTATTTGTTCTCCTTATTAAAATAATTTATTGTTCATAACTTAGCACATTCTTCTTATAATTTTGCATAAAATGATATAATAAGACTAGTAGGTTAACAATACTGTAAGACAAGCAGTAATTCAAATGTGAACACTTTTTGCAAAATCACAAATTCCATAATTAGATAAAATGTATTTGTCAAAGGAATCTCAAAGATGGATTACCCTTGTTCAAGATCTCTATCTCTTTTGTAACACAATGAATTTCTAAAATCATTTCAATTTATCATGTCAAAATTTACTCTTGAGTTTTTACTAAACATGTAAAATATAATATCTTTCAAAGTTGTAAAATTATACCTGTACTGTTTTGTTAAGTATTCTGATTGTGTTTTGATCTTTATCAGGCTGAGTTTTAATCAGTTTCAATATTTTAAGTTTTAAAATACACTTCCATAAAATACACTTCCATAGAATACATTTCATAAAAAACTACTATCAACCAGACTGATTCTTATATTAATTAGCAGAAGAATACTGCATCTAAATAGGAAACATGTTTTCCTGTAGCAAGTGTCAAATGTTTATTTATATTCCCTTTACATCATCATTAAGTAAAACAATAACAGCATTTAATAAGAGTTTATCTTCTCACAGCATTCTCATAGGTGGCTGAATAAGCTAAATAAAATATTTATGATTCCTGTACTCTGGAAAAAGTTTAAACAGTGCCACTATGAAAATGTGTAGAAGAGCATGGATACACATAGGAATAAGGTTAAGATTAACCTAAATGTTTTTATGAAATGCTAGCAGCTAAATTATTATTATTTTGAAGGAACTGGTTAGAAACAGATTTCTACAACAATCTTGCTCTTTGTTATTGACTGCTGTTAGAACTTTATATTAATAAGGAAAAATGGCTTCATTTTGTTGAGTCAGTAACATAAAACTCTGTATTGTCCCAATGATCTGATCAAATTTGGGCAGATTTTTTTTCTTGATTAGTGAATTTTGGTTGATTTATCTGCTTGTAATTTTACTTATTATTTGTGTTTCTTACTAATACATTCTTTCTCAATAATACTTTTGATTCTAATTTAAGGTCTCTGTGTCTTCTTCCATGTTAGAGCTCTGATTCTTCTCTAGAATGCTGAACTGTTTATGGAATTCTTGGGTTAAGAAAAAATAATCTCAGAATTATGTATTTTTTACTTACAGGATTCAAGATTTTGTTAGTTGAAAAACTATGATTTAAAAGAAGATTGAGAATACAGAAGAGATGGATTTATCATTTCCTCTGGAAATGCTGATCTGAAGTAATTAAGTCATACAGGTATTCTATATTTTCTTCTATTTTAGCATGGAAAAAATAGACTTATATAGAAGAAGCAAAAATAGTTGAATGTAAATTTTTGTGGCCCTGATATCGTTGGGAAATTATATGAAAATGTTTCCTAGCATACCTATTAAGATTATTATGGTTTATTATATAATATTATAATTTATTAAGATTATTATAATTTCCTAGCATACCTATTAAGATTTTTAAGTAGAGAAATGATGGTCAAAATGACAGATTAGAATTTTGGAAGCATTAGTCTTAGAATCATTGAGATATATTAGGGATAGGTGGAGTTCATTAAAGAGGGATCCAGGGAACAATATTTCTAGAGAAAAAGAGATTTAGATGATAAAATATATAGATAAAATGTATAATATGTGGCTATTTTATTTATTTTATTGTCATATAGTATTTTGAGATAGCAATATTTTAAGATTAGATTATGGATAATACCGTAATTTTGATCTATATGGGCAATTTATTAAAAGTATGTTTTGTCTTCTTTTTTCTAAAGCCGGTATTCTTTTATTTTTTTTTTAAACATTTATTTATCGATTTATTTTGGCAGGGGTGGGGAGGGAGAGGAGGCGGGTGGGCAGGCCACTTCCACTAGTCTTCCATTTGCCCAGTTTCATCCATCTTTGTTCTTTGGCCCGTTTGGGCCTCCCATCGCAGAGCACTGGCTCTGGGCACATGTGCTCCAGAGCTCCGTAAAGCCGATATTCTTGAATTTTATTGTCTGTTTGCAATGACACATAGATTATTCTTGATCTGTTCCTTTAGAAGTTAGTAATAAACCAGAGGTTCAAGGATCAATAGGCCCACTTAAAGAATATTTAAAATTATAAATGTCTAAAAGCTTATGAAATGCCCTTTCAGAAGTGGATCCATAGAATTCAGTATATTCTGAAAAAGATATGAAATGCCCTTTCAGAAGTGAATCCATAGAGTTCAGTATATTCTGAAAAAGATTCTGCTTAAAAATTAAATGTGGATACACGCTTGAAAGAGTCCCTTGACAAGTTATAAGGGAATATTGCTATCTTTGAATTATTTAAAATAAAATTTTAAAGTTTTATAAAGGAAATAAAAATTATTTGGCTATGTATGCAGCATGTAGGATCCTAGTTCCCTCACTAAGAGTTGGAACCTGTGCCCACTGTACTGGTAGTGCTGAATCTTAACCACTGGGCCACCAGGCAAGTTGCAAAGAAAAGTAATTTAGAGCAACCTTGGAAATCTAAAAGACATATAAAAAATTAGAGCTACAAAATATATCAATGTCTATTTCTAATTCCTGACAGAGTTTCAGGAGAGAAGCATGAAATCTGAAAACAAATCAAGAAGATTTCATAACCTAGAGTGTACATAACAAATTTGATTAAAAATTCATTGGGCAAAAACTGACAAAATAATAAAAAAAAAAAATCAGAGAAATATTTAACCAGTCTTATAAAAGCTGGTATATTAAGCAATCTACATAAATGGTGAATATTTATTGTTTTTGAACAGGATTATTAGAATGGTTACTCTGCATATGAATGTAATCTTGTTTCCATATAACTTGCATATTATGTTTAAGCCATCTAGACAATTTTCAGATACTGATTTATTAGCCTTTGAAGGAGGAAAACAAATGTCAAAAAATTGATATCCAACACATTTTTAGAATACAAGATAAAACCAAGTAATAAAATAGAAAATTGTCATACTGAATATTATGATATACTTGTTATTAAATGAAACATATGTTATACATTAATAGTCAAAAGGCACATATATAGAATCACTCAGAAGGAACTTAAAGGTAAATGTTGTAAAACACATTTTTAAAAGAAATTAGCGGGCTTTCCTGGTGGTCCAGTGGGTAAGGACACTGCCTTGCAGTACAAGGGGAGCCAGTTTGATCCCTGGCCTGGAAAGATCCCACATGCCATGGAGCGGCTGGACTGATGTGTCCAATTACTGAGCCAAAGCTCTGGAGTGCATACGCCCAGAGCTGGTGCTCTGCGACAACAGAGGCCACCGCGATGGGAGGCCCACAGGGGCCAAAGAGCAGAGATGGATGAAAATGGACAAATAAAAGACCAATAGAAATGGCCTGCTTGCTCCCTCCCTCCCCACCCCGCCCAAAATAAATAATAAATAAATAAATATAAAAAAAGTAAAATAAAAAATATTAGCTAAATTTTCAAAAAAAAGTAAAAAATGAAATATCTAAATATGTAAAATAAATTTTGCTTAAATAAAAGATGAAAAGAAGACAAGAGAGTGGTCAATAAAACCAAACCTGTGTTAGTTACAATAATTAATGAAATAAATAACATTTGATAAATATGCATAGGACAGAAAATGAACAAAATCAAGGAAGCACTGTTAGGAATGGGTATAGTTGCGATATTCAGAATGTAAATATCATATGTGAAGACATCTTTGAAGACAAAGAAAGCAAAGTGAGATAAATCTTTTATTAATCATTTTGTTAAAAACACTTTATTAGTGAGCATATGAAAAGTTATGGGAGTTTAGTACAACCTCTTTTGAGAACAGTCTGCAATCAGGAAATGAAATGTTTATACACCTTAAAACCAGACATTTGTATTCTGAAGATGATGGAGACCAATAGATATATCGATAAGCTTGTCCCAGGCTAAGCAAGTGGTCAGGTGCTGCCCTGTGACCTATAACTGTCTGGGAGGTTAAAGCCGTTGGCTCATGCTGAGTGAGAGTGAGCAGCAGAATAATAGGACATGAGACTAGTGAGGTGAAGGAGAACAGGTGAGCGGGGTGACCTGCTAGGCTAGCAAAACACTTGACTTTTATTCTGAGAAAATGAGTCAGTGGACATGAGTTTGAGCAAGCTCCAGGAGATGGTGAAGGATGGGGAAGCCTGGCGTGCTACACTCCATGGGGTTACAAAGACTTGGACATGACTGAGTGACTGAACTAAACTGAGAAAAGAAAATGCACTGCAAGATTTTGAGATGAGAATACTCATTTTAGGCTTTAAAGAGGTCATTCTGGATACTGAGAATGCACTTCAGTGAGAGCCCCAGTAGGTCAGAAGCTAGTGCATTAATCCACTGCAAGCTAGTTTTGGAATGCATCAAGTTGGTTGTGATGGTCAGATAGTAGATTTATAGAAATTTCTGGAAAGTGTTAGTCTAAAATTTCTAGGAATTCTATACTGTTAAGTATTTAAATTGTAGTGTCTTTTAAATATTTCATAAGAAGGAAATATTATGAAGTATAACTAAGTATTTATAGATATTAGGAATAACCATAAAATGTATACTATTGTACTCTAAAGTGGTATATTTGATTTGTAAAGAAAATCTGAAGTTTTAAATGTTCAGGAATAGACACTTGATTTAATATGCATTCAAATATAGCCAAACTGTCAATAACAGGACTGGCATTTTTAATGGCATTAGATTTAAATCATCTCACAACCCATGACAGTAATTTAGCATGTTTCTCAGTGGTGTGAGTTCAAATGATTAATTTATATATAAATTGTATATAAAAATATAAATACTGTAATCTCAGTGTCAATTTAGTCAATGCAGGCAACAAGGAATTTAATAAGATTTTAGATGAAAATACCTGAAGGAAATACGTACAGGTAGTATTTTATTTATATCTGGGGCACACAGGAAACTAAAACTAGCCTTGGTATAATGAAATACAAAGAATGATATGTTTGTTAAAAAATAAATAATATGAAATACTTTAAATCAACCTTCACTGTTAACAGAATAAAAAACCTGGATTTCCTAAGTTCATTATCTCATCGTATGTATGGTTAAAAACACAATAAAGCAAACATATGAGGGATTGTGTGCTGTTAGTCACTGCGTCATGTCTGACTCTGAACCCTATGGACTGTAGCCCACTAGGCTCCTCTGGTTATCAGTTCCTCTTAAAGCATCTGAAGTGGTCAATAGTCACACAATTTATATATTAGTAAAAAACTTCTGCTGAAACTTAGCCCTATAGAAATAGTCACAAGACTAAATTCTGGTGAATGGTTTGTGATGTTTGCCACACGCTCAGATAGGGGACAAGAGAGAGTGGGACATCAGGCACATGGAGATCCTGAGCATTTCTGTGAGTGAAGATAAGAAAAGCAGCAGCAAAACCCTCCTCCCTAGACATCCAAACAAACAGATGGGCAGAAATCCTCAGGAACATACAAGAAAACCTGATATTTACACATACAAGAATATTCTGCAACTTCATTCTCAAGTATATTGTTTGTATTTCCTTGTGAGACTTGAAGAATCATTGCTGAAATATGGCAGGCACAATTGTCTTACTCTACAGTAATATAAATGAAAAGCATATCTCTGATAAAATTGTTCCTGATATTATCTGATTACGTAACTGAATGCAGGTCAATATAATACAATTATGTAAAATTGTAACAGTATTTAAAAATATATCTTGCAAATCAACTTGAAAGCTCTTTTGCTTCTGTTTATTTTATAAAATAATGTATCAAACTAAGATCTCAGGACGACTTCTGATACAATGGTGTGAAGGTAAATGTTTCAAAAAATAAGCTTGACAGGTTTTTTTTTTTTGGTTTTTTTTTTTCCTATAAATTGTATATAAAAATATAAATACTGTAATCTCAGTGTCAATTTAGTCAATGCAGGCAACAAGGAATTTAATAAGATTTTAGATGAAAATACCTGAAGGAAATACGTACAGGTAGTATTTTATTTATATCTGGGGCACACAGGAAACTAAAACTAGCCTTGGTATAATGAAATACAAAGAATGATATGTTTGTTAAAAAATAAATAATATGAAATACTTTAAATCAACCTTCACTGTTAACAGAATAAAAAACCTGGATTTCCTAAGTTCATTATCTCATCGTATGTATGGTTAAAAACACAATAAAGCAAACATATGAGGGATTGTGTGCTGTTAGTCACTGCGTCATGTCTGACTCTGAACCCTATGGACTGTAGCCCACTAGGCTCCTCTGGTTATCAGTTCCTCTTAAAGCATCTGAAGTGGTCAATAGTCACACAATTTATATATTAGTAAAAAACTTCTGCTGAAACTTAGCCCTATAGAAATAGTCACAAGACTAAATTCTGGTGAATGGTTTGTGATGTTTGCCACACGCTCAGATAGGGGACAAGAGAGAGTGGGACATCAGGCACATGGAGATCCTGAGCATTTCTGTGAGTGAAGATAAGAAAAGCAGCAGCAAAACCCTCCTCCCTAGACATCCAAACAAACAGATGGGCAGAAATCCTCAGGAACATACAAGAAAACCTGATATTTACACATACAAGAATATTCTGCAACTTCATTCTCAAGTATATTGTTTGTATTTCCTTGTGAGACTTGAAGAATCATTGCTGAAATATGGCAGGCACAATTGTCTTACTCTACAGTAATATAAATGAAAAGCATATCTCTGATAAAATTGTTCCTGATATTATCTGATTACGTAACTGAATGCAGGTCAATATAATACAATTATGTAAAATTGTAACAGTATTTAAAAATATATCTTGCAAATCAACTTGAAAGCTCTTTTGCTTCTGTTTATTTTATAAAATAATGTATCAAACTAAGATCTCAGGACGACTTCTGATACAATGGTGTGAAGGTAAATGTTTCAAAAAATAAGCTTGACAGGTTTTGTTTTTTTTTTTTTCTTTAATTCTAAATGGAGAAAATTTGGTTTGTACAAAGCCCATTTTCGAGTGGGCTTCCCAGGTGATGCTAGTAGCTGCCTGCCAATGCAGGAGACGTAAGCAACAAGGGTTCAATCCTTGGGTCTAGAAGTCCCCCAGGAGGAGGACACAGCCATCCACTCCAGTACTCTTGCCTGGAGAATCCCACTGACTGAGGAGCCTGGTGGACTGGAGTCCATGAGATTGCAAAGAATCAGACACGACTGAAGCAAACTGGCATGCACCCACATGTTTGAGTAACTGTCAGAGTTGAAAAGTTTCAGAAATGTGGAAAGGCTTATGTGAAATTGGTAAAATTGTCTTTAATGTTAGTGGTGTAAAAAAGATAATGCCTTCAAAGTCCTTTGGTCTTAATTTCTGACCACGGTGGAAAATTTAGGACTGCCTCGCCTTTTATTATCTGTGTCATACAGACAGTAATTGCAATTTCAAATGCTGAGAAGAGAATGGATGTTTCCTTGATAGCTGGACTATTGGTGACTTGGTTACTGATATTCTACTCATACTTTAAACTCATTCACTACAGATACTTTTAAAAAATGCCGTACTATTTCCAAGAAATTGTCCTTCAGAGAATAAGCTACATCTGGAAATTCTACATTATAAAATTATCATGCCTTTATTTCAAATATTTAAGCTATTCTTACATTAAGGTTTTAGGAGCAAAACACCAAGCATTGTAAAATTTTAATGTACAGTATCCTTAAAGTAGAATAGTTTTACCTAATTTACATCTAAGTGGTGGGATAATTGGAAATATAAGATCACCTATATTTAATGCTACATAAAATCTTCTGTGCAATTAATTCCCAACTGACAGATTTTAAACGAACTCATTGAAGCTCATTATCTAGTAACTTTTGGGAGGTGGGGCTTCATCAGAAAAATGCTTGCAGAGGAAAAAGTAATTCATTATTTTTTATGTTCAATTAATATTTGTTCAGTTAAATATGGACTCCCTAAGAAACTTATTTTTGAACAGTATTTAAAAATATATCTTGCAAATCAACTTGAAAGCTCTTTTGCTTCTGTTTATTTTATAAAATAATGTATCAAACTAAGATCTCAGGACGACTTCTGATACAATGGTGTGAAGGTAAATGTTTCAAAAAATAAGCTTGACAGGTTTTGTTTTTTTTTTTTTCTTTAATTCTAAATGGAGAAAATTTGGTTTGTACAAAGCCCATTTTCGAGTGGGCTTCCCAGGTGATGCTAGTAGCTGCCTGCCAATGCAGGAGACGTAAGCAACAAGGGTTCAATCCTTGGGTCTAGAAGTCCCCCAGGAGGAGGACACAGCCATCCACTCCAGTACTCTTGCCTGGAGAATCCCACTGACTGAGGAGCCTGGTGGACTGGAGTCCATGAGATTGCAAAGAATCAGACACGACTGAAGCAAACTGGCATGCACCCACATGTTTGAGTAACTGTCAGAGTTGAAAAGTTTCAGAAATGTGGAAAGGCTTATGTGAAATTGGTAAAATTGTCTTTAATGTTAGTGGTGTAAAAAAGATAATGCCTTCAAAGTCCTTTGGTCTTAATTTCTGACCACGGTGGAAAATTTAGGACTGCCTCGCCTTTTATTATCTGTGTCATACAGACAGTAATTGCAATTTCAAATGCTGAGAAGAGAATGGATGTTTCCTTGATAGCTGGACTATTGGTGACTTGGTTACTGATATTCTACTCATACTTTAAACTCATTCACTACAGATACTTTTAAAAAATGCCGTACTATTTCCAAGAAATTGTCCTTCAGAGAATAAGCTACATCTGGAAATTCTACATTATAAAATTATCATGCCTTTATTTCAAATATTTAAGCTATTCTTACATTAAGGTTTTAGGAGCAAAACACCAAGCATTGTAAAATTTTAATGTACAGTATCCTTAAAGTAGAATAGTTTTACCTAATTTACATCTAAGTGGTGGGATAATTGGAAATATAAGATCACCTATATTTAATGCTACATAAAATCTTCTGTGCAATTAATTCCCAACTGACAGATTTTAAACGAACTCATTGAAGCTCATTATCTAGTAACTTTTGGGAGGTGGGGCTTCATCAGAAAAATGCTTGCAGAGGAAAAAGTAATTCATTATTTTTTATGTTCAATTAATATTTGTTCAGTTAAATATGGACTCCCTAAGAAACTTATTTTTTCTAATTCCTGTGGCTCAGACCTTGAAAAAAAAAGAGCTTTAGTTAGAAGGACAGAAAGCAATGTTCCTTTTCACTGCATGATCTCTGAAGAAAGAAATTAAGTTGTGCCCTCTCTTTAAGTCTGTTGTCTCCCTCTTAAAAATATCTTTGTATGTCTTCAGTTTGCTTACAGTGTTTCATTAATAATTATTGGCTAATTTTGCATGGTTTAGCAGAATTATTCTTCTATTCGCATAGGTTATGACTGCTCAGAAGTTAACAGCACAGTAACCATCCCCATTCAGGTGCAGAGTTGCCTTGAACAGAATAACTGATCTATCATTTAAGAAATTCACCTGTTTTTGTCTTAGCTTATTTATCTGAAGTCTGATGTTAAATCAAGTAAGAAAAATTGGTTATACTTTTACAATGGAAGAACATGGCTGACATACTCAAGCATCTCATGGACTAGGGCTGTTTCTATCTACCTATACGTTATCTATCAGTCTGTCTATCATTATCATCGGCGTCATTCTCTATCATCTTTTATAAACTAAGAGGCAATATAATCACCTACTTTGCTTCAGGAAGCTGGTAGGTCAACTTCCATATCTTTCTAATTTTTTAAGTAATTGTTTTTTTGTGAGTACTATATAAATAATGTGCAGTCATAAGACTTTTGAATTTAAAAATGTTTTTAATATTAAATATTTTTATCCATTTATTCTTTTAAATGTTATTTAAATTCAGCATGAGTAGGTTTACATATTTAAAGTGAATGTCAATGCGTAAAACTAAGTAATAGATTGTCTAAAATAGCATAGGTGAAGTACACTGAATACAGGATCCTAAAATGAAATTCTTACAGTCTATATAAATCATTTTACACATTCTGGGTTCCACGTCAGTGCATATATATGATGAAAGAGTTGTCACTCCATTGCAAGTCAGTGTTCAAAAATAATAATAATCTTGATTGTTAGTTACTTATATTGTGTGCTCGTCTTTGGAAGTGATTTGTCTAAATTTATTTCCAACTACCAACTGCTCTGTGTTATGTGCATGTGTGTGTTCATGCTCAGTTGTGGCTGCTGCAACCCCATAGACTGTAGCCCCCAGGCTCTTCCCTCCGTGGAATTTTCCAGGCAAGAATACTGGAGTGGGTTCCCATTTCCTTCTCCAGGGGATCTTCCTCATCCAGTGACCAAACCTGCATCTCAGGTTTCTGCATTGGCAGGAAGATTTTTTACCACTGGCGTCACCTGGGAATTCCCTATATTACATAAACCTGCATAAATTGTTCCAGTAATTTTTGTAAAGTGAATTATGATATAATATGTTTACAGAATCAGTTTAGCATTAACTTTCCTGTAGAAAAAAAATGGGGTCTATTTAACCTTCTGAAATTACACGTAGTGTGTGAGAGATGTATATTTTAATTTTGTTATAAAAGAACACTGATGTGTAAAATTGGTAGTTTAGTCAGTTACAAGAATAATATATTTTGGTATACATATAATATATTTTGGTAAAAAATTATAATTTTGCATAAGTGACTGGGATAAACACAAAAAAATATTACATTCATTCTGAAATTATATGTATATGATATATAAAATCATATACATATGTATAAGATTTAGGATATGATATTGAGAAGCAGAACAATATGGAGGTTAAAAGTTTTTGAGCTCATGTGACTGCTTCCTCTTGTTGTTTTGTTTTCCTAATTGTGAAAATTTGGCAAGTAATTTTCTAAATCTGTTTTCTTATATATAAAAATGAAAATGTTATCATTTTTATGGGCTAGTGGTGAAAATCACATTAAACTATCCTAACATTGCTCTGTGTCAGTGCCTGGCATATAGATCTCAATAAAATATAAGCTGTAGTGATTAGATTGTATAAATAAGTATAATTCAAATTAGTGTGTGTATGAAACTCATTTCCTTAATTGCTATACATAAGCATTTGTAATGAATATGGAGTACAAATATAAATATAATTATCATACTTTATCTTTTAAGAATATACTAAAATAATGCATGCTAATCTCAATAAGCATATTTTTTCCTTTTTTATTATTTTTTCTTTTTCCCATCATGCCTCTTTTATTTATAGTTATTTTCATCCATCTTTTTCTTCTTTAGCATGTGTGGGCCTCCCATTGCAGTAGCCTCTCTCTCTGTACGTCACTGGCTCTGAGCGCATGCACTCAAGAGTGCTGGCTCATAATTAGACATACTGGTCCAGCTCCGCAGCACAATCTTTTTGGGCCAGGGATGGAACTGGTACCCCTTGCACTGCAAGGTGGACTCTTTACTCGCTGGACCACCAGGGAAAACCTTTTTTATTATTCTGCTTTTATTTGTGGCAAAAGTTATGAAGAATACAAAAGAATTACAATATTTTTAGAAAGGAGATTTTGATTTACCATCAGTATTACTGAATTATATTATTTAATAAATATTCTTATTTCTGATTTGAAGAGATCTGATTCTGCAAAATGCTGCTTTACAGCAGTTTTACTATTAGTATTGGCTTAAATCATATTTATCTATCTATATACACACGCACACACATACACACACATGGTACAGGTAAATATAGCTAAATAGAAATATTTAGCTATGTTCATTCTGAAGAAACCTTTGTTATTCATAAAGAATAATCCAAGAAATGTTGAAAGGATAGAGGAGAATTGGAAGAAGTTACATACCAGTGTAACAGATAACATAGGAATGTTTGTTTCCTATCTTTTCCGTATGCATGAAAATTATACCATAATTACAGTATAACAATATTCATGCTTTTCCACTATTTTTTTTTCGTAATTGTACTTCTCAAATATCTAGCCGTTTTGGCCTGGGGAGTCTACAACTCTGCTGGTGTATGTTTAGGAAAGTTCCTAAGGTTCTCATTACTGCTAGTCCAGTGGAGTTTTAATAAAATGTGGTGAGGTTCAAACAACACAGAATAAAAGTGGCCACACCCACAGGAAGGGAAGCCTGTCTGAATGGTGGGGCTTCACTGGGATGAAGAGCTGGTCCCATGTAGGGGAGATCTGACCCGGGATATCAGCCCACAGGATGAGGCAGACACGTGTGAGGAAAGTGGCCCAGAGCAGACTGTTAGGAATCAAGTAGGGTAACAAGAATCTCTTTCAAAGAAGACATTCTAGCCAGTGGTTTTGGACTTGGGTAAAGAAAAAAACGATCTCCTAGGTAAATTTCAAGATCTTGTTTTTGTTTTCTGGCCTGGGAGGATATCTCACTAAGACATTCAGGCTTTGCCAATGTACTGTGCTCACCTCTGTCTCACTGTATCTCAGTGTGCGCACGGTTCGCTGAACCCAGGGTAGGTAAGGTGTGAGCAGGGAAGCTGGAAGAAAACTGGAGGAGCCTCAGGAACTGCAGATGCATTTATTCTCTCCTGCCTGGTGAAGCAGCTGTAGCAGCGGACATAACATCCCTAACCTCAGGGGCCTGTGGCCCATTGAGTACCTCCTGAGGCGGATGCACAGTGCTATAAATGAGCTCAGCTGTCACGTAGTCATTATTCACCGAATAGTGTGGGAGAGGGAGAGAAAGAGAGAGTGCATGGGGCCAGAGAGCCTGACCACGCCATCTTGGCTAATTTGCTCTTTCCCTAACAGGAAGTTGTGACTTGGTTTAACCAAGTGTATATGTTACTCATTTTCTAGCCAATGAGTTTTCATGATATCACATTAACTGAGGGCCTCAACTCAACTTTCCAAATTATTTTCTCAAACTGAGGAGCACTATTTTCATACATCTCAGTTTCATTTATCAGTGAACTTTCTGATGTGTGTTACACTGCATAGCTCAGTAGAGAGGTAATCTTTGATACATTGTATTTCACTTCAGTCATTCTCCATTCCTTCCACCCACTAAAATTCCCTTTTCATATACCTTATAGTTCCAGTGACTGGGATGGTTATTAGAAACCAATGTTCAATAAATTCTTAGTTCGATATGATATGCTGAAGTAACCTTATCACAGCTCTCATGGTATCGATTTTTACAGATACCTTCTATCTATCATCCCACATAGAGGATGTAGTGTTTATCCTTTATCTTAATGTCTAACTTTAGCTATCAAAAAATATATTTTCCATGACCCGATAAAAGGCCACACAAGAGATCTGACCCGGGATAATCCCATGTAGGGAGATCTGACCCGGGATATCAGCCCACAGGATGAGGCAGACACGTGTGAGGAAAGTGGCCCAGAGCAGACTGTTAGGAATCAAGTAGGGTAACAAGAATCTCTTTCAAAGAAGACATTCTAGCCAGTGGTTTTGGACTTGGGTAAAGAAAAAAACGATCTCCTAGGTAAATTTCAAGATCTTGTTTTTGTTTTCTGGCCTGGGAGGATATCTCACTAAGACATTCAGGCTTTGCCAATGTACTGTGCTCACCTCTGTCTCACTGTATCTCAGTGTGCGCACGGTTCGCTGAACCCAGGGTAGGTAAGGTGTGAGCAGGGAAGCTGGAAGAAAACTGGAGGAGCCTCAGGAACTGCAGATGCATTTATTCTCTCCTGCCTGGTGAAGCAGCTGTAGCAGCGGACATAACATCCCTAACCTCAGGGGCCTGTGGCCCATTGAGTACCTCCTGAGGCGGATGCACAGTGCTATAAATGAGCTCAGCTGTCACGTAGTCATTATTCACCGAATAGTGTGGGAGAGGGAGAGAAAGAGAGAGTGCATGGGGCCAGAGAGCCTGACCACGCCATCTTGGCTAATTTGCTCTTTCCCTAACAGGAAGTTGTGACTTGGTTTAACCAAGTGTATATGTTACTCATTTTCTAGCCAATGAGTTTTCATGATATCACATTAACTGAGGGCCTCAACTCAACTTTCCAAATTATTTTCTCAAACTGAGGAGCACTATTTTCATACATCTCAGTTTCATTTATCAGTGAACTTTCTGATGTGTGTTACACTGCATAGCTCAGTAGAGAGGTAATCTTTGATACATTGTATTTCACTTCAGTCATTCTCCATTCCTTCCACCCACTAAAATTCCCTTTTCATATACCTTATAGTTCCAGTGACTGGGATGGTTATTAGAAACCAATGTTCAATAAATTCTTAGTTCGATATGATATGCTGAAGTAACCTTATCACAGCTCTCATGGTATCGATTTTTACAGATACCTTCTATCTATCATCCCACATAGAGGATGTAGTGTTTATCCTTTATCTTAATGTCTAACTTTAGCAGTTCAACTTCAGAGAAGAAAAATTATATTTTTACCCATGACAATTAAGTAATAAATAAGAGTGATAAAGGCCATAACTTGTTTCCTGCATTCCCTTGATTTTATTTTCTAGCAAACTAATCCTCTAAGACTGAAATAAATCAAATTCTCTATTGCTTAAAACACCAGTTCTCTTTACTGGATGATGCTGGGAGCCAGCTTCGAGCACCTTTGATGGATACGCAGTTTCTTTGAGTCTGAGTGACTGAAAGTCGCTCGATCATGTCTGACTCTTTGCGACCTCATGGACAGTAGCCTACCAGCCTCCTCTGTCCGTGGAATTCTTTTTTTTTTTTTAAAGATTTATTTATTTATTTATTTTTTGGGCGGGGGTCGGGCTGGGTAGGGAGGGGAGCAGGCGGGCCACTTCTATTGGTCTTTCGTTTCTTTGTGTTCATCCGTCTTTGTTCTTTGGCTCCTGTGGGCCTCCCATCACGGTGGCGTCTCTCGTTGCAGAGCGCCGGCTCTGGGCTCATGCGCTCCAGAGCTCTGGCTCGGTAATTGGACACATCAGTCCAGCCACTCCGCGGCACGTGGGATCTTCCCAGGCCAGGGCTCGAACTGGCGCCCCTTGCACTGCAAGGCGGTGTCCTTACCCGCTGGACCACCGGGGGAAGCCCTGTCCGTGGAATTCTTAAGGCAAAAATACTGGAGTGGGATGCCATTTCCTTCTCCAGGGAGACTGAACCCAGTCTCCTGCATTACAGGCAGATTCTTTATTGTCTGAGCCACTAGAGAAGCCCCCTATGCACAGACTTTTATTCACAACCCGGCTACTGAAAGAGTTTTGATGAGTGATCCTATTTTGGTTAGCACGTCTTTTTTTTTTTTTTTTTTTAATCGGGATGATAAGTCTCTGAGAAGTATCTGTATCTGCCTCACTCATTCCTGAATGTAACTGCAGAATGTTTGCAGTGACAAACCCATCATTAATCAAATCACCATATATGTGGTTGCAGGCTGATGGAATGTGTTCAGTTAGGGAAAATGATCTTTTACCCACAACACCGTGTACCATGTAGTTTCAACTGGGCATAGTCGGCATCCAGTAATAGAGTTCTACTTCGTGGGGTATGCCATAAAAATTTCCATAAATGGATTTTGTCAGAATAATCTGTAATGTCCCAGTACTAAGTCTACCTCTCTCAAGGTTGCATTTCTATTTTCCTTAAATGATTTCATCCACATCCACATTTGACATGTTTGAGGGAGCATGTTAAGCTATGATATACCAGGTAGGCAACAGCAATCTGTTTCCCTTCTCACCCAGGCAGCTCTCTTGGCAACATATCATCTTGATTTATGGTCACTGAAAGTGCAGAAGATCAACTCTTCAACTTCTTTTGCCCTATTGATATGATATATAGTATTTACTTCAGGACATCTTAAAATTAACCAGAAGTGTAAGCAAAGCCTATAAACCATGAACTAAGTGATCATTGCCATCAAGAACCCATAAATTGAGTCATCAGATGGTTCTATGTAGCTCCTTTTTTTAAGGAAGTCTTTAGATAGAGCATAAAGATCGACAGGAATCCAAATGTTTTCCCTAAAACCGGTTTGGAGATTTAACCCAATACCAGCCACTAGTCCACACTTTAGTGTGCACACCCCTTGTTTTATTGCTTGGGCAGCATTGATGGCATGGGAGTATCATGATTGCGCCAGACTCTGTAGTTGACATCATTTGTGGTCATCTTATTTGAAAAATATATTCCTATTTCCACTAATTATCTGTCTGAATATACCGTTTTCCTCCCTGGATCCCACCAGGACCAAACTTTGTTAGCTCAGTAAAGGTGCTATCATCAACAGAGCTGTTAATATTAGCAATATCACTAATATTTCTAGTTTGCATCATCCCAGGTGGATAACTTGGGATTAGATAGATAAATATTCACAGGACATATAAAAATAAAGAGGGTAATTTTTAGAAAATCTAGTAATAACATAGGTTGAGATTTTCTCTGTGTTGTGCTTATTTAAAGTTTAAGGGTTATTTGACACACTCATGATCAGTTACTGATTTCAAAAACCTCAAGGCTCTTTCTCTCTCCTCCCTGTCTCTTCGCTAACTCCTCTGTGCATCTTTCCCATCCTTCTCCTTTGCACTTTCTCTCACTCTCACTTGCTGTCTTATTCTCTAACTCCCATCTGTCTATGGATAAACCTGAAATAGAAATCTACATGTTGAAATATCAGAAGCGTAAATCAGGATTAAATCAAATTAAAACCGGTGGGTTATCTCAAGGTTGCATTTCTATTTTCCTTAAATGATTTCATCCACATCCACATTTGACATGTTTGAGGGAGCATGTTAAGCTATGATATACCAGGTAGGCAACAGCAATCTGTTTCCTTCTCACCCAGGCAGCTCTCTTGGCAACATATCATCTTGATTTATGGTCACTGAAAGTGCAGAAGATCAACTCTTCAACTTCTTTTGCCCTATTGATATGATATATAGTATTTACTTCAGGACATCTTAAAATTAACCAGAAGTGTAAGCAAAGCCTATAAACCATGAACTAAGTGATCATTGCCATCAAGAACCCATAAATTGAGTCATCAGATGGTTCTATGTAGCTCCTTTTTTTAAGGAAGTCTTTAGATAGAGCATAAAGATCGACAGGAATCCAAATGTTTTCCCTAAAACCGGTTTGGAGATTTAACCCAATACCAGCCACTAGTCCACACTTTAGTGTGCACACCCCTTGTTTTATTGCTTGGGCAGCATTGATGGCATGGGAGTATCATGATTGCGCCAGACTCTGTAGTTGACATCATTTGTGGTCATCTTATTTGAAAAATATATTCCTATTTCCACTAATTATCTGTCTGAATATACCGTTTTCCTCCCTGGATCCCACCAGGACCAAACTTTGTTAGCTCAGTAAAGGTGCTATCATCAACAGAGCTGTTAATATTAGCAATATCACTAATATTTCTAGTTTGCATCATCCCAGGTGGATAACTTGGGATTAGATAGATAAATATTCACAGGACATATAAAAATAAAGAGGGTAATTTTTAGAAAATCTAGTAATAACATAGGTTGAGATTTTCTCTGTGTTGTGCTTATTTAAAGTTTAAGGGTTATTTGACACACTCATGATCAGTTACTGATTTCAAAAACCTCAAGGCTCTTTCTCTCTCCTCCCTGTCTCTTCGCTAACTCCCTCTGTGCATCTTTCCCATCCTTCTCCTTTGCACTTTCTCTCACTCTCACTTGCTGTCTTATTCTCTAACTCCCATCTGTCTATGGATAAACCTGAAATAGAAATCTACATGTTGAAATATCAGAAGCGTAAATCAGGATTAAATCAAATTAAAACCGGTGGGTTAAAAATCACTATTACTTCCTGCCCCCCCTCCCCCCGCCCGGGATTAGCAGCAAACAAGCATTCAAGAAAAACAACTTGATTAAAATGATAAAAATGATACACATTTGTCATTATTTTCTAGTGTTATTTAGTATTTGGAAAACCAATACTACAATTAAATAAAAAATGAATAACCATAATAACAAATGTATATAAAATTGTTATGCAGTTTACACACAAATAGCAATGACTTTTATTTACATCAACAGATACCCAAAAATTTAACAAGAGAAAAATATTAGTTACAATAACAATAAAAATGATTAAAATAATCACACATAAATTCACTAAGTAACAATGAAAACCTTAGCAAAAATGTTTACATCCTACTGATTTTATCAAATAAAATGTACAAATAGGAGAATGTAAAGTCAGTACCTGAAATGTGTCAGTTCTCATATAAATTAATTTAATGTAATTTTACCTGTTAAACTTTACTTTTTGTTTTGAACCTAGGAAAGCACATTCTAAAACTCACATAAAAGAATAAAGTACAAGAAAAATATAAACAATGAAATGTAAAAACAAAAGACTAAGTTAATAATTTTTTATTACTGGTTAATAAATAGCTAGATTGTTCCAGGAAACAGAATATTGCCTGAAGCAAATCAGCTATATTTAAAAATCCAGTGTACAATTGAGATGGCACAGTGGGAAAAATATAATCAGTTACATTGTGACAAATTGCAAATCATTTGAAGAATTCAAAATTTGGAAATCTTCCTCAGTGCATATACCAAAATTAATTCCAAGTTGATTAAATATTTTGAGTTTCAAAAGTAAAATCCAATGAGTCATCTGTTTGCATCAGGTGGTCAAAGTTTTGATGCTTCAGCTGAATCATTCCTTCCAGTGTATTTAAAAATTTTCTGTGTTTTGGGGCTTATTTAAAGTTTAAGGGTTATTTGACACACTCATGATCAGTTACTGATTTCAAAACCTCAAGGCTCTTTCTCTCTCCTCCCTGTCTCTTCGCTAACTCCTCTGTGCATCTTTCCCATCCTTCTCCTTTGCACTTTCTCTCACTCTCACTTGCTGTCTTATTCTCTAACTCCCATCTGTCTATGGATAAACCTGAAATAGAAATCTACATGTTGAAATATCAGAAGCGTAAATCAGGATTAAATCAAATTAAAACCGGTGGGTTAAAAATCACTATTACTTCCTGCCCCCCCTCCCCCCGCCCGGGATTAGCAGCAAACAAGCATTCAAGAAAAACAACTTGATTAAAATGATAAAAATGATACACATTTGTCATTATTTTCTAGTGTTATTTAGTATTTGGAAAACCAATACTACAATTAAATAAAAAATGAATAACCATAATAACAAATGTATATAAAATTGTTATGCAGTTTACACACAAATAGCAATGACTTTTATTTACATCAACAGATACCCAAAAATTTAACAAGAGAAAAATATTAGTTACAATAACAATAAAAATGATTAAAATAATCACACATAAATTCACTAAGTAACAATGAAAACCTTAGCAAAAATGTTTACATCCTACTGATTTTATCAAATAAAATGTACAAATAGGAGAATGTAAAGTCAGTACCTGAAATGTGTCAGTTCTCATATAAATTAATTTAATGTAATTTTACCTGTTAAACTTTACTTTTTGTTTTGAACCTAGGAAAGCACATTCTAAAACTCACATAAAAGAATAAAGTACAAGAAAAATATAAACAATGAAATGTAAAAACAAAAGACTAAGTTAATAATTTTTTATTACTGGTTAATAAATAGCTAGATTGTTCCAGGAAACAGAATATTGCCTGAAGCAAATCAGCTATATTTAAAAATCCAGTGTACAATTGAGATGGCACAGTGGGAAAAATATAATCAGTTACATTGTGACAAATTGCAAATCATTTGAAGAATTCAAAATTTGGAAATCTTCCTCAGTGCATATACCAAAATTAATTCCAAGTTGATTAAATATTTTGAGTTTCAAAAGTAAAATCCAATGAGTCATCTGTTTGCATCAGGTGGTCAAAGTTTTGATGCTTCAGCTGAATCATTCCTTCCAGTGAGCATTCAGGGTTGATTTCCTTTAGGATTGACTGTTTTGATTTCTTTTCAGTCCAAGAGACTCTCAACATTCTTCTCCAATATCACAGTTCAAAGGCATCAATTCTTCGGTGCTCAGCCTTCTTTATGATCCAGCTCTCACATCCATACATGACTACTGGGAAAACTGTAGCTTTCAATATGTGGACTTTGGTCAGCAAAGTGATGTCTCTGCTTTTGAATATACTTTCTAGCTGTGTCTTAGGGTCTCAGTCATATAAGGTGGGACACAGCTAATATGATATCAAATTTGAGGTATTACTGTTAAGAGTGAAATTGCTAAACTTGGATGTGGAGTTCTTCCCAAAGCAGATAGCATATAGGAAGATATACACTATACAGTAGAGTAAGTTTTTGCATTTACTATATATGTCATACTATATAGTTATATTAATCTCATATGCATAAAACATATTTAGATGACAAGGAAGAAACTTTCTATTACTAAGATTTTATGTTTTGAAAGTACTTCTTTTGATATATGTTTGATAATACTATAAAATTATATGCTCTTAGTGTCACTGAATGGTATTTTTAAAAAATTAATTTCAGAGTATCAAATGACTAGCCAAACAAATAATTAAAAAATACTGAACAGGTAGTTTCATTTTGCTTAATGGCCAGAAGGCGTGCAGTTGTTCCTGATGTTTTGGTGCTATAATAAATAACAAAAAACTTCTGTTTGGCAACCACTCAACTGTTTCCCCCATGATCTAGGTGTGGATGTATAGTAAATGCTCAAAAAAAAATTTTTGTTGTTTAGTCGCTCAGTCATATACTCTTTACAACCCCAATGGACTGTAGCCCACATTTCCTGCGTTGAAAGACAGATTCTTTCCCACTGAGCCACCCGGGAAGCCCAATTAAATTGATGATTTGTAATTTATAAGATAAGATGAAAGAGGGAAATACAACACTTCTTAGACGCACTCGGGCACAGTGACTCATCAGCATCAGCTATAGAGTCAGTGTCGCCTAGGTATATCTGCCTCATCATAAAACCCCAGGTAATTATCTGTACTCTCCATAAGAGACAGAATCAGGAACAGTAAATGAAGAGCCATCAAAATCTGGGCTCTTAAACAAACAATAATTTCTGTGACCAAGAACTTTTTTATTTTAAAATGTCTCCTATAAATTACTTCTAATTTTCACTGGAGATAAGTGATACCTGAAAATGAAGATAACTATGATATTTAACCAACCAGTATAAATTAATACTAATTAAACAATAATTAAGAGCATAATATATTTTCTTATTTTATCTTCATAAATGATTATAAGCAAGAAAGAATTGTGCAGTAGAACATTTCTCTTGATATGTCAGAGATAAACTATTTTTGTGACTAAACTGTATTAATTTTAGTATATGTTATTATGTTCAATAGGCAAAGGGTAATCTATTCATAAAATTAATTATAATGAATACTGGTTACTACCCTGTGAGAATTACTAAATCATCAGAATATAGCAAATGTTTTCAAATTTGTTGAAGTATGCAGAGCAAAGATGACAAGGAAGAAACTTTCTATTACTAAGATTTTATGTTTTGAAAGTACTTCTTTTGATATATGTTTGATAATACTATAAAATTATATGCTCTTAGTGTCACTGAATGGTATTTTTAAAAAATTAATTTCAGAGTATCAAATGACTAGCCAAACAAATAATTAAAAAATACTGAACAGGTAGTTTCATTTTGCTTAATGGCCAGAAGGCGTGCAGTTGTTCCTGATGTTTTGGTGCTATAATAAATAACAAAAAACTTCTGTTTGGCAACCACTCAACTGTTTCCCCCATGATCTAGGTGTGGATGTATAGTAAATGCTCAAAAAATTTTTGTTGTTTAGTCGCTCAGTCATATACTCTTTACAACCCCAATGGACTGTAGCCCACATTTCCTGCGTTGAAAGACAGATTCTTTCCCACTGAGCCCCCCGGGAAGCCCAATTAAATTGATGATTTGTAATTTATAAGATAAGATGAAAGAGGGAAATACAACACTTCTTAGACGCACTCGGGCACAGTGACTCATCAGCATCAGCTATAGAGTCAGTGTCGCCTAGGTATATCTGCCTCATCATAAAACCCCAGGTAATTATCTGTACTCTCCATAAGAGACAGAATCAGGAACAGTAAATGAAGAGCCATCAAAATCTGGGCTCTTAAACAAACAATAATTTCTGTGACCAAGAACTTTTTTATTTTAAAATGTCTCCTATAAATTACTTCTAATTTTCACTGGAGATAAGTGATACCTGAAAATGAAGATAACTATGATATTTAACCAACCAGTATAAATTAATACTAATTAAACAATAATTAAGAGCATAATATATTTTCTTATTTTATCTTCATAAATGATTATAAGCAAGAAAGAATTGTGCAGTAGAACATTTCTCTTGATATGTCAGAGATAAACTATTTTTGTGACTAAACTGTATTAATTTTAGTATATGTTATTATGTTCAATAGGCAAAGGGTAATCTATTCATAAAATTAATTATAATGAATACTGGTTACTACCCTATGAGAATTACTAAATCATCAGAATATAGCAAATGTTTTCAAATTTGTTGAAGTATGCAGAGCAAAAGCTATGTACCTACAAAGATGTTTTACCCCTTAACTATATATGATCGTCTTAATAATATTTATTCTTAAAGCAACTTAAAATAATTATAAAATGACATTTCCTAAATGACTATCATGAAAAAGAAAATGAGATGATGTGTTATTTGATAATATCTTTATATTAGATAACATTTAGAGGCAGGAGCTTTAAGAACTGCATCTTTAAGCCTGTTCCTGCTGGTAAATAAGTAAAAAGAGAAATTTTCTTGTCATTTGCTAATACTGCCTCATTTAATTAGATTAATTTATTTTTACTTCCTTTAAAGAGTTGTTTGTTGTGTTGTGTCTCTCTGCGTATTATCAATGTCATATTTGCCAGTTATTCTAGTTTCTCTAACAGCCATTTGTCATTTCATTTGCTCTAGTTAAATTATCAACCCTGTTATAAGTGGTCATAAATATGGCCAATTACAAAATAGCTAAAAACATCCTCTTTTTAGTAGGCAGCTGGTTATTAGATTTTGATATCCTTAGTAATATATTGGAATTGCACACTTGATTTATTTTCCATAGAGCAAGCACACTTCTCAGCATGGCTGTTCTGGGAAAATGGTCTCCGGATTGCAAATTTGATTGTATTTTCCATAGAAAAGCTAAAACAAAAGTCTGAATAACTAAGAACTTTTTATTTTAAAATGTCTCCTATAAATTACTTCTAATTTTCACTGGAGAAAAGTGATACCTGAAAATGAAGATAACTATGATATTTAACCAACCAGTATAAATTAATACTAATTAAACAATAATTAAGAGCATAATATATTTTCTTATTTTATCTTCATAAATGATTATAAGCAAGAAAGAATTGTGCAGTAGAACATTTCTCTTGATATGTCAGAGATAAACTATTTTTGTGACTAAACTGTATTAATTTTAGTATATGTTATTATGTTCAATAGGCAAAGGGTAATCTATTCATAAAATTAATTATAATGAATACTGGTTACTACCCTGTGAGAATTACTAAATCATCAGAATATAGCAAATGTTTTCAAATTTGTTGAAGTATGCAGAGCAAAAGCTATGTACCTACAAAGATGTTTTACCCCTTAACTATATATGATCGTCTTAATAATATTTATTCTTAAAGCAACTTAAAATAATTATAAAATGACATTTCCTAAATGACTATCATGAAAAAGAAAATGAGATGATGTGTTATTTGATAATATCTTTATATTAGATAACATTTAGAGGCAGGAGCTTTAAGAACTGCATCTTTAAGCCTGTTCCTGCTGGTAAATAAGTAAAAAGAGAAATTTTCTTGTCATTTGCTAATACTGCCTCATTTAATTAGATTAATTTATTTTTACTTCCTTTAAAGAGTTGTTTGTTGTGTTGTGTCTCTCTGCGTATTATCAATGTCATATTTGCCAGTTATTCTAGTTTCTCTAACAGCCATTTGTCATTTCATTTGCTCTAGTTAAATTATCAACCCTGTTATAAGTGGTCATAAATATGGCCAATTACAAAATAGCTAAAAACATCCTCTTTTTAGTAGGCAGCTGGTTATTAGATTTTGATATCCTTAGTAATATATTGGAATTGCACACTTGATTTATTTTCCATAGAGCAAGCACACTTCTCAGCATGGCTGTTCTGGGAAAATGGTCTCCGGATTGCAATGATGATTTTAAAGATGTGACATTAAGTGAATTAAGTCAAGTGTTAAGGCAGTTAGAAATTAAATATTTGGCTAAAACAAGTATATTCAGTCTTGAATAACTAATGCTTATTGTTCTGCTAATATGAGAAGGCTTTGAAGTTTACAGGATCTTAACACAGGTTGAGTCTCCATTTTATCAACTGAAAATACAGTTTTCAGAATTTGATCTCCACATAAATGATAATTATGTGTTTGATATACCTATTTATAGAACAATTTTGACAAGATGTTTATTCCTATTTGAGCTTTTAATGATAAAGAATGGCTTAAGAAGGAAAAAAATGTATATTCAGCTAAGCTAAATGATTTTTTAATTCAATCAGTGCATGCACATGTAAATCAGGAAATAACATGTCAATATAAGTGTATATTTTTATAGAAATGTGTGTTATATTTAATTTTTAATTGGTGAAATACAATTTATATCTCTGCATATAGATTTATGTCTCTGAATATAACATTTTGAAACAACATATTCTAATTTGCTGAACCTTTTTTTTTCTTTGGTGAAATAAAATTTTATTACATTAGCATGCCTGGTTCACTAAATTTGAATGTGTGCTGTGCTTAGTTGTTCAGTCCATGGACTGCAACACACAAGGCTCCCCTGTCCATGAGGATTCTCCAGGCAGGAATACTGGAGTGGGTTGTCATGTTTTCCTCCAGGGAATCTTCCCAACCCAGGGATCAAACCCAGGTTTCCCGTATTGCCGATGGATTCTTTACCATCTAAGCCACTAGAAATGCCCTAAATTTGAATAACATCTGACAATAGACACACGGAAATTCGTTCTATCAATTTTTCTTTAGGAGACTACAGCCACTTTGTAGACCAGATCTTGATGGGAAAATATATTATTTAATCAAGGGGGCTTTTGTATTTTTGTACACAGATTCTTTAAAACCATTCTAAGCCACTAGTTTCTCTAACAGCCATTTGTCATTTCATTTGCTCTAGTTAAATTATCAACCCTGTTATAAGTGGTCATAAATATGGCCAATTACAAAATAGCTAAAAACATCCTCTTTTTAGTAGGCAGCTGGTTATTAGATTTTGATATCCTTAGTAATATATTGGAATTGCACACTTGATTTATTTTCCATAGAGCAAGCACACTTCTCAGCATGGCTGTTCTGGGAAAATGGTCTCCGGATTGCAATGATGATTTTAAAGATGTGACATTAAGTGAATTAAGTCAAGTGTTAAGGCAGTTAGAAATTAAATATTTGGCTAAAACAAGTATATTCAGTCTTGAATAACTAATGCTTATTGTTCTGCTAATATGAGAAGGCTTTGAAGTTTACAGGATCTTAACACAGGTTGAGTCTCCATTTTATCAACTGAAAATACAGTTTTCAGAATTTGATCTCCACATAAATGATAATTATGTGTTTGATATACCTATTTATAGAACAATTTTGACAAGATGTTTATTCCTATTTGAGCGTTTAATGATAAAGAATGGCTTAAGAAGGAAAAAAATGTATATTCAGCTAAGCTAAATGATTTTTTAATTCAATCAGTGCATGCACATGTAAATCAGGAAATAACATGTCAATATAAGTGTATATTTTTATAGAAATGTGTGTTATATTTAATTTTTAATTGGTGAAATACAATTTATATCTCTGCATATAGATTTATGTCTCTGAATATAACATTTTGAAACAACATATTCTAATTTGCTGAACCTTTTTTTTTCTTTGGTGAAATAAAATTTTATTACATTAGCATGCCTGGTTCACTAAATTTGAATGTGTGCTGTGCTTAGTTGTTCAGTCCATGGACTGCAACACACAAGGCTCCCCTGTCCATGAGGATTCTCCAGGCAGGAATACTGGAGTGGGTTGTCATGTTTTCCTCCAGGGAATCTTCCCAACCCAGGGATCAAACCCAGGTTTCCCGTATTGCCGATGGATTCTTTACCATCTAAGCCACTAGAAATGCCCTAAATTTGAATAACATCTGACAATAGACACACGGAAATTCGTTCTATCAATTTTTCTTTAGGAGACTACAGCCACTTTGTAGACCAGATCTTGATGGGAAAATATATTATTTAATCAAGGGGGCTTTTGTATTTTTGTACACAGATTCAAAGTATCCAACTCAACAAACATTTTCTTTTTACATATTTTACACACCTGTGTAATCAGAAACAGATTTGTAAATCAATGACAATAATGCAGAAACTCTCCAAAATACACTTCTAGGAGTCCTCCACCAGTGGTAGACATCAGTATCACTTCTAGCAGTACTGATTATGTTGACTTGTCTGGCTGCTTATACAAATACAGCGATACAGTATGTATTCTTGTACATGTGGCATCTTTCACTGTGCTTGTGAGATTCGTTGGTACATGTTTTGGTCATAACTTTCCATTGTCATTATTGTGTGATATGCCATTTTATGACTTCCTCACAATGTCTTTATCATTCCAGTCTTGGGCATCTGTGTAGTCTCCAGTATGGTGCCTCAAACAGGAGATGACTGACAGAGTCCCATATTTGTATACTGTTTCCACAGCAAGTGTGCTGGTCTATGGCAGTGAGGGTCAGACAGATTTAAATTGAACCTATACTTATTAAAGCCTTCTAAGCAAAGACCATCAGCAACACACCTGCAGCTAAACAGATACTTAACTGCACAATAAACTGGTTTTATTGTGACATTAGAGGATGGAAACAGAGACCCATGAGATATCTTAGTGGAGAGTCAGTGAAGGATCCTTCTAGGACATGGAGGGCTGGACTTAACTATAGGAGTCATTGGAATGTGTAAACCAGTAAAATGATCTAGACTAGTCAGCTCCTTTATTTTCAGAAACATGATTCAGTGCAGAATTATTGTTTGGCATGTTGGTGGCCGTGTATATAGATATGAATGCACTGGTGAGGTGTCTGAGCTTAGGTATCTTTTAGGTCATGTTTGCTATTGAGTGCTTATTTTGCAAGTAACATCTGAAAGGTTATGGTTTCTGTCTCAGTTATTAGTTTTATTGTCACAGCCTAGCTGCTAGCATGTCTGTTTTTTTGTCTGTTTGTTTGTTTTTTTTACTTTATTTAATATTTATGTCTCTGGAAGAGAATTGAAGGAGGGGAAGGAAGCCTGCCTGTGCTCATTCATTCCTGGTTACCAGGAAAATTTGATTTTGGTTTTAAAAAGTTATGATTAAAACAAATGTTTCCATGTACATTGATGCCAACATACCTGACCAGACTTTGTGAGGAGAAAATGTGTATATTCAATCCAGAGAATATTTGGAAAGAACTGAAGACATGGAGAACATTATCTTTCAGTCCTCCACCAGTGGTAGACAGTATCACTTCTAGCAGTACTGATTATGTTGACTTGTCTGGCTGCTTATACAAATACAGCGACACAGTATGTATTCTTGTACATGTGGCATCTTTCACTGTGCTTGTGAGATTCGTTGGTACATGTTTTGGTCATAACTTTCCATTGTCATTATTGTGTGATATGCCATTTTATGACTTCCTCACAATGTCTTTATCATTCCAGTCTTGGGCATCTGTGTAGTCTCCAGTATGGTGCCTCAAACAGGAGATGACTGACAGAGTCCCATATTTGTATACTGTTTCCACAGCAAGTGTGCTGGTCTATGGCAGTGAGGGTCAGACAGATTTAAATTGAACCTATACTTATTAAAGCCTTCTAAGCAAAGACCATCAGCAACACACCTGCAGTTAAACAGATACTTAACTGCACAATAAACTGGTTTTATTGTGACATTAGAGGATGGAAACAGAGACCCATGAGATATCTTAGTGGAGAGTCAGTGAAGGATCCTTCTAGGACATGGAGGGCTGGACTTAACTATAGGAGTCATTGGAATGTGTAAACCAGTAAAATGATCTAGACTAGTCAGCTCCTTTATTTTCAGAAACATGATTCAGTGCAGAATTATTGTTTGGCATGTTGGTGGCCGTGTATATAGATATGAATGCACTGGTGAGGTGTCTGAGCTTAGGTATCTTTTAGGTCATGTTTGCTATTGAGTGCTTATTTTGCAAGTAACATCTGAAAGGTTATGGTTTCTGTCTCAGTTATTAGTTTTATTGTCACAGCCTAGCTGCTAGCATGTCTGTTTTTTTGTCTGTTTGTTTGTTTTTTTACTTTATTTAATATTTATGTCTCTGGAAGAGAATTGAAGGAGGGGAAGGAAGCCTGCCTGTGCTCATTCATTCCTGGTTACCAGGAAAATTTGATTTTGGTTTTAAAAAGTTATGATTAAAACAAATGTTTCCATGTACATTGATGCCAACATACCTGACCAGACTTTGTGAGGAGAAAATGTGTATATTCAATCCAGAGAATATTTGGAAAGAACTGAAGACATGGAGAACATTATCTTTTCAGACTCCCTCACCCACCCTACCCCAAAGCATGTGTCAGCTCAGTAGTTTAGCAGTGGTTATATTTAGGCCAACTAGTTTACCAAACGACAAATTGCCACTGCTTACAAAAGAATAAATCCCAAATGGAGTGATTGTAGAGCAATCAAATCTAGTGCTTCTCTGGGAGTGTCATGCTGCTTCTCTGTAGGGATTATGTTGGCTAATAAGACAGAAAAGATATTTACCAAAAAAAGCTCTTTTTATCTTTAATGCAAGCTAGATAAATAATTTGATGGCTTCATCAAGATTTGTAGTTACCAAAGATGTTTTCTTTCTCAGTTAACCATAGAATAGGGGACAAATATTTATGCTCATCTACATGGGAAATCTAGTTTTTGATGGGAGAAATGAAGATTGTCACTTCACAGCTGTTGCTACAGCTTTAAAACTGTGTATTTTAGAAATGAAACTGTGAATTTTAGAAATTAAATAGGAAATACTGGCAAATAAGGCAATGTGCTTAGTTATCCACAGTTCAAGCAGGTGATAACTAATATCCTCATTGATTTCAAAGAGAATTCAATTATCTTCCACTTACTTGTTTTGCAGTCTTCAGCAGTGTGTTTCCACAACGCTCATAGCTGCTTGAGCCAAAAACGTCAGAGGATGTCTAGGCTGCTCTCTTTTCATTACATCCTGGAGCCAGTTCACATGAAACCATTGGGTGTAAAGAAAATAGGGTACAATTCTGTCCTGAGTAGCTGGCAGTCTGAGGACTTGGCAGGCAATGGGGCCTCTGAGAAAATTAGAAACCCCCCCGCCCTCTTTCTCATGACATTCTCAGCCTTGCCCTAGGCTCAGGGCTTGGAGAACAGAGAACTTTCCCACTATAGGAGGCCATGGTGAGGATGTCAACCTTCACACTCTTAGACCACATCTCAGTGTTTAATTCACCAGCAGGTCAAAATATATTTAAAAATATAACTGCTCTTATCCACTTTCTTTGCTACCACCATATTCCAAAAAACTGACATTTTCTGTCACCTTGATGGAGTATGGCCTTCTTGATCACACAGTTGTGCTTTTTTAGCCTGTTCTTTATGCAGTAACTTAAGGCATTATTTCAGCCCTTTGAACATCCACTATCACCTTCTGTATCACTCTTTGCTTGGACTCCAAAATCACTGCAGATGGTGACAGCAGCCGTGACATTAAAAGACACTTGCTCCTTGGAAGGAATGACAAACCTAGACTGCATATTTAAAAGCAGAGACATCCCTTTGCTGAGAAAGGTCCATATAGTCAAAGTTATGTGTTTTTTCAGTAGTCATATATGGATGTTAGTTGTACCATAAAGAAGGCTGAATACTGAAGAATTGATGTCTTCCAACTGTGGTGCTGGAGAAAACTCTTTTGAGAGTCCCTTGGACAGCAAGGAGTCAATCCTAAACCAGTCAATCCTAAAAGAAATTAACTCTGAATATTCACTGGAAGGACTAATGCTGAAACTCCGGTACTTTGACCAACTGATACAAAGAACTGATTCATTGGGAAAGACCCTGATGCTGGGGAAGATAGAAGGCAGAAGAGGAAATGGGAAGCAGGAGATGAAATGGTTACAGAACATCACTGATTCAATGGACATGAATTTGAGCGAAGTCCGGGAGACAGTGAGGGACTAAAAGCCTGGTGTGCTGGAGTCCATGGGGTTGCAAGAGGCAGAATCAACTTAGTGACTGAACAATAACAAATCACACCACACAGAAGAGAAACCACTTATATTTGTCAGAAACAGCCCATTGCATCTCATCAAAAATACTAAATGCAGTTCTGATAAGTATAGTCACGTTAGCTTGTATTTGCTGTTCACTCTTCCTGAAATTATTACTACAAATGAAGAAACAGGCCTTTGTTTACCTCAGATGCTCTGTTTAAAATTAGAAACAGAGCCTGCCCTAGGCTCAGGGCTTGGAGAACAGAGAACTTTCCCACTATAGGAGGCCATGGTGAGGATGTCAACCTTCACACTCTTAGACCACATCTCAGTGTTTAATTCACCAGCAGGTCAAAATATATTTAAAAATATAACTGCTCTTATCCACTTTCTTTGCTACCACCATATTCCAAAAAACTGACATTTTCTGTCACCTTGATGGAGTATGGCCTTCTTGATCACACAGTTGTGCTTTTTTAGCCTGTTCTTTATGCAGTAACTTAAGGCATTATTTCAGCCCTTTGAACATCCACTATCACCTTCTGTATCACTCTTTGCTTGGACTCCAAAATCACTGCAGATGGTGACAGCAGCCGTGACATTAAAAGACACTTGCTCCTTGGAAGGAATGACAAACCTAGACTGCATATTTAAAAGCAGAGACATCCCTTTGCTGAGAAAGGTCCATATAGTCAAAGTTATGTGTTTTTTCAGTAGTCATATATGGATGTTAGTTGTACCATAAAGAAGGCTGAATACTGAAGAATTGATGTCTTCCAACTGTGGTGCTGGAGAAAACTCTTTTGAGAGTCCCTTGGACAGCAAGGAGTCAATCCTAAACCAGTCAATCCTAAAAGAAATTAACTCTGAATATTCACTGGAAGGACTAATGCTGAAACTCCGGTACTTTGACCAACTGATACAAAGAACTGATTCATTGGGAAAGACCCTGATGCTGGGGAAGATAGAAGGCAGAAGAGGAAATGGGAAGCAGGAGATGAAATGGTTACAGAACATCACTGATTCAATGGACATGAATTTGAGCGAAGTCCGGGAGACAGTGAGGGACTAAAAGCCTGGTGTGCTGGAGTCCATGGGGTTGCGAAGAGGCAGAATCAACTTAGTGACTGAACAATAACAAATCACACCACACAGAAGAGAAACCACTTATATTTGTCAGAAACAGCCCATTGCATCTCATCAAAAATACTAAATGCAGTTCTGATAAGTATAGTCACGTTAGCTTGTATTTGCTGTTCACTCTTCCTGAAATTATTACTACAAATGAAGATGGCTACATCAGGCCTTTGTTTACCTCAGATGCTCTGTTTAAAATTGCAGCCATTATAATTGCAAGACCTTAGTTGATACTAACTAGCTGAATTGTTGCCTAAATTTATAGCATTTAGCCCTAGCTAGGTCTTTAGATAGTGCCAACAGAACTAACAGCAATGGCAACCTAAGCTACCGAAAGAGGCCCATTCAACTATGACACATATTAAATGCTATTTTTTTTCTTCACAGAAGACTTGAATAATTAATATAAGCTCCATCTTTAAAGTTTTTTTTTTTTTTTAAATTTTGGCCTCTTTTGTTGTTGTTTTATTTATTTATTTTCATCCATCTTTATTCCCTAGCCTGTGTGGGCTTCCCATTGCAGTGGCCTCTCTCGTTGCAGAACACCAGCACTGGGCACATGTGCTCCAGAGCACTGGCTCGTAATTGGACACAGCAGTCAATCCCCTCAGCAGCACGTGGGATCTCCCCAGGACAGGAAGATCAACACTAGGCTGTCCTAAATTAACATCCTCATGGCTATGAAAAACCTGCTAGTAACTTTCTATTTCTTTACTATTAGAGCTTTCCTATTGTTTGACACATTAGATTTGTCTTCCACCTTGTAACACTGTCCATTCCATCACCAGATAATAGAAATAGAAATAAAAATTTCTAAACCTGCTTAATTTTCCAACTACTCTTTTACCTGCTCTGGCACCTGAAAAGTAGACACTATCTAATATATAATACTCCTTTCTAGATTTAAAATACTCTATAATGTCTTTTTCTAATTTAGTCATTTCCAAATTACAGAAATTCAGATGAAATTAAAATATAACTGTCTCTCTCCTGGGACTCCTTCTTTCCTCTGCAGCCTCAGGTGTTCCTACCATGCCATGCTGATGATCCTCACTTAGAAATTTTTATCTCATGAAAATCATATCTTTTGAATAAAAAAGAAAAGTTATAGCTCAAAGGTCACTCACCTTTAGATTTGTCAGAAACAGCCCATTGCATCTCATCAAAAATACTAAATGCAGTTCTGATAAGTATAGTCACGTTAGCTTGTATTTGCTGTTCACTCTTCCTGAAATTATTACTACAAATGAAGATGGCTACATCAGGCCTTTGTTTACCTCAGATGCTCTGTTTAAAATTGCAGCCATTATAATTGCAAGACCTTAGTTGATACTAACTAGCTGAATTGTTGCCTAAATTTATAGCATTTAGCCCTAGCTAGGTCTTTAGATAGTGCCAACAGAACTAACAGCAATGGCAACCTAAGCTACCGAAAGAGGCCCATTCAACTATGACACATATTAAATGCTATTTTTTTTCTTCACAGAAGACTTGAATAATTAATATAAGCTCCATCTTTAAAGTTTTTTTTTTTTTTTAAATTTTGGCCTCTTTTGTTGTTGTTTTATTTATTTATTTTCATCCATCTTTATTCCCTAGCCTGTGTGGGCTTCCCATTGCAGTGGCCTCTCTCGTTGCAGAACACCAGCACTGGGCACATGTGCTCCAGAGCACTGGCTCGTAATTGGACACAGCAGTCAATCCCCTCAGCAGCACGTGGGATCTCCCCAGGACAGGAAGATCAACACTAGGCTGTCCTAAATTAACATCCTCATGGCTATGAACAACCTTCTAGTAACTTTCTATTTCTTTACTATTAGAGCTTTCCTATTGTTTGACACATTAGATTTGTCTTCCACCTTGTAACACTGTCCATTCCATCACCAGATAATAGAAATAGAAATAAAAATTTCTAAACCTGCTTAATTTTCCAACTACTCTTTTACCTGCTCTGGCACCTGAAAAGTAGACACTATCTAATATATAATACTCCTTTCTAGATTTAAAATACTCTATAATGTCTTTTTCTAATTTAGTCATTTCCAAATTACAGAAATTCAGATGAAATTAAAATATAACTGTCTCTCTCCTGGGACTCCTTCTTTCCTCTGCAGCCTCAGGTGTTCCTACCATGCCATGCTGATGATCCTCACTTAGAAATTTTTATCTCATGAAAATCATATCTTTTGAATAAAAAAGAAAAGATTATAGCTCAAAGGTCACTCACCTTTAGATGTTACAGAGCTGAAATTGGATCTTCAGAAATCTGCCTTTTCCTTTGCTTCTTCTGTCTTATGATCTCAGTAAAGAGTTCCTCAAATGTAAATTCACAAATGGACAGTTCTGAGTTCTCATTCATGTACAAGTACATATCTTTTATTACACATTTAATCTTAGGTGGCTAGTATAGTTTCTGATCAGCACGGGAGTTTTGACCTGCTCCGTTTCCGACCTGGGCCGGTTCACCCCTCCTTAGGCAACCTGGTGGCCCCCCGCTCCCAGGAGGTCACCATATTGATGCCGAACTTAGTGCGGACACCCGATCAGCATAGCGCACGGCAGCCCAGAACTCCTGGACTCAAGCGATCCTCCAACCTCAGCCTCCCGAGTAGCTGGGACTACAGGCGCGCGCCACCGCGCCCGGCGCTAGTATAGTTCCTAATTCAACAAGTATGAAATCAGTTTCAAACTGTTAGCAGTCATTTCTAGAAATTCCTCTCCTTAGTTTTTCTCTGGATTTTAACAGGCAAAAATATTTTCCTGCATATACATACTGGACACCTCATAGATTTTTAAAATTCCTTTGATCTTTATCCACTATCACCTGTTACAGCTACAGTAGGATGCATTTGGGTAAAGATCTGTACCTTTGTTTAGACTTTTATTTACTCACTCTTGCTTTACTTTTCTTGAAATCCAATGTACAATTACTGTATTTTTTAAGTAAAATTCGCTGGCAATCACAAAGGCTAGATGATAAAAGCGTCAAACTTCTACTAGATTCTTCTGTAATATTTATTTGGATTAAGAAAAATCAATAATATTTGCTTATTAGGTGTTATGAATCAAGGGTTATAATTTAGCCTCACTAACTGATGTGTTCTTAGTCACTTCTGTATATGTCCTACTCTAATTGATATAAATATTATTTACTATTTCTCTTACATTCATGTTTTCATATCTATTCCATAATGAGTTTCTGAAAAATGTGTAGTGGTAAATCATATTATTCCTATTAATTACCATCTATTAGGAACACACTCAGCAGTGTGGAAATAACAATGTCTGTCTCCACAGGATAAATGACTCATATCAGGATCGATCATGAGAACAGCTCATCCCACCCAATTCAATAATAGGTGTCTAATGTTTCAAGATTGGAATAGGAGCGTTGAATTCTATGGGGAAGAATAGGGCTAATGTTTTATTAGGATATTATTAATGTGCTACTTTAAAAGTGCAAAGAAGATTTGATAGAAATAGAAGATTTAATCCATCTAAGAAAATTATGAAAGAAGGTAATTGAACTCAAATAATAACTCTCATGATTGGCAGCTCTCTTGCCCTTTAGCTTCAGTGGCCTTAGGGAAAGACACATAAACATTAGACATCCAGGATCTAGAAACAATGGATTCAGATGGGGACCTAGCTCTCCAGTCTGAGGATGGAGGTAGAATCTCCCCCTTGATTATAGAGTGTATATGTGTATTAGTCACTTAATCGTGTCTTACTGTTTGTGACCCCATGGACTGTAGTCTTCTGTCCATGAAATTCTCCAAGTTAAAAAAGTAATGCAATATATCAGTAATAATTTTCTAGTTGGAGATTATTGAGATTTTGATTATGTAGCTGCTTTTTGTAAGTTCTCTAGAAGAAACCAAAAGCAGGATGCATTCCAAGCAGTAGAGAGGATGAGATCATGCAAGCTCTACCTGAAGTCTTGATTTACCACTGTTTTTTTATCTTAGATTCCTCTATGAAACAGCACCCAGCTATGTATGTTATAGAATCTAAATTTCTCTCATTGATCTTTCAGATCATTTTGTAATCAGTCATATCACACACATTCACCTTTGCTTTGTATTTTAAAAAGTTAGCTTATTCTGTGGTCATTCCTTTTACACTATCATCTTCTTTCTTTGAAAGTATAATTCATTTACCTAAAATACCCTTTTTCATATTTATAATCTAAGTCCTTTTTGTTCATTGGTCATTTCATACATGTTTGTGCTTTATTCTAGAATATATATTAAAAGACCTGCAAATACTATATACATCTTATTCTTATTTTGAGTAATTCTGGTATTATAACAGATCTGAAGATTAATCATTTTGGTTGATTGACATTTTCCCCAATTGTCATTAGCCTGTTTCTGCATACAGAAGGATGATTCTGAAGCCCCACTTTGTTATTCTTTTACTTAGGTACACAATTAATTAACATGTATTCTAAGAAGAAGATACAAAATGATTTTACATGCATCCTTTTTCCAAAATAAAACCATAGAATTAAGGTGTTTAAATATTCTTTTTAAATACACACGTGGTAGAATTCAGTGACTAATATTTTTTTATTGAAATAGTATAGTGCCAAAAGCTGAGTATATTGGACAATAACTAATACTATTTGTAAGAAAAATTGCATCATGATCTGAACAGAAATAAAAGCAAATTGTTTTTTTTTCTCTGTAGTGACATATCATCTATCTATCTATCTATCTTATCTATCTATCTATATATATATATATATATATTATCTATCTGTTGTTCCCAGTTTAACATCTCAGCTGTTTTACAGAGAAAAATAAAAAGTAATAAAAAGTGTATAAAATATAACTCTTTCATTAGATGTTTAAAGTGTTTTCATAGTTAAATTGGTCCATATGATTACATGGATTGTCCATTCCATAAATCATCTGCTTAGATTAATCAGTATATTTGGTAACTACAACAGCTACCTTTTATTCACTGTTAATTGAAAGGATTATAAAAATTACAGCTCTAAATTAAGTCTAGCTCTGTACTTCACCTTTGTATTTGTAACTGTTATCTACTTGTTTGAAGAAAGGTACATTTTTTATTAATGTATTTTCAATTTTACAATAGCAAATATTGCAATAAAGTGTCAAACACTGTGAAAGGAAACTCTATTAATAGTATTATCGATTATTAAAGATTAGAAAGACAGGAGTCTTAGATATACAGAGTCTGAGACAGAGAAACCAAGAACACCATGATTGAAGGACTTGTGCAGAAGTCAGCCTGTCTTTTCTGGACCTTTAACCATGGATTTCAGGCATTTAAACTCATTGCGGACACAAAGAATGAGTTTCTGTAAATACATTCAGAAGCTGTCAACTCTATATATCCAGTGTAACTCAGTGATTAAATTCTGTCTTTACTGAGGAAGCAGTCACAAATTGAAGGAGACTTGAGAATTTACCAGTACAGCAATTAAAGGTTTCATGTTGCAGCATATTTTAAATGAAATCAAATATCTTATGAAGTGAAATTCATAATTTTGACCTATCCCCCCCCCCCCCCCCGTTTCCCTTTGGTAACTGTAAGTTTGTTCTCTGTGTCTGCGAGTCTGTTTCTGTTTCATAAGTTTGTCTGTGTTATACTTTAGATTCATTGTATATGTGATATCACATAGTATTTGCCTTTCTGACTTATTTCCTTTAGTATGATCGTCTCTTGGTTAGTCTGTGTTGTTTCAAATGACACTATTTCATTGTGTTCTGTAACTGAGTAATATTCCATTGTGTGAAATGTATATATGTATATACCTACCATATTTTCTTTATCCATTCATCTGTTGATGAACTTTTAGATAGCGCCCATGCCCTGGCAACTCTAAACACTGCTGCTCTGAACATCAGGGTGTGCGTTTCTTTTAGAGTTTCTCTGAATACATGCTCAGGAGTGGGATTTTGGGGATCATATGGCAACCCTGTTTTTAGTTTTCTATAGTGATTGCAGCAGACTACATTCCCACTAACGATGTAGGATTGTATTTTCTCTACATCTTCTCTTGGATTTATTTTCTGTAGAATTTCTTTAGTGATGAACATTCTGACTGGTATGACCTGGCACCTCATTGTAGCTTCCATTTGCATTTCTCTAATAATTAGAAATGTGCAGTATCTTTCATGTATATATTGTTCATTTGCATGTCTTTGGAGAAATGTCTATTTAGCTCTTTTTGCCCATTTTTTTCATTGGACTGTTCAGTTTTATTTTTGTTATTGAGTTGTACGAGCTGCTTGTATATTTTAGAAATGAAGTCCTTGTCAATCACAGCACTTGTAAATGTTTCTCTAGTCCATAGGCTATCTTTTGGTTTTGTTTATGGTTCCTTTTGCTGTGCAAAAACTTGTAAATTTGATTAGGTCTCATTTTTTTTTATATTTTTTCTTTTATTTCTGTTCCCTTTGCAGACTGAGAAAACGTTTCTGTAAATACATTCAGAAGCTGTCAACTCTATATATCCAGTGTAACTCAGTGATTAAATTCTGTCTTTACTGAGGAAGCAGTCACAAATTGAAGGAGACTTGAGAATTTACCAGTACAGCAATTAAAGGTTTCATGTTGCAGCATATTTTAAATGAAATCAAATATCTTATGAAGTGAAATTCATAATTTTGACCTATCTCCCCCGTTTCCCTTTGGTAACTGTAAGTTTGTTCTCTGTGTCTGCGAGTCTGTTTCTGTTTCATAAGTTTGTCTGTGTTATACTTTAGATTCATTGTATATGTGATATCACATAGTATTTGCCTTTCTGACTTATTTCCTTTAGTATGATCGTCTCTTGGTTAGTCTGTGTTGTTTCAAATGACACTATTTCATTGTGTTCTGTAACTGAGTAATATTCCATTGTGTGAAATGTATATATGTATATACCTACCATATTTTCTTTATCCATTCATCTGTTGATGAACTTTTAGATAGCGCCCATGCCCTGGCAACTGTAAACACTGCTGCTCTGAACATCAGGGTGTGCGTTTCTTTTAGAGTTTCTCTGAATACATGCTCAGGAGTGGGATTTTGGGGATCATATGGCAACCCTGTTTTTAGTTTTCTATAGTGATTGCAGCAGACTACATTCCCACTAACGATGTAGGATTGTATTTTCTCTACATCTTCTCTTGGATTTATTTTCTGTAGAATTTCTTTAGTGATGAACATTCTGACTGGTATGACCTGGCACCTCATTGTAGCTTCCATTTGCATTTCTCTAATAATTAGAAATGTGCAGTATCTTTCATGTATATATTGTTCATTTGCATGTCTTTGGAGAAATGTCTATTTAGCTCTTTTTGCCCATTTTTTTCATTGGACTGTTCAGTTTTATTTTTGTTATTGAGTTGTACGAGCTGCTTGTATATTTTAGAAATGAAGTCCTTGTCAATCACAGCACTTGTAAATGTTTTCTCTAGTCCATAGGCTATCTTTTGGTTTTGTTTATGGTTCCTTTTGCTGTGCAAAAACTTGTAAATTTGATTAGGTCTCATTTTTTTTTATATTTTTTCTTTTATTTCTGTTGCCTTTGCAGACTGAGAAAACATCAATACAATTTTTGTCAGAAAATGTTTTACTTACGTTCACCTCTAGGAGTTTTATAGTGTCATGTTGTATATTTGTAAATCTTTTTTATTGATGTCTTTAATCCATTTTGAGCTTTTTTTTGTGGATGCTGTGAGGGTATGATTTAACTTCATTGACTTACATGTGGGTGTCCAACTTTCCCAATATCACCTGCTGAAGAGACTGTCTTTCTCCCATTATATAAGCATGACCCCTTTCCTGCAGGTTAACTGACTGTAGGTGGGTAGGCTTATTTCTGGGCTTTCTGTTCTGTTCCATTGATCTTTGTGTCTGTTTTTGTGCCAGTATCACACTGTTTTGATTACTATAGTTTTGTTGTGTTGTCTGAAGTTGAGAGGATTATACCTTTTGCTTTTATTCTTTTTCCTCAGGATTGCTTTGGCAATTCTGTGTATGGCCCCATATAGATTTTAGAATTTGAAAATGTCATGGGTAATTTAATGGGGCTCACATTAAGTCTGTAGATTGCTTTGGATAGTAAGACCAATTTAGTATTAATTCTTCCAATCCGACAACATGGGATGATTCCTTGAATCTTCAGTTTCCTTAATTAATGCTTAAAGTTTTCAGTATCTAAGTCTTTCTGTGGGAAATGGCAAAATTAATTCATAATGTAATTTCAATGATATAAGTCTAAAATATTATTTAATATGTTAATGTATCTGTTATATATTTCATTATAAAAGCATGTTTTGAATGTTTTTAATGTTGACAATTTATTGGAGGTTTAGGTATTCTCTGAATGGTAAAAGGATAGAATCTGTAACTTACCAGCCTGTAAAATTTGTTCACTACATGATTAATTCAGATATTGAGATTAAATATATTTCATTAGCCAGGCACTGAATATAAGCATAGATAGAATCTGTTCTTCTGATAGAGAATACACTTCAGTTAATACTAAGTTGGACATTATGTACACCGGAGGACCTTCAATAACCAACTAATTTAGAAAGATGATTTACGGAAGACAAATCAGAGTGAGTTATTAAAGCAATTATCTAGAAATCAGAAATGAGAAATCTTAAGTCCCTTTTATTCAAATCTCAAGTGGTTGATAAATGACTCTGCATGAATCATAAAAAATATTTTTGAATTTCTGAGCTGACCTCATCTGGAAAACTGAATTTGTCATTTAAACTTTCCGTTTTCCTGAATGCAAAGAACAACAACAACCAAAGCGGGGGGGGAGAAATGCCTTCAGAATGCCTAATGTCCCTTTTACATTTAGCCAACATTTTTCATTAATACATTATAAAAACAATTTCAAAAAAAACCAAAAATTTTTTTTTCCTGCAGGTTAACTGACTGTAGGTGGGTAGGCTTATTTCTGGGCTTTCTGTTCTGTTCCATTGATCTTTGTGTCTGTTTTTGTGCCAGTATCACACTGTTTTGATTACTATAGTTTTGTTGTGTTGTCTGAAGTTGAGAGGATTATACCTTTTGCTTTTATTCTTTTTCCTCAGGATTGCTTTGGCAATTCTGTGTATGGCCATATAGATTTTAGAATTTGAAAATGTCATGGGTAATTTAATGGGGCTCACATTAAGTCTGTAGATTGCTTTGGATAGTAAGACCAATTTAGTATTAATTCTTCCAATCCGACAACATGGGATGATTCCTTGAATCTTCAGTTTCCTTAATTAATGCTTAAAGTTTTCAGTATCTAAGTCTTTCTGTGGGAAATGGCAAAATTAATTCATAATGTAATTTCAATGATATAAGTCTAAAATATTATTTAATATGTTAATGTATCTGTTATATATTTCATTATAAAAGCATGTTTTGAATGTTTTTAATGTTGACAATTTATTGGAGGTTTAGGTATTCTCTGAATGGTAAAAGGATAGAATCTGTAACTTACCAGCCTGTAAAATTTGTTCACTACATGATTAATTCAGATATTGAGATTAAATATATTTCATTAGCCAGGCACTGAATATAAGCATAGATAGAATCTGTTCTTCTGATAGAGAATACACTTCAGTTAATACTAAGTTGGACATTATGTACACCGGAGGACCTTCAATAACCAACTAATTTAGAAAGATGATTTACGGAAGACAAATCAGAGTGAGTTATTAAAGCAATTATCTAGAAATCAGAAATGAGAAATCTTAAGTCCCTTTTATTCAAATCTCAAGTGGTTGATAAATGACTCTGCATGAATCATAAAAAATATTTTTGAATTTCTGAGCTGACCTCATCTGGAAAACTGAATTTGTCATTTAAACTTTCCGTTTTCCTGAATGCAAAGAACAACAACAACCAAAGCGGGGGGGAGAAATGCCTTCAGAATGCCTAATGTCCCTTTTACATTTAGCCAACATTTTTCATTAATACATATACATGAAAGAATCACAGTTTGAAAATGATGCAAAGTGAGTGGGAATATGAAGCCATTATAAATGTTGCCGTTGTTCTGATTTGTTCCATAACATACAACTGATAAATCTTAATGGACACAGTCTCAGCTGTTTTTGACATCTAGGGTCATGTTTTGATTTCAGAGTTTTAATGACAATTGTTAAATTGTTGTATTTGTGTTTTATATTATCTAGTTTATGCCATATATACACCTAATTGTTTCATGAAGTCTGAAATAAATTGCCTATTTTCCCTAAAATTTAACTTCTTGAGAGTAATATGTGCATTTTCAGCTTGTATTATTGTATTTCAAGAGAGAAGAGATTATCCATGTGAATTTTTATGCCACATGCAGGTGTGTGAGTTTTGAAGGTATCTATCACTGCTTATTCAACTGATGCTCTTGCCTCAAGTCTCTTTCATTTCTTTTGGAACCCTAATATCATTTATATTACACTGACTATATCCTATATATTATTATCACATGTGCTCTTTTTTTAACCTTACCATTATCTCTGTCATCTTCAGACTGAATTTACTTCTGATGTATCTTCAAGTCAATTAATTCACTTTTCAGCTTTTTAAAATTCATTGTAAAACCTACGCATTGTATTTTGAGTTTCAATTATTTTATCCCTAGTTTTGGAATTTCTAATTAATCATTATTTTACAATTTCTTACTCTGCTGAAAAATTTTACTTTGCCCTTTATCGTCTGAATCATACTAATAAAAATTATTAGTGTATATCTGGTAAATATATGTTTGGATCTGCCTTTGGGATGATTTCATTTTTTCACTTGGCTTAGTGACAATTTATATGCGCATAACTTATTATTTGGATTATCAGAGTTTTGCATGTAAATAAAGGCATAATTTGAGGCTTGGAATGCTATTTTACATGGAGATTGTTAGGGGAAATTGATCTTAGTATAGTAGGAACATGCTACCTGGATCTGTTTAGGCACTGAACTAGTTTTGGATCTTTAATTTCTGAGCTGACCTCATCTGGAAAACTGAATTTGTCATTTAAACTTTCCGTTTTCCTGAATGCAAAAAAAAAGGGGTTTCAGAATGCCTAATGTCCCTTTTACATTTAGCCAACATTTTTCATTAATACATATACATGAAAGAATCACAGTTTGAAAATGATGCAAAGTGAGTGGGAATATGAAGCCATTATAAATGTTGCCGTTGTTCTGATTTGTTCCATAACATACAACTGATAAATCTTAATGGACACAGTCTCAGCTGTTTTTGACATCTAGGGTCATGTTTTGATTTCAGAGTTTTAATGACAATTGTTAAATTGTTGTATTTGTGTTTTATATTATCTAGTTTATGCCATATATACACCTAATTGTTTCATGAAGTCTGAAATAAATTGCCTATTTTCCCTAAAATTTAACTTCTTGAGAGTAATATGTGCATTTTCAGCTTGTATTATTGTATTTCGAAGAGAGAAGAGATTATCCATGTGAATTTTTATGCCACATGCAGGTGTGTGAGTTTTGAAGGTATCTATCACTGCTTATTCAACTGATGCTCTTGCCTCAAGTCTCTTTCATTTCTTTTGGAACCCTAATATCATTTATATTACACTGACTATATCCTATATATTATTATCACATGTGCTCTTTTTTTAACCTTACCATTATCTCTGTCATCTTCAGACTGAATTTACTTCTGATGTATCTTCAAGTCAATTAATTCACTTTTCAGCTTTTTAAAATTCATTGTAAAACCTACGCATTGTATTTTGAGTTTCAATTATTTTATCCCTAGTTTTGGAATTTCTAATTAATCATTATTTTACAATTTCTTACTCTGCTGAAAAATTTTACTTTGCCCTTTATCGTCTGAATCATACTAATAAAAATTATTAGTGTATATCTGGTAAATATATGTTTGGATCTGCCTTTGGGATGATTTCATTTTTTCACTTGGCTTAGTGACAATTTATATGCGCATAACTTATTATTTGGATTATCAGAGTTTTGCATGTAAATAAAGGCATAATTTGAGGCTTGGAATGCTATTTTACATGGAGATTGTTAGGGGAAATTGATCTTAGTATAGTAGGAACATGCTACCTGGATCTGTTTAGGCACTGAACTAGTTTTGGATCTTTAATTAAGAGTTTATGAAAGGGCTTAATGGTAATGCAACTGCCTGCCAATGCAGGAGACATGGGTTCACTTCCTGGTTTGGAAAGATCCTAAATACTATGGAACAACCAAACCCATGAGTCACAACTATTGAGCATATGCTCTAGCCTGGGATTAACAACTACTATACCTATGCACCCTAGAGCCTGTGCTCAGCAATGAGAGAAATCTGTGCATTGAAACTTGAGAGTAGTCACCACTTGCTGCCTGGGGACCTGGAACGGAAGCTGGGGTGAGGGGGCCCTGGGAGAGGCCAGGCAGTTAAGGAGACAGGGCCAGACAGCTGAGGAACTTCTGATCCCGACAGCAGTTCAGTCTCAAAGCCACACAATTGAACCCCTTTTCTTTCACCAAAGTTACTTTACAGTCTAAATAAAACACAATCATTTGACAGTTTGCATTTAAGTGATTTATTAATGCTTAAAGATTTAAAGACAGATAATAATATTCTAAGTGGAGGAAGGAAATTTTTAAATTGCTTTCACTTTAACTCACATACAATAATTTATATTAATGTATATTTCTCCTTTTTTTTAAACAATGAGGAGGATGAAATCCTCCCTTCAATATATATATTTTTTTTAAACATTAATCTCCTTTAAAGTATTCATTCACAGTAACATCTCAACTGGTGTTTGAACAAATATCTTGCTACCATAGGATTGTCAGATTGATGCATAAAATTAATCAGTACAGTAACCCAGCAGTTCCTAATTCATGACCTTATACCTCAGAATATTGAACTTTATTTTTTCTTTAAGTAATGGAAGTCAAATGGCAAGTTCAGACTGTTCAGTGAATTACTAAGTGTAGTGTTTAGAGTAATCCAAGAGTTTTATGTAAGGAGACATAAGAGTATGTTTGATTCCATGATATTCTCAGATCTTGGCTGAGAGGAAAACGTAGAAAGGATTGATAGGTTTCCAGTTTGGTCCCTCAGACATGTGTAACTCTTTGCAATCCCTTGGGCTGAAGTACACCAGGCTTCTCTGTCCTTCACTATCTCCTGGAGCTTGCTCAAACTCATATCCATTGACTCAGTGGTCTCATCCTCAGTCATCCACTTCTCCTTTTGCCTTCTGTTTTTCCCAATGTCAGGTTCTTTTCCAGTGAGTCAACTCTTCACATCAGGTGGCCAAATTATTGGAGCTTCACTTTCAGCATCATTCCTTCCAATGAATGTTTGGGGTTGATTTGCTTTAGGCCTGACTAGTTTGATCTTTCTGCAGTCCAAGGGACTCTCAAGAGTCTTCTCCAACACCACAGTTCAAGGGCATCAATTCTTTGGTGCTCAACCTTCTGTATCGTACAGCTCTCACACCTTTACATGACTACTGGGAAAACTGTAGCTTTGACTATACAGACTTTTGTTGGTAAAGTGATGTCTCTGCTTTTTAATACACTGTCTAGGTTTGTCATACCTTTTCTTCCAAGGAGCACAATTTCATGGCTGCAGTCACCATCTGCAGTGATTTTGGAGCCCAAGAAAATAAAGTCTGTCACTGTTTCTATTGTTTGTCCATCTATTTGCCATGAAGTGATGGGATTGGATGCCAAGTTCTTCATTTTTTGAATGTTGAGTTTAGGACAGCTTTTTTACTCTCCTCTTTCACCTTCATCAAAAGGCTCTTTAGTTCCTCTTCACTTTCTACCATAAGGGTGGTGTCATCTGCATAGCTGAGGTTATTGATATTTCTCCCAACAGTCTTGATTCCAACTTCTGCTTCATCCAGCCTGGCATTTCACATGATGTACTCTGATTTAAGTTAAATAAGCAGGGTGACAATAAATAGCCTTGACAGACTCCCTTCCCAATTTGGAACTAGTTTGTTGTTCTATGTTCAGTTCTAACTTTTGCTTCTTGTCCTGCATACAGATTTCATAGGAGGCAGATAAGGTGATGGTCTGGTATTCCCGTCTCTTTCACAATTTTCCAGTTTGTTGTGATCCACACAGTCAAAGCCTTCATAGTGTAGTCAATGGAGCAGAAGTATATGTTTTCCTGAAATTCCCTTGCTCTTTCTGTAATCCAGTGGATATTGGTAATTTGATCTCTGGTTCCTCTTTCTTTTCTGAATCTATCTTGTACATCTGAATGTTCTCGGTTCACATACTGTTCGAGCCTAGCTTGAACGGTTTTGAGCATTACTTTGCTAGTGTGTGAAATGAGTGCAATGGTACCGTAGTTTGAACATTTTTTGGCATTGCCCTTCTTTGGGATTGAAATGAAAACTGACCTTTTCCAGTCCTGAGACCACTGATGGCATATTGAGTGCATCAGTTTAATAGCATCATCTTTTGATATTTGAAATAGCTCAGCTGGAATTCCATCACTTCCACTAGCTTTGTTCTTAGTAATGCTTCCTAGGATGCACTTGAAAAACTTCACACTCAAAATTTTTGGGAAAACTCTCAAGAGTCTTCTCCAACACCACAGTTCAAGGGCATCAATTCTTTGGTGCTCAACCTTCTGTATCGTACAGCTCTCACACCTTTACATGACTACTGGGAAAACTGTAGCTTTGACTATACAGACTTTTGTTGGTAAAGTGATGTCTCTGCTTTTTAATACACTGTCTAGGTTTGTCATACCTTTTCTTCCAAGGAGCACAATTTCATGGCTGCAGTCACCATCTGCAGTGATTTTGGAGCCCAAGAAAATAAAGTCTGTCACTGTTTCTATTGTTTGTCCATCTATTTGCCATGAAGTGATGGGATTGGATGCCAAGTTCTTCATTTTTTGAATGTTGAGTTTAGGACAGCTTTTTTACTCTCCTCTTTCACCTTCATCAAAAGGCTCTTTAGTTCCTCTTCACTTTCTACCATAAGGGTGGTGTCATCTGCATAGCTGAGGTTATTGATATTTCTCCCAACAGTCTTGATTCCAACTTCTGCTTCATCCAGCCTGGCATTTCACATGATGTACTCTGATTTAAGTTAAATAAGCAGGGTGACAATAAATAGCCTTGACAGACTCCCTTCCCAATTTGGAACTAGTTTGTTGTTCTATGTTCAGTTCTAACTTTTGCTTCTTGTCCTGCATACAGATTTCATAGGAGGCAGATAAGGTGATGGTCTGGTATTCCCGTCTCTTTCACAATTTTCCAGTTTGTTGTGATCCACACAGTCAAAGCCTTCATAGTGTAGTCAATGGAGCAGAAGTATATGTTTTCCTGAAATTCCCTTGCTCTTTCTGTAATCCAGTGGATATTGGTAATTTGATCTCTGGTTCCTCTTTCTTTTCTGAATCTATCTTGTACATCTGAATGTTCTCGGTTCACATACTGTTCGAGCCTAGCTTGAACGGTTTTGAGCATTACTTTGCTAGTGTGTGAAATGAGTGCAATGGTACCGTAGTTTGAACATTTTTTGGCATTGCCCTTCTTTGGGATTGAAATGAAAACTGACCTTTTCCAGTCCTGAGACCACTGATGGCATATTGAGTGCATCAGTTTAATAGCATCATCTTTTGATATTTGAAATAGCTCAGCTGGAATTCCATCACTTCCACTAGCTTTGTTCTTAGTAATGCTTCCTAGGATGCACTTGACTTCACACTCTAAAATATCTGGCTCTAGGTGAGTGATCACACAATTATGGTCAGAAAGCTCATTAAGATCTTTTCTGTGTAGTTCTTCTGTGTATCCTGTCCACCTTTTCTTACTATCTTCTGCTTCTGTTAGGTCCATACCATTTCTGTCCTGTTTTTTTTACCCATCTTTGCATGAAATGTTTCCTTAATGTCTCTGAGTTTCTTATAGAAATCTCTAGTGTTTCCCATTCTGTTGTCTCCAGAATATTGGGTCTCCAGAACCTTACTAAAGATAAAATAGAAATTGTTCAAGGTGTATATTCTTCCTTGAAACCGTGAAGGGGAGATGGCAAACAGGTTCTCAGGAAGAGTTAGAGGCCCTATCAGAAAGAGATTTTCAGAATATAAGGTATTTGTTCCCATAAAGAGAAGTTCATGAAGACATTACAATTCTCCACTAAAATAGCACACATTGATGCATATAAATATACACAGGAAGTCATAATTATCCATGGATTCCATATTTTGAAATTTTCCTACTAAAGAAAATTTATATGTAACCCCTAAATCAATATTCCTTGGTACTTTTGAGATCATTTGCAGACAGGTACAGAGAGATGGAAAATTTGAATCACTCTCACATTTCCATCAAAGGTCAAACAGAGTAGTTCTGATTTATTGTTTCATCTCTTATAGTATAAATGTATCATTCCTGTGGTATATTTAATACCATATTTTTGGATTATTGTGCCTTTTGCTGATGATTTCACAGTTTAAAATATCCTTGAAGTATAGTGTTAGATTGTTTTGCCTGGAATTCCCTTGCTCTTTCTGTAATCCAGTGGATATTGGTAATTTGATCTCTGGTTCCTCTTTCTTTTCTGAATCTATCTTGTACATCTGAATGTTCTCGGTTCACATACTGTTCGAGCCTAGCTTGAACGGTTTTGAGCATTACTTTGCTAGTGTGTGAAATGAGTGCAATGGTACCGTAGTTTGAACATTTTTTGGCATTGCCCTTCTTTGGGATTGAAATGAAAACTGACCTTTTCCAGTCCTGAGACCACTGATGGCATATTGAGTGCATCAGTTTAATAGCATCATCTTTTGATATTTGAAATAGCTCAGCTGGAATTCCATCACTTCCACTAGCTTTGTTCTTAGTAATGCTTCCTAGGATGCACTTGACTTCACACTCTAAAATATCTGGCTCTAGGTGAGTGATCACACAATTATGGTCAGAAAGCTCATTAAGATCTTTTCTGTGTAGTTCTTCTGTGTATCCTGTCCACCTTTTCTTACTATCTTCTGCTTCTGTTAGGTCCATACCATTTCTGTCCTGTTTTTTTTACCCATCTTTGCATGAAATGTTTCCTTAATGTCTCTGAGTTTCTTATAGAAATCTCTAGTGTTTCCCATTCTGTTGTCTCCAGAATATTGGGTCTCCAGAACCTTACTAAAGATAAAATAGAAATTGTTCAAGGTGTATATTCTTCCTTGAAACCGTGAAGGGGAGATGGCAAACAGGTTCTCAGGAAGAGTTAGAGGCCCTATCAGAAAGAGATTTTCAGAATATAAGGTATTTGTTCCCATAAAGAGAAGTTCATGAAGACATTACAATTCTCCACTAAAATAGCACACATTGATGCATATAAATATACACAGGAAGTCATAATTATCCATGGATTCCATATTTTGAAATTTTCCTACTAAAGAAAATTTATATGTAACCCCTAAATCAATATTCCTTGGTACTTTTGAGATCATTTGCAGACAGGTACAGAGAGATGGAAAATTTGAATCACTCTCACATTTCCATCAAAGGTCAAACAGAGTAGTTCTGATTTATTGTTTCATCTCTTATAGTATAAATGTATCATTCCTGTGGTATATTTAATACCATATTTTTGGATTATTGTGCCTTTTGCTGATGATTTCACAGTTTAAAATATCCTTGAAGTATAGTGTTAGATTGCTGTTCAGTGTTCCTAAGCACAAGGCTGTGGTGTGTCTTACAAAAAAATACAGGTGTTAGATAAACTTCATCCAGGTCTGAGTCATAGTGTTGGATGCTCTTTCAGTATTAATGCATCAATAATATGTATTAAATGCAGTGCCTTCAGAGAAAAACACACATAAAAGAAGATTTTGTGTTGATCAATTGCTTAAAATGTTCAGAGTAGAGGCTCACAAGGACCTAACTATGTATTTCACTTAGTAATAAGGTTTCAGCATTTGGTAATTGAGTATTTCTAACTACTTTATGGCATATGACTACCATAGATAATGAGAACCAACTGTATGTGAGGCTTCAAGTGTGTATGTGGGGGGGGGGGATTTGAGGGGGGAATTTGAGATACCGATGGAGAGATATATTTTAAAGATTATATAAGGAAAATGGTCATCAGCTAAATCAATGAGCTCTTAAGTTGAAAATGGGGGTATCAGTTCAAACATAGTGTCCTTAAGTGAGCTGATGACTGTTAGCCAGGACAAACCTTCACTTTTGATGCACAGACCTGATATTTGTATAATAAATATTTCAGACCATACATTTAAATTTTTGTTGATGTGTATTGATGTTTTATTATTAATTTGTTGACATTTTATTATTATTACTATTAATCAGAACTATTGCAAGACTAAGAGATATTGGGCTTTTAACCATTCTCTTTCCATTATCAGATGAGTCACTTTTGTTGTTTAAAATAAGGTCTTCCTATGAGTATGGTTTAATCACAGGAAGTGATCACAACTCTAAACTCTGAGTGAGCTCACAGACAAAAAGCCTTTCACATGGTTTTCAAAATGGACTGAATAAACATTTTTGTACATGATCAGAATTTTTTGAACATATATTAGTATTATAATAATATTATAGATAGAGCAGGAGATTGTAGGAGAGATGTATTTTAACTTTGGAATAAAGATTGGTGAATTTAACTTTCAATGAGTCATTCTGATTACATGATTTCAGAAAAGGTCACATAATTCTTTTTACCCTACCATGTGTCAATTTTAAATTAGCAGTAACGGCGCAATTTTTTATATAATTATTTTTATGTTGCTTCTACAGAGTTTTGTTTTTTACAGATATATATGATCCCAGATCAGTTGTAGGTATATCCCTGACCCCTCCCACCTATGACCCCCTTTCAGTCCCCTGAATTCCACCCCTCCAGGCTCTCACATAGCTCCCATGTAAAATCCCTTAGTCCCACAGTGCATTCACAATAGTTACCTCTTTTACATATGATAGTATAATTTTTAATTAACTTTATTGAAGAATAATTTACACTCACTAAAGCTCTTAAATGTAAACATCCTTGACTTGTGAGAAACATATACACTTGTGTTCCACTCTCAGCTCTTTAGTAGCTGTTACATGTGAAACAGCTGGTGAAGATTGGTGTCCTTCTTTGTATACAAGCCCTAGCTCTACCTAGGTGACTTTCAGGAGATCCCCACATTAACTCCTTAAATAACTTTTCTTAGTAGCTCCCAACTGTTTGGTGTGCCCCTGAAGATGACATCCAGTCTGTTTCCCTGGACTCTGATCTCAGTTTAGTAAGACGCCATGTTACATGTGGAATTTAGGCCTCTGGCCGTTGGGAAATTTTTCCCCAGCATACATCTGGTGTGATCGTGAAGCTTGTCTTTTATTTCTCTTCTCTCAGGGATTGCAGTCGTGTATGGTCTTTCATCACTATCTTAAAGTAATTGCTTCATGTATTTTACCCAGTTTTATAGTTTATTGGGGGATAGGTGTGATATATGGGCTTACCAGGTGGTTAAAAAAAAGCCTACTTTTTGAAGTCTAAATGCAGGAGGCTTCAGAGACACAGGTTTGATTCCTGTGATGGGAAGATCCCCTGGAGTAGGGCACAGCGACCCACTCAGGTATTCTTGGCTGGGTAATCCCATGCACAGAGAAGCCTGGTGGGATACTGTCCATGGGGTTGCAAAGAGTCAGACACAACTGAAGCCATTTAGCCCAGCCCAGCAGAGGCACAACATACATTCTTCCATTGATGGAAGACGGTATAGGTTTTGCACCTGTACTGAGGAGAAATCTGAAGAGACTTCTACTCTGTTTTCTTCCTATTTCTTTAGGTAAACACATTCTAATTTTGTTTAGTGACTTTGTCCCGTATTCTCTCTCCCTCTAGAGATTTATGCTACATCAGGGGGATCTTCCTATGAAACTATTTGCATAACTTGTCATTTTTCTGTACACTGATGGGAAATCCGAGAGGCATTCACTTTCTGATGCTTCTTGGCTTGTAATTTTTGCCTTCCACAATAATGTGTAATTTATTTACATTCCATGGAAGTAATGATAGTTTTACTTACTCCTTTGTCATAATTCAGACTCTCTGGAAAGGTGAGAGGGATATGGATTTAGGCATTCACAATATTGGTAGGAACACCTGTGAAAAGAAAAGTGGACCAGGATGACAAGACAGGGTTATCTACATTCCTGCAGTGCACATATGACTGTGAGCCCAGTGGGGAAATCTGAAAGATGAATTGCCCTTTCCAGGTGTGTTAGAGTGTAAATGAGAAGGTCATCATATCACTTTTCTGCTTAGTCGTTGGCTGGGCCATCCTGAGAAGAGTGTGTTCTCAGTGACTCCCAGCATACTCATTTATTGGCTGAGGCTCACCTTGAGAATAGCATGACCTTGGCTTGCATGCCTCATAATTTTGGAGGTGTGCTAATGTGGCCAGAACTGGACATTTGTGGGAGAAGATTGAACAAATACAAGCATCTGGTGTGATCGTGAAGCTTGTCTTTTATTTCTCTTCTCTCAGGGATTGCAGTCGTGTATGGTCTTTCATCACTATCTTAAAGTAATTGCTTCATGTATTTTACCCAGTTTTATAGTTTATTGGGGGATAGGTGTGATATATGGGCTTACCAGGTGGTTAAAAAAAAGCCTACTTTTTGAAGTCTAAATGCAGGAGGCTTCAGAGACACAGGTTTGATTCCTGTGATGGGAAGATCCCCTGGAGTAGGGCACAGCGACCCACTCAGGTATTCTTGGCTGGGTAATCCCATGCACAGAGAAGCCTGGTGGGATACTGTCCATGGGGTTGCAAAGAGTCAGACACAACTGAAGCCATTTAGCCCAGCCCAGCAGAGGCACAACATACATTCTTCCATTGATGGAAGACGGTATAGGTTTTGCACCTGTACTGAGGAGAAATCTGAAGAGACTTCTACTCTGTTTTCTTCCTATTTCTTTAGGTAAACACATTCTAATTTTGTTCAGTGACTTTGTCCCGTATTCTCTCTCCCTCTAGAGATTTATGCTACATCAGGGGGATCTTCCTATGAAACTATTTGCATAACTTGTCATTTTTCTGTACACTGATGGGAAATCCGAGAGGCATTCACTTTCTGATGATTCTTGGCTTGTAATTTTTGCCTTCCACAATAATGTGTAATTTATTTACATTCCATGGAAGTAATGATAGTTTTACTTACTCCTTTGTCATAATTCAGACTCTCTGGAAAGGTGAGAGGGATATGGATTTAGGCATTCACAATATTGGTAGGAACACCTGTGAAAAGAAAAGTGGACCAGGATGACAAGACAGGGTTATCTACATTCCTGCAGTGCACATATGACTGTGAGCCCAGTGGGGAAATCTGAAAGATGAATTGCCCTTTCCAGGTGTGTTAGAGTGTAAATGAGAAGGTCATCATATCACTTTTCTGCTTAGTCGTTGGCTGGGCCATCCTGAGAAGAGTGTGTTCTCAGTGACTCCCAGCATACTCATTTATTGGCTGAGGCTCACCTTGAGAATAGCATGACCTTGGCTTGCATGCCTCATAATTTTGGAGGTGTGCTAATGTGGCCAGAACTGGACTGTCATGTTAATGTGGGAGAAGATTGAACAAATACAAGTAAAACTGAGCAAATAATAAATACTTAGGCTGATTGGAGCCAGATGTAAATTAAATAAAATATGTCATGGCATAAGCTATAAAGCACTCTATGATTAATGATACTTAATATATTTTCATTAGTACAAATTCCTGTCTTCCTACCTTTTTCTTCCTGGATTTATGTCCATAATACAGAATTTGGTCTATGGTATTTCTAAATCAGTTTAGTGTTGAATGTAATTTTCATTATAACTGTTTTGTGTCTCTGTTCTTTAAGTTTCTATAATGATTTTGATGCAGTAACTTAGTCAAAGTTTACGTAGTGGCTGGAAAAAGTTAATTCAGTTTCTATAAAGTATTTCATCTCCTATCAGTAGCTCTTTTAGGCCCTGGGAGAATCTGCCTTATCTCTGTTATTTTCACTCTCTTCAGAGTAAACAGAGGCAGGTATTGTTATCACATCTTGGAAACAGGAAAATTGAGCCTTGGAAATGTAATGGCTTCCCAAGGTCATTTTCATCTGAAAATACATCTGAACCCATATTTCATATATAGAATAAAGATTTTTAAAAAATACTTCAATATAATTGTATATTTGGTTATTTGCAAAAGGTTACAATTTTTAAAATCAACAGAAAAATAAGCTATTTCATGCCACCTAGGCAATCAATGCAGTGAATATTATGTAGATTTATGTACAGAAAATGAGGCAGCTAGGCAAGGCTTTGAAACATAAAAAAAACAAACAAACAGTAATTTCTCATTTCCATTTGTGCCAGAAACTCATTAGAAAAATGAAGACCTCCTCTCTTTTTACAACCCTCAGTCCTTCCCTAGTGACATTTATTTGATAGATTATACAGACTCTAATTCAGGTACCTACAACCCATACCATTGATAACCAAGCTTCCATTAACCAATTTCATGGAAGAATAATCTATTTGCATTTGCCATGATGAAATTATTTCTGTATCTGTGTAAATTATACTATTTTGTAAATTATATTACAATTTTTGACTGCCCCGTTAATGTAATTTGTAGTTTTTATATTTTAAAACTTAGATTTTATGTAGATATTTAGATTGACTAAAATAATCATGAATATAGTATTATTGCAATATTACAGATAAACCTTTGAAATTAAATTTTCCACTAAATATTTTCAAGTATTTCTTGTTTGGAATATTGAAACATATGAAAAATATTTGAAGTTTCAAGTATATCTACATTATTGTTTGATGCATGCTCAAGAGATTAGAGACAATTTCTGATCTAGTTTACAAGATGGTCCTTTAAGTATATAGATTTCATGGAAAATTAAGAATTGTGGAAAATCATAGCTGTTTACTATTGTGTTTCTATGTAGTGGCTGTGTGATGTGCTATGTTGTGTTTTAGTCACTCATTCGTGTCTGACTCTTTGCGACCCCATGGACTGTGGCCCAGCAGGCTCTTCTGTCCATGGAGTTCTCAAGGCAAGAATAGTGAAGTCATTGCCATGCCCTCCTCCAAGGGATCTCCCCAACCCAGGAATCAAACCAGGGTCTCCTGCGTTGCAGGTGAATTCTTTACCAGCTGAGGTACCAGGGAAGCTCATGTGATGTCTAAAAAGTTACTAAAAACAGTGTGTTTCTTTCTATACCAGTTTTAGTGACTTTGCAAATGTGATACATCATTGTTTACTGTGTTCAGCTGAAGCATTTTGAAGGGCATGCTGAGTCATTTTACAATACATTTTACAAAAATATGTCATTTAATGACCAGCAGCTATCCTTCTTTAATAGTATTCTTTCTCTTTTATGTCAAGATTTTTAGAAATTTCATGATCAGAATTAGAATGAAGAAGCCATTTATTATTAGCAAAAAAATTAAGTATAGCATCTTAACATTAAGTAAAAAAAAATTAAATATGATGGTAAACAATCAAATGGAACTTAAAAGTTTTATTTATAGTGGAATTTTACATATATTTTCCCCTAAAATAGATATCTTTAATGTGTTTTTTCTTGTGCCAACTAATCTCTCACTCTCTAGCAAATTATGTTGAGTTAGTGTAACCCAACATAAAATAGAATGGCCAAATTTTATCTTGGAGACAAGTAGCTTATTTTAATTCTAGCAAGTCTATTGTGATCAAAACATGAAAGTATTAACATGCACCTCTATAAAGTTTCACTTGGTGAAAGTGAATGCTTTATTGCATTGTTATATGTTAGATTCTAACTTTTAAAACAGAATTTTTTAAAAAGTCAAGGTTCTTCAGAGAAACAACCAATATAGGTAGATGATATGTAGATAGATAGATAAATGAGTATACATAGATGTTTTCAAGAGATTATGAGGAATTGACTCACATGATTATGTAGGCTAAAGCAACCAAGTAGTAGATGGTCCTTTAAGTATATAGATTTCATGGAAAATTAAGAATTGTGGAAAATCATAGCTGTTTACTATTGTGTTTCTATGTAGTGGCTGTGTGATGTGCTATGTTGTGTTTTAGTCACTCATTCGTGTCTGACTCTTTGCGACCCCATGGACTGTGGCCCAGCAGGCTCTTCTGTCCATGGAGTTCTCAAGGCAAGAATAGTGAAGTCATTGCCATGCCCTCCTCCAAGGGATCTCCCCAACCCAGGAATCAAACCAGGGTCTCCTGCGTTGCAGGTGAATTCTTTACCAGCTGAGGTACCAGGGAAGCTCATGTGATGTCTAAAAAGTTACTAAAAACAGTGTGTTTCTTTCTATACCAGTTTTAGTGACTTTGCAAATGTGATACATCATTGTTTACTGTGTTCAGCTGAAGCATTTTGAAGGGCATGCTGAGTCATTTTACAATACATTTTACAAAAATATGTCATTTAATGACCAGCAGCTATCCTTCTTTAATAGTATTCTTTCTCTTTTATGTCAAGATTTTTAGAAATTTCATGATCAGAATTAGAATGAAGAAGCCATTTATTATTAGCAAAAAAATTAAGTATAGCATCTTAACATTAAGTAAAAAAAAATTAAATATGATGGTAAACAATCAAATGGAACTTAAAAGTTTTATTTATAGTGGAATTTTACATATATTTTCCCCTAAAATAGATATCTTTAATGTGTTTTTTCTTGTGCCAACTAATCTCTCACTCTCTAGCAAATTATGTTGAGTTAGTGTAACCCAACATAAAATAGAATGGCCAAATTTTATCTTGGAGACAAGTAGCTTATTTTAATTCTAGCAAGTCTATTGTGATCAAAACATGAAAGTATTAACATGCACCTCTATAAAGTTTCACTTGGTGAAAGTGAATGCTTTATTGCATTGTTATATGTTAGATTCTAACTTTTAAAACAGAATTTTTTAAAAAGTCAAGGTTCTTCAGAGAAACAACCAATATAGGTAGATGATATGTAGATAGATAGATAAATGAGTATACATAGATGTTTTCAAGAGATTATGAGGAATTGACTCACATGATTATGTAGGCTAAGAAGGTTCACGGTATGCCATCAGTAAGCTGGAGACCCAGGAAAGCCCATGATGTAGTTCTAGTCTGAGACTGAGAGCCTGAGAGCCTGAGAACCAGTAGAACTGATGGTATTAGTCTTGTGCAAGGGCAGAAGACTGATGGCCCCAGCTAAGCAGTCAGGTGAAGAGTGAATTCTCCCTTCTCCACCTTTTGGTTCTCTTTAGACTCTTAGTAGGATTAGATAATGCTCACCCACCCAGAGGGCCATCTGCTTTACTCAATCCATGTATTCAGATGCCAATCTCTTCCTTACACACCCTCCTGGATAAGAATTTTAGCAAACCTAAGAATTCCACAGCCCAGTAAAGCTGACATAAAATTTACACATTTACTATATTTCAAAATTTGTTTAATTCAAATGGCAGCTCAGTGAGTGTTCCTTAGTCAGTGCCTTCTGCATAGGATAAATACTGTCTACACGATATATACAAAAATGTTTTTATAGTTAATGTATAAAAAGCAAATTATATTAACAAGGGGTCCAATAAATTAATGTAGAAGTTTGACCTTGTAACTTAGGTAATTTTAGTATTCTTTGTTTGCCCTAATTATGTGATTTATGAGGAGTAAATATGGTTCACAGAAAAGTACCTTCTGTAGAACTAGCAGACAAAATCTAATCATGGCAGGATAGAGATACTAACCCTGTTGACCCAAATTAAATGATCCTATATATACTCTAAGAAGTGTCAGGCAATCAAGGACAGTTTTATTTTTGTATATAGGTGTAATTGAGGGGCATAATTTTGACATTTTACATATTAAACTCATTTAATATATAATAATTTATATATAATGAAATCTAATATATAATAAAATATATCTAATATTAAAAAGTATTATTTCCATGTATATGTTGCAGGAAGAGGGATCACTTTCGGGACCCCAGATTAGGCTCTTGTCTAACACTCAAAAGAGAATTGTCTGAGGACACAGGAGCTGATAGACAAGAAATTCTATTTAGAAGGGGCATCCAGGCAGAGAGCAGCAGGGTAAGGGAACCCAGGAGATCTCCTCTGTCACATGCCTTGCAGTCTTGGGTTTTATGGTGATGGGATTAGTTTCTGGGTTGTCTTTGGCCAGTCGTTCTGACTCAAGGTCCTACCTGGTGAAGCACGCATTGTTTAGCCAAGATAGGATTCTGGGAGAAGCAAGAACACTTGGTATCCTCTTTTGACCTTTCCAGAACTCTTCTGGTTGGTGGGGGCTTGTTGGTTCCATGTTCCTTACCAGGACCTCCTCTTGTAAAATAATTCACCCAAATGATATTTTGATTCCTGGCCAGGGGCATGGTTTCAGTCAGTTTGCTTTCTCTAACAACTGGATATGTTTATGTAAGAGGATAAATCAATTCATAGAAAACTTTGATAGTATGCATTCTTCTCCTTGTTGCTAATACAGTGTCTTTCTTTCATTTGTTTACTTATGTAATTCTTCTGACTGAAATAAAATCCACACTTGCTTTCTTTCCTCCTAGTCCAGGAGTTTAAAATTCACTTTCATTCTTGTACCACACTTAAACTCAGTTGGGGTGAATTTTGCACCTCCAGCTTGTTTTCCTGCTCCTCCTAAGAATTTAATTAGCTAATTGGCTTTATCAGGTGTAAGCAACAGATGCCTCACATCTGTTCATAATATGTGACTAGCCAGGAGCACTTTTCCCCAGATTTTGGACCAAAGAAATTCATTGTGTCTCTTTAGTTGGCTTTTACTTGCACAGATGATTCCAGCTAGTCCTGAAGATAATATGTTGGTCTTTAATATTATTTCTGCCCAAAGAAACCCATCTACCTTGACTCTTCAGTTGTGCTAAAGAATCAGTTCCTGTTCTTCTCTTTCTATCCCTAAGTCCCTAAGTTTTGCCTATGTCTCATACCACGTTCATATAAAGAATATCTTTTTGTTCTGAGGTAGCTTGATGTTTACAGAATGGACATTATCTCATTACCTCTTGAAACTTATGTGGACTTTTTCCCCATCAGAGAAATACATAATCTACTTATATGACTTGGTGTCCTTAAAATCAGTCAAAAAAACTGACTGACTAACCTGAGTCAAAATTATTTTGTGGACTTCACATTTTTGCTTAGGAAATTATCCAGAAGAATCAAGGGGTCTTTTGGGAAATAGAAAAGCAAAGGGAAGCCACAAAGTGAGAATTAAAGAAATATTGCAGGGCAGAGCATTCTGAGTAAAAGTCATCTTGAGGGCTTTCCTGGTGGTCCAGTGGGTAAACAGTCAACCTTGCAATGCAAGGGGTGCTAGTTCGATCCCTGGCCCGGGAAGATCCCCCATGCCACCGAGCGACTGGGTCGTTGAGTCCAATTCGCAAAAACCCTGCCTCTTTGACCTTTCCAGAACTCTTCTGGTTGGTGGGGCTTGTTGGTTCCATGTTCCTTACCAGGACCTCCTCTTGTAAAATAATTCACCCAAATGATATTTTGTTTCCCTGGCCAGGGCATGGTTTCAGTCAGTTTGCTTTCTCTAACAACTGGATATGTTTATGTAAGAGGATAAATCAATTCATAGAAAACTTTGATAGTATGCATTCTTCTCCTTGTTGCTAATACAGTGTCTTTCTTTCATTTGTTTACTTATGTAATTCTTCTGACTGAAATAAAATCCACACTTGCTTTCTTTCCTCCTAGTCCAGGAGTTTAAAATTCACTTTCATTCTTGTACCACACTTAAACTCAGTTGGGGTGAATTTTGCACCTCCAGCTTGTTTTCCTGCTCCTCCTAAGAATTTAATTAGCTAATTGGCTTTATCAGGTGTAAGCAACAGATGCCTCACATCTGTTCATAATATGTGACTAGCCAGGAGCACTTTTCCCCAGATTTTGGACCAAAGAAATTCATTGTGTCTCTTTAGTTGGCTTTTACTTGCACAGATGATTCCAGCTAGTCCTGAAGATAATATGTTGGTCTTTAATATTATTTCTGCCCAAAGAAACCCATCTACCTTGACTCTTCAGTTGTGCTAAAGAATCAGTTCCTGTTCTTCTCTTTCTATCCCTAAGTCCCTAAGTTTTGCCTATGTCTCATACCACGTTCATATAAAGAATATCTTTTTGTTCTGAGGTAGCTTGATGTTTACAGAATGGACATTATCTCATTACCTCTTGAAACTTATGTGGACTTTTTCCCCATCAGAGAAATACATAATCTACTTATATGACTTGGTGTCCTTAAAATCAGTCAAAAAAACTGACTGACTAACCTGAGTCAAAATTATTTTGTGGACTTCACATTTTTGCTTAGGAAATTATCCAGAAGAATCAAGGGGTCTTTTGGGAAATAGAAAAGCAAAGGGAAGCCACAAAGTGAGAATTAAAGAAATATTGCAGGGCAGAGCATTCTGAGTAAAAGTCATCTTGAGGGCTTTCCTGGTGGTCCAGTGGGTAAACAGTCAACCTTGCAATGCAAGGGGTGCTAGTTCGATCCCTGGCCCGGGAAGATCCCACATGTCACAGAGTGACTGGATCGTTGAGTCCAATTATGGGCCAGTGCTCTAGAGGACATGCGCCCAGAGCTGGTGCTCTGCAATGAGAGAGGCCACTGCAATGGGAGGCCCACACAGGCCAAAGAATAAAGATGGATGAAAAGTAAACAAATGGAAAATCAATAAAAGAGTCCAAAATTAAAAAAAAAAAAAAAAAAGGCATCTTGATTGCCCACCAACTCTGCCAGCACTTTAGTCCTGGTAGCTACCGTATTATCTCTAAAATGGATGTTACTGCTTTCGTTGTAGGCATAAGCATCGATCTTCACTTTTTTTTGATCACCTTAGTTCCCACTTCAAAGTCTGGCTGCTGAAGCTAACTGTGCCTGCACTGTTCACATGTACCGTTTTTAGATTCTACAAAAGAAGTTTAAAACTAATCTTTTAAAACCAGATAATCCGGCCTTCCCCTGGTGGTCCAGTGGGTAAGGACACTGCCTTGCAGTGCAAGGGGCGCCGGTTCGATCCCTGGCCTGGGAAGATCCCACATGCCGTGGAGCGGCTGGACAGATGTGTCTAATTACCGAGCCGGAGCTCAAGGGTGCATGCGCCCAGAGCCGGAGCTCTGCGATGACAGACACCACCGCGATGGGAGGCCCACAGGGGCCAAAGAACAAAGACGGATGAAAATAGACAAATGAAAGACCAATAGAAGTGGCCCACCTGCTCCCCTCCCTCCCCAACCCGACCCCTGCCCAAAATAAATAAATAAATCTTTAAAACCAGATAATCCAAATATGAGCAAATAATTAGGAACCAGACCATCTATAAAAATACAGACATCTATAACTTCAGTACAGAAAAATTGATATCATATAGAATCATAAATACAAATACCTAAAATCACACAACATACATCTGCAGTGTTTTTGTTGAAAACTCTCTAGGGTGATAAAAAGTTTGCATATTCTGTTGATAAATGGTAAAGTATTTGCCCAAATCCATCAAATCTGTCTGTTACATATGTGTGTATGCACACACATGTTAATAAATAGTGAAAAATTATATCGTGTTACAAGTTTTATCTGTATAAATCCACTTTGATATATAATACTGAGTATATGTGATATCTAATTTCTAATACAACAATATATAATGATACATGTATGATAAATATATATTAAAATTATATGAATATAATTCATATTTACACACAACACACACAACAATGTAGAAATATTCATGAGAATAAGATCCAATAGAAAGCAATATCAGAATTTCCAATATCCTATTTAATGAATGAAAATGTGCTAGTTCTTATTGTGATCCATATATACAATACAAGTAAAATTTATGCTATAGTTAGTTTATTTAAATTTCATGTTTCAGATCCCTCTAGATAGGTTTGGTCAACTTTTTTGAGTTAAAATATTTTTTATTATTTCTAAATTTTATTCTTTTTTAAGTTAGCACCATAAAGCATTTGTCAGCAATTCTAAGATAACACAGTAATAATTAGGCTGCAATTCAACATTCGCACCAGTGTAATTAAGGGTCTTCAAGCATTTCAATTACACTTTTCTTATGTATTTTGTTATTTATAATTATACTTTATGAAAATGACTTCTCAATTTTTCAAAATTGAGGGGAAATTCAAACCTTACTTTGAACTAGAATATTTAACAAATTTTTCAAAGAAATAAATAATTTCTTCTTCAAATACTATGACTATTTTTCTTTCTTAACAGTATCACCTTCAGTTCACTTCAGTTCAGTTACTCAGTCACGTCCATCTCTTTGTGATCCTATGGACTGCAGCACGCCAGGCTTCTCTGTCCTTCACCAGCTCTTAGAGCTTGTTCAACCTCACATTCATTGACTCAGTGATGCCATCCAACCATCTCATCCTCTGCCGTCCCCTTCTCCTTTTGCCTTCTATTTTTCCAAACATGAGGTGGTTTTCCAATGAGTCATCTCTTTGCATCAGGTGGTCAAAGTATTGGAGCTTCAGCATCAACATCATTCCTTCCAATGAATATTCAGGGTGGATTTCCTTTAGAATTGACTGGTTTGATCTCTTTGTAGTCCAGGTGACTCTAAAGAACCTTCTCCAACACCACAGTTGAAATGCATCGTTTCTTTGGTACTCATTGTAACTGTTCAAAACACTGTATAAAAATTACAAATAAATGAGTATTCCAATACATGTGGATTAAATCGGGAAACATATCTTTAATCAGGTATAAAAAATTTAAAGATTTAAGAAAAATCATCTTAGAACAAGGTATTGTCACTGAGTGGCATCACATACATAGTATATATATATTCACATTTAAAAAACTATGAATTAAAATTCCATAAAGATTTTAGAGTAAGTTCATGCAAGAGAGTTGAAGAAGTTCAATACTGAATTAATGGCAGAGAGACCTCTGGCATATATAAAACACTAGGGTCTTTCTCAGAATGAGCCCCTACCCCAAACACAGTTGTGTTATATTCCAACTTGCGCTGAGATAATTTTTCATCCTTTACCCAAACATTTTCTGTTTCTTACACTGGATCTGAGGTGGGAAGTTTTATTTTACCAATTCATTGTATGCCTTAGGTAATAAAATGTAGATTTCTTACTACATTTTAGAAACTAAATGAATCTATAAACCTGAATAGGGAATAAAATTAAAGATTTATCATCTTAGTCACAGAAAGAGCTTTGAGAGATGACTTTCAGGTTTATCTTTTTTGAGTAAGAATATTTAACAAATTTTTCAAAGAAATAAATAATTTCTTCTTCAAATACTATGACTATTTTTCTTTCTTAACAGTATCACCTTCAGTTCACTTCAGTTCAGTTACTCAGTCACGTCCATCTCTTTGTGATCCTATGGACTGCAGCACGCCAGGCTTCTCTGTCCTTCACCAGCTCTTAGAGCTTGTTCAACCTCACATTCATTGACTCAGTGATGCCATCCAACCATCTCATCCTCTGCCGTCCCCTTCTCCTTTTGCCTTCTATTTTTCCAAACATGAGGTGGTTTTCCAATGAGTCATCTCTTTGCATCAGGTGGTCAAAGTATTGGAGCTTCAGCATCAACATCATTCCTTCCAATGAATATTCAGGGTGGATTTCCTTTAGAATTGACTGGTTTGATCTCTTTGTAGTCCAGGTGACTCTAAAGAACCTTCTCCAACACCACAGTTGAAATGCATCGTTTCTTTGGTACTCATTGTAACTGTTCAAAACACTGTATAAAAATTACAAATAAATGAGTATTCCAATACATGTGGATTAAATCGGGAAACATATCTTTAATCAGGTATAAAAATTAATGATTTAAGAAAAATCATCTTAGAACAAGGTATTGTCACTGAGTGGCATCACATACATAGTATATATATATTCACATTTAAAAAACTATGAATTAAAATTCCATAAAGATTTTAGAGTAAGTTCATGCAAGAGAGTTGAAGAAGTTCAATACTGAATTAATGGCAGAGAGACCTCTGGCATATATAAAACACTAGGGTCTTTCTCAGAATGAGCCCCTACCCCAAACACAGTTGTGTTATATTCCAACTTGCGCTGAGATAATTTTTCATCCTTTACCCAAACATTTTCTGTTTCTTACACTGGATCTGAGGTGGGAAGTTTTATTTTACCAATTCATTGTATGCCTTAGGTAATAAAATGTAGATTTCTTACTACATTTTAGAAACTAAATGAATCTATAAACCTGAATAGGGAATAAAATTAAAGATTTATCATCTTAGTCACAGAAAGAGCTTTGAGAGATGACTTTCAGGTTTATCTTTTTTGAGTAAGAAAAATGTGTGCTGAAAGGTAGGGATGCTGATGAAAGCTTTCTTCACTGACAAATTGCTCGTAAGTAGAGCATTATTATAAGAGCAACATTCAGAAATAGTTATCAAATACACTTGCTCTCCTGAAATTTAGATCTTTAAAGAAGTTTTGAGGAAATCCCTGAAAATCTTGAGATTTTAATTAAGTGTACTTTGTGCAAGTTTAAACATATGAACTATTTTAAGTATGTTTTCAAGCTTATTAATTAGTAGTCTTATAAAGCACAATATCCAGTCTAATTATTTTTCTTCATTGCAAATTGCACACTGCAATAATTCAAATAGACACCAGTCAGTGCCTAACTACTTAGAATTTAAGTTTTCTTCAAATGCAATTAAAATCGGTTTTACAAGTTAATTCAAACTTATTAGATGTGTGACCAATGGACTAAATTTTACTTTCTCGAAACTTGAATGTTTGTAGTATCATATCAAACTATCATAAAAACTCGCTTTTATTATATTGAATCAATTTCTGGAAAGTCAAAAAAGTGTAGCTAATATATATGAAGCTAAACAAGAATTACTGCTTTTTTTCACTGTTTTTAAACTATTAAATGTGTAATTTATGAATTATAGCAACATAAATATTTATTAAATTTTATTAAAATATTCACTTTAAAGATAAATTATTTTTGTCAGCATAAAGATGAATAGTATTTCTCATTTTATCACCATAGTTTTTAAAATAAATGATTTGTTATACATTAATTATAGTAATTACTAAAAATTAATATACATCAAAAATGTATGTACTTCATTATTAAGCTATACCTAATGAATGTTTCTTCAAAACAGTATTTTCTTATGCATTAAAATTATGGTTTAAAATATGGCTGTTGCTGTGTAATTTCAGGATTATTTGACATATGATATAAATAGAAAGTGGCTCCACCTTTCAATGATGCAAATGCACATACCATGAGCTAAAATTTGTGGACCTACTTTAAGTCCTTATTTCTTGAGAAAACCAATAGTCTAATTGTAAAGTTTGAACACATACTTTTAAAAATGTTACCAATGTATGTATTTCTGAAATTTCAGCTACCTAGTGACAAAAATGCAAGCATATGAACAAATAATTGTTGGCATAAAGCACAGACCTATTAATTCTAAGTTGTAAAGCAACAATAGAACAAAGAATGAAAATGTGAAATTATCTCTCTCTTATTGTTCTGTGAGGTGATAAAGTTATTCAGTTTCTATAAAGAAAGTTACTGTCTTCAGGGAAGCTAAATCAGAAAAGGAAAAAATCAGAAAAGGAAATACACTTTTGTGCTATGATAAATATTGAAATTATCAATAGATTTTCTGTTTCGAGTTTTCTCAATATAAATTCATACACAGATATATATTTTCAGGTCTTCAGTAATAATAACACAGTATCATATATTTTCATTGGTAAATAAGTTTTGAATTATGAACTTCTGTACCCAAAGGCAGTAGGCTGACAGAATATTATCATCCATATTGTTTCTCTATTTTTTGAAAGTTTTGTTCTTTAATTTATAAGTGTATATCTGTGGGCAAGTAGAACTGTATTATTTGCAGGTAAGGCAGTTCAGTGGTTGGATGATTAAATAATTATAGCTCTGTGACAATTCCACTAAGTGAAATGATGAAGTTGAGGTTAGAACACTACAAAGCTTCTGATGCCACAGGCTACTGATTCAGAGATTCAGTTTCTCTGAACTGGATAAAATCTCTCATTTTATGGAAAACTTAAAATTCTGTCTGCCAGAACCTTTTGGGAAGTCTCAAAATTGTTAGCAAAGCAATTTAATCGACTTTGCATTATCTATATATGACCCTAAGGATATTTTCAAGGTGTTCTCTTTTCTCAATATCCAAACAGTCATATTTATATTACAGATCACAAACACAAAATGTAAAATAATGTATCTTGATATTTTATTAAAAGTATTCAGTTTCCCATTGGCATCCAAGTTACTATAAGTCTTCTGTGGATAGATTATTCCCTTTGCTCATTTAAAGAGGAATACAAATAAAGCATTAAAAAAATTCCAATAGTAAAAGCTTAGAAGCTTTGCTTTAGCAAATATTAAAACAATAGCTGTTTGACTAGGGGTTTTAGGGTGGGATAAATTCTTCTGGAGAACAAAAATATATATTACTTTATGATCTCATAAAATTATATATTGTGCAGGCAAGTGGGAAAAGAGAAAGAACTTTTAATAGGAAGATTGGAAACCATTTCAAAGTGAACATCCTATAACATTCACTATTTACTGAATTTAACTATTTTAGAGAAGGGAGACTATTAGATTATTTATTCATGGATTTATCACATACTGAGTACATGTATTTGTTAGGAGTATTTTAGGTACCAAGGGTACAGTAGATTAAAATCAGAAAAATTTTCTGCTTTTTGGAAATTACATCTAGAAGAGAAAATATAATAGATGAATAAAGAGACATATGATATATTTTCATTGGTAAATAAGTTTTGAATTATGAACTTCTGTACCCAAAGGCAGTAGGCTGACAGAATATTATCATCCATATTGTTTCTCTATTTTTTGAAAGTTTTGTTCTTTAATTTATAAGTGTATATCTGTGGGCAAGTAGAACTGTATTATTTGCAGGTAAGGCAGTTCAGTGGTTGGATGATTAAATAATTATAGCTCTGTGACAATTCCACTAAGTGAAATGATGAAGTTGAGGTTAGAACACTACAAAGCTTCTGATGCCACAGGCTACTGATTCAGAGATTCAGTTTCTCTGAACTGGATAAAATCTCTCATTTTATGGAAAACTTAAAATTCTGTCTGCCAGAACCTTTTGGGAAGTCTCAAAATTGTTAGCAAAGCAATTTAATCGACTTTGCATTATCTATATATGACCCTAAGGATATTTTCAAGGTGTTCTCTTTTCTCAATATCCAAACAGTCATATTTATATTACAGATCACAAACACAAAATGTAAAATAATGTATCTTGATATTTTATTAAAAGTATTCAGTTTCCCATTGGCATCCAAGTTACTATAAGTCTTCTGTGGATAGATTATTCCCTTTGCTCATTTAAAGAGGAATACAAATAAAGCATTAAAAAAATTCCAATAGTAAAAGCTTAGAAGCTTTGCTTTAGCAAATATTAAAACAATAGCTGTTTGACTAGGGGTTTTAGGGTGGGATAAATTCTTCTGGAGAACAAAAATATATATTACTTTATGATCTCATAAAATTATATATTGTGCAGGCAAGTGGGAAAAGAGAAAGAACTTTTAATAGGAAGATTGGAAACCATTTCAAAGTGAACATCCTATAACATTCACTATTTACTGAATTTAACTATTTTAGAGAAGGGAGACTATTAGATTATTTATTCATGGATTTATCACATACTGAGTACATGTATTTGTTAGGAGTATTTTAGGTACCAAGGGTACAGTAGATTAAAATCAGAAAAATTTTCTGCTTTTTGGAAATTACATCTAGAAGAGAAAATATAATAGATGAATAAAGAGACATATGATACAGTATCAGTTGTTAAGTTCTGTGAATGAAAATAATGCACACTGAGTGGACTGACTGCTGATTTGAAGTGAAGAGATGGCATTTGACCTGACCAGAATCAAAGAGATCCAGCCCTGTGCATAACTTAGGGAAATACCTTTCAGGAAGCTGGGAGAGGATAGACAGGAGATCTTGAACCTCATGCTTGTGTGGAGAATTTGATGATCAAGCTACTTGTTGGCTAACAAATGGATAGTGAAAGATATGAGGTTAGAAGTTGATACCAGTTAGGTCTTAGGGCAACTTTCAGGTTAAGTAAAGAATCCATCATTTATGGAAAAGGAATTTTAGAAGAGTATATATATATATATACTCTTTTATACAGCTTTTATATATAGCTGATTCACTGCTGTACATCCAAAACTAACAGAACATTGTAAATCAGCTATACACCAATAAAGATTTTTTTTAAATGACTGTCCTTTTACTTCAAATAGAAGAAAAGACAGTCAAATATAAAAGAGAAGTTACAGACTAATTTTTAAACATTTTTTTCTTGATTTATGGGAAATGGATTTGGAGATTCAATGGGGAGCAGCAAAAGCAGAAGTAAGAAATCAGTAGTTACTTTTCTCGTCAAGGTGCATGATCTTAGTTTTGTTGGTAATAATTAAATTTGCTTAGAATGAGGTCATATTTTCAGTGTACATCTGAAAGGATTTTTTAAATGATTGAAGGTGAATTTAAAGAGAGAGGATTAAAAGATGGTGGTTTGGAAATTACAGTACTCTAGCTTCTTGCAAATTTCCCTAAAATATCCCTGAAGACAGTGATGTGTGCTAGGGTGGGAGAGGAAGAAATTTATGTGTCTAATATTTATTCCTCTAGGTGTTTATCTTTAATGTATTACATGTTCTGGGTTTGAGACTATCCCACATAATGAATTGTCCTGTACCTTGAACAAATTATCGGAGCATAAAAGAACTCTCTCAAAGTAACTCTATCCCTAGATCCAAATAAAACATATTTTGAACAGTTTTAGTATTAACTGATATTTCCAGAATTGCACCTAATATTTAAGATAAGAAAATATGTACCAAGAATTTTTACTATTTTGGAAAATTTATAACATCAAAAATAATACCACTTATGGCCAATTGAAATCATCAGTACAGTAAATATACATCAGCCTTCATTTGTATCTATTGCATACAAATATGTACCAGAATTTTTGGCGGTCCTTTTGACAAGTTTAGAACCAAATCATTGTGATATTTGAAATGTAAAATGAAGGAGTCTCCTTAGATTTTATTAAAAGAGGTTATATTGTCAATAATTTGTATAGTAGTTATTTCATATTTACAGTTCTAGTAGACAACGTTAAGAATTTTTTTTTCCAATTTAGGATTTCCATTTATACTTTTAATGCATTCCTATACTCAACTTTCTCCATATTTGTAACTAGTTTTAGAGTGGTACTTCCTCTGTTTTCCTTAATGTAGTAACTGTATTTTAAAATCTTGAATATATATACTTGTGAACTTAGACAGTAGGAGTTACAGAATGGGTCATATGACACTTTGGGCACACTGAGTAGTTCTTTATTTTGTGGCAGTTGCTTTTGGTAAATTTGTTCCTAGATAAAGTGATCTTCCTCGAGAAATCGTTCTTTACTTCCTTTATTAGAGATTCAGGAGCTCATTTCCTTAAGGTAATTAATGGTCAAAATGAGCAAAAGTTAGGTCGATTTCAGGATTCCAGTTGAGATCCTGATGTATGCACCTGGGTCCTTCTCTTGGGGATGCTCTGGTTTCTCATCTTTGCCTCTTCAGGGCTCTAGGCCTGCGAAAATTCCAGTCAGCTTAGCTTTCAGATTTTAGACCTCCATGCTGCACAGATTTTAAAAATGTTTTGGAAAGAAAGCATTTTAGCTGCAAAACTTCAAAAATGTCTTCTGTTTTCTGTGTCCCTGCAGGAATAGTTCTCTGCTTCTACTAAGCATAATCCTTTAGCCTCTGAGGGACACTGTGCAGGGTGTCCTCTAGGTGTTTATCTTTAATGTATTACATGTTCTGGGTTTGAGACTATCCCACATAATGAATTGTCCTGTACCTTGAACAAATTATCGGAGCATAAAAGAACTCTCTCAAAGTAACTCTATCCCTAGATCCAAATAAAACATATTTTGAACAGTTTTAGTATTAACTGATATTTCCAGAATTGCACCTAATATTTAAGATAAGAAAATATGTACCAAGAATTTTTACTATTTTGGAAAATTTATAACATCAAAAATAATACCACTTATGGCCAATTGAAATCATCAGTACAGTAAATATACATCAGCCTTCATTTGTATCTATTGCATACAAATATGTACCAGAATTTTTGGCGGTCCTTTTGACAAGTTTAGAACCAAATCATTGTGATATTTGAAATGTAAAATGAAGGAGTCTCCTTAGATTTTATTAAAAGAGGTTATATTGTCAATAATTTGTATAGTAGTTATTTCATATTTACAGTTCTAGTAGACAACGTTAAGAATTTTTTTTTCCAATTTAGGATTTCCATTTATACTTTTAATGCATTCCTATACTCAACTTTCTCCATATTTGTAACTAGTTTTAGAGTGGTACTTCCTCTGTTTTCCTTAATGTAGTAACTGTATTTTAAAATCTTGAATATATATACTTGTGAACTTAGACAGTAGGAGTTACAGAATGGGTCATATGACACTTTGGGCACACTGAGTAGTTCTTTATTTTGTGGCAGTTGCTTTTGGTAAATTTGTTCCTAGATAAAGTGATCTTCCTCGAGAAATCGTTCTTTACTTCCTTTATTAGAGATTCAGGAGCTCATTTCCTTAAGGTAATTAATGGTCAAAATGAGCAAAAGTTAGGTCGATTTCAGGATTCCAGTTGAGATCCTGATGTATGCACCTGGGTCCTTCTCTTGGGGATGCTCTGGTTTCTCATCTTTGCCTCTTCAGGGCTCTAGGCCTGCGAAAATTCCAGTCAGCTTAGCTTTCAGATTTTAGACCTCCATGCTGCACAGATTTTAAAAATGTTTTGGAAAGAAAGCATTTTAGCTGCAAAACTTCAAAAATGTCTTCTGTTTTCTGTGTCCCTGCAGGAATAGTTCTCTGCTTCTACTAAGCATAATCCTTTAGCCTCTGAGGGACACTGTGCAGGGTGCACGTGATTAACTCACCGCTGTAATCTTCCCTCCCTGGAATCCTAGCCCTCTTCATCTCATTAGTTGTAACATGATACACAGGTATCATGAGAGCATGTCAGAAGGTCCTGGGTTTAAGCTTAAGCTCTACTATTTCATTCTTTGGCCATTAACCCTTAGTGTCAACTACTATTGACGTAACAGTTTAGATCATGTATCGTGTATTACAAAGACATTTCACAGTCTTTCAAAGAACAAAAAAGTAGAAATGAAATGATATTTTTAAAGGCATATCTATTTATATGAAGGGATTAGTATCAAAATCATTGAAAACACTTTATTGACACTTAACATTTACTGTAATGGCTTCCTAAGTAGGTCTACATCCTAATTTCCAGAAACTGAGAATGCATTAAATTACATGGCAGAAGAGGAGTATAAGTGATATTGTTACTGTTTAGTTGCTAACTTGTGTCTGACTTTTTTGCAGCACCATGAACTGTAGCCCACCAGACTCCTCTGTTCCTGGGATTTCCCAAGCAAGAATACTAGAGTGAATTTCCATTTTCTCCTCCAAGGGATCTTCCTGTCCCAGGGATCAAACCTGTATCTCCTGCATTGCCAGTGGATTCTTTACCACTGAGTCACCACGGAAGCCCCATAGTGAGGTAAAAGTAATAACTTTGCTGATATTTATTGTCCTTCCTATGTGTTACACTGTGTTATGTTATTATTTAGTTTAATCCTCACAAGAACCTTCTGAAAAAGTGCTGTTTATATCTGTGCTTCAGAGGTAAGGAAGCAGAAGCTGAGAATGGTTGAATTGCTCACATAACAACTATATTTTAAAACAGTTTCCAAATAGTAAGGCTTAATTATACAATTCACCTGGGTCCTTCTCTTGGGGATGCTCTGGTTTCTCATCTTTGCCTCTTCAGGGCTCTAGGCCTGCGAAAATTCCAGTCAGCTTAGCTTTCAGATTTTAGACCTCCATGCTGCACAGATTTTAAAAATGTTTTGGAAAGAAAGCATTTTAGCTGCAAAACTTCAAAAATGTCTTCTGTTTTCTGTGTCCCTGCAGGAATAGTTCTCTGCTTCTACTAAGCATAATCCTTTAGCCTCTGAGGGACACTGTGCAGGGTGCACGTGATTAACTCACCGCTGTAATCTTCCCTCCCTGGAATCCTAGCCCTCTTCATCTCATTAGTTGTAACATGATACACAGGTATCATGAGAGCATGTCAGAAGGTCCTGGGTTTAAGCTTAAGCTCTACTATTTCATTCTTTGGCCATTAACCCTTAGTGTCAACTACTATTGACGTAACAGTTTAGATCATGTATCGTGTATTACAAAGACATTTCACAGTCTTTCAAAGAACAAAAAAGTAGAAATGAAATGATATTTTTAAAGGCATATCTATTTATATGAAGGGATTAGTATCAAAATCATTGAAAACACTTTATTGACACTTAACATTTACTGTAATGGCTTCCTAAGTAGGTCTACATCCTAATTTCCAGAAACTGAGAATGCATTAAATTACATGGCAGAAGAGGAGTATAAGTGATATTGTTACTGTTTAGTTGCTAACTTGTGTCTGACTTTTTTGCAGCACCATGAACTGTAGCCCACCAGACTCCTCTGTTCCTGGGATTTCCCAAGCAAGAATACTAGAGTGAATTTCCATTTTCTCCTCCAAGGGATCTTCCTGTCCCAGGGATCAAACCTGTATCTCCTGCATTGCCAGTGGATTCTTTACCACTGAGTCACCACGGAAGCCCCATAGTGAGGTAAAAGTAATAACTTTGCTGATATTTATTGTCCTTCCTATGTGTTACACTGTGTTATGTTATTATTTAGTTTAATCCTCACAAGAACCTTCTGAAAAAGTGCTGTTTATATCTGTGCTTCAGAGGTAAGGAAGCAGAAGCTGAGAATGGTTGAATTGCTCACATAACAACTATATTTTAAAACAGTTTCCAAATAGTAAGGCTTAATTATACTAAATTTAAGCATTGTGCCTTCCTAGCATCTAATCTTGTACTACTCTGAATGTTGTTTTTTATTTTTTTGGCCACTTCTATTGGTCTTTCATTTATCTATTTTCATCTATCTTTGTTCTTTGGCCTGTGTGGGGCTCCCATCACAGTGGCCTCTGCCACTGCAGAGCACTGGCTCTGGGCACATGTGCTTCAGATCTTCTGCTCGTAGTTGGACACATATGTCCAGCCGCTCAGCATCACGTGGGATCCTCCCAGGCCAGGGATCAAACCGGTGCCCCTTGCGCTGCAAGGTGGTGTCCCTACCCACTGGACCACCAGGGAAGCCCTGAATGTTGTTTTTTTCTATACTTTAAGTGTAAATAAATGTATTTAGACTTTGGTCAGAATGCCATGTTTTTTTCAAATATGACTTCACAAACACTAATAGGTTAACCTTTTTACTTTTCTTCTATGGGAGAATTTTGGTAAATCACACTTATGATTCACTGTTGAATCTGTTATTTCTAAAAAAAATTCTAAAAATTTCTTCTAGAATATTGAAACAGTTTCTTTTAGAAGCTCATGTACTGAATTTGAATAGTCATTCAGAAGAAGGAAAATCAGAAACAAGACAAAAGATGGGTATTTCTCAGTAGAGTAGACACAAATCTTTCTTGGCAGAATATTGAGTGTTGATGTCTCCATCCTTGCCTCTAGTTTTACAAGGTTATAACTTCTCCAATAGACTGTCAGTTGGGTTCTTATTTCACAGAAAAAAAAAATATTTCTCATGATTTTGCTTCCTCTTTCTTTTCTGGTCATTTCAGTAGTTTTGTCACTGGCTTCCCTTACTCCCCAAATCCTCAAAGACTATGCTTATAGATTGTGTGTGTGTGTGTGTGCTTAGTTGTGTCTGACTCTTTGAGATCCCATGGATTGTAGCCTGTCAGGCTCCTCTGTCCATAGGATTCTTCAGTCAATAACACTGGAGTGGATGGCTGTGCGATCTTGCAGGGTGTCTCCTAGACCCAGAGATTGAACCTATGCTTCCTGCAATGCAGGCAGATTTTTATTTATTTATTTTTTTGCCATCTGAGCCACAGAGAAGTTCATGGATTAGTTACAGAAATTTTCTTAAAATATAAATTAAATCAAATAACGTAATTTACTTAAAACATTCTCATGGCTTCCTTGTGTAATATGGATACAGTTGTAGCATGTACATTGAGTTCAAATGCAGCATGCCTTTCTCAAGCTATGTAAACTGGTCCACACCACCATTTCTGAGCTTTCCTTCTCTCCCTTGCTATGTTCCAGTCCAGTCACTCAATTGGTTGGATTTGCCTTATTCCGTTTTTAGCTAGTTTGTGGCTCTAACTTCTTCCTAATGAACAGCCTTTGTATTTCTTCCATTTTGTTTTCACTCATTATAAAACATATTGGGAAAAGACATTATCTTTTTTATTTTCCTTTTCATTTTGAGTGTTAGTTCTGCTTACTGTAACTGTGGCAATAAGGTTTTCTGGCATGTATTAACGATTATTAACCTTGAGTCCATTTCAGTGACCAGGTATATCCATGCCTCATGCTCTTTTCTTAAAGATAGAATGCATATTTCCTACTGTTATAATTTGTGCATACATGAATAAAACAAAACTTAGAAGTATATTCATAGCTAGTTCTAGTCTATATTCTTGATGCATTCCATCTTATTAATTTATATTAAGGCCAGTGATCTTGATATGTTAAATATTGCTGATATATTAAACATACTAAGTATATCAAAATTTTTATATGTATTAATAATTACATTGTTATACTTTATATACAAATGCTTTATGCTTATGTAAATGTGAGTGCACAGTCATATTGGATTCTTTGCATCCCCATAGACTGTAGCGTATCAGCCTTCTCTGTCCATGAGATTTTCCAGGCAAGAATACTGGAGTGGGCAAGTTGCCATTTCCTACTTAAGGGGATCTCCGAACCGAGAGGTTGAACCCACATCAGCTGTGTCATCTGCATTGGCACACAAGCTCTTTACCACTTTGCCATCTGGGACTATGCAGTATCAAATAGGCCCCCAAAAACTCAAGGAACAAGATAATAAATATTGCTGTAATATTATTTTCATGTATGCAGAGAGATTAAGGTTACATTTTGTCACTGTTGTTTAGGATCATTTTATACATAATCTATATATAAATACTGTAAGATTAATGTTACATCTTAACTCATATTTAATATTTATTTTTAGGTATTTTATCTAGTTCTTTAAAATTGAGCCATTTGAAATAAAAATAAGATTGGAGAAACTGCATATATAATATTTATTTTTAGTCCAGTGTTTTACAAAAATAGCATATATATCCTTAATTCCTTTATTAAGTATTATTATACAATGAAATACAAAAAATGAAAATGAAGTTTATCAGAAAAATATATATAACATATACATATATATATAACATATTAATTTACATTCCCATTGAAAAAATCTGAATTTCACAGTCTCAGGCTCATTATCAAACTATATTTAGTTCTCCAATTTTCTTTTGAGAGCATTGTGAAACAATTCTCATTTAAAAGCCATGTGGACTTAAATTCAAACCTTGACTATGAAATTGCTTCAGTATTAAGATAAGCTCCAGGGATGGGTTCTGAATTCCAATCTTTAAAAATTTCATGTCTTTGATGAACGATTCCTCGTGTTCATACCAATGAACAATAATGTCAAAGTAATCAAAACAACAATTTCAATTCCAAAGATAGAATGCATATTTCCTACTGTTATAATTTGTGCATACATGAATAAAACAAAACTTAGAAGTATATTCATAGCTAGTTCTAGTCTATATTCTTGATGCATTCCATCTTATTAATTTATATTAAGGCCAGTGATCTTGATATGTTAAATATTGCTGATATATTAAACATACTAAGTATATCAAAATTTTTATATGTATTAATAATTACATTGTTATACTTTATATACAAATGCTTTATGCTTATGTAAATGTGAGTGCACAGTCATATTGGATTCTTTGCATCCCCATAGACTGTAGCGTATCAGCCTTCTCTGTCCATGAGATTTTCCAGGCAAGAATACTGGAGTGGGCAAGTTGCCATTTCCTACTTAAGGGGATCTCCGAACCGAGAGGTTGAACCCACATCAGCTGTGTCATCTGCATTGGCACACAAGCTCTTTACCACTTTGCCATCTGGGACTATGCAGTATCAAATAGGCCCCCAAAAACTCAAGGAACAAGATAATAAATATTGCTGTAATATTATTTTCATGTATGCAGAGAGATTAAGGTTACATTTTGTCACTGTTGTTTAGGATCATTTTATACATAATCTATATATAAATACTGTAAGATTAATGTTACATCTTAACTCATATTTAATATTTATTTTTAGGTATTTTATCTAGTTCTTTAAAATTGAGCCATTTGAAATAAAAATAAGATTGGAGAAACTGCATATATAATATTTATTTTTAGTCCAGTGTTTTACAAAAATAGCATATATATCCTTAATTCCTTTATTAAGTATTATTATACAATGAAATACAAAAAATGAAAATGAAGTTTATCAGAAAAATATATATAACATATACATATATATATAACATATTAATTTACATTCCCATTGAAAAAATCTGAATTTCACAGTCTCAGGCTCATTATCAAACTATATTTAGTTCTCCAATTTTCTTTTGAGAGCATTGTGAAACAATTCTCATTTAAAAGCCATGTGGACTTAAATTCAAACCTTGACTATGAAATTGCTTCAGTATTAAGATAAGCTCCAGGGATGGGTTCTGAATTCCAATCTTTAAAAAATTTCATGTCTTTGATGAACGATTCCTCGTGTTCATACCAATGAACAATAATGTCAAAGTAATCAAAAACAACAATTTCAATTCCAAACATATCCCTAGAGATGGCATCAATGTAAAAGCAATTTTTTCTGGATGGCTTTGAATTTTTACTATTTCTAGGGAATTTGCACTATTTCTTTATTGATATCAATACTTATTTTGATACCAAGGCAGATTAATGCATTATGCCACATCATATTTGTTTCCTATGCCACTCTAGTGCAGAGAACATGATTTTAAAATCCTGCTTGTCTGTTCATTTATCAGTTTGTCACTATATACATTTAATACCTGTTTCAGCTGCTATTTTGCACTATTTTAATTTTCTGTTACAAAATAGCTTATGATAGCTTTCATTTATTATGTGTTTATACTCTTCTGAAGACAGTGTGTGCGAATTCACTTAATTCTTCTAATAGTAAAGAACAAATTCATGAAGAGAACATGTAGAAGCTTCTAGATCAGAAACAAGTCAGGGTCAGGACCAAGATTTTAGGCTAATAGCCTGAATCTAGAGTCTATTCTAACTGTTAATGAACAGGCTCTAAACAAATATTTCTCAGAAGATACTTTAGTGACTGAATTTGTATTTTATACATAAAATAATATATGCCACATTATAATTTCATCATTTAAAAATTTTAAAGTATATTGTTGAATATTTAAGTATGTATGTGGTATTTAATTCTTTTTCCTTGTTGTCTATAAATATGTTTAAATATGTATATATTGTGTAGGATAATGCAGAGAAACAATGTTAAGTTTATCTCATGGCTTGAATAAGGAAATATCAGAGAAGTCATACATATATTAAAATATTCTTTTAAAAACTTAAAAATAATTTTACTTCTGTAATTTCTTACTTAGGCTCATTCTAATATCATTTTAAATAAGAATAACATTATATAAATCAGATATTTTGATAGATAGCTGATAGATATGTGTGAGAAGGAGAGGGGAAAGTGTAGGACTTTAAAGACATATCCCTAGAGAGCATTGTGAAACAATTCTCATTTAAAAGCCATGTGGACTTAAATTCAAACCTTGACTGTGAAATGGCTTCAGTATTAAGATAAGCTCCAGGGATGGGTTCTGAATTCCAATCTTTAAAAAATTTCATGTCTTTGATGAACGATTCCTCGTGTTCATACCAATGAACAATAATGTCAAAGTAATCAAAAACAACAATTTCAATTCCAAACATATCCCTAGAGATGGCATCAATGTAAAAGCAATTTTTTCTGGATGGCTTTGAATTTTTACTATTTCTAGGGAATTTGCACTATTTCTTTATTGATATCAATACTTATTTTGATACCAAGGCGGATTAATGCATTATGCCACATCACATTTGTTTCCTATGCCACTCTAGTGCAGAGAACATGATTTTAAAATCCTGCTTGTCTGTTCATTTATCAGTTTGTCACTATATACATTTAATACCTGTTTCAGCTGCTATTTTGCACTATTTTAATTTTCTGTTACAAAATAGCTTATGATAGCTTTCATTTATTATGTGTTTATACTCTTCTGAAGACAGTGTGTGCGAATTCACTTAATTCTTCTAATAGTAAAGAACAAATTCATGAAGAGAACATGTAGAAGCTTCTAGATCAGAAACAAGTCAGGGTCAGGACCAAGATTTTAGGCTAATAGCCTGAATCTAGAGTCTATTCTAACTGTTAATGAACAGGCTCTAAACAAATATTTCTCAGAAGATACTTTAGTGACTGAATTTGTATTTTATACATAAAATAATATATGCCACATTATAATTTCATCATTTAAAAATTTTAAAGTATATTGTTGAATATTTAAGTATGTATGTGGTATTTAATTCTTTTTCCTTGTTGTCTATAAATATGTTTAAATATGTATATATTGTGTAGGATAATGCAGAGAAACAATGTTAAGTTTATCTCATGGCTTGAATAAGGAAATATCAGAGAAGTCATACATATATTAAAATATTCTTTTAAAAACTTAAAAATAATTTTACTTCTGTAATTTCTTACTTAGGCTCATTCTAATATCATTTTAAATAAGAATAACATTATATAAATCAGATATTTTGATAGATAGCTGATAGATATGTGTGAGAAGGAGAGGGGAAAGTGTAGGACTTTAAAAAGAGAAAGGAAGGATATAGAGAAGACCAAAACCAGAAATAATATGGATTAAAAAAAATTAGAGTCAATGTTTGTAATAGGTTTATGAGAGAACTTGATTATTAACAAGAATATAGTCATCTTTGTATACCTAGTTTCCTCTTATTTGACTGCAGTTCCACCAGAGACAATAAGAAATTACATTACAGTCACTTATATCAGAAAACTAAAATCTACAAAGAGAGAGATGTTATAAAAGTATATAAAAGAGATCAATATTTAATTACCTATACATGTTGGAAATGATATAAATGGTAACTAATGAGCCTTTCAGCAACATTGTCTCTATGACCATTGCTTCTTTCTGACCACAGTTAGGAAAGGTTCTCAGTTTTCAGAAATACATGTGATTGGATTGATCCCACTTGAGTAATCCAGGATTAAGTCTGCATCTTGAGATCCTTAATTTAATCAACCTTGAAAATATTTTTTAACATTGTGATATTTTGGGTTATAAGAAATAGATACACATATATATAATAATAATTTATTAATATAGTGTTGGTCTTTATTCCTGTTCCTGGCACAAAGCTTCTAAAACTCTTGAGTGTGTGTGTCAGTTGCCCAGTTGTGTCTGACTCTTTGTGAACCCATGGACTATAGCCCACCAGGTTCCTCTGTCCATGGAATTCTCCAAGCAAGAATACTGGAGTGTTTTGCCATTCTCTTCTTCAGGGGATCTTCCTGACTCAGGGATCAAACCTGGGTCTTCTGCATTCCAGGCATATTCTTTACCCATATGAGCCACTAGGGAGAGGGTCTTAAAGTTTCCAAAATGATGGAGTAAGGGAGGTATCTTTTGTTATGTTAACCTAAGGTAGCTTTTGGAAATTCCCTTGGTAACCTAAGAATGGGAGCTGCCAAGGAAGCCCTCCCTGTGCTTAGAGGGGTGAAACTTTCAGTCCCACTCCTGGATCTCCAAGGAAGGTAGAATAGCTGGAGATTGAATTCAACCATCGATGGCCAATCACAACTCTCTAATGCAGGCTCCATAAAATTCCCAAAAGACGAGTTTCTGAGAATTCTGAGACCCTTCCCAAAGACTTATCCCTATGCATCTCTTCCATCTGGTTGTTCTGGACTTATATCTTTCTATAATAAACCAATAATTGAGTAAGTAAAATGTTTCTCAGTTCTGTGAGCTGCTCTAATAAATTGATTTTATCCAAGGAGGGGGTTGTTAGAGCACCTGATCTATAGCCTGCAAGTCTAAAGAACAGGTGTCGATCCACAACTTGATATTGGTATCTAAGTAGAAGGGGATCAGCCCAGTAGAACTGAGCTACTGGTAGATAATGAGCTTCTGGTAGATTATCTTCTGACAGATGGTGTCAGATTTGAATCAAACTGTAGGATACCCCATTGCTTTCAGAGAATTTCTTGATACTGTGGGAAAATTCACACATTGAAATTGGTGTCAGAATCATAAAACTCTCAGGCAGAATCATAGACAAATATTACATATTTACAAGTTTTGAAATAAGAAATGATAGCTTAAGGGGCTAATATTCTGCCTACTGATGATGCTGACTGATCCTGAAGCTCCAGTACTTTCGCTACCTGATGCAAAGAGAAAACTTGACTCAAAAAATTTAAAAGACTCTGATTGGAACTAGTGTTGGTCTTTATTCCTGTTCCTGGCACAAAGCTTCTAAAACTCTTGAGTGTGTGTGTCAGTTGCCCAGTTGTGTCTGACTCTTTGTGAACCCATGGACTATAGCCCACCAGGTTCCTCTGTCCATGGAATTCTCCAAGCAAGAATACTGGAGTGTTTTGCCATTCTCTTCTTCAGGGGATCTTCCTGACTCAGGGATCAAACCTGGGTCTTCTGCATTCCAGGCATATTCTTTACCCATATGAGCCACTAGGGAGAGGGTCTTAAAGTTTCCAAAATGATGGAGTAAGGGAGGTATCTTTTGTTATGTTAACCTAAGGTAGCTTTTGGAAATTCCCTTGGTAACCTAAGAATGGGAGCTGCCAAGGAAGCCCTCCCTGTGCTTAGAGGGGTGAAACTTTCAGTCCCACTCCTGGATCTCCAAGGAAGGTAGAATAGCTGGAGATTGAATTCAACCATCGATGGCCAATCACAACTCTCTAATGCAGGCTCCATAAAATTCCCAAAAGACGAGTTTCTGAGAATTCTGAGACCCTTCCCAAAGACTTATCCCTATGCATCTCTTCCATCTGGTTGTTCTGGACTTATATCTTTCTATAATAAACCAATAATTGAGTAAGTAAAATGTTTCTCAGTTCTGTGAGCTGCTCTAATAAATTGATTTTATCCAAGGAGGGGGTTGTTAGAGCACCTGATCTATAGCCTGCAAGTCTAAAGAACAGGTGTCGATCCACAACTTGATATTGGTATCTAAGTAGAAGGGGATCAGCCCAGTAGAACTGAGCTACTGGTAGATAATGAGCTTCTGGTAGATTATCTTCTGACAGATGGTGTCAGATTTGAATCAAACTGTAGGATACCCCATTGCTTTCAGAGAATTTCTTGATACTGTGGGAAAATTCACACATTGAAATTGGTGTCAGAATCATAAAACTCTCAGGCAGAATCATAGACAAATATTACATATTTACAAGTTTTGAAATAAGAAATGATAGCTTAAGGGGCTAATATTCTGCCTACTGATGATGCTGACTGATCCTGAAGCTCCAGTACTTTCGCTACCTGATGCAGAGAACTGACTCATTGAAAAAGACTCTGATGGTGGGAACGATTCAGGGAGAGGAGCAGGGGCCAATAGAGAATGAGATGGTTGAACGGGATCATTGACTCAATGGACATAAATTTGAGCAAACTCTAGGAGATAGTGAAGAACAGGGAACTGTTGTGCTGCAGTCCTTGGGGTGGCAAAAATTTGGACAAGTCTTAGTGACTCAACAACAGCAGTATTCTGCTACCAAAAGAGTACCTATATTTCAGGAAATTACCAGCAGCAAGATTGTTTTGTTATGATAAAGCGTTATGTCTAAACCATAAAGTGTAGACATTACCATATCTTTCTTTTTTTTTTTTTTTTAAGATTTATTTATTTATTTATTTTGGGCGGGGGTCAGGTTGGGGAGGGAGGGGAGCGGGCGGGCCACTTCCATTGTTCCTTCATCTCTCCACTTTCATCCGTCTTTGCTCTCTGGCTCCTGTAGGCCTCGCATTGCGGTGGCGTCTGTCGCTGCTGAGCACCAGCTCTGGGCTTATGCGCCCCAGAGCTCTGGTTCGGCAAATGGACACATCGGTCCAGCCGCTCCGCAGCTCATGGGATCCTCCCAGGCCAGGGATTGAACCGGCGCCTCTTGCACTGCAAGGCGGTGTCCTTACCCACTGGACCACCAGGGGAAGCCCTACCGTATCTTTCAAAGTATCTGTAGCACATCTAGTCACACTGTAAAATAAATAAATAACTTCTTGAAAATCCATTGTGGGCCATACATTTAGCATTTTTAAGTGTTAGGTAGGATATCAGGCCTAAGACAGAGAGGGGGGCCTGACTGAGAGGGGGGTAGGCTGATCTCTACCCCATTCTGACAGTTTTGGTGTCAGATTTGAATCAAACTGTAGGATACCCCATTGCTTTCAGAGAATTTCTTGATACTGTGGGAAAATTCACACATTGAAATTGGTGTCAGAATCATAAAACTCTCAGGCAGAATCATAGACAAATATTACATATTTACAAGTTTTGAAATAAGAAATGATAGCTTAAGGGGCTAATATTCTGCCTACTGATGATGCTGACTGATCCTGAAGCTCCAGTACTTTCGCTACCTGATGCAGAGAACTGACTCATTGAAAAAGACTCTGATGGTGGGAACGATTCAGGGAGAGGAGCAGGGGCCAATAGAGAATGAGATGGTTGAACGGGATCATTGACTCAATGGACATAAATTTGAGCAAACTCTAGGAGATAGTGAAGAACAGGGAACTGTTGTGCTGCAGTCCTTGGGGTGGCAAAAATTTGGACAAGTCTTAGTGACTCAACAACAGCAGTATTCTGCTACCAAAAGAGTACCTATATTTCAGGAAATTACCAGCAGCAAGATTGTTTTGTTATGATAAAGCGTTATGTCTAAACCATAAAGTGTAGACATTACCATATCTTTCTTTTTTTTTTTTTTTTAAGATTTATTTATTTATTTATTTTGGGCGGGGGTCAGGTTGGGGAGGGAGGGGAGCGGGCGGGCCACTTCCATTGTTCCTTCATCTCTCCACTTTCATCCGTCTTTGCTCTCTGGCTCCTGTAGGCCTCGCATTGCGGTGGCGTCTGTCGCTGCTGAGCACCAGCTCTGGGCTTATGCGCCCCAGAGCTCTGGTTCGGCAAATGGACACATCGGTCCAGCCACTCCGCAGCTCATGGGATCCTCCCAGGCCAGGGATTGAACCGGCGCCTCTTGCACTGCAAGGCGGTGTCCTTACCCACTGGACCACCAGGGGAAGCCCTACCGTATCTTTCAAAGTATCTGTAGCACATCTAGTCACACTGTAAAATAAATAAATAACTTCTTGAAAATCCATTGTGGGCCATACATTTAGCATTTTTAAGTGTTAGGTAGGATATTAGGCCTAAGACAGAGAGGGTGGCCTGACTGAAAGGGATGTAAGCTGATCTCTAAAACCCTGCCACACACATCCAGGAGAGCTCACAGATCTGCTACAAAATAACCGCAGAGGGGGTGGGAAGGGGGGTATATACATATGACTAATCTAGGAACATACATATCTGTAAACAACAAAACTCTGTAAAAGTTAAAAGCAAAATAAAGGTTTAAAAAAATAACCGCAGAGACTTTTCTAACTCCACTAGTGGGCCCTAGACACAAAATAGATACAAAATAAGCACAGGGGCTTCTCTAAGTAGCCTTAGGCAGCTAGGAGTGCATTAAGGGTTCATAGATATTCAACATCTGATTGTAACAGACTACATTATGGAAAGACATAAACAACACAGCATACTGTTATATAACTTGCAATTATCAATCAGCCTTGAGTATATGCTCACTTGCATTCCCTTTCATGACTAGTGGCGGGTTCAAACTCTGTTTTTGCACAGGGCATAACCAAAAACATAAAAAGAGACTGGAAGTATAAAAAGAGAGAAGCCAAGAGTAAGAAAGAAAGATTCCTTTGGGGTTAACCTGTTCCCATGTCTTGAGAGTGACTGTCTAATAAAAGATCTGTGAAGTGAGCTGTAACTTGTCTGTTGTTTTAAATCCTTTAGTCTATAGTTTGAAATTTTTGTTGCAGCAAGACAAGAACTGAGGGAGAGAAATAAACCAACCTGGCATAAAGATACAAGTAATGTAAAACAAATTGAAATATTTAAGCAGTGATTCCAGACAACTCATCCTTTAAGAAAATGCAACTTTATCTATGCATAAATGAACTGTTATGTTTAAAGAATATTAAAACATTATTTCCTATAGGAAGTCAGGCAGGAAAAAAAGCATATAATTAGACTGTGGCGTTATAGGAAGAATTAAGGTAGACTTCAGAACACATCTTGAAGTGTAAGTAAGCAATAGAGAGGATAAAAATAATTTGGAAAGTATAAGGCAACACCCAGAAAAATTATACAGAATGATAAAAAAAAAAAAAAAAAGTATAAATGTCTAGCAGGAAACACTTTCAAGCAGGCAGAGGTTCTGTCCATGTGCTCTGAGTTCTGCGTGAGTGACACTTACCAGCCACACTGTGGGGCTTCAAGTTCAGCTTCAATTCCCTTTCATTATATTCTGTGAATCCTCCTTCTGCTGCTGCTTTTCTTTTCATGAAGTATTGGGCTCATAGATTTATCTGATCATGCTTGCTCCAGTTCAGAGGCAAATAAGAGGGATGATTAATTTCAGGGTGCATTTAGTTTCCTTTATTTCTCATATACTGTGCTTGAACACTTCTTAAGGTTTTATCATTGTCATCTCTTAAGTGATGACAGCATAATTTTAATTCGCGCGTGTTCTTTTTTTTTTTTTGACATGAACCATGTTTTATCACTTTACTGAATTTGTTATGGTATTGCTTCTGTTTTATGTTTTTGGTATTTTGGTCACAAGGCATGTGACATCGTAGCTCCCAACCAGGGATCAAACCCTCACCTCCTGCACTGGAAGGTGAACTCCTAACCACCAGACTACCAAGGAAGTCCCTGCACATGTTCAAACACAGATATTCTCTTTTAGGAAGAAGTCACAATTACTTGTAACAGAAAATGTAATATACCTTTGACTCGCTATTCTTGGAGATACTTGAGAAACTATAATGTCCAAATATGCTTCCTGAGTCTCTTTTGGTGCTATCATTTGTTCTGAAACATACCAGCCAGTGCCAGTTGTGGTTTGCACATGCTTTATAAGGACAAAGCAAAAGAGGCTGTGTAGTATCCTGGGTGAGTGGGTTCGACATACCCTGTGCTCTGCAGTAAGCCTGTCCAGGTTTGGTTAGCCACAGATAAGTTTTGTGATCACAGACAACTTAGACTTCTCGGTTCTTCATTTTTATTGCCTGTAAAAAATGTTCACTAATGATGGTGACTTAATTAACATTATTATCACATGGAATAAAAGAGATATAAGTAATCAGATAACATCTAAAAGATAGCAGATTCTACATTAATGTTAAATAAAGAAAACAAACTTGGTCATGTAGTTCTGTAATATGATTCAGTTATATGATTCTTTGTCAATTTAAAGTTTGGATCATTGATTTTTTTTTGTCCAATATAAATATTTAATTAGTCAATATGTATAATAAACACAGCACAATACTTGCTTCATAAAAGGTGCTCAATACATTATACATAGTACTTCTCTTGGCGCTCTTATGAGATAATAAGTTAATTTTATTTATTGAAAATCAATCCGTTTAGTTTATTAAATGTGGTACAACTGAGCACATGTGTTCAAAATAATCATATCTTTAAAAATAAAATATGCTGGATGTCCCTGGTAGCTCGGACAGTAAAGAGTCAGCCTGCAGTGCAGGGGACCCGGGTTCTGTCCCTGGGTTGGGAAGACCCCCTGGAGAAGGAAGTGGCAACCCGCTCCAGTGTTCTTCCTGGAGACCCCCTAAACAGAGGAGCCTGGGGAACTACAGTCCCTGGGTGGCGACGAGTCGGACACAACTGAGTGATAACACTTCCACTTTCTCTATCAAGGATAAAGGAGAAAACAAGGAAAAAATGTTCAAAACAGGAGTTTATAGTGGTCTATAACAGAGAAGTGAGAAATGTGAAAATAACTAAGCACTAATTTGATGCTAGTTTTGGGGAATATAACACAGAAAAAGGTCTTATGAATTAAATGACTGAATGCCATGTACAAAATCATTATTTTGTATGGCACGTTATAGTTTCTCGAATATCTCAAAGAATAGTGAGCCAAAAGTATATTTCTATTTTCTGTTAGAAATAATTATGACTTATTCCAAAAAGAGAATAGTCTATGTTGGATGGGGCACATTAAAATAAGATGTATGAAATGCTCTAGACAATGGAAATTATTTTGAGCTGAAAGTTAATTAGAAAAAAATTCCTTGACAAATGGAAAATGAGTATCTCCTTCACTTTATTCAAGCATGGGTCACAGAGTTATCAGCGTGAAAGTTGCACGAAGTGATGAAGGTTCGTTTTGTAACATCAGCTTAAGTGCACTGGGTAGTGGTTACTTAGGAACAGAAATTACCACTGAACCAATAATGAGAAAAGAGCTTCTTTTGAATTACATTAGGCAATGTATTTAAAGAATTGTGGCACAAAGTGATAAGCAGAGGATAACTACTAGATTTTCCTGCTGAAAAAATTAGGCTTAGAATGTGGTGTAACTGTGTAACTCTTTGTCAATTTAAAGTTTGGATCATTGTTTTTTTTTGTCCAATATAAATATTTAATTAGTCAATATGTATAATAAACACAGCACAATACTTGCTTCATAAAAGGTGCTCAATACATTATACATAGTACTTCTCTGGCTCTTATGAGATAATAAGTTAATTTTATTTATTGAAAATCAATCCGTTTAGTTTATTAAATGTGGTACAACTGAGCACATGTGTTCAAAATAATCATATCTTTAAAAATAAAATATGCTGGATGTCCCTGGTAGCTCGGACAGTAAAGAGTCAGCCTGCAGTGCAGGGGACCCGGGTTCTGTCCCTGGGTTGGGAAGACCCCCTGGAGAAGGAAGTGGCAACCCGCTCCAGTGTTCTTCCTGGAGACCCCCTAAACAGAGGAGCCTGGGGAACTACAGTCCCTGGGTGGCGACGAGTCGGACACAACTGAGTGATAACACTTCCACTTTCTCTATCAAGGATAAAGGAGAAAACAAGGAAAAAATGTTCAAAACAGGAGTTTATAGTGGTCTATAACAGAGAAGTGAGAAATGTGAAAATAACTAAGCACTAATTTGATGCTAGTTTTGGGGAATATAACACAGAAAAAGGTCTTATGAATTAAATGACTGAATGCCATGTACAAAATCATTATTTTGTATGGCACGTTATAGTTTCTCGAATATCTCAAAGAATAGTGAGCCAAAAGTATATTTCTATTTTCTGTTAGAAATAATTATGACTTATTCCAAAAAGAGAATAGTCTATGTTGGATGGGGCACATTAAAATAAGATGTATGAAATGCTCTAGACAATGGAAATTATTTTGAGCTGAAAGTTAATTAGAAAAAAATTCCTTGACAAATGGAAAATGAGTATCTCCTTCACTTTATTCAAGCATGGGTCACAGAGTTATCAGCGTGAAAGTTGCACGAAGTGATGAAGGTTCGTTTTGTAACATCAGCTTAAGTGCACTGGGTAGTGGTTACTTAGGAACAGAAATTACCACTGAACCAATAATGAGAAAAGAGCTTCTTTTGAATTACATTAGGCAATGTATTTAAAGAATTGTGGCACAAAGTGATAAGCAGAGGATAACTACTAGATTTTCCTGCTGAAAAAATTAGGCTTAGAATGTGGTGTAACTGTGTAACACAAGGATATGACATCTTTATATCGGAAGGCCACTCTTTGATGAATAAATGCCTAGGAAACTAGAAGCCAAAATAATTAAGAAACTGATGTCTACCAGCTAAAAATCTGATAAAGATATAAAAACAGTGAATCTAAGTCAATATTTAAGAAATAAAAAGCAATATTAAAAATAATATAAAATCATGGCGAACAGAAGACAAGTTTAGTTATAGCTTTAGTACCCTAGAAAATTTTTTGAGGAGTTCCATCCCAGGCGTGCTAGTGATAAAGAATCAGCCAATGCAGAAGATGCAAGAGATGCACACTTGATCTCTGAGTCAGGAAGATTCCCTGGAGGAGGAAATGGCAACCTATTCCAGTATTCTTGCCTGGAAAACCCTATGGATAGAGGAGTCTAGCGGGCTATGGTCCATGGGGTCACAAAGAGTCTAAACACAACTGTACACACATGGTACACATAGACATCCATTTTTAGAATAAATGCACTATGTAGAGTCCTGCAAGTTTATATGAAAAGAAACTTTGCCAAATCCCTAAATTTAAAATGTTGGTGATCTCTAGAGTATACTTTTAATGTGCCAATTTATGAAACTCATGTGTTTCTATCACTGAATAAAGTTAGTAGATTTTTGTCATACATGAATGGGCAGCACAAGAAAAGAGTTGGAGAAACAGTTCAGTAGGTGTTCATAAAATTTACCTGATTGACACTTGCAATGTCATCGCCTTTCATACTACATAAAGTCAAGGAAGGAACAAAAGGGTGCCATTCATCTGCTCTAAAAGTTTTTTAAAGCTGGTTGGAGTGACCCATCTTTGTTGTTTGATGCCTAACTAAATGGCATTGAGTATCATTATATTCTTATATTTCTGAGTACAGGAAAGAATTTGTCTTTGATGCAAAATACGAAGTAAAGAGCTCATTTGGGCATTGCACAGAGAATAAAAAAGAAGGGGCTGACCTGGTGAAAATTACATATTCATGGAATATATTACACTAAATTGCTCTGTTTCTAAATGCAATCCTATAATCTTTAAATGGAAAAATCTCCTTTGGCTTAGTGAGTTTTTCCTGCATATGAACTATAATATTACATCTTTACCTGTTTATGAATGATATATGTTGCTCATTTTTCAAAAGCAAGCCATTTTGGAAAAGTTATTTGCAAATAAAAATGTGCGAATAGGCAATATTTTATTTAAATGGTTATTTTTATGAATAGATTATAATTTGATTTTTTACTAAAAAAATTGCAAAGTATAAAGACCACTATTGTTTTCATCATGGTGTTTTTGCACTTGATCTTAGCCAAAAGGCTGAGAAGTGATCATCATGGTATTTTTAATAACTGAGCAGTAATTTTAATAATTCAGCAGACTGAATCTTTCAAATTGGTGCTTCTTTTGCTTCTAGGAGAAAAATGACTGCTGTACTTTGCATCTTTTCAATGTAATTAAAAGTCATTTAAACTATTTATACTAGATACTATATATCAGATAGAGAGTGAGATATGAGGGAGTGACTAAGCATGCTGAACCAGAGAATATTATAGATTGTGTTGTATCATAGGATTGGATATTGCTAAACATCATATGAGAAAATCACATATATTTATATATTATCTGTGTGAATATACAGAGAAATAGATTGGACCATAAATATCTATTCATACGTACATACACACACACCAAATCTTACTAATATGTACAAATATATGCACCTGTTTGCACATATATCATTCTGCATGCATGCTCAATCATGTCCAACTCTTTGTGACCCCATGGACTGTGGCCTACCAGACCAAAAACTTGCAATGTCATCGCCTTTCATACTACATAAAGTCAAGGAAGGAACAAAAGGGTGCCATTCATCTGCTCTAAAAGTTTTTAGAGCTGGTTGGAGTGACCCATCTTTGTTGTTTGATGCCTAGCTAAATGGCATTGAGTATCATTATATTCTTATATTTCTGAGTACAGGAAAGAATTTGTCTTTGATGCAAAATACGAAGTAAAGAGCTCATTTGGGCATTGCACAGAGAATAAAAAAGAAGGGGCTGACCTGGTGAAAATTACATATTCATGGAATATATTACACTAAATTGCTCTGTTTCTAAATGCAATCCTATAATCTTTAAATGGAAAAATCTCCTTTGGCTTAGTGAGTTTTTCCTGCATATGAACTATAATATTACATCTTTACCTGTTTATGAATGATATATGTTGCTCATTTTTCAAAAGCAAGCCATTTTGGAAAAGTTATTTGCAAATAAAAATGTGCGAATAGGCAATATTTTATTTAAATGGTTATTTTTATGAATAGATTATAATTTGATTTTTTACTAAAAAAATTGCAAAGTATAAAGACCACTATTGTTTTCATCATGGTGTTTTTGCACTTGATCTTAGCCAAAAGGCTGAGAAGTGATCATCATGGTATTTTTAATAACTGAGCAGTAATTGTAATAATTCAGCAGACTGAATCTTTCAAATTGGTGCTTCTTTTGTTCTAGGAGAAAAATGACTGCTGTACTTTGCATCTTTTCAATGTAATTAAAAGTCATTTAAACTATTTATACTAGATACTATATATCAGATAGAGAGTGAGATATGAGGGAGTGACTAAGCATGCTGAACCAGAGAATATTATAGAGTGTGTTGTATCATAGGATTGGATATTGCTAAACATCATATGAGAAAATCACATATATTTATATATTATCTGTGTGAATATACAGAGAAATAGATTGGACCATAAATATCTATTCATACGTACATACACACACACCAAATCTTACTAATATGTACAAATATATGCACCTGTTTGCACATATATCATTCTGCATGCATGCTCAATCATGTCCAACTCTTTGTGACCCCATGGACTGTGGCCTACCAGACCATTGTCCATAGGGTTTATCAGGCAAGAATAGTATAGTGGGCTGCCATTCCCTCATCCAGGAAGAAATTTCTGACCCAGAGTTTTAGCTCATGTCTTCAACATATCGTGCAATGACAGGTAGAGTCTCTACACTGAGCCACCTGGGAAGCCCCGTGCACGTGTGTACCCACTGATATATTTTAGCAGAATTGCAGTCACTATATATGTGCATGTGCATATATATATTTATATCTATATGCATGTATATATGTGTATATGCTGCTCCTGCTGCTTAGTTGCTTCAGTTGTGTCCAAGTCTGTGTGACGCTATGGACTATAGCCTGCTAGTCTCCTCTGTCCCTGGAATTCTCCTCCAGGCAAGAAGACTGGAATGGGTTGCCATGTCCTTCTCCAGGGGACCTTCACAACCTAGGCGTTGAACCCAGGTCTCCTGCATTGCAGGCGGATTCTTTACCACTGAACCACCAGGGAAGCCCACTGATACACATCAAATCAGAACACCTCTGGATCAGATATGATTTCGGAGGTTGAAATTGAAAAGGGTCAGTACATGCATAGTGTCTACATATACATATCTCACATATGAATAAGCACACATAATGCAAATATCTGACTTCTAGATTGGAGGAAGACATCTTATTTACTCAGAGAGCATCTTGCATTTGATTCTGCTGTTGACTTTAAATTTAAAAAATGATGAGGCTAATGTATTACTGAAATCCCTGGAATAATTTTAAAATGTTAATTTCCTTTCAAGATTTTTATTTATTTTATGTTAAAATGACATTAGAATGCAAATTGCGTATCACTAAACTTTGGAAAGAAATTTCAAATTATATATTCTCTTAAAAATATATTGTTTCTGAAAACCTATCTCATGCCTTTTCATTTAAATTTTTAAATAGCAAACATTTTTTTTTTCTCTGAATAGACACTCAGATAAAAATATTAGCAATCAAATGAAGTGGTAATTTTCTTTACCTCAAAAGTTTCCTAGTCTTACTTCTTACTTTTAACTATTAAACACTTGGTCCTCAAATAATTTCACTTATCAAACAAATGAAATAAACATCTAATTTAGCTGTACTAATAAAGATACAAGTCAACTATCAGATTTAATACTGTATTGTATTCATCTAATGTCCCTCTAGTGAGTACCCTTTCATTGTATTTCATGTTATAATAAAATAAGAAATTCACATGGGAACTTAAACCCTAGATATTACATTAAATTATGTAATTATGAGGTTATGATACTACCTGTTACTAAATGTATCCCTTTGTCTGTATCCTAGTAGACTGCAATATGACAGAAAAATTTTCCAGCACAGATAATGTGCAGTTCCCACAAGTAGCCATCATTTTGAGTACAAATAATACATTGTCAAACTTAATACAAACATTTATTTTATTATTCTCAAGACAGAGTAATAAAGTCCTCCATTCAGTGTTATTCAGTGAATGATAAAATAGAAGAGTATCATTTGAAAATTAGATTATGGACACATTGTAAGTCTGAAAATTCTTTATTCCTGTTTCCAACTTTAGCAAAGAAAACAGACAATGCAAACACAACTTAATTTTAAAGTTAAATCTAATTCAGTCATGTGAGTTAGGTTCATGTCAAGCAAAATCCTAATTAAAACATTCATAAAGAGACAGGCTTTGTATTAAAAAGTAAAGGTACAAAATTTGAAATTCTTGTTTGTAAATTCCTTTGACTTCCTAAGTTATGTCTTTTAAATTATGCTTTGCATCAGATTCTAATTTTTATTAAGATTATATAACAAAAATGATTCCTGTTTTTGACATCCTATGTGTGTTATGTATGTCTATCTCTGTCCTCAACTCATAGGGTAAATTGTCTTAGGTAATGTGTTTAGTTTCCTCTGAAAACTGCATAGTTATAAACTATGACTTGCAATGTTAATTAACTCCATAACATGGAATTTGTTTCTCAATCATGTGCACTAGTGTAGGAAGCATATATGAGTAACCCCAAATATATTTGTATTCTTCTTAGAGAATGTTTGGATTTTATAGATTGTGAAAGTTTTGAAAATCTGGAAACTTATTTAATACAAATACATGAATAGGAACAAGATTAAGGATTGTTAACTTGTCAATATCCTCATCTTTTTTCCAGTACACAGCTACTCCTTGAAGTCCCTTCTCAGTAGGAAATGCTTTTTCTCAATTTTTCTTGTAATGTTTTCTTGAAGTGAAGTCTTTAAGCATTTGCAATTTATATTCCCTCTTTGCTTCTAATGTCCCTCTAGTGAGTACTGTATTGTATTCATCTTTCCCCATTTTTGTATTTCATGTTATAATAAAATAAGAAATTCACATGGGAACTTAAACCCTAGATATTACATTAAATTATGTAATTATGAGGTTATGATACTACCTGTTACTAAATGTATCCCTTTGTCTGTATCCTAGTAGACTGCAATATGACAGAAAAATTTTCCAGCACAGATAATGTGCAGTTCCCACAAGTAGCCATCATTTTGAGTACAAATAATACATTGTCAAACTTAATACAAACATTTATTTTATTATTCTCAAGACAGAGTAATAAAGTCCTCCATTCAGTGTTATTCAGTGAATGATAAAATAGAAGAGTATCATTTGAAAATTAGATTATGGACACATTGTAAGTCTGAAAATTCTTTATTCCTGTTTCCAACTTTAGCAAAGAAAACAGACAATGCAAACACAACTTAATTTTAAAGTTAAATCTAATTCAGTCATGTGAGTTAGGTTCATGTCAAGCAAAATCCTAATTAAAATATTCATAAAGAGACAGGCTTTGTATTAAAAAGTAAAGGTACAAAATTTGAAATTCTTGTTTGTAAATTCCTTTGACTTCCTAAGTTATGTCTTTTAAATTATGCTTTGCATCAGATTCTAATTTTTATTATGATTATATAATAAACATGATTCCTGTTTTGACATCCTATGTGTGTTATGTATGTCTATCTCTGTCCTCAACTCATAGGGTAAATTGTCTTAGGTAGTGTGTTTAGTTTCCTCTGAAAACTGCATAGTTATAAAATATGACTTGCAATGTTAATTAACTCCATAACATGGAATTTGTTTCTCAATCATGTGCACTAGTGTAGGAAGCATATATGAGTAACCCCAAATATATTTGTATTCTTCTTAGAGAATGTTTGGATTTTATAGATTGTGAAAGTTTTGAAAATCTGGAAACTTATTTAATACAAATACATGAATAGGAACAAGATTAAGGATTGTTAACTTGTCAATATCCTCATCTTTTTTCCAGTACACAGCTACTCCTTGAAGTCCCTTCTCAGTAGGAAATGCTTTTTCTCAATTTTTCTTGTAATGTTTTCTTGAAGTGAAGTCTTTAAGCATTTGCAATTTATATTCCCTCTTTGCCTGCAAACAAAAAATTTAAGCTGCATATATTCCAAAGAAAAGAGAATTTGAGATGTCTGCAAATGAATATTAGAGTAGGCGGCTGGAAGTGATTGTAAAGGAGAAACAGAACAATGTGCTGTAACAATCCATTTGTATCAAACCTAGAGTGATACTATGAGAGTAGTAAATAATATTAGAAACATGAATATACATACTGCTAATTAGCATTAAGAATATATATATTACAAAAAAGAGCAGAAAACAGTGAGGAGCATAGGTAAATATTAATTTCTATAAAAAACAAACCAAGTAAAATATAACATTTTAAAGTTCCTCAGAATGTAATTAAACCTAAAATATCTAGTAGGAAGAAATAAGTTAAGCAAAACTAATTACAGCAATAGTATCCTATAGAGATTAGAGTCAAACACACCAGATTATTAGCAACTTCACTTGGCAAATTAGTCAGGTAACTAAATATCCTCTTTGAACCAATTCCTACAGCAAAAATAATCAATTTTGCAATTCTATCACAGTTATTGTTCAGTTGCTAAGTCATGTCCTACTGAGATCCCATGGGCTGCAGTTTGCCAGACTTCCCTGTCCTTCACTATTTCCTGGAACTTGCTCAAACTGTGTCCATTAAGTTCGTGATGCTACCTAACCATCTCATTCTTTGTCTCCCCTTCCTCCTTTTGCCTTCAGTCTGTCCCAGCATCAGGGTCTTTTCCTACAAGTCTGCTCTTCAAGTCAGGTCAAAGTATTGGCACTTCAGCTTCAGCATCAGTCCTTCTAATGAATATTCAGGCTTGATTTCCTTTAGGATTGATTGGTTTGATCTTCTTGCCCTCCAGGGGACTCTCAAGAGTCTTCTCCAACACTACAGTTCAAAGGCATCACTTCTCTGATGCTCAACCTTCTTTGCAGTCCAAGTTAGGATTTGTAAAAATTTTTCTTCTTAGAGAATGTTTGGATTTTATAGATTGTGAAAGTTTTGAAAATCTGGAAACTTATTTAATACAAATACATGAATAGGAACAAGATTAAGGATTGTTAACTTGTCAATATCCTCATCTTTTTTCCAGTACACAGCTACTCCTTGAAGTCCCTTCTCAGTAGGAAATGCTTTTTCTCAATTTTTCTTGTAATGTTTTCTTGAAGTGAAGTCTTTAAGCATTTGCAATTTATATTCCCTCTTTGCCTGCAAACAAAAAATTTAAGCTGCATATATTCCAAAGAAAAGAGAATTTGAGATGTCTGCAAATGAATATTAGAGTAGGCGGCTGGAAGTGATTGTAAAGGAGAAACAGAACAATGTGCTGTAACAATCCATTTGTATCAAACCTAGAGTGATACTATGAGAGTAGTAAATAATATTAGAAACATGAATATACATACTGCTAATTAGCATTAAGAATATATATATTACAAAAAAGAGCAGAAAACAGTGAGGAGCATAGGTAAATATTAATTTCTATAAAAAACAAACCAAGTAAAATATAACATTTTAAAGTTCCTCAGAATGTAATTAAACCTAAAATATCTAGTAGGAAGAAATAAGTTAAGCAAAACTAATTACAGCAATAGTATCCTATAGAGATTAGAGTCAAACACACCAGATTATTAGCAACTTCACTTGGCAAATTAGTCAGGTAACTAAATATCCTCTTTGAACCAATTCCTACAGCAAAAATAATCAATTTTGCAATTCTATCACAGTTATTGTTCAGTTGCTAAGTCATGTCCTACTGAGATCCCATGGGCTGCAGTTTGCCAGACTTCCCTGTCCTTCACTATTTCCTGGAACTTGCTCAAACTGTGTCCATTAAGTTCGTGATGCTACCTAACCATCTCATTCTTTGTCTCCCCTTCCTCCTTTTGCCTTCAGTCTGTCCCAGCATCAGGGTCTTTTCCTACAAGTCTGCTCTTCAAGTCAGGTCAAAGTATTGGCACTTCAGCTTCAGCATCAGTCCTTCTAATGAATATTCAGGCTTGATTTCCTTTAGGATTGATTGGTTTGATCTTCTTGCCCTCCAGGGGACTCTCAAGAGTCTTCTCCAACACTACAGTTCAAAGGCATCACTTCTCTGATGCTCAACCTTCTTTGCAGTCCAACTCTCATATTTGTACACAACTACTCGAAAAACCATAGCTTTGACTATATGGACCATTGTCAGCAAAGTGATTCCTCTTCTTTTGAACATGCTGTCTGGATTTGTCATAGCTTTCTGTTCAAGGAGCAAGCAGCCTTTAATTTCATGGCCGCTTTCACCATCTGCATGAATTTTGGAGTCCAAGAAAATAAAGTTTGTCACTGTTTCCGTTCTTTTCCCATCTATTTGCCATGAAGTGATAGGACTAGATGCCATGATCTTAGTGTTTGGAATGTCAAGTTTTAAGTCAGCTTTTCACTCTCTTCTTTCCCCTCATCAAGAGGTCCTTTTGTTCCTCCTCTTCACTTTCTGCCATTAGACTGATATCATTGATATCTCTCCCAGCAGTCCTGATTCCATCGTGTGATTCATCTACCTTGGGATTTTGCATGATATACTCTGAATAGAAGTTAAATAAGTAAGATAACAATATGGAGCCTTGTACTTTTTTCCCAATTTTAAATCAGATCTTCCATGTAATTTTGCAGTTACTGAATTTATATATCATTAACTCTCTCACTTGATGTCCTCTCACGTTTCTGCTCTTTAAACTGCACTGCCACATACAAAGGAAGTCACCCAAAACGCTCATGGGTTGGAAATTTTCTCCCTTCAAGTTATTCCCAGGTATTTTTAACTTTGTGGTTCTCACTTCAAAAGTAGATAATTCTTTTCTTGGTTCTGCTGTCCATTTGTTCTTCCTTACTGAGATCCCATGGGCTGCAGTTTGCCAGACTTCCCTGTCCTTCACTATTTCCTGGAACTTGCTCAAACTGTGTCCATTAAGTTCGTGATGCTACCTAACCATCTCATTCTTTGTCTCCCCTTCCTCCTTTTGCCTTCAGTCTGTCCCAGCATCAGGGTCTTTTCCTACAAGTCTGCTCTTCAAGTCAGGTCAAAGTATTGGCACTTCAGCTTCAGCATCAGTCCTTCTAATGAATATTCAGGCTTGATTTCCTTTAGGATTGATTGGTTTGATCTTCTTGCCCTCCAGGGGACTCTCAAGAGTCTTCTCCAACACTACAGTTCAAAGGCATCACTTCTCTGATGCTCAACCTTCTTTGCAGTCCAACTCTCATATTTGTACACAACTACTCGAAAAACCATAGCTTTGACTATATGGACCATTGTCAGCAAAGTGATTCCTCTTCTTTTGAACATGCTGTCTGGATTTGTCATAGCTTTCTGTTCAAGGAGCAAGCAGCCTTTAATTTCATGGCCGCTTTCACCATCTGCATGAATTTTGGAGTCCAAGAAAATAAAGTTTGTCACTGTTTCCGTTCTTTTCCCATCTATTTGCCATGAAGTGATAGGACTAGATGCCATGATCTTAGTGTTTGGAATGTCAAGTTTTAAGTCAGCTTTTTCACTCTCTTCTTTCCCCTCATCAAGAGGTCCTTTTGTTCCTCCTCTTCACTTTCTGCCATTAGACTGATATCATTGATATCTCTCCCAGCAGTCCTGATTCCATCGTGTGATTCATCTACCTTGGGATTTTGCATGATATACTCTGAATAGAAGTTAAATAAGTAAGATAACAATATGGAGCCTTGTACTTTTTTCCCAATTTTAAATCAGATCTTCCATGTAATTTTGCAGTTACTGAATTTATATATCATTAACTCTCTCACTTGATGTCCTCTCACGTTTCTGCTCTTTAAACTGCACTGCCACATACAAAGGAAGTCACCCAAAACGCTCATGGGTTGGAAATTTTCTCCCTTCAAGTTATTCCCAGGTATTTTTAACTTTGTGTTTCTCACTTCAAACGTAGATAATTCTTTTCATGTGTCTGCTGTCCATTTGTTTGCCTTCTTTGGAAAACATGTATTTAGATCCTGTGCCCGTTTTTTAAAAATTGGGGTATTTTTCTCTTCATTTGTTGTGTGAGTTCCTTATACATTTTGATTGTTCATCCCTTATTAAGTATGTAGTTTGCAAATACTTTCTGCTCTTCCATATGTTGCCTTTTCATTTTGTTGATGACCTCCTTAGCTGAACAGAAGCATTTGATTTGATCTCGTCACACTTGTTTATTTTTTTGCTTGTTTTGCCTTTGCTTTTGTTGTCAAATCCAAAAAAATCCCAAATATTTCCAAGGCTGATATCAAGGTCACCTATGTTTTCTTCTCAGAATTATATGGCTTTGAGTCTCATGTTCAAATATTTATTTTGAGTTGGTTTTTGTGTATGGTGTGAGGTGGTAGTGGTCCATTTTCATTATTTTTGACTGTGTCTTTCCCCAGTAGAATTTACTGAAGAGACATTTCTTGTCCCATTGTGTATTCTTGACTTCTCTGTCCTAAATTAGTTGGCTGTGCATGTGTGGTTTTATTTCTGGAGTCTCTGTTCTCCCTCATTGATCTATTTGTCTTTTCTCTCATCAGCACTGCACTGTCTTGATTAGGGTGGATTTACAAGTAAATCTGCAAGCCAGGTAGTATCAGTTCTCTCACTTGATTTCCCTTCAACCTTATATTGGGTTTAATGAGCAATTATAAACATTGATGAAGTAAATTTAAAAATCTTAGCAAAGAAATTGAAAGTCTCAATAGAGAAACAAAAGCTATAATGATTAAGAATGAAATGCGAGTTTTAAAACTGAAAAATACTATAGAAAACAACTGACTAAATAGACTCTACATCAGATGGAGGGGACAGAAATAATAAGCCAGTGACCTGTAATTTAGAAAAAATCTGTCCTATCTAAGTAACAGAAAAATTGGGTGAAGAAATGGTGGCAGAGCCCCATGGACAGACAACTTATAAGCGTGCTATAGAATTGGGTTGGAAATTTTCTCCCTTCAAGTTATTCCCAGGTATTTTTAACTTTGTGGTTCTCACTTCAAAAGTAGATAATTCTTTTCATGTGTCTGCTGTCCATTTGTTTGCCTTCTTTGGAAAACATGTATTTAGATCCTGTGCCCGTTTTTTAAAAATTGGGGTATTTTTCTCTTCATTTGTTGTGTGAGTTCCTTATACATTTTGATTATTCATCCCTTATTAAGTATGTAGTTTGCAAATACTTTCTGCTCTTCCATATGTTGCCTTTTCATTTTGTTGATGACCTCCTTAGCTGAACAGAAGCATTTGATTTGATCTCGTCACACTTGTTTATTTTTTTGCTTGTTTTGCCTTTGCTTTTGTTGTCAAATCCAAAAAAATCCCAAATATTTCCAAGGCTGATATCAAGGTCACCTATGTTTTCTTCTCAGAATTATATGGCTTTGAGTCTCATGTTCAAATATTTATTTTGAGTTGGTTTTTGTGTATGGTGTGAGGTGGTAGTGGTCCATTTTCATTATTTTTGACTGTGTCTTTCCCCAGTAGAATTTACTGAAGAGACATTTCTTGTCCCATTGTGTATTCTTGACTTCTCTGTCCTAAATTAGTTGGCTGTGCATGTGTGGTTTTATTTCTGGAGTCTCTGTTCTCCCTCATTGATCTATTTGTCTTTTCTCTCATCAGCACTGCACTGTCTTGATTAGGGTGGATTTACAAGTAAATCTGCAAGCCAGGTAGTATCAGTTCTCTCACTTGATTTCCCTTCAACCTTATATTGGGTTTAATGAGCAATTATAAACATTGATGAAGTAAATTTAAAAATCTTAGCAAAGAAATTGAAAGTCTCAATAGAGAAACAAAAGCTATAATGATTAAGAATGAAATGCGAGTTTTAAAACTGAAAAATACTATAGAAAACAACTGACTAAATAGACTCTACATCAGATGGAGGGGACAGAAATAATAAGCCAGTGACCTGTAATTTAGAAAAAAATCTGTCCTATCTAAGTAACAGAAAAAATTGGGTGAAGAAATGGTGGCAGAGCCCCATGGACCCTTAGGGCTATAGCATTCATATAATCAGTGATCTACAATTAATAGTACTGTGGTTTGATACTAAAGTAATCATAATTTTGTTTTAATTCTTCTACATGCCACAAAATATATTTGTTCTAATTAAAAAGTGTCTTAGGGATTATCCTTAGAAAATCCTGTTGTCAAATTCATTCAGCAGTTGGTATTTTGACTCCAAGGCAACATGGCAGAAGTTTTGAGTTTCCAGACTTTTGATTTAGTTGGCTTTTCCACCTGTCTCATATTTAAGTCAATCACTATGCTGTGACCCGTTATTAGGACAAACTATTGGTATCTATAATATTCAGTAACTTGGAGTTTTTCTAACTGATGAACAAAATGAAAGTGGGAGCTCTGGGGATTTAGTTACCTTCCCTTAAAAAATCAGACTTATTTAAAAATAAAGAAAAACGACAGTGTGAGTGGTTTCCTATTTTCCTTCTCAATTTCAGAAACATAACTTCTTAAGAAATGAACACTATGAATTATGAGAGTGATAGTATTACAAGAGTTGCCTAAGTTGAAGTAATAGGTAAAAAAAAAAAAAAAAAAACTTCTAAAGACCAGTGCAGATTTTGTTTATTTGAAATTCAGGTTACTTCTTATAAACAATGGTGAAGTCATAGGAAAGCAAAATACAACATAACAATCATTACTGTCTGTATCTGTACCTAGAATATGACATTATGGGTATCATAATGGTTTACTATGTAGACAAAAGGACTTCAATATCAGTAATGGTGGTTGGTCTCAATGCATGAATTGAGAAAGGTTTATCACTTTTTAGCCATCCCAGTAACTTCATCATGTTTTAAATATATGTATTAAACACTATACAAATATACACACAGGTATATACACATAAAACACTTTCATTAAAATTTGTGATCGTAAATAACAATGCTAATAAATTAAATATGTACTTAATTGTAATAGATAATAATTTCATATTAAGGATAGTCATTAAATTTAAAATCATTGTTAAATTTAAAACAAATGCTTTATACTTAAAAGCAACTAGTATGACACCAATTATAATACAATACACTATAGGGACAGCTATTATACACTCCATGTGCCAGGTGCAAAAACAATATACTTTTCTGAGTATAATTAAAAACTGCAATGAATCCTCTTTTAATACAATGAATGTTACACATAAAATATTTCCAACTCAATTGTATTTTTATTATTCTTTTTATTCTACTTGAATACCATCTTCCTGTTCTATTTGAGCATTAATTTATACGTGGAATGATCCTAAATTTTACATGAAATCAAAATATTTGTCCAAAATATGAAGTTAATTAAACCAGAAAAATACAATGGGAATGTTATATTACTTAGTCATCTAGAATGTCTAATTAAGTAATTAATATTTCACAATATTGCTCTTAAGGAAAGCTTGCTAAGAAGGCTGGGTACATGGAAAGACACACTTGTGCAAAAATAATTCCAAGTCTTCTACACAGTAGACCCACAAATTACTTTACAAACATATGGACATGTGCAGGCACATGCACAAACAGACACACACACACACACACACACACACAATTAAATTTTTTTTTTTCTCCTCTGATCTCTAAAGAAGACTGACCAGCAAAAAATTGATGCTTTTGAATTGTGTTTCTGGAGAAGCCTCTTGAGAAGCCTCCTTGGACTGCAAGATCAGACCAGTTAATCTTAAAAGAAATCAGCCCTGAATATTCATTGGAAAGCTGGATGCTGAGGCCCTATTACTTTGGCAACTGGATTCAAAGACTGACTCATTGGAAAAGTCCCTGAAGTTGGGAAAGATTAAAGGCAAAAGAAGAAGACAGCAGAGGATGAGATGGTTGGATGGCATCACCATCTCAATGGACATGAATTTGAGCAAACTCTGGGAGATAGCGAAGGACAGGGAAGCTTGGCGTGCGGCAGTCCAGTGGCATTGCAAAGGTCAGACATGACTTAGCAACTGAAAAACAACAACACAAAGAGTACATAACCAAGAAAATACATAAAGATTCTAGATATGATCTGACAATGGTTATTCAAATGCTTCCTTCGTCTTTCTATTTCATAGCATATTTAAACTGAAAATAACAGGTCTTCCCTGGTGGTCCAGTGGGTAAGGACACTGCCTTGCAGTGCAAGGGCTGCTGGTTCGCCCCTAATGACTTAATAACATTTTTTTGGGACAGCTATTATACACTCCATGTGCCAGGTGCAAAACAATATACTTTTCTGAGTATAATTAAAAACTGCAATGAATCCTCTTTTAATACAATGAATGTTACACATAAAATATTTCCAACTCAATTGTATTTTTATTATTCTTTTTATTCTACTTGAATACCATCTTCCTGTTCTATTTGAACATTAATTTATAGGTGGAATGATCCTAAATTTTACATGAAATCAAAATATTTGTCCAAAATATGAAGTTAATTAAACCAGAAAAATACAATGGGAATGTTATATTACTTAGTCATCTAGAATGTCTAATTAAGTAATTAATATTTCACAATATTGCTCTTAAGGAAAGCTTGCTAAGAAGGCTGGGTACATGGAAAGACACACTTGTGCAAAAATAATTCCAAGTCTTCTACACAGTAGACCCACAACTTACTTTACAAACATATGGACATGTGCAGGCACATGCACAAACAGACATACACACACACACACACACACACACAATTAATTTTTTTTTTTCTCCTCTGATCTCTAAAGAAGACTGACCAGCAAAAAATTGATGCTTTTGAATTGTGTTTCTGGAGAAGCCTCTTGAGAAGCCTCCTTGGACTGCAAGATCAGACCAGTTAATCTTAAAAGAAATCAGCCCTGAATATTCATTGGAAAGCTGGATGCTGAGGCCCTATTACTTTGGCAACTGGATTCAAAGACTGACTCATTGGAAAAGTCCCTGAAGTTGGGAAAGATTAAAGGCAAAAGAAGAAGACAGCAGAGGATGAGATGGTTGGATGGCATCACCATCTCAATGGACATGAATTTGAGCAAACTCTGGGAGATAGCGAAGGACAGGGAAGCTTGGCGTGCGGCAGTCCAGTGGCATTGCAAAGGTCAGACATGACTTAGCAACTGAAAAACAACAACACAAAGAGTACATAACCAAGAAAATACATAAAGATTCTAGATATGATCTGACAATGGTTATTCAAATGCTTCCTTCGTCTTTCTATTTCATAGCATATTTAAACTGAAAATAACAGGTCTTCCCTGGTGGTCCAGTGGGTAAGGACACTGCCTTGCAGTGCAAGGGCTGCTGGTTCGCTCCCTGGCCTGGGAAAATCCCACGTGCCGTGGAGCGGCTGGACCGATGTGTCCAGTTACTGAGCCGGAGTTCTGGAGTGCATGCGCCCAGAGCTGGTGCTCTGCGACAACAGAGGCCACCGCAATGGGAGGCCCACAGGGGCCAAAGAACAAAGATGGATGCAAATAGATAAATGAAAGACCAATAGAAGTTGCTCACCTGCCCCCCTCCCTCCCCAGTCTGCCCCCCCCCCAAAAGAAAAGAACACTTCATGAACTTAAACCGGTAACTAAAGATAAAATCACCTGTATGCCAGACTGAGGTAGAAATTGTAGACAATCAAAGCATGGTCAGGGCCTCCGCTCTTCTTAAAGAAGGAAGCTCCCTAAAGAATGGTCTGGGGCTTCCCTGGTGGTCCAGTGGGTAAGGACACTGCCTTGGAGTGCAAGGGGCGCCGGTTCAATCCCTGGCCTGGGAAGATCCCACGTGCCGTGGAGCGGCTGGACCAATGTGTCCTATTACCGAGCAAGAGCTCTTGAACACGTGTGCCCAGAGCTGGTGCTCTGCGACAACAGGGGCCCACACGGGCCAAAGAACAGAGATGGATGAAAATAGACAAATGAAAGACCAATAGAAGTAGCCCGCCTGCTCCCCTCCCTCCCCAACCCCACCCCGCCCAAAAAAAATAAATAAATCTTAAAAAAAAAAAAAAAAAGAATGATCTGGGGTCTTGGGTAAGTGTCACAGGATAGCAACACAGTATCTAGGGAAACTGAGAAACTGGGAACCAAGAAAAAGCCATAAAAATGATAAACTGGACACTGTGACATTTAAACTGATTGGTCAGAAATGACAGGCATCTGGCCCCAAGCCAATCAAACTTGAATAGGTCAATTCTAATAAAGATATAAACTGTTTTTATCCTACCTTGTGGACGATTCAGCCCCCTCAGTGTCAATACTGAGAACACTGTATTTCTATCCTTTAAAGTAAAATTTGTGTGAATGTTTAGCACTTCATGAAGTTCTGTCTTTAGCTCTGGAAACTGAACTCAGTTTCCTGTTTCAAGATCAGACTGATTTCATACTTTATAAAGCACAAGATCAGTATTTCAAGTTAAAAAACACTGGGGTGCTGATTTTTAAGTCATCTTTCAATCTCATCTGTTTTCATTCAGGTATTTGTGGCCAGTGTATGTCAAGTAGGTCACTCTGTTTATCTTGGATGGTCTTGTCGTTTGGGAAATGGCTTCTCCAGATTGTACAGGAAATCAGAATGGGGAGAATGGCATTTCTTTGAAATGATGCTACAGCTTTCACCAGGCTCTTGAGGCTACTTCCCATGACTGTGTCATGGTATCAAGACACTGTGCTTGTCCCTGAAGTCCTAGGTACAAAACCAGCAAAGATCACTACTGCACATTCCCCTTGAGAAGTGGAAGTCACAAGGCTCAGGAAATGTGGAATTACACTTCTTCAGAGGGGAAGCTGCAAATTCACATTGGGAAGGACACTGGCATAGGGATAAATAAATATGGAAAGTTTGACACTTAATTTACCATAACCCCTCTCTAATTGAATGGTCAGGTTAAATTTATTGTATCAAATAACCCCCCATCCACTCACTACCACACAAAGAAAAACAAAAGTACTGCTTCTCTCTGAATATGCCACATGACAGATGGCAAAGAAAATTTTTACCAGACAGTGTTAAATCGACAAGGAAGATACTACATGTTATTGTAATTTAGGTTCAGTGAAACAAAAAAGTATTTTGAACTGTTTCTGAGTTTTCAAATGCTTGTCTCTGAGCCCTCCAGGATTCTATCTTTCTTAAGGATTACCATTCAAAGGTATGACTCCCAGCTCTTTAAGAAAGACACTTCTTGGGACCTAAACCTTGCAAGAGTTGATTTTTTCAAAGGAAGGTGGAGAAAAAATTTCAATGGCATTTCATCTAGTGCCAGAGCTCTAAGAACAGGGAGTTCAGGGGCCCATAGTAAGGAAAAAATTATCTAAAGTTTAGGAGGAGAATGTTAAGGCGCTCTTGGTAACTGAATAGATTTCATTCACCACATCACTTCCTCTCTCAATTGCCTCCTCTAATTATATGTTGATTAATTCTATCATTTTAAAAGCATTTATTTGTTTTTCTTTCTGTCTTCGTTGGTTATATATATGAATGTATATGTATATATACAAATTATTACTTTTCCAAGTTTATTAAAAATATTTTCTAAATGCCTTTTACAGTTAGTATCACTACATAAATATCAGGCAAAATGAAGATATTTTACTTTTTATAGTTAATTTATTTTGCATAAGTAACTTTTTGAATTATTTACATAAATAAAAAGAAAAACCTGCTTTACTTCAATTGGACCTTTTTATCTTGGACTAAATTAGCCAGCACTTTCATTATCACATGCTATTTCTTATAAGTGGAGTAACATTTATCCTCATGAACAAACTTGTGGAAGAAATAAGGCTTTGCCATTTAGACTTTGCTCATGAATAAAATGCCTTTAGGGGAAAATAGAAATGACTTCCTTATCCCCATTTTCTTACCCAGAATAACAGCGCAACTGACATAAGTGAAATTTTATAAAAAGAGACACATTTTGTTTGGAGACAAGTATGAAATATTCCAACCTTAAAGGTGGACTCTTTAGAAAATGGTGAGCAGGGAAAAACAACAATGTTAATGGGAGAGCAGTTATAGGCTCATCTATGTTGTTAACATAAATTGCATTGCCATAAAATTGTACCATCCTTTTCTACAGAGAATCAAGAGCATTTTATCATAACAAAAGAAAACTTGTACCAATCCTTTTCACTAGTCATAAAGCAGTTGAATTTCTTAAATCGACAAGGAAGATACTACATGTTATTGTAATTTAGGTTCAGTGAAACAAAAAAGTATTTTGAACTGTTTCTGAGTTTTCAAATGCTTGTCTCTGAGCCCTCCAGGATTCTATCTTTCTTAAGGATTACCATTCAAAGGTATGACTCCCAGCTCTTTAAGAAAGACACTTCTTGGGACCTAAACCTTGCAAGAGTTGATTTTTTCAAAGGAAGGTGGAGAAAAAATTTCAATGGCATTTCATCTAGTGCCAGAGCTCTAAGAACAGGGAGTTCAGGGGCCCATAGTAAGGAAAAAATTATCTAAAGTTTAGGAGGAGAATGTTAAGGCGCTCTTGGTAACTGAATAGATTTCATTCACCACATCACTTCCTCTCTCAATTGCCTCCTCTAATTATATGTTGATTAATTCTATCATTTTAAAAGCATTTATTTGTTTTTCTTTCTGTCTTCGTTGGTTATATATATGAATGTATATGTATATATACAAATTATTACTTTTCCAAGTTTATTAAAAATATTTTCTAAATGCCTTTTACAGTTAGTATCACTACATAAATATCAGGCAAAATGAAGATATTTTACTTTTTATAGTTAATTTATTTTGCATAAGTAACTTTTTGAATTATTTACATAAATAAAAAGAAAAACCTGCTTTACTTCAATTGGACCTTTTTATCTTGGACTAAATTAGCCAGCACTTTCATTATCACATGCTATTTCTTATAAGTGGAGTAACATTTATCCTCATGAACAAACTTGTGGAAGAAATAAGGCTTTGCCATTTAGACTTTGCTCATGAATAAAATGCCTTTAGGGGAAAATAGAAATGACTTCCTTATCCCCATTTTCTTACCCAGAATAACAGCGCAACTGACATAAGTGAAATTTTATAAAAAGAGACACATTTTGTTTGGAGACAAGTATGAAATATTCCAACCTTAAAGGTGGACTCTTTAGAAAATGGTGAGCAGGGAAAAACAACAATGTTAATGGGAGAGCAGTTATAGGCTCATCTATGTTGTTAACATAAATTGCATTGCCATAAAATTGTACCATCCTTTTCTACAGAGAATCAAGAGCATTTTATCATAACAAAAGACTGTTCTTTTCAAACTCAGTGGGAGATAGGCACTAGTGGAATTCTTATTAGAGTGAGCAGTGATAAAGAATTCTGCTCAGCTATGTCTTATAAATGTACAAGTTAAAAGAAACTTTCTTACAAATGGACTGACCTTCAAAATAGTAATATCATACCTAAAACAAATACCCTCTGCTTATGTACCTTGGGACTTTTAAATCTGTCTATTTATCTATATGTATATGTATATGTATATCTTTATATATACATATCTATATGTTTATATAAAGACGTAAAACACGTATTAGTACAACATGGTGAAGTGCCATTTTTGAGATGAAAAAGGTCTCGAACTTTAGAAAAATACATGAAAAGATAAGTTTCATCTATGGGTCATCGACGTCCAGGTCTTCAGAGTGATGGTGTTGTTCCTCCTCTTTATGACTCAAGTAGTTGAACTTGCCTCAGCCATCCATCCAGTTTCCTGAGAAGTCTCATCAGTAATCTGTGAACCAGGCTTTACATCATACGGCACGACAGGATCAACATCAGTGAGGTAGTGAACTGCAGTCAATCCATCAGCATTGATGTCATGTTAGCTGTGACCCAGCTCTACAAGGCTGATCATGTTCAGAAGATGGATGGACTTGGATTGCATTAGCAGCTGCTGAAGGTAAGTTAGAATAAGGTGCATGTGGGCAAAATGTAGAGAAGTGAAAAAAATTTGAGACTGGTACCAAAGTATCATTTTATTATTGGTTAAATTACTGAAAATATTTTACTATTAATGTTCCTGTGTTTCTTCCTTTTTACATTTGATACATTGGTAATGCTGCTAGAGATAAAATGCCTTAAAAAACCATCCCCATTTTCTTACCCAGAATAACAGCGCAACTGACATAAGTGAAATTTTATAAAAAGAGACACATTTTGTTTGGAGACAAGTATGAAATATTCCAACCTTAAAGGTGGACTCTTTAGAAAATGGTGAGCAGGGAAAAACAACAATGTTAATGGGAGAGCAGTTATAGGCTCATCTATGTTGTTAACATAAATTGCATTGCCATAAAATTGTACCATCCTTTTCTACAGAGAATCAAGAGCATTTTATCATAACAAAAGACTGTTCTTTTCAAACTCAGTGGGAGATAGGCACTAGTGGAATTCTTATTAGAGTGAGCAGTGATAAAGAATTCTGCTCAGCTATGTCTTATAAATGTACAAGTTAAAAGAAACTTTCTTACAAATGGACTGACCTTCAAAATAGTAATATCATACCTAAAACAAATACCCTCTGCTTATGTACCTTGGGACTTTTAAATCTGTCTATTTATCTATATGTATATGTATATGTATATCTTTATATATACATATCTATATGTATATATAAAGACGTAAAACACGTATTAGTACAACATGGTGAAGTGCCATTTTTGAGATGAAAAAGGTCTCGAACTTTAGAAAAATACATGAAAAGATAAGTTTCATCTATGGGTCATCGACGTCCAGGTCTTCAGAGTGATGGTGTTGTTCCTCCTCTTTATGACTCAAGTAGTTGAACTTGCCTCAGCCATCCATCCAGTTTCCTGAGAAGTCTCATCAGTAATCTGTGAACCAGGCTTTACATCATACGGCACGACAGGATCAACATCAGTGAGGTAGTGAACTGCAGTCAATCCATCAGCATTGATGTCATGTTAGCTGTGACCCAGCTCTACAAGGCTGATCATGTTCAGAAGATGGATGGACTTGGATTGCATTAGCAGCTGCTGAAGGTAAGTTAGAATAAGGTGCATGTGGGCAAAATGTAGAGAAGTGAAAAAAATTTGAGACTGGTACCAAAGTATCATTTTATTATTGGTTAAATTACTGAAAATATTTTACTATTAATGTTCCTGTGTTTCTTCCTTTTTACATTTGATACATTGGTAATGCTGCTAGAGATCCAAGGAGACAAATTGTGACCTGGCTATTTTATTTTGCCTTGTTTTATGGTCATAATAACATTCACTATATTTATAATCATAATAATATTTATATTATAAAATCTGAGTCTCTAGAAAAAAAGGAAGTGTTTTGCTAATGTCATTTGAGTTGCCTCAGTTATCAGATGCAGTTCTAAATACAGGGTAACTTCTCTATCATCAGATGTGTCGCAGTTCTCACATATTCTTATGTCTTGTGTTGGGAGATAAAAGATTGTTGGGCAACAACCAAAGGCAAAGTCTTCTATACACTATCCATAGTAAAATAAAGTCACTTTTTAAAATTGAAGTATAGTTGATTTACAATGGTGTATTAGTTTCTGGTGCACAGCAAAGTGATTATGTTATATATATTATGCACTTTTTCAAATTGTTTTCCATTATGGGTTATAATAAGATATTGAATATCCTTCTCTATATTATGCAACACGACTTTGTTATTTATCTGTCTTATATATAGTAGTGCGTGTCTATTTTCTCAAACTCTTAATTTATCCCTGCCATTCCCCTTTGGTGTGTGTATTAGTCACTTAGCCCTGTCTGACTCTTTGTGACCTAGTGGACTGTAACTCACCATGCTCCTCTGTCCATGGGCTTCTCCAGGTAGGAATTCTGGAGTGGGTTGCCATTGCCTTCTTCAGTGGATCTTTCAGACCTAGGTATCAAACCTGGGTCCCCTGCATTGCAGATGGATTCTTTACTGCCTGAGCATCATTCCATACGGAAATCATCGTATCAAGGATCAACGAATAAAAGTGAGGTAGTGAACTGCAGTCAATCCATCAGCATTGATGTCATGTTAGCTGTGACCCAGCTCTACAAGGCTGATCATGTTCAGAAGATGGATGGACTTGGATTGCATTAGCAGCTGCTGAAGGTAAGTTAGAATAAGGTGCATGTGGGCAAAATGTAGAGAAGTGAAAAAAATTTGAGACTGGTACCAAAGTATCATTTTATTATTGGTTAAATTACTGAAAATATTTTACTATTAATGTTCCTGTGTTTCTTCCTTTTTACATTTGATACATTGGTAATGCTGCTAGAGATCCAAGGAGACAAATTGTGACCTGGCTATTTTATTTTGCCTTGTTTTATGGTCATAATAACATTCACTATATTTATAATCATAATAATATTTATATTATAAAATCTGAGTCTCTAGAAAAAAAGGAAGTGTTTTGCTAATGTCATTTGAGTTGCCTCAGTTATCAGATGCAGTTCTAAATACAGGGTAACTTCTCTATCATCAGATGTGTCGCAGTTCTCACATATTCTTATGTCTTGTGTTGGGAGATAAAAGATTGTTGGGCAACAACCAAAGGCAAAGTCTTCTATACACTATCCATAGTAAAATAAAGTCACTTTTTAAAATTGAAGTATAGTTGATTTACAATGGTGTATTAGTTTCTGGTGCACAGCAAAGTGATTATGTTATATATATTATGCACTTTTTCAAATTGTTTTCCATTATGGGTTATAATAAGATATTGAATATCCTTCTCTATATTATGCAACACGACTTTGTTATTTATCTGTCTTATATATAGTAGTGCGTGTCTATTTTCTCAAACTCTTAATTTATCCCTGCCATTCCCCTTTGGTGTGTGTATTAGTCACTTAGCCCTGTCTGACTCTTTGTGACCTAGTGGACTGTAACTCACCATGCTCCTCTGTCCATGGGCTTCTCCAGGTAGGAATTCTGGAGTGGGTTGCCATTGCCTTCTTCAGTGGATCTTTCAGACCTAGGTATCAAACCTGGGTCCCCTGCATTGCAGATGGATTCTTTACTGCCTGAGCCACCTGAGGCTATAACTATTAATATAAATTTGTTCTCTGTGTCTGTGAGTCTGTTTCATAAATAACTTTACCTGTATCATTTTTTTAGATTCCATATTTAAGTGATATCATATTTGTCTTTCTCTGTGTGACTGACTTCACTTAGTAAGATAATCTCTTAAGTCCTTTCATGTTGCTGCAAATGGGATTATTTCATATTTTTTAGGACTGAGTAATATTCCATTTTATATACATATATATATATATATATACACATACACACACACACACACACACACACTCACATACAGTATATCATCCCTCTTTATCCATTCATCTGTCACGGGCAGTTTGGTTGTTTCCATGGCTTGGCTATTGTGAATAGTGCTGCTGTGAACATTGGGGTGCATATATCTTTTTGGATTAGAGATTTTATCCTTTCTGGATATATGCCCTGGAGTGGGATTATAGGATCATATGGTAACTGTATTTTTAGTTTCTTAGGGAACCTCCAGAGTGTCTTCCATAGTGGATGCACCAGTTTGCATTCCCACTGACAGTGTAGTAGGGTTCCGTTTATCCACACCCTCTCCAGCATTTATTATTTGTAAATTATTATATTATTTATTATAAGCTCATTCTGAATTCTGTGACGTGATACCTCATCATAGTTTTGATTTGCATTTCTCTAATAATTAGTGATGTCGAGCATATTTTCATGTGCTTCTTGATCATCCTAAAGGCTTTTTGTTGTTGTTTTTTTAAAAAACGGATGTGCTTCTTATGACAATTTTTACAGAGGAACTTATTTAATCTAACCAGGATGAATATATACTTGATTATCAGTTTTCTAAGGGCAATAACAGGGGATTAGGCCAGTAAGTACGAGTAGTAGTGAGCCTTATAGATCAGTGTATTGGAAATCTTAAGATACTAGAGTATTCTCAGTGGAATATAAATAGAGAGTGGAATTTCTAGGTCACCAGAAATCACTTAACTTATTTTAAAGAATCTTCCCAATTTGTCTAATTGGCTATGCCAGTATATACACCCACAACAATGTATGAGTGTTCCAGCTGCTCTAGAATGTCATCAACACAGGTTATTGAAAATCTTTCTCATGTTAGCCATTTCAATAAGTATATAGTACTTATAATATTTTGTATTATTTTTGGTGAGTAATTAGGCACTATACCTATGCCCACTATGTTTTTATTGGCTATGTAAATATCTCTTTATGAAATTATCTTCAAATTTCATTTTCTGTTTTTCAGTTAGATCATCTTTCTCTAATTTGTATATTTTCTTATAGATTTGTGTACTTTGGATATGAGAACTTTGCAAATTGTATGAACTGCAAATGATTTACCTAGTCTTTGATTTTACATTAATAATGATGTTGTTATATGAACAGAATATGTCATACTGCTTAACTTCTCATATTTATATCCATAATTATTGCTGATGAACTTTTCACATTTAGATTGGGTATTAATTATTGCATATAGTGTTTGGGTCATGAATTACTTTCTTCCGTGTCAATATTCACTTGATACCAACATTTATTGAAAAATGATTCTTGCCAAATGTAAATATTGATATAAATCAAGTGCATGTGTAGGTGTATTTTTAGTCTATTTTTCCCCTCTATTGTGCCATTTGTCTTTCTTCATTTCATTACCACACTGGTCTAATTACTATGCATGTCCTAATTACTTTATAATAAATGTTGGTATTTAAATTTTAGTAAGTCCACTAATTCAGTTTTTTGTTTGTTTGCTTTTGAGAATGTCTTGTTGATATCATCTTAGTCAAACGTGCTACCATGGATAAAACCATTTCATTTGGCATTCAAAATCCTGATAGGTTTGTGTTTGGAAATGTACTGAATATATAGATCAATTGATGGAGTCCTCCCATCTTTGTGCCTGTATGTGTGCTAAGTTGCTTCAGGCATGTCCAACTCTTTGTGACCTTATGGACTGTAGCCTGCCAGGCTGCTCCTCTGTCCATGGGATTCTCCAGGCAAGAATACTGGAGTGGGTAGCCATTCCCTTCTCCAGGGGATCTTCCCGATCCAAGGATCAAACCCAGGTCTCTTATGTCTCCTGCATTGGCCAGTGGGTTCTTAATGACTAGCACCACTGGGGAAGCCCACTCACATCTTTGTTGTTTTTGTTCTGACGCCTAGTCATGCCTGACTCAGCAACCTCATGGACTGCAGCAAGCCAGGCCTTCCTGTCCCTCACCATCTCGTGAAGTTTACCCAAGTCTGTGTCCATTGCGTTGGTGGTGCCATCTAGCCGTCTCATCCTCTGATGCCCTCTTATCCCTCTGCCCTCAATCTTTCTCATCATCAGGGACTTTTCTAATGAGTTGTCAGTTTGCATCAGATGACCAGAATACTGGAGCTTCAGCTTCAGCATCAGTCCCTCCAATGAGTATTCAGAGTTGATTTCCCTTAAGGTGGGCTGGTTTGATCTCTTTACTGTCTAAGGGACTCTCAGGAGTCTTCTTTAGCACCAGAATTGGAAGGCTTTAATTCTTTGGTGCTCTTCCTTCTTTACCGTCCAGCTTTCACAACTGAACATGACCACTGGGAAGAATGTTGCCTTGACTCTACAGACCTTTGTTGGCAGAGTAATGTCTCTGCTTTTCAACACATTGTTTAGGTTTGTCATCACTTTCCTGCCAAAAATGATTCTTGCCAAATGTAAATATTGATATAAATCAAGTGCATGTGTAGGTGTATTTTTAGTCTATTTTTCCCCTCTATTGTGCCATTTGTCTTTCTTCATTTCATTACCACACTGGTCTAATTACTATGCATGTCCTAATTACTTTATAATAAATGTTGGTATTTAAATTTTAGTAAGTCCACTAATTCAGTTTTTTGTTTGTTTGCTTTTGAGAATGTCTTGTTGATATCATCTTAGTCAAACGTGCTACCATGGATAAAACCATTTCATTTGGCATTCAAAATCCTGATAGGTTTGTGTTTGGAAATGTACTGAATATATAGATCAATTGATGGAGTCCTCCCATCTTTGTGCCTGTATGTGTGCTAAGTTGCTTCAGGCATGTCCAACTCTTTGTGACCTTATGGACTGTAGCCTGCCAGGCTGCTCCTCTGTCCATGGGATTCTCCAGGCAAGAATAGTGGAGTGGGTTGCCATACCCTACTCCAGGGGATCTTCCCGATCCAAGGATCAAACCCAGGTCTCTTATGTCTCCTGCATTGGCCAGTGGGTTCTTAATGACTAGCACCACTGGGGAAGCCCACTCACATCTTTGTTGTTTTTGTTCTGACGCCTAGTCATGCCTGACTCAGCAACCTCATGGACTGCAGCAAGCCAGGCCTTCCTGTCCCTCACCATCTCGTGAAGTTTACCCAAGTCTGTGTCCATTGCGTTGGTGGTGCCATCTAGCCGTCTCATCCTCTGATGCCCTCTTATCCCTCTGCCCTCAATCTTTCTCATCATCAGGGACTTTTCTAATGAGTTGTCAGTTTGCATCAGATGACCAGAATACTGGAGCTTCAGCTTCAGCATCAGTCCCTCCAATGAGTATTCAGAGTTGATTTCCCTTAAGGTGGGCTGGTTTGATCTCTTTACTGTCTAAGGGACTCTCAGGAGTCTTCTTTAGCACCAGAATTGGAAGGCTTTAATTCTTTGGTGCTCTTCCTTCTTTACCGTCCAGCTTTCACAACTGAACATGACCACTGGGAAGAATGTTGCCTTGACTCTACAGACCTTTGTTGGCAGAGTAATGTCTCTGCTTTTCAACACATTGTTTAGGTTTGTCATCACTTTCCTGCCAAGAAAAAATCATCTGATTTCATGGTTGCAGGTGCCTTCTGAAGTGATTTTGGAGCCCAAGAAGAGGAAATATACCACTGCTTCCACCTTTGCCTCTTCTCTTTGCCATGAAGTAATGGGGCTGAATGCCATGATCTTACTTTTTTTTTCTGGTCACTTCTATTGGTCTTTCATTTATTTATCTTTGTTCTTTGGCCTGTGTGGGCCTTCCATCACAGTGGCCTCTCTCATTGCAGAGCACCGGCTCTGGGCTCATGCACTCCAGAGCTCCAGCTCGGTAATTGGACACATCAGTCCAGCCGCTCCGTAGCACATGGGATCTTCCCAGGCCAGGGATCAAACCAGTGCCCCCTGCATTACAAGGTGGAGTCTTTACCCACTGGACCACAAGGGAAGCCCCTCCTACTTTTTTAAATATTTTGTTTTAAGCCAGGTCTTTCACTGTCCTCTTTCACTGTTACCAGGAGACTGTTTAGTTCCTCTTTGCTTTCTGCCATCAGAGTGGTGTTATCTGCATATATGAGGTTGTTGATGTTTCTCCTACCATCTTGTAACATATCCAGCCTGGCATTTCTCATGACGTTCTCAGTATATCAGTTAAATAAAGAGGGTGACAGCACACAGCCCTCACATCCTTATCTTTAACACATGACCATAGTATATAGATATACTTGGTGGTTTAGTTTCTAAGTCATGTCCGACTCTTGCAATCCCATCTGTCCATGGGATTGTTCAAGCAAGGATACTGTAGTGGGTTGCCATTTCCTTCTGAAGGTCATCATCCTGACGATCGTAATACCTCTATTTAGATCTCCTTTAATTTCTCTCACTAATGTTTTAGAGTTTTTTTGGTACACATCATGCCCATGTTTGTCCAGGTTACCTATGAAATGTAGCACAGCATTCCCAAATTATCAGCCCAAAATAAAGTCAGTCTTTTAGGTCACGATTTTGTGGATTGGCAGTTAATCTCCATGGAGTGGTTCTATTGATGAGGGCTTTTTGTTCAGCTGAGTTTAGTCGGGTTCACTTATGACTCTGTATGTTATTGCTACTTTATGTAAGCCTGTGGTTATTGAACTGGATAAAAAGGTCAGTGATTCCTGCAACGTTAGATCCTGTGGTCAAGGAGCTGTGGATCCTATGCTGCATACATTTAGCCAGCCAGTTTTCTGTGATGGGCATAGAAATTGTTTCTTTAAATTTCCTCCAATGAATGATTTTCAAGCAGGTATAATAATTCAACTATATAATTATTTTCTGTTTTGCATTATGATAGAGCTTCTATTTATATGTAGTGTATATTGTCAATCTTTGTCTTTGGCCTGTGTGGGCCTTCCATCACAGTGGCCTCTCTCATTGCAGAGCACCGGCTCTGGGCTCATGCACTCCAGAGCTCCAGCTCGGTAATTGGACACATCAGTCCAGCCGCTCCGTAGCACATGGGATCTTCCCAGGCCAGGGATCAAACCAGTGCCCCTGCATTACAAGGTGGAGTCTTTACCCACTGGACCACAAGGGAAGCCCCTCCTACTTTTTTAAATATTTTGTTTTAAGCCAGGTCTTTCACTGTCCTCTTTCACTGTTACCAGGAGACTGTTTAGTTCCTCTTTGCTTTCTGCCACCAGAGTGGTGTTATCTGCATATATGAGGTTGTTGATGTTTCTCCTACCATCTTGTAACATATCCAGCCTGGCATTTCTCATGACGTTCTCAGTATATCAGTTAAATAAAGAGGGTGACAGCACACAGCCCTCACATCCTTATCTTTAACACATGACCATAGTATATAGATATACTTGGTGGTTTAGTTTCTAAGTCATGTCCGACTCTTGCAATCCCATCTGTCCATGGGATTGTTCAAGCAAGGATACTGTAGTGGGTTGCCATTTCCTTCTGAAGGTCATCATCCTGACGATCGTAATACCTCTATTTAGATCTCCTTTAATTTCTCTCACTAATGTTTTAGAGTTTTTTTGGTACACATCATGCCCATGTTTGTCCAGGTTACCTATGAAATGTAGCACAGCATTCCCAAATTATCAGCCCAAAATAAAGTCAGTCTTTTAGGTCACGATTTTGTGGATTGGCAGTTAATCTCCATGGAGTGGTTCTATTGATGAGGGCTTTTTGTTCAGCTGAGTTTAGTCGGGTTCACTTATGACTCTGTATGTTATTGCTACTTTATGTAAGCCTGTGGTTATTGAACTGGATAAAAAGGTCAGTGATTCCTGCAACGTTAGATCCTGTGGTCAAGGAGCTGTGGATCCTATGCTGCATACATTTAGCCAGCCAGTTTTCTGTGATGGGCATAGAAATTGTTTCTTTAAATTTCCTCCAATGAATGATTTTCAAGCAGGTATAATAATTCAACTATATAATTATTTTCTGTTTTGCATTATGATAGAGCTTCTATTTTATATGTAGTGTATCATATCTTAGATATATTGTGGAGGGCCTGAGTATATGAACACCTTATGTATATTAATATTATACATGCCTTTTTGAGATTACTTTAGAGTTTATTTTTACTTTCTGATGTTTGTACATATTTATTAGTGAATAGATAATTTAGGAATATAAGTAGTTCAAGGTGAGTCCTGTGTTTCAATCTCCTGATCCTGCCTCAGGACACAGAGGGAATGCCACAATAATATAATCATGAATGTCAGAAGTCTTTCTAGATGTTAATAGTGGATGACACAGAAAGTCAGGGACAGCACTGGGATTCAGTTCAGTCCAAAGAATTGAGGTGAGGGGAGGTGGAGGTATGAGAGAATAACTCACTTCTTCAATAATCCTCCCTATCCATATACACACATACTTCTGCAGTTAAAGGGAACTTTTTCATAAACTAACAGTGTAGTGTACTTTGATTAAAATTTCTCTGTTTAAATATTTAAGAAGGAAAATTGTATTCAAATATTTCAATAACATTAAATTTTTCAGTGAGATATTTTATTCTAATAATTAATAATGACAAATTTAGGAGCTTGGTTCTTACACTTAGTTCTTCAACTTGGTTCTTACTTTAATTAGCTAACAAACGAATCAGGAAAGGAAAATAGTATTATTTAAACCTGACACTCAGGTACTTTTCAGGTACAGTATCTCAGGTACTTTTTTCATATCATTTTGCATTTATGTGTACATTTGGAAAAACATTGATGTCAGTGTTTCAAAATGTCACATTGGTATAAGGAATATATGCATATAGGAAAATTCAGCTTTCAAATAACAGCTTGGAAAAATAATCAATAATTTTAAAAATTGGAGAGTAACACAAGATGATAACTATTCCAAATTTGACAGTATTTATTAAAATTACTATCAAAGAATTTGGACCTGTGACAGAGAAGAGACCTTTTAAGGCAGTGAACCTATTCCATTTAAACAATTGAATGTCATTATCAAAGAATTTTTTTTTTGATAGAGCTTCTATTTTATATGTAGTGTATCATATCTTAGATATATTGTGGAGGGCCTGAGTATATGAACACCTTATGTATATTAATATTATACATGCCTTTTTGAGATTACTTTAGAGTTTATTTTTACTTTCTGATGTTTGTACATATTTATTAGTGAATAGATAATTTAGGAATATAAGTAGTTCAAGGTGAGTCCTGTGTTTCAATCTCCTGATCCTGCCTCAGGACACAGAGGGAATGCCACAATAATATAATCATGAATGTCAGAAGTCTTTCTAGATGTTAATAGTGGATGACACAGAAAGTCAGGGACAGCACTGGGATTCAGTTCAGTCCAAAGAATTGAGGTGAGGGGAGGTGGAGGTATGAGAGAATAACTCACTTCTTCAATAATCCTCCCTATCCATATACACACATACTTCTGCAGTTAAAGGGAACTTTTTCATAAACTAACAGTGTAGTGTACTTTGATTAAAATTTCTCTGTTTAAATATTTAAGAAGGAAAATTGTATTCAAATATTTCAATAACATTAAATTTTTCAGTGAGATATTTTATTCTAATAATTAATAATGACAAATTTAGGAGCTTGGTTCTTACACTTAGTTCTTCAACTTGGTTCTTACTTTAATTAGCTAACAAACGAATCAGGAAAGGAAAATAGTATTATTTAAACCTGACACTCAGGTACTTTTCAGGTACAGTATCTCAGGTACTTTTTTCATATCATTTTGCATTTATGTGTACATTTGGAAAAACATTGATGTCAGTGTTTCAAAATGTCACATTGGTATAAGGAATATATGCATATAGGAAAATTCAGCTTTCAAATAACAGCTTGGAAAAATAATCAATAATTTTAAAAATTGGAGAGTAACACAAGATGATAACTATTCCAAATTTGACAGTATTTATTAAAATTACTATCAAAGAATTTGGACCTGTGACAGAGAAGAGACCTTTTAAGGCAGTGAACCTATTCCATTTAATACTACAATGGTTGATATCTGTCATTATACATTTGTCCACAGCTTTAAAATGAACAACCTCAAGAGTGAACCTAAGGTGAATGATGCACTTTTGAGTGATAATGATGTGTCAGTGTGCATTTATGGATTGTAACAAATGTATCACTATGGTGTCCAACATTGATAGTGGCATTGTTACGCATGTGTCAGGGCAGGAAAATATGGGATTTCTCTGTATTTTGACTCAGTTTTGCTGTGAACCTAAAAATTCTGCAAAAATAAAGTGTACTATTAATAATAAAAAAAAAATCCACAGCATCTAATTTGACAGAGAGAATGTTAAAGCTTATTTAATCTATTAACCAGCTCCTGCTCCTGCTGATTTTCATGTTGACAAATACTGAAACCAATGATGGTACCATATCTCAATGTGATACTGAAGGAGAAAACTATGTTTTTGCATAATAGGTCCAAAACTAGAGTTATGACATTGAATAATACATATGGGATGAGAAAAAAATTCTCCCTTAAGTTACCTAAGTTTTCTGATTAAGTAATACTTATGAAATAAAACTCTTCAGCTGGAATTTAAAATAATAACAATGGAGAACAGTAGATAAAATAAAGAAGAGAAAAGGGGAAGACAGAGGCACAAAATGGTAAGAGATTCAGTAGTTATTCCTTGCATTCTGAGTCGTTTCAGCTGTGTCCAATTCTTTGCGACCCTATGGATGTTAGCCTGCCAGACTCATCTGTCTATGGGGTTCTCCAGGAAAGAATACTGGAGTGGTTTTCCATTGCCCTTCTCCAGGGGATCTTCCCAGTCCAGGGACCAAACCGAATATCTTAAGTCTCCTGCACTGGCAAGTTAGTTCTTTACCATCAGCACCACTTGGGAAGCCCACTTAATAAGTATTAAACTAGTGTCCATGTTCATATATCCTTTTGAAAACATTATAGCTAGGTATTATTGTTTTCTTCTCAGACATGGTGCTCAGTACTTTGCAGTTATTTCACAAATTTTCCTTTTAAAAAAGTAGTGTTGCATCAAGGACCAGATTAGTCATCATCAACCAGAAACATGCAGAATCTCAGGAGTCCTGACTCCCAACCTACCAAATCAGAATCCACACTTAAAGTCTGCAGGTGGTGTGTGTGCATATTGAAGTCTGAGAAGACTGCCTTGAAGCTCAGAGACTTTTCCCCAAGATCATTCAGAGAGAAGAGCAGTGCATTAGTTTGCCATTTTTTTTAACCAAACACAACTGAGTATCTATCTCAGCAATGTTAAATACAGCCACAATGGAATTAAAAACTGTGCAGGAAAAAATCCAGATCAAGTATGTGTGCTGCTTCTGTACATGTTCTAGAGAAGAGTCTGTATCGGAAGAATATCAGTCTCAGCAGAGATTATTACAACTTAGAAGGAACCTTCATGATCGAAGAGAAAACTGCCTCAAAAGATGAATGAAAATCCATTTAATCTTGATGACTTGTACAGTCTTCCTGATAGTTAAAACTATCAATTCAAATATTTAAAAATTCTGAGATAATATACCTGGAGAGCCCTGTCAGATACATGGGAAATGTGTTCAAAATTGTACAGTGTACACACACTATGATATTTCCATTTTATTTTTTTCTTCAGTATTGACTTAAAGGATATAAAAATTAGGTTCCTGTAGTGACAGAAACAGAATGCCTTCTTTAGTTTCTGGATGGATAATGCATCTATAGACTTTTTTCATTCTCTTAGGTCCTATACTAATGAGTACCTATAGATAATTATTAGTTTGAAGGAAAGAAAATAATCTAATCTGTATTCTATTTTGAATCACGGATGTGATAGTTGAACAGTAAGTATCTGTGATATGTTGCTGAAACAAATAGATAAAAAATGTAATTGTAGAATTAATTGTTAGAAGCATAGGTGCTTTATGTATCTCTAGTTAGATTGTATTTAGATGTTCATAGTTGGCAGGCCTTCGCAATGTGAATATTATCAAAATAACATAGAGTCTATATGCAGATCATATGCTTTAAAGGAGACCATCTGCCTTTTACATTTTGTTTTTAGCTCAAAAAACCATTTAGATTGTTTTCTTCTCAGACAGTCTCATTTCACAAATTTTCCTTTTAAAAAAGTAGTGTTGCATCAAGGACCAGATTAGTCATCATCAACCAGAAACATGCAGAATCTCAGGAGTCCTGACTCCCAACCTACCAAATCAGAATCCACACTTAAAGTCTGCAGGTGGTGTGTGTGCATATTGAAGTCTGAGAAGACTGCCTTGAAGCTCAGAGACTTTTCCCCAAGATCATTCAGAGAGAAGAGCAGTGCATTAGTTTGCCATTTTTTTTAACCAAACACAACTGAGTATCTATCTCAGCAATGTTAAATACAGCCACAATGGAATTAAAAACTGTGCAGGAAAAAATCCAGATCAAGTATGTGTGCTGCTTCTGTACATGTTCTAGAGAAGAGTCTGTATCGGAAGAATATCAGTCTCAGCAGAGATTATTACAACTTAGAAGGAACCTTCATGATCGAAGAGAAAACTGCCTCAAAAGATGAATGAAAATCCATTTAATCTTGATGACTTGTACAGTCTTCCTGATAGTTAAAACTATCAATTCAAATATTTAAAAATTCTGAGATAATATACCTGGAGAGCCCTGTCAGATACATGGGAAATGTGTTCAAAATTGTACAGTGTACACACACTATGATATTTCCATTTTATTTTTTTCTTCAGTATTGACTTAAAGGATATAAAAATTAGGTTCCTGTAGTGACAGAAACAGAATGCCTTCTTTAGTTTCTGGATGGATAATGCATCTATAGACTTTTTTCATTCTCTTAGGTCCTATACTAATGAGTACCTATAGATAATTATTAGTTTGAAGGAAAGAAAATAATCTAATCTGTATTCTATTTTGAATCACGGATGTGATAGTTGAACAGTAAGTATCTGTGATATGTTGCTGAAACAAATAGATAAAAAATGTAATTGTAGAATTAATTGTTAGAAGCATAGGTGCTTTATGTATCTCTAGTTAGATTGTATTTAGATGTTCATAGTTGGCAGGCCTTCGCAATGTGAATATTATCAAAATAACATAGAGTCTATATGCAGATCATATGCTTTAAAGGAGACCATCTGCCTTTTACATTTTGTTATCATAACATTTACACATAGCTCTGAAAATAACCATTTAAGATTGAAATCTTAAAACACCCATAAAAATTAATTGATTTTTTTACTACTCTTCTGAGTTCATTGCACTATTGGTATGGGTATACATTATACTGTATTATCTTTTTTCCATCTCATTACTCTTTCTTGGCACCATAAGAACAGAACATTTTAAAAATAAGAACATTGTAGGATTTAAAGCTCTGTGATAGCTCACTTTTATTAAAAAATGACAATTTCAGAAAAAAGTTAATTTTTCTAGATCTCCATTAGTATCACTCTGAAGCATTGAAAATTATCTAAATAATTATCTAAATCTTACAACTGACATTTACTCTTTGAAACATTTATAACCAATACAGCTATTTGTTACAAGTTTAAAATTTAATTTATATATTAATAATTTTAAATGTAAATGCTTCTTTATTGTCAGATCTACTTTAAGTATCCATTTTATCTTATTTTACCATTGTGTATTTGGGGATATTTAATATTCATGAGAAACTCAAGACTGATTTTACAAGACACAAGGAAGTCATCTTATTTCAGATGATCTCTGGTTCATTATTTAGGTTCCTTTCATTGTTCTGGTGCATCAGTGTAAGTCAGCTTAGAACACACTGACCTTTGCATTTATAAGTGAGTATCTGTTACATAAACTCTGGAAAGATAAATGCTGTTCCAAGACTCCTTGTCACTTCTGGAGTTTTTCATTCTCTTAGGTCCTATACTAATGAGTACCTATAGATAATTATTAGTTTGAAGGAAAGAAAATAATCTAATCTGTATTCTATTTTGAATCACGGATGTGATAGTTGAACAGTAAGTATCTGTGATATGTTGCTGAAACAAATAGATAAAAAATGTAATTGTAGAATTAATTGTTAGAAGCATAGGTGCTTTATGTATCTCTAGTTAGATTGTATTTAGATGTTCATAGTTGGCAGGCCTTCGCAATGTGAATATTATCAAAATAACATAGAGTCTATATGCAGATCATATGCTTTAAAGGAGACCATCTGCCTTTTACATTTTGTTATCATAACATTTACGCATAGCTCTGAAAATAACCATTTAAGATTGAAATCTTAAAACACCCATAAAATTAATTGATTTTTACTACTCTTCTGAGTTCGTTGCACTATTGGTATGGGTATACATTATACTGTATTATCTTTTTTCCATCTCATTACTCTTTCTTGGCACCATAAGAACAGAACATTTTAAAAATAAGAACATTGTAGGATTTAAAGCTCTGTGATAGCTCACTTGTATTAAAAAATGACAATTTCAGAAAAAAGTTAATTTTTCTAGATCTCCATTAGTATCACTCTGAAGCATTGAAAATTATCTAAATCTTACAAACAACTGACATTTACTCTTTGAAACATTTATAACCAATACAGCTATTTGTTACAAGTTTAAAATTTAATTTATATATTAATAATTTTAAATGTAAATGCTTCTTTATTGTCAGATCTACTTTAAGTATACATTTTATCTTATTTTACCATTGTGTATTTGGGGATATTTAATATTCATGAGAAACTCAAGACTGATTTTACAAGACACAAGGAAGTCATCTTATTTCAGATGATCTCTGGTTCATTATTTAGGTTCCTTTCATTGTTCTGGTGCATCAGTGTAAGTCAGCTTAGAACACACTGACCTTTGCATTTATAAGTGAGTATCTGTTACATAAACTCTGGAAAGATAAATGCTGTTCCAAGACTCCTTGTCACTTCTGGAGTTTTATCATCTCTGCCAATAGGTTTAGAGACTATTATCCTAATAATGTTTGTTTCAGCATCAAACCAGTTGCCATCTATTTATTACATCTTCAGTTGGTTTTTCCTGGGCTGCCCATTGATCCAAGAGAATGCTTGCTACATAAAATGTAAAACTGAGATTGGACATATTGTTTCCAAAAATGGTAATGACATTTGACACTGTCTGCTATGTTTTTTATTCTGTCTTTTTTTCTCTACAGAAGATTTTTTCATGTTGGTTTTGTTGAAATTTTAGGCCCAAAGATAATGTTTTTGGAGGGGTCTCTGTTATGCATCATAGCTTGTGAGGCAGTATATCTTAGCCCTCTACCATCTAGGTGCCCGTTGCAGTTTATGACAACCAAGAATGTCTGCAGACATACGTTCAACTATCCCCCGAGGGAACCCTCCTTTCCACTATTGAAAACAATTTTACTAAGAACATAAAATGTTTTAAAGTCTTTAATTTCAAATACATAATATAAAGCTTCCACAACCCCTCTTCTCACTCATTTCTGAAAATTCAAATAATTATTTTGTCAACATTGATCAACATAGCTTCAATCATAGTTAAGTTCATATTTTCATAAAAATTAAGATAAATGACTTATGTTTATTACACACGTGTACATGTATCAGAGTATACTAGTGTGCATGTGTGTTTATTTTATTCAGTCAAATTTCTATGAAGAATTTATAAAATAGTGAGATAATATCCTTAATAATTTTAAATATTTAATTGATACTTAAATATCAATTTTTAATATATTATAAATACAGTGAATTTTGAATATTGAAGGTATAAAAAGTGTAGCTAACATCATTTTTACTTTATCTTTGAAAAAAATTTTTTTTGGTTTCTTTATTTTCATTCATCTTAATTCTTTGGCCTGTGTGGGCCTCCCATGGCAGTGGTCTCTCCTGTTGCATGGCACTGGCCCTGGGCTCGTGCGCTCCAGAGCACTGGCTCGACACAAGGAAGTCATCTTATTTCTGGTTCATTATTTAGGTTCCTTTCATTGTTCTGGTGCATCAGTGTAAGTCAGCTTAGAACACACTGACCTTTGCATTTATAAGTGAGTATCTGTTACATAAGCTCTGAAAGATAAATGCTGTTCCAAGACTCCTTGTCACTTCTGGAGTTTTATCATCTCTGCCAATAGGTTTAGAGACTATTATCCTAATAATGTTTGTTTCAGCATCAAACCAGTTGCCATCTATTTATTACATCTTCAGTTGGTTTTTCCTGGGCTGCCCATTGATCCAAGAGAATGCTTGCTACATAAAATGTAAAACTGAGATTGGACATATTGTTTCCAAAAATGGTAATGACATTTGACACTGTCTGCTATGTTTTTTATTCTGTCTTTTTTTCTCTACAGAAGATTTTTTCATGTTGGTTTTGTTGAAATTTTAGGCCCAAAGATAATGTTTTTGGAGGGGTCTCTGTTATGCATCATAGCTTGTGAGGCAGTATATCTTAGCCCTCTACCATCTAGGTGCCCGTTGCAGTTTATGACAACCAAGAATGTCTGCAGACATACGTTCAACTATCCCCCGAGGGAACCCTCCTTTCCACTATTGAAAACAATTTTACTAAGAACATAAAATGTTTTAAAGTCTTTAATTTCAAATACATAATATAAAGCTTCCACAACCCCTCTTCTCACTCATTTCTGAAAATTCAAATAATTATTTTGTCAACATTGATCAACATAGCTTCAATCATAGTTAAGTTCATATTTTCATAAAAATTAAGATAAATGACTTATGTTTATTACACACGTGTACATGTATCAGAGTATACTAGTGTGCATGTGTGTTTATTTTATTCAGTCAAATTTCTATGAAGAATTTATAAAATAGTGAGATAATATCCTTAATAATTTTAAATATTTAATTGATACTTAAATATCAATTTTTAATATATTATAAATACAGTGAATTTTGAATATTGAAGGTATAAAAAGTGTAGCTAACATCATTTTTACTTTATCTTTGAAAAAAATTTTTTTTTGGTTTCTTTATTTTCATTCATCTTAATTCTTTGGCCTGTGTGGGCCTCCCATGGCAGTGGCCTCTCCTGTTGCAGGGCACTGGCTCTGGGCTCATGCGCTCCAGAGCACTGGCTCATAATTGGACATACTGGTCCAGCCGCTGTGCGGCATATTGGGATCTTCCCGCACCAGGAATCGAACTGGTGTCCCTTGCACTGCAAAGCGGACTCTTTACTCACTGGACCATCAGGGAAGCCCTATCTTTGCAATTTTACTATTAAAATGTCTCAATCATGCAATTTAAAGGTACCTGACTGGGTGACTGAACAACAATAAAATGTAATAATATTTTATATGACATATTACATATTTGTATAAGTGCATCCTAGTTTAGGAATAATACATAAATACATATTTAAAAATTAAATATAAAAGCATACTTTCTAATCTTTAGAATAATTTCATTAAAATATATACAGTGACTTTATATGTATATATGTATTATATTTATCTGCATGAAGATCTTTACTATTAAGACAAAACTACTGTAGATTTATATTGAAAGCCTGGTGCTCTGTGATGACTTATAGGGGTGGGCTGGAGGAAGGGGAAGGAGGCTCATAAGGGAGGTGATTATGTGTGATTATGGCTGATATGTGTTGTATGGCATGAGTCAACACAGTATTGTAAAGCAATTTTGCTCCAATTAAAAAATTAATTAAATAAATAAATGCAGACCCAATTTAACATAAAGTACCTTCTATAAATGTCTTCATCTTTTTTCATGAATGGTATTCTCCAGATGAAATTTATCATTCTGTATACTAAAATAATATGTTATATACAATGCGACCATTGTTTCTTGGTCACTAGTCTGAGGAAGATTTTTAAGGAGAGAAGTTAGTCTTGACTTCTAAAATATATGACTTCACAATACTCTGCCAGTACAGAAGGGAGAAGTCATTTTCGTAGGAAAAATGTAGGTTGAGGTTGAGTCATTATTACTCACTTGATGTCTGCATTAAAAAGATAACTTAAGAGTTTTTGACTGATCAATAACTGAGAAAATGCTTCCTGAAGGAACAATACATTATTTACAAGCCACAATATGGAGGAAATCAAATTGTTATTATTTTTAAATTCAAATATCAGCATAGGACTTTAAAAATATATGTCATTGACTTAATACACAAATTCAGAAAATTCATATAAGATTGAATACTAAAAGCTATATAAACAGAAGTCTGTTATATTGGATAATAGATCTTTGTACCATCAAATAATTTAGGAAATCAATTCATAACTTTGAAAGGAGACAAGAGGAAACTGAGTAAGTAAATCCTATTCTTTTCCTTGCTACCTTACTAGCAGTCCTGGGGACCAAGTGACTTTATTAAGTAGTAGCCACTGTAGTGAGGTCCCAAATACAGTTACTTTGTATCTTTCCTCTGTTACTTCTGTTGTTGTTATTATTTATTTTTATTTTCATGCTCACTGTTCTGCATGTGTGTTTTCTAAATAGTGTTCAGTTCAGTTGTTCAGTCTTATCAGACTCTTTGTGACCCCATGGTCTGCAGCATACCAGGCTTCCCTGTCCTTCACCATCTCCTGAAACTTGCTTAAGCTCATAATATCATCCATCCATCTTGTCATCTATCATCCCCTTCTGCTCCTGCCTTCTATTTTTCCAAGTATCAGGATCTTTTTCAGTGGGTTGCCTCTTCGCATCATGGGGCAAAAGTATGGGAGCTTCATTTTTAGCATTAGTCCTTCCAGTGAATATTCAGGCTTGATTTCCTTTAGAACTGGCTGATTTGATCTTCTTGCACTCCAAGGGAATCTCAACAGTCTTCTCCAGCACCACAGTTCAAAGGCAAGAGTTCTTTGGTGCTTAGCCTTCTTTATGGCCCAACTCTCACATCTGTACATGAATACTGGAAAAACCATAGCTTTGACTATATGAACTTTTGTTGGCAAAGTGATGTCTCTGCTTTTGAATACACTATCTAGTTTTGTCTTAGCTTTTGTTCCAAGGAGCAAGCATCTTAGCCTCATGGCAGCAGTCACCATCTGCAGTGATTTTGAGCCCAAGAAAACAGTCTGTCATTGTTTCCATTGTTTGCCCATCTATTTGCCATGTAGTAATTGATGGAACTGGATGCCAAGATCTTAATTTCTTGAATGTTGAGTTTTAGGCCAGCTTTTTCACTCTCCTTGGTCACTTTCACCAAGAGGCTCTTTAGCTCCTCTTTGCTTTCTGCCATAAGGGTAAGGTCATTTGTATACCTGAAGTTATTGGTATTTCTCATGGTAATCTCGACTCTAATTTGTGCTTCATCCAGGCTGGCATAAACAGTGTTAGCACCCTAATTTTCATTTCAGGCTTTGTCTCATGTGAACACAATTAGGATTTACAATTACAACAAAGTTTGGATTACAATTTATGTAGCTACTTTCAAACAGAACTTATCTTGTACTTCTATATGATACTCATAATATATGTTTAGAGGGAAAATATCTACACACAAATTAATTGACAAGCATTTGTATAAGAATTTTTTGATCATACCTTATATGCACATCATTTGTGCTTAAAAAACAGTATGCACATAAAAGAAAAACACATATACTAAAATTTAAACAAGAGAAATTTAACTAATAACACACAAGATTAGTATAAAGCAAAATACGTCAATTCTAAATCTATTTGATTTTCTCTCATAAATATGTTGATCAAGTTCAGTTTCAAAAATACCAAAATGCCTGGTAATATTTAAGATAATGATTTCAGTAATTGGTCAAAGCCTGTATACATTATGTACCCATCTATTTACCTACATACCTACCTACCTATCTATCTATGATATTTGTCTCTGTCCATTTGTATTCTGGCACTGGGAATCTTCAGTGAGGATTTATTTTTATCTCTCAAAACCTGTGTTAACCTTCAGTTGTTGCAAAACAATAAAATTGATAGGAGCACTGACCGGGCAAAGTTAGGACTGGTTTTCATTCAAATTATTTCTGCCAAACTATTTAGGGTGTGTGTGTGTATGTGTGTGCATGCTCAGTTGTGTCCAACTCTTTGTTACCCCATTGACTATAACCCATCAGGCTCCTCTGTCCATGGAACTCTCCAAGCAAGGACACTGTAGTATCGGATATATCATTTATTTCTTCCAAAGCAAATTACTTAACCTTTCCAATCCACAGCTTAGTCACCTGAAAAACAGATAATTTCCTCATTGTGCTGTTGAGTAAATTCTACAAATATCGTTCCAAAATTCTTTTGTTCCCATGAAATCAAACCATTGTGAAGTATATTTCTACTGAAAATATTTTCTGTTTTTCTAGATTAGCAAACCTATTCATGGCACAGAGTTCACCTTTGGATAGAATACATTAACTCTCTGTAATTACAAAGCAGCATTTAGGTCAATGCAAAAATATTTAAATCACCAGAATGCTATGAAAAGAATACTTATTATGCAAATATTTAATTATGCTTTATTCTTGGACAGATTAAATCAATGAACTGTTATAACTAAAATAAGAACACTTTCAGACCTTGAGAACTTCTTTGATCATTTAAGCAGAAAAAACTACCTAACTGAGACTGAGGAAATGTTAGTATATGTGTTATATTTTTAAAATTTATTTCTCAACAATGACTCTAATGGTGAAATGGCTATCAGAACATTTTTTTCTACATAGACATCATTTGTGCTTAAAAAACAGTATGCACATAAAAGAAAAACACATATACTAAAATTTAAACAAGAGAAATTTAACTAATAACACACAAGATTAGTATAAAGCAAAATACGTCAATTCTAAATCTATTTGATTTTCTCTCATAAATATGTTGATCAAGTTCAGTTTCAAAAATACCAAAATGCCTGGTAATATTTAAGATAATGATTTCAGTAATTGGTCAAAGCCTGTATACATTATGTACCCATCTATTTACCTACATACCTACCTACCTATCTATCTATGACATTTGTCTCTGTCCATTTGTATTCTGGCACTGGGAATCTTCAGTGAGGATTTATTTTTATCTCTCAAAACCTGTGTTAACCTTCAGTTGTTGCAAAACAATAAAATTGATAGGAGCACTGACCGGGCAAAGTTAGGACTGGTTTTCATTCAAATTATTTCTGCCAAACTATTTAGGGTGTGTGTGTGTATGTGTGCGCATGCTCAGTTGTGTCCAACTCTTTGTTACCCCATTGACTATAACCCATCAGGCTCCTCTGTCCATGGAACTCTCCAAGCAAGGACACTGTAGTATCGGATATATCATTTATTTCTTCCAAAGCAAATTACTTAACCTTTCCAATCCACAGCTTAGTCACCTGAAAAACAGATAATTTCCTCATTGTGCTGTTGAGTAAATTCTACAAATATCGTTCCAAAATTCTTTTGTTCCCATGAAATCAAACCATTGTGAAGTATATTTCTACTGAAAATATTTTCTGTTTTTCTAGATTAGCAAACCTATTCATGGCACAGAGTTCACCTTTGGATAGAATACATTAACTCTCTGTAATTACAAAGCAGCATTTAGGTCAATGCAAAAATATTTAAATCACCAGAATGCTATGAAAAAAATACTTATTATGCAAATATTTAATTATGCTTTATTCTTGGACAGATTAAATCAATGAACTGTTATAACTAAAATAAGAACACTTTCAGACCTTGAGAACTTCTTTGATCATTTAAGCAGAAAAAACTACCTAACTGAGACTGAGGAAATGTTAGTATATGTGTTACATTTTTAAAATTTATTTCACAACAATGACTCTAATGGTGAAATGGCTATCAGAACATTCGAAGGTAAGTTTTTTCCTGTGCAAAGTTTATGATTAGGAGTCCTTATTCATAACATTATTTACCTGGAGATACACACACACACATACATACTATCGTTGGCAATATTCTGTTCTATTCTATCCTAGTCTTTTTCCTTGTTTCTAATTAATATGTTCTGCAAAATGTTGATCAGATCAAGTGATTGATGGCCACGTTATCTTATATTCCTGCTTTAATGGTAATTCTTTTAATGTTTTACGTATTGTTACTTCTTTATTATAATGTCATTTGGTTACCATGATATTATTGTGATCATTTTCTAACCTAGTAGCCATCTTATTAAGGAAGTTCATTTTTATTTACAGTTTACTAAATACTTTTGCCAGAATTGTCCATGGTTTGTATACATTTTTGAGCATCTCCTTTTAAAGTCACATTTTCATAAATAACAGCTGATGAACATGACCCATAATATCTATTGGAACGATTCAATATAGTATTGCCCAGGCAAACGGGGGTAGGTTCTTTGTAGAAAAAGAGATTGGGGAAGAATTTTTAAATACAACCTGTACTCCCATTAGTAATTCCAAAACTTACAGGCTTATTTATTTAATAAATGTTTGCTGGTCTTTTGGTAATTCTTTACAACATGTAATTTTTAAATAGAAAATCTCACATGGATTAATTTATAGGAGAAATATCAGCACTAAAATTCACAAATATCGTTCCAAAATTCTTTTGTTCCCATGAAATCAAACCATTGTGAAGTATATTTCTACTGAAAATATTTTCTGTTTTTCTAGATTAGCAAACCTATTCATGGCACAGAGTTCACCTTTGGATAGAATACATTAACTCTCTGTAATTACAAAGCAGCATTTAGGTCAATGCAAAAATATTTAAATCACCAGAATGCTATGAAAAAAATACTTATTATGCAAATATTTAATTATGCTTTATTCTTGGACAGATTAAATCAATGAACTGTTATAACTAAAATAAGAACACTTTCAGACCTTGAGAACTTCTTTGATCATTTAAGCAGAAAAAACTACCTAACTGAGACTGAGGAAATGTTAGTATATGTGTTACATTTTTAAAATTTATTTCACAACAATGACTCTAATGGTGAAATGGCTATCAGAACATTCGAAGGTAAGTTTTTTCCTGTGCAAAGTTTATGATTAGGAGTCCTTATTCATAACATTATTTACCTGGAGATATACACACACACATACATACTATCGTTGGCAATATTCTGTTCTATTCTATCCTAGTCTTTTTCCTTGTTTCTAATTAATATGTTCTGCAAAATGTTGATCAGATCAAGTGATTGATGGCCACGTTATCTTATATTCCTGCTTTAATGGTAATTCTTTTAATATTTTACGTATTGTTACTTCTTTATTATAATGTCATTTGGTTACCATGATATTATTGTGATCATTTTCTAACCTAGTAGCCATCTTATTAAGGAAGTTCATTTTTATTTACAGTTTACTAAATACTTTTGCCAGAATTGTCCATGGTTTGTATACATTTTTGAGCATCTCCTTTTAAAGTCACATTTTCATAAATAACAGCTGATGAACATGACCCATAATATCTATTGGAACGATTCAATATAGTATTGCCCAGGCAAACGGGGGTAGGTTCTTTGTAGAAAAAGAGATCGGGGAAGAATTTTTAAATACAACCTGTACTCCCATTAGTAATTCCAAAACTTACAGGCTTATTTATTTAATAAATGTTTGCTGGTCTTTTGGTAGTTCTTTACAACATGTAATTTTTAAATAGAAAATCTCACATGGATTAATTTATAGGAGAAATACCAGCACTAAAATTACAGTCAAAGTGCACAATTTACAGTACTGAAGAAAATAGCTGCAAGTCTTATATCAGATAAGCATTCAATAAGTAGAATATATAAAGAGAAGCTCAGTGACAAAAATACAAACCAGTTAAAAAAAATATGCAGAGGACTCGAGATAGTTATTTCTTCAAGGAATATGTATGGTGACCAATAAATGTGTGAAAAGATACTCAACAAAGTTAGTCATGAGTGAAATTAAATTCAGTGGGTTACCATTTCATAGTTACTGTGATGTTTCTCATATTAAGAAATGAAAAAGATGAAAATACATGTTGATGAAAATATGAAAATAATTAGAACACGTTTGCATTATTGGTAGGAATATAAGATGTGTAGCTGCTATTTTTTTTTTATTTGTTTTCTTTTTCTTTTTTTGGCGGGGGGGCGGGTTGGAGATGGAGAGGGGCAGGCAGGCCACTTCTGTTGGTCTTTCAGTTATCTATTTTTTCATCCATCTTTGTTCTTTGGCCCCTGTGGGCCTCCCATCGCGGTGGCCTCTGTTGTCGCAGAGCACCAGCTCTGGGCACATGTGCTCCAGAGCTCCGACTCGGTGATTGGACACATGGGTCCAGCCGCTCCGTAGCATGCGGGATCTTCCCAGGCCAGGGATCAAACCGGTGCCCCTTGCACTTCAGTGTGGTGTCCTTACCCACTGGACCACCAGAGAAGCCCCATGTAGCTGCTATTAAAACAATTTGGTGGTTCTACAAAATGTGAAGCATAGAGTTACCATATAATCTGGCAGTTTGACTCCTAACTGAAAATAGAGATTTAAGCTGATGTTAATATTAAAATATTTATTGCAGAATTATTCACAGGAGCCAAAGGTAAATTCAATAAGTGTTCATCAGCTGATTGGATAAATGAAATATAGTATGTGTATATTCACTGAAAGGAATGAAGTTCTAATGCATGCTATAATACAAATGAACCTCAAAATATTATGTTGAATTAGATAAACTAGACACAAAAGAATAAATGTAATAATAATATAATTATATGAAATGTCTAGGATGGGCAAATTTAGTAGATTTAATACAGAGAGTAGATTAAAGTTTACCAGAGACTAGGAAGAGGAAAATAGTGAGTTACTGTTGATCAGGTAGAGAATTTTTGCTTAGTACAGTGAACACATTTGGAATGAATAGTACTGATGATTGTATAATACTGTGAATGCAATTATGACATTGAATTGCTCATTTAAAATGGTAAATGTGTACAGTTTTATTCTATACATTGCTATAATGAGAAAATCTATATGAGAAACATAAGTGTGAATTGTACTGATTTATGTTTACAAATTATAAATGCTTGCAGTGTAGAGGAATTGAAAGATATGAATTTGAACTTGGCAGAATCAGTTGTTCAGTTACTCAGTCATACATATCCTTCACTATCTCCCGAAGTTTGCTCAAACTTAAGTCCACTGAGTCGATGATGCTATCCAACAATCTCATCCTCTGTCATCCCTTTTTTCCTCATGCCCAGCATCAGGGTCTTTTCCAGTGAGTCAGCTCTTTGCATATCCTTTGGAGCTTCAGCTTCAGCGTCAGTCCTTCCAATGAATATTCAGAATTGATTTCCTTTAGAATTGACTGGTTTGGTCTCCTTGCTGTCCAAGGAACTTTCAGTAGTGTTCTCCAGCACCATATTCTGAAAGCATCAGTTCTGCACTCAGCCTTCCTTCTTTATGCCCTAGCTGTCACATCCATACATGACTGCTCAAAAAACCATAGTTTTGACTATATAGATCTTTATCAGAGAAGTGATGTCTCTGCACTTTAATTTACTGTCTAGGTGTTTCATAGCTTTTCTTCCAAGGAGCAAGCATTGTTTAATTTCATGTCTGTGGTTACCATCAGTAGTGATTCTGGAGCCCCCAAAACAAAATCTATTACTGTTTCTATTGTTTCCATTTCTATTTGCCGTGAAGTGATGTGACCCGATGCCATGATCTTAATTTTTTGAATGTTGAGTTTTAAACCAGGCTTTTCACTCTCCTTTTTCACCTTCATCCAAGAGACTTTTTAGTTGCTCTTTGCTTCCTGCCATTAGGATGGTGTCATCTGCATATCTGAGTTATTGGTGTTTCTCCTGGTAATCTTGATTACAGCTTGTGCTTCATCAGGCTGGTGTTTCACATGATGACTCTGCATAGAAGTTCAGTAAGTAGGATGATGATATACAAACTTGATGTACTCCTTCCCCAATTTGGAACCAATCCGTTGTTCCATGTCCAATTTTAACTTTTACGATTTTTACTTTTGCAGCATACAGGTTTCTCAAGAGGCAGATAAATGGTAATTTATTCTATACATTGCTATAATGAGAAAATCTATATGAGAAACATAAGTGTGAATTGTACTGATTTATGTTTACAAATTATAAATGCTTGCAGCGTAGAGGAATTGAAAGATATGAATTTGAACTTGGCAGAATCAGTTGTTCAGTTACTCAGTCATACATATCCTTCACTATCTCCCAAAGTTTGCTCAAACTTAAGTCCACTGAGTCGATGATGCTATCCAACAATCTCATCCTCTGTCATCCCTTTTTTCCTCATGCCCAGCATCAGGGTCTTTTCCAGTGAGTCAGCTCTTTGCATATCCTTTGGAGCTTCAGCTTCAGCGTCAGTCCTTCCAATGAATATTCAGAATTGATTTCCTTTAGAATTGACTGGTTTGGTCTCCTTGCTGTCCAAGGAACTTACAGTAGTGTTCTCCAGCACCATATTCTGAAAGCATCAGTTCTGCACTCAGCCTTCCTTCTTTATGCACTAGCTGTCACATCCATACATGACTGCTCAAAAAACCATAGTTTTGACTATATAGATCTTTATCAGAGAAGTGATGTCTCTGCACTTTAATTTACTGTCTAGGTGTTTCATAGCTTTTCTTCCAAGGAGCAAGCATTGTTTAATTTCATGTCTGTGGTTACCATCAGTAGTGATTCTGGAGCCCCCAAAACAAAATCTATTACTGTTTCTATTGTTTCCATTTCTATTTGCCGTGAAGTGATGTGACCCGATGCCATGATCTTAATTTTTTGAATGTTGAGTTTTAAACCAGGCTTTTCACTCTCCTTTTTCACCTTCATCCAAGAGACTTTTTAGTTGCTCTTTGCTTCCTGCCATTAGGATGGTGTCATCTGCATATCTGAGTTATTGGTGTTTCTCCTGGTAATCTTGATTACAGCTTGTGCTTCATCAGGCTGGTGTTTCACATGATGACTCTGCATAGAAGTTCAGTAAGTAGGATGATGATATACAAACTTGATGTACTCCTTCCCCAATTTGGAACCAGTCCGTTGTTCCATGTCCAATTTTAACTTTTACGATTTTTACTTTTGCAGCATACAGGTTTCTCAAGAGGCAGGTAAAGTGGTCTGGTATTTCCATCTCTTGAAATATTTTCCACAAATTGTTGTGATCCACTCAAAGTCTTTAGCATAGTCAGTGAAGCGAAAGTAGATGTTTTTCTGGGATTCTCTTGGTTTTTCAGTGATCCAGCAGAGCTCAGTAACAAATCGATAATCCATCTTAGAGAGACAATAGTGAAAAGTATCAGTCTTGAAAATGAGACAGATATTTTATATTTGCTACAGTTCTACTACTTTATTAACTAATTCTAAGAAATATTTTTTATTTCTTACCATAGATCCTGACATAATAATAAATATTTCTTGAATGACTGAAAATCAGGGACTTTGGCACTAGTGTTAACATGGCATTAGTTTGATGACCTTTTAAATTGCTAAACCACTTGGCAGCCCCATTTTCTCACATCTGTAAAATGAGAGATTCTACAAGATGATCTTTGAGGATCTACAAATTCAAATATACTAAAACCATATAGAATTTTTCTGCTCGTCTTAACAAGTTGATGTAAAGATCATTAAAAACATGAACTGTCATCAAGATAAGACAGTTACTATAGAAACCACTTCTGTGATTATATAGATTCCACCAGTTTCCTGGATTATTAGACTGAGCAAAAGTATGGAGACTTTAACAGGTAATACAAAGCAAAACTAGCAGTACTGGTATATCAACTTGGGAGTGTGCAGTTTAATCATACTGGGAATAAAGAATTTCTTGTCATGTGAAATAAATGTGGGAAGCTCAATTTACTTTCTGTGAATAAATGAAACCAGAACTTTCTGATTTCTTGGATGACTGGATTGCTGATCACTTATAAATTGGTTCAGTGGCCTTCACAGAAAGGTTGACTTCCTTTCTCAGAGTCTCTGGCACTGAGAAAACTATAATTATTGCAGTAAGTTTTATTTTCCTTCATAAGAATAATCAAATAAAATATATTTATTATTGAATATATTTTAAACATACTGAAAAATAATGTGTGTTGAAGGGATTCCTATCAAACCTCAAGAATGGAAAATATATAAACAGCACTTATGTCAGAGAATAAGCAAGGAATTAAATCTACCTTAAACTTGAATTTTGGACTTCAATGATCATAGGGGAGGTTATTTGCCAGTACTAGTTAGCAAATTATGAGGCTGGGTTTCCCTGGTGGTCCAATGGGTAGAGAGCCCCACTTGAGCAGGGGTCTCTGGTTCCATCAGTGTCCTGGGAGGATCCTACGTGCCACGGAGTGACTGGACAAGGTGTGTCCAATTACAAGCCAGAGCTCTGGAGCTCATGTGCCCAAAGCCAGGGCTCTACAACAAGGGAGGCCACTTCAATGGGAGATGGATGAAAATATATAAATAAACAACAATAAAAGAGGCCAAAATTGGGGAATAAAAATTATGAGGTTTATATGACTATTTATTAGCATGCAAAGGTGTACAGGTCAGGTTCAAGTATTTTGTTAATAATATAATTTCACTTATGTTCAAAATATCTGAAAATTTTTTTCTATGACTTTTTATTTTATAGATGAATTATTTTGCATATTCAGGTATCAAGTAAATTTGAAAAGTGAAGCTAAAAAGTACACCTTGATTTCAGTTCTTATTTAAATAAACTGAAGCATTTGGTGTTTAGGTTTCAGGCTTCCTGACCCAGACTTCTGTTCTCCTTTCATCTACTGTGTCTATTTATAATCCTTTTCCTGTCTCATAGATGTTAGTCACAGCCTGCTGAGACAAGCTTTCTTTACACATACGTTTACTTTATGGAGTTAAGGGTTAATGGCAGCAGGCACGACTCCCTGCAGTAATCTGGGTCACTTATATTTTACAGATCAGTGATTTCTTTACCCACAAGAATCTTAAATTACAACCATGAGTACACACACGCGCACATACATGTGTGCACATACATACTACCCTTTCACTTTGTTCAAGAGTTACTATAAACAGAGTACAATGTCTAGTGGAAGCTGAAAAAATAATAAAAAGAAGAGTAACAGGATGGAGAGAAGGTATATAACATTGAAATTACTATTTCTATGCTACATTTTCTATGATTTTCTCATACTTACAGTAGTGTTATTTACAAAAAGACATATTCTCTGATGTATACTGAAACTGAAAGAATCATTTACCACTCTAACAAACTATTAATATTCACTTTTTCTTTTTTATGCTTTTATTCATAATATGCACAAGCAAAGGGAACGTATTTTCCCTCTTTAATTGATGCACGTATATACACAGACATTGTCAAAAAAGCTGTACATTATCTTGTAAGCTAAAAGTTCACATATTAAATGTACAACTAGCATCTTTACATTATTAAATAATTTTACAGTTCTATAATATTTTAAAGGAATATCATTTTATGACTGACCAACAGATAGATTTAACTCAATATTTTTAAACAGTCTTCTGTTTTTAGGAAATGTTCATTTATTTCATTTTAAAATCCAGTGTAATGACAAATAGGGATTATGTTAAATAAATACATGATTAGTTAAAATTTAATGGAAGAAATTTCTGTAAGTGAAAAGACAAAACTTTACAGTTTCTGGCATATATTATTAAATTGTCTTCTAGAATACTGATCTGATATACAGTCCACAAGCAATACAGTTTCCTGTTTTCTGATAGATTCTTGGTATTATTTTATACTGCCATTTTACTAGCCTTATTAATAATTTATAAGTTGACACTACTTCAAAATTAAAATTTATTTTACTTCTATTCACATCTTTTTCAACTAGAGATTTGTTTACATTTGATAAGTTTTATTCCTCTTTTTGCAACTATCCTTCACATTGATGCCTTTAAAAATGATCTGAAGCTTGAAAAATAGTTTTCCAGTGTTGATATTAATCATATTGTATTTACGTAACAAATATGCATTTCATTTACAAAATCATAGGAATAGTTTAAGGCTATTTCTTATAGTTATTAAGTCAGTAAAATCTTTAGTCTTTTTGTACAGGTGAGAATTTGGTGGGTTTGACAATTACTAATGAGGGAAACAAAAACAACCATGAAATTTTGCCAGATAATTTCTTTGAATTGTCATTATAAAATCTAATTAGAATATGTCCTGAAAAATTAAGATTTAGTAGCAGCACAAGTTTTAGTATGAACAAGCATATCGCTAATTGAATGTGAATTGGACCATATATTCCAATTACTATCTTTCATACTATATGGAGAGAAGGTATATCGAATTTTTGAAAAGAATCATTTACCACTCTAACAAACTATTAATATTCACTTTTTCTTTTTTATGTTTTTATTCATAATATGCACAAGCAAAGGGAACGTATTTTCCCTCTTTAATTGATGCACGTATATACACAGACATTGTCAAAAAAGCTGTACATTATCTTGTAAGCTAAAAGTTCACATATTAAATGTACAATTAGCATCTTTACATTATTAAATAATTTTACAGTTCTATAATATTTTAAAGGAATATCATTTTATGACTGACCAACAGATAGATTTAACTCAATATTTTTAAACAGTCTTCTGTTTTTAGGAAATGTTCATTTATTTCATTTTAAAATCCAGTGTAATGACAAATAGGGATTATGTTAAATAAATACATGATTAGTTAAAATTTAATGGAAGAAATTTCTGTAAGTGAAAAGACAAAACTTTACAGTTTCTGGCATATATTATTAAATTGTCTTCTAGAATACTGATCTGATATACAGTCCACAAGCAATACAGTTTCCTGTTTTCTGATAGATTCTTGGTATTATTTTATACTGCCATTTTACTAACCTTATTAATAATTTATAAGTTGACACTACTTCAAAATTAAAATTTCTTTTACTTCTATTCACATCTTTTTCAACTAGAGATTTGTTTACATTTGATAAGTTTTATTCCTCTTTTGCAACTATCCTTCACATTGATGCCTTTAAAATGATCTGAAGCTTGAAAAATAGTTTTCCAGTGTTGATATTAATCATATTGTATTTACGTAACAAATATGCATTTCATTTACAAAATCATAGGAATAGTTTAAGGCTATTTCTTATAGTTATTAAGTCAGTAAAATCTTTAGTCTTTTTGTACAGGTGAGAATTTGGTGGGTTTGACAATTACTAATGAGGGAAACAAAAACAACCATGAAATTTTGCCAGATAATTTCTTTGAATTGTCATTATAAAATCTAATTAGAATATGTCCTGAAAAATTAAGATTTAGTAGCAGCACAAGTTTTAGTATGAACAAGCATATCGCTAATTGAATGTGAATTGGACCATATATTCCAATTACTATCTTTCATACTATATGGAAAATACTGGTACATTATGAAGTGTAGCATTAAAACTTCATTAAATCAAACTTATAATCTATTAAAAATAAATATACATACATTTGTCTCAGTCTTACCAATAACCACATGATTTTTATATCATTATTCTTGGTTGGATTTATAAAATAGAACATTTTATTAAATTCAGGCATTTCTTAGATGCTAGTCCTTCATTTTAACTTTTATCCAAAATGGAAATGTATTTACAGTTTTAGTACAGTAAGTACAGTTTTAAGAGCACATGGTTATTTTGCAAAATAATTTTGTGCAGTTTCAAAGTGCATAAAAAGGGCAAAATCACTCATAATCCACACCTAAATATAATGAAATAATTGAATTGATGTGCATCATTAACATTTTCATTAAAATGTGGGTGAAGTGCTCTGTATGACTGTCTACAGTTATTTACAAAATATGGTAACTTAGCAATATTTCAGGTGAGAACAATACTATCAAAGGATATAAACATTTTGTAAAACTAGTCCTGCATAGTGAAAAGGTACACTTCTGTTCACAAGTTCCAAAGGTGATCTGAACCTCATCCTTCAGTAACGTCACCACTAATATCCTTTGTCATCATATATAATGAAATATCTAACTTGTAACATTACCTTGGATTATGTTTCAGTGAATACCAGTAAAATGAAATGGCTGTTTATGTTTTGAAATTTTTTGTGAATTTTCTGAATATACACTGACCTTTTCCTCCTTTGAGTTATTCATTTTGTATACTAACTAATAGGAGATTTTGTCTCTGTCACTGATAGTGGGTTTATATCACATGGTAAAAATATTTTTCACTTTTGAATTGTTTGAGATACTCTTTTTTTTTATTTTAACTTTCTTGAGTTGTAATTTTTATCTGTATTTTCCTTTTTTAAAATTGTTTTATTTTTAAAAATTTTTTACAAAGTTTTGTTATTCACAGACATGTATGTTCCCAGACCAGTCATATGCATATCCCTGGCACCCTCCCTGCTCCCAGTCACCCCCAATCCCACCTCTCTCCAGGCCATTGCACCTCGCCCCTGTAGGATCTCCTATTCCCTCAGGGCAATGACAATAGCTGTCTTTTTCACATATGATAGTAGAGGTTTCCCTGTTACTCCCTCTATGTCTCCCACCCACTGTTAATACCCCACTATGTCCGTATGTCTACTGTCCATGTCTGTTTTTCCATCACTTCACTGCGTGTGTTACCATTACCCTCTTACTAGATTCCATATATATGTGTTAGTATACTGTACTTGTCTTTCTCATTTTGACTTAGTTCACTTTTTATGATAAGTTCTAGATCCATTCACCTCATTAGGGCGGATTCTTCTGCATTTCTTTTTACAACTGAAAAGTGCTCCATTGTGTATTTTCCTTTAAACAAAAAATTGAAGATTTTCTGTTTTCCTTTTTCTCCTTATTTCATGTTTGTTTCGTAAGTACCCAGATGCACCAAAGCCTGTGAAATATATAGGATTTTTTGTACTTTATAATTTTAAATATATACTTTTAATTCATTTGTTTTCTATTAGATATAAAACACATAAAGTGTTATATAACATTTTATAATAATCATACTCACATTCCAAAGGTGACTGAACCTCATTTCCTATCAAGTAACCGGTAAAAAACCCAAAACTTCTGTTCACAAATTCCAAAGGTGATCTGAACCTCATCCTTCAGTAACGTCACCACTAATATCCTTTGTCATCATATATAATTAAATATCTAACTTGTAACATTACCTTGGATTATGTTTCAGTGAATACCAGTAAAATGAAATGGCTGTTTATGTTTTGAAATTTTTTGTGAATTTTCTGAATATACACTAACCTTTTCCTCCTTTGAGTTATTCATTTTGTATACTAACTAATAGGAGATTTTGTCTCTGTCACTGATAGTGGGTTTATATCACATGATAAAAGTATTTTTCACTTTTGAATTGTTTGAGATACTCTTTTTTTTAATTTTAACTTTCTTGAGTTGTAATTTTCATCTGTATTTTCCTTTTTTAAAATTGTTTTATTTTTAAAAATTTTTTACAAAGTTTTGTTATTCACAGACATGTATGTTCCCAGACCAGTCATATGCATATCCCTGGCACCCTCCCTGCTCCCAGTCACCCCCAATCCCACCTCTCTCCAGGCCATTGTACCTCGCCCTTGTAGGATCTCCTATTCCCTCAGGGCAATGACAATAGCTATCTTTTTCACATATGATAGTATAGGTTTCCATGTTACTCCCTCTATGTCTCCCACCCACTGTTAATACCCCACTATGTCCGTATGTCTACTGTCCATGTCTGTTTTTCCATCGCTTCACTGCGTGTGTTACCATTACCCTCTTACTAGATTCCATATATATGTGTTAGTATACTGTACTTGTCTTTCTCATTTTGACTTAGTTCACTTTTTATGATAAGTTCTAGATCCATCCACCTCATTAGGGCGGATTCTTCTGCATTTCTTTTTACAACTGAAAAGTGCTCCATTGTGTATTTTCCTTTAAACAAAAAATTGAGGATTTTCTGTTTTCCTTTTTCTCCTTATTTCATGTTTGTTTCGTAAGTACCCAGATGCACCAAAGCCTATGAAATATATAGGATTTTTTATACTTTATAATTTTAAATATATACTTTTAATTCATTTGTTTTCTATTAGATATAAAACACATAAAGTGTTATATAACATTTTATAATAATCATACTCACATTAAATTTTCTTATATGATTCACACAGTAACACATGTTATATGTATACTATGTAATAGACATATGTTGTATATCTACTATGTAATATCTTGCCATTTATTAACAGTCCATTTAATAGAATTAATTTTGTTTTTGATTGTGTTCCCCTCAGCAGTATATATGACACCTTTGCCAAATATTTTTCAGTATTGATGAAAATACATTGCAAATGAGGGAGTGAGTAATATATTAATTTAACCGTTTTGATACCTTCATATTTAAGTCTCTTCTATTTATTAGACCCTGGATAGAGGTTTGTACATACAATCTCATTTGATCATTACCTAGCTTTATGAAGAGTATTTTTTTTAGCCCCAGTATACATATGAATAAATACTTATCCAGGGTATTACAATAACTTGATTAATATCACAGAGCCAGAATAACCAGAATATGTATTCCACAGTGAAGAACCTTAAAGATACTATGTTGCTTATAGAATAAGGATTAAGGGCTTGTTCTCAACAGTAAGAGAGACTCTGGCTGCATCTTCATTGTACAATCTAGCATGCTTACCTAGACAGTGCTCCTGCATGCATGCATGCATAGTTGGTCAGTCATGTCTGACTCTGCAAGCCCATGGAATGGAGCCTGCAATGATCCTCTGTCCATGGGATTATCTCAGCAAGAATATTGGAGTGGGTTGTCATTTCCCCTTTCAGGGAATCTTCCCGACCCTGGGATTGAACCCATACCTCCTGCACCTCCTTCATTGGCAGATGAATTCTTTACCAGTGGGAAGCTTTACCACATGGGAAGCCCAGACAGTGCTGCTATTATAGTTAAGTTGGGGAATTATGAAACCGTGAAATATAGAGAAAGTTTGTGTAGTGATATAAATTAAATCAGTCATTAGTTAAAATCAGTTAGGCACTATGTAATAAGTTCATAGCACATTTCTTAGTCGTACATTAACATTTTAACCTTGTAAGTTATTTTTAAAAGTTCAATATTATGATTTCTTTTAAGGATACTACATTTTACCAAATCCTGCAGTGTATGTCTACTCGGTTTCCATGACATGTGTCAATAAAAGTAATAACTGAAAATATTATACTTGGAGATTCCAATAATGATGGCAGCTAGCTAATACATATCTTGGAAAAGTAAAATTTGTCACAAGTATTCACAGTACATTTTGTCCCTCCAGCTAAATTTTATTAGTATTTTGAAATACCTGTTTTATTGAAATAGAAAATGAAAAAAGTGCTTTAGAAGTTATTGAAATGACAAAAATGTTATTTTAAAATGGAATGCCTTTATTATTTGCAAGAGACATTATATTTTCAGATGAAGTTGTGAACACATTAACAGCAGTTTAATAACATCATTTTGGAATCTGTGGATAAAAATATCTGTATTTTCCAGGCAGCAATATTATATACAATTCCCTCCTTGTGGATATCAATGTGCGATATTAAAACATAGCTTTATGAAGAGTATTTTTTACCCCATATACATATGAATAAATACTTATCCAGGGTATTACAATAACTTGATTAATATCACAGAGCCAGAATAACCAGAATATGTATTCCACAGTGAAGAACCTTAAAGATACTATGTTGCTTATAGAATAAGGATTAAGGGCTTGTTCTCAACAGTAAGAGAGACTCTGGCTGCATCTTCATTGTACAATCTAGCATGCTTACCTAGACAGTGCTCCTGCATGCATGCATGCATAGTTGGTCAGTCATGTCTGACTCTGCAAGCCCATGGAATGGAGCCTGCAATGCTCCTCTGTCCATGGGATTATCTCAGCAAGAATATTGGAGTGGGTTGTCATTTCCCCTTTCAGGGAATCTTCCCGACCCTGGGATTGAACCCATACCTCCTGCACCTCCTTCATTGGCAGATGAATTCTTTACCAGTGGGAAGCTTTACCACATGGGAAGCCCAGACAGTGCTGCTATTATAGTTAAGTTGGGGAATTATGAAACCGTGAAATATAGAGAAAGTTTGTGTAGTGATATAAATTAAATCAGTCATTAGTTAAAATCAGTTAGGCACTATGTAATAAGTTCATAGCACATTTCTTAGTCATACATTAATATTTTAACCTTGTAAGTTATTTTTAAAAGTTCGATATTATGATTTCTTTTAAGGATACTACATTTTACCAAATCCTGCAGTGTATGTCTACTCGGTTTCCATGACATGTGTCAATAAAAGTAATAACTGAAAATATTATACTTGGAGATTCCAATAATGATGGCAGCTAGCTAATACATATCTTGGAAAAGTAAAATTTGTCACAAGTATTCACAGTACATTTTGTCCCTCCAGCTAAATTTTATTAGTATTTTGAAATACCTGTTTTATTGAAATAGAAAATGAAAAAAGTGCTTTAGAAGTTATTGAAATGACAAAAATGTTATTTTAAAATGGAATGCCTTTATTATTTGCAAGAGACATTATATTTTCAGATGAAGTTGTGAACACATTAACAGCAGTTTAATAACATCATTTTGGAATCTGTGGATAAAAATATCTGTATTTTCCAGGCAGCAATATTATATACATACCTGTGGACACACATTCACATATGTGCATACCTGTATATGCTAGTATGTTTTTTCATCCTATATAATTGCATTCTTTTTATGTACTAATTAATAAACATTTCTCAACATTTGATTGATTTCTTATTATAAGAAGTTAGCCATAAAAACGAGAAAACAATCTTAAATATTCTAAAGCCTCATTAATATGTAGGTTTTAGTGAAATAAAAAGAGATTTTAAGGTAAGTTTAAAAGCAAATGACATTCTCCGGGCTTCCATGGTGATCCAGTGGGTAAAAACACCAGCTTGCAGTGCAAGGGGCACCAGTTCGATACTTGGCCTGGGAAGATCGCACGTGCTGCAGAGCAGCTGTACTGGTGTGTCCAATTGAGAGCCAGTGCCCTGGAGTGCATGCACCCAGAGCCAGTGTACTTCAGCTACAGAGGCCACTGCAATGGGAGGCCCACACAGTCCAAAGAATGAAGATGGATGAAAATAAATAAAAGAAAAAAAAAACTATAAAAGAGGTCAAAGTTTAAAAAAAAAAAAAATCTTTAAAAAAAAAAAAAAAAAGCAGATGACATTCTCCTTCCACTTTGCTGGAAATGGGTAAGGAGGTTAATTCGAAGAGAAACAGGAGACAGAAGAAAAGGGGAGCAAGGAAGCAGTATCACTTAAAAATATATATTTAGAGAATCTTATTAGTAATATAAATCTATTTTAATACTGTTTAAATCTGTCTTAAGCATACATATGTACATTTTCTATATATGTATGAAACTAATACAACATAATACAATGTAACGCTTAACACAGAAGAGGCTAAGGATTTCTCTAGCAATTCTTTTATAGGATGCTAATCCAATTCAAGAGAGTTACCCTACAATCAAGAACCTCCCAAAGGTCTCACCATACCATCCTCTTTGGGAATTTAGGACTTTGGCGTATGAATTTTTTGGTATCAGGGGCGAAGTCTCAAGTCATTTTTATATGTGTGTGTGTGTGTGTGTGTGTGTGTGTGTATACATAGTATATTTATATCTACTGAAAAGAGCCATTTTTTTCAGATATTTGTAATGTTAAAGAGAATGAGCCAAAGCAGTATTAAGTAGAGCAAGTAAGGCAAATAGCAGATATTAATCAGTACAATCACTGCAAATAATAAGTTAAAAATTCATAGCGATAAGCTTTTTTTTATAATTGTTTTTATGTTTTTAATTTATTTTTGGCTGTGCTGAGTCTTAGTTGCTGCACGGGCTTTTCTCTAGTTGCAGAGAGCAGAGACTACTCTAGTTTGCTATACGTTGGCTTCGCATGTGACAGCTTCTCTTGGGGGGAACACAGGCTCTAGGGCTTGTGAGCTTCTTTAGTTGCAGCGTGTGGGCTCAGTCCTTGTGGTGAAGGGGCTCTAGAGTGCAGGCTCAGTAGATGTGGTGCCGGAGCTTAGTTATGCCACGGCACTGGGGATCTTTGCAGTCAGGGATCAAACCTATGTCTCCTGCATTAGCCTACACTCCCTTTACCTGAGATATGACAGATTTTAAATGAGGCAGTTCTGTTTTTTTATTGCTGTACATGTTGTGCATATCAACAAATTTCATGGGTCTCACTTAAGAGAAATAAAATATGAGAAAAGTTCACATTTGGAGAGAAAAATTGGTCATTCCCCAGAAAAACCTCCAAAAAAGACTAGTTTGGCATTTGATCTCTCAAGTCATGAAAGTGAAAGACTATTCATAGCAAAACACATAATTATAAAAAATTTTCTTATTAGTAATATAAATCTATTTTAATATGTTTAAATCTGTCTTAAGCATACATATGTACATTTTCTATATATGTATGAAACTAATACAACATAATACAATGTAACGCTTAACACAGAAGAGGCTAAGGATTTCTCTAGCAATTCTTTTATAGGATGCTAATCCAATTCAAGAGAGTTACCCTACAATCAAGAACCTCCCAAAGGTCTCACCATACCATCCTCTTTGGGAATTTAGGACTTTGGCGTATGAATTTTTTGGTATCAGGGGCGAAGTCTCAAGTCATTTTTATATGTGTGTGTGTGTGTGTGTGTGTGTGTGTGTGTGTGTATACATAGTATATTTATATCTACTGAAAAGAGCCAATTTTTTCAGATATTTGTAATGTTAAAGAGAATGAGCCAAAGCAGTATTAAGTAGAGCAAGTAAGGCAAATAGCAGATATTAATCAGTACAATCACTGCAAATAATAAGTTAAAAATTCATAGCGATAAGCTTTTTTTTATAATTGTTTTTATGTTTTTAATTTATTTTTGGCGGTGCTGAGTCTTAGTTGCTGCACGGGCTTTTCTCTAGCTGCAGAGAGCAGAGACTACTCTAGTTTGCTATACGTTGGCTTCGCGTGTGACAGCTTCTCTTGGGGGGAACACAGGCTCTAGGGCTTGTGAGCTTCTTTAGTTGCAGCGTGTGGTCTCAGTCCTTGTGGTGAAGGGGCTCTAGAGTGCAGGCTCAGTAGATGTGGTGCTGGAGCTTAGTTGTGCCACGGCACTGGGGATCTTTGCAGTCAGGGATCAAACCTATGTCTCCTGCATTAGCCTACACTCCCTTTACCTGAGATATGACAGATTTTAAATGAGGCAGTTCTGTTTTTTTATTGCTGTACATGTTGTGCATATCAACAAATTTCATGGGTCTCACTTAAGAGAAATAAAATATGAGAAAAGTTCACATTTGGAGAGAAAAATTGGTCATTCCCCAGAAAAACCTCCAAAAAAGACTAGTTTGGCATTTGATCTCTCAAGTCATGAAAATGAAAGACTATTCATAGCAAAACACATAATTATACGGATCTATAAACTATGATATATAGTGAATAGTGGCCAAATCATAAATGTCAAATCCATGTCATTCAGAGTGAGTGAAGTATAACCAAGGGAGCTTCTGCTGTCTCATTTTTGTGGCAACATATTTTTAAAAATCATAAAATATAAAAATAAAATAGGAAGGAATAGCAGAAAATTGCTAAATTATGCCATTAGACCCACAGTCGCTTTAAGATACAAACAGCCGCATCGTCATTAACTGAATGAGTGATTTCAGTCCAAGCATAATTTCCAACTGTGAGAGTAACTGGAATCTTAAACTTTGCTGTTTTTTATGCACATTTCAACTTGGAATGAAGTTTTCCACAAGCCAGTTATCCGTATTTTAATGTTTAGCCTAGTTGTTGCATTCCCTTCTAATAGTCCGTGTGAGGTTTAGTTTCTTTCTGAGGTGGCAGAGCATGCAGGAGGCTTTCAATGAGGCAACTGAGGACAATCTCTGCTTCTTTCCAAGGAATGGAAAAAGCAAGTTGTGATGCTTTTAGTGCACCTGAATTATCAAGCTTCCATCGTTTTGAATTGGTTTCTGACCACCTGTCTTTTTTTTTTAATCCCTCAAATTTGAGTCCTGAGCTACATCTCCTCTCCATGGTTGTCTTCCCTTCCACTTTCCATTCTGGCTCCCTTTCCTCCTCTTTCTCCTTCTCCCCCAGCTCCCTGTTATTTATAAGGCTTCAGTCGCTTTGCAATATTTTAATCCATCAGAAGACAAACAAGACTTGATAAATGTTTTTTTAAATATTTCTTTTAGTATGAGGAAATGTAACAAAGAAGCAGCCATCAGTGCCATGTGATGAGGCAGGGTGGGGTTAGAGTTAACAGGTTGAAACACTTGGTCAGTCACAGGCAGCAGAAAGGAGAAAGGATGTCAGCCTCATCTTCCTGCAGCAGCACAGAATGGCCAGTCCTTCATCAAGTGCTTCAGAGAGTGACTTAATGTACTGAATGAAGTTGCCTCTAGAACAGGAAACCCTTCGATTATCCCTAGGAGGATCTCCTATCAGTATTTAATCTCCTTTTAGTAGCATAGCCACATAAATGTATTTGTAACTAATGTAAATTATTGCAGCAAAAAAAGGAGAATTTATTTATAAATTTTTAAAGTTCAGCAATTAATCTTTGCCAGTTCTTCCTTTGGAATAATTCCCCGTTTTGAAATTTAAATAGTTGTCAGCCTTAGGCTGAATATTACTAACGTCAAGCATTACTCAGTGGCCTTGTATTTTTCTTATTCTAGTATTTCTGTTGTTATATATATGTATAGATAAATAGACAGACAGATATGCATGCATAGAGATTAATCAGAATGTAACTGACATTGACTATGTCAGTTTCTTGCTTGCAAAATTTAACTGATTTCCTACTAAAGTACTGATAACAAGAAAATTGTTTTTACATACGTTTCATACTCTTGGCAGTCTAACAACTTATATATACAGCTTTATTTCTCTTTTCCCTCTAGGCATGTTCTCTGTTCCAAGCATATTTAGAATAGTTGAGGTATTTGTTGTCTAATTAAGTTGATTGTTGCAGACTAATAAGATTAAAATAATTCTATGAAAATATAATATTTGCCCTTTATTATTGAAGTTACCTACTTAATAAAGTGCCAAAAATTTAAAGCATTAAAATTGACAACTGAGTCTTTCCAAGGAATGCAATTCCATGAAAGTTTCCCTTTTTCTGACCACCTGTCTTTTTTTTTTTAATCCCTCAAATTTGAGTCCTGAGCTACATCTCCTCTCCATGGTTGTCTTCCCTTCCACTTTCCATTCTGGCTCCCTTTCCTCCTCTTTCTCCTTCTCCCCCAGCTCCCTGTTATTTATAAGGCTTCAGTCGCTTTGCAATATTTTAATCCATCAGAAGACAAACAAGACTTGATAAATGTTTTTTTAAATATTTCTTTTAGTATGAGGAAATGTAACAAAGAAGCAGCCATCAGTGCCATGTGATGAGGCAGGGTGGGGTTAGAGTTAACAGGTTGAAACACTTGGTCAGTCACAGGCAGCAGAAAGGAGAAAGGATGTCAGCCTCATCTTCCTGCAGCAGCACAGAATGGCCAGTCCTTCATCAAGTGCTTCAGAGAGTGACTTAATGTACTGAATGAAGTTGCCTCTAGAACAGGAAACCCTTCGATTATCCCTAGGAGGATCTCCTATCAGTATTTAATCTCCTTTTAGTAGCATAGCCACATAAATGTATTTGTAACTAATGTAAATTATTGCAGCAAAAAAAGGAGAATTTATTTATAAATTTTTAAAGTTCAGCAATTAATCTTTGCCAGTTCTTCCTTTGGAATAATTCCCCGTTTTGAAATTTAAATAGTTGTCAGCCTTAGGCTGAATATTACTAACGTCAAGCATTACTCAGTGGCCTTGTATTTTTCTTATTCTAGTATTTCTGTTGTTATATATATGTATAGATAAATAGATAGACAGATATGCATGCATAGAGATTAATCAGAATGTAACTGACATTGACTATGTCAGTTTCTTGCTTGCAAAATTTAACTGATTTCCTACTAAAGTACTGATAACAAGAAAATTGTTTTTACATACGTTTCATACTCTTGGCAGTCTAACAACTTATATATACAGCTTTATTTCTCTTTTCCCTCTAGGCATGTTCTCTGTTCCAAGCATATTTAGAATAGTTGAGGTATTTGTTGTCTAATTAAGTTGATTGTTGCAGACTAATAAGATTAGAATAATTCTATGAAAATATAATATTTGCCCTTTATTATTGAAGTTACCTACTTAATAAAGTGCATTAATTAAAAGCAAATTAGGAAACTTATGTAAGAATGAGAAGACATAAATAAAATGCACTAAATTGACAACTGAGTCAGTGTCTTTGATGTGAGGAATTTCCAGCTGAGTAAGTGGAAATCAGAAAGAGCAGGAACATCTTATTCTTTTTCCTTTCCTCTTGTTCTAACATGCTCTGTGGGGATTGATGTCTAATTCCCCCATACTTGGATGAGATCCAAGACAGGTTTCAAGACTTACCTTTTCAGACAATGACAATCCTCTTGTCACTTTAAGTTATAAAATAATTATAATTATCCTTAATTATCCAGTCCCATTAAATAGTCAAAATTCTGCACTTTATTTAAAAATAATATATCTCTTTTTCTGTAATTTACAGCTAACTCTGGAAGCCTTGAATGGAAACAAATACCAGTGGCTTCTCCATTTTTGTACTTCTATTTTCCCTCTCTCACCTTCGCCATCTTTTCTGACCCTGCAAGACCAAGGCAGGAAAATGAAGGGAAATTAAAGAATCAAAATATACCTTTTCCCGCACTGTTTCTATAGTCAGTATGAGTTTGATAGGAGTTGAAAACTGACTGTCTTCTGAAGCTATTGAGAGATTATCGAGAACCCTCATCATTTGGCCTCTCTAGACAGCTCTTTCCTCTTTCAGGTTTAAGTAAGCATGATTAGTTTCTGCCAAATTTTACTCACCTCTTGAGGCTGCTGTCATCTAAAACAATGCCAGGGCAGTTCTCTCATTTGGTATGACAGAACTACAGAGCCGACTGCCAGTGGTTTTGTAGCTTTTTCCAGTGTGAAATACACAGACTGTTATATATATGTATTAATCAGAATGTAACTGACATTGACTATGTCAGTTTCTTGCTTGCAAAATTTAACTGATTTCCTACTAAAGTACTGATAACAAGAAAATTGTTTTTACATACGTTTCATACTCTTGGCAGTCTAACAACTTATATATACAGCTTTATTTCTCTTTTCCCTCTAGGCATGTTCTCTGTTCCAAGCATATTTAGAATAGTTGAGGTATTTGTTGTCTAATTAAGTTGATTGTTGCAGACTAATAAGATTAGAATAATTCTATGAAAATATAATATTTGCCCTTTATTATTGAAGTTACCTACTTAATAAAGTGCATTAATTAAAAGCAAATTAGGAAACTTATGTAAGAATGAGAAGACATAAATAAAATGCACTAAATTGACAAATGAGTCAGTGTCTTTGATGTGAGGAATTTCCAGCTGAGTAAGTGGAAATCAGAAAGAGCAGGAACATCTTATTCTTTTTCCTTTCCTCTTGTTCTAACATGCTCTGTGGGGATTGATGTCTAATTCCCCCATACTTGGATGAGATCCAAGACAGGTTTCAAGACTTACCTTTTCAGACAATGACAATCCTCTTGTCACTTTAAGTTATAAAATAATTATAATTATCCTTAATTATCCAGTCCCATTAAATAGTCAAAATTCTGCACTTTATTTAAAAATAATATATCTCTTTTTCTGTAATTTACAGCTAACTCTGGAAGCCTTGAATGGAAACAAATACCAGTGGCTTCTCCATTTTTGTACTTCTATTTTCCCTCTCTCACCTTCGCCATCTTTTCTGACCCTGCAAGACCAAGGCAGGAAAATGAAGGGAAATTAAAGAATCAAAATATACCTTTTCCCGCACTGTTTCTATAGTCAGTATGAGTTTGATAGGAGTTGAAAACTGACTGTCTTCTGAAGCTATTGAGAGATTATCGAGAACCCTCATCATTTGGCCTCTCTAGACAGCTCTTTCCTCTTTCAGGTTTAAGTAAGCATGATTAGTTTCTGCCAAATTTTACTCACCTCTTGAGGCTGCTGTCATCTAAAACAATGCCAGGGCAGTTCTCTCATTTGGTATGACAGAACTACAGAGCCGACTGCCAGTGGTTTTGTAGCTTTTTCCAGTGTGAAATACACAGACCGCTTTAGTATCTTGGCTTTGAGGTTTCTTAGACACAATTTGTGGGGCTTCCACAGTGGCTCAGCAGCAAAAAATTTGCCTGCAATGCAGGAGATACAGGTTTGATCCCTGGGTCAGGATGATTCCCTAGGAGGACGGCAAGGCAACCCACCCCAGTATTCTTGCCTGGAGAATCCGATGGACAGAGGAGCCCGGTGGACTATGGTCCACGGGGTCACAAGGAGTCAGACATGACTGAAGCAACTAAGCACACATGCAGGCCTAGTTTGTACGGTAGTCTCAGTGTATTCCTCAAGCTCTATGAAACAGACTAAATTTTCTAAGGAATATCCTTGAGGTAGAAGAGAAACCATCACAATCTTCAATTTGGGTAACTATGCCCCCAAATACTCCTAATCCAGTTTTTATTTTTTTCTCAGATTTTATGACACCGTTTTAACAGACTGGGCATTGTTGTTTACCTAATTGTCTCTTTTTTGACACTTGGATACCTCTTTCTCAAGTCTTGAAGAGGCAATCTAGAACCTTGGTTTAGACTGTGAGAGTAGATGGCACTTTATTGGACCACAGTAAAAACTGATACAAAATCTCAACCTAACATCATGTAGTATGTATTTCATTCTTTTAGTTACAATTTGTTTTATTCTTTTGCATTCTATAGGAACATAAAGTTGATCAATAATATGACTTTAAAAACAATCAGAGTTGTTATAAATTTTTACAAAAGGAAAAAACTGTAGTGAAAATTATTGAAAGTATGAGGGCATATAAAAACTGCTGAGAAAAAGTTGATTCACGTGGAATCATTTTGACCTCTATAATGGTGTGTAATTGACCTGTAATACTTGAAAGAAATGTTTTATGGAAATATAGTTGATTTATAATGCTGTGTTAATTTCTGTTGTACAGCAAGGTGCTTCAGTTATATGTATATATATAATAATTTTTAATATTATTCTTCATTTTTGCTTATCACAAGATATTGAATATAGTTTCTTATAGTATGCAGTAGGATCTTATTATTTATTTGTTCTATATATAATAATTTGCATCTTCTCACCCCAAATTCCCAGTCCGTCCTTCCCCACCCATTTTGAAAATCACTAATCTATTCTCTATGTCTGTGAGTCTGTTTCTGTCTCGTAGATATGTTCACTGTGTCACATTTTAGAATCCACCTGTAACTGATACCATGTAGCATTTCTATTTCTCTTTCTGATTTTCTTCACTTAGTATTGTAATCCTTTAAATCCATCCATGTTATTTCTTCTTTTCCATGACTGACTAGTGTTTCATTGTATAAATAAACCACATCTTTTTATGCATTCATTTGCTACGGACATTTAGGTGCCTCCATGATTTGACTGTTGTGAGTAGTTTTGCCATGAACGTTGAGGTGGTGGTGGTTTAGTCTCTAAGTCATGTCCAACTCTTGGGACCCCACAGACTGTAGCCTGCCAAGTTTCTCTATCCATGGAATACTCCAAGCAAGAACACTGGTATGGGTTCCCATTTCCTTCTCCATGGGATCTTACCAGCCCAAAGATCAAACCTGGATCTTCTGCATTGCAGGCAGATTCTTTACTGACTGAACTATGAGAGCACACAGGGGTATATGTGTCTTTTGGAGCTTCTATTTTGCCCAAAGATATAGTCAGGAGTGGGACTGCTGGATCATATGGCAGTTTTGTTTTCTTTTTTATTCTTTTGCATTCTATAGGAACATAAAGTTGATCAATAATATGACTTTAAAAACAATCAGAGTTGTTATAAATTTTTACAAAAGGAAAAAACTGTAGTGAAAATTATTGAAAGTATGAGGGCATATAAAAACTGCTGAGAAAAAGTTGATTCACGTGGAATCATTTTGACCTCTGTAATGGTGTGTAATTGACCTGTAATACTTGAAAGAAATGTTTTATGGAAATATAGTTGATTTATAATGCTGTGTTAATTTCTGTTGTACAGCAAGGTGCTTCAGTTATATGTATATATATAATACTTTTTAATATTATTCTTCATTTTTGCTTATCACAAGATATTGAATATAGTTTCTTATAGTATGCAGTAGGATCTTATTATTTATTTGTTCTATATATAATAATTTGCATCTTCTCACCCCAAATTCCCAGTCCGTCCTTCCCCACCCATTTTGAAAATCACTAATCTATTCTCTATGTCTGTGAGTCTGTTTCTGTCTCGTAGATATGTTCACTGTGTCACATTTTAGAATCCACCTGTAACTGATACCATGTAGCATTTCTATTTCTCTTTCTGATTTTCTTCACTTAGTATTGTAATCCTTTAAATCCATCCATGTTATTTCTTCTTTTCCATGACTGACTAGTGTTTCATTGTATAAATAAACCACATCTTTTTATGCATTCATTTGCTACGGACATTTAGGTGCCTCCATGATTTGACTGTTGTGAGTAGTTTTGCCATGAACGTTGAGGTGGTGGTGGTTTAGTCTCTAAGTCATGTCCAACTCTTGGGACCCCACAGACTGTAGCCTGCCAAGTTTCTCTATCCATGGAATACTCCAAGCAAGAACACTGGTATGGGTTCCCATTTCCTTCTCCATGGGATCTTACCAGCCCAAAGATCAAACCTGGATCTTCTGCATTGCAGGCAGATTCTTTACTGACTGAACTATGAGAGCACACAGGGGTATATGTGTCTTTTGGAGCTTCTATTTTGCCCAAAGATATAGTCAGGAGTGGGACTGCTGGATCATATGGCAGTTTTGTTTTCTGTTTTTTGGGAACCTCCATAGTGACTGCATCAGCTTAAATTTCCATCAGCAGTGTAGTAGGGTCTCTTTTCCACACTCTCTCCAGACTTTTTAATGATGGCCATTCTAACCAATGTGAGGTCACACCTGATTGTAGTTTTGATTTTCATGTCTCTGATAATATGTGATGTTGTGCATCTTTTCATGTGCTTGTTGGATATCTATGTGTCTTCTTTGGAGAAATGTCTATTTAGGTCTTCTGTACATTTTTCTGTTGGATTTTTTGATGTTTTGAATTATTTAAGCTGCTTATATATTTTGGAAATTAAGCACCTGTTACTCTTATTTTTATGAGATGTGAAGATTGTAGAAATTCTAAAATACATAGTAACTAGGTGCATGTCAATTATAGTATAAAATTTGTCATAACTGATTGCCCATATATATGCATATATCTTATTAGAATATATATCCAACTCCTATGTCTAGACCAATAGAGTCTTACTATATTCAGACAGACCTAAATGGAACCTAAAACTACATTTTAAAAAATGTTAGCTGAGGGCTTCCTGGTGGTCCCGTGGGTAAGAACACCACCTTGCACTGCAAGGGGCACCGGTTCAACCCCTGGCCTGGGAAGATCCCACGTGTGGCGGAGTGGCTGGACCAATGTGTCCAACTGCCTAGCCAGAGCTCTGGAGCGCATGCGCCCAGAGCCAGTGCTCTGTGACAAGAGAGGCGGCTGCAATGGGAGACCCACACAGGCCAAGAAACAGAGATAAATGAATGCCATGATTTGACTGTTGTGGTAGTTTTGCCATGCGTTGAGGGGGGTTTACTCTAAGTCATGTCCAACTCTTGGGACCCCACAGACTGTAGCCTGCCAAGTTTCTCTATCCATGGAATACTCCAAGCAAGAACACTGGTATGGGTTCCCATTTCCTTCTCCATGGGATCTTACCAGCCCAAAGATCAAACCTGGATCTTCTGCATTGCAGGCAGATTCTTTACTGACTGAACTATGAGAGCACACAGGGGTATATGTGTCTTTTGGAGCTTCTATTTTGCCCAAAGATATAGTCAGGAGTGGGACTGCTGGATCATATGGCAGTTTTGTTTTCTGTTTTTTGGGAACCTCCATAGTGGCTGCATCAGCTTAAATTTCCATCAGCAGTGTAGTAGGGTCTCTTTTCCACACTCTCTCCAGACTTTTTAATGATGGCCATTCTAACCAATGTGAGGTCACACCTGATTGTAGTTTTGATTTTCATGTCTCTGATAATATGCGATGTTGTGCATCTTTTCATGTGCTTGTTGGATATCTATGTGTCTTCTTTGGAGAAATGTCTATTTAGGTCTTCTGTACATTTTTCTGTTGGATTTTTTGATGTTTTGAATTATTTAAGCTGTTTATATATTTTGGAAATTAAGCACCTGTTACTCTTATTTTTATGAGATGTGAAGACTGTAGAAATTCTAAAATACATAGTAACTAGGTGCATGTCAATTATAGTATAAAATTTGTCATAACTGATTGCCCATATATATGCATATATCTTATTAGAATATATATCCAACTCCTATGTCTAGACCAATAGAGTCTTACTATATTCAGACAGACCTAAATGGAACCTAAAACTACATTTTAAAAAATGTTAGCTGAGGGCTTCCTGGTGGTCCCGTGGGTAAGAACACCGCCTTGCACTGCAAGGGGCACCGGTTCAACCCCTGGCCTGGGAAGATCCCACATGTGGCGGAGTGGCTGGACCAATGTGTCCAACTGCCTAGCCAGAGCTCTGGAGCGCATGCGCCCAGAGCCAGTGCTCTGTGACAAGAGAGGCGGCTGCAATGGGAGACCCACACAGGCCAAGAAACAGAGATAAATGAATGAAAGATCAATAGAAATGGCCAAAAAAAAAAGTTAGCTGAGTCTATTTGTATTTACAAATAAGTTTGTTTTTCCCATGATAACTAAGAGTTTTCATGAACTATTTCTGGTAGTTCTTTTTCTTTCTCCCTACTTGATCTTTGAAAACTACCCAGTTAGCTTTAGACATTATAGCAAATTCCAGATATGTCATATTATTTTTCATTATCTCAATCATGTCAAATGCACTTAAAAGGAAAATTTCTCTTTTATTCAGAGTACTTATGATTTTAATATGAATACAAATGATGGATTTCAGACAAGGGTAATACATACGTTGAGTGAGTACAAATACAGAAAATTAATGGAGTATTAATTTGACAGTAAAATCAAAAAGCCTGAATTCACTATGACTATTTGAGAAAAATATAATTTATAATTATACTATAATTTATAGTCATATTTCTATATGGAGTTGGACTGAACATCAGAAGTCAATATTATTATACAGAAAATAGTAGCACAATATTTAAGGTAATAGCTTAATGTGATATGATAGAAACAGAATTCCATTCCTGTAATAGACAAGCAAATCTTATCTAGATTTATAGAAATTTTAATGCATCTTCACTACAAAAGTACCATATTTGAACACGGTGTGAGAATTGCTTTTACAATTAAGAAAAGTGGCACAGATAATTACACAAAAATTGTTATTTTATCATACTATCCTTTCAGACTGTCAGTGATAACTTTATATAGTCAATTCATGGATGTTTCATTTGTTAAATAGACATTTGCATCAGTTCAAGATGATATATACACTTGGCATCATTGTTAACCAATAGAGTCTTACTATATTCAGACAGACCTAAATGGAACCTAAAACTACATTTTAAAAATGTTAGCTGAGGGCTTCCTGGTGGTCCCGTGGTAAGAACACCACCTTGCACTGCAAGGGGCACCGGTTCAACCCCTGGCCTGGGAAGATCCCACGTGTGGCGGAGTGGCTGGACCAATGTGTCCAACTGCCTAGCCAGAGCTCTGGAGCGCATGCGCCCAGAGCCAGTGCTCTGTGACAAGAGAGGCGGCTGCAATGGGAGACCCACACAGGCCAAGAAACAGAGATAAATGAATGAAAGATCAATAGAAATGGCCGAAAAAAAAAAGTTAGCTGAGTCTATTTGTATTTACAAATAAGTTTGTTTTTCCCATGATAACTAAGAGTTTTCATGAACTATTTCTGGTAGTTCTTTTTCTTTCTCCCTACTTGATCTTTGAAAACTACCCAGTTAGCTTTAGACATTATAGCAAATTCCAGATATGTCATATTATTTTTCATTATCTCAATCATGTCAAATGCACTTAAAAGGAAAATTTCTCTTTTATTCAGAGTACTTATGATTTTAATATGAATACAAATGATGGATTTCAGACAAGGGTAATACATACGTTGAGTGAGTACAAATACAGAAAATTAATGGAGTATTAATTTGACAGTAAAATCAAAAAGCCTGAATTCACTATGACTATTTGAGAAAAATATAATTTATAATTATACTATAATTTATAGTCATATTTCTATATGGAGTTGGACTGAACATCAGAAGTCAATATTATTATACAGAAAATAGTAGCACAATATTTAAGGTAATAGCTTAATGTGATATGATAGAAACAGAATTCCATTCCTGTAATAGACAAACAAATCTTATCTAGATTTATAGAAATTTTAATGCATCTTCACTACAAAAGTACCATATTTGAACACGGTGTGAGAATTGCTTTTACAATTAAGAAAAGTGGCACAGATAATTACACAAAAATTGTTATTTTATCATACTATCCTTTCAGACTGTCAGTGATAACTTTATATAGTCAATTCATGGATGTTTCATTTGTTAAATAGACATTTGCATCAGTTCAAGATGATATATACACTTGGCTATATTTTTTAAAAAACAAATTTAAAAAATCATCCCCCCCCCCCACCAAAAAAAAAATCGTCCCTTTTTTCTGGTTGTGCTTGGAATTCGGCAAAACGTACACAACCTGGAGAAAGATATGACAACCCACTCCGGTATTCTTGTCTGGAAAAATCCCACAGGCAGAGGAGCCTGCAGGCTACAGTCCATGGGGTGGCAGAGTTAAACACTGCTGAGTCACTGAGCACATGTACCTTCATTTATATTCTACTAGTAATTATGTGAGGTGCAGTTTTCTTTTATCCCTTTTAACATTCCTGTCATGAACAGTTTTGGCATGGGCATAGTTTTAAAATTTGTAGTGAGAAAATAAATGTTTCTTTCTTTTCACTCAAGAGAAACAAATTAGTGGACTCCACTGAGTCACTGAGTTTGAGAGAGTTTTGGGTAGAAATTATAGCTAATAATCCTGAAGAATAATTCAGACTAAAATTTTGGTCAAATATTTGCCACCCATGTTTGTATCACATTTGTCCTACCATCTTATAGATTGGATGGCAATCAAGGACTCACATGCTCAGTGCATTGAAGAGGCATTGACATAGAAAAGACAAAATTAGGTGTTTGCTAACACTATGTGTGATACCATATACTGTCTATAGGAATGCACAGCTTCCATTAAAACTACACCAGTATTCTTGCCTGGAAAATCGCATGCACCAAGAGCCTGGCAGGACACAGGGTTGCAAAGAGTCAGACACAACTGAAGTGCCTTAGCACACACTCATCCCACTGTATGGAAAAGAAATCAGAACTCAACAATAATAACAGAAGTTCCTGCTCTGAGTTCAAAACTCATTTATTTGGGAAGAGGGCTCAGAGTTTCTGGTGAGATAAGAGGAAGCATATTCAACAATCCTATATGACATGTTAGATTTTGAGCAAGTAGATATTCATGAGATTTTATTGTTGTCTAGTCACCAAGGCGTGTATTAACTCTGTCCATGGAATTTCCCAAACAAGATATAGAAGTGGCTTGCCATTTCCTTCTCCAAGGGATTTTCCCAACCCAGGGATCAGGTCCCGGTCTCCTGCACTGGCAGATGGATTCTTTAGCACTGATTCACCAGGGAATCCCAATGAGATTATATAATTAAAATTAAACAATCAAGGAAAAAAAGGGAACTCGGGTATTGCAGTTTTTAAGGCCTAGTCCACTGCAAGTCAAACGACTCTTTTATAACTAAAGATGGACACAAAGAAAGCACTGACTACATTATTTTTATTTAAATGCCATACAATTTAGCACATAGTTTGATGAAACCCAAGAAGATTCTACAGTGATAGAATTGTATGGGGGAAAAATTGAAGGTTAAAAGAGCTACATGATCTCTTTCTATTCCAAGATAGAATAATGCACATAACATCGTATCAAGTATGTTTTGGAGGGTGGAGCTAAGATGGCGGCGTAGAAGGACTTGCACTCATCTCTCCTGCAAAATCGCCTGAATTGCGACGAGTTCCTGGGAAACCATCGACGAAAGGGGGCTGGATCTGATCACAGAAAGGACACTCCACATCGAAGAACAAAGGAGAAGCCGCATCAAGACGGTAAGAGGGGCGCAATCACACTTTTAAAAGTCAAACCTCATACCCGCCAGAGAGGCTGGGCGGGCCAAAGCCGCAAAGCCTGTTGCAGATCAAAACCCGGGAGAGGAGCACTAACACCCACAAGGGACTGAGCCAGACCTGCTTTGGAGGGTCCAGGTGCCCCCTTGAGCTAGAAGTGCCCTTGAGCAGGCCTCGGAAAGGCGGCGCTCAGTTCCCTTTGGAGGAGGTTACCATTAACCCGATCACAGAGCCGCCGAGGAGGACTGGAAAGTCTCTGCGCACTGTGATCAGGGAGAGAGGAATAGCGATCCTACATGTGACTGAGCCAGACTCACCTCTGAGTAACCTGACGTCTCCCGCGGTGGCGGGGGTCGACGGTGGCCTGCAGCAGGGTCGGGGGCACTGTGGAAGTACTTCCCATAGAGCGTGTGGGAATAGATCCTCTGTGAGACAGACGCCATTTTCCCTACTGTAGTTTGGCTGCTGGTCAAACTGCAGGGCTGCTGGTCAAGCTACACGGAGGGAATTTAGCTCCACCCAGCAAGAAAAGGGATTTGGATTAAGAAACTCCCAGGGCCAGCCTGGGCGTGCCTTTTAATTCTGGAATAGGCCAAAACAAGCAGTCAAAGAGGTCTTCAGATCCAACCACTGCCAGAGGCAAGAAAAAGACTGATAATTCCTGAATAGTCAGCAAGAGACAGAAGAACATAAACACTATTTTCACGTTTTGTCTGAAGCTGGAGTTACTGCTGGACTTTAAAATTTCATTTTTTGTATTGTATTACTTTGTTTCAATTTTTTTTTCTCTCTCTCTTTTTTCCAAACCCACTCAGCGCACCCACCGTTTTTGTTCTTTTTTTTTTCTTTTCTTGGGTGTGTGTGTGAGAGAGAGAGTGGGTGTGTTCATTTCCTTCACTGAATTCTATTGAAGCTACTAATCTTATCAGTAAGACTGAATATATTCAAGTTTACATAAATTTTTTTTTTTCCTTTTTCCTTTTAAACCACACATTTTATTTTGGTATAAACTTCTGGTTCCCCATTGGCCTTTTAAGGTTCTGTGGGGGTTTTGTTTGTTTTTATTATTTTTGCTTTGTTTTTCTATATTTTTCTATAAAATTTAGATCTTTTAATTTTTAATAATTTTTTTCATTTGTACTACTACCTTCTCTATAATTCTTTGCTTTCTCTTAAGCTCCTTCCCTATAGCACTAAATTCTAATACATACAAATCTTTATCTCCCTATATTTAACTTTGCAATATTATTCTATATTTCTCTTCTATCCTCCCTTTCTCTTTTTCCCTTTCCCCACTATATTTCTTAGTCTGTTCTGTCCTCATTGCCTTATCCCCAACGGGGATCCTGCTCTAGCATTATTCTCCAATTGGTTCTCTACTTAGTTTGCTTATTAACTTGTGGATATCATTCTTGGATTTCTATTCGCCGTGCTAACGTATTGTACTGTATTTTGATTGGAATGCTTGGGTTATGTTATAGCTGTATATGTTTATGTGTATAATTCAATACGCTAGATAGTACTTGCTATAATGCTTTGGTATATGTTTATGTTTATAATTTAATGCTATAATTTGGCTGCTGGTCAAACTGCAGGGCTGCTGGTCAAGCTACACGGAGGAATTTAGCTCCACCCAGCAAGAAAAGGGATTTGGATTAAGAAACTCCCAGGGCCAGCCTGGGCGTGCCTTTTAATTCTGGAATAGGCCAAAACAAGCAGTCAAAGAGGTCTTCAGATCCAACCACTGCCAGAGGCAAGAAAAAGACTGATAATTCCTGAATAGTCAGCAAGAGACAGAAGAACATAAACACTATTTTCACGTTTTGTCTGAAGCTGGAGTTACTGCTGGACTTTAAAATTTCATTTTTTGTATTGTATTACTTTGTTTCAATTTTTTTTTCTCTCTCTCTTTTTTCCAAACCCACTCAGCGCACCCACCGTTTTTTGTTTTTTTTTTTCTTTTCTTGGGTGTGTGTGTGAGAGAGAGAGTGGGTGTGTTCATTTCCTTCACTGAATTCTATTGAAGCTACTAATCTTATCAGTAAGACTGAATATATTCAAGTTTACATAAATTTTCTTTTTCTTTTTCCTTTTAAACCACACATTTTATTTTGGTATAAACTTCTGGTTCCCCATTGGCCTTTTAAGGTTCTGTGGGGTTTTGTTTGTTTGTTTTTGCTTTGTTTTTCTATATTTTTCTATAAAATTTAGATCTTTTAATTTTTAATAATTTTTTTCATTTGTACTACTACCTTCTCTATAATTCTTTGCTTTCTCTTAAGCTCCTTCCCTATAGCACTAAATTCTAATACATACAAATCTTTATCTCCCTATATTTAACTTTGCAATATTATTCTATATTTCTCTTCTATCCTCCCTTTCTCTTTTTCCCTTTCCCCACTATATTTCTTAGTCTGTTCTGTCCTCATTGCCTTATCCCCAACGGGGATCCTGCTCTAGCATTATTCTCCAATTGGTTCTCTACTTAGTTTGCTTATTAACTTGTGGATATCATTCTTGGATTTCTATTCGCCGTGCTAACGTATTGTACTGTATTTTTGATTGGAATGCTTGGGTTATGTTATAGCTGTATATGTTTATGTGTATAATTCAATACGCTAGATAGTACTTGCATAATTTTTAAATTGCCATTTGTCAAAGGTATACCTTCTGTTTCTCACTGGCATATATATGTTTTAATATCATTTAATGCCATAACAAACCAGCCGTGAAATCTTCATTCCCTGGTCAGGCAACAAGCCCCGGGGTTTTAAGGAGGGTGCACTGACTCCAAAACTCTACAATACTAGAGAACACATAACACTAAAGAGCAGTATACAAGTGAGAACGCCAGCAAAGGTAATCACTTGTATACAAGTCCTGACATCACCCAATCACCAGCATCACCCAAAATAGAAGCCCCATCCAAACAACAAACACCAACAGACGTAACTCAAAGTCTGGGAAAAGGAAATCCCAAACAGAATCAGTTTTAAAAAATTAATAATAACAATGAAACGGCAGAGAAATACCACACAAGCGAAGGAACAATCCACAAACACACAAGATCAAATTAATGAAGAGAATTTGGACAAACTTTCTGAAAGTGATTTCAGAAGAATGATAGTAAAGATGATCAAAGACACTGAAAACAGAATTTCAGAGAAATTGCAAGATACAACTAACACACTCAATAAAGAAATACAAGAACTTACCAAAAAAGTAACAGAGACAAACAACTCAATTGCTGAACTGGAAAACACTGTAGAAGGAATCAAGAGCAGAGTATCTGAGACAGAAGACCGGATAAGTGAGCTGGAAGATAAAATGGTGGAAGTAACTGCTGAAAAACAGACTCTAGCTCAAAGAATGAAAAGAGCAGAGGACGGCCTCAGAGACCTCTGGGATAATATCAAACGCACCAATATTCGAATTATAGGGGTTCCAGAAGAAGAAAGAAAGAAAGGCTATGAGAAAATTTTTGAAGAGATTCTAGTTGAAAATTTCCCCAACATGTTCTCTTCTATCCTCCCTTTCTCTTTTTCCCTTTCCCCACTATATTTCTTAGTCTGTTCTGTCCTCATTGCCTTATCCCCAACGGGGATCCTGCTCTAGCATTATTCTCCAATTGGTTCTCTACTTAGTTTGCTTATTAACTTGTGGATATCATTCTTGGATTTCTCTATTCGCCGTGCTAACGTATTGTACTGTATTTTTGATTGGAATGCTTGGGTTATGTTATAGCTGTATATGTTTATGTGTATAATTCAATACGCTAGATAGTACTTGCATAATTTTTAAATTGCCATTTGTCAAAGGTATACCTTCTGTTTCTCACTGGCATATATATGTTTTAATATCATTTAATGCCATAACAAACCAGCCGTGAAATCTTCATTCCCTGGTCAGGCAACAAGCCCCGGGGTTTTAAGGAGGGTGCACTGACTCCAAAACTCTACAATACTAGAGAACACATAACACTAAAGAGCAGTATACAAGTGAGAACGCCAGCAAAGGTAATCACTTGTATACAAGTCCTGACATCACCCAATCACCAGCATCACCCAAAATAGAAGCCCCATCCAAACAACAAACACCAACAGACGTAACTCAAAGTCTGGGAAAAGGAAATCCCAAACAGAATCAGTTTTAAAAAATTAATAATAACAATGAAACGGCAGAGAAATACCACACAAGCGAAGGAACAATCCACAAACACACAAGATCAAATTAATGAAGAGAATTTGGACAAACTTTCTGAAAGTGATTTCAGAAGAATGATAGTAAAGATGATCAAAGACACTGAAAACAGAATTTCAGAGAAATTGCAAGATACAACTAACACACTCAATAAAGAAATACAAGAACTTACCAAAAAAGTAACAGAGACAAACAACTCAATTGCTGAACTGAAAAACACTGTAGAAGGAATCAAGAGCAGAGTATCTGAGACAGAAGACCGGATAAGTGAGCTGGAAGATAAAATGGTGGAAGTAACTGCTGAAAAACAGACTCTAGCTCAAAGAATGAAAAGAGCAGAGGACGGCCTCAGAGACCTCTGGGATAATATCAAACGCACCAATATTCGAATTATAGGGGTTCCAGAAGAAGAAAGAAAGAAAGGCTATGAGAAAATTTTTGAAGAGATTCTAGTTGAAAATTTCCCCAACATGGGAAAAGAAATAGTCAATCAAGTCCAAGAAGCACAAAGAGTACCTAACAGAATCAATCCGAGAAGAAACACACCAAGACACATATTAATGAAGTTAACACAAATTAAACACAAAGATAGAATTCTCAAAGCAGCAAGGGAAAAGCAACTAGTGACATACAAGGGAAAGCCCATCCGTTTAACAGCTGATCTCTCAACAGAAACTCTGCAGGCCAGAAGGGAATGGCAGGACACATTTAAACGGCTGAAAGAGAATAATCTGCAACCAAGAATCCTCTACCCTGCAAGGATCTCCTTCAAAATTGATGGAGAAATCAAAAGCTTTACAGACAAGCAAAAATTAAAAGAATTTAGTCACACCAAACCAGCCTTACAACAAGTGTTAAAGGGACTTATATAGAAAACAAGTATAAAAGGAGAAGATCCACGAAACAAATCCATCATAACATCTAAGAAGATGACAATAGGATCATTTGTATTAATAATTACTTTGAATGTCAATGGACTAAACGCCCCAACCAAAAGACACAGAGTGGCTGAATGGATCCAAAAACACGACCCATACATATGCTGCCTCCAGGAAACTCATTTCAGACCTAGAGACACTCATAGACTGAAAGTGAGAGGCTGGAAAAAGATATTCCATGCAAATGGAAATCTAAAGAAAGCTGGAGTAGCAATCCTCATAGCAGATAAAATAGATTTTAAAGTAAAGAAGATTCTAAGAGACAAGGCAGGTCACTACATCATGATTAAGGGATCCATCCAAGAAGAAGACATAACAATCATAAATATCTACGCTCACAACGCAGGAGCACCCCAATACATAAGACAAACACTTTCAGACATAAAAGAAGACATTGACAGCAACACAATCATAGTAGGAGTTAAATAACAATTGACAGCAACAAACAGAAATTTAAACTCCTCTCACACCAATGGAGAAAAAAAAAAAAAAAAAGAGCAAGAGGACGGCCTCAGAGACCTCTGGGATAATATCAAACGCACCAATATTCGAATTATAGGGGTTCCAGAAGAAGAAAGAAAGAAAGGCTATGAGAAAATTTTTGAAGAGATTCTAGTTGAAAATTTCCCCAACATGGGAAAAGAAATAGTCAATCAAGTCCAAGAAGCACAAAGAGTACCTAACAGAATCAATCCGAGAAGAAACACACCAAGACACATATTAATGAAGTTAACACAAATTAAACACAAAGATAGAATTCTCAAAGCAGCAAGGGAAAAGCAACTAGTGACATACAAGGGAAAGCCCATCCGTTTAACAGCTGATCTCTCAACAGAAACTCTGCAGGCCAGAAGGGAATGGCAGGACACATTTAAACGGCTGAAAGAGAATAATCTGCAACCAAGAATCCTCTACCCTGCAAGGATCTCCTTCAAAATTGATGGAGAAATCAAAAGCTTTACAGACAAGCAAAAATTAAAAGAATTTAGTCACACCAAACCAGCCTTACAACAAGTGTTAAAGGGACTTATATAGAAAACAAGTATAAAAGGAGAAGATCCACGAAACAAATCCATCATAACATCTAAGAAGATGACAATAGGATCATTTGTATTAATAATTACTTTGAATGTCAATGGACTAAACGCCCCAACCAAAAGACACAGAGTGGCTGAATGGATCCAAAAACACGACCCATACATATGCTGCCTCCAGGAAACTCATTTCAGACCTAGAGACACTCATAGACTGAAAGTGAGAGGCTGGAAAAAGATATTCCATGCAAATGGAAATCTAAAGAAAGCTGGAGTAGCAATCCTCATAGCAGATAAAATAGATTTTAAAGTAAAGAAGATTCTAAGAGACAAGGCAGGTCACTACATCATGATTAAGGGATCCATCCAAGAAGAAGACATAACAATCATAAATATCTACGCTCACAACGCAGGAGCACCCCAATACATAAGACAAACACTTTCAGACATAAAAGAAGACATTGACAGCAACACAATCATAGTAGGAGACTTTAACACTCCTCTCACACCAATGGACAGATCATCCAAACAGAAAATTAATAAAGAAACACAAGCCTTAAATGCCACACTAGAAGAAATGGACCTCATTGATATCTTTAGGACTTTCCATCCAAAAGCAGAAGAATACACTTTCTTCTCAAGTGCTCACGGAACATTCTCCAGGATAGACCACATCTTGGGCCACAAATCAATGCTCAGTCAATTCAAGAAAACTGAAATTCTATCAACCATCTTCTCGGACCACAATGCAGTGAGACTAGAGATCAACTACAGGAAAAAAACCGCTAAAAACACAAACACATGGAGATTAAACAACACATACCTAAAAAACCAACTGATCATTGAGGAAATCAAAGAAGAAATAAAAAAATTCCTAGAAGTATGTTTTGTATACATATTTGTGCAAAAAATATTCCTTCAATATATATTTTATAGGAAAGTATAATATTACATTATATTTTAGGAATGTTGTGGTTATTTTTTATTACAAACTGGAGTGAACACTAACCAATAGAGAGACTCAATAATTTAAGTTGAAAATATATTATGATTACAACTCAAAGTAAGACGTCTGTTTGATTAAAAGAAAATAGAGAAGCAAATGAAGTAGGGTTCAGAATATGAACTAAATTTTTCTCATGTGAGACAAGCTAAAGATTTTATTGACTGTTTTTCTACAAGTGTGGTAGCTTATTCATGTCTCTAATAAAAATCTCTGAACATTTCTTAGATGTGAAGACTCAGAAACTTTTAAAATAAACTATGATTTAGATTTGTAGAATTGATCCATCCAGATACATAACAGTGACTATATTTTGATGCAATGCTTCTTTAGAACCTAATGAAAATAAATGGAAAGCAAAATATCAATATTATAGAACTAATGCATGTCTCAGATTTTCATATCATGGCTGCTGTGTGGGAGTTTCTTGTCCAATAAAACCTTTCCAGGCTTAATCATACTTTGAGATGTCAAAATGCTTTTTTTTGGTTTGTTTTTTTCAGAAACTAGAAAACATAGTGGCGTGTGAAATTTCTGATATCAAATAGATAATGTAGAACATAGTGATCGGAGACTTTAACACTCCTCTCACACCAATGGACAGATCATCCAAACAGAAAATTAATAAAGAAACACAAGCCTTAAATGCCACACTAGAAGAAATGGACCTCATTGATATCTTTAGGACTTTCCATCCAAAAGCAGAAGAATACACTTTCTTCTCAAGTGCTCACGGAACATTCTCCAGGATAGACCACATCTTGGGCCACAAATCAATGCTCAGTCAATTCAAGAAAACTGAAATTCTATCAACCATCTTCTCGGACCACAATGCAGTGAGACTAGAGATCAACTACAGGAGAAAAACCGCTAAAAACACAAACACATGGAGATTAAACAACACATACCTAAAAAACCAACTGATCATTGAGGAAATCAAAGAAGAAATAAAAAAATTCCTAGAAGTATGTTTTGTATGCATATTTGTGCAAAAAATATTCCTTCAATATATATTTTATAGGAAAGTATAATATTACATTATGTTTTAGGAATTTTGTGGTTATTTTTTATTACAAACTGGAGTGAACACTAACCAATAGAGAGACTCAATAATTTAAGTTGAAAATATATTATGATTACAGCTCAAAGTAAGACGTCTGTTTGATTAAAAGAAAATAGAGAAGCAAATGAAGTAGGGTTCAGAATATGAACTAAATTTTTCTCATGTGAGACAAGCTAAAGATTTTATTGACTGTTTTTCTACAAGTGTGGTAGCTTATTCATGTCTCTAATAAAAATCTCTGAACATTTCTTAGATGTGAAGACTCAGAAACTTTTAAAATAAACTATGATTTAGATTTGTAGAATTGATCCATCCAGATACATAACAGTGACTATATTTTGATGCAATGCTTCTTTAGAACCTAATGAAAATAAATGGAAAGCAAAATATCAATATTATAGAACTAATGCATGTCTCAGATTTTCATATCATGGCTGCTGTGTGGGAGTTTCTTGTCCAATAAAACCTTTCCAGGCTTAATCATACTTTGAGATGTCAAAATGCTTTTTTTTGGTTTGTTTTTTTCAGAAACTAGAAAACATAGTGGCGTGTGACTTACTTTCTGATATCAAATAGATAATGTAGAACATAGTGATCTGCACTTTTATTGTATGTTATTATTTGTTAGAAAAGTTAGAGACAAATAATATATATATATATATCTCCATATTATGACATGTATATGACTGTATACAAAATATATATATATTCATAAAAATGTGCTCATTGAGTATCTATATACACACCCATATGTACTTACACGTTTATTCTAAAAATTTAAAACATTAATAAATGTATTTTCTTAAAAAAAAAAGACTCAGCTCTCTAATACTTTTAACATTAATAGAGATTGTTTTATGTTAATTTAACAATAGAGCAACTTTTCTGTATACATTATTGGGAAAGTCATTGAGAGGACCTGATATTGGTTGACCCATGAGCTGGACCCAGGCAATCAGAGAGTTTTTATCTCCTTCTCTGTCCTTGGAATATGTGCCTTGCCTGCCTTCCCACACTAAAAACTACCTTAGGGCAGAGTAATGTTGTGACCATTTGGAGTGTATATGTAAACCAGATAAAGCTTCTAGATAAACTTTTAAGATTCTAATGGGTGAAGGTGAAGATTTACTTATTTTGCAGCAACACAAGGTGAGACTCATGTTAAGTTACCTTGCTTATTAAACATACCATCTACTATCTGAAATGATGATTTATCTCTTTTATCTGTTCTTGCCCTCTGTGTAAGGGAGCCCATTTCAGATTTAACTAGGGAAGTTCCTATGATTGTAAGCCAACATATGCATAATAATTATATATGCTTTTTAGGATATCTGAGAGCAAAACTTTGGAAGATAAATGGGGGTCAAATAGTGAAGTTAAAAATGTTAGTGATAAATATAAAATAAATGTAAAAAGATACAGCCTGAGAATAAAAATATGCATGGATAAAAAAGTCATATTAACAATAACCCTAGTTATAATTTATTATGAACTGTACATAGGGTGAAAAATCCCACGAGGCATATTCATATCAAAATACATATATAGAACTAATGCATGTCTCAGATTTTCATATCATGGCTGCTGTGTGGGAGTTTCTTGTCCAATAAAACCTTTCCAGGCTTAATCATACTTTGAGATGTCAAAATGCTTTTTTTTGGTTTGTTTTTTTCAGAAACTAGAAAACATAGTGGCGTGTGACTTACTTTCTGATATCAAATAGATAATGTAGAACATAGTGATCTGCACTTTTATTGTATGTTATTATTTGTTAGAAAAGTTAGAGACAAATAATATATATATATATATCTCCATATTATGACATGTATATGACTGTATACATATATATATATATATTCATAAAAATGTGCTCATTGAGTATCTATATACACACCCATATGTACTTACACGTTTATTCTAAAAATTTAAAACATTAATAAATGTATTTTCTTAAAAAAAAAAGACTCAGCTCTCTAATACTTTTAACATTAATAGAGATTGTTTTATGTTAATTTAACAATAGAGCAACTTTTCTGTATACATTATTGGGAAAGTCATTGAGAGGACCTGATATTGGTTGACCCATGAGCTGGACCCAGGCAATCAGAGAGTTTTTATCTCCTTCTCTGTCCTTGGAATATGTGCCTTGCCTGCCTTCCCCACACTAAAAACTACCTTAGGGCAGAGTAATGTTGTGACCATTTGGAGTGTATATGTAAACCAGATAAAGCTTCTAGATAAACTTTTAAGATTCTAATGGGTGAAGGTGAAGATTTACTTATTTTGCAGCAACACAAGGTGAGACTCATGTTAAGTTACCTTGCTTATTAAACATACCATCTACTATCTGAAATGATGATTTATCTCTTTTATCTGTTCTTGCCCTCTGTGTAAGGGAGCCCATTTCAGATTTAACTAGGGAAGTTCCTATGATTGTAAGCCAACATATGCATAATAATTATATATGCTTTTTAGGATATCTGAGAGCAAAACTTTGGAAGATAAATGGGGGTCAAATAGTGAAGTTAAAAATGTTAGTGATAAATATAAAATAAATGTAAAAAGATACAGCCTGAGAATAAAAATATGCATGGATAAAAAAGTCATATTAACAATAACCCTAGTTATAATTTATTATGAACTGTACATAGGGTGAAAAATCCCACGAGGCATATTCATATCAAAATACATATATAGATATGCAATAATCTATGACCTATTTGTAAATGTTTTCAAGGTAAGCTGGTGTGTTATGGGAGGCATTTGTTTATGTGATTTATGTCTTGGAAATATTGGTCATTTTTTGTTGTGGGTATGTTGATGAAGGTTAAAAAAGATCCATAGAGAACCGAGAATAAAATAAAGTGGTGATTTCTTCCTCTCAGAAAACTTCATATTCCTAATAAAGGCTACTAAGCTAATTAAAATGAAAGCCTGATATGCAGGTTTCTGACAGTTTAGAATTGATTTTTCTTCCTGATTGTTACTTAGGATAATTTTTAAGGTTTATAAACTCTGAAATGGAGTTATGTAAGTAGTTTTCCATCTATAAAGTAAAGATCAAAATTATATGATCCTTCAGGGAAAATACAGAGAAGCTTAGTCTCAAAAGTACAAGTTAGCTATACCCATTATAGAACAGAACAAATAAGGAAATATTCTAAGACTCTAGGAATGTGGAGCTTCACTGGGATATATAACGTTAAAATCTGGAGATTCTGTTTCATAGTTAAAAAAAAAACAGTCTCCAAGAGGAACAGAATAAAAGTCTAGTCATCATTTCATAATGTATAAAAATACTGACTCATTATGCTGTACATACATCTGAAGCTAACATACTGTATGTTAATTATAACTCAATAATAAGTAAACAAGCAAACTTATTTTGAGTGGGAAAAAAAAGCACCTTGATTTTTAAGTATCAGGAGATCTGACTTGATAAATATAATTAAGATGTAAGCTTGGAAAAGTGAAGGTAAGGAGTACAAGGGATGAATGGATCTTGAGAGAAAATAAAGAGATAACACAAAACTTTGCAGCTGGTAAAGCAGAGGAAGGTTTTTCTATCCCATAGATGGGGAAGCAGCATAAATAGAAATTATAGTCAAGTCATTTAAGGTGTTGTATACTTCTTTCAATGAAACAGTATATCTTTTAGGGACACTTGCAAACTTGATGAAAAACAATGCGATAATCAGATAACTGGTAGTCTCACTCAAGCATAAAAGGAAGTGCTTATCAATGACTAGGATAGAAATGAGTGTGAATATCCTGGAAATCTTCCAAACCCATATTCTCTACGATTTAGAAATTTTTAGTGTCTTTTAGCTGGTGTGTTATGGGAGGCATTTGTTTATGTGATTTATGTCTTGGAAATATTGGTCATTTTTTGTTGTGGGTATGTTGATGAAGGTTAAAAAAGATCCATAGAGAACCGAGAATAAAATAAAGTGGTGATTTCTTCCTCTCAGAAAACTTCATATTCCTAATAAAGGCTACTAAGCTAATTAAAATGAAAGCCTGATATGCAGGTTTCTGACAGTTTAGAATTGATTTTTCTTCCTGATTGTTACTTAGGATAATTTTTAAGGTTTATAAACTCTGAAATGGAGTTATGTAAGTAGTTTTCCATCTATAAAGTAAAGATCAAAATTATATGATCCTTCAGGGAAAATACAGAGAAGCTTAGTCTCAAAACTACAAGTTAGCTATACCCATTATAAAACATAACAAATAAGGAAATATTCTAAGACTCTAGGAATGTGGAGCTTCACTGGGATATATAACGTTAAAATCTGGAGATTCTGTTTCATAGTTAAAAAAAAAAACAGTCTCCAAGAGGAACAGAATAAAAGTCTAGTCATCATTTCATAATGTATAAAAATACTGACTCATTATGCTGTACATACATCTGAAGCTAACATACTGTATGTTAATTATAACTCAATAATAAGTAAACAAGCAAACTTATTTTGAGTGGGAAAAAAAAGCACCTTGATTTTTAAGTATCAGGAGATCTGACTTGATAAATATAATTAAGATGTAAGCTTGGAAAAGTGAAGGTAAGGAGTACAAGGGATGAATGGATCTTGAGAGAAAATAAAGAGATAACACAAAACTTTGCAGCTGGTAAAGCAGAGGAAGGTTTTTCTATCCCATAGATGGGGAAGCAGCATAAATAGAAATTATAGTCAAGTCATTTAAGGTGTTGTATACTTCTTTCAATGAAACAGTATATCTTTTAGGGACACTTGCAAACTTGATGAAAAACAATGCGATAATCAGATAACTGGTAGTCTCACTCAAGCATAAAAGGAAGTGCTTATCAATGACTAGGATAGAAATGAGTGTGAATATCCTGGAAATCTTCCAAACCCATATTCTCTACACTCAATAAGTTTACCTGGTTTATGGATTTTTAAATATATATTCTGTTAAGTAAGAATCTTAATTGAGTAACAGTTTCTTTCTTTTCTTTTTTTTTTTTTTTTAAAGATTTATTTATTTATTTTGGGCGGGGGTCAGGTTGGGGAAGGAGGGTAGCAGGCGGGCCACTTCTATTGGTCTTTCATTTCTCTATTTTCATCCGTCTTTGTTCTTTGGCTCCTGTGGGTCTCCCATCGCGGTGGCGTCTGTCGTTGCAGAGTGCCGGCTCTGGGCGCATGCGCTCCAGAGCTCCAGCTCGGTGATTGGACACATTGGTCCCGCTGCTTCATGGCACGTGGCATCCTCCCAGGCCAGAGATCGAACCGGCGCCCCTTGCACTGCAAGGCAGTGTCCTTACCCACTGCACCACCAGGGGAAGCCCAAGTAATAGTTTCTTAATATTATCTTTGGGGAAGATTTCTTCCACTAACTTAGGCACACCAGAGTGCTGGAAATGGAGAAAATAGCAAATAAAACAAATTGCTGGTGAGCAGAATATATATCTTAAAATGTGTATATGCAGGAGTAAAAATTTCTAAAATGATGTAAAATCAAACTGCAAGAAGTTTTATCTAAAGTAATTCAGACAGAAGCTAAGTCAAAAATTAGCAATTAGTATGAAATCTTAATTAACTTATAATTTCAAGAATAATTTAGGTTATGAGGTTAATTAGTTTGGAGAGTAATGTGTTGTAGGGATAGAGAGACATATTTTAATTGCCAAGTGTTTATAGTTCAGTCTAACAATACACTGCCACAAGTGAGAATAAAAATAGATGCATAATTTTGACTTTGAGTCATGAAATTTGTATTTATATTACTAATATGATTTGACAATATGGAAAAAAGGATTGAAATTGTATTTTGTGCTAGCTTTTCTATTTTGCAGACTTTTAGCAAGGACCAAAAGATCACATATTTCTGTGCATTGCGTCTGTTTTTCAGCTTCTATGCACAAGTCTTTTGTATGCTATGCTATGACTAATTACCATAAATTGTGTGACTAATAAAAATCAAAAATACAGTTCTCATAGTTCTGGAGGCTAGAAGGCTTTGACCAGGGCACCAGCATAGTCAAGACCTGGTGAGAGCCCTTCTCTGAGTTCATGGAAGGCCATTTTTATTCTGTCCTCACATAGTCTAGAGCGGAGAGAGAGGAAGTAAGATCTCTCATTCCATTGATAAGAGCTTCACCCTCTTGATTTCACCAATCCTAGTTACTTACAAAGGGCTCCAACTCCTCGTACTCTCATACTCTGCAGAGTAAGGCTTAAAAATATGAATTTGGGAGCAACATAAGCACACAGGAGAAACTAAAGTGCCTCTTGAGGAGGGTGAAAGAGGAGAGTGAAAAAGACAGCTTAAAATCCAACATTCAAAAAACAAAGACCACAGCGTCCAGCCCTATCACTTCATGGCAAACAGATGGGGGAAAGAATGGAAACAGTGACAGACTTTATTTTCTTGCACTCCAAAATCACAGAGGATGGTGACTGCAACTATGACATTAAAAGACAATTGCTCCTTGGACGAAAAGTTATGACAAACCTAGACAACGTATTATAAAGGAGAGATACTACTTTGCTGATACATGTCCATATAGTCAAAGCTATGGTTTTCCAGTAGTCATGTACAGATGTGAAAGCTAGATCATAAAGTAGCTTGAGCACCAAAGAATTGATGCTTTTGAATTGTGGTGCTGGAGAAGACTCTTAAGAGTCCCTTGGACAACAACGAGATCAAACCAGCCAATCCTAAAGGAAATCAGCCCCAAATATCCACTGGAAGGACTGATACTGAAGCTGTAGTTCCAATCCTTTGACCACCTGATGCAAAGAGCCGACTCATTGAAAAAAGACCCTGATGTTGGGAAAGATTGAAGGCAGGAGAAGACAGGGACAACAGAGAATAAAATGGCGTCAACAGGTCCCTGGACATTAGTTTGCACAAACTCCAGGAGCTAATAAGAACACGGAAACCTAGTGTGCTGCAGTCCGTGAGATCACAAAAACTCAAGACACGACTTTGTAACTGTACAGCAACAAGCACTCAGTCCATAAGAGCATTCCTCTGTGTCCTCATAGGAGACTCAAAAAAAAAAAAAAATAGGTTTTCAAGCAGATTGTTTGCAACAGAAAGAACAATAATTAGCCATATCAGTCTCAGGCATCACCTTAAATGATATGTATTGAGAAGTACACTTTCCTGAATAGTTATTAATATCATCATCCTTATGCTCAGACAGTTTTGTCTGACTCTTTGTGACCCATAGTCCACTAGGCTTCTCTCTCCATGGGATTCTCCAGGCAGGAATATTAGAGTGGGTCCATGGCCTCCTACAGAGCATCTTCCTGACCTAGTCTCTTACATCTCCTGCACTGCCTGGAGGATTCTTGACCACTAGCACCACCTGGAAAGCCACTTCAGCCTTACATATATTCTCTATTTTTCTTACATTCAAAAAACTAAGACCACAGAGTCCAGCCCTATCACTTCATGGCAAACAGATGGGGGAAAGAATGGAAACAGTGACAGACTTTATTTTCTTGCCCTCCAAAATCACAGAGGATGGTGACTGCAACTATGACATTAAAAGACAATTGCTCCTTGGACGAAAAGTTATGACAAACCTAGACAACGTATTATAAAGGAGAGATACTACTTTGCTGATACATGTCCATATAGTCAAAGCTATGGTTTTCCAGTAGTCATGTACAGATGTGAAAGCTAGATCATAAAGTAGCTTGAGCACCAAAGAATTGATGCTTTTGAATTGTGGTGCTGGAGAAGACTCTTAAGAGTCCCTTGGACAACAACGAGATCAAACCAGCCAATCCTAAAGGAAATCAGCCCCAAATATCCACTGGAAGGACTGATACTGAAGCTGTAGTTCCAATCCTTTGGCCACCTGATGAGAAGAAATGACTCACTGGAAAAGACCCTGATGTTGGGAAAGATTGAAGGCAGGAGAAGACAGGGACAACAGAGAATAAAATGGCGTCAACAGGTCCCTGGACATTAGTTTGCACAAACTCCAGGAGCTAATAAGAACACGGAAACCTAGTGTGCTGCAGTCCGTGAGATCACAAAAACTCAAGACACGACTTTGTAACTGTACAGCAACAAGCACTCAGTCCATAAGAGCATTCCTCTGTGTCCTCATAGGAGACTCAAAAAAAAAAAAAAAAAATAGGTTTTCAAGCAGATTGTTTGCAACAGAAAGAACAATAATTAGCCATATCAGTCTCAGGCATCACCTTAAATGATATGTATTGAGAAGTACACTTTCCTGAATAGTTATTAATATCATCATCCTTATGCTCAGACAGTTTTGTCTGACTCTTTGTGACCCATAGTCCACTAGGCTTCTCTCTCCATGGGATTCTCCAGGCAGGAATATTAGAGTGGGTCCATGGCCTCCTACAGAGCATCTTCCTGACCTAGTCTCTTACATCTCCTGCACTGCCTGGAGGATTCTTGACCACTAGCACCACCTGGAAAGCCACTTCAGCCTTACATATATTCTAAGCAGAATATTTATGAACTGGGTACATATATGATAGAGTCTATACTTTATGGAATAGGATGAATAAATGCTTAGACAATATCTATTGTCAAGGTACCCAGGATCCAGGAGAAGTCAGTGCTGTTATCTTTAAGAACACCATGTCAAACCACAGAATTTCTTACACTGCAGAACAGTGAGGCAGTCACTAGTTCTTTGTATGTTTCATCAAGTATGTATTTAGGGCATTCTTCATGTAGGGGTACTGTGCAGGCTCATGACTATAATGATACAAAGAAGAATCTGTCCTCGAAAATATTAGAGTCCATGATGGGATAGGACAAGGTACTATAATAGATTTCAAATATAACATGCTAAGTTAAATGAACTAACAATTCTAACAGCTTTCTCTCCCTTTTCCCTGTCTAGGTCTTCTGCTATTGTTTCAATTTTTAAATAATTGAATATGTTAAAGCTTAATGAAGTCCCTAGATCCAAAGGGCTACTCCCCTATATAGTCACAACCATAGCACTCTCCTCTTTAAAAATATAAGCATTGTCATAGCTGAAATTATTGTTCATATTTTTTCTCTCATTTGGTTTCCTCATGCAGTGAAGGCTGAAGAGGGAACACCTTCTCTGTTTTATTCAGTATTTTCATTGTCTGATGCATAATAGGTCCTCAGAAATAATTCTTGAATGAACGCCAAATTTATTCTTCAAATCATCTGAAATCCCTTTAATGATATTTTTATCCCTGTTTCTTCTTCCAGAGCTTCCCCAAAGGCATATATACACTTTGCCAACTGACATCATGGGCTTTTTTAGAAGACAGAGATACTGTAAATACCTTTGTAGTATAATGCAACTAAATAACTTCCAGATATTATAAGTTTGGTAAGCTAAATTATCCTTTATGAGGACCGTATATATTTCCACCATCTTGAAAAGAATAGTTTTAAAAAATGGACTGAATTATTCCACTTTGAAAATATTATTAAAATTTCTGTACTCCTTCTGAATACAGTTAAAATTATAGGTTTTATATTCTTATATGAAACCAATTAGTAACCTGTACTAAACATTATATTCATTGAAACATGCCACCCATCCAAACACTTCCCGTTCAGGCATTTAAATTAATGCTATTGATATTTCAGTAATCACTTAAAGATAAATGTTTTTCATTAAATAATCTAACATGTGTTTGATATCTATAATAAGGTGTTTGACTTATTAGATACTGTACCACACTGTATTTGGCATAAAAAAACATGTTTTTTAAGTGGAAGAGGAGATATATGTATCTTTATCATTAATAATATATAGTATATACTCAGCTGAGTTATTCAGATTCCAAAAGCCAGAGGTATATACTCTTTCTTATATATGTATATCATTTTCTTTATATACTGCTAGAAATTATGTGTACATAAAATAAGTTAAACTCTATAAGTCTAATTTAATACAGAATTCAGTTATGACATATGCTTCCAGGAAAGGAGAAATTAATCAAAATGCCTACTTTTAAATTATCAAAAATAATTTAACCATTGGAAATAATAAGAAAATAGTATAATCTTTGCATGTCAGAACTGAGAGATTCTTAAATATACCCTATTTTTATATAAATTGAAAGTTACATGAATTAGGTGTTTCTTTTCACTCATCTAATTAAATGAAGAAAAAGCAGAGAACACCCCAATCAACCTTTATATTATTGTCATAAAGAAAGTGAGCTGTGGCGATGACATGCATAATTACCACTTTTATGATAATTTCCTTTTTTCTTAAATCCAGGGAACTTGGGTGCATATCAGAAAAATCAAGAACATTAACACTCAGACAAGTAATATATATTGATAATGAAAATACAGTCGTTTCCACTAAAATATTTAGATTTATAGTAATGAGTTAATTATAAACTTGGTTTGAAAATTAAAAACTTATTTCAAACTGAAAATAAAACATCCACTATGCTTTTATTCTCCTCAGTGGATAGCACTAAATAACTTCCAGATATTATAAGTTTGGTAAGCTAAATTATCCTTTATGAGGACCGTATATATTTCCACCATCTTGAAAAGAATAGTTTTAAAAAATGGACTGAATTATTCCACTTTGAAAATATTATTAAAATTTCTGTACTCCTTCTGAATACAGTTAAAATTATAGGTTTTATATTCTTATATGAAACCAATTAGTAACCTGTACTAAACATTATATTCATTGAAACATGCCACCCATCCAAACACTTCCCGTTCAGGCATTTAAATTAATGCTATTGATATTTCAGTAATCACTTAAAGATAAATGTTTTTCATTAAATAATCTAACATGTGTTTGGTATCTATAATAAGGTGTTTGACTTATTAGATACTGTACCACACTGTATTTGGCATAAAAAAAACATGTTTTTTAAGTGGAAGAGGAGATATATGTATCTTTATCATTAATAATATATAGTATATACTCAGCTGAGTTATTCAGATTCCAAAAGCCAGAGGTATATACTCTTTCTTATATATGTATATCATTTTCTTTATATACTGCTAGAAATTATGTGTACATAAAATAAGTTAAACTCTATAAGTCTAATTTAATACAGAATTCAGTTATGACATATGCTTCCAGGAAAGGAGAAATTAATCAAAATGCCTACTTTTAAATTATCAAAAATAATTTAACCATTGGAAATAATAAGAAAATAGTATAATCTTTGCATGTCAGAACTGAGAGATTCTTAAATATACCCTATTTTTATATAAATTGAAAGTTACATGAATTAGGTGTTTCTTTTCACTCATCTAATTAAATGAAGAAAAAGCAGAGAACACCCCAATCAACCTTTATATTATTGTCATAAAGAAAGTGAGCTGTGGCGATGATATGCATAATTACCACTTTTATAATAATTTCTTTTTTTCTTTAAACCATGGAACTTGGGTGCCTACTAGACAAATCAAGAACATTAACACTCAGACAAGTAATATATATTGATAATGAAAATACAGTCGTTTCCACTAAAATATTTAGATTTATAGTAATGAGTTAATTATAAACTTGGTTTGAAAATTAAAAACTTATTTCAAACTGAAAATAAAACATCCACTATGCTTTTATTCTCCTCAGTGGATAGCACTTACCACTTCAAGATAAGGAAGAGAAAAAATATATAGAACTTTATTCTAAATTTTTTTTATAGAAATGATTATATGCATTTCTCAAAAATAATATAAAATGGTAATGCTATAAAGGAATATATTTTCTCTTATACTTTGTTGAATGTATACATTGATTTTATGGGATTTGAATATGGTTTGTTTTATAAATATTTTTGTCACTATTAAAATAGTCAATTCTATAGAAAGTATTTCATATGTATGCTCTTATTTAAACATTATGTCAAGTGTAGCTTAATATTAAATTTGTCTTTTAAATTAATTATAAAATAATCAGATATTTGGAAATTAAACATTACACTGAATCCTTTTTGAATCAGTGGAATATGCTAATTTTTAAAATGATAGAATATACATATGTTGTAAAAGTGAAAAAATGACGTAATTTTCTTACTGCAATACAATTATTGGCAACAGCTTGATGGAAAACTTTCCAAGTATAATTCTATATGCAAGTGAATATGTATTTTTTGTTATAATTTTTTATTTATTTTTAATTGAAGGATGATTACTCTATAGTAGTGTGTTGGTTTCTACTAAACATCAACATGAATCAGCCATAGCTTTGCTCATGTCCCCTCCCACTTGAATATCCCTGCCACCTCCCTCTGTATCCCACTTCATTAGATTGTTACTGAGCCCCTGTTTGAGTTCCCTGAATCATATAGCAAATTTCCTTTGGCTATCTATTTTACATATAATAATGTATGTTTCCATGTTGCTATCTCCATGCATGCCACCTTTCCTTCCTTCCCTGCCCCTCTGTGTCCATGAGTCTGTTCTCTATGTCCGTGTCTCCACTGCTGGTCCACAAATAAGTTTGTCAGTTCCATCTTTCTAGATTCCATATACAAGTGTTACTATATGATATGTTTTTCTCTTTCTAAATTCACTCCCTATAGAGCTGCTGTGAACAATGGGGTGCATGTGTCTTTTTCAATTTTGGTTTCATATGCCTAGTAGTGGGACTGCTGGGTCATATGGTAGTTTTATTCCTAGTTTTTTAAGGAGTTTCCGTACTGATTTTCATAGTGGTTGTATCAGTGTACATTCTGCTTTTCTCCATACCCTCTCCAGCATTTGTTGTTTGTAGAGTAGACTTTTTGGTGATGACCATTCTGACTGGTGCAAGGTGACGCCTTATTGTAGTTTTGGTTTGCATTTCTCTAATATTGAGTGTTGCTGAGAATCTTTTCATGCGTGTATTAGCCATCTGTATGTCTTCTTTGGAGAAATGTCTCTTTAGGTCTTTTGCCTACTTATTGATTGGGTTGTATTTCTGGTGTTTATTTGTATGAGCTGCTTGTATATTTTTGAAATTAATCCTTTGTCAGTTATTTTATTTGCTATTATTTTTTCCCATTCTGAGGGTTTTCTTTTCACCTTGTTTATAGCTTTCTTTGCTATGCAAAAGCTTTGGAGTTTAATTAGGTCCCACTTGTTTATTTTTGTTTTTATTTCCAATACTCTAGGAGGTGGGTCATAGATGATCTTACTGTGATTTATGTCATAGAATGCTCTGCCTATGTTTTCCTCTAGGAGCTTTATAGTTTCTGGTCTTATGTTTAGGTATTTAATCCATTCTGAGTTTATCTTTGTGTATCATATTAGTAAGTTCTGTTATAACTTGACTTTGGTGCTCAGATGCATTTGTGCTCTGTTTTGCTTAGTTTCACCTAAATTATTTTTGAGTTATTATTCTTTCTCTTCTTCACTAGGATTCGCTTAGGTTGTAGAGATTAAGTTTAATTTTCAGTGAGTGGCTAAATTGCAAAAAATTTCTGTCCTGAACATATCAATTTCCTTTGGCTATCTATTTTACATATAATAATGTATGTTTCCATGTTGCTATCTCCATGCATGCCACCTTTCCTTCCTTCCCTGCCCCTCTGTGTCCATGAGTCTGTTCTCTATGTCCGTGTCTCCACTGCTGGTCCACAAATAAGTTTGTCAGTTCCATCTTTCTAGATTCCATATACAAGTGTTACTATATGATATGTTTTTCTCTTTCTAACTTCACTCCCTATAGAGCTGCTGTGAACAATGGGGTGCATGTGTCTTTTTCAATTTTGGTTTCATATGCCTAGTAGTGGGACTGCTGGGTCATATGGTAGTTTTATTCCTAGTTTTTTAAGGAGTTTCCGTACTGATTTTCATAGTGGTTGTATCAGTGTACATTCTGCTTTTCTCCATACCCTCTCCAGCATTTGTTGTTTGTAGAGTAGACTTTTTGGTGATGACCATTCTGACTGGTGCGAGGTGACGCCTTATTGTAGTTTTGGTTTGCATTTCTCTAATATTGAGTGTTGCTGAGAATCTTTTCATGCGTGTATTAGCCATCTGTATGTCTTCTTTGGAGAAATGTCTCTTTAGGTCTTTTGCCTACTTATTGATTGGGTTGTATTTCTGGTGTTTATTTGTATGAGCTGCTTGTATATTTTTGAAATTAATCCTTTGTCAGTTATTTTATTTGCTATTATTTTTTCCCATTCTGAGGGTTTTCTTTTCACCTTGTTTATAGCTTTCTTTGCTATGCAAAAGCTTTGGAGTTTAATTAGGTCCCACTTGTTTATTTTTGTTTTTATTTCCAATACTCTAGGAGGTGGGTCATAGATGATCTTACTGTGATTTATGTCATAGAATGCTCTGCCTATGTTTTCCTCTAGGAGCTTTATAGTTTCTGGTCTTATGTTTAGGTATTTAATCCATTCTGAGTTTATCTTTGTGTATCATATTAGTAAGTTCTGTTATAACTTGACTTTGGTGCTCAGATGCATTTGTGCTCTGTTTTGCTTAGTTTCACCTAAATTATTTTTGAGTTATTATTCTTTCTCTTCTTCACTAGGATTCGCTTAGGTTGTAGAGATTAAGTTTAATTTTCAGTGAGTGGCTAAATTCATACCAGTCATTTTCGAAGAACTGGAGACATAGTCATGAGCAGAAGGAATGAAGTTTCTGTCCTTGAGAAGTTGGTGTGGTAATGAGGTAGATTGTGACAATAGCACACAGGAAGTAGTGAGAAAAAAATCAAATATTATGGTAGAGGAAGCTCTGCAGTGCAAATATGAAACAGAGCATAATTTTCAATAAGATGGTGAAGGGAGACCTTATGGATAAGGTGATGTTTGAGAAGAAACATAAATAAAATGTAGGAGTTATGGGAATATCGGAGATAAAAGGTTTCCCAATGAAGACAAGAACAAATTCAAATGTTCTGACGTAAGAACATGCTTTTGTCTCTTCTGGTGAAATAAGAGGACCATTGTGTTAGCAGCTGCTATTAGTTCATATGGACAGTTGTGCAAGGACCATACCATGTTGGTTTTTTTGTATCTCTAGATAAGATGCTTGAATTTTGCTGTAAATTTGATGGGAATCCATTGATAAGACTTTGATGCATTTTGAATGAATAAAATGCAAGTTGTTACCCTATCATTTCATTGTGCCTGACTCAAGCAAACTGTCCTAAATTGGTGATAATCATCTCCTGCCTTTCCTTCATATAATGATGATGTCTAATAAAAATATGATGAGAACCAAATATATAAATTTTCTGATATCCAGACAGATGAGACTATTTTAATGTATTTTATTTCACCTAATATATCCAATGTATTATCATTTCAACATTTTACAATTTAATTAAATATTCTGTATTCAGTTTATGAATTAGTGAACCATTATTTAATTTTATACATCTTGCCTTAATAAAAAATTTAAAATGATAAACATAAAACTCTACATGTTATTTCAACATAGAAAATATTAGCCTTATTATGCATTTTACCTATATGATTTTTGTAATTGAATAGTTCTACCATTTAAAATATACTTTTAGATATATAGTTAAGATTTCAAAAATATCTTCAGTAGGAACTTAAGTGCATTTTCTGTTTAATTATTTCTGACAGTATTATTTTTCAGGATGCAAATATATAGCTATGGTTTTATGAATTAAAATTGAGTTTCTGATGTAGTATGTACACACTTGTAAAAATATACTATAATTCTGTGATAATGTAGTTGCCAAAATATTTATCTATATAATACATGTTAATAATAAGTAAAAACATTCAAGGATTTCAAAATCCTTCCAACTCTTTTCACTGTATATATCTTTCATTAATCATTTCATATTAGATATTAAGTCTTTGATGTTAGATATTTATTTTATACTTAAAGTACATCATAGTTCAGACTTGACACCTGCCAGATACTCAAGATCTGTATGTGGTTAGCAGCTACAGTATTAGATTATGTCCCTTTATATTTTATAAGGCACATATGTGTGTCTAAGAAATACATACATGTTTTGCATGTATATTTTTCAAGCTTTTTAAAAGTGGTGATACATATGACAGATTAAAAAATATAGGGGTTGTAATTTACTTGTAGTGTTGACACATTGTTGGATAGAAAATAGTCTATATTATTCAAATGATGAAAATCCAGAAATGATAGAATTTCAGTTGTATTGGTATTTTATTATAATTAGTCAGAAGATATGTGAACAGCAGACTGGTTCAAAAATGGGATAGTAGTACGTCAATGCTGTATATTGTCACCCTGCTTATTTAACTTATATGTACAGTTCATCTTGGAAATACCAGGCTGGATGAATCAATAACTGGAATCAACATTGCAGGGAGAAATATCAACAAAACTCAGATACACAAATGATACCACGTTAATGACAGAAAATTAAGAGGAACTTAAGAGTCTTATTTGGTGGGTGGGGGGGCAGGCCACTACTATTGGTCTTTCGTTTATCTATTTTTCATCCATCTTTGTTCTTTGGCCCCTGTGGGCCTCCCATCACAGTGGCCCCTCTCACTGCAGAGCACTGGCTTTGGGCACATGCAATCCAGAGCTCCGACTCGGTAATTGGACACATCTGTCCAGTCGCTCCATGGCACTGGTGGGTGGCCTGCACTGCAACATTTAAAATATACTTTTAGATATATTTTCAAAAATATCTTCAGTAGGAACTTAAGTGCATTTTCTGTTTAATTATTTCTGACAGTATTATTTTTCAGGATGCAAATATATAGCTATGGTTTTATGAATTAAAATTGAGTTTTTGATGTAGTATGTACACACTTGTAAAAATATACTATAATTCTGTGATAATGTAGTTGCCAAAATATTTATCTATATAATACATGTTAATAATAAGTAAAAACATTCAAGGATTTCAAAATCCTTCCAACTCTTTTCACTGTATATATCTTTCATTAATCATTTCATATTAGATATTAAGTCTTTGATGTTAGATATTTATTTTATACTTAAAGTACATCATAGTTCAGACTTGACACCTGCCAGATACTCAAGATCTGTATGTGGTTAGCAGCTACAGTATTAGATTATGTCCCTTTATATTTTATAAGGTACATATGTGTGTCTAAGAAATACATACATGTTTTGCATGTATATTTTTCAAGCTTTTTAAAAGTGGTGATACATATGACAGATTAAAAAGTATAGGGGTTGTAATTTACTTGTAGTGTTGACACATTGTTGGATAGAAAATAGTCTATATTATTCAAATGATGAAAATCCAGAAATGATAGAATTTCAGTTGTGTTGGTATTTTATTATAATTAGTCAGAAGATATGTGAACAGCAGACTGGTTCAAAAATGGGAAAGTAGTACGTCAATGCTGTATATTGTCACCCTGCTTATTTAACTTATATGTAGAGTTCATCTTGGAAATACCAGGCTGGATGAATCAATAACTGGAATCAAGATTGCAGGGAGAAATATCAACAAAACTCAGATACACAAATGATACCACGTTAATGACAGAAAATTAAGAGGAACTTAAGAGTCTTATTTGGTGGGTGGGGGGGCAGGCCACTACTATTGGTCTTTCGTTTATCTATTTTTCATCCATCTTTGTTCTTTGGCCCCTGTGGGCCTCCCATCACAGTGGCCCCTCTCACTGCAGAGCACTGGCTTTGGGCACATGCAATCCAGAGCTCCGACCCGGTAATTGGACACATCTGTCCAGCCGCTCCATGGCACGTGGGATCCTCCCAGGCCAGGGATCGAACCAGCGCCCTTGCACTGCAAGGCAGTGTCCTTACCCAGTGGACCACCAGGGAAGCCCTTAAGAGTCTTTTGATGAAGGTGAAAGAGGAACGTGAAAAAGCTGGCTTTAAAAATGAACATTCGGAAAACTAAGATTATGGCATCAGGTCCTGTCGCTTCATGACATAGATGGGGAAAACGTGGAAACTGTCAGATTTCATCTTCTTGGACTCCAGAATCAATGTGGACAGTAAGTGCAGCCGCAAAATTAAAATACGCTTGCTCCTTGGAAGAACAGCTATGTACCAGAGCTTCTGGATCCATTCATTTGTCGATGGACATCTAGGTTGCTTCCATGTTCTGGCTATTGTATAGAGAGCTGCAATGAACATTGGGGTACAGGTGCCTCTTTCAGTTTTGATTTCATCAGGATATAGGCCTAATAGTGGGATTGCTGGGTCATAGGGTGCTTCTATTTTTAGTTTTTTAAGGAATCTCCATATTGTCTTCCATAGAGGTTGTATTAATTTAGATTCCCACCAGCAATGCAAGAGGGTCCCTTTTCTCCACACCCTCTAGGGGAATAGGAGTACCTACAACCACTTGGAGCAATGGTCTGGAGGGATGGGGGGGGGAACCTGGGTGGGGGGAGGGTCAAGGGATATGCATCTGATTGATCTGGGAACATACATGTATAAAAATAAATAAATAAATAAATAAATAAAAAGAACACCTATGATAAACTTTGACAGCATATTTATTATAAAGCAGAGAAAGTCTTCCCTGGTGTTCCAGTGGGTAAAGAGTCCACCTTGCAATGCAGGGGGCACCTGTTTGATCCCTGGCTTAGGAAGATTCCATGTGTCCTGGAACAGCTGGACCAGTGTGACCAATTACATGCCAGCACTTTGGATTGCATGCACCCAGAGATGGTGCTCTGCAACAAGAGAGGCCACTGCAATGGGAGGCCCACACAAGCCAAAGAATGAAGAATGGAAGAAAATAAATAAACAAAAAAATCAATAAAAGAGGCCAAAATTAAAACAACAACAAAAAAGGCGAGACATCACTTTGCCAACAAAGGTCTGTATAGTCAAAGTTGTGGTTGTTCCAGTACTCATGTATAGATGTGAGAATTGAATCATAAAGAAAGCTGAGCACCAAAGAACTGATGCTTTTGAACTGTGATGCTACAGAAGATTCTTGAGAGTTCCTTGGACACCAAGGAGTTCAAACCTATCCATCTTAAAGGAAATCAAATCTGAATATTCATTGGAAGAATTGATGTTGAAGCTGAAACTCCAATCCTTTGGCTCCCTGATGCCTTATTGGAAAAGACCCTGATGCTGGGAAAGATTGAGGGCAACAGGAGAAGAGGGTAACAGAAGAGTAGATGATTGGATGTGATCACTGGTTCTATGGACATGAGTTTGAGTAAACTCAGGGAGATAGTGAAGGACAGGAAAGTCTGGTATGTTCATAGGGACACACTAGGTATTAATAATTGGAGAAATCTTCTATGTGTGCCTTATCTTGCAGGGTAAGAACCATCCTAGTGAAAACTAAGTGCAAGCTTCTAAAACTACCACCTCCTGTAGGGGAGATATTTTCCCTTTTTTGCATTATCAGGACTTTTTGAGCAAAGAAAACCGATGTGCTATAAAGACAGAGAATGTGCATTTTCGCCAGAACTATTTGCTTTTCACATTCTAAGGGTGTTACATCAATCATTGTGTTATTACATTGTAAAGGCAATAAAACCCTGAAGCATTTGTTTATATTACAAAAAGCTGTAAAAGCAACCTTATTTTTTTTAAGAGAAAATTTGCTTACACGTTAAGGAAGGTTGCACTCCCTTTCTCAGGTGGAGGAGTTTGGGGAGTGGAGCAGGGTGGCATAAGGGGGTTTCTATATAAACTCCCAGACACGTAATTTCAGGGTTCCTCTTCCGTTAGTGTGCAGGGGACACTTGTCCTCATTGTTTAGCTCAAGAGGGAGTGGAACCCAGGCAGTCAGTGCTGTTACTGCTGTACTAAATCTGATCTCTCATCTAGAAACCTCATGCTTGCTTTTAGGACAAAATAAATAAATATAGGTATTAAAGACATACCAATCCCCAGCCAATGAAATAAATTTTAAAAAATATCAAGTCCTATAGGAAATGACAGAAATTAGTACAACTCTTTAAGATCTAAAGGATCCAGAGATTCATCATATCTGCATTTTCACCATCTGGCTCAATAAAAAACCAGATGGAACCTAGAGACTGACAGTGGACAACTGCAGACTCAACCAGGTAATAAATTGTAGCTCCTCTGCCAGATGTGATGTCTTCACTTGAGAAAATGAACATGGCCTCTGGTCCATGGTCAGCAGCCACCAATCTGGCAGATTGGTTCTTTTCCATTTCTGTCAGAACAGAGGATCTGAAACAGTTTGTTTTTACTTGGAACAGACCTCCCTGTTCATTTACCAACTTGCCCAGGGATATATGGTTTCCTTTCCCTTCTGCCTTCACATCATCCAAAAAGACCTAGACCAGCTGGACCTGCTAGACTATCATATTCTTCCACTGATGAATGAGAGTCTGAATTTCAGCACTGGTGATGCCACTGATGTGAGCAGCATTGCTGCTTGAGTGTCAGGAACCTAGACTAGATGACAGGGAGAGAGAAGAGATGATGCATACTAGTTATAGTCCAGAGCCCAGGTGCAATAGTGAGGATGCAGTTTGTCCCACTAACCTTCCTATTTTATGTTGCCTTCTGGAGAATAGGTACATCAGAATCCTGGAATTCATATCAGGCCAACTCCCAGTATAGCAAAAAGTGAGAGCTCTAGTGGATTGTGTGTTGGATTGCCCAGACTCTTTCAGAAATGAAATACTTTGTTCATTCCACTCCAGTTCTTTGGCGCATTCCCTGCAGATGTTTTGAAGGGTCATATTTCCTCTACATTTTTCTCACCTAAAGAAAATCCCTTTGTGTAAGGCTCCAGTGTCTTTCTGAGGCAGCCCACAAACAGTTGACTACTTAGATGAAGGTGCTAGGGGCTGGCCTCCTCACCCTAGAGCAGGGCCACTCTGAGTGGGCATTCCAGTTTCAGCAATCAGTCCCCTTGACACTGTTACTCTCTCATCTAGAAACCTCATGCTTGCTTTTAGGACAAAATAAATAAATATAGGTATTAAAGACATACCAATCCCCAGCCAATGAAATAAATTTTAAAAAATATCAAGTCCTATAGGAAATGACAGAAATTAGTACAACTCTTTAAGATCTAAAGGATCCAGAGATTCATCATATCTGCATTTTCACTATCTGGCTCAATAAAAAACCAGATGGAACCTAGAGACTGACAGTGGACAACTGCAGACTCAACCAGGTAATAAATTGTAGCTCCTCTGCCAGATGTGATGTCTTCACTTGAGAAAGTGAACATGGCCTCTGGTCCATGGTCAGCAGCCACCAATCTGGCAGATTGGTTCTTTTCCATTTCTGTCAGAACAGAGGATCTGAAACAGTTTGTATTTACTTGGAACAGACCTCCCTGTTCATTTACCAACTTGCCCAGGGATATATGGTTTCCTTTCCCTTCTGCCTTCACATCATCCAAAAAGACCTAGACCAGCTGGACCTGCTAGACTATCATATTCTTCCACTGATGAATGAGAGTCTGAATTTCAGCACTGGTGATGCCACTGATGTGAGCAGCATTGCTGCTTGAGTGTCAGGAACCTAGACTAGATGACAGGGAGAGAGAAGAGATGATGCATACTAGTTATAGTCCAGAGCCCAGGTGCAATAGTGAGGATGCAGTTTGTCCCACTAATCTTCCTATTTTATGTTGCCTTCTGGAGAATAGGTACATCAGAATCCTGGAATTCATATCAGGCCAACTCCCAGTATAGCAAAAAGTGAGAGCTCTAGTGGATTGTGTGTTGGATTGCCCAGACTCTTTCAGAAATGAAATACTTTGTTCATTCCACTCCAGTTCTTTGGCGCATTCCCTGCAGATGTTTTGAAGGGTCATATTTCCTCTACATTTTTCTCACCTAAAGAAAATCCCTTTGTGTAAGGCTCCAGTGTCTTTCTGAGGCAGCCCACAAACAGTTGACTACTTAGATGAAGGTGCTAGGGGCTGGCCTCCTCACCCTAGAGCAGGGCCACTCTGAGTGGGCATTCCAGTTTCAGCAATCAGTCCCCTTGACACTGTCTGAGGTTTTTGTTAAGGCTCCATCACAGCCTAACTTCCACCACTCCCCAATTCTGCTTCTCTTCCTTCTCCTTCAGAGATTTTTGCCTCAAGAATATCCCTTCATTTGTTTCTTTTTCTGAATTTTACTTATTTCTTTATTTTTGGCTATTCTGGGTCTTCATTGCTACACGGGCATTTCTCTAGTTGTGGTGGGCTAGCTTCCCATTGCTGTGGTTTCTCTTGCTCAGGTATGGGCTGTAGAGCACTCAGGCTGCAGTCGTTGAGGCACATGGGCTCAGCAGTTGTGACTCCTGGACTCTAGAGTACAGGCTCAATAGCTGTGTTAGGCTGAGTTGCTCTGCAGCATGTGGGGTTTTCCCAGATCAGAGATTGAACCCATGGCTCTTGCATTGGCAGGTGGATTCTTCACCCCTAAGCCATCAGGAAAACCCCCTCCCATTGTATATTTCTCTGTGCTATTCTCCTACTTAGAGTCTTCTGCCTGGGAAGCCCAATTTTAATTTGCAGCAGTAAGCAAAGGAATGCGTTAGTATCTTAAAACCCTTAGCGTAGTGAGATTATTTTATGTGTCCTTTCATAATTAATAGCATTATCACATATTGGAAATGGCAATATGTTCTTAATAGATTCCTTCCCATACAAGATTTAGTTCAACATGAATTTTCAACATTCTCTTGTTTGAAACATTCTGATGACATGTACTACCAGCGAAGTGAACATGTACTTTAATTCCATGTAACCTGTCATCATAACCAACAATGTGTCAAGCCCAAGATACTTAACAAGACAGTTCAGTAAAATTATTCATTGTTTTGTTAGCAACACAGTTCTGTTTTACTTCACTCTCTTAAGTTTTATGGCCTTTAAAAACAAAAATAGCAGTAAGCATTCCATTAAAATAGTCTATTTGATAGGGTTTGATATAAAATAAATGTTTTTAAAAATTTTGATAACTATTGTCATAAAATTCTTTGTCGGTTGAAGAGTGAATGCTTGGCATTTTCCTGTGGCATTTTTCAGATGAAAAAAAAGTAAAGAAAAATGTCCCCAGTTGATATTTAACACAGTGTGCAGTGTCAAATATATATCAATAAATTGCAGATGATTTTCATATATTTAACATGATAAATCACAGAATTATATTTTATATTTTAGAAAAATGCTTTTCTCTTAATGGTATGAACTAGGTCATAATGATTTGAAGTAAAAATAACCTTTGTTACCCTGAACAATTATACATTACTATAATACTTACAAAATATATTTTTATATAGAATAAAATTAGAATGATCAGTTTAGCACTTTCATATATGTTTAGTTGGACTTTTTTGAGTTTACATTTACCTTTATAAAATGTCACTATGTTTCTGGACAAATCAGCTCACTGAAGTAAGATCTAAATTATTTTCTGTGCCTTTTGATTTCAAAAAGCAATGATGTTCAGATTGTGATATGAGCAAATTGAATAAATTGCGAGTGTGGTTTTCCCAGATCAGAGATTGAACCCATGGCTCTTGCTGCAGGTGGATTCTTCACCCTAAGCCATCAGGAAAACCCCCTCCCATTGTATATTTCTCTGTGGTATTCTCCTACTTAGAGTCTTCTGCCTGGGAAGCCCAATTTTAATTTGCAGCAGTAAGCAAAGGAATGCGTTAGTATCTTAAAACCCTTAGCGTAGTGAGATTATTTTATGTGTCCTTTCATAATTAATAGCATTATCACATATTGGAAATGGCAATATGTTCTTAATAGATTCCTTCCCATACAAGATTTAGTTCAACATGAATTTTCAACATTCTCTTGTTTGAAACATTCTGATGACATGTACTACCAGCGAAGTGAACATGTACTTTAATTCCATGTAACCTGTCATCATAACCAACAATGTGTCAAGCCCAAGATACTTAACAAGACAGTTCAGTAAAATTATTCATTGTTTTGTTAGCAACACAGTTCTGTTTTACTTCACTCTCTTAAGTTTTATGGCCTTTAAAAACAAAAATAGCAGTAAGCATTCCATTAAAATAGTCTATTTGATAGGGTTTGATATAAAATAAATGTTTTTAAAAATTTTGATAACTATTGTCATAAAATTCTTTGTCGGTTGAAGAGTGAATGCTTGGCATTTTCCCCTGTGGCATTTTTTCAGTTGAAAAAAAAGTAAAGAAAAATGTCCCCAGTTGATATTTAACACAGTGTGCAGTGTCAAATATATATCAATAAATTGCAGATGATTTTCATATATTTAACATGATAAATCACAGAATTATATTTTATATTTTAGAAAAATGCTTTTCTCTTAATGGTATGAACTAGGTCATAATGATTTGAAGTAAAAATAACCTTTGTTACCCTGAACAATTATACATTACTATAATACTTACAAAATATATTTTTATATAGAATAAAATTAGAATGATCAGTTTAGCACTTTCATATATGTTTAGTTGGACTTTTTTGAGTTTACATTTACCTTTATAAAATGTCACTATGTTTCTGGACAAATCAGCTCACTGAAGTAAGATCTAAATTATTTTCTGTGCCTTTTGATTTCAAAAAGCAATGATGTTCAGATTGTGATATGAGCAAATTGAATAAATTATTTGATTTTTTAGACAACAAAACATTATTCATTGATAATTGATTGCATTTGAATATAATGCCATTTTATAGCCTTGAAGATAAACAGCTAAAAACTCAAATGTTTTATTCTGAGGATCTTTTTCAAAACAGACAATATGGTGTATTTCTTTGGTATCTACCAAAACAGCAATTATCTCTCTTCACTCCAAAGCATCCAGTGATATAAAATTTAAAGAAATCAAAAAAGCATTAACCCAGAAAGGTAGAGAACAGGGTGAAGATAACAGAGAACTACAACTAAGGTAACAAAAACAAGCAAAAAAACACACTAACACCTTACAGTATTAAAATTTAGCAAGTTGCAGCAGACCCTCTTGGTGAACCATGTACAGCCTCCCAGCCCACATCTCATGTCAATTTCGTTATGGTGGTCAGTGCTTTAAGGAATCGGAGTCACTTCCTGGTACGAAGATTGCACCATGAGTTGTACTTTTGAATTTAGAGCAAACTCTAGTGTAACATGCATCTAACCCACTGACAGGGTCAGTCAGAAAATGCAAGGAGCACTGAGGAGAGAGAAACCATCCAACAAAGGAGTGTGTCATAAATGCTCCATAATTTTCTGTTTTAGGTCAGCAATCTTGGGTTCCATTTGAGAGACATCTTAGGGGTAATGATAAGTCAGCAGTGGTAATGGTAACAGTGCCTATAATAGATTTTCCCAAAATTAATATTTAAATTTATTGCAGGTCAAATAGAATTTTCAGAAGGTTTTTTTCTTTGTTGTTTTTTCTTCAACCATATTCAAAAATTTATATGGAAATGTAACACATTATATATATATATATATATATATATACACATACATACACATATACATACATACATAAATACATACATACATACATACATAGGGTAAGGAGAATGTATACCCAGGATTAAATCTACATACTATTGATTTCAGCCTGTAGTAACTTGAAGCTAGGCTTCAGTTACCGGCCAGAAACAGGCCAAGTAAATGTGGATCCGGACCACTAGACCAGTGGCCAGTGACAAGGCCCTGACCCTGCAGCTTTGCATAAAAGAATTCTAATAAAGACTGAAATAAACACCTGTTTATTAGAAGAAAAAAACATGTGAACAGACACACAGGCATGCTCAGAGAGTGAATTGAGCCCTGTTAGTGGTTGGAATCACTTTTCTGGGACTTTCCTTCAGCCAGTCATCTTGCTTTGCCTACTTCTAAGTGTGTAGTTGGTATCTCTCAGGATCCTCTCATGTGTGAGTGCACATTTCTTAACCAAGATGAATTCCAGTGGAGAGGCCTATGGGTACTTGACATTACTCACTATGAGGTGACACCCTTCCCTTTTGATCTCCAAGGAGTCTTTCTGCACATATGTAATCAGAGAAGTTTCCTTAACTTCAGGAATGAGGAACATGTGGTCTTTACTCTCTTATCTGGCCAGGGCCCAGCCTCTTTCATTATTCAGCTTTTATGGAACACCTTCTATTATGGAGTTTCTATCCACAGATGAGGAATTGTTCAACCCAGGTCCATCTATCTCCTACCTCGTTATTAACATGAATGGGGCTGTAGGAGAAGAGAAGACCAAGACCTTGAGAGAAAGTTCTATTAGGTGTTGGCAGCATTGCAATTTTTAGACTCTTCCGGGTCAGTCAAATGCCTAGAATAAAGGATGTGTCTTCCCAAAATTTTTTATTTTTTGGGAGAGACATCTTAGGGGTAATGATAAGTCAGCAGTGGTAATGGTAACAGTGCCTATAATAGATTTTCCCAAAATTAATATTTAAATTTATTGCAGGTCAAATAGAATTTTCAGAAGGTTTTTTTCTTTGTTGTTTTTTCTTCAACCATATTCAAAAATTTATATGGAAATGTAACACATTATATATATATATATATATATACATATACATACATACACATATACATACATACATACATACATACATACATACATACATACATACATACATAGGGTAAGGAGAATGTATACCCAGGATTAAATCTACATACTATTGATTTCAGCCTGTAGTAACTTGAAGCTAGGCTTCAGTTACCGGCCAGAAACAGGCCAAGTCAATGTGGATCCGGACCACTAGACCAGTGGCCAGTGACAAGGCCCTGACCCTTCAGCTTTGCATAAAAGAATTCTAATAAAGACTGAAATAAACACCTGTTTATTAGAAGAAAAAAACATGTGAACAGACACACAGGCATGCTCAGAGAGTGAATTGAGCCCTGTTAGTGGTTGGAATCACTTTTATGGGACTTTCCTTCAGCCAGTCATCTTGCTTTGCCTAGTTCTAAGTGTGTAGTTGGTATCTCTCAGGATCCTCTCATGTGTGAGTGCACATTTCTTAACCAAGATGAATTCCAGTGGAGAGGCCTATGGGTACTTGACATCACTCACTATGAGGTGACACCCTTCCCTTTTGATCTCCAAGGAGTCTTTCTGCACATATGTAATCAGAGAAGTTTCCTTAACTTCAGGAATGAGGAACATGTGGTCTTTACTCTCTTATCTGGCCAGGGCCCAGCCTCTTTCATTATTCAGCTTTTATGGAACACCTTCTATTATGGAGTTTCTATCCACAGATGAGGAATTGTTCAACCCAGGTCCATCTATCTCCTACCTCGTTATTAACATGAATGGGGCTGTAGGAGAAGAGAAGACCAAGACCTTGAGAGAAAGTTCTATTAGGTGTTGGCAGCATTGCATATTAGACCTTTATCTCAGCTACTCTTCCATTGAATATATTTGTGGTTACACTCAAAAGAGTATGCTGAATATTATCAATAATAGCATTTAATTTTAAACACCATAATTCTTATTTTTGAATGTCTTCAGATTCAGGACTGAGACCATTTATGATGAACAGTGTTTCTTAAAATAGTGCGAAATATGTCTTTCATTTTTTTCTGTAAGAGAACATCATATGTTAGTGCTAAGTCAATTCAGTGGTGTCTGATTCTTTGTGACTCTATGGACTTTAACCCACCAGACTCCTCTGCCCATGAAATTCTCCAGGCAAAAATACTGGAATGGTACCATCTTTCTAGATTCCATATATATGTATTAGTATACTACAATTGTCCTGTTTCTGACTTACTTCACCTTGTATAATAGGTTCTAGATTCATCCACCTCATTAGGACTGATTCAAATGCATGTCTTTTTATGGCTGAGAAATATTCCATTGTATATATGTACCATAGCTTCTTTATCTGCAGAGCATCAATGGATAAACAGATGTAGAGAATAGTCTTATGGTCATTAGTGGAGAGGAAGGAGTGGATAAAAAACATGGGAAAAGTAACATGGAAACCTACACTACCGTATGTAAAAGAAACAACCTTTGTGAATATGCTGTAAGACTAAGGGAACATATATGGGGTCTATGTAACAACCTGGAGGGGTGTGATGGGGAGGGAGTTGGGGGGAGTTCAGGTGAGAGGGTTCAGGGGTATACCTATGACTGATCTGGATTTATGTATAGCTATATACAACAAAATTCTGTAAAAGTAAAATAAAAATAATGATATATATTTATATAAAAGAATACTGGAATGGGTTGCCATGCCCTTCTCTGGGGATCTTTCCAACCCAGGAATTGAGTCTGTTTCTCTTATGCCTCCTGCATTGCAGGCAGGTTCTTTTACACTAGGGGCACCTGGGGAACCCATAAAGCACCCAGTAATATGAAAGTAAAGGGGTGTGACATGGAGGGCAGCCAAGGTAGCTTTATGATCTTACAACCTGTGCAGTTACACAGGGCTCTGGCTTCAGAGGGCATCCATGTTTGGTTTCATAGTCTACTGTCTTGAAAGTCTTAAGAATGTTGTTAACAAGAAGCCCTGTAGGTTCATCTTGCTCTGAGCCTGGAAATTATATAGTTGATCTTGTGCATATCAAAGTCCTTCAGCTCAGAGTAGAGATCAGAGTTTTTACATTAACAGGGTTATGTAGAAAAATGGGCAGTCTCATGCCAACAACCATGTTCAAAATTTTTCATTTGAATGTCTTCAGATTCAGGACTGAGACCATTTATGATGAACAGTGTTTCTTAAAATAGTGAAATATGTCTTTCATTTTTTTCTGTAAGAGAACATCATATGTTAGTGCTAAGTCAATTCAGTGGTGTCTGATTCTTTGTGACTCTATGGACTTTAACCCACCAGACTCCTCTGCCCATGAAATTCTCCAGGCAAGAATACTGGAATGGTACCATCTTTCTAGATTCCATGTATATGTATTAGTATACTACAATTGTCCTGTTTCTGACTTACTTCACCTTGTATAATAGGTTCTAGATTCATCCACCTCATTAGGACTGATTCAAATGCATGTCTTTTTATGGCTGAGAAATATTCCATTGTATATATGTACCATAGCTTCTTTATCTGCAGAGCATCAATGGATAAACAGATGTAGAGAATAGTCTTATGGTCATTAGTGGAGAGGAAGGAGTGGATAAAAAACATGGGAAAAGTAACATGGAAACCTACACTACCGTATGTAAAAGAAACAACCTTTGTGAATATGCTGTAAGACTAAGGGAACATATATGGGGTCTATGTAACAACCTGGAGGGGTGTGATGGGGAGGGAGTTGGGGGGAGTTCAGGTGAGAGGGTTCAGGGGTATACCTATGACTGATCTGGATTTATGTATAGCTATATACAACAAAATTCTGTAAAAGTAAAATAAAAATAATGATATATATTTATATAAAAGAATACTGGAATGGGTTGCCATGCCCTTCTCTGGGGATCTTTCCAACCCAGGAATTGAGTCTGTTTCTCTTATGCCTCCTGCATTGCAGGCAGGTTCTTTTACACTAGGGGCACCTGGGGAACCCATAAAGCACCCAGTAATATGAAAGTAAAGGGGTGTGACATGGAGGGCAGCCAAGGTAGCTTTATGATCTTACAACCTGTGCAGTTACACAGGGCTCTGGCTTCAGAGGGCATCCATGTTTGGTTTCATAGTCTACTGTCTTGAAAGTCTTAAGAATGTTGTTAACAAGAAGCCCTGTAGGTTCATCTTGCTCTGAGCCTGGAAATTATATAGTTGATCTTGTGCATATCAAAGTCCTTCAGCTCAGAGTAGAGATCAGAGTTTTTACATTAACAGGGTTATGTAGAAAAATGGGCAGTCTCATGCCAACAACCATGTTCAAAATATCCTTTGTTTCTTCTCAACAGAAATATGATTATAATTGGATGTGACATACGTAGTTTTTACTTAAGAAAATATATTTCTATGTACATTGGTATTTTTATACTAAATGCATTTAGATAAGTACCTGTTTTTATACTATATAGATGTACTGGGTCTATTTTAATATTTTCTATTCCAATATTCTATCATGGAACATACACTTTCCAATGGTTTGTGTTAGAAACAACTTGAAAGGAGGAAACTCTGTTTTTCCTATACATTGAATTGCTATGTTAAATAGTATAAAAAAATCACATAATAACACCATCACCTCCTTTTCTTTAAAATAGTTAAATTTCTTTCAGTGATGAGTATTTAAAATATATGAGTTATATTTTGTCAAAAAGGCATCTAACTGGTAATTATTTCTTTAAAATAAGTAGTTCATAAAAAACTTAAAATCTGCAAAAATAGTGTGTGATTTCATGCATTCTGTTTTGGAAAATGATATAAATGTGATTAGTTTAATTAACCTTGGACTTAGCACCTTAAATTCAATGCTCTGAAAATCATCTGCTGTCATGCTTATTTTTGCCCTTTTGTTTCCTCTATAGGTAAACTAAATGCACATTACTCATTTCTAAGCAAACATAGAAACATTATGCTCCTTTTTTTTTCTTGAAAATTTAATCTATGATTTACCTCTTATTGTTTCACTTTACAAAAATACATGCGTGAAAATCTTAAATGCTCCCTAAGAATATATTGTTGAGAGTAAAAATAACTCATAATATTAAACTATCTGAGTTTTTTGTGGCTCTTCAATTTTTTTTTAGTTTTAACCTTCTTTTATTGAACTTTTATTCCTGGGAACCCATAAAGCACCCAGTAATATGAAAGTAAAGGGGTGTGACATGGAGGGCAGCCAAGGTAGCTTTATGATCTTACAACCTGTGCAGTTACACAGGGCTCTGGCTTCAGAGGGCATCCATGTTTGGTTTCATAGTCTACTGTCTTGAAAGTCTTAAGAATGTTGTTAACAAGAAGCCCTGTAGGTTCATCTTGCTCTGAGCCTGGAAATTATATAGTTGATCTTGTGCATATCAAAGTCCTTCAGCTCAGAGTAGAGATCAGAGTTTTTACATTAACAGGGTTATGTAGAAAAATGGGCAGTCTCATGCCAACAACCATGTTCAAAATATCCTTTGTTTCTTCTCAACAGAAATATGATTATAATTGGATGTGACATACGTAGTTTTTACTTAAGAAAATATATTTCTATGTACATTGGTATTTTTATACTAAATGCATTTAGATAAGTACCTGTTTTTATACTATATAGATGTACTGGGTCTATTTTAATATTTTCTATTCCAATATTCTATCATGGAACATACACTTTCCAATGGTTTGTGTTAGAAACAACTTGAAAGGAGGAAACTCTGTTTTTCCTATACATTGAATTGCTATGTTAAATAGTATAAAAAAAAAAATCACATAATAACACCATCACCTCCTTTTCTTTAAAATAGTTAAATTTCTTTCAGTGATGAGTATTTAAAATATATGAGTTATATTTTGTCAAAAAGGCATCTAAATGGTAATTATTTCTTTAAAATAAGTAGTTCATAAAAAACTTAAAATCTGCAAAAATAGTGTGTGATTTCATGCATTCTGTTTTGGAAAATGATATAAATGTGATTAGTTTAATTAACCTTGGACTTAGCACCTTAAATTCAATGCTCTGAAAATCATCTGCTGTCATGCTTATTTTTGCCCTTTTGTTTCCTCTATAGGTAAACTAAATGCACATTACTCATTTCTAAGCAAACATAGAAACATTACGCTCCTTTTTTTTTCTTGAAAATTTAATCTATGCTTTACCTCTTATTGTTTCACTTTACAAAAATACATGCGTGAAATCTTAAATGCTCCCTAAGAATATATTGTTGAGAGTAAAAATAACTCATAATATTAAACTATCTGAGTTTTTTGTGGCTCTTCAATTTTTTTTTAGTTTTAACCTTCTTTTATTGACTTTATTTATTTTCTTTTTTTTTATTATTCTTTATTTTAAAGACTTTACATAGTTTTGTTGTTCACCAACATGTATGTTCCCAGATCATTCATATGCATATCCCTGGTCCCTCCCCCTACCCAGTTCCCCCGCTCACCCCTCCAGACCGTCGCCCTAAGTGATTGTAGGTACTCCTATTCCCTTAGCACAATGACAATAGCTATCTTTTCCACACATGAGAGTATAGGTTTCCATGTTACTCCCTCCATGCCTCCCTCCCACTGTTCGGTCTCCACAATGTCCTTATGTCTATTCTCTGTTTTTCCATGAGTTCACTGCGTGTGTTATCATGCCCATCTTACTAGATCCCATATATATGAGTTAGTATACTGTACTTTTCTTTCTCTTTTTGACTTACTTCACTCTTTATGATAGGTTCTAGAGCCAGCCACCTCATTAGGACTGAGTCTTCTGCATTTCTTTTAACAGCTGAGTAGTATTCCATTGTATATATGTACCAGAGCTTCTGGATCCATTCATTTGTCAATGGACATCTGGGTTGCTTCCATGTTCCGGCTATTGTATAGAGAGCTGCAATGAACATTGGGGTACAGGTGCCTCTTTCAGTTTTGATTTCATCAGGATATAGGCCTAATAGTGGGATTGCTGGGTCATAGCATGCTTCTATTTTTAGTTTTTTAAGGAATCTCCATATTGTCTTCCATAGAGGTTGTATCAGTTTACATTCCCACCAGCAATGCAAGAGGGTTCCCTTTTCTCCGCACTCTCTCCAGCATTTGTTGTCTGTCGATTTGTTGATGATGGCCATTCTGACGGGTGTGAGGTGGCATCTCATTGTGGTTTTAATTTGCATTTCTCTAATGATAAGCGTGGTTGAGCATCGTTTTATGTGCTTTTGAGCCATCTGGATGTCCTCTTTGGAGAGGCATCTCTTTAGATCTTTGTCCCATTTTTGGATCGGGTCGTTCGTTTTCCCTGTGCTGAGTTGTCTGAGTTGCTTGTAGATTTTGGAGATTAATTCTTTGTCTGTTGTTTCCTTTGCTATGATTTTCTCCCACTCTGTGGGGTGTCTGTTCAGCTTTTTTGTAATTTCTTTTGCTGTACAAAAGCTTTTACGTTTCATGAGGTCCCACGTGTTCACTTTTCTTTTCAGTTCCATTATTCTAGTAGGTGGGTCAGAGAAGATCTTGCTTTGATTGATGTCCTTGAGGGTTTTGCCTATATTCTCCTCTAAGAGTTTGATGGTTTCTGGTCTTACATTTAGGTCTTTAATGCATTTTGAGTTGATCTTAATGTATGGTGTCAGGGAATGTTCCAACTTCATTTTTCTGCATGTAGCTGTCCAATTTCCCCAGCACCATTTGTTGAAGAGGCTGTCTTTGCCCCATTTTATATGTTTGCCTCCTTTGTCAAAAATAAGGTACCCATCGGTGCGTGGGTTTATCTCTGGGTTCTCGATCTTGTTCCATTGGTCAATATTTCTGTTTTTGTGCCAGTACCATACTGTCTTGATGACTGTTGCTTTGTAGTAGAGTCTGAAGTTAGGGAGGCTGATTCCTCCAGCTCTGTTTTTCTTTCACAGGATTGCTTTGGCTATTCGAGGTCTTTTGTGTTTCCATATGAACTGTGTTATTGTTTGGTCTAGTTCTGTGAAGAATGTTACAGGAAGTTTGATAGGGATCACATTGCAAAAATGTTCATTTTCACAATTTAGGTTATAGGCCAGGGGCTGGGTCATAGCATGCTTCTATTTTTAGTTTTTTAAGGAATCTCCATATTGTCTTCCATAGAGGTTGTATCAGTTTACATTCCCACCAGCAATGCAAGAGGGTTCCCTTTTCTCCGCACTCTCTCCAGCATTTGTTGTCTGTCGATTTGTTGATGATGGCCATTCTGACGGGTGTGAGGTGGCATCTCATTGTGGTTTTAATTTGCATTTCTCTAATGATAAGCGTGGTTGAGCATCGTTTTATGTGCTTTTGAGCCATCTGGATGTCCTCTTTGGAGAGGCATCTCTTTAGATCTTTTTCCCATTTTTGGATCGGGTCGTTCGTTTTCCCTGTGCTGAGTTGTCTGAGTTGCTTGTAGATTTTGGAGATTAATTCTTTGTCTGTTGTTTCCTTTGCTATGATTTTCTCCCACTCTGTGGGGTGTCTGTTCAGCTTTTTTGTAATTTCTTTTGCTGTACAAAAGCTTTTACGTTTCATGAGGTCCCACGTGTTCACTTTTCTTTTCAGTTCCATTATTCTAGTAGGTGGGTCAGAGAAGATCTTGCTTTGATTGATGTCCTTGAGGGTTTTGCCTATATTCTCCTCTAAGAGTTTGATGGTTTCTGGTCTTACATTTAGGTCTTTAATGCATTTTGAGTTGATCTTAATGTATGGTGTCAGGGAATGTTCCAACTTCATTTTTCTGCATGTAGCTGTCCAATTTCCCCAGCACCATTTGTTGAAGAGGCTGTCTTTGTCCCATTTTATATGTTTGCCTCCTTTGTCAAAAATAAGGTACCCATCGGTGCGTGGGTTTATCTCTGGGTTCTCGATCTTGTTCCATGGGTCAATATTTCTGTTTTTGTGCCAGTACCATACTGTCTTGATGACTGTTGCTTTGTAGTAGAGTCTGAAGTTAGGGAGGCTGATTCCTCCAGCTCTGTTTTTCTTTCACAGGATTGCTTTGGCTATTCGAGGTCTTTTGTGTTTCCATATGAACTGTGTTATTGTTTGGTCTAGTTCTGTGAAGAATGTTACAGGAAGTTTGATAGGGATCACATTGAATCTATAGATGACATTTGGTAGTATGTTCATTTTCACAATATTGATTCTTCTGACCCAGGAACATGGAATATCTCTCCATCTGTTTAAGGCTTCTTTAATTTCTCTCATGAGTGTCTTGTAATTTTCTGTGTACAATTCTTTTGTTTCTTTGGGTAGGTTTATTCCTAGATATTTGATTCTTTTGGTTGCAATGGTGAAGGGGACTGCCTCTTTGATTTCGTTTTCTGATTTTTCATTGTTTGTGTATAGGAATGCCAGTGATTTCTGTCTGTTGACTTTGTATCCTGCGACTTTGCTGAATTCATTGGTTAGCTCTAATAGCTTTGTAACCGTGTCTTTGGGATTTTCTATGTATAATATCATGTCGTCTGCAAAAAGAGAGAGCTTGACTTCTTCCTTTCCAATCTGGATTCCTTTGATTTCTTTCTCTTCTCTTATTGCCATTGCTAGAACTTCCAGGACTATGTTAAATAGTAGTGGTGAAAGTGGGCACCCCTGTCTTGTTCCTGATCTTAGAGGGAATGCTTTCAGTTTTTCACCATTAAGGATAATGTTCACTGTAGGCTTCTCATAGATGGCTTCTATTATGTTGAGATAGGTTTCTTCTATGCCCATTTTCTGAAGAGTTTTTATCATAAATGGATGTTGTACTTTCTGAAGGCTTTTTCTGCATCTATTGAGATGATCATGTGGTTTTTGTCTTTCAACTTGTTGATATGGTGTATCACATAGATTGATTTGCGGATGTTGAAGAAGCCTTGCATGCCTGGGATGAACCCGACTTGATCATGGTGTATGAGTTTTTTGACGTGTCGTTGAATTCTGTTTGCTAGGATGTTGTTGACGATCTTGGCATCTAAGTTCATCAGTGAAATTGGCCTATAGTTTTCCTTTTTTGTGTTGTCTTTGCCTGGTTTTGGTGTGAGGGTGATGGTGGCCTCATAGAATGTGTTTTGAAGTTTTCCTTCTGGTGCAATTTTTTGGAAGAGTTTTAGAAGGACAGGCATTAGCTCTTCTTTAAATGTTTGGTAGAATTCAGCTGTGAAGCCATCTGGCCCTGGGCTTTTATTTTTGGGTAGATTTTTAATCACAAATTCGATTTCTGAGCTTGTGATTGGGTTGTTCAAAGCTTCTGTTTCCTCCTGGCTCAGTCTTGGGAGATTAATCTTCTCCAAGACACTGTCCATTTCTTTCAGGTTGTCCAGTTTGTTGCCATATAGCTGTTCATAATAGTCTCTTAGAATCCTTTCGATTTCTGCATTATCTGTTGCAATCTGTCCTTTTTCATTTTTCATTTTGTTTATCTGGTCCTTCTCTCTCTTTTTCTTAATGAGTCTGGCCAGTGGCTTGTCAATTTTGTTTACCTTTTCAAAGAACCAGCTTTTTGTTGTATTTATCTTTACTATTGTTTCTTTTATTTCTTTCTCATTTATTTCTGCTCTGATCCTTATGATTTCTCTTCTTCTGCTGGCTTTGGTGTGTTTTTTGTCTTCTTTCTCCAGTTGTTTTAAGCGGAGGGCTAGGTCATCTGCTTCATATTTTCCTAGTTTCTTGAGGTGGGATTGCATTGCTATAAATTTCCCTCTTAGAACTGCTTTTGCAGTATCCCATAGGTTTTGCACTGTCGTGTTCATTGTCATTTTCTTCTAGGAATTGTTTAATTTCTCCTTTGATTTCCTCAATGATCAGTTGTTTTTTTAGGTATGTATTGTTTAATCTCCATGTGTTTGTGTTTTTTCCGATAGTTGATCGCTAGTCTCATTGCACTGTGGTCCGAGAAGATGGTTGATATAATTTCGGTTTTCTTGAACTGGCTGAGGTTTGATTTGTGGCCCAAGATGTGGTCTATCCTGGAGAATGTTCCGTGAGCACTTGAGAAGAAAGTGTATTCTTCTGCTTTTGGATGGAACGTCCTAAAGATATCGATGAGGTCCATCTTTTCTAGTGTGGCGTTTAAGGCTTGTGTTTCTTTATTAATTTTCTGTTTGGATGATCTATCCATTGGTGTGAGAGGAGTGTTAATGGCTCCTACTTTTACTGTGTTATTGTTGATTTCTTCTTTTAAGTCTGAAAGTATCTGTCTTATGTATTGAGGTGCCCCTGAGTTGGGTGCGTAGATATTCATGACTGTTATGTCTTCCTCTTGGATAGATCCCTTAATCATGATGTAGTGACTTGCCTTGTCTCTTAGAATCTTCTTTACTTTAAAATCTATTTTGTCTTGTATGAGGATTGCTACTCCAGCTTTCTTTTGATTTCCATTTGCATGGGATATCTTTTACCAGCCTTTCACTTTCAGCCTATGAGTGTCTCTAGGTCTGAAGTGGGTCTCTTGTAAACAGCATATATATGGGTCTTGCTTCTGGATCCATTCAGCCACCCTGTGTCGTTTGGAGCATTAGTCCATTTACGTTCAAAGTCATTATTGATACGAATGTTCCTGTTGTCTCTAGCGATTTTGTTTACCTTTTCAAAGAACCAGCTTTTTGTTTTATTTATCTTTACTATTGTTTCTTTCATTTCTTTCTCATTTATTTCTGCTCTGATCCTTATGATTTCTCTTCTTCTGCTGGCTTTGGTGTGTTTTTTGTCTTCTTTCTCCAGTTGTTTTAAGCGGAGGGCTAGGTCATCTGCTTCATATTTTCCTAGTTTCTTGAGGTGGGATTGCATTGCTATAAATTTCCCTCTTAGAACTGCTTTTGCAGTATCCCATAGGTTTTGCACTGTCGTGTTCATTGTCATTTTCTTCTAGGAATTGTTTAATTTCTCCTTTGATTTCCTCAATGATCAGTTGTTTTTTTAGGTATGTATTGTTTAATCTCCATGTGTTTGTGTTTTTTCCGATAGTTGATCGCTAGTCTCATTGCACTGTGGTCCGAGAAGATGGTTGATATAATTTCGGTTTTCTTGAACTGGCTGAGGTTTGATTTGTGGCCCAAGATGTGGTCTATCCTGGAGAATGTTCCGTGAGCACTTGAGAAGAAAGTGTATTCTTCTGCTTTTGGATGGAACGTCCTAAAGATATCGATGAGGTCCATCTTTTCTAGTGTGGCGTTTAAGGCTTGTGTTTCTTTATTAATTTTCTGTTTGGATGATCTATCCATTGGTGTGAGAGGAGTGTTAATGGCTCCTACTTTTACTGTGTTATTGTTGATTTCTTCTTTTAAGTCTGAAAGTATCTGTCTTATGTATTGAGGTGCCCCTGAGTTGGGTGCGTAGATATTCATGACTGTTATGTCTTCCTCTTGGATAGATCCCTTAATCATGATGTAGTGACTTGCCTTGTCTCTTAGAATCTTCTTTACTTTAAAATCTATTTTGTCTTGTATGAGGATTGCTACTCCAGCTTTCTTTTGATTTCCATTTGCATGGGATATCTTTTACCAGCCTTTCACTTTCAGCCTATGAGTGTCTCTAGGTCTGAAGTGGGTCTCTTGTAAACAGCATATATATGGGTCTTGCTTCTGGATCCATTCAGCCAGCCTGTGTCGTTTGGTTGGAGCATTTAGTCCATTTACGTTCAAAGTCATTATTGATACGAATGTTCCTGTTGTCATCTTCTTAGCAATTTGGGGTTTAATTTGTAAGGCTTTTCCTACTCTATTTATTGGCTCTATCAGGCCCTTTAACACTTGTTGTAGGGCTGGTTTTGTGGTACAGAATTCTTTTAGTTTTTGCTTGTCTGTGAAGCTTTTGACTTCACCATCAATTCTGAATGAGATTCTCGCTGGGTAGAGAAATCTTGGTTGGAGGTTATTCTCTTTTAGCCGTTTAAATATGTCTTGCCATCCTCTTCTTGCCTGTAGGGTTTCTGTTGAAAGATCTGCAGTTAAACGTATGGGGTTTCCTTTATATGTTATTTGTTCTTTGCTCCTAGCTGCTTTTAGTAATCTGTCTTTATATTTAGTCTGCATTAGTTTGATTAGAATGTGCCTTGGTGTGTTTCTTCTGGGGTGTGTCCTGTATGGAACTCTTTGTGCTTCTTTGACTTGGTTAACTATTTCCTTTCCCATGCTGGGGAAGTTTTCAACTATAACCCCTTCAAGAATTTTTTCATAGCCTTTCTTCTTCTCTTCTTCTTCTGGAACTCCTATAATTCTAATGTTGGTGCATTTGATATTGTCCCATAGATCTCTGAGACTATCCTCAGTTCTTTTAATTCTTTCCATTTTGTTGTGTTCTTCGGCACTTATTTCCACCATTCTGTCTTCCAGCTCACTTATCTGTTTTTCAGCCTCTGATACTCTACTGTGGAGACCTTCTATAGTATTTTTTAGTTCAGCAATTGAGTTGGTTGTCTCCATTTTCTTATTTTTTATTTCTTGCATGTCTCTTCTCAATGCACTAATTTCCTCTAATATTCTGTTTTCAGTGTTTTGCATCCTCATTAGTATAGCTTTTCTGAATTCTCTTTCAGATAGTTTGTCTATCTCCTCCTCTGTCATTTGAAGCGGTGTTTCTCTAGCTTGGTCCTTCATTTGTGCAGTGTTTCACTGACGTTTCATTATTAGGTTAATTTTTGTTTGTTTGTGTGTGTCTGTGTGTGTGGAGTTCTTTTTCCCCCACCAGGCTTCTTGGTTGAATTCTCCCCTCCTTTGGGTTTCTGTCCTTCTAGAAGGGTTCAGTGGTTTGTGGCTTGGATGGTGTTAGGTCTTGTTTACAGATGAATAATCTCTAGTGTATGTTCTTTGATAGTGTGGGGTGTTGGATCAGGGCTTCCACTCCGAGGATTCTTGATCTGATGATTGGTCAGGGGGTGTAGGCTCTATGTCTGGTTTGCTATGGTGTTCCGTGATATTAGTTCACGTACTAGCATCTGTGATGCGGCGCTTCTCACGGCGCCGCAGCTTCTCGCTCTGGGTTCCCGTGGCTTCTCGCTTTTGGTTCCCGCGACTTCTCCTATTTATTTATTTCATCCATCTTTATTCCTGTGTGGGTCTCCCATTATACCTGTGTGGGTCTCCCATTGCAGTGCCCCCCCTTGTAGAGCACTGGCTCTAGACACATGCACTCCAGAGCACTGACTCGTAATTGGACACACCAGTCCAGCAGGTCTGCAGCACGTGGGATCTTCCCAGGCCAGGGATTGAACCAGTGCCCCTTGCTCTGCAAGGTGGACTCTTTACCCACTGGACCACCAGGGAAGCCCCCAGATTTTTTACTGCATAAGATTTTAATAAATTGTAGCAACATTTGATGCCCCGATATTGTCTAAGTGTATCAATATCATTACAAGATATTTTCACTTTATTCTTTTCTAAATATGCAAAGGTATTTTAATTTGCATAACAGTTAAATTGAACTCTGCTAAAATGTTGTGACATGTTCTCTTTTATGAAATGTTTATCATTTTTTATTTACCCATGTGTTTTGATCATTTTTATAGTGATTTTCTGTAATGAGAAACAAATAGACCCTGAACTAAAGTATTAAAAATTAATTTGGAGGGGTGCAATGTCTATGAAAGAGAAGTTTTGGGGGGTAAATCAATGCAATTTATTGACAGATTGAATGTGAGGTGGAGAAGAAGAAAAGGTCTTGTGTGTGTTTTTATGACTGAATGAATGACCTCACAAATCATCAAGACAGAGATTGTGTTTAAAAGAGCAATGACAATAAATGTTTGTTTTGAGCATGTTAAATCAACGAAGCCTGGGGATATTCATTGGTTAATTTTTTGTTGTTGTCTGTGTGTGTGGAGTTCTTTTTCCCCCACCAGGCTTCTTGGTTGAATTCTCCCCTCCTTTGGGTTTCTGTCCTTCTAGAAGGTTTCAGTGGTTTGTGGCTTGGATGGTGTTAGGTCTTGTTTACAGATGAATAATCTCTAGTGTATGTTCTTTGATAGTGTGGGGTGTTGGATCAGGGCTTCCACTCCGAGGATTCTTGGTCTGATGATTGGTCAGGGGGTGTAGGCTCTATGTCTGGTTTGCTATGGTGTTCCGTGATATTAGTTCACGTACTAGCATCCGTGATGCGGCGCTTCTCACGGCGCCGCAGCTTCTCGCTCTGGGTTCCCGTGGCTTCTCGCTTTCAGTTCCCGTGACTTCTCCTATTTATTTATTTCATCCATCTTTATTCCTGTGTGGGTCTCCCATTATACCTGTGTGGGTCTCCCATTGCAGTGGCCCCCCTTGTAGAGCACTGGCTCTAGACACATGCACTCCAGAGCACTGACTCGTAATTGGACACACCAGTCCAGCAGGTCTGCAGCACGTGGGATCTTCCCAGGCCAGGGATTGAACCAGTGCCCCTTGCTCTGCAAGGTGGACTCTTTACCCACTGGACCACCAGAGAAGCCCCCAGATTTTTTACTGCATAAGATTTTAATAAATTGTAGCAACATTTGATGCCCCGATATTGTCTAAGTGTATCAATATCATTACAAGATATTTTCACTTTATTCTTTTCTAAATATGCAAAGGTATTTTAATTTGCATAACAGTTAAATTGAACTCTGCTAAAATGTTGTGACATGTTCTCTTTTATGAAATGTTTATCATTTTTTTATTTACCCATGTGTTTTGATCATTTTTATAGTGATTTTCTGTAATGAGAAACAAATAGACCCTGAACTAAAGTATTAAAAATTAATTTGGAGGGGTGCAATGTCTATGAAAGAGAAGTTTTGGGGGGTAAATCAATGCAATTTATTGACAGATTGAATGTGAGGTGGAGAAGAAGAAAAGGTCTTGTGTGTGTTTTTATGACTGAATGAATGACCTCACAAATCATCAAGACAGAGATTGTGTTTAAAAGAGCAATGACAATAAATGTTTGTTTTGAGCATGTTAAATCAACGAAGCCTGGGGATATTCATGTTACAAATGCTCCAGAATATAAAGGGCTACTGCTTGATGAAAATGTCAAGAAAAAAATTTATATTTTTGTGAGCCACCAGAATAACCATGGAATATGTTTATACACAGGGGAAAAGCCTGTAGTTTGAAAATATAAAAAAGATGAAATAAACTACCCTACAGTGCACAAAGATCTAACAGGAGGTTTTTATTTTTTTTCTTCTTAAAATTGTAAAATTCTTGTAACTTAAAATTTTTCTCCTAGCTGGAAATACCCTTTTTTCAAAACCCTTTTTCAAAGATTAAAGAGTAGTAAACATATGTTTAAAAATTCACTAATATAGTCTTCCTAAAATTATATTTTTCTATGACATGGGTTTTTTAAAAAAAAAAATGTTGGACAGTCTAACACTCTAACATTGGATGTCTTCAAATTGAAATCCCTTCTTTGAAAAGCATCCTTTTGGCAGTTTGTACCTTCAAATTTTTGGCATCATGTTGTGCCACATAAATTTGTCAAAGTTTTAAACACCAAGCTTATGATCTGTTCTTCAGAGTCATGCCAGGATGAATAGGAACACAGTGCAGGATTTGTCCAGTGTTTTGTTATGAGGCTCATCTGGTTAGTAAAGCTACTCTCCCTTTCCTCCTGGCTGCTTATTTCTCCCTAATTATCTATGTGCTGATAAATAGACTTATGATTCTCAGAGTCATCCTTTCAAGTAGCTATTTCCATTTGCATAACAGTTAAATTGAACTCTGCTAAAATGTTGTGACATGTTCTCTTTTATGAAATGTTTATCATTTTTTTATTTACCCATGTGTTTTGATCATTTTTATAGTGATTTTCTGTAATGAGAAACAAATAGACCCTGAACTAAAGTATTAAAAATTAATTTGGAGGGGTGCAATGTCTATGAAAGAGAAGTTTTGGGGGGTAAATCAATGCAATTTATTGACAGATTGAATGTGAGGTGGAGAAGAAGAAAAGGTCTTGTGTGTGTTTTTATGACTGAATGAATGACCTCACAAATCATCAAGACAGAGATTGTGTTTAAAAGAGCAATGACAATAAATGTTTGTTTTGAGCATGTTAAATCAACGAAGCCTGGGGATATTCATGTTACAAATGCTCCAGAATATAAAGGGCTACTGCTTGATGAAAATGTCAAGAAAAAAATTTATATTTTTGTGAGCCACCAGAATAACCATGGAATATGTTTATACAGAGGGAAGAGCCTGTAGTTTGAAAATATAAAAAAGATGAAATAAACTACCCTACAGTGCACAAAGATCTAACAGGAGGTTTTTATTTTTTTTCTTCTTAAAATTGTAAAATTCTTGTAACTTAAAATTTTTCTCCTAGCTGGAAATACCCTTTTTTCAAAACCCTTTTTCAAAGATTAAAGAGTAGTAAACATGTTTAAAAATTCACTAATATAGTCTTCCTAAAATTATATTTTTCTATGACATGGGGTTTTTTAAAAAAAAATGTTGGACAGTCTAACACTCTAACATTGGATGTCTTCAAATTGAAATCCCTTCTTTGAAAAGCATCCTTTTGGCAGTTTGTACCTTCAAATTTTTGGCATCATGTTGTGCCACATAAATTTGTCAAAGTTTTAAACACCAAGCTTATGATCTGTTCTTCAGAGTCATGCCAGGATGAATAGGAACACAGTGCAGGATTTGTCCAGTGTTTTGTTATGAGGCTCATCTGGTTAGTAAAGCTACTCTCCCTTTCCTCCTGGCTGCTTATTTCTCCCTAATTATCTATGTGCTGATAAATAGACTTATGATTCTCAGAGTCATCCTTTCAAGTAGCTATTTCCATTCCAAAGAGTTTGTCTCCTTGTATTTACAGTTCATAAAATATTCCGTGTAACAGTGCTAATTCTAACACTATCTTAGATAGAGACAGTTAAATGAGTTGTATAAAATAGGTTGTAAACCTGGCTAGCATCAAGATGGATTGTCTTGTCAATGAGGAAGAGAAAATTTACTGCCTCCAAATTCAGGTTTCCTTTCTTTCATTTCTCTTGTTTCACAATATTTTTGAATCCACATTTGGTTTTAAAATATTTTAATAACAGGATAATTACAAGATATCTAGGGCCATTATATTGACAAGAGACTTCATGATTTCTAAAGTGTTTACTTGTCCATTTCAATACAGTGGAATGACAAGTTCATGATAAAATAAATGTTTTTTGACAGAAGAAATATAACCTGCGGGTGTCTGTGGTGGAATAAATATCATAAAGGACTTCCATCATGACTGTTAAATGTGAAATGGCATTTTCAGTTACAACTCTCAATAAAGGCCTGGTAAACCCTATAGTTTCAAAGCAAACCAAAGATCAACTAGTTCCTTTTTTTTTCAGATGTTTGAAGCTAATGTTTTATTACTAAAACAGAGACTTAATCATCTTTTTTAAGTTATAATTCCCAATGGTAGGAAGAATTTTTTTTATTAAAACTATATTATTACTGTACATTTTCTCAGTAGAAATTATAGTACCTTGTGTCAAACTCAATTTTATGGCAGTATGATCAAGATCCTAGTGATTGAAAATTATTATATCTCATTTTGTGTTTAATCTTGATACTTTGATTAAATTCTAAACATGCTTATATTTCTTATATATTAATTAATTTGACAAATACTTTGAGCACTTATTGTATATGGCTTTTACTTTATAGTCACCAATTATTTGTGAATTACACATAAATATATCACCACAGTATTTGTACTGTAGCATAGGTACTTATAATGTAAACATTTTGTTTCATTTTGGGAGAAAATGATAGTTTTCTATAATTGCCTTGAAACTGATTTAATGGAAAGATGGTATTATTCTTATAAACATATATTATCAAAATATTGGTTTTTCAAATTGCAATTTATAAACAAAGAAAATGTGTATAATTTAAAGCTTCATGCACGTCTATAATTCTGAGGAAAATACGTGAATTTCCTCTATCCATGCTGCTTTCTTTGGTTGCCATTTTGTTCTTTACATACTTTTAAGTTGGTTTTTTCTAAAGAATTGTTTTTCTCTTTTCTTTGGTACTTCACACTTTTTCTCTTGACTGAGTTATTCAACTTCAGAGCTTCCAATCTATTTATGTGTCCTAGATCTTCAACTAAAACTATAACTTTTTATCCTCAAAGTGATCATTTTGCAAAGGAGCAATAGTCCCCTTCTTAGTATATCCCAAATATCCCCGTGTGTGTGCCTGAAAACTTGGCCAGTACCATATCCTATATAAACTATGTTTTTCTTATATATATTATACATACCTATTGTAAAGTTTGATTTGTAAATTTGGCAGGGTAAAGGAAGATCCAAATTGCCAGCATCACTACTCTTGTGTTTTCCTGCATTATTAAGAACAATAAGGATTACTTGCACACATACACTGTTGTAAGGCAACAACTGATTTGATAATCCACATGAGACTTCTCTGGCGGCCCATTGGGCAGAACTCAGAGTTCCCAATGGAGGGCCTGGGTTTGATCCTCGTTAAGAATCTAGATCCTACCATTTTTAAATATCTAATGGTGACACTAGTGGTAAATAATCTGCCTGCCAGTTCAGGAGATTATAGTACCTTGTGTCAAACTCAATTTTATGGCAGTATGATCAAGATCCTAGTGATTGAAAATTATTATATCTCATTTTGTGTTTAATCTTGATACTTTGATTAAATTCTAAACATGCTTATATTTCTTATATATTAATTAATTTGACAAATACTTTGAGCACTTATTGTATATGGCTTTTACTTTATCCCAATTATTTGTGAATTACACATAAATATATCACCACAGTATTTGTACTGTAGCATAGGTACTTATAATGTAAACATTTTGTTTCATTTTGGGAGAAAATGATAGTTTTCTATAATTGCCTTGAAACTGATTTAATGGAAAGATGGTATTATTCTTATAAACTTATATATTATCAAAATATTGGTTTTTCAAATTGCAATTTATAAACAAAGAAAATGTGTATAATTTAAAGCTTCATGCACGTCTATAATTCTGAGGAAAATACGTGAATTTCCTCTATCCATGCTGCTTTCTTTGGTTGCCATTTTGTTCTTTACATACTTTTAAGTTGGTTTTTTCTAAAGAATTGTTTTTCTCTTTTCTTTGGTACTTCACACTTTTTCTCTTGACTGAGTTATTCAACTTCAGAGCTTCCAATCTATTTATGTGTCCTAGATCTTCAACTAAAACTATAACTTTTTATCCTCAAAGTGATCATTTTGCAAAGGAGCAATAGTCCCTTCTTAGTATATCCCAAATATCCCCGTGTGTGTGCCTGAAAACTTGGCCAGTACCATATCCTATATAAACTATGTTTTTCTTATATATATTATACATACCTATTGTAAAGTTTGATTTGTAAATTTGGCAGGGTAAAGGAAGATCCAAATTGCCAGCATCACTACTCTTGTGTTTTCCTGCATTATTAAGAACAATAAGGATTACTTGCACACATACACTGTTGTAAGGCAACAACTGATTTGATAATCCACATGAGACTTCTCTGGCGGCCCATTGGGCAGAACTCAGAGTTCCCAATGGAGGGGGCCTGGGTTTGATCCCTCGTTAAGGATCTAGATCCTACCATTTTTTAAATATCTAATGGTGACACTAGTGGTAAATAATCTGCCTGCCAGTTCAGGAGATACAAGAAACTCAGATTCAGTCTCTGGGTAGGGAAGATCCCCTGGAGAAGGACATGGAAATCCATTCCAGTATTCTTGCCTGGAGAATCCCATGGACAGAGGAGCCTGTTGGGCTACAGTCCATGGGGTCGCAAAGAGTCAGATGTGACTGAAACAATTTAGCATGCATGCATGGCTACCAAGTGACTAATGGGCAAAATACACTGGACAAAGGGATGAACCACTTCTGGGGGCAGGCAGAATGGGGCGGCGTGAGATTTCATCATGCAACTTAAATGATATGTGATTGAAAACTATAAATAAGTTATTTCTGGAATTTATCATTTACTATGTTTAGACCACATTGATCGCAAGTAAATGAAACCAGGGAAATTGAAACTGCAGATAAGAAGGACTGCTGTAAGGGACTTCTCTGGTGGTCAAGTGGCTAAGACTAAAAGTTCCCAATGCAGAGGACCTGGGTTCGATCCCAAGTCAGGGAACTAGATCTCGCTTGCCATAACTAAGATCCAGTGCAGCCAAACAGTTTAATTAATTAAGATCAATACCAAGAAAAAAAAAAAAGAGAGAGAGGACTACTCTACGATCAAAGTCTCTACATGGAGATCTCAAACTCACATACAAAACTGAACTGATATTTTTTTATTTTCTGAAACTGCTCTTTCTACTGATGTTTATTTTTGATGGTGTTAGTATTCTTGAAGTCTTCCAAAATCAATGTTTTAAAATAATTCCATTTCCTTTGTTCCCTGTATCTATCTGTATTCTACCTGTCCAGTATTCTTCAATCTATTCCTTCTTGATTCTTACTATTTTTATTAAGATATAATCAGCGTGCTCAGGCTGTTGTAATATCACCTCACTATTTTTTTAGCTTTCAGACTTTCCCAGCTACTCTTATATACTGATGCAAACAGTTTAAATTCTGTTTTCCTTTCAATAAATGTTTGATGACTTTTATTTTACATAATGTGAAAATGCTATCTAAGTGCATTCTTCATATCTTCCAATCAAAACAAATTTGTGTCCTTCCTATAGGATTTAAAATGATCTGTATGCTTTCACAATAGCCTTCAAAGTCTTCCCAAACCCTCTGCACTTCAAAGCATGGTTCAAATACTGACTTACCTAGGAAGCCTACCCTAAAAATATGAAAATAACATCATTCTTGCCTGAGCCATCATAACCCTTCTTCTATCAACCCTCATATAACACATTACTTTTTCATGGTTACTCCATGAATCTCCTTTCCAAATAGTTTAGTTGTTTTCATTTGCTTCACCCACCACAAACAACATCACAAGTTCAGTATGTTCACAGTAAGTCTTTTTCAATGAATGATAAATATTCACCTTAAAAATTAACTGATTATATTATTTTAAATTCTCAAGGAATATTGTCATTATTTAGCAAATAAAAATAAAGAAGCCGGATAGCATGATTATTAAGGACAATATTTTGGTAGTACATTGGCAAGTAAATGAAACCAGGGAAATTGAAACTGCAGATAAGAAGGACTGCTGTAAGGGACTTCTCTGGTGGTCAAATGGCTAAGACTAAAAGCTCCCAATGCAGAGGACCTGGGTTCGATCCCAAGTCAGGGAACTAGATCTCGCTTGCCATAACTAAGATCCAGTGCAGCCAAACAGTTTAATTAATTAAGATCAATACCAAGAAAAAAAAAAAGAGAGAGAGGACTACTCTACGATCAAAGTCTCTACATGGAGATCTCAAACTCACATACAAAACTGAACTGATATTTTTTTATTTTCTGAAACTGCTCTTTCTACTGATGTTTATTTTTGATGGTGTTAGTATTCTTGAAGTCTTCCAAAATCAATGTTTTAAAATAATTCCATTTCCTTTGTTCCCTGTATCTATCTGTATTCTACCTGTCCAGTATTCTTCAATCTATTCCTTCTTGATTCTTACTATTTTTATTAAGATATAATCAGCGTGCTCAGGCTGTTGTAATATCACCTCACTATTTTTTAGCTTTCAGACTTTCCCAGCTACTCTTATATACTGATGCAAACAGTTTAAATTCTGTTTTCCTTTCAATAAATGTTTGATGACTTTTATTTTACATAATGTGAAAATGCTATCTAAGTGCATTCTTCATATCTTCCAATCAAAACAAATTTGTGTCCTTCCTATAGGATTTAAAATGATCTGTATGCTTTCACAATAGCCTTCAAAGTCTTCCCAAACCCTTTGCACTTCAAAGCATGGTTCAAATACTGACTTACCTAGGAAGCCTACCCTAAAAATATGAAAATAACATCATTCTTGCCTGAGCCATCATAACCCTTCTTCTATCAACCCTCATATAACACATTACTTTTTCATGGTTACTCCATGAATCTCCTTTCCAAATAGTTTAGTTGTTTTCATTTGCTTCACCCACCACAAACAACATCACAAGTTCAGTATGTTCACAGTAAGTCTTTTTCAATGAATTATAAATATTCACCTTAAAAATTAACTGATTATATTACTTTAAATTCTCAAGGAATATTGTCATTATTTAGCAAATAAAAATAAAGAAGCCGGATAGCATGATTATTAAGGACAATATTTTGGTAGTACATTGGCAAATTGTAAATTTCATTTTTACAGATCAGAATAAGGCAAGGATGGGGGATATTTTCCAAAAGATAACAATGCATCTATTCTCAAAAGAAGGAGAAAAATGAAATAATCACTCAGTTTTTATTCATGCTAAGGAAAAAAACTGAGCTTAACCAAAAAAAAATAAATAAATAAATCAAAATTTTGAAACAAATATGTATTATTTGTAGGATCTTAATTTTTTTTTTTCTTAACAAGAGCTTTCTTTTATGTCTTTTTTATTAATCTGCACAGAAAATGCTAGATCTTCCTCCACAGGATCACTGTTTAATTCTATACCTACATGAAAATGTCTCTTGGAGCATTGCCTAACAGCCAGTGTTCAGAGGTTAGTTGATAATTTGGAAATCACCTGTGGATATTCGATCGTTCTGCAGTTTTTAAGTAAAGAGGAAATCTGACAACAGCTCTCAATCACTCATGGAATCACTTCCAAAAGTCAGGTTTCCTGGGAACTTACTAATCTGATCTATGTAGTCACACAAAATGCATTTACAGAGCATGCAACATATTAGCCCATTAATTAGATTTGACCTATATCAATTGCTATAATCAACATGGGCATGTAATCAATGAGAATTTTATTTTTTAGATACTCTAGTTCAAGAGGGAGGGGACATATGTATACCTATGGCTGATTCATATTGATGTATGGCAGAAACCAACACAACATTGTAAGCAATTATCCTCCAATTAAAGATAAACAATTTTTTTTTAAGAAAAATAAATGATAAGGAGTCAATATTAAGGATCATTTTATTATTGAATACTGGTTCACAGAAATGAAACAACTATATCATATGGCTCCATAGTATTGATCAGCAGCCATATTGATTGGTCTCATTTATGATAATAAATTGCAATCCTTAATTCTGTTCAGAATCATGTTTTACTTCTCTAGTTATTTAAGTTCTCAAATTTGCTTCACCCACCACAAACAACATCACAAGTTCAGTATGTTCACAGTAAGTCTTTTTCAATGAATTATAAATATTCACCTTAAAAATTAACTGATTATATTACTTTAAATTCTCAAGGAATATTGTCATTATTTAGCAAATAAAAATAAAGAAGCCGGATAGCATGATTATTAAGGACAATATTTTGGTAGTACATTGGCAAATTGTAAATTTCATTTTTACAGATCAGAATAAGGCAAGGATGGGGGATATTTTCCAAAAGATAACAATGCATCTATTCTCAAAAGAAGGAGAAAAATGAAATAATCACTCAGTTTTTATTCATGCTAAGGAAAAAAACTGAGCTTAACCAAAAAAAAATAAATAAATCAAAATTTTGAAACAAATATGTATTATTTGTAGGATCTTAATTTTTTTTCTTAACAAGAGCTTTCTTTTATGTCTTTTTTATTAATCTGCACAGAAAATGCTAGATCTTCCTCCACAGGATCACTGTTTAATTCTATACCTACATGAAAATGTCTCTTGGAGCATTGCCTAACAGCCAGTGTTCAGAGGTTAGTTGATAATTTGGAAATCACCTGTGGATATTCGATCGTTCTGCAGTTTTTAAGTAAAGAGGAAATCTGACAACAGCTCTCAATCACTCATGGAATCACTTCCAAAAGTCAGGTTTCCTGGGAACTTACTAATCTGATCTATGTAGTCACACAAAATGCATTTACAGAGCATGCAACATATTAGCCCATTAATTAGATTTGACCTATATCAATTGCTATAATCAACATGGGCATGTAATCAATGAGAATTTTATTTTTTAGATACTCTAGTTCAAGAGGGAGGGGACATATGTATACCTATGGCTGATTCATATTGATGTATGGCAGAAACCAACACAACATTGTAAGCAATTATCCTCCAATTAAAGATAAACAAGTTTTTTTTAAGAAAAATAAATGATAAGGAGTCAATATTAAGGATCATTTTATTATTGAATACTGGTTCACAGAAATGAAACAACTATATCATATGGCTCCATAGTATTGATCAGCAGCCATATTGATTGGTCTCATTTATGATAATAAATTGCAATCCTTAATTCTGTTCAGAATCATGTTTTACTTCTCTAGTCAGATCATTCAGTACTTTTCTGTGTAACATCTCAACAGCTCCTAGCCTTTCCTATCTCAGCCGAGTCCTTTTTTCCCTATTTCAAGGAGAAAATAGGATCAATCAGAGAGAATTTCTGAGAGCTCTCATGGTCACATTCACCCATCTCTCAGCATCCAAATCCATTTATTCTATCTTCCTTCCTCTTAGAGGACAGTGCAAAACCTGTCTATACTTCCTCTAAGCCCAACTTTTTTACAAATTTGATATATCACCTCTTCTGTTTCCTATACAAGATAATACTTCAGCTTCTTTTCTCTTTTCCACAGCATATTTCTAGTGGACATGTCCCAGTGGTATACAAAGATGCCTTGGTTCTCTGTTCCTCTAGTCAGAATAATCCTGCCACTCTACCCCCATATCCAGTATATTTTTCTCTTACAGTTTAGCACTGGTTCCAGGAGTGTCTAATTTTATGATTTTTTTGTAAAGATTCTGTAACTACTTAGTTATTGGGATATGTGTGCATGCTCAGTCTCTCAGTCGTGTCTGACTCTTTGTGACCCCCATGACTATAGCCCAAGAGACTCCTCTGTTCATGAGATTCTTCAGACAAGAATGCTGGAGTGGGTTGTCATTTATTCCTCCAGAAGATCTTCCCAACCCAGGGATTGCACCCGGGTCTCCTGCATCTCCTGCACAGGCGGGTGGATTCTTTACCACTGAGCCTGGTGGGAAGCCCAATTATTGGAATATTGACAGCTAATTTTGAAATAGGCATTGAAATTATTCTCACATGTCAAAATAATCTTTATTGCTACAAGTACTACAAGTGTGAAATTGGCTGGCTGGATTTTCAGCAAAAAAAAAAAAAAAATGATACTCATTTAAGAAAACTATTAGTTATAAATGTCAAGGATGCATTAGCATTCACTTGCTTCAAGTATTTATGGAAATGGATGTCCATAGATAGAGACTGACTCAGAGCACAGCAAGAATGAGTGAGAAAGAGAAATGAGGAGTGGGGCAGAGAAGGACAGCATCTCTTTATGAAGGAATATTGTATCTTTCCACAATTGCCATGCATTTTGCTTTCCCAGTCTTGTCCCCTCATAGCTAATCTGGCTCTTATCTGTACTCTGAAGACCTGAATTTGTTGTGAACCATTTAAATATTTAAAGAACAGCTCAACCACATCCAGTGAAACCTAATTCCTAAATCAGTAGTTGTTGTCAGGGAATGTAATGGTGGCACAAATATGTCCCTAAAGGGCAAAAGACCTGTATTTCTAAAAACGGATGCACTTACATAGTAAATACTACTTAAACATATTTAATACTAAGAACATTAATTATAAAGAGAACATACCCACTAGGCATGAACTTCTTGAAATATGGTTTAACATAGAAATCAGATACAAGAGTAGATTGTAAGGAAGACCATTTTTCAAAAAGGATGGCCAAGGATCAGTTTTATACATTTAAACAGCTCACATCGAGTGCCTAAAACAATGAAGAATACATACTGAGTTGACAATATATTAAATAGATTTCTTTGAAGAAAGGTGCTACTGTGCTGTGATTCCATGTAGATATTTGAAAGAATCATGCATCAAAATTATATTTAAAAATGAATAACCAACTGACAGTAGAAAAGCAGATCAGGAAACCAGAAACTGATCACACTCACCTCCACATAGTTCGGGCATTTGTCTAGACCTGGTGGTAGCAGGGCAGAAGATAATATAATTTGAAAGAAATTGGAAGCTTGGATTCTTACAAAACCTAGGTCTAGATTAGTAATCGTGTTTGCAATTTAAGAGACCATAAGATTATGCATTATTAGTTAATAGAAGATCTCTAGGATTACTGGAAATTTTCTTCATGCAGAGGAAGAACAGTGAAAAAAAAAAACTGATTACTTTTATTACTATTGTCTAAGATCCCTGATTTTTAGTTGAGATTACACAATTTTTAAAGAGATATCTATCTTCTGACAATAGCCACATTTTTATCCAATTGGTTAGGCAAAAGATAAACTCACAGTGAACATTTTTCCTAAGAAGAATTATCTTTTTATGTTTAGTTAGGATAGTATTTTAGTTATAAGCATAAAATTTAATTTATCCCCTTTCCATTGTTACTGATGGATTATAATTTCATTTTGCAAGATATCAAATGATGCTGTTAGAAACTAAGTGATTCTTTATATCTAACAAACTTCATTTTAGAATTCTTTTAAATATTTAAAGAACAGCTCAACCACATCCAGTGAAACCTTATTCCTAAATCAGTAGTTGTTGTCAGGGAATGTAATGGTGGCACAAATATGTCCCTAAAGGGCAAAAGACCTGTATTTCTAAAAACGGATGCACTTACATAGTAAATACTACTTAAACATATTTAATACTAAGAACATTAATTATAAAGAGAACATACCCACTAGGCATGAACTTCTTGAAATATGGTTTAACATAGAAATCAGATACAAGAGTAGATTGTAAGGAAGACCATTTTTCAAAAGGATGGCCAAGGATCAGTTTTATACATTTAAACAGCTCACATCGAGTGCCTAAAACAATGAAGAATACATATTGAGTTGACAATATATTAAATAGATTTCTTTGAAGAAAGGTGCTACTGTGCTGTGATTCCATGTAGATATTTGAAAGAATCATGCATCAAAATTATATTTAAAAATGAATAACCAACTGACAGTAGAAAAGCAGATCAGGAAACCAGAAACTGATCACACTCACCTCCACATAGTTCGGGCATTTGTCTAGACCTGATGGTAGCAGGGCAGAAGATAATATAATTTGAAAGAAATTGGAAGCTTGGATTCTTACAAAACCTAGGTCTAGATTAGTAATCGTGTTTGCAATTTAAGAGACCATAAGATTATGCATTATTAGTTAATAGAAGATCTCTAGGATTACTGGAAATTTTCTTCATGCAGAGGAAGAACAGTGAAAAAAAAACTGATTACTTTTATTACTATTGTCTAAGATCCCTGATTTTTAGTTGAGATTACACAATTTTTAAAGAGATATCTATCTTCTGACAATAGCCACATTTTTATCCAATTGGTTAGGCAAAAGATAAACTCAAAGTGAACATTTTTCCTAATAAGAATTATCTTTTTTTTATGTTTAGTTAGGATAGTATTTTAGTTATAAGCATAAAATTTAATTTATCCCCCTTTCCATTGTTACTGATGGATTATAATTTCATTTTTCAAGATATCAAATGATGCTGTTAGAAACTAAGTGATTCTTTATATCTAACAAACTTCATTTTAGAATTCTTTTTAAACGTTTATATTTCACTATAATAATAATGGGCTTTTTAAAAGGAAAACAATCCTAAATTCTCATTGTATAATTTTGTTTTCTGTATTGCATTTTAATCAAACAGGTATGGCATCAGGCTTACAACATCTGTCCTGGAATAAAGTTCAAGATAGCATTGATTAGTCTACTTTATTTTACGGATTTTAAAGTGGCTAACAATGCTAAGAAAAAATAACAAATCAAAGGAAATTTTGGTATTTTCAATAAATCACAAATTCAGATGCCGTATTCTTTTATATAGCAGGCATTTTAATACAATTGTAAATCTCATCTGAGGTCCTCTAAGGTTTTCCCAGGTGGTGCAATTGGTAAAAATATCCCACCTGCCAAGGGGGAGAAGAGGATTCAGTCCCTGGAATCCTCCAAAAGAAACCCTGGAGGAGGGAATGGCAACCTACTCCAGTGTTCTTGCCTGTAAAATTCCATGGACAGAGGAGCCTGACAGGTTACAATCCATGGAGTAGCAAATAATTGACCATGACTGAACATATTTACGTACACTTTTTGTTTTGTTTTGTTTTGAAAACACAGTAGTGACTTATAATCAACTATAGGCTATGATCCATCACTTACTTGTTGTGTGACCTTGAAAATATTATTTAACTTCTCTGTGGCTCAATTACTCATTATTAGCAGAAGAATAAGAAGAAAATCTACCTCTTAGCATTTTATGCGATGATTAAATGCATGTTTGGTGTATTGTGAACATTCAGAAATCAGTTGTTGTTGCTCTTTTATGTGTTTGCTCATTTAATTTGTATACCAATAATATAAAATAGTATAAAATTCTATTAAAGGATTTTATTAGTCAGAATTCTAATTTGAGAGATACTTAAGGACTTCTGGGGCTTGCTTGGTTGCTCAGACAGTAAAGAATCTGCCTGCAATGCTGGAGACCTGGGTTTGATCCCTAGGTTGGGAAGATTCTATGGAGAAGGAAATGGCAACCCACTCCAGTACTCTTGCCTGGAGAATCACATGATCAGAGGAGCCTGGTGGGCTACAGGCCATGGGGTCATACAAGCAGATACAGCTGAGTACAAGTACCACCACTGATTGAAAAATGGAAATACAAAATCCAGTTAAAATCCTAGTTTCAGGATTCAAAATAATCTGACTCCTATCTCCGCATACACTATAGAACAAAAAGGTCTGCAAACAAACCAAGAAAGGAATTTTTAAAAAGTACAATAATTAAACCCCTATTTTTCCTTGAATTAGATGCATCTTTTTCAATAACTTATCACTAATTGATCACCTCCAGTTGTGTCTAATATGTATGCTTTGTAGACTGTTATTCTCCAGATTTTATTCTTCTCATTTTCCATTTTCGTTCCTTCAAATATTTTTATCAAATGCCACTTCTGTATATAAAGCACTGTTGTTATCGGGGGAAGGGCTGTCTTATAGCAAAAAAAATTGATAAAACGCAAAATTTTGTGTTTAAATGAGAGATCTGGGGGCTTCCCTGGTGGTCCAGTGGGTAAGGACACCGCCTTGCAGTGCAAGGGGCGCCGGTTCGATCCCTGGCCTGGGAAGATCCCATGTGCCGTGGAGCGGCTGGACCCATGTGTCCAATTACCGAGCTGGAGCTCTGGGGCACATGCGCCCAGAGCCGGTGCTCTGCGACAACAGAGGCCACAGAGATAGGAGGCCCACACAGGCCAAAGAACAAAATGAATGAAACTAGATAAATGAAAAATCAATAGAAGTGGCCCGCCCATCCCCCTCCCTCCCCGCCACCCCAAAACAAATCAAAACAAAACCAAAAAAAAAATGAGCTATCTGCTGCCACATTTTTAAATTGTTGCATCTTTTTGCTCTAACTAGATTATGTTTAGAATAATTCTTCCCAATTTGATGTGACAATTTTCCAAATTGCTTTCCACTCATACCTTAAACTCTGCCAAGAAATTTGAAGTGCCGAGAATAACTGACAACACATAGAGCCAAATACTACTAGTTTCAATAAAATAGTATTTGTAAATGCATTGTACGCAATTATCAGATAATGTTTGCACTGCCATTCTGTGATCCTTATCCATAATTTCCCTTAAACAGCACATACACTGAATTTATACAAACCATTTCCTCCTTGTGGAAATGTGTTCCAAATGACATTCAGTCACAGGTGCCAAGAATGAATCTATACTGGGCTTAATGTGCAGACAGTAAGTCATCTGCTAATGAGCTATCACATTTTTTTTTTTTTTTTACTATATAAATATTTTGGCAAATAGTGCTTAACTAGAAAAAGTCATGAAGGAGTTAGATTACTGCAGGATCAAAGGTCAAATATATGTTTCATCATAGAAATTAAGGGAGAATTTAGTGTTTTCACTTTTGGAATCCACTCTATTATACTTTTGTTTTGCTTCTAGCCAAGAAGAAAGAGAATTTTTTCTTCCATATATTGTTTTAAATGTATGTATATAATCACATGACCTTATTTATTCGAAGATATTTTTCTGGAATGTACCAGTGTGCCTTCATGCTAAGTCACATCAGTCGTGTGCAGATCTTTGCAACCGTATAGACTGCAGCCAGTCAGGCTCCTATGTCCATGGGCTTCTCCAGGCAAGAATATTGGAGTCAGTTGCCATACCCTCCTCCAGAGGATCTTCCTAACCCAGGGATTGAATCCACATTTCTTGTGTGTCCTACATTGGTAGGAGGGTTTTTTACCACTGGCACCACCTAGAAGGCCTGGAAAGTAACAAACTGAGCAATCAAACACATAAACAAACACATATACTTATTCATGTGAGTGGGTGGGTGTGTATATACATAGACCTAAACATATGTCTATAAAGTTGGATGGTAATAGATTTATATAAATGTGTGTGTGTGTGTGTATATATATATATAAAATGCTTGGCTAAATTTATAATTAAGTATAGAAAGTCATTTACATATATATATATATATATATATATATTCACATATATCTGTGAGTGTATGTGTCTCTGTGTGTTTCATATCCTTAGAATATGGATATTTTGAAATTTTTAGATTATCTTTAGTTAATTGCTAAATTAGATATATCCCTAATCCACATTCCATTAAGAGAATAAAAGAAACAAACTGATTTGCTATTTCAAATTTTTTTTGCACAGGGAAGAAGAGGTTATCTGTGTGACTCCAAATATAAGATATCATCTTTGAAGTCACCAGATTCAACAAATGAACTGAAAAATCCTGGAGGTTTCTATCTGTAAGTATCTCGTTGATTTTTCCTTCCCTATTAATAGTGCATATGTGTATGCTCAGTCACTCAGTTATGTTTGACTCTGCGATCTCATGGACTGTAGCCCACCAGGTTCCTCTGTCCATAAGGTTTCCCAGGCAGGATACTGCAGTGAGTTGCTATTTTCCTGTCCAGGAAATCTTCTCGAACCTGCAACTCTTACTTCAACTGCATTGGCAGGAGGATTCTTTACTGCTATGCCACCTGGGAAACCTCTATTAATAGTACTAAGATTAAATTAAATGTAGGTTAAAAACATAATGAAGGCACAAGATTTAGCATCTTCTCTTTCATGCTATTTGTCTTTAGTCTTAACAACTTAACTGAAGGGTAATTACTTCTAGAGAGAGTCTGAGTTGTAAAAAATGGTGGAGTTATAAAAATCTGTGGAACGATTTTAAGAATTGAAACCGTAGCTTGTTCCTATATGAAATGAGTTATGAACATTTTCTGTCTCTTCGTAAGATAGAGTGAATTTAATATTATAATTTTAAAGGAAAAGCAGCACAATTAAGAGATCATGGAAAAGTATTTACTAATGACACATGAGATCTAGTGGTTCATCAGAATACTCTTCATAGGATTGTTTTCCTTTTCTTAGAACATGTTAAAAATATTAATACAAATACTTTGAGCCTAAGGTAGTTCAAGTTCAAAACAGTTTGTGATGTTTTCTGGTATGCCCTAGGCTTTAATATCTCTTTTGTAAAGAATTATACAGTTTTTGTTTCTGTGTTGAGTATGCAAATTTTAATTATGAAAGATAAAAGCAGAAATTATTGTCAGATATTTTACCAATTGTCAAATACTTCTAGAATTATAAAACTTGTTTAATTTGAATGGTGTTAATAAAACTATGCAAGAAGTATATTAATCATTATTCAATCCTTAGATACTTGCCTGAAAAAAAATTAATGGACATTGCAAATATCACCTGTTAAATATTACCTAGCATTCCTATATATTTAGCTGTTCCACATAGAATTATTAAGTATTTTAATTGCAAACATACAACTCAAGCAACCATACCTACTTTACTGTTAGTACATGATTTAAAATAAGAAGGATATTTAAAAACAGGAATTTAGCTGGTTCTGTTGCTTAGTTGGCTAAAGCACCTGCCTCAGAAAAACAGGAAATAAGTCACAGAGGTAGGTGTATTTTGTTTCATTTTTGCTTGGTTAGTTGATTGGTTGTCTCTGAAATGGTAAAAGTTACATACATATGTAACTGAACATATGTATATATATATATACACATATATATATATATATACACACACACGTGTGTGTGTGTGCGTGTTTATATATATATACATATATTTTGTATGTATATTATATATAATACTTAATAAATTACAAGGAAGTGCATTTTTTGATAAATTCCTCAATTAATTAGAAACTATGCTGAGAATTCATATATACTTTGGGATTTAAAACATACGTTTATGTTTGAGTACTCAATACCTGTAACATAATGAAGATACAACAATTTCTTCTTAAACTAAGAATAACATGAAACATTGTATACTGACTTTTTAAAAAGTAGTTTAAAACATGACTAGAAAAATGATCAGAGGATTTAATAACACACCTTCTAAGAAGAAAAAACAACAGAGGTTTAAAGTAATTTGTATGAGATAGAGTGGATCACAGAGTAAGATCAGCAATGTAAAATCATAAATTTAAACGGACTAAAATAAAGTACTATGGTAAATTTAATTACTTTGAGCCTAAGGTAGTTCAAGTTCAAAACAGTTTGTGATGTTTTCTGGTATGACCTAGGCTTTAATATCTCTTTTGTAAAGAATTATACAGTTTTTGTTTCTGTGTTGAGTATGCAAATTTTAATTATGAAAGATAAAAGCAGAAATTATTGTCAGATATTTTACCAATTGTCAAATACTTCTAGAATTATAAAACTTGTTTAATTTGAATGGTGTTAATAAAACTATGCAAGAAGTATATTAATCATTATTCAATCCTTAGATACTTGCCTGAAAAAAAATTAATGGACATTGCAAATATCACCTGTTAAATATTACCTAGCATTCCTATATATTTAGCTGTTCCACATAGAATTATTAAGTATTTTAATTGCAAACATACAACTCAAGCAACCATACCTACTTTACTGTTAGTACATGATTTAAAATAAGAAGGATATTTAAAAACAGGAATTTAGCTGGTTCTGTTGCTTAGTTGGCTAAAGCACCTGCCTCAGAAAAACAGGAAATAAGTCACAGAGGTAGGTGTATTTTGTTTCATTTTTGCTTGGTTAGTTGATTGGTTGTCTCTGAAATGGTAAAAGTTACATACATATGTAACTGAACATATTTATATATATATATATATATATATATATATATATGTATATATATATATATACATATATATATATATACACACACGTGTGTGTGTGTGCGTGTTTATATATATATACATATATTTTGTATGTATATTATATATAATACTTAATAAATTACAAGGAAGTGCATTTTTTGATAAATTCCTCAATTAATTAGAAACTATGCTGAGAATTCATATATACTTTGGGATTTAAAACATACGTTTATGTTTGAGTACTCAATACCTGTAACATAATGAAGATACAACAATTTCTTCTTAAACTAAGAATAACATGAAACATTGTATACTGACTTTTTAAAAAGTAGTTTAAAACATGACTAGAAAAATGATCAGAGGATTTAATAACACACCTTCTAAGAAGAAAAAACAACAGAGGTTTAAAGTAATTTGTATGAGATAGAGTGGATCACAGAGTAAGATCAGCAATGTAAAATCATAAATTTTTAAACGGACTAAAATAAAGTACTATGGTAAATATGAAAGGAGGCGAACATATAAAATGGGACAAAGACAGCCTCTTCAACAAATGGCGCTGGGAAAATTGGACAGATACATGCAAAAAAATGAAGTTGGAACATGCCCTGACACCATGCACAAAGATCAACTCAAAATGGATTAAAGACCTAAATGTAAGGCCAGAAACCATCAAACTCTTAGAGGAGAATATAGGCAAAACCCTCAAGGACATCAATCAAAGCAAGATCTTCTCTGACCCACCTACTAGAATAATGGAACTGAAAAGAAAAGTGAACACGTGGGACCTCATGAAACGTAAAAGCTTTTGTACAGCAAAAGAAATTACAAAAAAGCTGAACAGACACCCCACAGAGTGGGAGAAAATCATAGCAAAGGAAACAACAGACAAAGAATTAATCTCCAAAATCTACAAGCAACTCAGACAACTCAGCACTGGAAAAACGAACAACCCAATCAAAAAATGGGAAAAGGACCTAAACAGACACCTCTCCAACGATGACATGCAGATGGCCCAAAGGCACATGAAACGATGCTCAACTTCACTAATAATTAGAGAAATGCAAATCAAAACTACAATGAGATATCACCTCACGCCCGTCAGAATGGCCATCATCCACAAATCGACAGACAATAAATGCTGGAGAGGCTGCGGAGAAAAGGAAACACTCCTGCATTGCTGGTGGGAGTGTAAATTGATACAGCCTCTATGGAAGACAGTCTGGAGATTTCTTAAAAAACTAAAAATAGAAGCACCATACGACCCAGCAATCCCACTCTTAGGCTTATACCCTGACGAAATCAAAATTGAAAGAAGCACCTGTACTCCAATGTTCATTGCAGCTCTCTATACAATAGCCAGAACTTGGAAGCAACCTAGATGTCCATCGACAAATGAATGGATACAGAAGCTCTGGTACATATATACAATGGAATACTACACAGCTGTAAAGAGAAATGCAGAAGAATCAACCCTAATGAGGTGGCTGGATCTAGAACGTATCATAAAAAGTGAAGTCAGTCAAAAAGAGAAGGACAAATACAGGATATTAACACATATATATGGAATCTAGTAGGATGGTGATGATGGCACATGCAGTGAAGCGACAGAAAGACAGACATGGACAGTGGACATATGGACATTGTGGGGAAGGAACAGTGGGTGAGAGGCGTAAAGGAAGTAACATGAAGGCCTGTACTATCATAAGTGAAGAAAATAGCTCTAGTCATTGCTCTGAGAAAAGGGGATCCTTCAGGGGTGCTGTGTGATGGTCAGGTGGGGAGGGAAGGGGGGGATATACATATGACTAATCTGAGAACATACATATCTGTAAACAACAAAACTCTGTAAAAGTTAAAAGTAAAATAAAGGTTTTAAAAAAAATATGACAATACTTTATTCAAGTGCCTTTATATTCTTCCAAAGAACCTAATCTTTTCATTTTTTTAATAATCCACCCAAAGTCATGCAAGAAATTGTAAAAGAAACGAAAAGCAACAAAATTCCTCTGAAGTTTGGGTTAGCCAAATAATCAGAAAAGGGTGAAATGGGACAAGAATTGTCTATTATTACTCTTTTTAAGTCAATCTGCCTTTGGAAAGTCTGTACCTTAATTGGAAAAATTAGGTTGAAGTATGTAGAATTAACAAAGATTTGAGTACTATAATTAATTTTGAGAATTTTAAATATCTGATTTTTGAAATTTTATAAAATGAAAAAACTATTTTAAAACAGAATCTTAAAGTTAATATATGTTTATGATAGGAAGTTATAACATAAATAATAAAAAAAATCATCAAAATAACGTATCTGAAACAGTAGCATGTTGCCATGATAAACATACCTGTTTATATGCCATGCAAATATGAATTCCAGCTGCTTTTGGTAATGAGCAGAGGTTAAATTTTTTCAAAGTTTCTTCAATTTTATAATCTTTAGATTTAGTTTTAGAATTTGCTGTGATCCCTTGGAGGAGGAAATAGAATCCTCCTCCATTATTCTGGCCTGGAAAATCCCATGGACAGAGGAGCCTGGTGGATTGAAGTCCCTGGGGTCATAATCAGACCCAATTTAACAACTGAGCACACACGCTCTGATACTTTATGAGAAGCATTTTGTGGAAAGACTTTACTAGCTGATAGGTGGACAGATAATTTAAGACTCCAACAAATATTATACTTTTTTCCAAAAACAAAAAAAATATAAAATTTTTATTAAGACAGACATGGACATATGGAAGTGAAGGCAGTGGGTGAGAGGCGTAAAGGAAGTAACATGAAGGCCTGTACTATCATAAGTGAAGAAAATAGCTCTAGTCATTGCTCTGAGAAAAGGGGATCCTTCAGGGGTGCTGTGTGATGGTCAGGTGGGGAGGGAAGGGGGGGATATACATATGACTAATCTGAGAACATACATATCTGTAAACAACAAAACTCTGTAAAAGTTAAAAGTAAAATAAAGGTTTTAAAAAAAATATGACAATACTTTATTCAAGTGCCTTTATATTCTTCCAAAGAACCTAATCTTTTCATTTTTTTAATAATCCACCCAAAGTCATGCAAGAAATTGTAAAAGAAACAAAAAGCAACAAAATTCCTCTGAAGTTTGGGTTAGCCAAATAATCAGAAAAGGGTGAAATGGGACAAGAATTGTCTATTATTACTCTTTTTAAGTCAATCTGCCTTTGGAAAGTCTGTACCTTAATTGGAAAAATTAGGTTGAAGTATGTAGAATTAACAAAGATTTGAGTACTATAATTAATTTTGAGAATTTTAAATATCTGATTTTTGAAATTTTATAAAATGAAAAAACTATTTTAAAACAGAATCTTAAAGTTAATATATGTTTATGATAGGAAGTTATAACATAAATAATAAAAAAAATCATCAAAATAATGTATCTGAAACAGTAGCATGTTGCCATGATAAACATACCTGTTTATATGCCATGCAAATATGAATTCCAGCTGCTTTTGGTAATGAGCAGAGGTTAAATTTTTTCAAAGTTTCTTCAATTTTATAATCTTTAGATTTAGTTTTAGAATTTGCTGTGATCCCTTGGAGGAGGAAATAGAATCCTCCTCCATTATTCTGGCCTGGAAAATCCCATGGACAGAGGAGCCTGGTGGATTGAAGTCCCTGGGGTCATAATCGGACACAATTTAACAACTGAGCACACACGCTCTGATACTTTATGAGAAGCATTTTGTGGAAAGACTTTACTAGCTGATAGGTGGACAGATAATTTAAGACTCCAACAAATATTATACAATTATAATTATAAAATAAAATATCAGCTAAAATTAGATCAGAAGGGAGTAAAATTAAATAGACATCTGTCCATTAAAATGTGTTCTGTATAGGTTCTAAAGCAGAGAGAAATTAATACAAGGCACATGGTTATTTGGGTATACTTGATACATGGTTATTTGTTTACATTTTTATCAGATGGCTCCTAAACTTAGACATCTATTATAATTATGTTTGAATCTTTAAAAATGACTGGTGTCTGAGTGTCAATCTAGAAATTCTAATTTAATCTATCTGACATAAAGCTTGGTTATCTTGGTTTTTTTAAATATTTCCTGTTGTTTTTAATGTAAAGCCAGAGCTAAGAACCACTGAATTGCATTTCTCAATACATGAAGACATTGAATTTTGAAATCTAACTTCAGTGTAAAGGAGTATCCCTTTTATGTCCAGGCATTAGGGTAAAAGTATAGTTTCCTTACAAAATCTTCCCTGTTTTCACTAGCATTATTCAATTGGTAGATATTTAGAATCCTATTTCTATTCTTCAAGTGAACTGTTAATTGTAACTTCTTTTCAGAGCTCTCATATAAAATGATGTGCAAGTTGTCTAAATTCCAATTTAACTTCAAATAATTCTGCCTTTAAATAACCATTCAGATTTTAAATTCTAAATCTGATTTCTCTCCAAAGATGCAAAAGATCAGTAGGGAGATCAAAGATGCTTTCAGCTAAGAAGAATAAGCATCTGGGAACAGAAATTTCTCCATGCTAACATACACAGGTTGATCTATATTGGATTAAGTAGAGGGTCCAGGGATATGCATATGAATGATCTGGGAACATACATGTTGCTGAACAACAAAACTCTGTAAAATCTTTAAAATAAAGGAAAAAAAAAACATGGTATCTAGATTGTTCTGTTTTATTATTTCTAATAATAATAGAATATAGATTTTCTGCGCATCAGACTGTAGTAAACTCCAAGGGATTTTATTCTCATTCTGAATTATGCACTACAAGAGGGCTTAGTATCATAAATATTATTAATAATAAGTTCTGTTGTTCACTGGCATATGTTTGGCAAAGAATGGTAGTGAAAGACTTTGAAGTTAGAATGTACATTTTCAGAGAGGATCTTTCACAGGTGTCGAAACTGTATGGGCCTCAGATGTTCTTAAAGATCTGAGACAACAGAATTTCTCTCCAAACCATTAAAGTTTGAAGAGCAACTGAACAGATGTTCATTCTTTCATTTAATATTTCAGACATCTGCATAATGACTCTGTGTTGTTTTTTCACTTTTTTTTTTAATAATATTTAAAAACTAAGCTTGGTTTAAGGTCACTTCTGATGTCAGTTTGAACTGGTCTGACAGCTGTTTAAATGTTTCTGACATCTGCTTAGGAAGATGGAATTTCTTTCTTCTGCCTGAATTGATGCTACATTAAAAAAAAAAAAAAAAAAAAAAAAAAAAGGAAAAAAAAAAACTTTGTTCTTTAACAAAGTCAGTAAAAATGAAATACTTTATTGAAAGGTGGTATATGTGGAGTGTGCACACTTATGTATGTTCCTTGCCTCTATAATGTATCACTTCTAAGCAAGAGAGACATAATTCTCCCAGAACTGGTATAGTATGTGACTCATATGTGATTAAAATTAAAAAGGTTTATTTCATTTATACTTTATGAGCTATAAAACATTATTGCTTATAAAAAAGAATTCCCAAATGTTCAGTGTCACTTCCCCAAGAGACAGAACAGATGGTGAGCACAGGTATATTAAATGTAATCTGTGCAATAACTCTAAATACACAGGTTGATCTATATTGGATTAAGTAGAGGGTCCAGGGATATGCATATGAATGATCTGGGAACATACATGTTGCTGAACAACAAAACTCTGTAAAATCTTTAAAATAAAGGAAAAAAAAAACATGGTATCTAGATTGTTCTGTTTTATTATTTCTAATAATAATAGAATATAGATTTTCTGCGCATCAGACTGTAGTAAACTCCAAGGGATTTTATTCTCATTCTGAATTATGCACTACAAGAGGGCTTAGTATCATAAATATTATTAATAATAAGTTCTGTTGTTCATTGGCATATGTTTGGCAAAGAATGGTAGTGAAAGACTTTGAAGTTAGAATGTACATTTTCAGAGAGGATCTTTCACAGGTGTCGAAACTGTATGGGCCTCAGATGTTCTTAAAGATCTGAGACAACAGAATTTCTCTCCAAACCATTAAAGTTTGAAGAGCAACTGAACAGATGTTCATTCTTTCATTTAATATTTCAGACATCTGCATAATGACTCTGTGTTGTTTTTTCACTTTTTTTTTAAAATAATATTTAAAAACTAAGCTTGGTTTAAGGTCACTTCTGATGTCAGTTTGAACTGGTCTGACAGCTGTTTAAATGTTTCTGACATCTGCTTAGGAAGATGGAATTTCTTTCTTCTGCCTGAATTGATGCTACATTAAAAAAAAAAAAAAAAAAAAGAAAGAAAAGGAAAAAAAAAAACTTTGTTCTTTAACAAAGTCAGTAAAAATGAAATACTTTATTGAAAGGTGGTATATGTGGAGTGTGCACACTTATGTATGTTCCTTGCCTCTATAATGTATCACTTCTAAGCAAGAGAGACATAATTCTCCCAGAACTGGTATAGTATGTGACTCATATGTGATTAAAATTAAAAAGGTTTATTTCATTTATACTTTATGAGCTATAAAACATTATTGCTTATAAAAAAGAATTCCCAAATGTTCAGTGTCACTTCCCCAAGAGACAGAACAGATGGTGAGCACAGGTATATTAAATGTAATCTGTGCAATAACTCTAAATACACATGCAATTATTAGAGATTAGTCTGAATATTTGCTTGGAAGACTTCTGGGATGCCCAGGTCTGGTCTGGCTGGACTCTCCTTTTCTTCATGTCTTATGGGTTTTATTTTGGGAGCTGAAAAGACCACTGGCAATGCTTTCAAGTCCTCTGCGTGCCTAAGTTGGGAAGTTACCTGTGGGCATATTTTACACTATATGACAGATATGACAGAGAAACTCTGAATGCTTGAGGTTTTAACCTGATCTTAGAGAGTATTAGAATTGTGTTTGTCTCAGAATAGACAAAAATGAACTGTGGGAATGCTAAATATGACAGCATGTAGTGTAGCTGAATATGTTTCTAGGCGTTTCTCTGGAAAACTTGGAGCTACTTTCTGAAAGTTCTCTGCATGGTTTAAATACAGAGCTTGAAAGGAGGACTACCATGAACAACCTATCATTCATGCTGTTGAAGGTAAAAGTAAATCTTGGCTCCTAGGAGGCCAAGGACTTTAAGCACATGCCTGCTCAGTCGCTTGAGTTGTGTCCAAGTCTTTGTGGCCCCCATGGATTGTAGCCCACCAGGCTTCTCTATTGGTGTGATTTCCCAGGCAAGAATACTGGATAGGGTTGCCATTTTCCTCCACCACAGGATCTTTCCAACCAAGGTGTGAACCTGCATCTCCTGCTTTGGCAAGAAGATTTGTTGTTTAATTAATTTATTTCTAATTGAAGGATAATTGCTTTACAGTACTGTATTGGTTTCTACCAAACATCAACATGAATAAGCTATAGGGTTACCCATATCCCCTCCCACTTGAACATCCCTCCCGCCTTCCTTCCCAACCTAACCCTCTAGCTTGTTACCAAGCTCCAGTTTGAATTCCCTGAGTTATACAGCAAACTCCCATTGGCTACCTATTTTATATATGGTAATGTAATGTTTCCATGTTACTTTCTCCATACATCCCAGCTTCTCATTTCCCCCACCCCTCACCTATGTCTATGTCTGTTCTATATGCCTGAGTCTCCATTGCTGCTCTGCAAAGAGGTCCATCAGTTCCATCTTTCTGACTCATATGTGTTCGTTTTAATGGCTGAATAATATTCCATTGTGTATATGTACCACATTTTCTTTATCCACTCATCAGTCGATGGGCATCTAGGTTGCTTCCATGTCTGAGCTACTGTAAATAGAACTGCAATGAACTTTGGGGTACATGTGTCTTTTTCAATTTTGGTTTCCTCAGGGAAACCTGAGCCACCTACGAAGCCCCCAAGAGCTATATAGATAAATCTTAAGAGAAACAGGGCATCATTAAAAACTACTGCTGGAAAATGGCCAGAGCTGAAAAGTGTGGGTTTATGTCACATTAAAATAGTTACTGGGATGTATTTTCAAGCACAGTAAAATAATTTCACAAGTTAGCAGGTAGAATAATATAAGAAAACTAACACTGATTTATTATAACTATAGGCAACACAGTTTAGATCTCATTATCTCCATTACAGAGTATACAAAATTTCAGAAGTCTTAATAAACTTATCTAAGCTCTTGGAGCTATTAAGAAGCAAACAGGTGATTGAAGTTCATATTTAGTTAATTCCGAAGATTATTTTCTTGCCACTGTATCGTATTAATTTCCCCAATAATGATAACTCATTTTTCATCAGACATTGCACTATTTTTTAAATATTGTGGCTCATAAGATGTTGTTATTCTTTGAATGAAATCTATTTCCCAAGTACTGTAAATAAAAAGCATCAAACACTTTAGATGCTCAGAATTGTAAAGAACTGTAAAAATAATTCAGGCCAAACCACCTGTTCTATGGGTGACCAAACTGAGGCTAAAGTCACCTATACAATTAGTTATAAATGGAGGGGGAAATATTTGTGTTTATGTCTAATGACCTTTTCAGCAAAATGACAAATTGATGTCATAATGTTCAAAACTGTAATGAAAACCCAAGATGGCCACTCAAATGGAGAGGTAGGAGGCTGTGCTGGAGCTTGGGGTGTTTGTATGCCGGCAGCCTCCTACCCACAGGCCAGGTCGCAGTGGCGCCCCTCTTAAATTCTCTAGTCTTATTTTAAACAGAATTTAAGTAGCAGTGTCTTCTTTCGTTTTATAAGAAAAGAGAGGATAATTTTAAAAATTTTAAGGTTTATTTATATTCAACAATCATTTACTTAAGCACCTAAAATATGCTCATCCCCAAACTTAGAAACAGGGGCAAAAATTAGAAAGTGTTGGTGTATTAGTCACTCAGTTGTGTCTCTTTCCTACCCTATGGACTGTAACCTGCTAGGCTCCTCTGTCCATGGGATTCTCTGGGTAAGAACACTGCACTGGGTAGCCATTTCGTTCTCTAGTGCATCTTCCCTGACCCAGGGATCACACCCAGTTCTCCTGTATTGCAAGCAGATTCTTTGCCTTCTGAGATACCAGGACAGGCCCCAGAAAGAAAGGGAGGGAAGAAAAAGACAAAATTCTGATTCTTAAGGTATGATCACGAATGTCATATGGGAGAAAAATTTAAGTAAGTAAGTTAAGTGAGCGTGTTAATATTGGGTCAAATCAAAATTTATCTTTTCAAAACTGTAGTAATTTTTAGATTAATAAGCATCAAAAATATTCAAGGAAAGGATAGATAATCAGGCCAGCATTATCCCTGTGTGTTAGCTATTGAGTCAAATGTATTTTGTCTTTTTTCCTTGCTACGATTTTTTATTTTACTTTTATGGATACATGATGAATCTCTAAGAGCGGGATGGTCCCTATAGCACTTGTTTGCAAGTCTGAGAGGATCACACTGGCAGCTTGACCTTTCAAGAGGACTGTGTCACAGCCTTGGTTACAGAGGCCTTGGCTCTTCGTTGTACTCATGCTGTAACTTACTCTCATTCATGTCAGAAATCTCATCTGTCATTTATCCTATTAGTAGTAGAAACAATCCAAAATTTCCCCATCCCAAATTGAAGAAAAATTATTAGACTGATGTTAGCCAAGGATAAAAATCAAGAACTATAAAGTGACAGATTGGAAAAGAAAGTGACCTTAGGACATGGTACACCTGATTCATGGTGAGAGGGGCATCTTGTTCCATTAATTGTCTTTTCTTTTGGAAAAGTGCTTTCATGTACAGTCGAGTGATTCATGGTCTCATGTAAACCTTGTGGGCTTATGTGCGAGGGGTCTCTCTTCTGCTGCTCTAAGCTCTCTCCAAGGGGTTTGGATCTCTCCCCTGCTCTTGAATCTATCCTTTCGTATCTCTGATGTGAACTGTCTCTTTTAAATGAGACGCTTTTGCATTGAACAACCTGTCCTGTATACCTTACTGTGCAGTTCTAAATATAACACTTTCATGAGTTCATTTGATTATAATATTATCCCATACATACAGTGAACAGATTGGCCATTGTCAGAGTCAGGGAGTAAAGGGTGAGGGAAATGGGTAAGATGGTTTCAAAAAGTACAAACTTCCAGTTATAAAATAGACAAGGGTGTACTATACAATGAGGTGACTAGACTTAATAATACTGTATTGTGTACCTGAAACTCTCTAGGAGAGTAGGTTTTAAAAGTTCTCAAGTAGAGGAAAAGCAATGTAGTTATACATGATGATGGATAGTAACTAAATGTATTACTGTGATTATATGTATTATAGAAATACATATAAATATTGAATCATTATATTGTATAACTGAAACTAATATCATTACATGCAAATTATATCTCAATAAAAAAAAAAAATTGTCCTCCTTCCAGGACTTTTTGGACACTTTCCAGGACATTTTGGAGCACTTTTCTGTAGACATAAACAACTACAGATAACATTATATTAAACAAGTATAATATTAAATTCAGTGAATTTTAGAACTTGCCTTAATCTTCAAACACTAAATTAGTGCAAATTATGTATTTAAAAGCCCAGTAAAGGGCTTCCTCTGTAGGGGCCCTTATTTCCCTGGACGTGGAGGTGGATGTCAGAAATCTCATCTGTCATTTATCCTATTAGTAGTAGAAACAATCCAAAATTTCCCCATCCCAAATTGAAGAAAAATTATTAGACTGATGTTAGCCAAGGATAAAAATCAAGAACTATAAAGTGACAGATTGGAAAAGAAAGTGACCTTAGGACATGGTACACCTGATTCATGGTGAGAGGGGCATCTTGTTCCATTAATTGTCTTTTCTTTTGGAAAAGTGCTTTCATGTACAGTCGAGTGATTCATGGTCTCATGTAAACCTTGTGGGCTTATGTGCGAGGGGTCTCTCTTCTGCTGCTCTAAGCTCTCTCCAAGGGGTTTGGATCTCTCCCCTGCTCTTGAATCTATCCTTTCGTATCTCTGATGTGAACTGTCTCTTTTGCATTGAACAACCTGTCCTGTATACCTTACTGTGCAGTTCTAAATATAACACTTTCATGAGTTCATTTGATTATAATATTATCCCATACATACAGTGAACAGATTGGCCATTGTCAGAGTCAGGGAGTAAAGGGTGAGGGAAATGGGTAAGATGGTTTCAAAAAGTACAAACTTCCAGTTATAAAATAGACAAGGGTGTACTATACAATGAGGTGACTAGACTTAATAATACTGTATTGTGTACCTGAAACTCTCTAGGAGAGTAGGTTTTAAAAGTTCTCAAGTAGAGGAAAAGCAATGTAGTTATACATGATGATGGATAGTAACTAAATGTATTACTGTGATTATATGTATTATAGAAATACATATAAATATTGAATCATTATATTGTATAACTGAAACTAATATCATTACATGCAAATTATATCTCAATAAAAAAAAAAAATTGTCCTCCTTCCAGGACTTTTTGGACACTTTCCAGGACATTTTGGAGCACTTTTCTGTAGACATAAACAACTACAGATAACATTATATTAAACAAGTATAATATTAAATTCAGTGAATTTTAGAACTTGCCTTAATCTTCAAACACTAAATTAGTGCAAATTATGTATTTAAAAGCCCAGTAAAGGGCTTCCTCTGGTAGTTCAGTGGGTAAGGACACCGCCTTACAGTGCAAGGGGCGCCGGTTCCATCCCTGGACTGGGAAGATCCCACGTGCCGCAGAGCGGCTGGACCCATGTGTCCAATTACCAAGCCGAAGCTCTGGAGCACATGCGCCCAGAGCCAGTGCTCTGCGACGACAGACGCCGCCGCGATGGGAGGCCCACACGAGCCAAAGAACAAAGACGGATGAAAATAGAGAAATGAAAGACCAATAGAAGTGGCCCGCCCGCTCCCCTCCCTCCACAACCCCACCCCCGCCCCCCCAAAAAATAAAATAAAATAAATAAATCTTTAAAAGCGCAGTAAAGGATACAAACATTAATAAAAAAAAATTTAAATAATACTCTCTAGACAGTACTATTAGTATGATGTGCAACTTACTATTTATAAATTTGTATACCTGTCAGTTAGACAAAGAATTCATAGATTTGACATCCAAAGCACAATCTATAAAAGAAAAGTCAATAATTAATACTTCATCAAAATCAAAAACTCTTTCTCTGTGAAGGCTAATGTTAAGAGGATACAAAGGCAAGCTACTGGGGGCTTCTCTGGTGGGCCAATGGGTAAGGACACCGCCTTGCAGTGCAAGGGGCGCCGGTTCCATCCCTGGACTGGGAAGATCCCACGTGCCGCAGAGCGGCTGGACCCATGTGTCCAATTACCAAGCCGAAGCTCTGGAGCACATGCGCCCAGAGCCAGTGCTCTGCGACGACAGACGCCACCACGATGGGAGGCCCACACGAGCCAAAGAACAAAGACGGATGAAAATAGAGAAATGAAAGACCAATAGAAGTGGCCTGCCCGCTCCCCTCCCTCCACAACCCCACCCCCGCCCCCCCAAAAAATAAAATAAAATAAATAAATCTTTAAAAGCGCAGTAAAGGATACAAACATTAATAAAAAAAAATTTAAATAATACTCTCTAGACAGTACTATTAGTATGATGTGCAACTTACTATTTATAAATTTGTATACCTGTCAGTTAGACAAAGAATTCATAGATTTGACATCCAAAGCACAATCTATAAAAGAAAAGTCAATAATTAATACTTCATCAAAATCAAAAACTCTTTCTCTGTGAAGGCTAATGTTAAGAGGATACAAAGGCAAGCTACTGGGGGCTTCTCTGGTGGGCCAATGGGTAAAGAGTCCACCTTGCAGTTCAAGGGGCACCAGTTGGATCTCTGGCATGCAGTGGAGTGGTTGGACAGGTGTGTCCAATTACGAGCCAGAGCTCTGGAGCAACTGCACCCAGAGTCCAGAGTTGGTGCTCTGCACCAAGAGGCCACTGCAATGAGAGGCCCACAAGGCCAAAGAATAGAGATGGACGAAAATAAAAAATCAATAAAAGAGGCCAAAATTAAAAAAAAAAAAAAAGAAAGGCAAGCTACTGATTGGTGAGAAATATTCACAAAATAAATATCAGGCAAAGAACTTCTGCCCAGAATATATAAGGAACTCTCAAAACACAGTAATAAAAAAACCCAGCAACCCAATAAAAAAAATGAGCAAAATATTTGAACAGGCACTTCACCAAAGAAGACGAATGAGATGTAAATAAACAAATGAAAAAAAAAAAAAAAAAGTTTGCATTATTAATCATTTAGTCATTAAGAAAGTGCAAAGTAATAAACACCCAATAAGGTATCACACCATTATACACCAATTAGAACATCTAAGATTTTGTACAAAAGCAAGGATGAAGAACTAGAGAAACACTCAGACACTGGTGACTGGAATGCAAAATGACCTGGTTTCTCTGAAACATGGTGTAGAAGTTTCTTTTAAAGTTAAAAATGCTTACCAAATCACCTGGAATTTGTATTTGTTCTAGGTATTTTTGCTAAAGCAATGAGAACCATGTTCATACAAAAGCCTAAAACAAATGTTTTAAAACAGCATTATGGATAGTTCCCCAAAATCCAGAAGCAATCTCAATATCAATTAATAGATAAATGGATAAACAGTTACATTACTCAAAAAGTATTACCTGGGTTTCCCTGGTGGTCTAGTGGGTAAGGACACCGCCTTGCAGTGCAAGAGGTGCCGGTTCGATCCCTGGTCTGGGAAGATCCCACATGCCACAAAGTGGCTGGACCCATGTGTCCAAGTACTGAGCCAGAGCTCTGGAGCGCATGGGCCCAGAGCCAGTGCTCTGCAACTAGAGAGGCCACTGCAATGGGACGCCCACACAGGCCAAAGAACAAAGTTGGAAACAAATGAAACACCAATAGAAGTGGACAAAAAAAAAAAAGTATTACCTGATCACAACATGGAAAATTCTCGAAGGCAATATGCTAAGTGAAAGAATTCACATTCAAAAGGTGACATCCCCTATGATTCTATTTTTTTAACATTCTAGAAAAGGCAAAAATGTAGGAACAGTATACAGAACTCTTTGTGTTGTTTGAAATATCTGTCAATTGACTGTGGTTGTGATCATTAGAAACCATGTATGCTTTAAAATATAAATAAGTATACATCCAAAAAGTTATTTTTGAGAATTCTCTGGTAGTCCAGTGTGACCTGGGTTCAGTCCCTGGCAGGGGAAGTAAGATCCCACAAGCCACATGGTTACCCCTCCCCACAAAAAATGATAAAGTGATTTTCATAGTATATAAATTAATAATAAGAGTAGTAGCCAATGATATCATATACTAAGATGAAGCTAAAATATCAGTAGAGATTATCCTTAATAATTACATCTACTATTCTTCTTGGTTAAATATCTCTTATGAAACAAATTTTTAAATGTAGTTAATACACTGATTATTCTGCTATAAGAAGATGTCCACCTAGATAAATACGTGATCTTTTTAAAATGTAGCTGCCAACTAGGAATACATTTCTCACCCTTCTGTGTTCTGAAATTCTTTGTCAAGTGTTATGATTCTTTGGAGAATAAAATTATTTACCTCTGGTATTGTAGAAAATATACTGAAAACTGAAAGTAATGGATGAGACAGCAGGTAATAGAAGTCTTCTTCATCCAGTGGTGGCCAAATCAATACCAAGTTTAGGTCACCATAGCCAGTAATAAAAGCTGATTCAAAAAGACAGCTACTTACCACCACAGGTAGAATTGAGACAGCTGTGTTGTGATTCTAGAGATGGCTGAACCATTTATAGCAGTTATATTCACACCTTTAAATGAGAAAAGTGAACTCCACCACCTGAGATTTAGAGCATTTTATGGGAGGAATTGCAACACAGCAACTCTTGATTTGAAAATAAAAGGAAAAGCAGCAGCATATATTCTAAGTACATCTTTCCAGCTTACCTAAAACTGTTACAGATAAGAATAAATGTACATTCAAATTAGTATGACTATTCTGTTTTTATTCATAGAAAGCTGCTTTAAATTAATTAAACACTGCAATGAAAATACTTAAGATGCAAACGATTGTTCCTTTTATATTCATGCATTCAAGTTTAGTGAATGTAAATAATGTGAATATTTTTGAAAATGTAAATTGTTTAATTATAAAGTACCACAATTTCCCAAAGTCCAGATTTATCATAAATTAGGAGTTTAAGATTAACATATAGACACTAATACATATAAAATATGAAAGCAGCAAAGGGGCTTCCCAGCTGTCGCTAGTAGTAAGGAAACCTGAGTCTGGAAGACCCCTGGAGGAGGACATAGCAGTCCACTCCTGTGTTCTTGCCTAGTCAATCCCATGGATAGAGGAGTGCAGCGGGCTATGGTCTGTGGGTTTGCAAAAAGTGTGATATGACTAAAGCGACTTAGCACACACTCATGCAAGCAACAAGGGCCTATAGTACAGCATGAAGAAATCCACTCAGATTCCTGTAATAGCATCTAATGAAGATAGATATGAAAAAGAATGTATATATATCTATACAACTGAATCACTTTGCTGTATACTTGAAACACAACGGTGTTAATCACTAGGTCATGTCTGACTCTTTGTTATCCCATGGATGGCAGCCCACCAGGCTCCTGTCCATGGCATTCTCCAGGCAGGAATACTGGAGTGGTTGCCTGATTTACGGATCAAACCCAGGTCTCCAGCACTGCAGGCAGATTATTTACCTTCTGAGATACCAGGAAAGCCCCTGAAACACACCATTGTAAGCTAACAATTTAAAATCTGGAATGAGAAATAGGAAGAATTTTTCTAATTTTGCTTTTGAAAAGATTTGATTAGGTCACCATACAAAAGCGATTCAAAAGACAGCTACTTACCACCACAGGTAGAATTGAGACAGCTGTGTTGTGATTCTAGAGATGGCTGAACCATTTATAGCAGTTATATTCACACCTTTAAATGAGAAAAGTGAACTCCACCACCTGAGATTTAGAGCATTTTATGGGAGGAATTGCAACACAGCAACTCTTGATTTGAAATTAAAAGGAAAAGCAGCAGCATATATTCTAAGTACATCTTTCCAGCTTACCTAAAACTGTTACAGATAAGAATAAATGTACATTCAAATTAGTATGACTATTCTATTTTTATTCATAGAAAGCTGCTTTAAATTAATTGAACACTGCAATGAAAATACTTAAGATGCAAACGATTGTTCCTTTTATATTCATGCATTCAAGTTTAGTGAATGTAAATAATGTGAATATTTTTGAAAATGTAAATTGTTTAATTATAAAGTACCACAATTTCCCAAAGTCCAGATTTATCATAAATTAGGAGTTTAAGATTAACATATAGACACTAATACATATAAAATATGAAAGCAGCAAAGGGGCTTCCCAGCTGTCGCTAGTAGTAAGGAAACCTGAGTCTGGAAGACCCCTGGAGGAGGACATAGCAGTCCACTCCTGTGTTCTTGCCTAGTCAATCCCATGGATAGAGGAGTGCAGCGGGCTATGGTCTGTGGGTTTGCAAAAAGTGTGATATGACTAAAGCGACTTAGCACACACTCATGCAAGCAACAAGGGCCTATAGTACAGCATGAAGAAATCCACTCAGATTCCTGTAATAGCATCTAATGAAGATAGATATGAAAAAGAATGTGTATATATCTATACAACTGAATCACTTTGCTGTATACTTGAAACACAACGGTGTTAATCACTAGGTCATGTCTGACTCTTTGTTATCCCATGGATGGCAGCCCACCAGGCTCCTGTCCATGGCATTCTCCAGGCAGGAATACTGGAGTGGTTGCCTGATTTACGGATCAAACCCAGGTCTCCAGCACTGCAGGCAGATTATTTACCTTCTGAGATACCAGGAAAGCCCCTGAAACACACCATTGTAAGCTAACAATTTAAAATCTGGAATGAGAAATAGGAAGAATTTTTCTAATTTTGCTTTTGAAAAGATTTGATTACAAGTAATTTATTTAATTTGCAAGTAGCTATGATTTTTCAATAATTATATTATGGGAACATCTGTGACATGAGGAGAATCTAATCTCTCTATCATTTTCAAATGTAATGACTTGTTAATGAATATGAAGTTTGACGACATTGAATTTGGTAGTGATTTTTTAAAAATATAACACAATTTGATTTTTTTCCCTTCCAGCTTTAGGATCTTTGCAGGTTTGGTACTTTTAGGGGACTAAAAACCATCTTCTCTATTTGAATGATATTTGTCACTAAATTGTGAAAGATGCTTTTCAAGAATTACTCCTCTCCATCCCCATCAAATGTTTATTAGATATGTAGTAATTGGATTTTAAATTATTCTTCTGTATTTTATCAAATTCAAATACATAGGAGGATTGCTTAGAGTTTCTGTGTATCTAGATAACTGCATACAAATGATATGGTTATATGTTCTTTTATAAACAAATTTTGTTAACCTTAAAACTCTCAGATGTAGGTATTTATGGGAGATAACCTCCCTTAGCCCCACTTCTAGTCTACCTATAAAATAAGTAAATAATAGCCTGTTACAATGAATGCTAATCCTCCAGAATACTCATCTATATAAATATAAGTGCCTTATTTGGAAAGTTGTCAAAGTAGAGTATTCCATAAGTTCCCATGTCAAATTTAAATTTCCAGTACATTTTTTGGAAAACATAAAGTGGAAGACTAAAGCGACTTAGCACACACTCATGCAAGCAACAAGGGCCTATAGTACAGCATGAAGAAATCCACTCAGATTCCTGTAATAGCATCTAATGAAGATAGATATGAAAAAGAATGTATATATATCTATACAACTGAATCACTTTGCTGTATACTTGAAACACAACGGTGTTAATCACTAGGTCATGTCTGACTCTTTGTTATCCCATGGATGGCAGCCCACCAGGCTCCTGTCCATGGCATTCTCCAGGCAGGAATACTGGAGTGGTTGCCTGATTTACGGATCAAACCCAGGTCTCCAGCACTGCAGGCAGATTATTTACCTTCTGAGATACCAGGAAAGCCCCTGAAACACACCATTGTAAGCTAACAATTTAAAATCTGGAATGAGAAATAGGAAGAATTTTTCTAATTTTGCTTTTGAAAAGATTTGATTACAAGTAATTTATTTAATTTGCAAGTAGCTATGATTTTTCAATAATTATATTATGGGAACATCTGTGACATGAGGAGAATCTAATCTCTCTATCATTTTCAAATGTAATGACTTGTTAATGAATATGAAGTTTGACGACATTGAATTTGGTAGTGATTTTTTAAAAATATAACACAATTTGATTTTTTTCCCTTCCAGCTTTAGGATCTTTGCAGGTTTGGTACTTTTAGGGGACTAAAAACCATCTTCTCTATTTGAATGATATTTGTCACTAAATTGTGAAAGATGCTTTTCAAGAATTACTCCTCTCCATCCCCATCAAATGTTTATTAGATATGTAGTAATTGGATTTTAAATTATTCTTCTGTATTTTATCAAATTCAAATACATAGGAGGATTGCTTAGAGTTTCTGTGTATCTAGATAACTGCATACAAATGATATGGTTATATGTTCTTTTATAAACAAATTTTGTTAACCTTAAAACTCTCAGATGTAGGTATTTATGGGAGATAACCTCCCTTAGCCCCACTTCTAGTCTACCTATAAAATAAGTAAATAATAGCCTGTTACAATGAATGCTAATCCTCCAGAATACTCATCTATATAAATATAAGTGCCTTATTTGGAAAGTTGTCAAAGTAGAGTATTCCATAAGTTCCCATGTCAAATTTAAATTTCCAGTACATTTTTTGGAAAACATAAAGTATTGTTTTTCATAGAATTTTAATAATTTGTACTTAATAGTCCCTTTTTATGCTGCATTTGAAAATTAATATATTATTCTGAGAAAAGTCCTATCATATGGATTCTGAAGTAGACTATATGAGGGGAGATTGTTTGGTTATTCTATTTTTTGAGGGAAGATGAGCACCAATAGCAACACAGTGATATTGGGTTAAAATGAAAAAAAAGATTTATGGGATATTGAGAAGGTAGAATAGATAAAGCTTTTGATTAAATAGTTTTTCAGGATGATAAGAAAAATAAGTTATGATGACCACTGTGTTTCTACTTTAATTGACCTGGGAGATAATGCTGACATACAGCAATCCATGGAATACAGGTGAGGACAGAGTCTGGGGGCAGAGAATGAGGTTACATTTGGATGGGAAGTAAATTTTACTCTTAGTTGGCCATGTTTGTAATATTTTCTGCAAAGATAGGTTATTAATATGCATTGCCTATCATTTTATGCCATGAATCCAAATCCAATCATTAAAATCAGAGACGGAAAAATTGGTTCTTAAACTCTTGAACATATTTCATTAAACAGTTAGTTTTCTGCCTACAGAATATTGCTATCACCAAAATATCACAAGCAAAATGACATCGTGTTCTTTATGAGAGCATTAAAACATTATCTTAAACAAGAATCCCATTTCAAGTTAATGAATGTTTTAACCACTGTGACTCCAGATAGATGTCATAGTGGTTAATTCTGATACTTCCTTCAATATGCTAACTGAAGTTCCAGAGAGGAAACAAAATCAGTTTTAAATTTAATGCATTTTCCATAAGACTTGATCTTTATTTTTAGACATTTATTTCATCTTATATATTAATTTATAAATGTATTTAGGATACAAACCAAAATGTTATAAAATCACATAATTTTGTGACCTCTAAGAAGATGGTTCAAATGAGAGATGTAAGTGTGTATGTGTATTAATTATGTTAGAGCATATTGTAGCCAGCATGTTGTATTTGCTGCTTATAATGTATTACTATAACAAATTCTACCTTGTTGTCAATATGACTAGTAATTGCTTATGTATTAATATGAAAACAGTCACAAACTACAAGAAAATAGTGGCAAAACACATATGGTGATAAAGGACTACTATCCAAAACATAAAGTATTGTTTTTCATAGAATTTTCATAATTTGTACTTAATAGTCCCTTTTTATGCTGCATTTGAAAATTAATATATTATTCTGAGAAAAGTCCTATCATATGGATTCTGAAGTATAGTATATGAGGGGAGATTGTTTGGTTATTCTATTTTTTGAGGGAAGATGAGCACCAATAGCAACACAGTGATATTGCGTTAAAATGAAAAAAAAGATTTATGGGATATTGAGAAGGTAGAATAGATAAAGCTTTTGATTAAATAGTTTTTCAGGATGATAAGAAAAATAAGTTATGATGACCACTGTGTTTCTACTTTAATTGACCTGGGAGATAATGCTGACATACAGCAATCCATGGAATACAGGTGAGGACAGAGTCTGGGGGCAGAGAATGAGGTTACATTTGGATGGGAAGTAAATTTTACTCTTAGTTGGCCATGTTTGTAATATTTTCTGCAAAGATAGGTTATTAATATGCATTGCCTATCATTTTATGCCATGAATCCAAATCCAATCATTAAAATCAGAGACGGAAAAATTGGTTCTTAAACTCTTGAACATATTTCATTAAACAGTTAGTTTTCTGCCTACAGAATATTGCTATCACCAAAATATCACAAGCAAAATGACATCGTGTTCTTTATGAGAGCATTAAAACATTATCTTAAACAAGAATCCCATTTCAAGTTAATGAATGTTTTAACCACTGTGACTCCAGATAGATGTCATAGTGGTTAATTCTGATACTTCCTTCAATATGCTAACTGAAGTTCCAGAGATGAAACAAAATCAGTTTTAAATTTAATGCATTTTCCATAAGACTTGATCTTTATTTTTAGACATTTATTTCATCTTATATATTAATTTATAAATGTATTTAGGATACAAACCAAAATGTTATAAAATCACATAATTTTGTGACCTCTAAGAAGATGGTTCAAATGAGAGATGTAAGTGTGTATGTGTATTAATTATGTTAGAGCATATTGTAGCCAGCATGTTGTATTTGCTGCTTATAATGTATTACTATAACAAATTCTACCTTGTTGTCAATATGACTAGTAATTGCTTATGTATTAATATGAAAACAGTCACAAACTACAAGAAAATAGTGGCAAAACACATATGGTGATAAAGGACTACTATCCAAAACATAAAAAGAAATCTCAACCATAAGAAATCAAATAGCCCCATTTAAAACAGGGCTAAAGCCTTTAAGAGACAGCTTAGCAAAAAAAAAAAAAAAAAAATACACATACAGCAAATAAACCTATGAAAGAATGGCCCACATCGTCTGTCATCAAGGAATTTCAAATGAAAAGGAGATACCACTGCATTCCTATGAGAGCAACCAAAATCCAGAACACCAACCACACCAAATGCTGACGAGTATGGGAAACAGGAACTCTCATTCATTGCCAGTGGTAGTGCAGAATGGCACAACTGCTTTAGAAGGCAGTTTGTCCAGTCCTTATGAAACTAAGCATACTCTTACCTACAGTCCAGCCATTGCACCCCTCTGTATTTTCCCTAAGAACTCTGAACTTATCTCCATGCAAAAACCTGACAGTTGTACCACTCTAATGGAGAATATTAATAGCAAAGAGGCTGTGTGGGGGGCGGGGTACAGTGGTATATGAGAATTCTCTGTGCCTTCCTCAGTTTTGCTATGAACCTAAAATTGCTCCAAATACTAAACTATTAGAGAAAAAAAAAAACCTTCTTACCTACAAAAAAGTAGCATGAAATTGAACAGTGAAGTATTAAAAAAAAGTGTGGGTCATCAACTTATCATTTATTCCCTTTAGGATGGCCAGTTACAGTGTTACAGTGTTCCTCTCCTTTTTGGATTTCAAAAGGAGAGCCCCGAGGGAAGAGTAGTTTTTGCTACAGACACATTTTTCTATCCTAAGGGCTTGAACCCAAGACATAAGTTCAAGCTCAGAAAGAGTCTCAAATGCTAGCCCTGCCCAGGGATGCCTCCAGCCCAACAGGCAACAGGGTTGCTGGGGGTAGGTCTAAACATCCACCAGGGTGGCAGAGCTGACAGCCAGCACAGCCAGGAATTCTTCCTATGTAAACCCCTCTCACCAACGGGAATATTTATTCACCTTTCTGGCTCCTGAACTTCTGCATGCGTGCTCAGTGATACCCAACTCTTTTTCACCCCCTCCATGGACTATAGCCCTCCAAATTGTTCTGTCCATGGAATTCTCCAGGCAAGAATACTGGAGTGGGTTGCATTTCCTACTTCAGGAGATCTTCCTGACCCAGGGATCAAACCCAGGTCTCCTGTATCTCCTGCATTAGCAGGCAGATTCTTCCCCACTATGCCATCTGGAAAACCCTCTCCCAAACATGGGCCCAAGCACTGGAGATAAGGTGAGGATTGCAGAGACCTTGCATTTTTCCCTCTTTTGCACTGAAAGGAATTCAGCATAGAAAATAAGGCATTTCCTCTTCTTCTAAATGTGTGGAGAAACAAGTGTTATTAGCTGAGGACACGCCTCCCTCTTGTTTGCTTTTGGAGAATCTTCAGATAATCTAAAGATCCTTTGGAGCCCAGCAAGATGGACAGAGGGGCAGGAGTATAAAGAGACTTGCTTCATACATTTTAGGATGTTTACAACTTTAAAGAGTCTGAGAGTTTACTGCCTTCAAGTTAACAAGTTAGCTTGCAAAACTTTTATGGATACTTGCAAAACATGGGAAACCCCTGGGTCAGAGACAAAGTAATGTATTACTTACAACACTGCAGGCAGCCTTTACTTGGTGTTTATGTAGGCTTCCATTGCCCCGCACTAGGGCAGCACAAGGCAAATCCAGGAGGGATGTGTTTGTGATACATCTGAGGACCCCCAAGTTTAGAAAAATTCCATATCTTATAATAAATCTTGTGGCAAATATGCCTCAGAGGAAGACATTATTATCCTGGTCAGGAAACACATTGTCTTCTCCCAAAGGAGGCATCCCTTTATCTTTCAAGATTCTTTCTGATATAGACTTCCTTGAAACCATAGTCTAGGACAAAATCTATTATAAACTGAGTGGAAGCAACAGTAAATTGCTACACACCTAACCCCTGATCACACAACACGGGGTGCTCTGTTTGGTAAATAGCTATCCCTATACTTTTATTTGTTTCTGTTTAGGTTGGGGTTCTACTATATTCAGATCTTGCAGCCACCCGGGGGATAATTTGTGTTTTTTCATCTTTCAGAGCTGCATTTGAAACCCAATATGTTTATCTGAAAATATAAATACATAAATTAAATGGCAAAGGAGGGCTTCACAAATATCACACTTGAAAAATAGAGGTGGCTCTGTAATTCAGTGTTGGTATAAGTTTTGGGTTTATGTGATATTTAGCAAATGTGGAAGAAGTCTAAAAGATCTGTCTACTTTCTATTACTGTTTCATTAAGAAAACTTTCAGTAAAATTATATGAATCAAGTACTTCTGAGTTTCTTTTAAATTGCATTTGTTTATTTATTTGACTGTCTCAGGTATTAATGGCTGGTAAGAAGTTGGGCCCAAGCACTGGAGATAAGGTGAGGATTGCAGAGACCTTGCATTTTTCCCTCTTTTGCACTGAAAGGAATTCAGCATAGAAAATAAGGCATTTCCTCTTCTTCTAAATGTGTGGAGAAACAAATGTTATTAGCTGAGGACACGCCTCCCTCTTGTTTGCTTTTGGAGAATCTTCAGATAATCTAAAGATCCTTTGGAGCCCAGCAAGATGGACAGAGGGGCAGGAGTATAAAGAGACTTGCTTCATACATTTTAGGATGTTTACAACTTTAAAGAGTCTGAGAGTTTACTGCCTTCAAGTTAACAAGTTAGCTTGCAAAACTTTTATGGATACTTGCAAAACATGGGAAACCCCTGGGTCAGAGACAAAGTAATGTATTACTTACAACACTGCAGGCAGCCTTTACTTGATGTTTATGTAGGCTTCCATTGCCCCGCACTAGGGCAGCACAAGGCAAATCCAGGAGGGATGTGTTTGTGATACATCTGAGGACCCCCAAGTTTAGAAAAATTCCATATCTTATAATAAATCTTGTGGCAAATATGCCTCAGAGGAAGACATTATTATCCTGGTCAGGAAACACATTGTCTTCTCCCAAAGGAGGCATCCCTTTATCTTTCAAGATTCTTTCTGATATAGACTTCCTTGAAACCATAGTCTAGGACAAAATCTATTATAAACTGAGTGGAAGCAACAGTAAATTGCTACACACCTAACCCCTGATCACACAACACGGGGTGCTCTGTTTGGTAAATAGCTATCCCTATACTTTTATTTGTTTCTGTTTAGGTTGGGGTTCTATTATATTCAGATCTTGCAGCCACCCGGGGGATAATTTGTGTTTTTTCATCTTTCAGAGCTGCATTTGAAACCCAATATGTTTATCTGAAAATATAAATACATAAATTAAATGGCAAAGGAGGGCTTCACAAATATCACACTTGAAAAATAGAGGTGGCTCTGTAATTCAGTGTTGGTATAAGTTTTGGGTTTATGTGATATTTAGCAAATGTGGAAGAAGTCTAAAAGATCTGTCTACTTTCTATTACTGTTTCATTAAGAAAACTTTCAGTAAAATTATATGAATCAAGTACTTCTGAGTTTCTTTTAAATTACATTTGTTTATTTATTTGACTGTCTCAGGTATTAGCTGTGTCATGCAGGATCTTTTGTTGTAGTGGGTGGGCTTCCTAGTTGTGGCTCCCAGGCCTAGTTGCTCCATGGCATGTGGCATCTTCCTGGATCAGTGATTGAATCTGTGTCCCATGCATTGGCAAGTGGATTCTTAACCACCAGGGAAATTCCAAGTACTTCTGCTTTTTATTTGATGATAATATCATACTGACATTGGCCTTTTGAGTCCTATTAGTTTTACTTTTCTCATTGTTATGAAAGTTCATTCTTTTTGATGTTTCAGCTTTTAATAGGAAGTAGAGAATATGCAGTGACACCTGCTCACCAAGTAACAGTTTGAATTAGAATATATTCTTTTATATTCCCTTCTTTTCAGCAAGTATGGAATTGAAAATCATGTGTTTCTGGTCAGGGAAAACAGATAACTGATTCCTTAACTAATACTTGTCTCAAATAATCTCTGTTTACATCCTTTCATTCGTTTGGTGTTTTCCCTTTCTAATTTAGTCATATTTTCCATCCACAGCACATTTGTGTACATCCAACTTACTAATCTACTATTGCAAATCCAATTTTTTTTTCTACTTTGATGATCATTAAGTTTCCTAATTTAATATATGATTGTAGTCTTCATTTGACAATTGTATTAATATATTTACTTCAAACTGGAGATCTAACTGATGTGTGTAAATCTTCTAAAATCTCTAGGCATAAATCTCCCACCTTTGGCCTTGGTGATCTTTCGTATTTTAAATAACTTGCTATTACTTTCAGTTGCTTTCCCACTAAGTTAATCATGATACTTCCAACCCTGACTTCATAGCTTTTCTTCCTAACCTATTTCAATTAATATTAATTTATAAGATTTGAATTCCATATAACTGGCAATTTCTGCATCCAAAGTAATTTTACATTAACAGTGTGCAGAAAACTCCACAAAACTGAAATTCATCAGCTATTAGTCATGCTTTATGATAGAGCGACTGTAAATGTGGTGTGGGTCATGTATCAATTATGTATATGCATGCTCAGTCACTTCAGTTGTGTCCAGCTCTTTGAGACCCTGTGGACTGCAGCCCACCAGACTCCTCAGTCCATGGAATTCTCTAGGCAAGAACTGGAGTGGATTGCCATGCCCTTCCCCAGGGGATCTTCCTGACCTAGGGATTGAACCTGTGTCTCTTATGTCTCCTGCATTGACAGATGGGCTCTTTATCACTAATGCCATCCAAACACTCTTAATTGAAGGAAATGCTAATGGTTAATGATTGTAGCAAAAGACAGTCTTCCAAAGGTCCAGCATGTTTTTACAAGTATGTTGAGGATAGAAGCAAATAGACTGGTCACTCTTTATATGTGCCATTTCCCAGGAAAATCTTGATGTAATTCCTCTCCTCCAGCAAAACAGCAGGTTTAGGACAGAAATAGTAGCTGACCTCAGCTCAGTGTTCCTCTCCTATGGAACAATGCTCTGTGTGTGAATTCCTTCATCTCAGGCCACTTGTGTCACCTCTTAGGGGCTTGGGGACATAAGGAAAGATGACCAACAAAAACCTCTTGAGACGTACCTGGTGGTCCAGTGGTTATGACTCTGTGCTTACAATGCAGGGAACCTGGATAGGATTCTAGTTCAGGGAACTAAGATCCTACATGCTGCATGGTATGGGCAAAGAAAACCCCAAACAAACGAAAAACCAAAATTAGAAATTCTTGCTGCAACTTTAGTGTTGAGTAGTAGAGTTACTTGTCTTTGATCCAGGTATTTTGTGTATTATATGAGCATCCATAAACATTAAACCTACTGCTTTTATTGCTTGTAATTATGGTAAAATTATAACCATTACAACATTAAACCTACTGCTTTTATTGCTTTCCCACTAAGTTAATCATGATACTTCCAACCCTGACTTCATAGCTTTTCTTCCTAACCTATTTCAATTAATATTAATTTATAAGATTTGAATTCCATATAACTGGCAATTTCTGCATCCAAAGTAATTTTACATTAACAGTGTGCAGAAAACTCCACAAAACTGAAATTCATCAGCTATTAGTCATACTTTATGATAGAGCGACTGTAAATGTGGTGTGGGTCATGTATCAATTATGTATATGCATGCTCAGTCACTTCAGTTGTGTCCAGCTCTTTGAGACCCTGTGGACTGCAGCCCACCAGACTCCTCAGTCCATGGAATTCTCTAGGCAAGAACTGGAGTGGATTGCCATGCCCTTCCCCAGGGGATCTTCCTGACCTAGGGATTGAACCTGTGTCTCTTATGTCTCCTGCATTGACAGATGGGCTCTTTATCACTAATGCCATCCAAACACTCTTAATTGAAGGAAATGCTAATGGTTAATGATTGTAGCAAAAGACAGTCTTCCAAAGGTCCAGCATGTTTTTACAAGTATGTTGAGGATAGAAGCAAATAGACTGGTCACTCTTTATATGTGCCATTTCCCAGGAAAATCTTGATGTAATTCCTCTCCTCCAGCAAAACAGCAGGTTTAGGACAGAAATAGTAGCTGACCTCAGCTCAGTGTTCCTCTCCTATGGAACAATGCTCTGTGTGTGAATTCCTTCATCTCAGGCCACTTGTGTCACCTCTTAGGGGCTTGGGGACATAAGGAAAGATGACCAACAAAAACCTCTTGAGACGTACCTGGTGGTCCAGTGGTTATGACTCTGTGCTTACAATGCAGGGAACCTGGATAGGATTCTAGTTCGGGGAACTAAGATCCTACATGCTGCATGGTATGGGCAAAGAAAACCCCAAACAAACGAAAAACCAAAATTAGAAATTCTTGCTGCAACTTTAGTGTTGAGTAGTAGAGTTACTTGTCTTTGATCCAGGTATTTTGTGTATTATATGAGCATCCATAAACATTAAACCTACTGCTTTTATTGCTTGTAATTATGGTAAAATTACAACCATTCACAATTCTATATAAAAATATAGAATATGTATTGCCAAAAATATTTTTTTATTTTACTTTTTGCTTTTATAGAGTTTTGGTGTTTACAGATATGTATAATCTCAGATGAGTCATATGTATCTCCCTGAACCCTCCCTCCTCTGCCCCCATCCCACCCCTCCAGGCCATTATACAGCCCCCTTGTAGGATCCCTCATTCCCGCAGCTCACTGACAATAGTTACCTCTTTTACAAATGATAGTATAGGTTTCCATGGTAATCTTTCCATGTCTGTCACCCACTGTTCACTCCTCACAGTGTCCATAAGTCTGTTCTCTGTGTCTGTTTTTCCATCGCTTCTCTGCGTGTGTGATCATTACTATCTTACTAGATTCCATACATATGTGTCAAATACTGTCCTTGTCTTTCTCTTTTTGACTTAACCCACTCTGGCCAATGGACTCCAGATTCATCCACCTCATTAGGACTGATGCTTCTACATTTCTGTTTATGGCTGAGAAGTATTCCATTGTATATATGTGCCATAGCTTTTTTATCCATTCATTCGTCAGTGGACATCTAGGGTGCTTCCATATTCTAACCATTGTATAAAGTGCTGCAATGAACATTGGGGTACAGGTGTCTCTTTCAATTTTGATTTCATCAGGGTATAAGCCTAAGAGTGGGATTGCTGGGTCATATGGTGCTTCTATTCTTAGTTTTTTACCAGAAATAATTGAGAGCTAGCTGTTGGACGTTTGCAAAAATATCTGTAGCTAATTTAGTTTTATTTAATGAAGTATATGGTGTAGTCAGTACTTATTTATTTAATGAGAATGTGTACATTGCAAATAAGAAATACCCTAATAATCTTTATTAGTTGTTACTAATCCAAAATTGGAACAGGAAGACCTTAACAGGATGTTACCTTTAGAAATTACTGAAGGTGATAAAAATACAATTTTGTAAAAAGTTTAATTTCATAAAATAATGTTAATATGTGTCATCAGTTGTAAAAGTGGCCTCAAGTTCTTTTTAAATACTTGTCTTTGATCCAGGTATTTTGTGTATTATATGAGCATCCATAAACATTAAACCTACTGCTTTTATTGCTTGTAATTATGGTAAAATTACAACCATTCACAATTCTATATAAAAATATAGAATATGTATTGCCAAAAATATTTTTTTATTTTACTTTTTGCTTTTATAGAGTTTTGGTGTTTACAGATATGTATAATCTCAGATGAGTCATATGTATCTCCCTGAACCCTCCCTCCTCTGCCCCCATCCCACCCCTCCAGGCCATTATACAGCCCCCGTGTAGGATCCCTCATTCCCGCAGCTCACTGACAATAGTTACCTCTTTTACAAATGATAGTATAGGTTTCCATGGTAATCTTTCCATGTCTGTCACCCACTGTTCACTCCTCACAGTGTCCATAAGTCTGTTCTCTGTGTCTGTTTTTCCATCGCTTCTCTGCGTGTGTGATCATTACTATCTTACTAGATTCCATACATATGTGTCAAATACTGTCCTTGTCTTTCTCTTTTTGACTTAACCCACTCTGGCCAATGGACTCCAGATTCATCCACCTCATTAGGACTGATGCTTCTACATTTCTGTTTATGGCTGAGAAGTATTCCATTGTATATATGTGCCATAGCTTTTTTATCCATTCATTCGTCAGTGGACATCTAGGGTGCTTCCATATTCTAACCATTGTATAAAGTGCTGCAATGAACATTGGGGTACAGGTGTCTCTTTCAATTTTGATTTCATCAGGGTATAAGCCTAAGAGTGGGATTGCTGGGTCATATGGTGCTTCTATTCTTAGTTTTTTACCAGAAATAATTGAGAGCTAGCTGTTGGACGTTTGCAAAAATATCTGTAGCTAATTTAGTTTTATTTAATGAAGTATATGGTGTAGTCAGTACTTATTTATTTAATGAGAATGTGTACATTGCAAATAAGAAATACCCTAATAATCTTTATTAGTTGTTACTAATCCAAAATTGGAACAGGAAGACCTTAACAGGATGTTACCTTTAGAAATTACTGAAGGTGATAAAAATACAATTTTGTAAAAAGTTTAATTTCATAAAATAATGTTAATATGTGTCATCAGTTGTAAAAGTGGCCTCAAGTTCTTTTTTAAATGTTAAAAGTATTTAATTAGTATAGAAAATATCTGAATTAAGAATTATAGAATGCTTGTACAGATGGTGAAATTCATGAATTGAAATGATAATCAACATTTTGAGTGAAAATGTTTATTATTATTGTTATAATCTGTAAAATCATTATACTTCTACATGATAGTGAGTTTTTCGATTTTCATAATCATTTTTCCCTCGGCAATAATACTAAAATATTAAGCAAGTTAATCTTTTCTATAATTTTTTTGAGAATCAGTAGATGAAGAAATAGCAGATCCATGTTTTCATACTTGTAGAGCTGAATCAGAGATTGCGTAAGAGGCAAATTAGTTTTATGCTGTTTTTTTTTAATATATAAAATAAAACTGTGCTCTAGACGGACGTCTGATTTTTAAATTTGTGATACTACTATTCATTTTAAAAATAAATAATAATACAAAGGAGAATATTAAAATGATCTGTTATTCCTGATAACAACTCTTAGTAATAAAACTGGCATAGATTTAATGCATGCAAAAGGTAAAAGTAATCAACGAAGACTTTAAGGTATGAAATAAAATGTCACCCCACAACTTTTTAACCTCACCAACACACTTCTCCCAAAATATATTATTAAAACTAATTTTTTGCTTGTCCCTCTAGAAAATTAATTTTTAGCTAGTGATTTTATTTTTATAATATAGTTCCCATGCCTGTATTAAATTTGTAGCACCTTATTATTTTTAACACTTCCAGAGTAATTTGCTGTATGACTGTAACAAAATTTAATGATCAATCATATATTAATTAACATTTGTTGGTTTTAGTCCCCACCCTACCTCAGTACATATAGTATAAACAATGAATATTCTCTTTCATATGTATTGATGCACTTTTTCAGATATACTGGCAGCCTAGCTTTTAATTTTTCCAAAATTGGAACAGGAAGACCTTAACAGGATGTTACCTTTAGAAATTACTGAAGGTGATAAAAATACAATTTTGTAAAAAGTTTAATTTCATAAAATAATGTTAATATGTGTCATCAGTTGTAAAAGTGGCCTCAAGTTCTTTTTTAAATGTTAAAAGTATTTAATTAGTATAGAAAATATCTGAATTAAGAATTATAGAATGCTTGTACAGATGGTGAAATTCATGAATTGAAATGATAATCAACATTTTGAGTGAAAATGTTTATTATTATTGTTATAATCTGTAAAATCATTATACTTCTACATGATAGTGAGTTTTTCGATTTTCATAATCATTTTTCCCTCGGCAATAATACTAAAATATTAAGCAAGTTAATCTTTTCTATAATTTTTTTGAGAATCAGTAGATGAAGAAATAGCAGATTCATGTTTTCATACTTGTAGAGCTGAATCAGAGATTGCGTAAGAGGCAAATTAGTTTTATGCTGTTTTTTTTTAATATATAAAATAAAACTGTGCTCTAGACGGACGTCTGATTTTTAAATTTGTGATACTACTATTCATTTTAAAAATAAATAATAATACAAAGGAGAATATTAAAATGATCTGTTATTCCTGATAACAACTCTTAGTAATAAAACTGGCATAGATTTAATGCATGCAAAAGGTAAAAGTAATCAACGAAGACTTTAAGGTATGAAATAAAATGTCACCCCACAACTTTTTAACCTCACCAACACACTTCTCCCAAAATATATTATTAAAACTAATTTTTTGCTTGTCCCTCTAAAAAATTTAAATTTTTTAGCTAGTGATTTTATTTTTATAATATAGTTCCCATGCCTGTATTAAATTTGTAGCACCTTATTATTTTTAACACTTCCAGAGTAATTTGCTGTATGACTGTAACAAAATTTAATGATCAACCATATATTAATTAACATTTGTTGGTTTTAGTCCCCACCCTACCTCAGTACATATAGTATAAACAATGAATATTCTCTTTCATATGTATTGATGCACTTTTTCAGATATACTGGCAGCCTAACTTTTATCAGTGAAATTTTTGGATAGAGGCTATGTGCAGTTTTCCTAAAAATGTGAACAGTTCGTATTCCCATTCACAGTGGGAGTTCATATTTTAACAAAATATGATGGAAAATTTGTGTTTTAACAAATTTCTGTGCATCTACTGCTTCTTATATTATTAAAATTTATTTAGGCTCTTGATCAATGTATTAATAAATACACCAAGAAGACTTAAAAATATAAAAGATTTTTAAAATATATAACATTAAGTAACAGGTGTTGGAAAATTAAAGCATTCTGAATATTCTGTGGTATCTAGGTGATCAGCTTCTTGGTAGCTAGAGTATTTCACAGTGTATGAAAATACATATATACTGTTTGATATCTTGATCCTGTAAAAGACGGAATTGCTAATGAAACCCTATGTTAGAATATATGCACATTCAATCTAAAGTATGAAAAATATGTTAACAGCACTGTATGTATGTGATTGCCTAACAAGTTCAATCAGGTTATATCATGGTAAGGAAAACTCCAAACAAAATTTTGACCAACCCAATATATAATTATTTTGCAATATAGCTTTCAGGGTTTGCCAGCTTATATCTCCTTTGATTTTTAATGAAAACTGCTTCTTCTATTCTTGTTTTTATCCAGATAGCTTAAATGCTTAGAGACAAGTGTTGTATCCTGAAATGTAGAAATCCACAAAACTATATTTTGCTTACATTAAAGGATAAAATTTAAATGTATACGTACTGTGTTAAAAGCTCTATTTGCCTTTATTTTTCATTATTTTTAATGAATTATATTGTCATTATTATATGCATATTACTTACTTTGACTAGAAACAATCTTCTGAAGTTTGTATAAATATACCAACATGATGGCATCTTTAAAATCAACTTAACTGGCCTTAACTACTACATAATATATTATCCCAATCATGTAGCATCAAAAGTTTCACAGTTCTGTTGTTTCAAATATAAAATGGTACTTATCTTAGAACACCATTTGATTTTATAATATCTAAATATTTGTAATTGTATAACAGATACCTTAAAGATCAAACAAGCATCCTAACTTTTATCAGTGAAATTTTTGGATAGAGGCTATGTGCAGTTTTCCTAAAAATGTGAACAGTTCGTATTCCCATTCACAGTGGGAGTTCATATTTTAACAAAATATGATGGAAAATTTGTGTTTTAACAAATTTCTGTGCATCTACTGCTTCTTATATTATTAAAATTTATTTAGGCTCTTGATCAATGTATTAATAAATACACCAAGAAGACTTAAAAATATAAAAGATTTTTAAAATATATAACATTAAGTAACAGGTGTTGGAAAATTAAAGCATTCTGAATATTCTGTGGTATCTAGGTGATCAGCTTCTTGGTAGCTAGAGTATTTCACAGTGTATGAAAATACATATATACTGTTTGATATCTTGATCCTGTAAAAGACGGAATTGCTAATGAAACCCTATGTTAGAATATATGCACATTCAATCTAAAGTATGAAAAATATGTTAACAGCACTGTATGTATGTGATTGCCTAACAAGTTCAATCAGGTTATATCATGGTAAGGAAAACTCCAAACAAAATTTTGACCAACCCAATATATAATTATTTTGCAATATAGCTTTCAGGGTTTGCCAGCTTATATCTCCTTTGATTTTTAATGAAAACTGCTTCTTCTATTCTTGTTTTTATCCAGATAGCTTAAATGCTTAGAGACAAGTGTTGTATCCTGAAATGTAGAAATCCACAAAACTATATTTTGCTTACATTAAAGGATAAAATTTAAATGTATACGTACTGTGTTAAAAGCTCTATTTGCCTTTATTTTTCATTATTTTTAATGAATTATATTGTCATTATTATATGCATATTACTTACTTTGACTAGAAACAATCTTCTGAAGTTTGTATAAATATACCAACATGATGGCATCTTTAAAATCAACTTAACTGGCCTTAACTACTACATAATATATTATCCCAATCATGTAGCATCAAAAGTTTCACAGTTCTGTTGTTTCAAATATAAAATGGTACTTATCTTAGAACACCATTTGATTTTTATAATATCTAAATATTTGTAATTGTATAACAGATACCTTAAAGATCAAACAAGCATCCTAAATATTTCAATATGCACATAGACTTTATTTGATATTCTCTTTAAAAGTAGAGAAGCAGAAGGGCTACTGTAGCAGAGAGTTAGACTCAGCGCTTACTGATGGATCTCAGACTGTTCTGGTCCTGCATAAGACCAGGCACACTGAGCATCTGCTTCAGTTCGTGCTTGGCCGAGCTTGTCATGAACCCATCACCATGCATGTGGTAAGCTCTGTGGATGCAGTCCACACCTGAGCACTCTTAACTCTGTGCTTGAAGGTGTAATTTTAAGTGGATGTTTTTGTTAAATTTCCATCCCATGAAACATTAAATAAGTGTTTGAAACAGGGTTCACTTACTTCAAATGTATATATAATCAAATATTTAAATCTGCTTTAAAATTCCCTTGTGATAAGCAAGTAAAAATTATTTTTAAAAAGTATGATAACGTGACTGTATGATATGCGATTGCTAAAATTATGTAAAGCAGAAATAAATGCCTTTGGAACATACTGATCAATTAGTATGTAGTTAAAACTACAGACCGTTTTGTTTGGAAATATGTGTGTGTGTGTATGCATGTGCACAGAGGTGTATCCCTATGCATTCATAAGCTGTTTCTTCAAAGTAGCTAATCTATAAATTTTTTATCCCTATCTTTAGCTACCCTTGTCTTAGTCATTATTAGTTTTCTACTGTTGCCCATAACAACAGGGAAAAAGACTCAAAGATTATAAGCGCTAAAAATCGTGTCATAAATATAAGTCCCCCTAATAAACAACTGAGTTAAAAAATGAAATACAGGTGATGTTCCTTTTAGGACTGCAAACTCGGCAGTTTCTAGTTTTCTTTCATAGTAGCATAGTTTAAAAACTTTTTAAAAACAAGATCAACAGCTATCAGATTTGAATTACAGCATTCCAGTACTCTCATCTTCCCTTTATAAGCCCTGCAAGCATTCACTTGGTTCATCACACAAATATGATCATTTTAGATGTTCAGTTATATGATATCTTGACTATAAACTTGAAAAACTTTCTAAAAAGTCAAAAGCTATTTATGAATATATGTCAAACAGTGTACAAGCCTTTTCTTTCACTGATTTTTTTTTGCAAGAATTATGCTAAATAAGCAAGAATTTAAGCATATGAAATTGAGACTAGGCAGAAGGCAGCTAAAATTTATTGAGACTTTCTAGGTTTTATTTACACTTTCCTAAGCTAACTTTGTTTGCACTTTTTTTCACCTTTTAACAATTGGTTAAGTGTTTTGCTCATAGTTTTACAGTTAAACAAACAAACAAAAAATCTCGTAAAATAGAAAGATACTATTCCTACTAAAACGGTAAGGTCACATGAAAGCCAAACGCACCACCACATTAATACTAGCAAGAAATTAGTCTCATTACATAATTTAAAAGCTGAAACTAATATTGGAGAGTTTCTGTAGCCATAATAACAGTGTTAATTATAGCAATAACAACTTTTAAAGGCTTTTATTCACTGAGTCTTTTCAATATTCCAGACACTTACCTTCCTGTCTTTTGCTTCAGAAGTTTTAAGCATCTTAGAAGAGGAATAAAGTGGGGAAGAAGATGGGAGGGGAGGTCCAGGATGAGAAGACACATACATATCTGTGGCCGGTTTATGTTTATGTATGGAAAAAAAATCACAATATAGTAAAGCAGTTATCCTCCAATTAATTTAAAACAGAGAAAATTATCTTAAAGGTAGTGAAAATCAGATATATGTGGGGTAGGAAGGCTGGGGGCCAACTTTTCAATGCAGATATGTTAGAAAGGAGGGAACATTTCCCTTAAATGAAGAAGGTGATAGGTGATTCTCTTCTATGAGCTCACGTTCCTTTAATCATTCAGGAGAGGTAAGAAATAACTTTGTAATACCCTCTGGAAGTTTGGACTCCATACCTTAACACAATTCTTTTCAAAAGGATGCTTGGGTCCTCCATGATTATTCTTAACATAAAAGTAACAGAACTGAGTAACCACTCTGGATAGAAGGTTAACGTGGCTTTCTCTAACTGTACTGTGAAGATCTTTACACAAAGCAGGAAGTGGGAATATCCAAGAAGCCCCACAAAGAGCAGATTAAGTTATTGTTAGAAACATGTATGTCTCTGCCATATGGGTCAGAATTATTCTGATTGATTACTGGTTCAATTAAGATGACTCATTTTTTGGAGTAATACTAATTGTTGATATGTATGTATAGATCATTTTTAAAATAAGAAAGCTATATATTGTATATTTTATTTCTTTCAACATGAGAAAAATCAGTATCTTGATAAAGGGAAGATATATCTTCCACTCATCTGTTTACGATTAAATAGGTCGATACTTGGTGAGGTGAAATAATACAAAGTCATCCTCCAACCTTCTCTGATTTTATGGTGTGAAAAATAGAATCTTACCGATCCGTTGTACTGAAGAAAAGAATAAGGTTTATTTTTAATTATTTTTAGTAATGACATCTGTGTCTTGCATCTCTTATGCCCTGCTTTATTTCTAGACAGTAAACACTGAGCACTTTTATATGATCTGAGCTAAGTTTTACAGATACAAAGATGAATAATTCATTATCTTATTCTCACTGTATATACTTTCATAATTGAACTTTGTATTTCATTATGTTTCAGTTAGATTTGTAATTATAAGTAAGTTTGCTCTCATCAAAGTAGAAAGCACATTTACTAACAGAAACATAGGGTTAGTACATGAGTAACTGATGGAATCATGTAAAGGTAGTAATAAGGATTAGAAGAACACTAGTTTCAACTCAAAAGAAATAAGAATATAATTTTTTAAAAAAAGTATTGATGCCTGGCATGAAGACCTACTATTTAACGTGAAGACTGCATCGTCTTTTAGAAAACAAAAGTTTTTAAAGGAATATAAAGCAAAGGAAATAATGTTCAGAATGCCTTTTTAATGAAATTTGATCCAAGAGGTTGAGAAATCCTAAATTTAAGTTAAATAAAAACAGAGTATTAAAGGAAAATATTAAGGATAAAAGATAATATTTATGTATTAATAGTTATATTCCTAATATCATTTTTTCTATTTGAGAAAGAAACTTAATATAGTCTGCTGAAAATTGGGAGGGGTCATGATAGCTGATGAGGGACTTTTAGGAGGAAACAAAGAGCAAAGTAAAATAGAAATAAGGTGTGTCATCTGTATACCAGAGAATTTTAATAAATTACATATGAGAAGACTTAGTGTTGTGTTAATGACAGCAAGAAATTTGTCTCTTTACATGTTTTAAGTACTAAAGCTAATATTGGGTATTCACTATACTAATAACAACAATAATTATAACAGTTTTTAAAAGCTTTTATTTGCTAAGTTTTTTTGTATATTCCAAAGACTCACCTTCCTCTTTTTTGTTTTATAAAACAAAGGTTAAACACTGAAGTTTAAAGACTGTCGTAAGGGTAGTGAAAAGTAGGGTAATTCAGGGTGTGGGATAGGAAGGTGGGAACTGACTCTTCAGTGCAGTGTGTTATAAAAATAAGCCTGGCTAAACCTAAACAAGATTAAGAAATATATATGCTTGACCTCCATATTTTGGATACAAGTGTGGTGACCAAAATAATATGTAGTACATAAGAATCTGTTGAATTTATACTTCCAAACTTTTAAAGTCCGACTTGATCAAAGCTGCAATTGGGACTCTAACTTCTCTATAGGTGCGTCATATATTTATGTCAAATTCTCTGACTCATTCCTCTTTCTTAACCTTTTTTGAGTTTGACCAGACTCACTGCACACAAGAGTCAAGCGTTCTCATATCTAATTAATTAAAACTATTTTCTGGTATATAGAGTACATATCTTATTTTTGCTTTCATTTAATCTGTTGCTTCTCTTAGTAACATGAAAACACTTTTACCAACTATCACCTTTGTTCTAAGATTAGTCTTCAGTACATGCTGATTGACTTAGCTGTTCAAGACATTTATTATCAAATATGGCTGCACTTGAGAGACATGGGCAGATAGAATTCAAGGATCCACTAACCTTGCGAGGGTGTTTGGGAATCTGCATTTCTTTTCTAATATTCATTGTGATTCCACTTCATGGTTCAGTTAAGGAAGTACTCATGTGTAGTTGTTAATACTCCACAAGTAGCAACTTGGCAGCTATGTTCATTTGCAATTCATTGGAATTTAAAGGGTTCATTACTTTGTCACTTTCACAAGAGACAAAGAATGCTATACCAAAGTGGAGTTAATTAACTTATTAGAGATTATAAAATGCTATACTGGGTTTCATCATTGGCCAGTCTAGTCTGGGCTTCTGACAGTTAAGTATGCAATACAAATCATCACTGGGGAATTTTTGTTTAATTTAAGCAGTTAATGATTCTTTCCTTTGCCTCCTCTGGCTCAGTAGTTTGTGCTTTTTCACAAAGATTATTAGAAAGAGGAAGGATCTATAGGGATCTATAACTGTTCTGGTGCTTTTCCTGGCTTAGGGTGAGGTCTGTCCCCAGAAAGACCCCACAAGGTTCTGCTTGACTTCTTTTCTAAATACGGGGTTGTTGTTGTTTAGTCACCTAGCTGTGTCTGACTCTAGCAGTCCAATGACTGTAGGCAAGAATAGTGGACTGGGTTGTTGTTTCCTTCTGCAAGGGATCATTGCTAGCCAGGGATTGAACTTCTGCAATGGCAGGCAGATTCTTTACCACTGAACCACCAGGGAAAGCAAACATAGGATAGTCGTTCCCTAATGTTTGTCTTCTCTGAGAAAGATACAGTCAGATCAAAATATACCAAATGGGGGCTTCCCTGGTGGTCCAGTGGGTAAGGACACTGCCTTGCACTGCAAGGGCGCCGGTTTGGTCCCTGGCCCGGTAAGATCCCACGAGCCGCGGAGCAGCTGGACCGATGTGTCCCATTACTGAGCCAGAGCTCTGGAGCGCATGCGCCCAGAGCCGGTGCTCTGTGACAACAGAGGCCACACATGATAGGAGGCGCACACGGGCCGAAGAACAAAGATGGATGAAAACAGATAAACGAAAGACCAGTAGAAGTGGCCCACCCGCCCCGCTTCCTCCCCAAACCCCACCACCCTAAATAAATAAATAAACTCTTTGCAAAAAAAAAAAAAAATACCAAAAGGCAGCTTCAAGATAAGTGTTACAGAGAATTCAAAGTCAGGACAAACTATTATATGTGAGCATGTGTACATTTTTAAGTGAAGTTCAAAATATGTAACAAATACATAAAATTTGCTTCTGTATATAATTTCATTAATTTTCATTTTTTCTTGGCAATTATATTTATTCCAATTTTTTTTTTTAATTTGCAGTGTTGTACTGGTTTCACTAAATGCAAACCAGCCATAATTATACATATAACCCCTACCTCCCTAGCCTCCTGCCCCCAACTAATTTTAATTTTTTTAAAAATCATATTTAAAAATGTATTTTGTACTTCTAAGGAAAAACTGAGTTCAGCATGATTGTTTATGTAATAGTGTTAGTTTGATTTTTAAATCATCTTTTATATGTATTTAATATTTTCCATTGTAAAAAGAGTTTGGTTAATATCTATTGGAATGTGCATCAATGGCCTCTTCCTGTAGCACTCATTTTTCTGAAGAATGATAAATATTTTCTCTTATTTTCAGCGTAAGTCTTTCTTTCCTCTTGCTCTTCTCCTTTATGTAACTAAATGCTTAGCCAAAAGCCAAATACATCTTCACCGTTGCGTTTTCCTGCATCCTTCTAGGGTATATAGTATGGAGGAGACACCCCACCACCCACCTCCAGCAAACTCACCCAACTGCAAATGCACACTTCTTACTGTTATTTTTAATAAGTCAAAGTCACAGTTTTGGGTACCGTACAAATAAAATGTTTGCAAGCTAAATCAACCTCACTGAAAATTATGCCCCATACTGTTTGGTTCTACTAAATTTTGGGAAAATACTCTTAAAAAATTAATTCCTGTATAGCTATAAACAACAAAACTCTATAAAAGTAAAATAAAAATAATTATATTTATCAAAGAAAATCAGAATAGCTTTCCACAAGCTGTGTATGTTTTCTCTCTGGAGTGAGGAGGAACCATTGAATGTTGGTCAACCAATCTGTAAGTTCTTATTGTATGTTTTTGTCATACTCACATATGTTTTTAATCAAATCTGAAGTGTTGAAACAGTTTATGATTTAATTAAACTTGCCTGTTTGAGATTATGTTGAAAACTATAAAACAGTGGTGTAGCTTACAATACTACACTAAGAAAAGTTCACAGCAGTGTTTTAAAACTTTTTAATGGTTCTAGTGCTCATGAAATGCTTAATACTACTAGATTTTTGTACTCTCTGTTTTCCTTTTGGAGTAATGATCTTCTCTACAGAGCTCCTTGATCTGTGGAGGTACTTAATTCTTAAATATCAAGAGGAATTCATTTATACATGAATTTAACCAATGGATATTTATTGAGTTCTTACAGCAACTTTTATCCAGTTCTTGTCCCTGGAGACTCAATTGAACTGCTGTCCTTGCCTTGAAAACCACACTGAGATGAACAAGTCATTGAAATCAAGGTAGTGTATCAAATAATAGAACTATGAACACATTATGGAAGGACAGTGGCTGGGATTGCATCCTCTGCTTCAGCATAGTATGAAGCTGCTGGGAAGAAAAAAAAAAAAAATCAATCTTAGTAGAGGTACAGGAAAATTGAAAAACTCATGCAAAGAAAATCTGGGTCTATTTACCAATATAGGATTACCACATGTGTACAAGAGAGGAGCCCCTTTCTGCCTCCTTTTCCCCCTTTGTCTCTCAGGTCAGGCCTCCAAATTTCCAGTGTCTCTGAAAAGATATTTTAAAAGTTAGTAAGAAGAAGGTGAACCATCTGCATCTTCACTCTTTATTCACCAGCTTTAGGAAGCCAAGTAAAGGTTTACTCTATTGGAGAACAGAGATTCTGAGTCTTTTTTTTTTTTTTTTTAATTTTTGGCCACTGTTTTAAATTGGTCTTTCATTAATTTATTTTCATCCATCTTTGTTCTTTGGCCTGTGTGGGCCTCCCATTGCAGTGAACTCTCCTGTAGTAGAGCACCGGCTCTGGGCACATGCGCTCCAGAGCACTGGCTCATAATTGGACGCACTGGTCCAGCCCGCTCCAGGGCACATGGGATCTTCCCGAGGCAGGGATCAAACCGGTGCCGCTTGCAGTGCAAGGCAGACTGTGTGCCCACTAGACCACCAGGGAAGCCAAATTCTGAGTCTTTTCAGTGCAATCCTGCACCCCCAATCCCATCTCCAAAGCTTGCCCCTATGATAAAAATAAGGGGAATGGACAGATAAATTACTGTTAATGGGTAAGATGCTCCCAACCAGGATGCATCCTGGGTTTCCTCCTGCTACCTATACCTCAAATGTAGACTCCTTCACATGTGGGAGCTGGATGAAAAATCTCACACAGAACATTTATTTTAGAATATTACAAGCAAAACTAATTTAATATACAGTCATCACAGGGTTGTAATAAGTAATGAGTAACAGTAAAAAGTACATGAATTTAAGGGATTTTATGTTCTTACAGCAACTTTTATCCAGTTCTTGTCCCTGGGGACTCAATTGAACTGCTGTCCTTGCCTTGAAAACCACACTGAGATGAACAAGTCATTGAAATCAAGGTAGTATATCAAATAATAGAACTATGAACACATTATGGAAGGACAGTGGCTGGGATTGCATCCTCTGCTTCAGCATAGTATGAAGCTGCTGGGAAGAAAAAAAAAAAAAATCAATCTTAGTAGAGGTACAGGAAAATTGAAAAACTCATGCAAAGAAAATCTGGGTCTATTTACCAATATAGGATTACCACATGTGTACAAGAGAGGAGCCCCTTTCTGCCTCCTTTTCCCCCTTTGTCTCTCAGGTCAGGCCTCCAAATTTCCAGTGTCTCTGAAAAGATATTTTAAAAGTTAGTAAGAAGAAGGTGAACCATCTGCATCTTCACTCTTTATTCACCAGCTTTAGGAAGCCAAGTAAAGGTTTACTCTATTGGAGAACAGAGATTCTGAGTCTTTTTTTTTTTTTTTTTTAATTTTTGGCCACTGTTTTAAATTGGTCTTTCATTAATTTATTTTCATCCATCTTTGTTCTTTGGCCTGTGTGGGCCTCCCATTGCAGTGAACTCTCCTGTAGTAGAGCACCGGCTCTGGGCACATGCGCTCCAGAGCACTGGCTCATAATTGGACGCACTGGTCCAGCCCGCTCCAGGGCACATGGGATCTTCCCGAGGCAGGGATCAAACCGGTGCCGCTTGCAGTGCAAGGCAGACTGTGTGCCCACTAGACCACCAGGGAAGCCAAATTCTGAGTCTTTTCAGTGCAATCCTGCACCCCCAATCCCATCTCCAAAGCTTGCCCCTATGATAAAAATAAGGGGAATGGACAGATAAATTACTGTTAATGGGTAAGATGCTCCCAACCAGGATGCATCCTGGGTTTCCTCCTGCTACCTATACCTCAAATGTAGACTCCTTCACATGTGGGAGCTGGATGAAAAATCTCACACAGAACATTTATTTTAGAATATTACAAGCAAAACTAATTTAATATAAAGTCATTACAGGGTTGTAATAAGTAATGAGTAACAGTAAAGAAGGAGAGATACAAAAATGATTGACTAATTCACACAATTTTTTTTTTTATAATTTTCACTTGTCTTTATATTTTGAAATGTCAGTGTGACATTAATTATTTTAATAATATTTATCTTTGCCAAGTACATTAAAAAGTCTAGGATTATTTTGCTAAGGATAAAAGTATTTTAGAATGAAAGCATTTAAATAATAAAATAATAGTTATTAATTATGATATTAAAATAAATTAGTAGTTTACTTTGTCATTGATTGATTTTGCAAAAAATATATATTTTATGTTTATCTTAATTTTTGTTTAAATAACAGGTTTTGTTTTCTACTCTGCCACTTTCTTTTCTTCTCCTTATTTCTTATGGTATATATTGGGTCCCAAAAATAATATATATTTTACAATCACTTAATAAAATAATGGTTCATTCTCCTAATACTGTTTCAATAAGGCTAATTGTTGACTTGCTAACTCTTAATGACTTCATCAGAAATATAATGAACTGAATTCATGTGAACATACTATGAGAACTGAAGCATAGCCTCATGGAATAGTAGAGACTGGCTGATTCTTATTTACAAGGTAATATTAAAGAATATATTTTTTAAAATTACCTGTGATATTTACAGAGTCTCCATGTGTGATGTGAATTCATGTACTAATGTTAAGATTGGCAATGAATATTATGGATGAGTTTGCCATTTAAAGTATTAATGTTAAATGTCTATTTTTTCTTTGTATCTCTAAGGTTTTCTCGTGTATACTTCCTGTAAATAGTTTGTAATCATCTGTGGAACACTTCAAAGCTTTCTTTATTTTACTTTTTTTTTGGTTAGACCACTTGTATTAGTCTTTCATTCATTTATCTTTGTTCTTTGGCCTGTGGGGCCTCCTATTACAGTGGCCTCTCTCGCCACAGAGCACCAGCTCTGGGCGCATGCACTCCAGAGTTCCGGTTAGGTAGTGGACCTAGGTAGCGGTCCACTTAGGTAGTGGTTGGACACATTGGCCCAGCCGCTCAGCGGCGCATGGGATCTTTCCGGGCCAGGGATCGAACTGACGCCCCTTGCACTGCAAGGCAGTGTCCGTACCCACTGGACTACCAGGGAAGCCCCAAAGCTTTCTTATTAGTGTATTTTTAACTTCAATTTCTTCTGAGTTAAGTGTATACAATTCTTTTGAGTTAATTTCTTACAGTTTTAAGAAATAATATATAGAAAATTAATTGAAGCCCTTACTCAGTTTCTCCCAGTGAAAAACTATTGCAAAAATAGTGCAATAACACAACCAGGATAGGCATATTGATTCAGTCAATACACAGAATATTTTCATCACTAAAATGACCTTATATCTTTTGAGTGATGTGTAAATGTGTAGTGTTTTCTTTTTCCTTTTGACCCTCTTCATTCAATTCTTCAACTCCTCAGCCTTACCTCTAGCAAGCACCAATATATTCTCTGTACATAGTAATTTGGGGGTTTTGTTTAATTTTGATTTTCATAAAGATTGCACATATTAAGAAAGATCCTTTGTCTGATGTATTTAACTTAACATAATGCCCTTGAGAGCGAATTCTTATTTTTTTTGTGCCTAGCAATATTTCACTTTATATATATATTAGAACTTCTTTAATCATTCATTCAGAGATTGACACAGGTTTTTCCATATCTTGATTATAGTAAATAATGTTGCAATTAACATAGGGATGTGTCTATTTGATAATAACTGTTTTACTTTTTGTGAGGTGATATGTCACTTCGATACTCGTATCATTTCCCCATTATTAAAGCTGTTGGATTCTTTTTGGCCATATGCATGACTTCTTTGGAAAGATATTTATTCAGATTTTTCTGGGACTGGACACTGAAAATCTCCTAGAGGAAAACATGGGCAGGATATTCTCTGACATAGATTTCAGCAATATTTTTTGATCTGTTTCCAAGAATAATAAAAATAAAACAATATTGAATGAAAGGGACCTACTTAAAATCAAAAGCTTTTGCACAACAAAGGAAACAATAAACAAAACAAAAAGACAGGGCTTCCCTGGTGGTCCAGTAGGTATAGAGTCCTTCTTGCAGTGCATAGGGTGCTAGTTCAGTTCCAGGCCTGGAAGATCCCACGTGACACAGAGTGGCTGGACTGGTGTGTCCAACTATGAGCCAGTGCTCTGGAGCACATGTGCCCAGAGCTGGTGCTCTGCAATGAGGGAGGCCACTGCAGTGGGAGGCCCACACAGGCCAGAGAGTAAAGATGGATGAAAATAAATAAAAATCAAAAGCCAATAAAAGGGCTTCCTTGGTGGTCCAGTGGGTAAGGACACCGCCTTGCAGTGCAAGGGGCGCCGGTTCGATCCCTGGCCTGGGAAGATCCCACGTGCTGCGGAGCAGCTGGACCGATGTGTCCAATTACCAAGCCAGAGATCTGGGGCGCATGCGCCTAGAGCTGGTGCTCTTCGACAACAGAGGCCACTGCAATGGGAGGCCCACACAGGCCAAAGAACAAAGACAGATGAAAATGGACAAATGAAAGACCAATAGAAGTAGCCCGCCTACTCCCCACCCTCCCCCCTCTCCAGCCAAGATAAATAAATAAATAAATCTTAAAAAAAAAAAAAGCCAATAAAAGAGGCCAAAATTAAAAACAAACAAACAAGGAAAAAAAAAAAAAAAGAGCCTACATATTGAGAGAAAATATTTGGTAATGATATGACCAACACGGGATTAGTCTTCAAAAAGCATCAAAACCAACAACTCAATCAGCAAATGGGCAGAACACTTAAACAAGTGAGTAGATAGAAAGGAACCTTCCCACACTACTGTTGGGAATGTAAATTGGTAGTCAGTATGGAGAATGGTATTAACTGTTTTGAGGTGATATGTCACTTCGATACTCGTATCATTTCCCCATTATTAAAGCTGTTGGATTCTTTTTGGCCATATGCATGACTTCTTTGGAAAGATATTTATTCAGATTTTTCTGGGACTGGACACTGAAAATCTCCTAGAGGAAAACATGGGCAGGATATTCTCTGACATAGATTTCAGCAATATTTTTTGATCTGTTTCCAAGAATAATAAAAATAAAACAATATTGAATGAAAGGGACCTACTTAAAATCAAAAGCTTTTGCACAACAAAGGAAACAATAAACAAAACAAAAAGACAGGGCTTCCCTGGTGGTCCAGTAGGTATAGAGTCCTTCTTGCAGTGCATAGGGTGCTAGTTCAGTCCCAGGCCTGGAAGATCCCACGTGACACAGAGTGGCTGGACTGGTGTGTCCAACTATGAGCCAGTGCTCTGGAGCACATGTGCCCAGAGCTGGTGCTCTGCAATGAGGGAGGCCACTGCAGTGGGAGGCCCACACAGGCCAGAGAGTAAAGATGGATGAAAATAAATAAAAATCAAAAGCCAATAAAAGGGCTTCCTTGGTGGTCCAGTGGGTAAGGACACCGCCTTGCAGTGCAAGGGGCGCCGGTTCGATCCCTGGCCTGGGAAGATCCCACGTGCTGCGGAGCAGCTGGACCGATGTGTCCAATTACCAAGCCAGAGATCTGGGGCGCATGCGCCTAGAGCTGGTGCTCTGCGACAACAGAGGCCACTGCAATGGGAGGCCCACACAGGCCAAAGAACAAAGACAGATGAAAATGGACAAATGAAAGACCAATAGAAGTAGCCCGCCTACTCCCCACCCTCCCCCCTCTCCAGCCAAGATAAATAAATAAATAAATCTTAAAAAAAAAAAAAGCCAATAAAAGAGGCCAAAATTAAAAACAAACAAACAAGGAAAAAAAAAAAAAAAGAGCCTACATATTGAGAGAAAATATTTGGTAATGATATGACCAACACGGGATTAGTCTTCAAAAAGCATCAAAACCAACAACTCAATCAGCAAATGGGCAGAACACTTAAACAAGTGAGTAGATAGAAAGGAACCTTCCCACACTACTGTTGGGAATGTAAATTGGTAGTCAGTATGGAGAATGGTATGGAGGTTCCTTAAAAAAACTTAAAAATAGAGCTACCTTGTTGTTGTTGTTGTTCAGTTGCTAAGTCCCATTGGACTCTTTGCAATCCCATGGGCTGCAGCACAACAGGCTTCCCTATCTTTCACTATTTCCCAGAGTTTGTTTTAATTCTTGTCCAGTGACTTGGTGATGGTGTCTCAACCATCTCATCCTCTGCCACCCTCTTCTCCTTTGGCCTTCAATCTTTACCAGTATCAGGGTCTTTTCCAGTGAGTCAGCTCTTCACATCAGGTGGCCAATGTATTGGAGGTTCAGCATCAGCATCAGTCCTTCCAATGAATATTCAGAGCTTGAATTCCTTTAGCAGTGGTTGGTTTGATCTCCTTGCAGTCCAAGGGACTTTCAAAAGTCTCCTCCAGCACCACAGTTCAAAAGCATCAGTTCTTCAGTGCTCAACCTTCCTTATGGTCCAGCTCTCACATCCATACAACACTACTGGAAAAACCATAGTTTTGACAATATGGACCTTTGTTTGCAAAGTGATGTCTCTGCTTTTTAATGCACTGTGTAGGTTTGCCATAGTGTTTGTTCCAAGAAGCAGGTGTATTTCAATTTTGTGGCTACAGTCATAGTCTGCAGTGATTTTCAAGCCCCTTCTTATTTGTCATGAAGTGACAAAGCCAGATACCATGATCTTAGTTTTTTGAATGTTGAGTTTTAAGTCAGATTTTTATTTCTACTCTTTCACTCTCATCAAGAGATTCTTTAGTTCCTCTTCCCTTTCTGCCTTTAGAGTGGTACCAGCTGCATATCTGAGGTTCTTGATTTTGATTCCAGCTTGTGCTTCATCCAGTCTGGCATTTTGCATGATGTAATCAGAACATAAGTTAAACAGGCTGAAAAGACCTTATCACACTCCTTATCACACTCCTTGGCCAATTTTGAACCAGCCCATTGTTCCATGTACAGTGCCAACTGTGCTTATTGACCCTCCTATAGGCTTCTCAGGAGACAGGTAAGGTGATCTGGTATTCCCAACTTCTTAAGAATTTTCCACAGTATGTGTGATCCACAAGTCAAAGGCTTTTCAATAGTCAGTGAAGCAGAAGTAGATGTTTTTCTGGAACTCACTTGCTTTCTCCATGATCCACTGAGTGTTAGCAATTTGATCTCTGGTTCATCTGCCTTCTCTAAACCCAGCATGCACCTCTGGAATTTCTTGGTTCACATGCTGCAGAAGCCTCACTTGAGGGATTTTGAGCATAACCTTACAAGCCTGTGAAAAGATCACCATTGTATGCCAGTTTGAATATTCCTTGGCATTGCCCTCCTTTGGGATTGAAATGAAAACTGACCTTTTCCAGTCTGTGGCCACTGCTGAGTTTTCAAAATTTGCTGATAATATATATTGAGTGTAACACTTTAATAGCATCATTTTTTATGAATTGAAATAGCCAGTATCAGGGTCTTTTCCAGTGAGTCAGCTCTTCACATCAGGTGGCCAATGTATTGGAGGTTCAGCATCAGCATCAGTCCTTCCAATGAATATTCAGAGCTTGAATTCCTTTAGCAGTGGTTGGTTTGATCTCCTTGCAGTCCAAGGGACTTTCAAGAGTCTCCTCTAGCACCACAGTTCAAAAGCATCAGTTCTTCAGTGCTCAACCTTCCTTATGGTCCAGCTCTCACATCCATACAACACTACTGGAAAAACCATAGTTTTGACAATATGGACCTTTGTTTGCAAAGTGATGTCTCTGCTTTTTAATGCACTGTGTAGGTTTGCCATAGTGTTTGTTCCAAGAAGCAGGTGTATTTCAATTTTGTGGCTACAGTCATAGTCTGCAGTGATTTTCAAGCCCCTTCTTATTTGTCATGAAGTGACAAAGCCAGATACCATGATCTTAGTTTTTTGAATGTTGAGTTTTAAGTCAGATTTTTATTTCTACTCTTTCACTCTCATCAAGAGATTCTTTAGTTCCTCTTCCCTTTCTGCCTTTAGAGTGGTACCAGCTGCATATCTGAGGTTCTTGATTTTGATTCCAGCTTGTGCTTCATCCAGTCTGGCATTTTGCATGATGTAATCAGAACATAAGTTAAACAGGCTGAAAAGACCTTATCACACTCCTTATCACACTCCTTGGCCAATTTTGAACCAGCCCATTGTTCCATGTACAGTGCCAACTGTGCTTATTGACCCTCCTATAGGCTTCTCAGGAGACAGGTAAGGTGATCTGGTATTCCCAACTTCTTAAGAATTTTCCACAGTATGTGTGATCCACAAGTCAAAGGCTTTTCAATAGTCAGTGAAGCAGAAGTAGATGTTTTTCTGGAACTCACTTGCTTTCTCCATGATCCACTGAGTGTTAGCAATTTGATCTCTGGTTCATCTGCCTTCTCTAAACCCAGCATGCACCTCTGGAATTTCTTGGTTCACATGCTGCAGAAGCCTCACTTGAGGGATTTTGAGCATAACCTTACAAGCCTGTGAAAAGATCACCATTGTATGCCAGTTTGAATATTCCTTGGCATTGCCCTCCTTTGGGATTGAAATGAAAACTGACCTTTTCCAGTCTGTGGCCACTGCTGAGTTTTCAAAATTTGCTGATAATATATATTGAGTGTAACACTTTAATAGCATCATTTTTTAGGAATTGAAATAGCTCAACTGGAATTCTATCACCTCTACATGCTCTGTTTGTTTTTTTCCACTTGACTTCATACTCCAGAATGTCTGACTGTAGGTAAATGTCCACACCGTCATGGTTATCCAGGTCATTAAGACTCTTTTTGTATTGTTCTTCTGTATATTTATTCTTAATCTCTTCTTTCTGTTAGATCCTTTGCCATTTCTCCTTTATCATGCCCATCCTAGCATGAAATTTTGCCTACATATCTCCAATTTTCTTGAAGAGGTCTCTAGTCTTTCCCATTTTATTGCTTTCCTATATTTGTTTTGCAGTGTTTATTTAAGAAGGCCTAATAAGTTCCTCACAATTCTCTGGAACTCTGCCTTCAGTTAGGTATATCCTTCCCTTTCTCTCTTGTCTTTCACTTGTTTTCTTTTCTCAGCTATTTGTAAATCCTCCTCAGACAACCACTTTGCTTTCTTGGATTTCTATTTCGTTGGAATGATTTTGGTCACTGCCTCCTGTACAGTGTCACGAATCTCCATCCATAGTTTGTCAGACACTCTGCCTACCAGATTGAATCCCTAGAATCTATTTGCTGCCTCCACGGTATCATCATAAGGGATCTGATTTAGGGATACCTGAGTGGCCTACTGATTTCCCCTACTTTCTTCAATGTAAGCCTGAAATTTGCAGTAAGAAGTTTATGACCTGAGCCACAGTCAGTTCCAGGCCTTATTTTGATGACTGTGTAGAGCTTCTCCATCTTTCGTTGTAAAGAATATAATCAGTCTGATTTTGGTATTGATCACCTGGTGATGTCTATATGTAGAGACATCTCTTGTTTTGTTAGAAGAGGGTGTTTCTTATGACCAGTCTGTTCTGTAGGCAAAACTCTTTTAAACTTTGCCCTGTTTCATTTTGTATTCCAAGGCCAAACTTGCCTATTGACTCCGTATTTTTGCATTCCAGTCCATTCTGATGAAAAAGATCTTTTGCTGGTGTTAGTTCTAGACAGTCTTGTAGTCTTCATAGAACTGTTCAACTTCAGCTTCTTCAGTTGAAGAAGTTGGAGCATAGACCTGGATTATTGTGATGTTGAATGGTTGCCTTGGAAATGAACTGAGATCATTCTGTGAATTTTGAGACTGTATCCAAGTACTGCATTTTGGACTCTTTGTTAACTATGCGGATTATTCGATTTCTTCTAAGTGTTTCTTGCCCACAGTAGTAATTATAATGGTCATCTGAATTAAATGGAATATAATCTATGAAAATATTGGATGACTGTGTTGTTTTCTGGACACTAATATTGTAAATCAACCATATGTCTATACAAATAAATACATAAAATCATAATTGCTTTGTTTGAAAGTCTGTATTAAATAATATCATTTAATCATTAATACTCACAAAATAAAATTTTTCTTTATTCACTTAATATTTATATAACATACTTTAAATGGTAGTATATACATATATGATATTGTGTTTTTGAAGATGTGATTCATTCATAAATTCAATAATATTTCAAACATATTGAAATTAGTAGTCTTTGACCCTCTTATTGGTAATGTCATGTATAAAATCTAATTGTACTAGATGTCCTATCAAATATCCCTGTCTGTGCATGTACTACGTAGTGTTTATGATATCTACACTGAATATGAGATACTCAGGGTTTATTTGTATTTGAATAAAAAGGAAACTTTTATAGAGGAATTATTAGTTGTAAGAATTGATTATACTAGAATGAGTCTAAATGATACGTGGATGTAAACATTAAACAGGATAAATAAAATATCCATAAAATTGTATATGCAGATTTTGCTCCTGTTTTCTGTGGATTATACAAAGTAAGTTGAGTCCTGTTTAAAATTAATCTAATTCTTCCACTAGACTTGCAGATTTTATTTCTGTTAGAAAAAAAGGGTATTGATCACCTGGTGATGTCTATATGTAGAGACATCTCTTGTTTTGTTAGAAGAGGGTGTTTCTTATGACCAGTCTGTTCTGTAGGCAAAACTCTTTTAAACTTTGCCCTGTTTCATTTTGTATTCCAAGGCCAAACTTGCCTATTGACTCCGTATTTTTGCATTCCAGTCCATTCTGATGAAAAAGATCTTTTGCTGGTGTTAGTTCTAGACAGTCTTGTAGTCTTCATAGAACTGTTCAACTTCAGCTTCTTCAGTTGAAGAAGTTGGAGCATAGACCTGGATTATTGTGATGTTGAATGGTTGCCTTGGAAATGAACTGAGATCATTCTGTGAATTTTGAGACTGTATCCAAGTACTGCATTTTGGACTCTTTGTTAACTATGGATTATTCGATTTCTTCTAAGTGTTTCTTGCCCACAGTAGTAATTATAATGGTCATCTGAATTAAATGGAATATAATCTATGAAAATATTGGATGACTGTGTTGTTTTCTGGACACTAATATTGTAAATCAACCATATGTCTATACAAATAAATACATAAAATCATAATTGCTTTGTTTGAAAGTCTGTATTAAATAATATCATTTAATCATTAATACTCACAAAATAAAATTTTTCTTTATTCACTTAATATTTATATAACATACTTTAAATGGTAGTATATACATATATGATCTTGTGTTTTGAAGATGTGATTCATTCATAAATTCAATAATATTTCAAACATATTGAAATTAGTAGTCTTTGACCCTCTTATTGGTAATGTCATGTATAAAATCTAATTGTACTAGATGTCCTATCAAATATCCCTGTCTGTGCATGTACTACGTAGTGTTTATGATATCTACACTGAATATGAGATACTCAGGGTTTATTTGTATTTGAATAAAAAGGAAACTTTTATAGAGGAATTATTAGTTGTAAGAATTGATTATACTAGAATGAGTCTAAATGATACGTGGATGTAAACATTAAACAGGATAAATAAAATATCCATAAAATTGTATATGCAGATTTTGCTCCTGTTTTCTGTGGATTATACAAAGTAAGTTGAGTCCTGTTTAAAATTAATCTAATTCTTCCACTAGACTTAGTCTGTTTTGAGCATATTGCTGTCATTTTTCACGGTGTCTAATTTGCAGATACACTTCAATAAAAATGGTTTAATATTGTTAAATGCACATTATGCAGTATTCATTTAAAGACTTAAGGTTTTATGTATTTGTCTCAATTTCAAACAAAATGTTACTTCATAGTACATTAATTTCTATTATGTATTTTTATACTTTGTCATTAACATACTTTCATTATTTTAATAAACAAAACTAAATACAGTATTAGCTGTTTGGTTCTATGCTTCAATAACTTCACCAAAGAGCTGGAAGACAAATAAATGTGGATGACAATTAATTTAATTATATGTATTGACTCTAGTGTGTTTAAATTCTTAATAATTTTGAGCAACACTGTATTTTTATCTATAAATTGATTGTATAATGGATTTGAATGTATAGTGGATTGCAATCTTAATCATGAAATAATAGAATCTATAGCTGGTTAAACAATGTGTTTTTTGCAAATTACTTTAAGTAGAAATGTCAGGCACAGTGCATCCTCCATTTAACAGGAGGATTGATTTGCCAAGGAGTCCTTTTAGCATTAGCTGTTGTCAATACTGGTATAGATGTTGGAAATGTAGCTATCTTTTCAAATTAGCTGCTTCACAAAATGTGATTTCTAAATATACAGAATGTCTACAAAACTATTCCAAGCTTGAAGTGATAATATGTTCTGATATTGTTTCAGTAACAATTTTAAAAAGATAACTTACATGGTTGCTTAACTATTTGTATAATGTTCACTTTGTCTTTGAAAAATAGAAATATCTTGCACTGAATAGCAATTAAAATATTATGTAACTCCAAGATTTAAATGTGTGAAGTTTTGCAAGTTATAATATCATTTGATAATGCATATCAAAAGCATTTTTGGTACTGAAACTCATTTATTGTTTTTAATTGTCATTTCATGCTACATAAAATTTAAATATTACTTAAGTCATATTATCTTTATGATCTCATTTGTTTTAAAAATAAAAACAAAAGTATTTAAGTTCTAATTTCTTTAGTTTTTATAATTCAGCAGCTTAATTTCTCTCCCACAGTAACTTTAGGAATGCTTGGAGGATAGCTTTTTTTTAATTTAATCTTTTTTTTTTTTTTTTAATTTTTGGCCTCTTTTACTGATTTTTTATCCATTTATTTTCATCATTCTTTATTCTGTGGCATGTGTGGGCCTCCCATCACAGTGGCCTCTCTTGCTACAGAAACCCGGCTCTGGGCGCATGCTTCCCAGAGCACTGGCCCAGTCAGACACATGGGTCCAGCCACTCTGTGGCATGCAGGATCTTCCCGGGCCCGGGATCAAACTGGTGCCACCTGCACTGCAAGGTGGACTCTAGCCCACTGGACCACCAGTTATTTTTTTTTTTAATGTTTGACCTCTTTTATTGATTTCTTATCAATTTATTTGGAAGATAAATAGCTTTCATGCATATATAAGTGTGTGTGTATGTGAGTGTATATAAGTATATATATATACTGTGAGTGTATATAAGTATATATATATAGTCATGTTCTAGTGGTGGGAGAAAGTAATACAGCTATTAATTGATTAGTTTGAATGAGAAATCTATAATCTTATCATTTCTAATTGCTTTATCAGAGATTTCATAGTGTGTTGTGGACATGTTAAATTCCCATGTAGAAATTGATGTTAGTTGACTGTATACACAGATATAGAGTCAAGTGTGTTTTTCATCCTTAAAGATAATTTTTGAAAAAAAAAAAAGAGTCTGATCCTACTTAAAATGTTTAAAACTCTTAATCAAAAAGGAAAAATAAGTCATCGATAAGTAGTAATTGGCAGCAAAAGAATCTATAAAAGTTATGCTTTACTATTTATTTCAAAAACAATATGATTGTGATCATGTTACAGTTAAGGGTTACATGATTAGGAGAGTCTCTTAAAAGCATGCATACTTAAGTAATCTTCATATCATCCAAGCTGGATTGCCTCAATACATGATTCTGAGAATGTTTAAATGATCATTTTACTCATGAAAAAGCACACATCGTGTCACTTAATTTATTTGTTCATGCACTGTTACTGAGACATAACAAATGTATGACATTGAATTAGTTTAAGGTGTGCAGCATAAGGTTTGGTGTAAGTATATATTCTGAAACGTTTACCACAGTAAGTTTAGTTAACATCCATCACCTCACATAGAATTTTTTCTTGTGGTGAGAACTTTCTAGGTCTACTGTCTTAACAACTTTCAAATATAATTAGTTATGGTAACAACGCTGTACATCATATCCCCAAAACTTATTTATCTTGAAATTAGAATTCTGTACTTTTTTATCAATTTCACTCATTTTTCTAATTCCTCATCTCTTGCCTCTGACAAATCACCAATCAGTTCCCTATATGATATTTTAGATTCTACATATAATTGAGATCATACAAAATTTGTCATTATCTTTTTTTTAACTAATTTCATTTAGCGTATTTTCCCCAAAATACATCCTTGTTATAATGAACTCTTATGCATTTGTATCTGCTGATATTTGAACAAACTAAATTATAACTAACTTTTTGTTTTAGTTACTAAAATATAGCCAACTAATAGTACATTGATCCAGAAATAATACTTGATCCAATGATTTATGTATGGATACCTTTAAAGATTTTTCTGTTGTCCACTAGTCCTAGAAATACATGTACTCTTAATATATCATCAAACTTTTCTTCAGTGGGTTTATTTCAGCCCCCCCCCAACTTTATTGAGACATAAAAGATATAAAATTTTGTGTAAGTGTACCATGTACAAAGTGTTTGATTTAATACATTCTCATATTGTACAATAGTTATTACCAGAGTGTGTGCAAATGCTTGCATTCTGTCATGTAATTACCATTGCTGTGTGTGTGTGTGTGTGTGTGTGTGGTGTGGACATTTAAGGCTTAATCTAGCAGCTTTTATGTATATTATGCAGTATTATTAGCTATAATTCCCATGCTATACATTAGTTCCCCGGAATTTCCCATATTATACCTGGGAGCTTGTACTCTTTAGTTAAATCCTCCACCCTCCAGCCCTTGGAGACCACCCTTCTAATCTCTTTTTTCTATTGAATCTGCATTCACATGATCATTTTAGTTTAAGGTGAAAGCATGCACTGTTACTGAGACATAACAAATGTATGACATTGAATTAGTTTAAGGTGAGCAGCATAAGGTTTGGTGTAAGTATATATTCTGAAACGTTTACCACAGTAAGTTTAGTTAACATCCATCACCTCACATAGAATTTTTTCTTGTGGTGAGAACTTTCTAGGTCTACTGTCTTAACAACTTTCAAATATAATTAGTTATGGTAACAACGCTGTACATCATATCCCCAAAACTTATTTATCTTGAAATTAGAATTCTGTACTTTTTTATCAATTTCACTCATTTTTCTAATTCCTCATCTCTTGCCTCTGACAAATCACCAATCAGTTCCCTATATGATATTTTAGATTCTACATATAATTGAGATCATACAAAATTTGTCATTATCTTTTTTTTAACTAATTTCATTTAGCGTATTTTCCCCAAAATACATCCTTGTTATAATGAACTCTTATGCATTTGTATCTGCTGATATTTGAACAAACTAAATTATAACTAACTTTTTGTTTTAGTTACTAAAATATAGCCAACTAATAGTACATTGATCCAGAAATAATACTTGATCCAATGATTTATGTATGGATACCTTTAAAGATTTTTCTGTTGTCCACTAGTCCTAGAAATACATGTACTCTTAATATATCATCAAACTTTTCTTCAGTGGGTTTATTTCAGCCCCCCCCCCAACTTTATTGAGACATAAAAGATATAAAATTTTGTGTAAGTGTACCATGTACAAAGTGTTTGATTTAATACATTCTCATATTGTACAATAGTTATTACCAGAGTGTGTGCAAATGCTTGCATTCTGTCATGTAATTACCATTGCTGTGTGTGTGTGTGTGTGTGTGTGTGGTGTGGACATTTAAGGCTTAATCTAGCAGCTTTTATGTATATTATGCAGTATTATTAGCTATAATTCCCATGCTATACATTAGTTCCCCGGAATTTCCCATATTATACCTGGGAGCTTGTACTCTTTAGTTAAATCCTCCACCCTCCAGCCCTTGGAGACCACCCTTCTAATCTCTGTTTCTATGAATCTGCATTCCACATATCCCTGATACCTTGCAGTATTTGTCTTTTTCAGATCTATTTGCCTGAGCATAATGTCTTAAGGATACATCTGTTATCACAAATGGCAGAATGTCCTTTATTTTTCATGACCAAATAATATTTCATTATGAGTGTTTATACACTGTATTTGTATGTGACACCTATACACCACTTATTTATCCATTCATCCTTTGAAGGACAGAAGCTTAGGTGTTTTCATAGTGCTATAGTGGAGTTAGGAATGCAAACATCTCTTCAAGTTCCTGTTTGCATTTTCTTTGGATTCATACCCAGAAGTAGGATTCTTGGACCATATGGTAGTTCTGTTTGTACTCTTTTGAGGCACTTCCATACTGTTTTCTGTAGTGGCTGCACCAATTTACATTCCCACTAACAGTGCACCTCCTTAATAACATTTGTTCTCTCTTGTTTTTTGATTTTAGAAATTCCAAGTGGTGTGAGGTGATATCTCATTGTGAGTGTTGATTTGCATTTCCCTGATTACTAGTGATATTGTGAATCTTTTCACATATTTGTTGATCATTTGTTAGACATTGGAAGAATGTCAGTTCTGTCCCTCTGCCCATTTTTAATCATATTGCTTGTTTTGCTTTTGAGGTGTGTGATTTGGATATCCTAAAACTTTTTATATTAAACACTTATTAGGTATATAACTTACAAATATTTTCTACCATGTTGCAGGTTACTTTATCATTCTCTTGATAGTTTCATGAACTGCACAACCTTCATAAGTTTCTGATTCCCATTTGCACCTTTGTTCTATTCTCACACGAGGTCTTTTTTTTTTTTTTTCCTTTGAATACAGTGCTAAATGACTTTGTTCTAATTCCTTCACTGTTTTTAATGTTCCTCCAGTTTTAGAGCAACAAAAAATTCACTACAGTAATTGAATACTTACCAAGAAGTTGGATCATAGGGATAAAAAGATTTAATTTAGATTTTAATCTAGATAAGATAATGATAATTTTCCCAGGTTTCCGGGTTACATGACTGTCATTCTGAGAGGAAAGAAATCCTTCATTTATTTCCAAAGAGATAAACAAACATCACAGATATTCAAACTGCTCTCAAAAAAGAAAAACAAAAAACATGCTCCTCTTTTCTAGAAGTACCCAAGTTGAAGAATGCATTGACTGTGAGCATAGAAATATAAGAAGACCAGAACAAATAAAAATGTTTGCAAATTTGTACATACCAGATTAGGTAACATAGAATACAATAAAGATCAAATATCAGACAACTGAATTGTCTGGAAGATAGTTGTAAATAGCAGTGAATAGCAAAGGAGATGACTTTTAATTGAAAATCTTCAGTCAGGAAATCAAATAGAATATTCTTCCTTCTTTTCTTCCTTTCCCTTTTTCTTTCTTTTTCTCTGTCTATCCACAACTTGGTAACATTTCTTCCTTTTTCTCCCACCCAAATTTAGGTTTCAGATGCAAAATCATTATGAGAAAAATCTGTAGACAGTTTAAAAAGTTTAACATCCACTGAATTTTCCAATCTTCTCAGAGCCCTCCTTCCTTTAAATTGTTTTAAGACATTCTATGCATGTTTTTGTTTTATTCTCCACTATATCTCCCAAATTGTAAACAACCAAAATGTAGATATCTATTTTATAAAAGCAGAAATGTATTAAACATAGGAAAAATTATGAATATCATATTGCTTGTTTTGCTTTTGAGGTGTGTGATTTGGATATCCTAAAACTTTTATATTAAACACTTATTAGGTATATAACTTACAAATATTTTCTACCATGTTGCAGGTTACTTTATCATTCTCTTGATAGTTTCATGAACTGCACAACCTTCATAAGTTTCTGATTCCCATTTGCACCTTTGTTCTATTCTCACACGAGGTCTTTTTTTTTTTTTTTCCTTTGAATACAGTGCTAAATGACTTTGTTCTAATTCCTTCACTGTTTTTAATGTTCCTCCAGTTTTAGAGCAACAAAAAATTCACTACAGTAATTGAATACTTACCAAGAAGTTGGATCATAGGGATAAAAAGATTTAATTTAGATTTTAATCTAGATAAGATAATGATAATTTTCCCAGGTTTCCGGGTTACATGACTGTCATTCTGAGAGGAAAGAAATCCTTCATTTATTTCCAAAGAGATAAACAAACATCACAGATATTCAAACTGCTCTCAAAAAAGAAAAACAAAAAACATGCTCCTCTTTTCTAGAAGTACCCAAGTTGAAGAATGCATTGACTGTGAGCATAGAAATATAAGAAGACCAGAACAAATAAAAATGTTTGCAAATTTGTACATACCAGATTAGGTAACATAGAATACAATAAAGATCAAATATCAGACAACTGAATTGTCTGGAAGATAGTTGTAAATAGCAGTGAATAGCAAAGGAGATGACTTTTAATTGAAAATCTTCAGTCAGGAAATCAAATAGAATATTCTTCCTTCTTTTCTTCCTTTCCCTTTTTCTTTCTTTTTCTCTGTCTATCCACAACTTGGTAACATTTCTTCCTTTTTCTCCCACCCAAATTTAGGTTTCAGATGCAAAATCATTATGAGAAAAATCTGTAGACAGTTTAAAAAGTTTAACATCCACTGAATTTTCCAATCTTCTCAGAGCCCTCCCTTCCTTTAAATTGTTTTAAGACATTCTATGCATGTTTTTGTTTTATTCTCCACTATATCTCCCAAATTGTAAACAACCAAAATGTAGATATCTATTTTATAAAAGCAGAAATGTATTAAACATAGGAAGCTTGATAAAATATTCACAATTTGATGAATATCTTGAGGAAAAATACATTAAATGAAAAATTAATCTGTATATACTCCTATTTCACAGAGTAATATTTAAATATGCAGTTACATAAAGATATTAGATTTGAGAATGATGAAATATCAAGATGTCTTAGATTTAACTGGTTTAATAGATTAAATATACTTGTAGTTCAAGGGCATTTATAAGAGTTAATTTACCCATAATTGAGTTAGAGGACAACTAGGCAAACTGTGTGAATTCATACTATCTATGGCTATTAATGTTACCACATTAGTTAAATTTAGCATAGTGTTTAGGGATAACACAAATTAGTAATTATCCTTTTCATTTCAAGATATGGTTCTAGAACAGCATTAGTTCTGTGAGACACAAGCGATACACCAGAAATTTATAACAATAGACCCATAAAACCAAAAATATATAGCTATAGATATAGCTGCTTAAACTAACACTATAATACTCACTGTAAAAGAGAAATTGGTGAGAATAATATTTTGATGTGAAACATAAAGATGTTTATAACAAAATATTTTAAATGTTTGATTGGAGTCATTGTAGCATGTCTCACTAAGACTAAGTGCTGTCTATGATTTGGTCATTATTTAGTTCCCCTTATACCCTCCATGAATATTCCTTCCCTATGGAACTAAAGAGCTTCTTGATGAACATGAAGCAGGAGAGTGAAAAAGCTAGTTTAAAACTCAGCATAAAAAAAGCAAGATCGGGGCTTCCCCTGGTGGTCCAGTGGGTAAGGACACGCCTTGCAGAGCAAGGGGCGCCGGTTCGATCCCTGACTTGGGAAGATCCCACGTGCCCCGGAGCGGCTGGACCAATGTGTCCAACTACCGAGCCGGAGCTCTGGAGCGCATGCGCCCAGAGCCGGCGCTCTGCGACGACAGAGGCCACTGCGATGGGAGGCCCACATGAGCCAAAGAACAAAGACGGATGAAAATAGATTAATGAATGACCAATAGAAGTGGCCCGCCCGTCCCCCTCCGTCCCCACCTCACCCCCCAAAAGATAAATAAATAAAATAAATGTTTAAAAAAAAAAAAAAAAAAGTAAGATCATGGCATCTAGTCCTATCGCTTTATGGCAAATAGATGGGGAAAAAGTAGAAACAATGACAGTCTTTTCTTAGGCTCCAAAATCACTGGGACAGTGACTGCAACCACAGAATGAAAAGGTGCATGCTCCTTGAAAGAAGAGCCATGACAATCCTAGACAGTGTATTAAAAAGCAGAGATATTACTTTGCTGGCAAAGGGTCATATAGTCAAAACTATAGATTTTCTAGTAGTATGTATGAATATGAGAGTTAGATCATAAAGAAGGCTGAGCACCAAAGAACTGATGCCTTTCAACTGTGGTGCTGGAGAAGATTCTTGAGTTTCCCTTGGATAACAAGGAGATCAAACCAGTCTATCCTAAAGGAAATTAGCCCCGAATTCTCATTAGAGGGACTGATGCTGAAAGCTGAAGCTCCAGTACTTTGGTCATTTGATGTGAAAAGCCAACTCATTGAAAAAGACTGTGATAGTAGGAAAGATTGAGGACAAGAGGGTGACAGAGAATGAGACTGTTGGATGACATCACCGACTCAATGGGACATGAGTTTTAGCAAGTTCTGGGAGATGGTGATGGACAGGGAAGCCTGGCATACTGCAGTCCATGTGGTCACAAAAACTTGGACATGACTCACTCACTGAACAATAACAAAAATACCTAAAGCTGGAAAATAGAAGCCTGATGAAAAAGGACTTAAAATATGAAAAAAGAGTATGAGCCTATCTAAGAAGACATTCAAACGTGTAAGAACCATCAAATGAGGTTGTTCCTGCCCCTTTCACTTTCAGTCTTGAGAAGAAAGACTTTTCTCCTAAAAAGCAAGAGCTGAGGGGGGAAAGTTTGAGGCATTGATAGATAGGGTTTGCTTGATAAGTGGCATGAGTTATACTCCTTATCAACAAATTTCAGACAAGGTGCCTCTGGCAGTCAGGGCACCCAGGCCATTCTCATTCCAAACTCTGCCATTGAGTTGGAGTCCCAAGATGCAAAGAGTCTGTGTCATTAATCACATCTGTACATATTTTTTTTAGTCATTTAAAGTAACATCTTCATGTTTTCTGAGGTTTTGGACATATTTGTGGAGAGGCTTTATTTTGACTACTGTGCATGACATTCAGAATGTGCCACAGTAACTTTTAGCCTAATTTCTGGACTTTGTTTTCCTCCTTTGTACAATGTACTTCACTATCTGAACCTCTCAACATTCTTGGAATTCTTTTATGACTTCTAATCTCCCCTAACCTCTGAATTGACTGAAAAGTTCTGAGAGTGTGAGTCCCCTTTAAATCAAGGCCAAACAGATGTCAGCTCTAAAACTATGTTAAATTATCTGTATGCACTACTTTAAATTGTGGCTTTAGTTCTAACCATCTATAAATTCCTGTAATTCCAGAGACATTGGTTTAGAAAAAATAAAAAAAAAAAACAATAATAATATGCACAATTTAAAAATGTAAAAAGATTTCAGTATGAACTTTCAATACAGTATCAGGGAGATAAAAGAGGCAAAGCATGCTGTTGACTCCAAAAAAAGGTAAGAAAAGGAATTCGAACACCGATAGAACTTTGTTTATATTATTTACTTATTTTATAGTTTAAGCTAAAAAAGTAAGCCAGGATTCTTTCTATTTAACTTGCTCTTTTTGTGAAATTCTTACTGTTATGAACAGGTATATTATCAAAACAATCTCATACCCCACCAAAATGAAACAAAATTTTAACTGTAGAAATGCTTTCATAGTTAAAATTAAAATTCAGAGAAGAAGTGCCTCCTCATTTTTTTTTCTACTGGCACAATAAAAAGAAAAAAGAAAGAGTTGATACGCAAAGCAAAATGAAATTCAGTTGAATATAAGTAATAGCCATGAGTCTCTCTTCTATTTAGAATCTTTTGAGTTCTGCCCAAAGTATTCAGACTGTTTATTCATAGATGAAAGCTTTTTAAATATGTTTAGAGTGAAAATCTCTCTCATTTGACTAAAAACAAGAGCTGTAAACCTCTCTCTTTCTTCAGTGCCATAGGAAGTAGTCTTATGCACTTGACAACTTTAATTTTTTTTTTTCTCTTTTCTGCTTTGAGAATAGGATCACTCTTGTCTTTCTTTTGTGTAATAGGACTTGACATCTGACATTTACAAGATATATAAAATCTAGATTTCTGAGTAACAAGATACATTCTTACTTACATTCTTTTCTATGGTGTATTAATTACTATATTCTCACAGTTGGGTTTGGGTTTAAAAATTATGCTATCTCAATACCAACAGGATAAATTCATTAAATTTAATCCCATCATCCCATCACAAACGCCAAACCTTATCACCAGATTCATCCCTGTTTCGTGTTTCTAAACTCAAGCCATAAATAATTTCTCACCTCTTTCTGATGATGTGAAAAAATTTAAAACTTGTGTGCCTTTCACCATAATATTTACTTGCCCAAAGTAACATTGCTTCTAGTTTCCTGTGTGAAAAATTTTGAAAAAAATATAATATTCTTCTAGCATCCTTTTTGACTCTGATTTCACATTATTCAAGGAAGCATGGAATGGCTGGGAAAAAATGGACTGGCTTTGAATTCAACCAAATTGGTTTGAAAAGTAGAACCCGCCACTCTGTAGGTAGATGACATTTGAAAAGTTATGTAACATAACCTAAGAATCGTTATCTTTTCATTATTATTGTAAAAAATATCAATAATACATTGTCAAGAGTTCTTATAAGTTTTTTTTTTTTTTTTTCAAGTAAGATATGCAGTACTTGGCTTAGTGTTTGACTTGATAACAAAGAATTATCTTCTTTTTTGTACTTTGTAGAAGTGGCTTTGCGGAATAAAAAGAGATAATGCTTTGGACATTCTGGCATAGATGATACTTATAAAGGTTAGATTTTCTGCCTTAACATTACATAAATAAAAATTAGAGTTCTTTTTTTTTTTTTTTCACAGCTCACTATGCATTTGTTTAGAGAGTTGTTTTCTAAAATTGACATTCCTATTATTATACTTAAGGTCTCAGCAAAAAGAGCAACAGTTATCCTGATAAACATACTCAGAGCATTTATCCGTAGAAAGACAAAAGGGAGTCCTTGTCTACTGGATGTATTTGGCAGAATGTGCCTAATCTGCCTAGGAACTTTGTAAATATATCTGAAATTTATCGATTTGGACAATGTTACTGGCTGCAGAACAGCAGATAGTTTTTTACATAATGGGATATCATTTAAGCTGTGCTGTAACAGAAGCTTTCTTTAAACTGTATTCCACATGCATTGTTTAAATATTATATGTAATCCAAACTAAAATTTATATCCCAAGCTAAAGAAAAAAAAAAAATCATGCCATTGAATTAATTGAATTGATGGTTTTGGACCTCTTAAAAAAAAAAAAAAAGAGTATTTTACTTTTGCTTTTCTCTTGCTTATATTCTTTGAATTACATATATATATATATATATATGTATAATATGTCCAGTTCTTTCCCTCTCTCTGTAATCATGACAGTATTAAGAATTATCTTTATCTTATACTAGAGTTCTAACAAGTTAAAAACTGAATCGTATCATTTGTGGACTACTGCTCCAGGTGCTGCAGTGTTAGGTACTTTAAAAGTTGTGCTTAGAGTCGTGTGACATATGAGAAAGTCGGTGTGTGAGTGTCTGTAAGGGTGAAGAAGTCAGTGCTGACGATTTTTAAGATGTCCTGGATAGAAAAATAAGGGAAAATATGTATTTCACAGATATTAGTTATAGTATCTGAGTTATTGTCTAGTTCCATTTCGTTCTTTTTACAGATGATAAAACAGTCTCAAAAACTTGTCTTGCTTCAGATCACATGACTACCAGTTAATTGCTCATGTTACACCAATATACTGCTAGGTCAGCTCTCACGCAAGTACTTATTTTCTCCTGTGACTTGTTTTGTGTAATTTTTTTTCTGAAAGAGGCCAGAATAAGTAGACATCAAATGGAATGACAGCTAAGGAGTAAAATAATCAGTATGTTTGAAATCCAGATCTTCTTTAGATATAGAGAAGGTAAAGGTTTGTGGCTCTAGGGTATATGTTGCCTTGCTTGCTGTCTTGTCATATCTTGGGATTTGACTATTTTATAGTCTGTATTTTGTGTCATGCATAAAAAATGGTATCAGAAAAACATTATGAAAAAGATGATCCAGTGAAAACACAGAATGACATTTCTTGGTTTTCTCAAAGTAGACCAATTTTAATTTAATTACCTTCCAATAAGGGCTTGCAGAAAAAAAATAGTTTTTAAAAAATGGGATATCATTTAAGCTGTGCTGTAACAGAAGCTTTCTTTAAACTGTATTCCACATGCATTTTTTAAATATTATATGTAATCCAAACTAAAATTTATATCCCAAGCTAAAGAAAAAAAAAAAAAATCATGCCATTGAATTAATTGAATTGATGGTTTTGGACCTCTTAAAAAAAAAAAAAAGGAGTATTTTACTTTTGCTTTTCTCTTGCTTATATTCTTTGAATTACATATATATATATATATATATATATATATATATATATATATATATGTGTATAATATGTCCAGTTCTTTCCCTCTCTCTGTAATCATGACAGTATTAAGAATTATCTTTATCTTATACTAGAGTTCTAACAAGTTAAAAACTGAATCGTATCATTTGTGGACTACTGCTCCAGGTGCTGCAGTGTTAGGTACTTTAAAAGTTGTGCTTAGAGTCGTGTGACATATGAGAAAGTCGGTGTGTGAGTGTCTGTAAGGGTGAAGAAGTCAGTGCTGACGATTTTTAAGATGTCCTGGATAGAAAAATAAGGGAAAATATGTATTTCACAGATATTAGTTATAGTATCTGAGTTATTGTCTAGTTCCATTTCGTTCTTTTTACAGATGATAAAACAGTCTCAAAAACTTGTCTTGCTTCAGATCACATGACTACCAGTTAATTGCTCATGTTACACCAATATACTGCTAGGTCAGCTCTCACGCAAGTACTTATTTTCTCCTGTGACTTGTTTTGTGTAATTTTTTTCTGAAAGAGGCCAGAATAAGTAGACATCAAATGGAATGACAGCTAAGGAGTAAAATAATCAGTATGTTTGAAATCCAGATCTTCTTTAGATATAGAGAAGGTAAAGGTTTGTGGCTCTAGGGTATATGTTGCCTTGCTTGCTGTCTTGTCATATCTTGGGATTTGACTATTTTATAGTCTGTATTTTGTGTCATGCATAAAAAATGGTATCAGAAAAACATTATGAAAAAGATGATCCAGTGAAAACACAGAATGACATTTCTTGGTTTTCTCAAAGTAGACCAATTTTAATTTAATTACCTTCCAATAACCCTGGAAGATAATTAAATATTGAAATATAATAACTAATGTGGTGGAGACAACATTATATATTTGTAGATGACATAAACAATGACATACTTTTGAATTGGCTAGGACACATCTCAAGGCTTTCTAATGGGAGATTTTAAAGGGCATAGAAATTTCTATAAATATGCAGCCACCAATTGTGTGGAATTTATTTTTGCTTTTGGATCAGATGATAAAGAATCTGCCTGCAATGTGAGAGACCTGGGTTTGATTCCTGTGTCAGGAAGATCCCCTGGAGAAGACAATGGCAACCCATTCCAGTATGCTTGCCTGAAGAATTCTAGGACAGTACAATCCAAGGTGTTACAAAGATTCGGACACAACTAAGCAACTAACATTATCACTTTCAGTTTAGAAATAGTTTATTAAAATGTATAATGAATAAATAGATTTCCCCACTTATTACTATTGAAAAAATTTCAGAGCTTTCTGGTTCAATTTAAGGTTTACACTTTTTTTTTTTTTTCAAGATAAATTTCGTATTAACTAAGGTTCTAATTTATTTTTCAACCTGCATCTGCATTGTGACTGCATTTCTTAAACAGGGTCTGGAATGACTACGTTATCTGAATCCATTGTGGTTTGGAGATTGGGGATTCAACTTTCAATATGTAAAAATGCATTTCACACATATACCATTAATTATTTAATGAGAGCAATTTGTGTCAGTGTTCACTTTTCCCATTCATGACAAATAATTAATAGTTGTCTTGATTTATTATTACAATTCAAAATCATACTTTCAAAATCCACATGGAAAGACTAATGCGTGCTTTAACACAGCTATAGCTGAGAATGGATATTAAACTGAAATCCACTTCTGGTATATTTACACCGTAAATATTTCATGAAAGCACTTGAAGGAAGATAGGAACGATCCCTCTGTGTCCTGGGCAAGACTGCTCTTCTCAGAGAACACCACTACATACAGTATTTATTGGCTCTTACACAGATCAGGAAGCTGGTCGACAAGATGTTGTTATTCTGATTGAGTAACCTCAAGTGCAATTGAATATTGAAATATAATAACTAATGTGGTGGAGACAACATTATATATTTGTAGATGACATAAACAATGACATACTTTTGAATTGGCTAGGACACATCTCAAGGCTTTCTAATGGGAGATTTTAAAGGGCATAGAAATTTCTATAAATATGCAGCCACCAATTGTGTGGAATTTATTTTTGCTTTTGGATCAGATGATAAAGAATCTGCCTGCAATGTGAGAGACCTGGGTTTGATTCCTGTGTCAGGAAGATCCCCTGGAGAAGACAATGGCAACCCATTCCAGTATGCTTGCCTGAAGAATTCTAGGACAGTACAATCCAAGGTGTTACAAAGATTTGGACACAACTAAGCAACTAACATTATCACTTTCAGTTTAGAAATAGTTTATTAAAATGTATAATGAATAAATAGATTTCCCCACTTATTACTATTGAAAAAATTTCAGAGCTTTCTGGTTCAATTTAAGGTTTACACTTTTTTTTTTTTTTCAAGATAAATTTCGTATTAACTAAGGTTCTAATTTATTTTTCAACCTGCATCTGCATTGTGACTGCATTTCTTAAACAGGGTCTGGAATGACTACGTTATCTGAATCCATTGTGGTTTGGAGATTGGGGATTCAACTTTCAATATGTAAAAATGCATTTCACACATATACCATTAATTATTTAATGAGAGCAATTTGTGTCAGTGTTCACTTTTCCCATTCATGACAAATAATTAATAGTTGTCTTGATTTATTATTACAATTCAAAATCATACTTTCAAAATCCACATGGAAAGACTAATGCGTGCTTTAACACAGCTATAGCTGAGAATGGATATTAAACTGAAATCCACTTCTGGTATATTTACACCGTAAATATTTCATGAAAGCACTTGAAGGAAGATAGGAACGATCCCTCTGTGTCCTGGGCAAGATTGCTCTTCTCAGAGAACACCACTACATACAGTATTTATTGGCTCTTACACAGATCAGGAAGCTGGTCGACAAGATGTTGTTATTCTGACTGAATAACCTCAAGTGCAATTGAATATGTAATGACTGCTTCAGCATATGTGACAATAGTTTTTGGGAAACACAATGTTGAAAGTGTTTAGGAGATTTCATTTTTAAGGGGAAATGTATACCTCATTTTGCTTATATTTTCAGGGAATGTACAAATATTGAAAGTTAATATAGGGGCTTCTCTGCTGGTCCAGTGTGTAAGGACACCGCCTTGCAGTGCGAGGGGCACCGGTTCGATCCCTGGCCTGGGAGGATCCCACATGCCATGGAGGGGCTGGACCAATGTGTCCATCTACCGAGCCGGAGCTCTGGAGCGCATGCGCCCAGAGCCGGTGCTCTATGACAACAGAGGCCACTGCGATGGGAGGCCCACACGAGCCAAAGAACAAAGACGGATGAAAATAGATAAATGAAAGACCAATAGAAGTGACCCACCTGCCCCCTCCCTCCCCACCCCCACAAAATAAATAAATAAATAAATATTTAAAAAAAAAGAAAGAAAGTTAATATAGGGCTTACATGGAAGAGTGAGCCTCCCAGAATCTAAAGGAGTCTATTGATACAGATTTATCTTAAGGTATTATATTTTATGTAGAACGTTAATTATTTTCATATGGTTAATTTTATTTCATATGTGTGCTATATTAAACTATAGTCACCCTAGATGCTTTAATAGAATAAATTTTTTATAGCAGTTTTAAGTTCATAGCAAAACTGAGTGTAAACAGAGACTTCTCCACCATCATGCATGTAGAGTCTCTCCCACATTTACATCACCCACCAGAGTGGTACATTTGTGACAATTACTCTATTAATAAATCTAAGTACAAAGTTTAACATTACAGTTCAACCTTTGTGTTATACATTCATGGGTTGGTAAAAATATCCGTACAGTGTTAATCATAAGAATCAACACTGTTAACTACATACATATGCCTCAGTGAATGCCTACAGATAGTAGCAATGCATAATGACTATAATCTTGAATTTTACACTGATAAAATTCAGGGTATTTTACACTGGTAAAAATTTCCTCATATCTGCAAAATGAAACATTTTAACTCTGTATTTTTATTAAACGATGCGGAAATAGAGATAAATCCAATGATAAGATTTCCTATATTTCAGATATAAAGAGTAAATAATTGAGTTTATCAAACTATCTTTATTTTGTCATAATTAACTAATCTTATTCATTAACATGTTTTTTAAAGCCCTTTTTTTGTTTTGTTCAAGAAAATGGAATACATTCTGGAAAGAGTACTTGAAGTTTTATACATAAAGAAAAAATTGTGAAGATTCTAAAGGCAAAATAATCATACCTTTGAGAGTATATTGCCAACATGAATTACAAAATGTTTTTTTCTTATCTCAGTAGTAATATTTTCCCCAATGCCTTTCATATGTTCTCAAAATAGCTCAAATTGAAGAAAATATACCCAAATTTATATTGTTGTAATATAATAAACATAAGTTTAAAAATTATAGGTTAAATGGCCCACCTTGAAAAAGTTATGATAGAAATGCTCATGAAGTATACAATGATAAAATTGTTCAGGATCAATATATTATTAAAATAAAATTTTCTATAAAAACTTCATTGTAGTTTGGGCTATTAAAGATGAAATTTAGAGAAAAACTTTCGAAATCAAAGTAACCTAGGAAGTACCATAATTAGAAGTCTCCAATGCATTAAAAAAAAGTTTTAGTCCCTTTTTAATTAAGAAACCAGGGAGGCGCTTCTTGGGTGGCCCAATGGGTAAAAATCTGCCCTGCAGTGCAAGGGGCACTGGTTTGATCCCTGACTCGGAAAGATCCCACATGCCATGGAGCAGCTGGACTAGTGTGCCCAACTGTGATCCAGCACTCTGGAGTGCATGCATCCAGGGCCGGTGCTCTGCAAGGAGAGAGGCCACTTCAATGGGAGGCCCACATAGGTAGGATAATAAAGACGGATGAAAAATAAATAAAAAATCAATATAAAGAGACCAAAAAACCCAAAAGTTCCTCATTAAAAAAAAAGAAAAAGAAACCAGGGAGCTTTACATTAGTGCGGGGAGCTGCCCTGTTTCAAGGGGTTTCTTTTAAGGAGACATAGCTCTGGGAGCTGCCCTGGAAACAGGGGCTGATAACAGCATAGCTCTCTGTCCTGCCACCCCAGGTATTGCAAAGACATTCCTGAGCTATCGTAAAGGACACCTGGAGCCTCCATCAACAGATGAAAAGGGCTTGAGGGGCTTTATGCCAGAACCATTATAATCTAAAGAGCTTTGAATATGTTAATGACATACCAGGAGGTAATACCTAGTTAATGACCTGCCTGAGGGAGACTAACAGGATGCCAGGTCTGAGAAACCTGGCCTAAAGCATGTATACACTACTGTTTGCTATGTGTTATCTGATTTTGAGAAGTACAAAATGTATGAGCAAATTGAATAAACTGGTCAGTAACTTGTCAGCAACCTATAGAGTTGTCTGCCTCTTTGCTGTCCCTCTCAACCCCATCTTTTCTGTCCTTCTTCCTTTTCTTAGCCATTCGGCCGCTCTCTTTAGGTTCTGTTCGACTGCCGGGTGGACTGGCACATTAGGCATAATATTAACAAAAATTATTCAGCTTGATGAAAGAAATGTGAAGAAAATGACAATTGAAAGTTTGGGCATATTTATTAAAATAAAATTTTCTATAAAAACTTCATTGTAGTTTGGGCTATTAAAGATGAAATTTAGAAAAACTTTCGAAATCAAAGTAACCTAGGAAGTACCATAATTAGAAGTCTCCAATGCATTAAAAAAAAGTTTTAGTCCCTTTTTAATTAAGAAACCAGGGAGGCGCTTCTTGGGTGGCCCAATGGGTAAAAATCTGCCCTGCAGTGCAAGGGGCACTGGTTTGATCCCTGACTCGGAAAGATCCCACATGCCATGGAGCAGCTGGACTAGTGTGCCCAACTGTGATCCAGCACTCTGGAGTGCATGCATCCAGGGCCGGTGCTCTGCAAGGAGAGAGGCCACTTCAATGGGAGGCCCACATAGGTAGGATAATAAAGACGGATGAAAAATAAATAAAAAATCAATATAAAGAGACCAAAAAACCCAAAAGTTCCTCATTAAAAAAAAAGAAAAAGAAACCAGGGAGCTTTACATTAGTGCGGGGAGCTGCCCTGTTTCAAGGGGTTTCTTTTAAGGAGACATAGCTCTGGGAGCTGCCCTGGAAACAGGGGCTGATAACAGCATAGCTCTCTGTCCTGCCACCCCAGGTATTGCAAAGACATTCCTGAGCTATCGTAAAGGACACCTGGAGCCTCCATCAACAGATGAAAAGGGCTTGAGGGGCTTTATGCCAGAACCATTATAATCTAAAGAGCTTTGAATATGTTAATGACATACCAGGAGGTAATACCTAGTTAATGACCTGCCTGAGGGAGACTAACAGGATGCCAGGTCTGAGAAACCTGGCCTAAAGCATGTATACACTACTGTTTGCTATGTGTTATCTGATTTTGAGAAGTACAAAATGTATGAGCAAATTGAATAAACTGGTCAGTAACTTGTCAGCAACCTATAGAGTTGTCTGCCTCTTTGCTGTCCCTCTCAACCCCATCTTTTCTGTCCTTCTTCCTTTTCTTAGCCATTCGGCCGCTCTCTTTAGGTTCTGTTCGACTGCCGGGTGGACTGGCACATTAGGCATAATATTAACAAAAATTATTCAGCTTGATGAAAGAAATGTGAAGAAAATGACAATAAAAAGGACATTGCCCCGCTCGATTAAAGTTTGAATAAAATCTTCAAATACAATCTATAACCATTAAGTAGCTTTTCAGAAATTGTTGAATTTCAAATACCTCTATGGTCTCAAATTTCTTATTTCATATAGGTTGACTCAAATACACAATAATATGGATACTTCTGATAGTTGGCTTTAGATGGCTTATGGTGAATGTTGTTGGATTCATGACCTCCAAAGGAAAAAATTTCAATTTCGGATCAAAAGACTTGATGTTGGTCATTCAGAGCTTCGTGCAGTCAGTTGTTGTTGTTGTTGTTGTTGTTGTTGTTTTGAAATTTTGGCCTCTTTCATTGGTTTTTTGTTAATTTATTTTCATCCATCTTTTTTCTTTGGTCTGTGTGGGCCTCCCATTGCAGCGACCTCTCTCACCACAGAGCACCAGCTCAGGGAGCATGCATTCTAGAGCGCTGGCTAGTAATTGGACACAATAGGGTCCAGCCCCTCTGCGGCATGTGGGATCTTCTCAGGCCAAGAATCAAACTGGTGCCCCATGGACTGCAAGGTAGACCCTTTACCCACTGGGCCACCAGGGAAGCCCCAGCAAAAGTTTTATTAAAGAAAATAAAGGGATAGGGAAAGTTTCCAGTAAAGGCACTGAAAGGGGGTAGAAGAGTATCCCCAGAAACTAATTTAGGCAATGTGTTTTGTACTTTTCCAGTTGGCTATTAACAATAGATCAAAAGAATCTTTTAATTCTTACTAGACCCACTCCCACAACATTAACATAAGATTAGCCGGAGGATAGTCTCTGGGCTTCAGGACTATATGAGACATTCCAGTGCAAAAGAGTTTGCATCCATAAGAAAATAAAGTTAGTTTCAGAGTAGCTCTTTATCATGGCAGACATTTTAGCCTAGAAAATGTACCCACCCCCGCTGCCCCACCTCCTCCTCCTCCTTGGAAACCCCTGGCCTCCTTACCAAGTCTGCCTATTCAGCAATTTCACTTCCTTGGTTGACTAGTTATTTGGATTTATTCTAAAAAAATAGAAACAAAGTACTGGTTTAGTTTAATATGTGAGGCAAAAATTCCAGTAAGTGTTCTTATGATGTATCTATGACTATGACTCCCTAGTAAATAGAAAATGTGGGAGGATATGAGGAAATAGAATTGCATTTTTGCTAGAATCTTATTGTCTCTAAACTATCCATTCATAAAATGACTATAAAATTCTCACCCTCGAGTTAATTTTCAGATAAATTTTAGTCTTTAATTTTAAACTCGGAAATTTTTTTTTTTAAATATGGAAGTGGAAGTATATTAGTGAATATTGCATATTGTTCTGTAGTGTGTTTTTCCTTTTCCTTTTTTGATATCACATAATAATTAAGAGGTATGTCTATTTTTTGTCTTTGATTTTTTATTTTTATTATTATAATTTTATTGGGAGGTAATTGCTTTATAATGATTTGGTGGTCTTTCTATAGATCAATGTGAATCAGTCATAATGCATTTCCCTATTTTCATCAGGCTGCTGCCCCTTTTCCACAGCCCCTGGCCTCTACAAGTCTTCCCTCTTAGTCACTTCCATGTGAAGTCTTGAGTGCCATTTCCAAGGCAGGTCCAAGAAAGTTGTCTCCTACCTTGCCTACTTCTGCTCCAAAGAAAACATACCCTTTTTTTCTACCAGCTGCAGCCCCAACTTTGTTCATGGATTTGAAGCTACTTTCAAGATAGTCCTCTGTCTCCTGCCATCCTGCCATCTTAGACTCTGTGTGTGTGTGTGTGTGTGTGTGTGTGTGTGTGTGTGTGTGTTCAGTCTCTCACTCATGGTCTCTTTGCCGCCCTATGGAGTGTAGCCCACCAGACTCCTGCCATAGGATTTCCCAGGCAAGAATACTGGCATGGATTGCCATTTCCTCCTCCTCCTCCGAGGGATTTTCTCAGCCTAGGAATCAAATTCCTGTGTCCTGTATAGCAGGCAGGTTCTTTACCAGCGAGCCAGGAAAGTACTGCTCTTCTCAGCCTGAGTCCATGTAATAATAGCTTTAGGATCATGTTTTTGCAATTGTTAAATGGAAACTTGAATGTGAATGAAAATCCCATTCACAAAGTATACCTAACATTATAAACCCTGGGTTCTGGTTCTTAGTCTCGTCAAAGAATTCATTATTTCCATTTTTGAAATGTGTATCAGTAAATTGCACATCCCCTCCTCCCCTCATCCTTTATTAGCGAAGCAACCAAAAATGCCTATGAACACAGAGAAGAGCTTGGTGAAAAGAATAAGGTTTTGAAATGATTACTAAGAAAATATTGAAGACATACATAAATTTAAAAGATATATAATCAGATAATGCTATCTGTCTATGAATTTTCTACAGCTTCTGCAAAATTTGTTCATAATTATTGAATGAAATGATTTTGCTTGTTTAATAATAATTTGTATATATCTTTATAATCTATAGCAAAATTGTGAATTTCAAGAGAAGTGCATCACGACTAGGTCACCTTCTTGTGTTAGTCATATTCAATGTGAAGTCTTTCACAGTGTTTTTTTACTGTTTAAATTTGGAAAATTAGATATAATTTCCTTTTTCCTACCTTGCATTTCCTATTTTCTGTCTGCCCTTTTCCACAGCCCCTGGCCTCTACAAGTCTTCCCTCTTAGTCACTTCCATGTGAAGTCTTGAGTGCCATTTCCAAGGCAGGTCCAAGAAAGTTGTCTCCTACCTTGCCTACTTCTGCTCCAAAGAAAACATACCCTTTTTTTCTACCAGCTGCAGCCCCAACTTTGTTCATGGATTTGAAGCTACTTTCAAGATAGTCCTCTGTCTCCTGCCATCCTGCCATCTTAGACTCTGTGTGTGTGTGTGTGTGTGTGTGTGTGTGTGTGTGTGTGTGTTCAGTCTCTCACTCATGGTCTCTTTGCCGCCCTATGGAGTGTAGCCCACCAGACTCCTGCCATAGGATTTCCCAGGCAAGAATACTGGCATGGATTGCCATTTCCTCCTCCTCCTCCGAGGGATTTTCTCAGCCTAGGAATCAAATTCCTGTGTCCTGTATAGCAGGCAGGTTCTTTACCAGCGAGCCAGGAAAGTACTGCTCTTCTCAGCCTGAGTCCATGTAATAATAGCTTTAGGATCATGTTTTTGCAATTGTTAAATGGAAACTTGAATGTGAATGAAAATCCCATTCACAAAGTATACCTAACATTATAAACCCTGGGTTCTGGTTCTTAGTCTCGTCAAAGAATTCATTATTTCCATTTTTGAAATGTGTATCAGTAAATTGCACATCCCCTCCTCCCCTCATCCTTTATTAGCGAAGCAACCAAAAATGCCTATGAACACAGAGAAGAGCTTGGTGAAAAGAATAAGGTTTTGAAATGATTACTAAGAAAATATTGAAGACATACATAAATTTAAAAGATATATAATCAGATAATGCTATCTGTCTATGAATTTTCTACAGCTTCTGCAAAATTTGTTCATAATTATTGAATGAAATGATTTTGCTTGTTTAATAATAATTTGTATATATCTTTATAATCTATAGCAAAATTGTGAATTTCAAGAGAAGTGCATCACGACTAGGTCACCTTCTTGTGTTAGTGATATTCAATGTGAAGTCTTTCACAGTGTTTCAGTGATATATTTCTGTTACTGTTTAAATTTAAATCTCTGGAAAATTAGTTTATATGTAAACTAGTGAAGTCACTGCTTATTTATAGAATACAGAGCCAAATTGAAAGGTGATTCTCATTCAGGATATAACCAGAGTAAAATTTCTCTGGATTTTTAAAACTAAATGAGTAAGAACAAGAAAAATTTTATTAAACACACATCATCCATGAAAATGAGGTGATAATAATACTAATTGAACAAATAGTTATGAAAATGTATAGTATCTCAGACACTATTAAAAGGCCATTGCAGTTGTAGTAATACTATTGTACTATCCACTGGTTTGCCAATCTTCAAATAAGAAAAATAATGCATAGGCAGTAACTGGAGGTTATCCAACTGCAGATGCTGATATGATAATATCATCAGAATATTTATACAGTCTATATTCATGGCTTTAACATGTGGTTTAATCTTTAAACACTACCCTTAAGTAATGGTTTTCCTTTGTTATGTTTCTTCTTCTCAAAAAAAAAAAAAAAAAATGAAGGAAAAAATCTTCTGAGTGTCTAAGTTTGCTTCATTGATTAGTTTTAGGAAAAATGAGTTTTCTGGTTTTAGGGCAAAGCAGAAGACTCATTTGTTAAATTAGGCATTTACCTAGTGGGTATATTAGGATCAGCAAGATTAAGGTCATGGATCTTTTCTTGTTGTCAGACAATGTGTTAAATAAAATCAAAGGGATGATAAACAAGGGTAATTGCAGAGAAGAGCATTCCCTTAGGGTTCAATCAAGATATCTTCTCAAATGTAAATTTTCAGAGTAAACACTCAAAATATTCTTTCAGGTAGATAATAAAGGCAAATAAGAGAATTATTTTCAGGGAATTAAAATATCTTCAATAGTTTTGAGAAAATGATAAATATTATTTACATTAGAATTTAGATTAGAATTTAGATTTACAGGTGATTAGTAAAGTTATTTGTGGAAAAAGCCAATGTATTTTTATGACAAAGAAAGTAATAATAGTTTTATTAAGAAAAATCAAGATGGTGTATTAGAATGGAGATATAAGAAAAATGCAGATTAACAGAAATTAATCAATATAGAAAGGTGGAAGAAGAATTAAACTACTTTAGTCAGTTTGAATTATTTTGTCTTTAAAAACACGCAGCGTAAGCATACAAAGGAATCCTTAAAATCCTTACCTAAGAAACAGAAAGCGTGATGAAGAGTAAGAACAAATAATAATACCAAAAAAAATTGCTGGGGCTTCCCTGGTGGTCCAGTGGGTAAGGACACAACCTTGAAGTATAAGGGACACTGGTTCAGTCCCTGGCCTGGGGGGATCCTGCGTACTGTGGGGCAGCTGGACTGATGTGTCCAGATACCGAGCCAGAACTCTGGAACTCGTGCGCCGGAAGCTGGTGCTCTACAGTGAGGGAGACCACAGCAATGGGAGGCCCACACAGGTCAAAGTACAAAGATAAATGAATGAAAGATCAATGGAAGTGGCCAAAAAAATACATATTATTGTTTTACTTATAATTAGATCAGTTTGACAATAGCACTAAATCAAAACATATAATATTTTCTGGATAAAAGCATTTTACTAAGAAATTCTAGCTTTGAAATCTAAAATTAAAACCATAAGCAATACATGAAGAGAGAATAAGATTAAAAAGACAAATATATATTGGAATTTTATGGAGTGGAAAAGTATAGTTTTATTTAAAACAATTTGGGAATATTTTAGACAAGTAAATTATTATAGTTAAATAAATCCCTTTGTAAACATAGTAAATGCAACTGATTAATTGTACTACTTTATTTCTAGAATCCAAAGTTGCAATCAAATGCAGGGCTGATAAAAAATACTATATATAAACTACTATAAATAGAATATTTTATAAAATTGAAGAAAATTGATACTTAGGTTTAAAATTTAAGGCTAGGTATGCTATTATTACTTGTCTTTTATTTTTCACTCCATTGTTCTACAGTTGATTTTTATATACACTGTGTTTTTTCCTCTCCCAAAGTGACATTAAAAACTAAGGTGTAGTCCCTTACATCAACAAGGCACAAAAATCTACATTGAATAATACATGCTTGAGAAAATAAGTATTATTTTAATGAGGTTTGATATTATTATACTGCTGTGCTTTCTCTCAAAGGATTAAATAATTCATTAGTATAACTTTACCATCAAAATGAAAAAGCCTTGCCATCAAAAACTCAAAAGAGATATAAGAGATTTTAAAAGCTCCTGCCAAGAATAAACTCCTGTGAAAAAGATAGGCAGACATAGAATCTTAGAGCAAAATTTTGAGAAAGCATAGAAATAAAATTTATACTGGATTGTGCCATCATTTATATCAGGTAGATAAAGTGATTTTAATTTATTCATTTATTATCTACAATGTTCAAATCTATAAACTGGATGTATAATTTCATGAAGTGAAATAATAAATAAAATTCTGTCTTTTGTAACTTTAAGAACATGGAGAACTAATTTTTAATGTAAATTTTAAAAATGAGAAGAGAGTCTTGAAAAGTTATTTGCTATTGAATATAGCTTGTGGTCAACAACAGGCTCTTCTGTCCATGGAATTTTCCAGGCAAGAATATTGGAGTGGCTTTCCATTTCCTTCTCCAGGGGATCTTCCTGACCCAGAGATTGAACCTGAGTCTTCTACATTGGCAGATGATCTCCTGCATCTCAAGCAGATTCTTTCCCACTAAGCCACCAGGGAACCTATCTACTATTGGATATAGACTTTCTATGTATGTTATTTAGTACTTGTTTAATGGGTACATAAATGAGCACATAATTACTACAATCATTGAACTAATATGTACTTTTTAAGTTAATGCAGTCAATAACAGTAATAGTCTATATTATAATTCAGTTTTAAAACTCCTTTTTATGAAAGAGTTCTTTACAAAAACTTCTTTATGAAAAGAGTTTAAAGAATGCAGATCATGAATGGCTAATCTGAGATTCCAACAAATGTTTGTCAAAATTTTTGACTTAAAAACTTCTTTAAGGCTAGGTATGCTATTATTACTTGTCTTTTATTTTTCACTCCATTGTTCTACAGTTGATTTTTATATACACTGTGTTTTTTCCTCTCCCAAAGTGACATTAAAAACTAAGGTGTAGTCCCTTACATCAACAAGGCACAAAAATCTACATTGAATAATACATGCTTGAGAAAATAAGTATTATTTTAATGAGGTTTGATATTATTATACTGCTGTGCTTTCTCTCAAAGGATTAAATAATTCATTAGTATAACTTTACCATCAAAATGAAAAAGCCTTGCCATCAAAAACTCAAAAGAGATATAAGAGATTTTAAAAGCTCCTGCCAAGAATAAACTCCTGTGAAAAAGATAGGCAGACATAGAATCTTAGAGCAAAATTTTGAGAAAGCATAGAAATAAAATTTATACTGGATTGTGCCATCATTTATATCAGGTAGATAAAGTGATTTTAATTTATTCATTTATTATCTACAATGTTCAAATCTATAAACTGGATGTATAATTTCATGAAGTGAAATAATAAATAAAATTCTGTCTTTTGTAACTTTAAGAACATGGAGAACTAATTTTTAATGTAAATTTTAAAAATGAGAAGAGAGTCTTGAAAAGTTATTTGCTATTGAATATAGCTTGTGGTCAACAACAGGCTCTTCTGTCCATGGAATTTTCCAGGCAAGAATATTGGAGTGGCTTTCCATTTCCTTCTCCAGGGGATCTTCCTGACCCAGAGATTGAACCTGAGTCTTCTACATTGGCAGATGATCTCCTGCATCTCAAGCAGATTCTTTCCCACTAAGCCACCAGGGAACCTATCTACTATTGGATATAGACTTTCTATGTATGTTATTTAGTACTTGTTTAATGGGTACATAAATGAGCACATAATTACTACAATCATTGAACTAATATGTACTTTTTAAGTTAATGCAGTCAATAACAGTAATAGTCTATATTATAATTCAGTTTTAAAACTCCTTTTTATGAAAGAGTTCTTTACAAAAACTTCTTTATGAAAAGAGTTTAAAGAATGCAGATCATGAATGGCTAATCTGAGATTCCAACAAATGTTTGTCTGATTTTAAAAATCATAAAATGACAATGTTATCCCAGTATGCCATACTTCCTTTTGGCAATGAATTTTCAATTTGGATGCTAATAGGCCACACTAGGATCATGTCATTGGTTCCTTTTCTTTCTCGATGGCAGCTGAGCAGAGAGTTGATTCAAAAGGTCCTAGTTCGCTAAACAGGGTGACATCAGCCTCTAGGCTACAGAGGTTCCCCTTCTCTAACAAAACACTCCGTAGCTAGGAGTTTTCATTATGTGATCACAGATATATTTCTGTTCCCTTTCCTTACAGATAGATTTGTAGAGCATTACTGGGACTGGGAATGGAGATTCACCAAAAATAGTAATTGGGGCTCATTTTATGAGCTAGCTCAATTCATGCCTAGCTGGAAATAATGTGATAATGACTTGTCTTTACTACTTCCCCGCTTGTATGTTTTTCCCAACTGGATACTTCACCATGTGGCATTAGAAATGTATGTTCTGGACTCATTTGACTATCAAAAGTTTAGGCACATGTCTCAAATGCAATGTATGATAACCTTCTCAAGTGTATCTCAGATACAATGTATGAAAATGCTCAATAAGAATGATACAAGTATGAGAACAGATTCGCTTCCATAGACATCATACTTGTAGTTTATTATTTCATTTTCCAAATTTTCATCACTAAGTTCCTATGGCCATATAAAGGTAAAATGCTTTATTTCTGTCTTTGCAAGGTTTTCTACATAGTAAACATACAGTATGTACAAATAGAGTAATTTGGTTACAGTAATGGAGCTAGAAGACAATAGAAATTGGTAACATCATTGAAGGTGGTTGTTGAGCAGATGGTTCCTCTGCTGGATTTCATGTTTTTACATTGGCTGGCTAACAGAGTCTCTGAGATATGGATGATGAGAGACAGCAAGATTAGAATAGACCAGAGATGGGAGGGGTGACAAGTTAATCTTCTGCGTAACTTTAGGTGATTGTGGACCGTTTGACCACAAGTGGGGTGACTGAATTGTATGGTTGTACAGCTTATAGTGTTGTCTGGAAAAATTAGCATATAAGTCCTATTTGAAGCCATGTTTATACAGGAAATTGACTGGTAGAGAAAAAGTACTTGAGCATTTCCAAGATAAACTAAGGAAGGCCTTAAAGAACTAACATGTGTGGCCTAACTAGCTTATGGAGAGCAAAAGGGGAAAGTTTCAACAAAGCAGGAGTGGTTAGATATGTCAGGTTCCCCAGTGAGGTCAATCAGAAGATCAGCTGAAAAATGCACATGGCTTTAAGTCTGTGTTTTGTGTATTCCACTTTTGTCATGGTTTTCTTTTTGTTTGTGTGTTTTTATTTTCTATTAGGTTTATACGGATATCAGGCTAGTCAAGTGGTATTCTATAGACTGAAAAAATGTGGGATATCTGTTGTATCTTCTCATAGTTCATGGAGAGAATGAGCATGTATTGGAAACCATAAGCTGAAAGTAAACCACTATTAAGTGCAGGAGAAACAATCAAAGGTGAAGGTCCCATGGTGCTCTGCTTAGTCATCCAGTCATCATGTCTTTGCGACCCCATGGACTACAGTTTGGCAGGCTCCTCTGCCTGTGGGGACTCTCCAGGCAAGAATTTTCCTGATTCTTCCTGGGATCTTTCTAACTCAGGGATTGAACCCAGTTCTCCCACATTGCAGGTAGATTCTTTACCATCTGAGCTAGTAGGGAAGCACAAGAATACTGGTGAGGGCAGCCTATCCCTTTTCCAGGTGATTGAATTGGGGCCTCCTGCATTGCAGGAGGATTCTTTACCAGCTGAGCTACCAGGAAAACGCAGAGGGTGGAAGGAAGGAAGGAAAAAAGAATTGAAGAGAGAAAAAGAGATTGACTTAACCAAATGGCACGTGCAGTGTTGGGGTCTGATGAGTTTATAGGGCAGGCCAACAGGCTGAATACTCAGGCAAAATTTCTTTACAGTTTTGAGGCAGAATTTCTTCTTTTTGAAAACTCAGTTTTTGTTTTTAAGGCCTTTCACACAGTTTATTGAGGGTAACCTCCTTTAATAAATCAAATTATTCCAAATATTAATCACATCTTCAGAATACTTTCAGAGCAGCATCTAATGTTTGACCAAACAATTGGCAGCCATAGCTCAGGCAAGCTGATGCGTGAGACTATTGCACTGAGTTTTTGGTTTTGCCGTTTCATAAATGAAGATCATAGAACCAAAAGGAAGCTAAAAACTTGATTAAGTCGGGTGGTCCTAACTAGCTTATGGAGAGCAAGGGGAAAGTTTCAACAAAGCAGGAGTGGTTAGATATGTCAGGTTCCCCAGTGAGGTCAATCAGAAGATCAGCTGAAAAATGCACATGGCTTTAAGTCTGTGTTTTGTGTATTCCACTTTTGTCATGGTTTTCTTTTTGTTTGTGTGTTTTTATTTTCTATTAGGTTTATACGGATATCAGGCTAGTCAAGTGGTATTCTATAGACTGAAAAAATGTGGGATATCTGTTGTATCTTCTCATAGTTCATGGAGAGAATGAGCATGTATTGGAAACCATAAGCTGAAAGTAAACCACTATTAAGTGCAGGAGAAACAATCAAAGGTGAAGGTCCCATGGTGCTCTGCTTAGTCACCCAGTCATCATGTCTTTGCGACCCCATGGACTACAGTTTGGCAGGCTCCTCTGCCTGTGGGGACTCTCCAGACAAGAATTTTCCTGATTCTTCCTGGGATCTTTCTAACTCAGGGATTGAACCCAGTTCTCCCACATTGCAGGTAGATTCTTTACCATCTGAGCTAGTAGGGAAGCACAAGAATACTGGTGAGGGCAGCCTATTCCTTTTCCAGGTGATTGAATTGGGGCCTCCTGCATTGCAGGAGGATTCTTTACCAGCTGAGCTACCAGGAAAACGCAGAGGGTGGAAGGAAGGAAGGAAAAAAGAATTGAAGAGAGAAAAAGAGATTGACTTAACCAAATGGCACGTGCAGTGTTGGGGTCTGATGAGTTTATAGGGCAGGCCAACAGGCTGAATACTCAGGCAAAATTTCTTTACAGTTTTGAGGCAGAATTTCTTCTTTTTGAAAACTCAGTTTTTGTTTTTAAGGCCTTTCACACAGTTTATTGAGGGTAACCTCCTTTAATAAATCAAATTATTCCAAATATTAATCACATCTTCAGAATACTTTCAGAGCAGCATCTAATGTTTGACCAAACAATTGGCAGCCATAGCTCAGGCAAGCTGATGCGTGAGACTATTGCACTGAGTTTTTGGTTTTGCCGTTTCATAAATGAAGATCATAGACAAGATATCAGCAAGACTATGTGTCCATTATATCATCAATAAAGTAAATAGGGAACAAAACTTTCCTCATGAGCATACCTTAAATGTCTATATATATAAAGAATTAAGTTAATTAAACCAATATAAGGGGCTTCCCTGGTGGTCCAGTGGGTAAGGACACCACCTTGCAGTGCAAGGGGTGCCCGTTCTATCCCTGGCCTGGGAAGATCCCACGTGCCGCAGAGCGGCTGGACTGATGTGTCCAATTACTGAGCCAGAGCTCTGGAGCGCATGTGCCCAGGGCCGGTGCTCTGCGACAACAGAGGCCACCGCGTTGGGAGGCCCACACAGGTCAAAGAACAAAGATGGATGAAACTAGACAAATGAAAGACCAGTGGAAGTGGCCCGCCCCCCCCCCCCCCCCCCCACCCCTGCCAAAATAAGTAAATAAATAAATGTTAAAAAAAAAAAAAAAAAGCAATTTAAGTAATCAGTATTGCCTATATTCACCTTTCCCACTGAAACCATGTTTCCTAAACCAGGACACTTCCCAAGTGGGGTCATTGTACGTCGCATTGAAGCTGGCTTTGGTCAGAGGTGTAACTAGACATACTATATGTTAAATATTTCAGTATTAATTAAAAAAAATGAGAATGGCCATTTAATACATAAAATACCAAAAATGACAGCTAAACAAAGAAAACAGATAAAAACAAGTAAATAAGAACAGAAACAGAACCTGAGTTTGAAAAGAATAAGTAAGAACTGGTAAGGCCTAAGTAGCTGCCTTTTCAAAAAAAGGAATAAAATATAAATGTATTCATTGTTATTAATTATGAAAAATAGACATATACAGAAATAAAAATATAAATCTGAAAATACAGAGGACGCTGATAAACATTAACCAAAGCTATACATAACTCTATGTTAATAAATATTCAAATATGATGAAGTGGATATTTTGTCAAACAATGCCTAATTTATCATAAATGTCCAAAAAGGGAAGAAATCGGAAACTGTCCAATAACCATAAGAGAAACTAAACCACATTCAACATAAATTAGTACCAAAAGTTTGCTGAATTTATCATACTATCTCTTTAAAAGACTACTCATAACTCCATTAAAAGGTAATCCTGTATTTCCTTAATGATGAAAGAGAGATGTGTCTCACATATAATCAACAGACTAGCTGGCTTTGAGAACAAATTTGTCAACAGAAAAAGGTTTAAGGTCCTGAAAAGCAGAACTGTTGTTGGATTTGCTTGCTTTACTTTCTATTGATTTGTATCCCCTAGAGGCCATGTAGTTGAAAGGCAGACTCATTTTTTTTTAGATGATGGTAAATATTGCTCCATGTTAGTAATTGACAAATGTTGTCAATGATTTTGTGGTTCATTTAAGCATGAACTCCATTACAGTGTTTTTTATACCAAATTAATAGAGATTTTAGTAGCTCAACCGTTGCTTTTCATACCCATTAAGGTTTGGAATTTGGCCAACAAATTTATCAAGTATACTTAACAAAAATATATGATCAATAAGTTCAAGTAGATATTTGGTAAGCATTTCCTTTACTAAAGTATACATTTTTATAATATTTCATATGAAGTGTCTATAAATTTCTCTAGTTAAATGATGCCTGAATGTTTGAATTTCAATTATTATTAAAAATACAATAAATACATTAAAGATTTCTATAAAATATGGTCTTTAGAACCTTTACAGAAAAGACTATAAGGCAGTTAAAAGCTGCTTCCTGTAATAAGTGGTGTTTATCCACATATAGGAAATTATAGAATCTTTACATAATAACTCTTTTTGGAATTTCCTAAAACAAAGATACTCAATGTCATATTCAGCCCACATTATTATAAAATAAGACATTTTATCAAGTGGATTTTAAATCAGCAACTCTGAAAAAGGAAGGAAAGTGTTAGTTGCTCAGTTGTGTCAGACTCTTGCTGAGCCTATAGACTACATGTAGCCCACCAACCTCCTAATTTATCCATGGGATTCTCCAGGCAAGAGTGCTGGAATGGGTCGCCATTTCCTGCTCCATGGGATCTTCCTGACTCAGGGATCATCCCCAAGTCTCCTGAACTGCAGTCAGATTCTTTACGTTTGGAGCCAACAGGGAAGCCCCAAAATACTGTAATTGTCCATGGAATTCTCTAGGCAAGAAACTGGAGTGGGTTGCCATTTCCTCCTCCATGGGATCTTCCTGACCCAGGGATCTAACTGGCTTTCGTCTATTGCAAGCAGATTCTTTACTGTCTATCTACGGAAAGGTTATCCTGGTAATTTATTTTATGATGACAAGTCAACAGTCTTCATTCTAATCAAAGCATATGTAAACAGCATGTATTTTTGCACTTTAGGCTTTTGGTATACAATTAGAGATTGAAATCACTTTTATAATTTGAATTACCATATTCTTTGTGTATAGTTAACTAGAACATTCTGTTTGATCACTCAGAGCCCTTAGAAGGAAGAAGCCATGCTGATACTGGTTTTAGACTTCTAGTATGTTGCTCTGAAAGCCCTAAGAAATTAATAATGGTGGCTAATGATGCTAATTTTAATTGGTTCATGTGGATAGATTATGGGGAGATATGGTATGTACCGTCTTCTCAGAGATATCTCCTTTATATACTCTTAACACTAAAAGTATTTCTTTAAGGAAAAATTCCTCTCCTCTCTTTTGGTCTCATATCCTTGAAAACTCTGGAGCCACTTAAACTATATATTAGCTGCTCAAGATAGTTTTATTAGTTGAATCATTATTTATGAGTACATCTAAGCATGTGATTTATCTAAAAGTTTTCTGATATACCTCTTACTATCGTAAGAGTTTCTGGGAACCCTGATTAAATATAAACATGTGCTGAACAAATACGCATTTACACACCTATACTTAGTTTATGTCTTCTAAATTATCATAAAATCATGTCAAAACAATTACTAAAATTATTGGAAAATTCTAAAATTTAATAACTTCAAATTGTCTAATTGAACTACAGTAATGTGATTATGTTCTTTGAATCTATCTAAAACAGTCATGCTTCAAAACAGAGTCCATTTAATCTGTTTATTTCAAACTTTTATAGGGCTCTTGTTGTTTCCTTATATTTATCAAAGAATGGAGAAGTTTCGCTTCATCAGTTGTTTAATCTCTGATAAATTATTCAGAGATTTTATTACCTCAATTATTAATTTGTGCTAAACAAATATTGCTCATATTTTTAGCTGAAACACTGAATTATGCAAATATTACCATTCCTGTGATTCAGCATATAAATTGATGTGAGAAGTGATTCACTAGAACTTCCTGCTTGCTTATTTTTCTGTGTTTGTTGAATCTGCTATTCTAAGGATGACATTTGAAATTCAGTTTTCTGTTTGGGGTCTCAGTATTGGGATGTTTCTGTCTGTGACTTTGCAGAGATATGTAACAGCATGTCAGGATCCTGCCATGTCATGGAAATCCACTGCCATGTCAGCCAACTACTCTGTTAGTTCAAGATAAGTCCAGAGTTTGACGTCAAGGTGCTTTTCTGGTATCAACAAGTGTTTTCTGTCCAATGTGTCTATTAAGTGGGCACAGATATTGAAGTAACAGGTCCTTTTTGAAACTATGGCTCTATCAAATTAGAAGCAGTTCCAAATGAGATAGTCATGCCCAGTGTTCTAGATTCTTTATCATACTTAACCCTCCAAATTACAGAATTGCCGGTTGTTATTTTGTTTTTGTTTTTCTGTATTAGTTCTTATTGTGTTCCAACCTCTTTGTCAATATCTTCAGATTGTGTGGTACCACATTCGGCATATTCAGGCTTATTCTGATGGATATCTTCAATATAGTTTCTTATATCCCTTTGGTCATTTTTATGTGTGTATGTATGTGTGTACTTGTGTTTTTGAGGTGAAAAGCATAGCCCATCTAAGCATGGAAATATGTCCCTGATAGAAATTAATACCTCAAACTCTGTAAATTGTGTTTATACCATATTGACAACTAAGCACAATATACAGAGGGAAAAGGAATAGAAGTATATGTTAACAGTGCTGTTAGAATAACAAAAATATTTTTTCATTTCTTTCCACACTTTCTGCATATTATTTGTTGATTTTCAACAAAACTGAAGAGTGGTTTTAACCAAAAGAGTAAATCAGTTGTTATAATTTTTTCCCAAAACTCCATTTAATCTGTTTATTTCAAACTTTTATAGGGCTCTTGTTGTTTCCTTATATTTATCAAAGAATGGAGAAGTTTCGCTTCATCAGTTGTTTAATCTCTGATAAATTATTCAGAGATTTTATTACCTCCTTAATTATTAATTTGTGCTAAACAAATATTGCTCATATTTTTAGCTGAAACACTGAATTATGCAAATATTACCATTCCTGTGATTCAGCATATAAATTGATGTGAGAAGTGATTCACTAGAACTTCCTGCTTGCTTATTTTTCTGTGTTTGTTGAATCTGCTATTCTAAGGATGACATTTGAAATTCAGTTTTCTGTTTGGGGTCTCAGTATTGGGATGTTTCTGTCTGTGACTTTGCAGAGATATGTAACAGCATGTCAGGATCCTGCCATGTCATGGAAATCCACTGCCATGTCAGCCAACTACTCTGTTAGTTCAAGATAAGTCCAGAGTTTGACGTCAAGGTGCTTTTCTGGTATCAACAAGTGTTTTCTGTCCAATGTGTCTATTAAGTGGGCACAGATATTGAAGTAACAGGTCCTTTTTGAAACTATGGCTCTATCAAATTAGAAGCAGTTCCAAATGAGATAGTCATGCCCAGTGTTCTAGATTCTTTATCATACTTAACCCTCCAAATTACAGAATTGCCGGTTGTTATTTTGTTTTTGTTTTTCTGTATTAGTTCTTATTGTGTTCCAACCTCTTTGTCAATATCTTCAGATTGTGTGGTACCACATTCGGCATATTCAGGCTTATTCTGATGGATATCTTCAATATAGTTTCTTATATCCCTTTGGTCATTTTTATGTGTGTATGTATGTGTGTACTTGTGTTTTTGAGGTGAAAAGCATAGCCCATCTAAGCATGGAAATATGTCCCTGATAGAAATTAATACCTCAAACTCTGTAAATTGTGTTTATACCATATTGACAACTAAGCACAATATACAGAGGGAAAAGGAATAGAAGTATATGTTAACAGTGCTGTTAGAATAACAAAAATATTTTTTCATTTCTTTCCACACTTTCTGCATATTATTTGTTGATTTTCAACAAAAACTGAAGAGTGTGAACAAGAGTAATATGTTAACTCTGTGTCTAATAATATTGAGTACTTATTATTTACCAAGTGATATATAAGGCATTTAATCTAAACCTTGAAAATTAAACACATAAAAAAAAATTGTCACAGTAGGTGTGACCTGCTTTTCTTCAGTGAGGTCACTGAGACTTTGAACTTTTAAGTGATATGTGAAATTTATGTAGCTGTTAATTGGCAAAATGTGCATTCAAATTCAGAATTCTAGGATTTTGTGGTTCTTTATCATTACATAAAACAATAGTACCACTCAAAAGTTTAGGTCTCTACCTCCCATCAAGATATATGTACAGATATAAGTGAAAAGAACTGGTTTGGCTAAAATACATGATTGCTTTTATAACAAAGTAACGTATTTTAGCTTGGTTTCTTAGTTATATTACTTCTTGGTGACATGTGAAATTAAACATATTAGGGTTTTTCAGTGACAAAACACACAGGAGCCAAAATAGCAAAGATTGTGGTTTTAATATTGATATTAGTAATGTTTTATACTTGCTCTTTTATCAAGTTGCCTTAGTGAAATGGATGTAATGAAAGTACATAGGTGCTAATAGTTACTTGCATTTCAAGTGCTTCAATAATAAAATATTCTTTACTAGAACTATTTAAAATAGATATTTAGAATAGATATATATTTAGAATAAAATAGATGTTTAGAATATTTAGAATAAAGGGAAATCAGAGCATACTTTGAAATTAAATGAGAGTTACTTAGGATATGTGAAATAAATTCATTAAATATAAAAATAATTAAAAGTAAGAGAACTATATCATTCTAAACAGAGTTAAGAAAGCCAATCTGAACACATATTTGTGGAACATGTTTTTCATCTATTAAGCATTAAAGTAAAATCTAGGTAACTCTATAACAAGACCATGTGTATTTGCTTTTGAATTACTATCAGATCAACTTGGTATTTTTTGATGCTAATTAGTTTGCACCAACATTTACCCTATCCGGCCTTAAACAAAACAGAAGGCTCATGAGGATGAAAATTTTTTTCAACTAAACTGAAATGTTGACATAATTTTTTTCCGAAGAGTTAACTATGTTAACTCTGTGTCTAATAATATTGAGTACTTATTATTTACCAAGTGATATATAAGGCATTTAATCTAAACCTTGAAAATTAAACACATAAAAAAAAATTGTCACAGTAGGTGTGACCTGCTTTTCTTCAGTGAGGTCACTGAGACTTTGAACTTTTAAGTGATATGTGAAATTTATGTAGCTGTTAATTGGCAAAATGTGCATTCAAATTCAGAATTCTAGGATTTTGTGGTTCTTTATCATTACATAAAACAATAGTACCACTCAAAAGTTTAGGTCTCTACCTCCCATCAAGATATATGTACAGATATAAGTGAAAAGAACTGGTTTGGCTAAAATACATGATTGCTTTTATAACAAAGTAACGTATTTTAGCTTGGTTTCTTAGTTATATTACTTCTTGGTGACATGTGAAATTAAACATATTAGGGTTTTTCAGTGACAAAACACACAGGAGCCAAAATAGCAAAGATTGTGGTTTTAATATTGATATTAGTAATGTTTTATACTTGCTCTTTTATCAAGTTGCCTTAGTGAAATGGATGTAATGAAAGTACATAGGTGCTAATAGTTACTTGCATTTCAAGTGCTTCAATAATAAAATATTCTTTACTAGAACTATTTAAAATAGATATTTAGAATAGATATATATTTAGAATAAAATAGATGTTTAGAATATTTAGAATAAAGGGAAATCAGAGCATACTTTGAAATTAAATGAGAGTTACTTAGGATATGTGAAATAAATTCATTAAATATAAAAATAATTAAAAGTAAGAGAACTATATCATTCTAAACAGAGTTAAGAAAGCCAATCTGAACACATATTTGTGGAACATGTTTTTCATCTATTAAGCATTAAAGTAAAATCTAGGTAACTCTATAACAAGACCATGTGTATTTGCTTTTGAATTACTATCAGATCAACTTGGTATTTTTTGATGCTAATTAGTTTGCACCAACATTTACCCTATCCGGCCTTAAACAAAACAGAAGGCTCATGAGGATGAAATACAAATTTTGCAAATGTTAAAGGAATAAAGCATCTGCAAGATATTTTACATAAGCATCATAGAACATATCCCGAAAGGCTCTGTTTGAGACTACGAAAAGGCTTGTTATTCATATCAAAATGAATAGCATACGGTACATTTGGGGGATCAAAGCATATTGACTTCTAATTCTTCTCATATGTCCTAGATTTTCATATGAAATGGAAATAGAGCTTTCATAGGTCAGCTGCTATTTGGGGTCCAGCATAATATTTCTATGTATAACTGATATATTTACTTCACAGATCAAAGTGGTTAATTATCTTATGAAAGTTAGCATAAGATTGTAAGTGAGATTGAAGGTCAATACCAGAACAAAGTCTCTTATTAAATTATACCTTCTCCTTTCTATATAGAGGCTATTTTGTATAGGTAAAAAGGTAGTCATTTCCTTAAGCTGTTGTGAACTTGCAACTGGTTAACTATAAACACACTCTTTCCACAAAGGATACATAAATTCCAAGTAAAAATTGTTTTATTTTATTAAAGTGTACCTCAAGCTGTATTACTCTCAAGCTGAAAACAATCATTTTTTATTAGTCTATAAAAAACATTTTGTTTGTATACACATAAGTCATCTCAAGATAGTATTACTTCCATTACTTATATTCTTAATATTTTAACATAATGGTACAGTATTAACATGGTATTTCAATGTTTATTTCTGGTTAGAAAATACAGCTCATAAAAACTACCATTTAATGCACACAGTCTACAAACCTAGACAGCATGTTAAAAAGCAGAGACATCACTTTGCTGGCAAAGTTCTGTAATTTCAAAGCTGTGGTTTTTCCAGTAGTCATGTATGTATGTGAGAGCAGAGCCATTAAGAAGGCTGAACTCCAAAGAATTGATGCTTTCAAATTGTGGTGCTAGAAAAGACTCTGGAGAGTTCCTTGGACTTCAAGGAGATCAAACCAGTTAATCCTAAGGAAATCAACCCTGAATATTCATTGGAAGGACTGATGCTGAAGCTAATCAAGTTCTTTGACCACCTGATGTGAAGAGCCAACTCTTTGGAAAAGACCCTGATGCTGTGAAAAACTGAGGGCAAGAGGAGAAGGGAGCAACAGAGTATGTGATGGTTGGGTGCTATCAGCAACTCAATAAATATGAGTTTGAGCAACTTCCAGGAGATACAGGACAGGGAAGCCAGTGTACTGCGGTCTATGGAGCGACAGAGTCAGACCTGACTTAGTGACTGAACAACAAAAACAGCAATCATCTAAATAGCCATTGTAAACTAATTCAATCAAAATGTAGTTTAGTGTATTTGTAAACAAAAGAAATCTAAATGAGTTTGGATTCAACTTAATGTGTTTGATTCCAAAACAAACACATTAACATTCCAGTAACATTTAGGCATAACTATCTTGATTCCCAGGAACCTGGCTAGGAAGTAACCACCAAATACAACAGCGGAGTCCTTCCGCATGCAAGTGATCTATACTCTCTCTGAAGATGAATGTTACTCCCGAGGCTCAACCTGGGTCTTCTACAAAAATGAAGAGGGATGGGATTAGGTGGGAGGTAGGAGGAAGGCTTAAGAAGGAAGGGACATATGGATACCCAAGGCCAATTCATGGTGATGAATGGCAGAAACCAACACAACATTGTAAAGTAATTATCTTCAAATAGTTTTTTGTTTTCAATTCACTTAATTCACTTTGATTTTACAGGCCACTATAACCAGCCAGTCATAAAATCATTGACTCCTTCACTCAGGCACCCATTTATAAATCCAGAAAGAAAACTCTGCTTTTGCCATGTTTCTATTCTTGATCCTGTGTCTATGCAGAGAAAGGAAAGGGTGAAGTCATCTTTAGTAAGCATACCTCCTTAGGTTCATCTTGAGAGCTCTAGGATGCTGAGTGTAGCAGATCATCTTAGGAGGGTCAGGGATGGGGGAAATTCATTCAAAAGGAAGAACATTTTTGTGTCATAATTTATGTTGCATGAAGTTTCACCAAAAGTTTTTTCACAAGCAAAACATTGCAGTAAAGATATTTCAAGGTGCAAAAATATGGAGTGAGTAAATGGGTGGGAGCCATATTTCTTGAAATTTAGCAACCATCGTGAATAATGACTGAAGATCTTAGTGACAGTTATATTGGCTATTTAGGGAAAAACAAAAACTGTACTTCTCTAGTGTCATTTCAAATAGCAAATTGTGCCTGAGCTAAACATTAGAACTCTCAAAGGCACTGAAAGAAAGTGGGGAGAAGAAAAATAACAAGACTATTTTACTATTATAATAGTAAAAAATATATATATCCCAGAGCAGAATGGCTTACGAATTAAAATAGAAAGGATTACAGTACCTCAACAGACTCAGTGAAAAAAATGTGCACCTTTAAAGAAATATTTCAAATATATTGAAATATATACTGGTACACCATTTTAAAGATGCAAATCTGAATATTCCAAAAAGTTAAAAACAAAGAAGTGGAAATACATAATAAATGTAATAGAACAAGAATCAAGCTATTAAAAAAATCTTCAGGTTTTAAAAGACAATGGAGAAATTGCTTCAAATGTAAGGGAAAATGATTTTGAACTGATAATTCTATTTCCATGTATCTCCTTCTGATTTTAGCTTCTGGTTCTGCCTCCCCCCACATCATGGCCACCAGTGGGATTCAGGAATAAAATAAGAACAAAGACATAAGAAAATGGAGTCCAACTAGGACAATAATAAATGAGAGTCCTATGAAATTATACATTCTGCATATCTACAGATGTATGCATTATAATGAAGTATATGAATAGAATTCACCCATAAGGCTATCACTAAGGGAAAGTCCATAACTGTTTCAATGAATGTTCCTTGAATGACACCCAAGCACAAAAGAAAACTCTGCTTTTGCCATGTTTCTATTCTTGATCCTGTGTCTATGCAGAGAAAGGAAAGGGTGAAGTCATCTTTAGTAAGCATACCTCCTTAGGTTCATCTTGAGAGCTCTAGGATGCTGAGTGTAGCAGATCATCTTAGGAGGGTCAGGGATGGGGGAAATTCATTCAAAAGGAAGAACATTTTTGTGTCATAATTTATGTTGCATGAAGTTTCACCAAAAGTTTTTTCACAAGCAAAACATTGCAGTAAAGATATTTCAAGGTGCAAAAATATGGAGTGAGTAAATGGGTGGGAGCCATATTTCTTGAAATTTAGCAACCATCGTGAATAATGACTGAAGATCTTAGTGACAGTTATATTGGCTATTTAGGGAAAAACAAAAACTGTACTTCTCTAGTGTCATTTCAAATAGCAAATTGTGCCTGAGCTAAACATTAGAACTCTCAAAGGCACTGAAAGAAAGTGGGGAGAAGAAAAATAACAAGACTATTTTACTATTATAATAGTAAAAAATATATATATCCCAGAGCAGAATGGCTTACGAATTAAAATAGAAAGGATTACAGTACCTCAACAGACTCAGTGAAAAAAATGTGCACCTTTAAAGAAATATTTCAAATATATTGAAATATATACTGGTACACCATTTTAAAGATGCAAATCTGAATATTCCAAAAAGTTAAAAACAAAGAAGTGGAAATACATAATAAATGTAATAGAACAAGAATCAAGCTATTAAAAAAAAAATCTTCAGGTTTTAAAAGACAATGGAGAAATTGCTTCAAATGTAAGGGAAAATGATTTTGAACTGATAATTCTATTTCCATGTATCTCCTTCTGATTTTAGCTTCTGGTTCTGCCTCCCCCCACATCATGGCCACCAGTGGGATTCAGGAATAAAATAAGAACAAAGACATAAGAAAATGGAGTCCAACTAGGACAATAATAAATGAGAGTCCTATGAAATTATACATTCTGCATATCTACAGATGTATGCATTATAATGAAGTATATGAATAGAATTCACCCATAAGGCTATCACTAAGGGAAAGTCCATAACTGTTTCAATGAATGTTCCTTGAATGACACCCAAGCACAAGAGAAATTGCATGCTAATACAGTGCTTTTCTCAGAAGTAAATGGACTTATTAATACATAGACATAGGATTCTAAAATTTAATGATTACTTTCAAAAATTTAGTGATTGGTTAGTTTGAGAACTGAAATTTGGCAGAAAGTTTCTCCTGAAAGAAAAGTAAGGAAGACTAATAATGTAAAATAGGAATAGAAAATAGGAGTTGTGGTAAATGGAACATGATATAACAGTACAAATGTACATTTTGAAATGTACAGTTAAACCATGAAGTGTTGAGAAGGGATGAAAAACATTATGTTAAATTTGTCCTTATCTATCAGGGGAGGAAATAAAGCAAATATATCTCATGTTGAATTAAAAAAAAATCTTTTTAAGCCTAATACTTAGAGAAACATCTGTGTATTAGTACAAACACATGCTAATATTGCCAAATTCAAGCTCACTCTGCTCACCTCATGACTGGCCAGTGAGTCCAGAAGACGAGGTGTGGAGGCAAGGAAAATTACTTTATTCAGAAAGCAGCTGATGGAGAATGTGGCAGGCTAGTGCCTCAAAAATAACCATCTTATTGGGGTCTGAGTGCCAGGTTCTTTGACAGATCGAAGTTGTTGACGAAGCAAAGCAAAAAGGCAATTAATCTTGAAAACATCTCTTAATGGCAAACCTCAGGCAGAGGATGTGTTATAATTTCTCCCTTCCTGCCATCCATAAGTGGACAGGGTTTTGAAGAAAGAGACTTTAACAATCTGGCAGAGGGACAGAGTCCTCGAGGCAAGCCATTAAGTATGATCATAACAATAATAGCAATGGAAGCAGATCCCTCATGGGTGCTGTATGACGATCTGGAAGGGTGGGATGGGGGGGGTATACATATGACTAATCTGAGAACATACATGTCTGTAAACAACAAAACTCTGTAAAAGTTAAAAGTAAAATAAAAGTTAGAAAAAATTAAAAAATAATAATAACAGCAATGGAAAGCAAGACAAAGAAATTGCTTCCAACGTGGAGTCAGAATCAGTTTCCTCCCTGCAACACTAAGACACTGTGAAAATATATAGTGGTTCAGATAAAATACAGATTTATTTTCTCTCTTACCAGTTGAAACGTTAAAAAAGGTATTTGAAACTAGGTAACATGTTTCACTCTGAGAAGCCTTCCAAGGGCTGAGGTTCCTGGTATTTTTTTCCTCAGTGTTCATGGGATACCCTCCAATCTATTAGATTCAAGCTGACTGGGGACAGCGCCACACCTCCACCAGGCTGTGGAGAGAGAGAATGTGGAAGGCAAGCAAAATGTTCCTTTTAAAATAACATGGCCTATGGATTTAACTTACACTTATGTGACAAAATTAATCTTATGGTCATATCTGGATATCAGAGTGTCTGGGCAATGTTTATTCTATGCAGGTGGCTGTGTATCTGCTACAACGTGAGTGTTTCTATGACTTGAACAGAGAAGGAAAATGGGTATTGGAATCTATTAGCATTGTCCTTCACAGTCTACCCTCCTGCCTCTGAGTGTCTAAATGCACTCTTTTTACTTTTTTTCTTCAGTTCTAACTGGCCAACTTTTAAAAATTTATTTATTTTTAATTGGAGAATAATTGCTTTACAATATTGTGTTGGTTTCTACCATGCAGCGACATGAATCAGCCACAGATGTACATACCCTTCCCTGCGAACCTCCATCCCACTTCACCTGCATCCATCCCCTCCCCAGGTTTTTAGAGCACCAGGTTTCAGCCCCCTGTGTCATCCAGCAAATTCTCACTGGCTGTCTATTTTACATATGTTAATGGCAAACCTCAGGCAGAGGATGTGTTATAATTTCTCCTTCCTGCCATCCATAAGTGGACAGGGTTTTGAAGAAAGAGACTTTAACAATCTGGCAGAGGGACAGAGTCCTCGAGGCAAGCCATTAAGTATGATCATAACAATAATAGCAATGGAAGCAGATCCCTCATGGGTGCTGTATGACGATCTGGAAGGGTGGGATGGGGGGGGTATACATATGACTAATCTGAGAACATACATGTCTGTAAACAACAAAACTCTGTAAAAGTTAAAAGTAAAATAAAAGTTAGAAAAAATTAAAAAATAATAATAACAGCAATGGAAAGCAAGACAAAGAAATTGCTTCCAACGTGGAGTCAGAATCAGTTTCCTCCCTGCAACACTAAGACACTGTGAAAATATATAGTGGTTCAGATAAAATACAGATTTATTTTCTCTCTTACCAGTTGAAACGTTAAAAAGGTATTTGAAACTAGGTAACATGTTTCACTCTGAGAAGCCTTCCAAGGGCTGAGGTTCCTGGTATTTTTTTCCTCAGTGTTCATGGGATACCCTCCAATCTATTAGATTCAAGCTGACTGGGGACAGCGCCACACCTCCACCAGGCTGTGGAGAGAGAGAATGTGGAAGGCAAGCAAAATGTTCCTTTTAAAATAACATGGCCTATGGATTTAACTTACACTTATGTGACAAAATTAATCTTATGGTCATATCTGGATATCAGAGTGTCTGGGCAATGTTTATTCTATGCAGGTGGCTGTGTATCTGCTACAACGTGAGTGTTTCTATGACTTGAACAGAGAAGGAAAATGGGTATTGGAATCTATTAGCATTGTCCTTCACAGTCTACCCTCCTGCCTCTGAGTGTCTAAATGCACTCTTTTTACTTTTTTTCTTCAGTTCTAACTGGCCAACTTTTAAAAATTTATTTATTTTTAATTGGAGAATAATTGCTTTACAATATTGTGTTGGTTTCTACCATGCAGCGACATGAATCAGCCACAGATGTACATACCCTTCCCTGTGAACCTCCATCCCACTTCACCTGCATCCATCCCCTCCCCAGGTTTTTAGAGCACCAGGTTTCAGCCCCCTGTGTCATCCAGCAAATTCTCACTGGCTGTCTATTTTACATATGTTATATGTAAGTTTCAGTGCTCCTTTCTCAATTCCTCTGGCCCTCTTCCTCCCTCATTTTACTTTTAAATACACCATTGATAACCCTTCAACAGGTGAAAGTCACAAGAATCTTCTCTACTTAATTCACTTGTGTTAAAGTTTAGGCTCTTTGCCTTAGGCCATCACAAGTAACATTAACCAAATATTTGTCAACAGTCCACTACCCAGCTGTTTAATCAATTCATGTTTTTTCTTTCTTTTTTTTTTTTTTTTTTGCAGCAATATCCCTCCTCTGATGTCAGCCACCACAATGTGAGGCCGGGAAGCTGGAAAATGGTAGGAAAAGCCACAGCTCTAAGTTCTTCCCTTAGTATTATGCAGATTTAAGCTATGGATATATTGAAAGCAATATATTACTTTCTCTCTTCTTATTTAGAGTGTTTGAGAAGTTTCAAGATTTGTAGTTGGATATTTCTTTTACATGTCAGTGAATTAAGACACTCTGAATTCAAATCTCTGAAGAGATGCCGTTCATGTGTATTTAGCATAAGATGTTATTATAATTACTCAGTACACACTTGTGGTGTTTAACAATGATTCTCCTTTCCATGAATTGAGAGTTTTTTATAGTTGAGAAGAGCAGAAGAAATATTCGATTGGTTCTTATAACAAACAAACAAACAAAAACAAATTAATTAATGACCATAATCGTTGATCCTTGGCTGTCAGAGTAAAACAATGTTGAATTAGTTTTATTATATAATAGTTACTTTTTTAGTCATCTTACATCTCTACCTAAATAAAATGCCTAAAAAAAAAAAGAAAATAAAGCAAAGACTGGTTTTTGCATTAAAAAAGGACAGGCTAATTCAGAAACATACATATATTCTCAGAGCAACCTATCTTAGTTGGACAGTCAGGTTATACTCTATGAAGGTAACCAGGCACCCACATTTCTTTGTTCTTAATATTCTACTTTCCTGCCTGATAGAACCTGGTTCACTAACATCAGGTTTGTTTTCCCCTGACAATGAAGAAAGAAAGCAACTAGGAGATCATAATTTTAATTTTTAAAATCTGTGACCAGAAGCTGCTCTTATTCCATTGACTTTAATTCAGTCTCATGGCCACATCTGGCAGTAAAACAGGCAGCTTTGTATGGAATCCTATTGCTAAATGGAATAAGGGAAAAACAAGTAATGGGGGAAAATTTAAAGTCTGTCATAGAGAAAAGAACAGTAAAGCCTTAGAAATGATTGAAGTGGTCTCTGGAGATGGACTTAGGGAGCGGATGGGTGGATGATGATGGATTATTGATTTTCATAATTAAACTGAGCTGTAATTATTTGATATTTTTAAAAATCATGTTGCAAGTTGTACTTTGATTATATTTTAAAAATTAAACTACCAAAAAAATACAACGTTGGGAATCATGAGGGAAAAATCTAAGGAGAGTGAGCAAAGACGTAACATCAACATAAAACTATCTGGATTTGGAAAGAGTGTTGTAAGAGTTTATGATAAAAAAGTCAACATTAAGAGCTTTGGATAGTTGTTTACAGGAAGAAATATAGAGATTCCTAAGTTTCCTGAGATTAGTAAGGCAGAAGTTCTCTTTTCTCTCAAATCTACAGCATAACCCCTTAACATGTTTATATCTTGAAAAACTATGAGAGAAAAAAAAAAAAAAAATTGAAGCAAACTTAATCAAAGGAAAATATCTTTTAGCTTTTACACTTCAGAATTCTTCCCATAGTCACAAAGTAAATTGGCAGTGAGAGGTAGGCTTAGAAGTATGCATTTTACAAAGGCACATGTTTATGTGTGTGTGAGATGTGTGTGTGTACACGTGGCTGGAGAAAGAGAGGGCATGGAAGCTTTTTCAAATGATATAATTTCATGTTTGTTTGTTTGAAATGTTACTGTGATTAACTAATTTCCTCTTATTTGTGTTATGCATGTTGTCTATTTCTAGTCTTTAAATAGTAATATGAAATTTCAAAATAGAATGAGAAACTAGAAGAAATATATATGTTTTTGGTCTCATTTCTAACACAACATAACATTCATGGACCTACATCATTATGGAAGAATAGAATTAAGAATATGAAAGTCTATATATTCCTACACTATTGATTTAGGAATGAGAAAACTGAAACTCAAATTATATATCTTACTCAAGATCATTGGACCAAATTCTTCTTGGATCTGTAAGTAATAGTCACAAGTCTAAATAGTAATGAGAATTGTGAGAAGCAAGTGATTGGGTTTGATCATCTATGGATACACCACAAGTCACATATATGCAGACTCAATGAAAAGGAAATTTTAAAACTTACTGTGAAAAAAGTTACTTTAAAAATGACGAAAGGGCTTCCCTGGTGGTCCAGTGGGTAAGGACACCACCTTGCAGTGCAAGGGACGCCAGTTCGATCCCTGGCCTGGGAAGATCCCACGTGCCGCAGAGCAGCTGGACTGATGTGTCCAATTACCGAGCCGGAGCTCTGGAGCGCATGTGCCCAGAGCCGGTGCTCTGTGACAACAGAGGCCACCGCGATGGGAGGCCCACACGGGCCAAAGAACAAAGGTGGATGAAACTAGACAAATGAAAGACCAGTGGAAGTGGCCCGCCCACCCCCCTCCCTCCCCACCTCTACCAAAATAAATAAATAAAGAAAATGTTTAAAAAAAAAGATGACAACAATATAATTCAAAATAGGAAAACATTATAAGAAATGTCTTATCCTTACTCCAACATGTGTATTTAGATTATATAATTACTTTAAAATGTACAATCTTTTAGCTTTTACACTTCAGAATTCTTCCCATAGTCACAAAGTAAATTGGCAGTGAGAGGTAGGCTTAGAAGTATGCATTTTACAAAGGCACATGTTTATGTGCGTGTGAGATGTGTGTGTGTACACGTGGCTGGAGAAAGAGAGGGCATGGAAGCTTTTTCAAATGATATAATTTCATGTTTGTTTGTTTGAAATGTTACTGTGATTAACTAATTTCCTCTTATTTGTGTTATGCATGTTGTCTATTTCTAGTCTTTAAATAGTAATATGAAATTTCAAAATAGAATGAGAAACTAGAAGAAATATATATGTTTTTGGTCTCATTTCTAACACAACATAACATTCATGGACCTACATCATTATGGAAGAATAGAATTAAGAATATGAAAGTCTATATATTCCTACACTATTGATTTAGGAATGAGAAAACTGAAACTCAAATTATATATCTTACTCAAGATCATTGGACCAAATTCTTCTTGGATCTGTAAGTAATAGTCACAAGTCTAAATAGTAATGAGAATTGTGAGAAGCAAGTGATTGGGTTTGATGATCTATGGATAGACCACAAGTCACATATATGCAGACTCAATAAAAAGGGAAAATTTTAAAAAACTTACTGTGAAAAAAGTTACTTTAAAAATGACGAAAGGGCTTCCCTGGTGGTCCAGTGGGTAAGGACACCACCTTGCAGTGCAAGGGGCGCCAGTTCGATCCCTGGCCTGGGAAGATCCCACGTGCCGCAGAGCAGCTGGACTGATGTGTCCAATTACCGAGCCGGAGCTCTGGAGCGCATGTGCCCAGAGCCGGTGCTCTGTGACAACAGAGGCCACCGCGATGGGAGGCCCACACGGGCCAAAGAACAAAGGTGGATGAAACTAGACAAATGAAAGACCAGTGGAAGTGGCCCGCCCACCCCCCTCCCTCCCCACCTCTACCAAAATAAATAAATAAAGAAAATGTTTAAAAAAAAAGATGACAACAATATAATTCAAAATAGGAAAACATTATAAGAAATGTCTTATCCTTACTCCAACATGTGTATTTAGATTATATAATTACTTTAAAATGTACAATCCAAATTTATTACCTATTTTATTGCTGAAATAAATCTTTTCAAAAATTTACCCTGATGGCACTTAAATTGAAATAAACATTTATTGAAGCCATGATTTTAACAATTAACAGTATTTCAATATATGAGAATGTTACTGCATTTAAATTCCTATTACCAGTGGCATGTAAGAACAATTTTTAACCACAAAGTACATTATGCATAGTGAAAAGAAATTCACAAAAACATTTAAAATAAAGTATTTGATTAAATTTTATTCCTAGTATTAATATGGTTTATTGTTTATCTTCTATGCAACAATCTCCCTCACTTTGAAGATATTTCTGGAAACGTATTTCTCATGTATCTTCTATACTACCAAAATATTGCTTAATTTACTCATGAGGAAGGCCTGCATTTCAAATATATTTCTAGAAATACTCATAATCAATTATGTTTCATCATTAACCATGAAGATAGTCACCATTAGTTCTTCACTCTCCTAAAAGGATCATGAAAATTATCCTTATGCAGTTTCTCTGTTTTCTCCTGATTATAAACCTGGCCACGCACCAAGGAGAACTGTGCCCTGGAATTAGTGATAAAGGCCAAGTGCACCCAGCATTGCTTCTACTTATGCAACTGTTGCTCCTCTGCCACCCAGGAGAAACCTTATGAAATTCTATGTTAGCTGCTTCACCGCCTTTTGATATCTGAGAAGCCATTCTTCCTTTAAGCCTATTATAAATAAGTGGGTTAAAGGAAAAACTATATATATGAAAAACTGCTGGAGTGAAATGAAAGGTTTATTCCACACCGTGGTGTATAATCACTGCACATGGCCTTCTGAATGTGGAGGGAATTGTTATTAAATGTAAAAAAACTGTTACAAATTAGAATGGCTTCTCCTTAGCCAAACTTAACAGTTTGACTAAGTCTTTATCTTTAAGGAATGAGAAGCGTGTCAGATTAATTTTATTAATACAAAAGACCCTATAAGGTAGAATAAAATGTGTAATGAAACTTGATTCCATGGGTTTTAAAATACTTAAATTTAACCTATTTTATTGCTGAAATAAATCTTTTCAAAAATTTACCCTGATGGCACTTAAATTGAAATAAACATTTATTGAAGCCATGATTTTAACAATTAACAGTATTTCAATATATGAGAATGTTACTGCATTTAAATTCCTATTACCAGTGGCATGTAAGAACAATTTTTAACCACAAAGTACATTATGCATAGTGAAAAGAAATTCACAAAAACATTTAAAATAAAGTATTTGATTAAATTTTATTCCTAGTATTAATATGGTTTATTGTTTATCTTCTATGCAACAATCCCCCTCACTTTGAAGATATTTCTGGAAACGTATTTCTCATGTATCTTCTATACTACCAAAATATTGCTTAATTTACTCATGAGGAAGGCCTGCATTTCAAATATATTTCTAGAAATACTCATAATCAATTATGTTTCATCATTAACCATGAAGATAGTCACCATTAGTTCTTCACTCTCCTAAAAGGATCATGAAAATTATCCTTATGCAGTTTCTCTGTTTTCTCCTGATTATAAACCTGGCCACGCACCAAGGAGAACTGTGCCCTGGAATTAGTGATAAAGGCCAAGTGCACCCAGCATTGCTTCTACTTATGCAACTGTTGCTCCTCTGCCACCCAGGAGAAACCTTATGAAATTCTATGTTAGCTGCTTCACCGCCTTTTGATATCTGAGAAGCCATTCTTCCTTTAAGCCTATTATAAATAAGTGGGTTAAAGGAAAAACTATATATATGAAAAACTGCTGGAGTGAAATGAAAGGTTTATTCCACACCGTGGTGTATAATCACTGCACATGGCCTTCTGAATGTGGAGGGAATTGTTATTAAATGTAAAAAAACTGTTACAAATTAGAATGGCTTCTCCTTAGCCAAACTTAACAGTTTGACTAAGTCTTTATCTTTAAGGAATGAGAAGCGTGTCAGATTAATTTTTATTAATACAAAAGACCCCTATAAGGTAGAATAAAATGTGTAATGAAACTTGATTCCATGGGTTTTAAAATACTTAAATTTTAAAATATCCATTTATTGTTACTGTCTTGCTTCAAGAAAGAAACCTAATTCTTCACCTCTGGCAGCATGATAAATCATAGTTTTTGAAAACAGTAGGCTAAAGTATTTTGACATTTTCTGCCATAGTAAATATTTTATGAACCAAGAGGGACCAGTTCAGTATATTGCACTGGCTAATTCTAAGCACATCATTTTTTCCATGGGAATAAACTAGTCTGAAAAGAAAACTGAAAGAATATTTAAAGACATGATTAAAGTATTTATACAGTGACCGTGACATTTAGAACATTGACTTGGCCTTACCAGATTTAGTGTTTGTAAAAGTAGTTGTGAAATTCTTATTATTGACTCAGCTAAGTGTAACAGATGTAAAAGGAGGAGTTTTAATGCTCCCTGGTGAAGAAGTTGCTTGATGGTGATAATAATTCACTTAGGAACTGCATCATTCTTTTTACACACGATAAATATCAGGCTTCATACTAACAATATCTGAAATAGACATGCCTATATTCCATGAGAAGTAAAATTATAAAACCGGCAATTTAAAAGTATCAGTTTCTAATCCTCCTGAAGACTACTTCTCAGAGAATCAGTGACAGTGACCTGACCTGACCCTGTAAGTTCATTATGAAAACTGCATAAATTTATTGTCACCTCCATTCCCATAAGAGATCAAGTTATAAGTACTGCATGTTAGTGAGCAAATAATATGTTAAAAATAATTATTCATTATATTTTGAGCTATTATCTGAAGCTATGAAGTGGGTTAAAGGAAAAACTATATATATGAAAAACTGCTGGAGTGAAATGAAAGGTTTATTCCACACCGTGGTGTATAATCACTGCACATGGCCTTCTGAATGTGGAGGGAATTGTTATTAAATGTAAAAAAACTGTTACAAATTAGAATGGCTTCTCCTTAGCCAAACTTAACAGTTTGACTAAGTCTTTATCTTTAAGGAATGAGAAGCGTGTCAGTTTAAATTTTTTATTAATACAAAAGACCCTATAAGGTAGAATAAAATGTGTAATGAAACTTGATTCCATGGGTTTTAAAATACTTAAATTTTAAAATATCCATTTATTGTTACTGTCTTGCTTCAAGAAAGAAACCTAATTCTTCACTTCTGGCAGCATGATAAATCATAGTTTTTGAAAACAGTAGGCTAAAGTATTTTGACATTTTCTGCCATAGTAAATATTTTATGAACCAAGAGGGACCAGTTCAGTATATTGCACTGGCTAATTCTAAGCACATCATTTTTTCCATGGGAATAAACTAGTCTGAAAAGAAAACTGAAAGAATATTTAAAGACATGATTAAAGTATTTATACAGTGACCGTGACATTTAGAACATTGACTTGGCCTTACCAGATTTAGTGTTTGTAAAAGTAGTTGTGAAATTCTTATTATTGACTCAGCTAAGTGTAACAGATGTAAAAGGAGGAGTTTTAATGCTCCCTGGTGAAGAAGTTGCTTGATGGTGATAATAATTCACTTAGGAACTGCATCATTCTTTTTACACACGATAAATATCAGGCTTCATACTAACAATATCTGAAATAGACATGCCTATATTCCATGAGAAGTAAAATTATAAAACCGGCAATTTAAAAGTATCAGTTTCTAATCCTCCTGAAGACTACTTCTCAGAGAATCAGTGACAGTGACCTGACCTGACCCTGTAAGTTCATTATGAAAACTGCATAAATTTATTGTCACCTCCATTCCCATAAGAGATCAAGTTATAAGTACTGCATGTTAGTGAGCAAATAATATGTTAAAAATAATTATTCATTATATTTTGAGCTATTATCTGAAGCTATGAAGTGCTACTTGGCATCTGCTTTCTTCCTTGGAGCTCTTACCGTTCAGATATGACAGTTGGCCAGATACTAGCTAGGTTGATTCTTGTCTGCCTCTCCTCAGTCATCTTTATATGAATCCAGTGGTTGTGTTTTGTTTTATTTTTTTTAAACGGTTTTCAGCTGATGTTCATGAAGAACAGTGAGTATCTAGAACTGTGCCACTGAAGAAAGGAAGTCGTAAGAAGGTGCATTTCTGTACCAGAGCTGTGTCATGACCATCCTTTGGGCTCTGTGCTGGAAGAGTAGAATCAAGTCTCAAATAATGCCTTTTAAATTATACCCTCTAGTATTATAGATGTAGGACAGTACTGTATCATACCTCTGTGAATGTAAAATACCCTGTACCTGCTTTATGATACGTAATAGTGACCGTGCTTTATCAGATCTGTTTTTAATGATGTTATTCTAGAATGTTTTCTTTCCAGATGATGATTGAGAAGCTAATTTAAAAAAAAAAAAAAACTGGTGCACCACAACAGTAACAGAACTTTGCTGTTTTCTGAGGTTTTTGTTTTTTACCTTTTTTTTAAAAACAGAGTATGCTGGATGTCTATAATTTTGTTCAGATGACTGCAGAACTTGAAAAAGCTGTTACTGCTATTGATGCGTAACATACTGCTATTGTTTTTTCAGCTAAGTGTAACAGATGTAAGGAGGAGTTTTAATGCTCCCTGGTGAAGAAGTTGCTTGATGGTGATAATAATTCACTTAGGAACTGCATCATTCTTTTACACACGATAAATATCAGGCTTCATACTAACAATATCTGAAATAGACATGCCTATATTCCATGAGAAGTAAAATTATAAAACCGGCAATTTAAAAGTATCAGTTTCTAATCCTCCTGAAGACTACTTCTCAGAGAATCAGTGACAGTGACCTGACCTGACCCTGTAAGTTCATTATGAAAACTGCATAAATTTATTGTCACCTCCATTCCCATAAGAGATCAAGTTATAAGTACTGCATGTTAGTGAGCAAATAATATGTTAAAAATAATTATTCATTATATTTTGAGCTATTATCTGAAGCTATGAAGTGCTACTTGGCATCTGCTTTCTTCCTTGGAGCTCTTACCGTTCAGATATGACAGTTGGCCAGATACTAGCTAGGTTGATTCTTGTCTGCCTCTCCTCAGTCATCTTTATATGAATCCAGTGGTTGTGTTTTGTTTTATTTTTTTTAAACGGTTTTCAGCTGATGTTCATGAAGAACAGTGAGTATCTAGAACTGTGCCACTGAAGAAAGGAAGTCGTAAGAAGGTGCATTTCTGTACCAGAGCTGTGTCATGACCATCCTTTGGGCTCTGTGCTGGAAGAGTAGAATCAAGTCTCAAATAATGCCTTTTAAATTATACCCTCTAGTATTATAGATGTAGGACAGTACTGTATCATACCTCTGTGAATGTAAAATACCCTGTACCTGCTTTATGATACGTAATAGTGACCGTGCTTTATCAGATCTGTTTTTAATGATGTTATTCTAGAATGTTTTCTTTCCAGATGATGATTGAGGGAGAAGCTAATAAAAAAAAAAAAAAAAAACTGGTGCCAGGTACCACAACAGTAACAGAACTTTGCTGTTTTCTGAGGTTTTGTTTTTTACCTGCTTTTTTTTTAATGGAGTGTGCTGGATGTCTATAATTTTGTTCAGAAGACTGTAAAACTTGGAAAAGCTGTTACTGCTATTGATGCATAACATACTGCTATTGTTTTTTTTATATAAATAAATAAATCTATATCTATCTATATATATATAGACTTTTGGAATTTTTGGAAACTTTAGCTGTGCTGTCAACTTTGGAAAAAGTATCCCAGTTGTACCGTGTTGAGTTGGCATTGTACAGAAATTAACAACCATATTGGTCTAGAAACGTTAAACATAATTTTCTCCATTTGTACAAGGGCGACACACTGTATTAAATATGTAAGATCTTATCTACATGGGTTTGATTACAGAAACTAATAAAGTATTCTCTAAATAATCAAAAAATAATTATTCATTATATTTTGAGCTATTACCATAATTTTATCAACTTTGTAGTTATTAAGAAGTGTTTGTTAATAGAAATTGATGAAATGATTGGAAAATAAATTCAATTACAAGCCAATGCATTTGAAGAAAATGAAACCATTTGATTCAGGGAAATCAACCCTGAATATTCATTGGAATGACTGGTGCTGAAGCCGAAGCTCCTATCCTTTGGCCACCTAATGCAAAGAGACAACTCATTGGAAAAGATTCTGATGTTGGGAAAGATTGAGGGCAATAGCAGAAGGGGACGACACAGGATGAGATAGTTGGGTGGCATCACTGACTCAATGGAAATGAGTTTGAACAAACTCAAAGAGATAGTAAGGATAGGGAATCCCGGAGGGCTGCAGTGCCTAGGGTCACAAAGAATCAGGTATCGCTGGTGACTGAACTACAACACCAACAACAACCATTTCATAGGTACTGCCATCATAGACTGTACTTTGACTCAGTTCTTCATTCATATTAGATTTTAGACCACACAAGTTAGAAAATAAAATGAGCCCCTCCATATTAACTTATTCACTTAAACTGTCTGTCCTAAAGGCATGCCTTAGACAGTCAATCCCCTACACAGGTGTTTATTAGGCATTCAAATCTGGGGTTGCCCATACTGATGTCTCTGTAGAGTTCATGGGGAAAAAATGTGAGCATGTGTGCTGTTTTCTAACTTTTTTCTGTTCTCTGCATACAGGTGCTTACGTGTTCAGCCCCTCAGTAAACTGATCCAAACATGATTTTATTCCTTCAATATTGTTATGTGCCCAATTGCTTCAATCAGATCTGAAATCAAGGACACCTAACGAACAATCATTAGAGTCATGATTGATTCTAGTCCATTTATCTTCATTGTCTATACTGTTGGTAACAAAACTGTAAGGTTTTTCTGCTTTTTGTAAAAAAATAAAATAGAAAAAAGAAAAGGAAAAATTAGAATACTGCATAATTATGCATGTAAAATTTACAGACAGAGAGGTTCACAAATAAGAGTATTACTGAAAATCAATTCTTAGGACATTAACCAATACATCTTTATCATACCCCAATACTGATTTAAATAAGGTAAGCTGAGAATGTATGTGGTAAGTGGAAACTTCAAAAGAGATATTGTTAAGAACATCTGTATAAAAAAGAAAGTACAAATCCTTCTATCTGTGGCTTCTAGGAGCTTCATGCTCTTCATGCCGTTTTGCCAGTCTGTTCTTGGCTGTTGCCAATTCATCTAGTATTCTAACTGAATTCTTACCCAGGATCCTGTATCCTTTGTCCTTCTAATATAGTGTTTGCTTGCCACACCTCCCCACAGGAGTCTATGTCTCTTTAGAGTCTGGATTATTTGATGACTCTGAAATGCCCGGTATCTGATGGGTTCAAGTAAAGTCATAGACCTGACTGGAATTTTGTCTGAGTTTTTTTTCTTTTCTGAGTGTGAAGTGATGCCCTTTCCAACTTTATCTATTCCTGAGATGAAGCCAAAGTGAATGCAAGCCATTTAAGGTCGAGGATTCTTCCCTTTAAGTCAGAATTTAAAACATCAACAATTGTTCCATTTTCAGAATAGCACTCTCTGAATTCATGTTAGCATACTAAAAATAAGTATAAGACTAAAGGAAAAAAATTTTCAAAAATGAAACATTAAAAGCCATAACATCTGCACTAGGTTCTTTAATCTGTTGGTCATATATGAAATAATTATATTCTATCATACTTATGGAAAATAAAAACTCTCCAACTTTAAGAAGTGGACTTACTTGTCCAAGAGGACAAACTTTGCATAATACAGAAGGCTGGATATGCATGAAGAAATAGACCTGATGATCCAGGTAAACAAACTAATATAACCAAGAGATGGTTGAGGTGAATACTCCACGTAAATCTCTGAAGGTCCATTAAGACAGTGTAGATTATCTTTAAAATATTAATAATGGGGTACAGAGAAAAATCTAGGGGAGTGTGAGGTTGGGGGATGGAGATAAAAAATAAATAATCTAGGTAAGTAGGATCAAAAGAAATAAGATAAAAATCATAAGTAGTGCATCCTATATTCAAATAGAGCCATCTAAATATCCATGTGGTATTTTATCTATCAAATATTGATCTCCCTTTCCACCCACCCATTGGGGAGGGGGATATTGTCTTATATATAGAAGCAATGATCATTTAGATTACTTTTAGTCTTTTGAGACCAGGAGAAATAACTTAATGAACAAATGGACACGTTCTTGATCGTAAATTGGTTTGCTTTACAGCCTTATCTTTCACTTTGACTCATTATATAGATAAGTTTAAGTATATGCTTCAATATTTTCCCGAGATTCTTTAACTCTAATTCCTAGAGGTAGTATATATTTCAAAGGCTGTCGTAGTCTCAGAAACTAATTTTCTCTTAGAAAAGTTTGCTAATTTGTTGATTATAGTGCCATGTTTTCTCTAAATATTGTATCTCTGAGTTTTAGCACAGGCAAGCACATCTATATATTTTGATTTGGTAAGCCTACTTGTTACTTTTAAAATGTATAATTATGTAATATGAGTTTAACCTACTAAATAAATTTAAGTGCATACCAAGTAAATTTAAGATTAGATATGATATGAAACTCCAGTTTTTATATACAGATTTAAGGTTTTAGTTACATGTGTATTTGTATGGGTGCTAAATTATTTAATTTTTAAAATACTCCAATAAGATTAATCAATTAATATTCCTGTTTTACAGATAATGAAATTAGGGTCATGATTAGATTCCAATCTCATTTATCTCCTTTGTTTGTATAATTAATGAGAAAACTCTCCAACTTTAAGAAGTGGACTTACTTGTCCAAGAGGACAAACTTTGCATAATACAGAAGGCTGGATATGCATGAAGAAATAGACCTGATGATCCAGGTAAACAAACTAATATAACCAAGAGATGGTTGAGGTGAATACTCCACGTAAATCTCTGAAGGTCCATTAAGACAGTGTAGATTATCTTTAAAATATTAATAATGGGGTACAGAGAAAAATCTAGGGGAGTGTGAGGTTGGGGGATGGAGATAAAAAATAAATAATCTAGGTAAGTAGGATCAAAAGAAATAAGATAAAAATCATAAGTAGTACATCCTATATTCAAATAGAGCCATCTAAATATCCATGTGGTATTTTATCTATCAAATATTGATCTCCCTTTCCACCCACCCATTGGGGAGGGGGATATTGTCTTATATATAGAAGCAATTATCATTTAGATTACTTTTAGTCTTTTGAGACCAGGAGAAATAACTTAATGAACAAATGGACACGTTCTTGATCGTAAATTGGTTTGCTTTACAGCCTTATCTTTCACTTTGACTCATTATATAGATAAGTTTAAGTATATGCTTCAATATTTTCCCGAGATTCTTTAACTCTAATTCCTAGAGGTAGTATATATTTCAAAGGCTGTCGTAGTCTCAGAAACTAATTTTCTCTTAGAAAAATTTGCTAATTTGTTGATTATAGTGCCATGTTTTCTCTAAATATTGTATCTCTGAATTTTAGCACAGGCAAGCACATCTATATATTTTGATTTGGTAAGCCTACTTGTTACTTTTAAAATGTATAATTATGTAATATGAGTTTAACCTACTAAATAAATTTAAGTGCATACCAAGTAAATTTAAGATTAGATATGATATGAAACTCCAGTTTTTATATACAGATTTAAGGTTTTAGTTACATGTGTATTTGTATGGGTGCTAAATTATTTAATTTTTAAAATACTCCAATAAGATTAATCAATTAATATTCCTGTTTTACAGATAATGAAATTAGGGTCATGATTAGATTCCAATCTCATTTATCTCCTTTGTCTGTATAATTAATGAGAAAACTGTAAGGCTTTTATGCTTCTTATAAAAAAAGAAAAAATTAGAATAATAAATATTCATACATGTAGAATTTAACACACAAAAGTTAACAAATAAGTCATACTAAAAATCAGATCTTAGTGAAGTTAGAGGAAACTTCAAGTTAAATACCTATTTTATTTAAATGTTCTTAACAATTTCCTTTTTGAAATTCTTCTTACCACATACACTGCCAGCTTACTTTATTATTTCAGTGTTGGGGTGAGATAAAGATGCATTGCATTGATTAGTGTCTTTTAAAGCTTGGTTTTCACAAAAGATCATTTACCATCAAGGATTCTTGAATCTTGGAGGGATCCAGATATAATATTTAGCCATTGACACGTCATTTAGGTGGCCTTTAGATAAATACATGGACATATTTGTTACTACACATTGCCTTTCAATTTCTAGCTCAGTAGATTATATTTTAGAAGTAGACATCCCAATTTCTTACCACTTGAAACACATCATTGAAAATATAATTAACCACCATCTAAGTGAAGATTTCTCGGCTCAGTGAAGGACCTCAATAATTAGCCATTAATAGTCTCCATCTTCAAGAATATTAAGTATTAAGGGAATGAGTAATTGCATTATCAAATAAAATAGAGTGTGAAATAATGATAGAAGATATACAACAGGAGCATATATCTAAGGTATCTAATACATTTTTGAAAGGAAAGGCTGTCTGTCCATCATTCTAGAAGAAATACTTGATGCAACACCTAGTTGTAAAAATACAGTAGGAAAAAACCAAACCAAAAAAACCCCAGCAACATGAAAATGGCAATTATATATGCATAGGTTACAAAGTAAATTAGGGAGTGATTAAATATATAAGGATTCTCAAGTGATTTAGATCAACTGAACACATCATCTTATCCAAAGCTTCCTTTACCCCTTTCTTACCATTTGGCCTTTCACTGTAGACCTTGTTAACTTACAACATGATATTTGTTCCTGTTGTTTAAAAAACTATATGCATTAGTCAGAGTATATAATCTTTACTTAGCATAATTTTAGGAATCATCTTCATCCTGCAGGTATGAGTAGTAGGCTCCTGTTTATTACTGCATGGTGTATTAAACATCCATGCCTCATTTCTTTATCCATTCTCCCTATGTGAGCATATTGGTCATTTTCAGTTTTGCTGTTATGAATAAAGTTCTTATATAACTGAACGTACCTGAGTGCATTTAACCCAGATCTCTCTTAGGCAAAGCAATTGGGCGTGGAATACCTGGGTCATATGGTACTTAATTTTATAGAAAAGCTTAAGGGCTTCCCTGGTGGCTCAGAGAGTAAAGAAAAGCTACTTAATTATTTTTCTCAGTATCAGTATCAGTTACAATTCCCACCAATAGTATATGAGAGTTCTACTTCCTTTCCTTCCACAATTTGAGACATAGAGCATTTTTAGTTGTTTGTTTTAGGTTCAGTCACTGTAGAATGTTTGTAGTAGTATTCCACTGTGATTTAAATTTGAATTTTCAAAGTGATTTTTGATGTTAGGAACCTTTTCACCTGCTTCCTTTATATCCTTCCTTTCTATCCTTTAGGGTATAATATATCTTAAAAATTTTTGTTGTATACTTTCTAACTGGGCTTCCCTGGTGACTCAGTGGTAAAGAACCTTTCTGCCAATGCAAGAGACCTAAGAGATGCGGTTTTGATCCCTAAATGGGGAAGTGCCTCTGGAGAAGGGCATGGCAACCCACTCCAGGATTCTTGCCTAGAGTATTCTGTGGACAGAGGAGCCTGGTGGGGTATAGTCCATAGTGTCTCCAAGAGTCAGACAAGACTGTGGTAACTTAGTATGTGTGCATGCATGAGGGCAAATTAATCAGCCTATTCATGAGTCCATCTGGATTTGGGTTTTGTTCTTGCTACTGTTATTATCAGAGTAGCACAGACTTAAAATATCCACAGAGGTATGCTAAAGCTGCTGCATACTGAGGGTTTGCTTTAAAGTCCCAAGAAGTGGTTTTGTCGGTGACTACTCCACACCCTCAGGCAGCCTCGTACAGCTGCAGTCCAGGTGGGGCATTTACCATGCTCTTCGGCCTCCCTCCCTGGGGCCAGCTTCTCTATTTTACACTCCCTTGTAGGCGTGTGTGATGTGGTCTTGGTTGGCGAGTTTCTGCCTAAATATCAAGCATCCCTGTGCTACTGGGCGTAGAGAGGCTGACATTTCTCAGTGTTCTAAACTTTACCTTGTGTCGGAGGTTGCATTGGAGGGGTCTCTTCTGCCCTCTCCCATCAGTGGTTGATGTCAGGTTGATGTCAATACAGGGATCAATGCCAGTGAAGGTTCCTGGCTGTCTCCTAGTGACGGAGTTTCTTCTATCCTCCCTCGACAGTAAGTTTTTGCCTGTTGTTTAGAATATTTTCTGTCTTGTGTCACGATCTTAAGGATTTTATTTGAAGGAAAGGAGGAGAACTGGGAATATTTATCTTCTACTCAGCCCCAAACGCCATTTCTGTTGCACCTAAGCAAGACTTCCTGTAGCTTCTTTCTACCCTGCCCTTGATCTTACTCGTGAGCAAATGGTGGAGACCAATGGGAAAAAGAATTGGGTCCAGAGTCACTAGTAATTATAGAGTGATATGATACCCACCCTGGAGGAGGAAATGGCAATGCCAGGAAATGGCCACACCAGCATTCTTGCCAGGAAAATTCCATGGATGAAGGAACCTGGTGGCCCACAGTCCATGGAGTTTTGAGAGTAGGACATGCCTGAGCGAATCCACACAGGACACCCACACTTTCTCTTTGGTTTGGATCCGTTTGTCTGGTGGGTGATTCTTCTTTCTCATATGCTCTTTAATAAGGGAGACAGTTTGTGTGTTCTATTTCTTCTTCTTCATGGGATTGTCTTTCTTTGGAATTTAAGTTACTTGGTTTCCTTTTCCTCTTCTGATTCCAGAAATTCTAGTTATTTGGTTGTTCTCTGGTCTCTGATGGAAATGTGGAGTTCTAATTTGTAATTTATTTGGTTTATTTTTTAAAATTGGAGTGATCTTTGTGGTTTTTAGCATCTATAATGAAAGCAGGAAACTAGAGAGCATTCTTGACTCTTTTTAATTTCTAGTTTGGTTCCTTTGACAAGTCCTTTGAATGAATAATGCCATTGAGAAAATTGTAGATCTCAAAATCCCAAGACCAGTTTAAGATAGTCTTTCAGAATCTTCTGGAAAGTTATTCAAAATTCTTTCTCCCAGTGCTATAAGCAATGTTCTATAATATTATATTAGCACTTGATCATAGTCTATTAGCATGCCCTCCTTTTTCAATGGTTTCTTTTTTTCAAAAAAGATCAACTGGGGATGATCTCTAATATGAGCACATGATAGACGTTTTAATCTAGGCAAACATGAGTTCAGCATGTTAATAAACTTAATTTTAACTTAATGGTTTTAAATCTGTCTTATTAATATAAATAGCCAAGCTTCACTTATGAAGATAATCTCATAAAAAGTAGCAGTAAGTTTTTGCCTGTTGTTTAGAATATTTTCTGTCTTGTGTCACGATCTTAAGGATTTTATTTGAAGGAAAGGAGGAGAACTGGGAATATTTATCTTCTACTCAACCCCAAACGCCATTTCTGTTGCACCTAAGCAAGACTTCCTGTAGCTTCTTTCTACCCTGCCCTTGATCTTACTCGTGAGCAAATGGTGGAGACCAATGGGAAAAAGAATTGGGTCCAGAGTCACTAGTAATTATAGAGTGATATGATACCCACCCTGGAGGAGGAAATGGCAATGCCAGGAAATGGCCACACCAGCATTCTTGCCAGGAAAATTCCATGGATGAAGGAACCTGGTGGCCCACAGTCCATGGAGTTTTGAGAGTAGGACATGCCTGAGCGAATCCACACAGGACACCCACACTTTCTCTTTGGTTTGGATCCGTTTGTCTGGTGGGTGATTCTTCTTTCTCATATGCTCTTTAATAAGGGAGACAGTTTGTGTGTTCTATTTCTTCTTCTTCATGGGATTGTCTTTCTTTGGAATTTAAGTTACTTGGTTTCCTTTTCCTCTTCTGATTCCAGAAATTCTAGTTATTTGGTTGTTCTCTGGTCTCTGATGGAAATGTGGAGTTCTAATTTGTAATTTATTTGGTTTATTTTTTAAAATTGGAGTGATCTTTGTGGTTTTTAGCATCTATAATGAAAGCAGGAAACTAGAGAGCATTCTTGACTCTTTTTAATTTCTAGTTTGGTTCCTTTGACAAGTCCTTTGAATGAATAATGCCATTGAGAAAATTGTAGATCTCAAAATCCCAAGACCAGTTTAAGATAGTCTTTCAGAATCTTCTGGAAAGTTATTCAAAATTCTTTCTCCCAGTGCTATAAGCAATGTTCTATAATATTATATTAGCACTTGATCATAGTCTATTAGCATGCCCTCCTTTTTCAATGGTTTCTTTTTTTCAAAAAAGATCAACTGGGGATGATCTCTAATATGAGCACATGATAGACGTTTTAATCTAGGCAAACATGAGTTCAGCATGTTAATAAACTTAATTTTAACTTAATGGTTTTAAATCTGTCTTATTAATATAAATAGCCAAGCTTCACTTATGAAGATAATCTCATAAAAAGTAGCATAAACACAAAATGGTTTCTTAAAAGGGAAAATAGAAACACATTAAGTACAGTTTCATTCCTGCATGCTTCTAAATCTTTAATCATGTTCAGAATTATTTTGTACACGTTAATTTAAAGGTATGGAGTACTGCCTTAAATGATTAAAATAGGATAGCCAAGATTGCTATAGAATAGCATATTCTCCCAAACATATTTGGTTAAATGTATGCATTTAAATTTCCAACTTTGTTTAGTGACTAAGCCATGTTTGACTCTGTGACGCCACAGACTATAGCCCCCAAGGCTTGTCTGTCTATGGGATTCTCCAGGCAAGAATGCTGGAGTGGGTTTCCATTTCCTTCTTCAGGGGATCTTTCTGACCGAGATGGAATCCACATCTCCTATATTGGCAGATTCTTTACTGCTGAACCACCAGGGAAGCCCCTAATGCATGATTACTTCATTTTAATTTATCCTAAACTGCATTTTTTATTATCTGTAAATTACCCCCCAAAAGAAGACATATCCCACTCTTTTACAGTAATTTTGGCCTTCGTGATTGCTTAGAGCATATCTAGAAAATAGCCTGATAACTCAGTACCTATAATTCCTATAAAACTTACTTAATGGAGTCAGGAACTATTGCTGGTTTTGACGTTTGAATTTAACAATGACCCTAACATTGGGACATCTTGAGATGCAGAAGAAAAAGAAATACTCAAATTTGTATATATTTTTTTAAAGTGTGACTTCTATGCCTCTTCGAGACAATGCTCAATTCAATTAAAATTATTTTATTTCTAATTAAGTATTTTTAATCATAAAGATTAGTCAATAATGTTGATTTAACTTATTTCTGTATTCTATGTAGATGTGCATAGCTTGCATTATATACTGCTTAATAAAGTATAACTGTAGTTTATTTGCCACATTACAGAGATAGAAAAAAATCTACATTTTGCATAAGTTGATAAGAACTAGCACTTCAATATTAAAATTACTTTGTGCACCATTTATGAAATCTGAAGAAGTTATACATAAAAAGTTACAAAATGAATCAAAATTTACTTTAGCTGAAGAATACATTCATTGCAGTTATTTGCTTTCTTTATATTGTTCCTCTTTCCATCATTTTTACATACTTATGAATCAAACATGTTTCTGTCTTATTTTCATACCAAATCAAAATCTCAAGAAAGGCTGCATTTGTGTTTATGAGGCATATTTTTAAATCAGTTTTATTTTTTATTTTTTAAATTTCGACCTCTTTTATTATTTTTTTATTTATTTATTTTCATCCATCTTATTCTTTGGCCTGTGTGAGCCTCCCACTGCAGTGGCCTCTCTCGCTGCAGAGCACCAGTTCTGGGCGCACGCGCTCCAGAGCGCTGGCTCATAATTGGACACACTGGTCTAGCCGGTCCAGGGTACATGGGATCTTCCCAGACCAGGGATCCAACCAGTGCCCCTTGCACTTCAAGGTGGACTCTACCCACTGGACCACCAGGGAAGCCCTGAAATCACTTTAAACATCAAATCTGTGAATATAAAGCAGAAATACCAGCCAAACTTCTGACCTACAGTACTCTAGCATAAGTTTCTGTTAAATTTAGCCTCTGAATTTGTGGCAAATTGTTATGCTTGCAGTAAACAACTGATAGGTATGTGAAAATCATTATTATTCTCTTGTGCTTGATATTGTTCTCATTTTAAAATTGTTACTGTCCATCTTATTTCTGTTTAATAATTTTAAGTATGTGTTAAGGCAGAAAATTCATTATACTGTAACATTTTATTCATTAACATTTTTAAGTAAACTACCAACAAATGTATAACACTTTTACTGTCTTTTATAAAATATATCCCTTTTTTGATCAGTTTAATATATTAATAGTAACTGTTCACTAGGGTCTTATCATTTTGATTTACCTTCCTAAATAGCATAAAAAACTATTTTGAAAGAGATTAGATGTATGGATGAGTATTAAATGAATGAAGGGATGGAAGATTGGCAGTTGGTAAGTGGGAAATAAGAGTATATTCCATTTTGAACATAGATGGATAGGAGGACCTCATAACAGATGATAAAAACAAGAAGACTACACTAAAATTTTATTGGCTTCAGTAACAGAAGCCATGGAAAAGAGACGTTAAAAGACATCAAAATTTACTTTAGCTGAAGAATACATTCATTGCAGTTATTTGCTTTCTTTATATTGTTCCTCTTTCCATCATTTTTACATACTTATGAATCAAACATGTTTCTGTCTTATTTTCATACCAAATCAAAATCTCAAGAAAGGCTGCATTTGTGTTTATGAGGCATATTTTTAAATCAGTTTTATTTTTTATTTTTTAAATTTCGACCTCTTTTATTATTTTTTTATTTATTTATTTTCATCCATCTTATTCTTTGGCCTGTGTGAGCCTCCCACTGCAGTGGCCTCTCTCGCTGCAGAGCATCAGTTCTGGGCGCACGCGCTCCAGAGCGCTGGCTCATAATTGGACACACTGGTCTAGCCGGTCCAGGGTACATGGGATCTTCCCGGACCAGGGATCCAACCAGTGCCCCTTGCACTTCAAGGTGGACTCTACCCACTGGACCACCAGGGAAGCCCTGAAATCACTTTAAACATCAAATCTGTGAATATAAAGCAGAAATACCAGCCAAACTTCTGACCTACAGTACTCTAGCATAAGTTTCTGTTAAATTTAGCCTCTGAATTTGTGGCAAATTGTTATGCTTGCAGTAAACAACTGATAGGTATGTGAAAATCATTATTATTCTCTTGTGCTTGATATTGTTCTCATTTTAAAATTGTTACTGTCCATCTTATTTCTGTTTAATAATTTTAAGTATGTGTTAAGGCAGAAAATTCATTATACTGTAACATTTTATTCATTAACATTTTTAAGTAAACTACCAACAAATGTATAACACTTTTACTGTCTTTTATAAAATATATCCCTTTTTTGATCAGTTTAATATATTAATAGTAACTGTTCACTAGGGTCTTATCATTTTGATTTACCTTCCTAAATAGCATAAAAAACTATTTTGAAAGAGATTAGATGTATGGATGAGTATTAAATGAATGAAGGGATGGAAGATTGGCAGTTGGTAAGTGGGAAATAAGAGTATATTCCATTTTGAACATAGATGGATAGGAGGACCTCATAACAGATGATAAAAACAAGAAGACTACACTAAAATTTTATTGGCTTCAGTAACAGAAGCCATGGAAAAGAGAACATTTGTTAAAAGACATGTCAAAATAAATCCTTTTTGAAAAAATTGCCCTTTTAATTTTAGTAGCAGTAGTAGAGAGTTGAGAACTTGGATTTTAATGCCACTTTATTCAGGAGTAAGTTTTAGGTCATTTTGTTTCATAGTGAAAAGACAGGCTATCCATAATTTACTGCAACAAATTTGTTATTATTTTTGGCCTTAGGGTGTCAGACACATAACTCTAAAGCATGTTATGTGTCAAATTAACTCTTACTCTTGGGAAGGAAATTTTTGTGTAGTAACTAAAAACAGTTTGCTAAAGTCAGAACCTCCCATGTTTATTTACCATGGACTCTTTTTGTTCTTATTAGTAGCTTTAATATCTAATAGAACTAGCGTGCCATAGAACAGGCTCTGGAAGATGCTAATATACAAATTTCCATCAAGAAAAAATATATATAAAAGTGTTGCTCTATTCCTGTGTATGTCTCATTGAGAAAATAATGTGTGATCAGGGAAGAGTGTTCTTGTTTGTTTTGTTTGCTTGATTTTGCTTTTATATGAGGTGACTAAAACATATTCCAACAAGAATAGTTATTCTTGTTGATTATATGATGATATTTTAACATTACTTTTATATTATGGGATTATGAATATACTAAACAATTTTTGCTCTTTCTCCATAGGAATATTCTGGGTTATTGAGTATTCTTTCTAATACCAACATTAAAAAATAATAGCTGTAATAATTTAAGTGAGCATAATAGTGGTTTATAAACGATAAGCTCCGTATTCCATACATTATTCTAAATTTTGTAACATGTATTGATCTGTTACTTCTCTCCCCAACTGATAAATATTATTGTAATTCTTATCTTAATCATAAGTAAATGAGATTTACCAAGGTTGAGTAGCTTATTTAAACTTAGAATTAACCAGGAGTAGAATTGAAAACTAGGCACTCTAATTATAAGTTATTAACTAGCAAGCAAACTAGTCTTCAGTGCTACACACAAAGCCCTTTTCTAACACTTTCTTTTAGTTCCAGCTATCTGGCCATTTATCCACTCCAGTGCACTAGAAAAAAGGCAATTACACAGAGAAAACTATATCAGGAATTCTGAATAAACACCAGGAAATTTCTTTTATTATTTGAAACAGTGATTCTGCAACTTAATTGATCATCAGATTTAGCAAGGATCAAGATACTTGCTAAAAATAAAGAGGCTAAATTAATTAAGTAATTTTAAAGTAAGAACTTCTGACTCTACTCTGAAGCTCCAGAAGCAAATTTCAGACCTGCTAAAACAAGCTATCCATATTTTTAACAAATATTTTTGGAGCCAATTGCAAGGATAAAAATCTGGTAGTAGATGTCTTTATAATTCCCAGTAAGGTTCTCCCCTAAATGAACATCTGTTGTACAATCTCAGGAAATTAGCATAGAAATTAGAATTTTTCTCAATGAAATTATATCATTTCCTTACTGATTTAAATGTACCACTTGACATTTTATCAACATTTCTTGAAATGAGTATGTTGGGAATTATCTTGTAGAGATAAAGTGTATATTCCATTATTGTCACAAAATTACACTATTTGCCCTTGAAACTGAAGCCTACTAAATGATAGTGAAAGATATATGTATATAAGAAAGAAGTCTATATGTACTTCTGATATCTACAGAAAAATGAGAAACAGTTGTAGAAAGAATCCTACATAATTGAAACATCCTTGCAAATGCTATTCTAATAAAGGACTTTATAGGATATAAGACTTTGAATATCATAGAATGGTATTTAATGTCTAAGATCTCTAATTTTTAAAAATAGTTTATTTAAATTATGTATGACCTGAATCAATATATAAACTAATAGCTCTGTTTCCTCAATATATGCATACTTTAGTGTTTTTGCATTGAATCATAAGAACATTATTGTCATTCTCTTTTATGACATGCATAAAGATAATAAGCCTAGGCTTGAATTCTTAATCATAAGTAAATGAGATTTACCAAGGTTGAGTAGCTTATTTAAACTTAGAATTAACCAGGAGTAGAATTGAAAACTAGGCACTCTAATTATAAGTTATTAACTAGCAAGCAAACTAGTCTTCAGTGCTACACACAAAGCCCTTTTCTAACACTTTCTTTTAGTTCCAGCTATCTGGCCATTTATCCACTCCAGTGCACTAGAAAAAAGGCAATTACACAGAGAAAACTATATCAGGAATTCTGAATAAACACCAGGAAATTTCTTTTATTATTTGAAACAGTGATTCTGCAACTTAATTGATCATCAGATTTAGCAAGGATCAAGATACTTGCTAAAAATAAAGAGGCTAAATTAATTAAGTAATTTTAAAGTAAGAACTTCTGACTCTACTCTGAAGCTCCAGAAGCAAATTTCAGACCTGCAAAAACAAGCTATCCATATTTTTAACAAATATTTTTGGAGCCAATTGCAAGGATAAAAATCTGGTAGTAGATGTCTTTATAATTCCCAGTAAGGTTCTCCCCTAAATGAACATCTGTTGTACAATCTCAGGAAATTAGCATAGAAATTAGAATTTTTCTCAATGAAATTATATCATTTCCTTACTGATTTAAATGTACCACTTGACATTTTATCAACATTTCTTGAAATGAGTATGTTGGGAATTATCTTGTAGAGATAAAGTGTATATTCCATTATTGTCACAAAATTACACTATTTGCCCTTGAAACTGAAGCCTACTAAATGATAGTGAAAGATATATGTATATAAGAAAGAAGTCTATATGTACTTCTGATATCTACAGAAAAATGAGAAACAGTTGTAGAAAGAATCCTACATAATTGAAACATCCTTGCAAATGCTATTCTAATAAAGGACTTTATAGGATATAAGACTTTGAATATCATAGAATGGTATTTAATGTCTAAGATCTCTAATTTTTAAAAATAGTTTATTTAAATTATGTATGACCTGAATCAATATATAAACTAATAGCTCTGTTTCCTCAATATATGCATACTTTAGTGTTTTTGCATTGAATCATAAGAACATTATTGTCATTCTCTTTTATGACATGCATAAAGATAATAAGCCTAGGCTTGAATTCTTATTAAAACAAAATTTTGAAGGTATTAACTCTTACAAGTGTCCTCAGTGACTTTATATTAGGGATCCCGGTTTTGGAACATCCATTGATGTAATAGAAGAATTGATTATTCAATTTGTTATAGCAAACTAAGAAATTATCCTGGCAACAACTTTTAAAACCTGCAGATTATCTGTATTTCATGACCTATTCTTGAAAAACTAAAATAGAACAAGACACAGAAAACAAAAAGGAAGGACTTAGTTGTGTGTCTATAGTAGTTTTATTAAACATTTCATGTCTGCTCAATTTTTGACAGTAAAAAAAAAAAAGGCAAGATTATCTGGGGTTTGCACCTTTGTAAATGTGAGACCATGAAATGATTATTTCTGACAGGTGCTCCAGTGAGGGAAAGACAGTTTGACAGATACATAGAGATTTAACTAAGCACTGAGCACATTCCAATGAATAAGTGATACCATTTTTGGTTCTGCATTAAAAAGGAGTACTACAGAAACTGAATTGCCTATAATGAGCTAAATTCTTTTAGGCAAAACGTTGAACAGACTTTTTAAATTAGTGTATATTTTCAACATGATTTTAGTATGAATTTTAGTATACCATGAATCACCATTTTTAATCATATGTTCAAAAGTATTTAAAATACAGAATCTCTACCTGTCTTAACCTTTATTTATACTTCTAGTGATAATGTTAGATGAAACAACCCAACTTGCTCCAGGCTAAAGAAATAAGAAATTAATATAGGGTAGTTTAATATAAAACTAGGAATACATGTTATAATTTCTAATAATGTGCTTTCCCTTTTATATTAATTTCAAAGCACATAACTTTGAAAATTACAAGTGACACAGGAAAAAATATTTATCATCATAAATACTTTATTTAAAAATGTTTTAAAAGAAATAAGATATCTTGAATTTATTCTTCAGTAAGTAGGTCTTATCTAAACAAGGTGAGAGAATTCTCCAAGCCACATCATATTTCTCAGCAAACACACACATCTCCTCAAACATGAATCCAGAAGAAAGTCAATCTGGAGAAGCCAATATTTTGCAGAGAAAGGAAAAGTGAATGTCTTGTCAGTTAATTAGTTTTGACATTGAAAAGTTTAAGATAGCTAACAAAGATTTGCCCTCTAAAGGCAATATTAATGAGAAAATGCTCTCTGTAATTGTGTCATACCAATAGCTTAGCAGTCAAAAACCTAAGAATCATAGTTGATTCCTTTTATCTCTCCAATTCTGCCAATAAATCAAGAAATTCTATCAATTTGACAAATTAAACCCTATGAAGTCATAGATACTCATCTCTTCTTTACCTAGCACATAGCAACTGTGAGGATTCAACGCTCTCCAGTCTTCATTCCATTACAGCTATACTGGTAGTTTTTATCAAAATCTATTCCCTTCTGTGTTAGTGAACTAGCACCGGTCTCAATACAACTTCTCTGGTATTATCAGTGCAATGGAGATTGGCACAGGCAGCCTCTCTTGGCTCCCGTCTGTATTGCACTCAGATAATCCCTTCACAGGTAAAAATCATTTCACTGTCATGACTCATAAGATTATTAAAACAACCTAGTCCCTGATGGCTTCAGCCTCATGCCACCAACTCTTTCCCTTCATGTTAACTTAAGTGACTGGGACATGTCTGTTAGCTAATTACTCTTTATATTCCAAATCTTAATTTAAAAGTGATTTCCTCCAGGAATCCTTCACTTTTGGCTTAGGTTCACCATCCACCCTGTGATCTCTAATCATTGCAGCAGGGATAACACTGGACTAATGACTGTTAGGTTCGTCAGTATCCCCTCAATGATGATCATTTGATGAGGGTGACACAATTTTCAGGCAAGAATACTGGAACGAGGAGCCATTCCCTTTTCCAGATAATAGGCAGTTAGTAAATAATAATCTTGTGATTCGTGCTTTCACTTCCAAATACAAGCTTTGTGTACACAAACATAAATCCAGATATTTTGAAAAACCTCAACGGATCCAATATTGATTGCTATGTGTTGTGTTTGTGTGTTTAGTCGCTAAGTCATATCCAACTGCTTTCCTCATGGGCTGTAGCCTGCTGGGTAACTCTGTCCATGGAATTTTCCAGGCAAGAATACTGGAGAGGGTTGCCATTTCCTTCTCAGGGGATCTTCCAACCCAGAGATGGAACCCAGCTCACCTGTATTGCAGGCAGGTTCTTCCCTCCTCCACCAATGAGGCATCTGGGAAGCCTCATCTATTGCTATATGTCCTGTAATTTCATCTTTATACAAATATTTATTTATTATCTGCTAATTTATAGGCTCTTTGCTCTGCACATGGGAGACAGAGTTGAATCTAACTGGGTGCTCCCCTCATGAAATTTATATTTCAGTGGGATTGAGTGGGGAGGGAGAGTTGGAGAAACGTTTTGAGTCTGGCCTCTACAGTTCATACATAGATTCATGTAATATTAAATTTTACAGCACTGATTCGATATTCACACTCTACCGAGTTATAAAGACTTTCCATGGGAGAGGCTGGAGGCAGGCTGGAAGAAGGGATTGGAAGGGTATCCAGTGAGAGAAGAGACAGGTAACATGATCATAATGACCTGGCTTATGTTTCTAGGCTATTGTAGTGAACTTCTAGTACTTTGAATCTCTAATCTTATTTTTTCCGGATCTGATATGACCTATTGACAAAAAGCTTGGTCCTTCATTTACATAAATTGCACATCTAAGGGTTTTGTGACCCCAAGTTAGTCCTACTCTTTGTAACACAGGCACTTCTAAGAGCAGAAATACTGCTCCTTAGAATTTCAAGTTTCTCCTCACATTACAAAAGTACCTGCTTGTAAAGGGTTTGAGGAGTGAAAAATCTGGGTACACATTCATTAAAGTGTTACCCTCAAAGGAAAGACAGAGTTGGTCTGTTTGTTTGTTTGTTTGTTTTTCTTTAACCTACAAAGGTTGGAAAATAAACTAAATTAATTTCAGGACACAATTAGTCTCTTAGCCATCACATGGCAATAGCAAGATGTAAAGTGTCACAAATTGTCAGCTGACTATATAGAGGCAGCCCACAAATTGGTGTGTTTGGTAGCCATGCTGATGCCCATCAGTGTGTTTAAAAAAAGTAAAAGTGATTCCTTAGATTTAAAGGCAAGACAGTTTCAATGTAGAAATGTCTATTTTCATCATCCTTTGAAAAATAAGATCTGGCAACACTAAGATCAACTTCTTATTGGCAACCATCAGCTGGCAACACATTCTTTTCTTTTGAAGGGGCATTTTCTCTCACCAGTTTTCCCTAATCCCCACAAATTCCCAGTTGTATAGTATTCAGTCTATCTAACTTACTTATATAACCACCATACGTTTAATAAGCAGTTATAATTGGCCTCATGTTCTATACACTGATGGCATTTTATACAATTATTCCTTTTTGAAGAATAAACTAATTATGGAAAATCATATTAGCATTCATTTCTTAAGGGAATTAACCTGAAATTTATGTGTGACTCAAAATCCCTGGGGTACTTAATGTGCAGATTTTCTGGTATATTCTTAGAGATTAATTGGGTGTGATTACATCCCTGGAAATTGGTAATTTTCTGGCCTCTACAGTTCATACATAGATTCATGTAATATTAAATTTTACAGCACTGATTCGATATTCACACTCTACCGAGTTATAAAGACTTTCCATGGGAGAGGCTGGAGGCAGGCTGGAAGAAGGGATTGGAAGGGTATCCAGTGAGAGAAGAGACAGGTAACATGACCATAATGACCTGGCTTATGTTTCTAGGCTATTGTAGTGAACTTCTAGTACTTTGAATCTCTAATCTTATTTTTTCCGGATCTGATATGACCTATTGACAAAAAGCTTGGTCCTTCATTTACATAAATTGCACATCTAAGGGTTTTGTGACCCCAAGTTAGTCCTACTCTTTGTAACACAGGCACTTCTAAGAGCAGAAATACTGCTCCTTAGAATTTCAAGTTTCTCCTCACATTACAAAAGTACCTGCTTGTAAAGGGTTTGAGGAGTGAAAAATCTGGGTACACATTCATTAAAGTGTTACCCTCAAAGGAAAGACAGAGTTGGTCTGTTTGTTTGTTTGTTTGTTTTTCTTTAACCTACAAAGGTTGGAAAATAAACTAAATTAATTTCAGGACACAATTAGTCTCTTAGCCATCACATGGCAATAGCAAGATGTAAAGTGTCACAAATTGTCAGCTGACTATATAGAGGCAGCCCACAAATTGGTGTGTTTGGTAGCCATGCTGATGCCCATCAGTGTGTTTAAAAAAAGTAAAAGTGATTCCTTAGATTTAAAGGCAAGACAGTTTCAATGTAGAAATGTCTATTTTCATCATCCTTTGAAAAATAAGATCTGGCAACACTAAGATCAACTTCTTATTGGCAACCATCAGCTGGCAACACATTCTTTTCTTTTGAAGGGGCATTTTCTCTCACCAGTTTTCCCTAATCCCCACAAATTCCCAGTTGTATAGTATTCAGTCTATCTAACTTACTTATATAACCACCATACGTTTAATAAGCAGTTATAATTGGCCTCATGTTCTATACACTGATGGCATTTTATACAATTATTCCTTTTTGAAGAATAAACTAATTATGGAAAATCATATTAGCATTCATTTCTTAAGGGAATTAACCTGAAATTTATGTGTGACTCAAAATCCCTGGGGTACTTAATGTGCAGATTTTCTGGTATATTCTTAGAGAGATTAATTGGGTGTGATTACATCCCTGGAAATTGGTAATTTTTCAACCTCCCTTATATAATTCCCCTTAAGATAATATATTTGGTCAGATATCTTGACTTTGTGGAAAAATGATAATAGCCAGGTGGTTTTCAAAATCACCCAAATATTGAAATACAGAAAGTACTTAATAAAAAAAAGAGGACTTAATTGCTTCTTTCAAATATTTAAAATTACTATATAGAAGTAAATTTCACTTTTGACAAATTAGTGCTGAAGCATTCATCGTTTATTCATGTTATGAGAAATAGTTGCAGGGTAATACCCTTTGTATAAAATTTATATATTCATGAACTGAGCTTTATTTGAAACTAAAACAAGAAAACCTAACCAAGATTTAAATGCAACCGATTTTTAGTCATTTGGAAAAAATAGATTTCATTAATTAGATGTAATGCCTTAAATACTTTGAGGAGCCAGTTTTTACAGTAAAATATATATTTTTTTTTTCCTTGGTAAATATGATTTTCCTGAAGTCAGGCTTAAATTAGTGGAAACTAGGGAAGATGCCTAAGTCATAAGAATCTTTAACATGGCTGTGGTTGAAGTTTCACTATTTTTACTATCATGTTCTTTTTCTTTAATATTTGGGCCTCCTTTATTGTTTTTTTTATTTATTTATTTTCATCCATCTTTATTCTTTGGCCTGTGTGAGCCTCCCAACACAGTGGCCTCTCTCATTGCAGAGCTCATGCTCTGGGTGCATGCACTCCAGAGCGCTGGCTCGTAATTGGACACACTGGTCTAGCCCTCTTCGGCTGGATCTCCCCGAGCCAGGGGTCGAACCAGTGCCCCTTGCACTGCAAGGTGGACTCTTTACTGACTGGACTGCCAGAGAAGCCCCCAAGTTCCACTGTTGTATAGTATTCAGTCTATCTAACTTACTTATATAACCACCATACGTTTAATAAGCAGTTATAATTGGCCTCATGTTCTATACACTGATGGCATTTTATACAATTATTCCTTTTTGAAGAATAAACTAATTATGGAAAATCATGTTAGCATTCATTTCTTAAGGGAATTAACCTGAAATTTATGTGTGACTCAAAATCCCTGGGGTACTTAATGTGCAGATTTTCTGGTATATTCTTAGAGATTAATTGGGTGTGATTACATCCCTGGAAATTGGTAATTTTCAACCTCCCTTATATAATTCCCCTTAAGATAATATATTTGGTCAGATATCTTGACTTTGTGGAAAAATGATAATAGCCAGGTGGTTTTCAAAATCACCCAAATATTGAAATACAGAAAGTACTTAATAAAAAAAAGAGGACTTAATTGCTTCTTTCAAATATTTAAAATTACTATATAGAAGTAAATTTCACTTTTGACAAATTAGTGCTGAAGCATTCATCGTTTATTCATGTTATGAGAAATAGTTGCAGGGTAATACCCTTTGTATAAAATTTATATATTCATGAACTGAGCTTTATTTGAAACTAAAACAAGAAAACCTAACCAAGATTTAAATGCAACCGATTTTTAGTCATTTGGAAAAAATAGATTTCATTAATTAGATGTAATGCCTTAAATACTTTGAGGAGCCAGTTTTTACAGTAAAATATATATATTTTTTTTCCTTGGTAAATATGATTTTCCTGAAGTCAGGCTTAAATTAGTGGAAACTAGGGAAGATGCCTAAGTCATAAGAATCTTTAACATGGCTGTGGTTGAAGTTTTACTATTTTTACTATCATGTTCTTTTTCTTTAATATTTGGGCCTCCTTTATTGTTTTTTTTTTATTTATTTATTTTCATCCATCTTTATTCTTTGGCCTGTGTGAGCCTCCCAACACAGTGGCCTCTCTCATTGCAGAGCTCATGCTCTGGGTGCATGCACTCCAGAGCGCTGGCTCGTAATTGGACACACTGGTCTAGCCCTCTTCGGCTGGATCTTCCCGAGCCAGGGGTCGAACCAGTGCCCCTTGCACTGCAAGGTGGACTCTTTACTGACTGGACTGCCAGAGAAGCCCCCAAGTTCCACTGTTTTAGCCTATGACTGTTGTCCTACATGTGTGAATACCTGGCATCACACTTCATCATCATGCTGGTCAATCTTTGTGGTTGTAGGATCCCTGTTTCCTGTTTCTCACATATTTTATTGTTGTTCCTGGCTTCCTCTTTGCTTTTTGTGTCTATATTCTCTATTAATTTATTTTAAAAATTTCATTAAGATAATTTTTGGCATTGCTGACCATTTTTATAATATGTACAACTTTCTCTCACATTTGGTTGATATACTTGGTAGAGAAGTCTGGTTGAGAAGCAATTTCTCTTCAGAATTATGAAGATGTGCTTTTGGTTTCTGATGTTTCTTTTGTGAAATTCAGTGCTTGTGCCATTAATCCTCGGAGAGCCACTTTGGTCTCCTCTGAAATCTTGTACTGACTTTATTTCCACAGATTTACAACATTTCACAGTGACACTTGGGCTATTTCTCTGGAGGTTGTAGTTAAGTATCAAATGAACCCTTTCAGTTTGTAAGTCAATGTCCTTCAGTTTTTAGAAGTTTTCTTGAATTATTTCAATGATGCTATATTTTGATCAGTTCTTTTTTTCCTAGAACTCATAGCTACTTGCATGTTGTATCTTCTAGAAAATATTGGATTGGCCAAAAATTTCATTTTGTTTTTTTCTTAAGGTGTTACATTAAGACCTGAAAGAACTTTTTGATTTACTCATTATTTCTATTGCTGTTTTCATAGTGCTTTCCAATTATTATCTTTTAATTGACTGATGAGCTATTTACTGTTATCTTCCATTTCTTTGATTTTTGTCATTTCTGTTACATATTTGTGTTTTCTGAGAATACTTATCAGATAATACGATCCTCCTTTTTGTAGTATTCTGTTATTTATTCATATACTTATTCCCTTCTCTCTTGAAAATATTATCCCTCTGAAAATATCATCATCATTTTCTAAATGATTCCAATAGACACTTTCATTGTTTTGTATGTTTAAGATGATTTAATTTCAAATATAAGAATAAAGAGATAGTAAACAATGGTAAGCTTTTTTAAAAAAGGATAAAGTAAAAGGATAATTAGAAAGAGACATTAAATTTTAAAAGAAATTTTAATAATAACTTCAAACATTTAAATCTTTCTATGTTACATTCTTTGAGAGAACTGACTTAGACTAGATTTTTAGCGCCAAACATTATATCATGAGGTTATTCCTCTTGAGATACTAAATGCATGAAAATAACATTTTTATTTTTTGTCATTAGAAGTATAGTGTTCTCTTATTTATTTATGGAATTGGGAAAAATCAAGCAAGGTATCATTATCTAGTGACTGTCTATGATTTCACTGTTATGATAAATTTTCTTATCATAAAGTCTAAAGTATAATTAATCTCATTGAATTCATTGTCTGATTTATCTACTGATTGTGAAGTATAATCTTCTGTCAATTTCCTTCTCTTTCCAAAAAAAAAAAAAAAAAATTTCCTTCTCTTTTCTGTGCCTGCATTCTTTGCAATACCATGGACTGTACCCAACTAGGCTTCTCTGTCCATGGAATTCTCTAGGCAAGAATCCTGGAAGGGGTTGCCATGCCCTCCTCCAGCAGATCTTCCTGATCGAGGGATCAAACCCAGGTGTCTTACATATCCAGCATTGGCAGGCAGCTTCTTTACCACTAAGGCCACTTGGGAAGCCCTCTCTATCATAGGCCAAATATGAAAAATCTTACTTCTCGTTTTTGTTTAAGGAAATCTAAAACATACTATACAGATGGATTCCCTATTTTTGTCTTTTATTTTGTGAAACATGATATAATATCTTCTACAATGTCAAAACAAAACACAAAAAAAGAATAATTGATTTCACTGTTTCATCATCAGTCTATGTGATTCTAACTTATTTTGCTATTTAAAAAATGATTTGAATTTTTATTTTGGAGTAATTGATTAAAAAATGAATTATTCATAAGTTAGCAAACTAGTGAAATATTTTTTAGAAGAAAATGGCTACTAAGTTTATGTAATATGATTTAATTTCAAATATAAGAATAAAGAGATAGTAAACAATGGTAAGCTTTTTTAAAAAAGGATAAAGTAAAAGGATAATTAGAAAGAGACATTAAATTTTAAAAGAAATTTTAATAATAACTTCAAACATTTAAATCTTTCTATGTTACATTCTTTGAGAGAACTGACTTAGACTAGATTTTTAGCGCCAAACATTATATCATGAGGTTATTCCTCTTGAGATACTAAATGCATGAAAATAACATTTTTATTTTTTGTCATTAGAAGTATAGTGTTCTCTTATTTATTTATGGAATTGGGAAAAATCAAGCAAGGTATCATTATCTAGTGACTGTCTATGATTTCACTGTTATGATAAATTTTCTTATCATAAAGTCTAAAGTATAATTAATCTCATTGAATTCATTGTCTGATTTATCTACTGATTGTGAAGTATAATCTTCTGTCAATTTCCTTCTCTTTCCAAAAAAAAAAAAAAAAAAAATTTCCTTCTCTTTTCTGTGCCTGCATTCTTTGCAATACCATGGACTGTACCCAACTAGGCTTCTCTGTCCATGGAATTCTCTAGGCAAGAATCCTGGAAGGGGTTGCCATGCCCTCCTCCAGCAGATCTTCCTGATCGAGGGATCAAACCCAGGTGTCTTACATATCCAGCATTGGCAGGCAGCTTCTTTACCACTAAGGCCACTTGGGAAGCCCTCTCTATCATAGGCCAAATATGAAAAATCTTACTTCTCGTTTTTGTTTAAGGAAATCTAAAACATACTATACAGATGGATTCCCTATTTTTGTCTTTTATTTTGTGAAACATGATATAATATCTTCCACAATGTCAAAACAAAACACAAAAAAGAATAATTGATTTCACTGTTTCATCATCAGTCTATGTGATTCTAACTTATTTTGCTATTTAAAAAATGATTTGAATTTTTATTTTGGAGTAATTGATTAAAAAATGAATTATTCATAAGTTAGCAAACTAGTGAAATATTTTTTAGAAGAAAATGGCTACTAAGTTTATGTAATATATCTTAGATTTAGAGAAGTTTCTAGTGGAACCATATGGTAATTGAAAGAATGACTTAAAAAAAAAATTATTGTCTCTTTTCTGATGCACCACTAGAGAGATAAAGTTTTAGTATGTATTAATGGTCTCATATAATAACAAATACTCAAAGTATTCATTTTTCCAAATAGAATGCTTCAAACATTAAATTAGACTTAATTGACCTAAATTGTATGCAAAGGGTATTTGATATTTCCTTTGCCACAAATAGCTACTGTCTGCTACAAGTTAAATTTTTCTTTATTACTTTTTATCTCTTTCAGAGTAGATGATTTCTCAGATATCTTTGGTTGCCTGATCATAATTAAGAATTACTGAATAAAAAGATGCATGGAAGCTCCATTAGAAGGTAAGACTCACCCAATGTAGGATCCAATCTGGGTTATCTAGATGGGTGATTTCTTTGGAGAATATATGTTGATAATATCTCTTTTCCAATCTTACAAGAAAGGCTGAATTAAAAAAAAATTACTCACCCACCCCCACATCATACTGGGATGTCAGTATTGTGTAATCCAGAATGCTGGGATCTGAATAGTAGAAGAAGCCTGCTGTGGTCAGCATGTAGGTCATTCTCTATGTTTTAAGCTCTGAAAATAAGCTTTATCTTTGGAGTTTTGTTCTAAAATGGGAGAAAGATGATTTTTTTTTTTTTTTTGCATACAAACACACTTAGAAAAAGAAGCACCTAGAGCACACATAAAGAGATTCCTCTTTGCTTTAAACAAAGTGTCTTATTTTAATGACAGACCATTGAGGTTTTACTTCCAGATGGAACTCAATCTCGTTTTTGTTTAAGGAAATCTAAAACATACTATACAGATGGATTCCCTATTTTTGTCTTTTATTTTGTGAAACATGATATAATATCTTCTACAATGTCAAAACAAAACACAAAAAAAGAATAATTGATTTCACTGTTTCATCATCAGTCTATGTGATTCTAACTTATTTTGCTATTTAAAAAATGATTTGAATTTTTATTTTGGAGTAATTGATTAAAAAATGAATTATTCATAAGTTAGCAAACTAGTGAAATATTTTTTAGAAGAAAATGGCTACTAAGTTTATGTAATATATCTTAGATTTAGAGAAGTTTCTAGTGGAACCATATGGTAATTGAAAGAATGACTTAAAAAAAAAATTATTGTCTCTTTTCTGATGCACCACTAGAGAGATAAAGTTTTAGTATGTATTAATGGTCTCATATAATAACAAATACTCAAAGTATTCATTTTTCCAAATAGAATGCTTCAAACATTAAATTAGACTTAATTGACCTAAATTGTATGCAAAGGGTATTTGATATTTCCTTTGCCACAAATAGCTACTGTCTGCTACAAGTTAAATTTTTCTTTATTACTTTTTATCTCTTTCAGAGTAGATGATTTCTCAGATATCTTTGGTTGCCTGATCATAATTAAGAATTACTGAATAAAAAGATGCATGGAAGCTCCATTAGAAGGTAAGACTCACCCAATGTAGGATCCAATCTGGGTTATCTAGATGGGTGATTTCTTTGGAGAATATATGTTGATAATATCTCTTTTCCAATCTTACAAGAAAGGCTGAATTAAAAAAAAATTACTCACCCACCCCCACATCATACTGGGATGTCAGTATTGTGTAATCCAGAATGCTGGGATCTGAATAGTAGAAGAAGCCTGCTGTGGTCAGCATGTAGGTCATTCTCTATGTTTTAAGCTCTGAAAATAAGCTTTATCTTTGGAGTTTTGTTCTAAAATGGGAGAAAGATGATTTTTTTTTTTTTTTTTGCATACAAACACACTTAGAAAAAGAAGCACCTAGAGCACACATAAAGAGATTCCTCTTTGCTTTAAACAAAGTGTCTTATTTTAATGACAGACCATTGAGGTTTTACTTCCAGATGGAACTCAATTCAGAATTATGAGTTGAGGGGTTCTAAGTTTAAATCACTGTGAGTGTCTTTATTGTCTGCCTAGAATTTAACATTTTCTGGTTTGCAAGTTAGCTATGATTTACCAATTTATCCCAAGCCCTCCAATAAATATTGTTGGGATTTCCCCCCTCTATTGTTTACCTCATCTTTATGGGTTTGTGTTCTAAAAATCTAATCAATTCTCTTTATTAAGTGTTTTGTAAGGAAGCAAAAATATGTGATTAATGTGTAATTTGTACCCAGATTTTTCCATTTTATTTTTTATATTCTCTAAGCCAAAAATTAAAAATATATATATATATATACTTGGGGATACATGTATTATAGGATTTTTAATTGCCCATAAACTACCATTAAAAAAGGTGAATGTGGGCTTTCCTGGTGGTCCAGTGGATAAAGAGTCTGCCTTGTAGTGCAAGGGGTGCCGGTTCAATCCCTGGCCCTGGAAGACCCTACATGCCATGGAAAAGCTGGACCAGTGTGTCCAATTGTGAGCCAGTGCTCTGGAGCGCATGCACCCAGAGCCTGTGCTCTGCAAGGAGATAGGCCACTGCAGTGGGAGGCCAAAAGAATGCCAAACAATAAAGATGGATGAAAATAATAAATAACTAAGAAAGAGCTCGTGACATGAAATTAAAGAAAAAAGTCAACATAAAAAAATTGTATCTCAACAGTATAAACCCACAGGATTAAGTTTCTTTAGAGTTCCATAAGTCACATTTCTCCAGATTTTGCATTAATTTGCTTTTATTTAAATGCAAAGTTATTTTACTGCCTAATTCAAGATTTTCTGGAAAGGTAGGTAAAAATATAGGAGTGTCCCAAACCAATCAACATATGTTCCCTCTAGAAGGTAATGTCTTCTCTGGTTTGCATAAGTATTCTACTTCAATTGCTGTTCAAACACTAGGATGGTTGAATTTGAGTTTTAAGACAAGGGGATTAATCTCCAAGTATTTAAAGTTTGAGGGACTTTTTTTTTTTTTTTTTTTTTTTTTAGCTGAGTGGGTATTAGTATCGTAAGGGAATTAAATGGCTTTTGAGGGTGATTTTTATATCAACATGCTTCAAAGCTTTTGTAGGTTTTAGGCAACCATTTTAAAGATATTTTGTTCAAATAATGGATTTGTTTTATTCTCAGATAAGTCACCAGTAATCCCTTGCTTTGCAGCTTATGTCTGCTGTAGCCAAGGTTAATTAATTAGAAATATTAAAGCTTGGATTAACACTTGGACCTGATTCACAAATCATTTGCTTGAAAATATTTAAGTTGCCCAGTAAATTTATTTTTGTAAACTTAATGCCACACTAGAGAAAAGTAAAAGTTTAAACCCTTTGTAGTGTGTTAGGTAGGCTATACAAAGCTAAAAAATATAACAGAGTTTTCTGTCTGATTTCCCACCAGCCAAACTATCTTAAGCTATACTTACTTGCAACTGTTTCTGGAAATTATTATCAAGGTATTTTTCTATATATGGCTTATTTTTTTTAGAAATAGAAAAATAATTTTCTGAATAACTGAAGAGCAGTTTTTTTTACGCCAAAAGGGCCCGGAATAAGCTGGACCAGTGTGGTCCAATTGTGAGCCAGTGCTCTGGAGTGCATGCACCCAGAGCCTGTGCTCTGAAGGAGATAGGCCACTGCAGTGGGAGGCCAAAAGAATGCCAAACAATAAAGATGGATGAAAATAATAAATAACTAAGAAAGAGCTCGTGACATGAAATTAAAGAAAAAAGTCAACATAAAAAAATTGTATCTCAACAGTATAAACCCACAGGATTAAGTTTCTTTAGAGTTCCAGAAGTCACATTTCTCCAGATTTTGCATTAATTTGCTTTTATTTAAATGCAAAGTTATTTTACTGCCTAATTCAAGATTTTCTGGAAAGGTAGGTAAAAATATAGGAGTGTCCCAAACCAATCAACATATGTTCCCTCTAGAAGGTAATGTCTTCTCTGGTTTGCATAAGTATTCTACTTCAATTGCTGTTCAAACACTAGGATGGTTGAATTTGAGTTTTAAGACAAGGGGATTAATCTCCAAGTATTTAAAGTTTGAGGGATTTTTTTTTTTTTTTTTTTTTTTTTTTAGCTGAGTGGGTATTAGTATCGTAAGGGAATTAAATGGCTTTTGAGGGTGATTTTTATGTCAACATGCTTCAAAGCTTTTGTAGGTTTTAGGCAACCATTTTAAAGATATTTTGTTCAAATAATGGATTTGTTTTATTCTCAGATAAGTCACCAGTAATCCCTTGCTTTGCAGCTTATGTCTGCTGTAGCCAAGGTTAATTAATTAGAAATATTAAAGCTTGGATTAACACTTGGACCTGATTCACAAATCATTTGCTTGAAAATATTTAAGTTGCCCAGTAAATTTATTTTTGTAAACTTAATGCCACACTAGAGAAAAGTAAAAGTTTAAACCCTTTGTAGTGTGTTAGGTAGGCTATACAAAGCTAAAAAATATAACAGAGTTTTCTGTCTGATTTCCCACCAGCCAAACTATCTTAAGCTATACTTACTTGCAACTGTTTCTGGAAATTATTATCAAGGTATTTTTCTATATATGGCTTATTTTTTTTAGAAATAGAAAAATAATTTTCTGAATAACTGAAGAGCAAATGTACATGTTCAAATAAATAGGACATTTTATATTGAAAAATAAGATATATAATTCCTAATATACTTTAAAAGACTGTTATATAACCATAGAGAATGAGACAAATGCGTGCTAGCAATCTATGAGAATCAATGAACTGAGTTCATTTTGACACCGTTTTTGAGGATAGCTTTTCGTACAAATTAGAAACTCCTGATTTTTAAAAGGTGAGCCTTAGGAATGGTATTTATAGAGTGGGACTCTCTGAAGCCAAAGAAAATAGAAATGCAGATATACCTTTTGAGTTTTTGCTAGTACAAAAAAACACCAAGTATAGAAAGCTTCTTCAGAGAAATTTGTAAACTAAAGGTTTTATTTTTTTAAAAGGAATATCAAAATATAATCCATGTTGTCTTGAGTCAATAAACAAAATCAATAATCTAATAAGGCATTGGTCAACATTTTCTGTATGACCAGATTATAAATCTTTTAGACTTTCAGAATCATATAGTATCTGTTCAATTCTGACACTGTAGTGTAAAAGAAGCCACAGATTTCCCTTAGTCTTACATTATATTTTCATTGGTAAACAGGGCTCTCTAACAACCTAGAGGGGTGGAGTGGGAAAGGAAATGGGAGGAAATTTCAAGAGGGAGGAAACATATGTATGCTTATGGCTGATTCATGTTGATGTTTGGCAGTAAACAATAAAACTCTGTAAAAAAATGAAAATAAAATAATAACATAATAACAACAAAAACAGAAGAAGCCACAGAAATGTATGTGAGCAAATGAGTGTAAATCATTTCAATAAGACTTTTTTCTGGTCACTGAAATTTCAATTTCTTGCAATAGTCATGTCAGGATTCTTCTTTTCCTGATGTTTTCTAACATTTAACAATGTTGAAAGCATGCATAGTTCATGTCCAATAATGAAACAGTTGACAGACTAAATGTGGTTCAAAGATTGTGATCTATCCACATCTCCTTTAGTATCATGTCCTCATCTGTTTAATTCTGAATTAAAGAAGCACAGAGGTAATGAACATTGCACAAGGGTTAGCTCATTGCAGTTGCCCAGTAGATTTTCGCTGAAAGAATTCATGATTGAAATAGCTCACTTCTCAAGGTCTATTTCTTAAATGGACATTATCTACAGAGGAAAGAAATGATATTAAAACATATAGCTGCCCAATATCTACAATTATACTGGTAAGGATGAATTTTAATTTTTTGCAGTTCTAGAACTGAAGACTTTATGTTTAGAGGAATACATATGCATTTATTTTACAGGGATGGAAAGCTACTTTAAGTAATTAACCTTCAGAGAAGAACATAAAGAACTAATCTTGCTTTCTCTCCCTCTCTAATGATAGATGTCTTGAAATTTGTTTAATGATACTGAAAAGCTACTAAGATTCCAGTATCTTTAACAAACAAAAATCCTAAAAAGAAGAGAAGGCAGGAAAGTTTGTGTGAGATTCAGCACTACTTTCTCTTTAAATCATGTAACCCTGCATGGAAGCTGCTTCTGAGAGGCTGAGAACTGAACAGAATTTATGTCCATATTTTAGGGCTCATTGTGTAAGCATTGGAGTTCAGAATTCACCAAAGAGTGGGGACATTGATACACACAGATTTTCTACTTGAGACACCAGTGAAGCTGCTAGTATAGAAATAAGGATGAACCTGAAAAATATAGCTATCATTAAATTTGAAGCCTGGTTTTGAATATGTTGACAGTCTAATCTGATCTTGTCTTCTTTAACTCCCTTCCCAGAATCAAATCCAAATCCTATCTGAAGAAAAAACATTACTTGTAGCCTCAAATTCTATTTTTTCCTGTACACAGTAGTTTGCATTGTAAAACTGAATAAAATAATCAGACATACTGAATGATATGTGGACATGACTGAAAACCAAGAAGAAAGAATAAGTAATAATATAGACAAAAATAGAATATATTGGAACCATACATTTGAGTTTTCAAGAGTAAAAAATTTTAAATAATTGCTATCTATAATATATTAAAATGAGATGATGAGAGAAATTTTCAGTAGATAATTGAAGCATTTTTAAAAATCACATTTTCTAATATGACAAATACAACTGAAATTATATGCTCAAAATATTTGTTTAATAATAGATCAACACAACTTCAAAGAGGGGGAAAATATTCTACAAAGAAGTATAGAGATTTATGTAGAAACTATGTAGAAGAGTACTATACACATATGACTGATGACAGAAAAAATTCTAACATAATAGGTAAGTGGAATCCTATAAGAAAATATGGGATAGAATGGGATAAAAGTGAGATATATAGTATTAATGACTGAAAATTTTAAATAATTGAAAAATGACTTCAGTACATTATCAAGAAGCACTATGAATGTGTCATGGCAATATCTGTACAATATCTGTACAATAGAACCTGTGGTTTCAAGCCACAGAACAACCAAGAGAAGAAGAAAATCTGTAGTTGGAGGAAGAATATTATCTTCAGGAAGAGGAAAAAAGATTTACTCATGACTTTTTAACACAAAAGGTAGAGACTAGAAAACAAATGGAACAATACTTTAAAAATATACAAAGATAGGGACTAACAAATCAGATTTTGATACCCAATGATGATATTCCTCAGAAACAAAGAAGAAATCATGCCTGCTTTTTGAGAGGCTGAGAACTGAACAGAATTTATGTCCATATTTTAGGGCTCATTGTGTAAGCATTGGAGTTCAGAATTCACCAAAGAGTGGGGACATTGATACACACAGATTTTCTACTTGAGACACCAGTGAAGCTGCTAGTATAGAAATAAGGATGAACCTGAAAAATATAGCTATCATTAAATTTGAAGCCTGGTTTTGAATATGTTGACAGTCTAATCTGATCTTGTCTTCTTTAACTCCCTTCCCAGAATCAAATCCAAATCCTATCTGAAGAAAAAACATTACTTGTAGCCTAAAATTCTTGTTTTTTCCTGTACACAGTAGTTTGCATTGTAAAACTGAATAAAATAATCAGACATACTGAATGATATGTGGACATGACTGAAAACCAAGAAGAAAGAATAAGTAATAATATAGACAAAAATAGAATATATTGGAACCATACATTTGAGTTTTCAAGAGTAAAAAATTTTAAATAATTGCTATCTATAATATATTAAAATGAGATGATGAGAGAAATTTTCAGTAGATAATTGAAGCATTTTTAAAAATCACATTTTCTAATATGACAAATACAACTGAAATTATATGCTCAAAATATTTGTTTAATAATAGATCAACACAACTTCAAAGAGGGAAAATATTCTACAAAGAAGTATAGAGATTTATGTAGAAACTATGTAGAAGAGTACTATACACATATGACTGATGACAGAAAAAATTCTAACATAATAGGTAAGTGGAATCCTATAAGAAAATATGGGATAGAATGGGATAAAAGTGAGATATATAGTATTAATGACTGAAAATTTTAAATAATTGAAAAATGACTTCAGTACATTATCAAGAAGCACTATGAATGTGTCATGGCAATATCTGTACAATATCTGTACAATAGAACCTGTGGTTTCAAGCCACAGAACAACCAAGAGAAGAAGAAAATCTGTAGTTGGAGGAAGAATATTATCTTCAGGAAGAGGAAAAAAGATTTACTCATGACTTTTTAACACAAAAGGTAGAGACTAGAAAACAAATGGAACAATACTTTAAAAATATACAAAGATAGGGACTAACAAATCAGATTTTGATACCCAATGATGATATTCCTCAGAAACAAAGAAGAAATTAAGACATTTTCTGACAAGCAATAATCGAAAGAATTCTTTAACATAATCCTGTGCCAAAGTAAAATTCAAAACAAAGTAAAACTAAATGCAGATGAAATTATGGCATTGAAGGAAGTGATGAAAAACAGAGGGAGAGTTAAAATAAGGACTCATGAGTTTATAAATATAGAAATGACTGCGCATAATTAATACATACAACAACATCACCAAATATTTCATTTTTAAAAAATTGTATAACATACTGATATTTACTGACACATAAATCGAGATGCATGTATGTAATCTTTAAGATAAGGCTTAATAATTACATAAGTGAAAGGGGGTATGGCTATTGTAACAGACTACCACAAACATGGTAGTAAAATCTATGGCTCACAATTCTGAGGATAGATGTCCTAAATATGAATCACTGACTGAGACTTTAGGAGATCGTCTGTGTCTTGCTCTCTCCAGCCTCTGGTGACTGCCAGTATTGCTTGGTTTGTGATCACATCAAAAGTGAATGTGCAGTCTTATGAAATATTATTTTGGCATATGGAAACATTGTTGTTGTTCAGTTGCTCAGTCATGTTTAACTCTTGGTAACCCCACAGACGGCAGCATGCCAAGCTTCCCTGTCCTTCACTATTGCCCAGAGTTTGCTCAGACTCATGTGCATTGAGTCAGTGACACCTTCAAACTATCTCATCCTCTGTTGCCTCCTTCTCTTCCTGCCCTCAATCATCCATAACATCAGGCAGGGTCTTTTCCAGTGAGTCATCTCTTCACATCAGATGGCCAAAGTATTGGAGCTTTGGCTTCAGCATCAGTCTTTCCAGTAGCTTTTCAGATTGATTTCCTTTAGGATGGACTGGTTTGATCTCCTTGCAGTATATGTTAAGGTAGGCATCCCTAATGAATTAACTGTTCTTGAGGTGTTTCAAAATTGGGAAAAAACTCAGGAAGAGGAAAAAAGATTTACTCATGACTTTTTAACACAAAAGGTAGAGACTAGAAAACAAATGGAACAATACTTTAAAAATATACAAAGATAGGGACTAACAAATCAGATTTTGATACCCAATGATGATATTCCTCAGAAACAAAGAAGAAATTAAGACATTTTCTGACAAGCAATAATCGAAAGAATTCTTTAACATAATCCTGTGCCAAAGTAAAATTCAAAACAAAGTAAAACTAAATGCAGATGAAATTATGGCATTGAAGGAAGTGATGAAAAACAGAGGGAGAGTTAAAATAAGGACTCATGAGTTTATAAATATAGAAATGACTGCGCATAATTAATACATACAACAACATCACCAAATATTTCATTTTTAAAAAATTGTATAACATACTGATATTTACTGACACATAAATCGAGATGCATGTATGTAATCTTTAAGATAAGGCTTAATAATTACATAAGTGAAAGGGGGTATGGCTATTGTAACAGACTACCACAAACATGGTAGTAAAATCTATGGCTCACAATTCTGAGGATAGATGTCCTAAATATGAATCACTGACTGAGACTTTAGGAGATCGTCTGTGTCTTGCTCTCTCCAGCCTCTGGTGACTGCCAGTATTGCTTGGTTTGTGATCACATCAAAAGTGAATGTGCAGTCTTATGAAATATTATTTCGGCATATGGAAACATTGTTGTTGTTCAGTTGCTCAGTCATGTTTAACTCTTGGCAACCCCACAGACGGCAGCATGCCAAGCTTCCCTGTCCTTCACTATTGCCCAGAGTTTGCTCAGACTCATGTGCATTGAGTCAGTGACACCTTCAAACTATCTCATCCTCTGTTGCCTCCTTCTCTTCCTGCCCTCAATCATCCATAACATCAGGCAGGGTCTTTTCCAGTGAGTCATCTCTTCACATCAGATGGCCAAAGTATTGGAGCTTTGGCTTCAGCATCAGTCTTTCCAGTAGCTTTTTGAGATTGATTTCCTTTAGGATGGACTGGTTTGATCTCCTTGCAGTATATGTTAAGGTAGGCATCCCTAATGAATTAACTGTTCTTGAGGTGTTTACTGACAGACTGTGAAACATTCTATTATCCAGAGGCCTCAGCCAAGTCAACAACTCGGATTGAATTTACGTGAATAATATAGGAAGCTAAGTGCTACCCACTTACTGCCTGTCAATGCAGTAAACTCAAGAGAGGTGGATTCAGTCCCTGGAGGAGGAAATGGCAACGCTCTCCAGTTTTCTTGTCTGGAAAATTCCATGGACAGAGGAACCTGGCAGGCTACAGTCCAAAAGGCTACCAGGAGTCAGACACTACTGAGGAAGTCGGCACACACACACGTGTCCAGAAGCTTCATGCTTCAGTAAAACTTCAATGACATATGTATCCTTAAGAAAATTTTTTTGCACTACAATGACTAAAAAGCTTTGACTCAAGAGCCATCTTTCTTTTTTTGAATAGAAGATAAAGTATCATTCAGTAATGTAAAACCAGTTACATGAACAGTATATAAAACCAATATGAATTTTGAAAGACTACAATATTCCTTGATATTCAACAAGGAAATGTAAATTGTTAATAATAAATAGGTTATTTCCATCTCATTTAGGTACTGTTTAGATTTGAACACAACCAATTTGGAGCTCATGGGCTATTTTTAAATAAAAATAGTATGATTAATGACAAATTTTTAGTGGAGTAAAAATTTCATTCTATTTTTTTTAAATAATACAATGTTAAAGCACAAAAATGTGTTTTACTTTTTTATTTTTTATGATAACAAGTGTAATAGCATCTTTAAAGAATAAATGTTATCAGTCTAATAAATCTAATATTTAATCTAATGACATAGTATATTAATCTAATATTTAAATGTACATATACCAAGCCATGAGATAAAATGCATAAATAAGAAAATGCTGTACTTTGGGACTATACTGTAGACAAAGAGCATAAAAGAAGAGGTGTTCATTTTTTGGTATTGCAATAACTGTGATATTATCAGTTTTGCCTTATTCTATGTGTCAGGTTTATGTCTTCTCATAGCATAAATTATTTTATTATGTTAGTGAAAGAAAGATACTTTGGAGGTTTTTACATCCCTTGAGCTTTCACTCACTTTACTTGTAATTCTTCCCAGAACAGTGCTGCCAAAGATCAGATTAAATGAGTCAAAATTTAGAAGAAATAGAAGGGACTCATTGCTTCTGAATAAACGCTTTTTCAAAGTGTGAGGGATGGAAAAGAGTGAGTTTTTTAGAGTTTCTGTGATGTTGGAGCTCATCTAGAGTGCTAAAAGCACAAACTGATTTGTCATGATCCGTTCTGAGAGATGGCAGTACTTTGTAGTGAAGTTGACAAACACGTTATCAGTTTAGGAGGCCTTAGGATTACCGTGTCTCCAAAAGCAACAGAAAGAGTCCAGCAGTGTTTTGAATCAGATTGTGTAAATAAAAGCAAAAACAGTGCATCTTCTTTGATCAATACAAGATAAAGTATCATTCAGTAATGTAAAACCAGTTACATGAACAGTGTATAAAACCAATATGAATTTTGAAAGACTACAATATTCCTTGATATTCAACAAGGAAATGTAAATTGTTAATAATAAATAGGTTATTTCCATCTCATTTAGGTACTGTTTAGATTTGAACACAACCAATTTGGAGCTCATGGGCTATTTTTAAATAAAAATAGTATGATTAATGACAAATTTTTAGTGGAGTAAAAATTTCATTCTATTTTTTTAAAATAATACAATGTTAAAGCACATAAAATGTGTTTTACTTTTTTATTTTTTATGATAACAAGTGTAATAGCATCTTTAAAGAATAAATGTTATCAGTCTAATAAATCTAATATTTAATCTAATGACATAGTATATTAATCTAATATTTAAATGTACATATACCAAGCCATGAGATAAAATGCATAAATAAGAAAATGCTGTACTTTGGGACTATACTGTAGACAAAGAGCATAAAAGAAGAGGTGTTCATTTTTTGGTATTGCAATAACTGTGATATTATCAGTTTTGCCTTATTCTATGTGTCAGGTTTATGTCTTCTCATAGCATAAATTATTTTATTATGTTAGTGAAAGAAAGATACTTTGGAGGTTTTTACATCCCTTGAGCTTTCACTCACTTTACTTGTAATTCTTCCCAGAACAGTGCTGCCAAAGATCAGATTAAATGAGTCAAAATTTAGAAGAAATAGAAGGGACTCATTGCTTCTGAATAAACGCTTTTTCAAAGTGTGAGGGATGGAAAAGAGTGAGTTTTTTAGAGTTTCTGTGATGTTGGAGCTCATCTAGAGTGCTAAAAGCACAAACTGATTTGTCATGATCCGTTCTGAGAGATGGCAGTACTTTGTAGTGAAGTTGACAAACACGTTATCAGTTTAGGAGGCCTTAGGATTACCGTGTCTCCAAAAGCAACAGAAAGAGTCCAGCAGTGTTTTGAATCAGATTGTGTAAATAAAAGCAAAAACAATGCATCTTCTTTGATCAATACAAGAATGTTCTCTCAGTAAGTATGTTTAAGCAATGACTCAATTGTAGATATAGTTATCAACTATAATTTTTAGCTATAAATAGAAACATAAAGCATATATAACTATATATATATATATATATATATATATATATATATATATAATCCATACATTCATATATAGATACATACATATGCATGTATCTATGTGTAGATAGATAGATACATACTCCCTATGATTAAAACCAGAAAACCAGGTTATGTGGATTTCTTTCTTTTCTGTGGGGCAAGAAACAGTTTTCTCTGCATCTCAGAGCTATATATTAAAAGATGCTGGGAAAAGTCAAAGTCATAAAATGACATGGTTATTTAGTTAATCCTTTCTATAACTTAAAGCGGTATTTTTATGATTAGGGCTTGCACTGAACCACTTAAGTGGGTCCTAACAGAAATGCCCACATGGTTAGAAAGATAGGAAAAAGTGAAGACATTATCAAACTTAGAAATATGAACTAGGTTTCTTCCCAGTAAGAAGTATAATCTTTACTCAGCAGATATAACTTTTACCATTAATATCCAACAAGCACCCTATAGTCTTCAATCATTTCCATAAAATTTCTCTATGAAGAGTGTGTACCTCATTGTGTGTGCATGCTAAGTCACTTCAATTGTGTCTGACTCTTTGTAATCCTATGGATTGTAGCCCACCAGGCTCTCCTATACATGGGATTTAACATTAACATTTCCTTCTCTGGGAAATTTTCCTGACCCAGGGATCAGATCCACATTTCCTATACTGGCAGGTGGATTTTTACTCACTTTACTTGTAATTCTTCCCAGAACAGTGCTGCCAAAGATCAGATTAAATGAGTCAAAATTTAGAAGAAATAGAAGGGACTCATTGCTTCTGAATAAACGCTTTTCAAAGTGTGAGGGATGGAAAAGAGTGAGTTTTTTAGAGTTTCTGTGATGTTGGAGCTCATCTAGAGTGCTAAAAGCACAAACTGATTTGTCATGATCCGTTCTGAGAGATGGCAGTACTTTGTAGTGAAGTTGACAAACACGTTATCAGTTTAGGAGGCCTTAGGATTACCGTGCCTCCAAAAGCAACAGAAAGAGTCCAGCAGTGTTTTGAATCAGATTGTGTAAATAAAAGCAAAAACAGTGCATCTTCTTTGATCAATACAAGAATGTTCTCTCAGTAAGTGTGTTTAAACAATGACTCAATTGTAGATATAGTTATCAACTATAATTTTTAGCTATAAATAGAAACATAAAGCATATATAACAACTATATATATATATATATATATATATATATATATATATATATAATCCATACATTCATATATAGATACATACATATGCATGTATCTATGTGTAGATAGATAGATACATACTCCCTATGATTAAAACCAGAAAACCAGGTTATGTGGATTTCTTTCTTTTCTGTGGGGCAAGAAACAGTTTTCTCTGCATCTCAGAGCTATATATTAAAAGATGTTGGGAAAAGTCAAAGTCATAAAATGACATGGTTATTTAGTTAATCCTTTCTATAACTTAAAGCGGTATTTTTATGATTAGGGCTTGCACTGAACCACTTAAGTGGGTCCTAACAGAAATGCCCACATGGTTAGAAAGATAGGAAAAAGTGAAGACATTATCAAACTTAGAAATATGAACTAGGTTTCTTCCCAGTAAGAAGTATAATCTTTACTCAGCAGATATAACTTTTACCATTAATATCCAACAAGCACCCTATAGTCTTCAATCATTTCCATAAAATTTCTCTATGAAGAGTGTGTACCTCATTGTGTGTGCATGCTAAGTCACTTCAATTGTGTCTGACTCTTTGTAATCCTATGGATTGTAGCCCACCAGGCTCTCCTATACATGGGATTTAACATTAACATTTCCTTCTCTGGGAAATTTTCCTGACCCAGGGATCAGATCCACATTTCCTATACTGGCAGGTGGATTCTTTACCACTGAGGCACTGGGGGTACCCATACCTCACTGTATTTCATTATTATACAGTTAGGCATTGCATGTTCAGATTTGCCTACTGTAAATAATATAGTTTTTCTTTTGTATGTCATGGTAGAAATACGCAGTTTTAATTAAAATATTGGGTATATGATAAAAGTCCATATTCCATTTTCCTGTCATTGGTAATTGTTAATAAATTAATATTTATAATTTTTCACATATTTCCCTAAAGAAGAGTTGTCCTGGTTTTAATTGTCCAGGACAAAGAATAAGATTACTCTTGTACAACCCTTACTCAGCACCAGCTGAGAGTCAAGGGTGGATGTGGAAAGAATAAAATGCATAAGCATCCCTTGTGAGCCGTTCACTCTTGAGACTCTTCAAGGATGGAATCATTAATTCAGGATTGCCTCTTTCAATTTCTGTTTCCATCAGGAGGACATAAGGTTATATTCTTTCATAAAGCAATTTACATAATGATTCAAACTAAAGTTTCCAGGCTAAATTTTGTGGCACCCAGATAATCAGGAAAAAGTTCTAAAGGGATTAAGTAGGTGTCTGAATAGCTAAGTTGCTGATGACATCTGGAAATTAAAATTGTAATAAGGAACCAACTTCTCATCCTGTCTCGCCTCCCACTTTCATTCAAGTTTTAAAATTCATACTTACTCCCAGAAGAAAATTGACTTTTTAATGCTTCATCATGTTAAAAGTGACGTACAGTTTCAAAAGTAATTTACTAAGTGTAAGAATGAGCTGTTCATTTAGAACTTTGTTAAATTCTAACAACACAGTAAGCTCTCAATAAATTTGTTCAATGAATACACTATTTCACACTGTATATCACACAATATAAAACAAAAATTGTTTTGATTGTAAGATTAGAAGCATCATGTCAGACACTTGAAAACATTAAGTGTGTTCCCTAGTCTCAAGTTTGAATGTATTCAACATTTGTTTTAAGTAATGCCATGTTTCACATGATTGTGAATATCATGGTTGTAAACTTTTGGTAACTACCAAGTGTTCAGAACTAAGTACATGCCCTATGGTTTTCAGTTCCTTGGTGCATTTTCGTTTTCTTTGTTTATATTTCACTAACCCTGTTCAGGACATTGTTTTAAAGTCCATGTCTCCATTAATTGGATCTCTTTGGGGTCTCTTTCTGTTTTCCAGTGACATATTATAGTGCTCAGATCTTGGTTTCTAATACCCTTCCCCAATGAAAATAATGAAGATCTCTTGGAGAAATGATTGCTTCTAGAGAAGGAGTAAGAAATACGGAAGATGAGGCTGTAGTATCTTGTCATGCCAGAAAACAAATTAACTAAAAAGATCCTGTGAATAAACTTGCATGAGAGTATAATATTTCATTCATATTTTTTTTTCACATATTTCCCTGAAGAAGAGTTGTCCTGGTTTTAATTGTCCAGGACAAAGAATAAGATTACTGTTGTACAACCCTTACTCAGCACCAGCTGAGAGTCAAGGGTGGATGTGGAAAGAATAAAATGCATAAGCATCCCTTGTGAGCCGTTCACTCTTGAGACTCTTCAAGGATGGAATCATTAATTCAGGATTGCCTCTTTCAATTTCTGTTTCCATCAGGAGGACATAAGGTTATATTCTTTCATAAAGCAATTTACATAATGATTCAAACTAAAGTTTCCAGGCTAAATTTTGTGGCACCCAGATAATCAGGAAAAAGTTCTAAAGGGATTAAGTAGGTGTCTGAATAGCTAAGTTGCTGATGACATCAGGAAATTAAAAATTGTAATAAGGAACCAACTTCTTATCCTGTCTAGCCTCCCACTTTCATTCAAGTTTTAAAATTCATACTTACTCCCAGAAGAAAATTGACTTTTTAATGCTTCATCATGTTAAAAGTGATGTACAGTTTCAAAAGTAATTTACTAAGTGTAAGAATGAGCTGTTCATTTAGAACTTTGTTAAATTCTAACAACACAGTAAGCTCCCAATAAATTTGTTCAATGAATACACTATTTCACACTGTATATCACACAATATAAAACAAAAATTGTTTTGATTGTAAGATTAGAAGCATCATGTCAGACACTTGAAAACATTAAGTGTTTTCCCCTAGTCTCAAGTTTGAATGTATTCAACATTTGTTTTAAGTAATGCCATGTTTCACATGATTGTGAATATCATGGTTGTAAACTTTTGGTAACTACCAAGTGTTCAGAACTAAGTACATGCCCTATGGTTTTCAGTTCCTTGGTGCATTTTCGTTTTCTTTGTTTATATTTCACTAACCCTGTTCAGGACATTGTTTTAAAGTCCATGTCTCCATTAATTGGATCTCTTTGGGGTCTCTTTCTGTTTTCCAGTGACATATTATAGTGCTCAGATCTTGGTTTCTAATACCCTTCCCCAATGAAAATAATGAAGATCTCTTGGAGAAATGATTGCTTCTAGAGAAGGAGTAAGAAATACGGAAGATGAGGCTGTAGTATCTTGTCATGCCAGAAAGCAAATTAATCTTAAAACCAACGATCCTGTGAATAAACTTGCATGAGAGTACAACAAAGTGGCACAGGAGCCAAATGAAAGGCTCCCCAAAGGCCAAAGGTGAAACAGTTTAAGTAAGAAAATACAGAAAGACTCTATTACAAGCCAAAGGATAAAATAAATATCTTTTAGTACAGGCTGACATAAATAAATAGTTGAATGAGTCAGTAAATAAGAAAGAGAAGACAAATACAGGGGATAATTCTAAAATGTGTAGACTTCACCCAAAATTCAGGAGAGAATAACGACCAGCTTCTTTAGCGTGTCCTGAGCACACTTCAAAAAAAAATGCAGAACAACAAAAAAAATGAAAGATACTAACCCAGGAGGGACCAATATTATTCCATTTGGATATATAAGTATGTGAATTATCAAAGTAAAAAATACACTATTTTAATGGCAATATAGAATAGGATGTGCAGCTATGAATTTGAAAATCAGAGTGGCACAGTGTCTGTCTTTTTGACAGGTTTTTCTTTATACACAGTGACTGGCATAGTATTTATTATTTCACTTAAATTCATTTGTATTTAAAAAAATCAAATGATGATTATTTGAAGTAAGTCATAAAAAATTATGTCGTTTTTCAGAACATGCCAGAAGCTAAAATAATTCAAAATTCACAAAAGTCTCTCCAAAATCACAGAAAAGGAACTAATGACTTGGAAGAAGAATTGAGAAATAGGAAAAGACCCTGTAAGAATTAGATTTTTTTGCATCTTAAATAACATTTGAAAGTCTTAATAATTAAAATTCTTATTGGAAACCATGTGTCACTGACAAGACGCCTCCCTGGAGCAAACTTTAATCATGTTCCCCGGAGTGGAATTCTCAACTCATCCTCTCCCTTTGAAAGTCTGTGTTCAACTTTGCATCACCCAATTTTAATAAAAATCCTGCTAAGTTAACTTACCAAGACTCCCCTTTCTCCATATTTGATCACATTCCTCATTCTCAAATCTTGCTATCAGTTCACCTTGTCTTGCCTTCAGCATAAATCCGGTTCCAGTCAGTGTAACTGGCATCCCCTTTCAGCCCTGATGCTTTCTCTTAGTAATTTTCCATCCACTGAGGCCCACCCTGCTCCTTGGTTATAAATCTCTTTGACCTTGCTGTATATGAAATTGGGTGCAATTCTAGGCAGATGTTTCCCTTCCCTGTAGCAGCAGTCCTGAATAATAATACCATTTTTACTGTTTTTACTACTGTCTAGATATGTTTTTTTCTTTGATACTACCAACAAACAGAAATTAATTTGTTTGTGACTAAAATAATAATACTAGTACAGATTCTCTAATTACAGTTGGAATAGACAACCAGAAGCTACAATCTGAGAAAGCAAAGAGGCATCATATGGTCTGTCTTTTTTGTTGTTATTATATTTTAAAATAGATCCAGACAGAGAAACTCGCTTCACTGAAGCAAAGTATGAGTTTTAAAAATGAAATCTAAGTAAAAGCAATTTTATACCAAACTTGAAGACATACCTTGTAAGAAGTCATTGAAGCCAAAAAAAAAAAAAAAAACACACTTTATTCTTGTACAATAGTTTCTCAATGAATGGGCATAGACATCTGAATCTGAGTCACCTGGTATAGTCATTTAAAAGAAGCATTTTTAGGAACCCCTCAGCAGTCCAGTGGTTAAACCTCCACTTTTCAATTCAGAGAGTGTGGGTTTGGTCCCTGGTCAGGGAACTATGGTTCCACATGCCAGAGCATAGTCAGAAAAAGAAAGAAAAAAAAAAAGCATTTCTGAACTCTGTATCTGCCAACCTGTCCACCATAGCTGCGGGCATTTATACTGTACCTGAGTTAAGAACTACTTTTCAAGGACCACCAAATTCCTTCCTAAAAAAACCTCCACTTGTTCTATAGTGACTATTATAACACAGAGGTGACCTTAAAATAGACATTTTCGTAAAGAATAATAGCACATTTAACTGACTACTCTGATTAAATTCAGAAACCAGTTGTTCATCTTTTCAGCTAAAATTTTCTGTACAAGTGCAAACTTTAAGTGGAAATTTCCTGTTAAGTCTGAGTGAATGTCCTATCCTTTATTTTAATACTTCACTGCTCTCTTTGTATCCTTTTTTCCCCCATATTAACTATCTAGTCATACTTCCATGCACTAATAATATCAGTTGAAGGCATTTAGGTTTTGAAGCAATAGCTGTAATTATATTACTTTTCCTATAAATAACATAAGGGATTGATGCCTTTATGATGAAAATGAACCCAAGTGATTGAATATTTATGAATTGGAATCTTTTTGGAAGAGAATATGACAGCATTGAAAACATGCAATTACCAGAAATACCTACAGTGATTAAAATGTTAATTAATGACAGTTTCTTTTATTAGCATAAATAGAATCATACCACATATAGGAAAAATGAAGTTCTCTTTTAATTTTCAAAACTCAGGTTTATCCAATCATTGAAGAAAATTTGCTTTCAAATCAAATATGCCAAGGGAATGAAATAATCTTTTTAATTTACTTCCAGATATCAAGTACATGAAACTCATCATCGAATACTCATGTATCAGATCTACCAAATATACACAAATTAATATAAAACATTTTAAAGTTCCTAGAAAGTTGACTCTTGTTATTGCTCAATATTAAATTCAAAATACTTTGGAATAATTCAACAGTGACATTCAGTGTCAATACTAAATTTATTCTAAGAGTCTGCATGAAAATCAATCTTCTAGACTAGAAAATATTTTTGTTCCAACTAATTCAATATACAAACTTAGTACAATTTTCTATTTATTTTCATTGTTCCTTGAGTAATGTTTTTATTTCCCTTTCTGTTTATTCAGTCATGATTGAAGGCTTTAATTTGACTGTTCTTTTAATGTATCTCAAATATCAGCAGTTTTTATAGTTGAAAGAATAGGTTCCATTATTCTAATATTTTACTATATGGTGGTTTCCCTTTAGGTTAAAAATAATTCTGATATAGTGGAACATTATTTTAATGTTATAAATGCAAACTGCTATAGGTTCATATGGTATAAAACATTTGTTGTTTGCAGAGCTATTTAGAATCACCAAGATATGGAATCAACCTAAGTGTCTAGCAATAGATGAAAAGATAAAGAAGATGCACTATATGGCATACTACACACACAGTGGAATACTACTCGGTCATACAAAATAATAAAATTTTGCTATTTGCAGCAACATAAATGGACTAAGAGGGCATTATGCTAAGTAAAATAACTCAGAAAGACAAATACTATATTATATCATTTATATGTGGAATCTAAAAAATGAAACAAAATCGTGAATATAACAAAAATAAGCACACTCCCAGATATAGATAACAACTTAGTGATTACCAGTGGGGATGGGAGAGGGGCAGTATAGAGTTTAGGAGGTAGAAACTATTGGATGGAAGACAGATTCAAGGATGTAAAATACAGGGAATGTATTTTGTAATAACTGTAACTTGGAAGCAACCTTTCAAAGTTATATAATTAAAAAAAAAATTCATGGCTCAATAATGACCATATATTTAGTGGCATGCCTATTTCTTTAGTAGAAGTGATCTTTTGATACTTTCCTTCTGGAATCTTGTCTTACTATAGTGTAGTCAATTCATGAATTGAGGATCATTATATATATGTCTACATACCATTATAGTTAATATTGAAAATGTCATACTCTGATATATAATTAGTCTATTTCAAAATCTAGCATGTCCTCACTTTTCTTTTTCTCTAGTTTATATTCCAGGGTCCACCAGGTATATTAATTCCTGGCACTTATACTCAAACTCTTCAATTTTACCTAAAGCCTTACCAGAATTTTTGCTGATAGGTTTTACCGTCTCTCTTCTTTTCTCACTCCACTGCAGATAGTAACAAGTATTATTATGAGATTGCTATCTTACTGCTGTTACTCAAATAAGCAAAGATCTTTGCAAACAATGTACTTGTCCTTGATTCTTCTACTACCTGGAAACCTGTTTACTGGTTTGTTCAGCATCTATTTCAGATCTCTGCTGGTGTACCACCTTTAAAAGGAAGGCCTTCTGTAATAATAACCCGATTCAGGCATTCTCTGTCTCATCTTATCAACCTTATTTTTCTCCAGACCCATTCTTATCATCTGGCTTACTATTTATTCTTTTTTTTTTCACTTTTTTTTTTTTTTTTTGCCCACTTCTATTGGTCTTTCATTTATTTCCACCTTTGTTCTTTGGCCTGTGTGGGCTTCCCATCGCAGTGGCCTCTCTCATCGCAGAGCACCGGCTCTGGGTGCTCCAGAGCTCTGGCTCAGTAGTTGGACACATCAGTCCAGCCTCTCCGTGGCACGTGGGATCTTCCCAGACCAGGGATCGAACCGGCACTTGTACTGCAAGGCAGTGTCCTTACCCAGTGGACCACCAGGGAAGCCCTTACTATTTATCCTTAATGTTATATGTTTGTTGTGTGCCCCTTTCTATGTGAATGCAAACAGTTAAAAACAAAGTAGATTGTAGATTCATTTATATTTTCTACTTGAACTATAACATACTGTTTACACTCCAAAAAAAAAAATGTCAAATGGATTAACCAAGATTTCTATTCCATTCATTGGCATTTTTCCCTCACAAGAAACAAAGAATACAATATTACTAACAAATTATTTTAGGCCAAAAAAGTATTTTATTGAGTTCTTCTGGTTTTCAGTGGTTCAACTACACTTGTATTTCAGTAATAAACTAGTCAGTAATAACTATTGAAATATTATCTGAAACCACAGATATGTTATTTGGCTTCTTTGAGTCTGAGTTTTCTTGTTCATAAAATAAAAGATAGAACTATATGTTCTTTCAGTTTTTTTTCAAAATCTAGCATGTCCTCACTTTTCTTTTTCTCTAGTTTATATTCCAGGGTCCACCAGGTATATTAATTCCTGGCACTTATACTCAAACTCTTCAATTTTACCTAAAGCCTTACCAGAATTTTTGCTGATAGGTCTTACCGTCTCTCTTCTTTTCTCACTTCACTGCAGATAGTAACAAGTATTATTATGAGATTGCTATCTTACTGCTGTTACTCAAATAAGCAAAGATCTTTGCAAACAATGTACTTGTCCTTGATTCTTCTACTACCTGGAAACCTGTTTACTGGTTTGTTCAGCATCTATTTCAGATCTCTGCTGGTGTACCACCTTTAAAAGGAAGGCCTTCTGTAATAATAACCCGATTCAGGCATTCTCTGTCTCATCTTATCAACCTTATTTTTCTCCAGACCCATTCTTATCATCTGGCTTACTATTTATTCTTTTTTTTTTTCACTTTTTTTTTTTGCCCACTTCTATTGGTTTTTCATTTATTTCCACCTTTGTTCTTTGGCCTGTGTGGGCTTCCCATCGCAGTGGCCTCTCTCATCGCAGAGCACCGGCTCTGGGTGCTCCAGAGCTCTGGCTCAGTAGTTGGACACATCAGTCCAGCCTCTCCGTGGCACGTGGGATCTTCCTAGACCAGGGATCGAACCGGCACTTGTACTGCAGGGCAGTGTCCTTACCCAGTGGACCACCAGGGAAGCCCTTACTATTTATCCTTAATGTTATATGTTTATTATGTGCCCCTTTCTATGTGAATGCAAACAGTTAAAAACAAAGTAGATTGTAGATTCATTTATATTTTCTACTTGAACTATAACATACTGTTTACACTCCAAAAAAAAAAAATGTCAAATGGATTAACCAAGATTTCTATTCCATTCATTGGCATTTTTCCCTCACAAGAAACAAAGAATACAATATTACTAACAAATTATTTTAGGCCAAAAAAGTATTTTATTGAGTTCTTCTGGTTTTCAGTGGTTCAACTACACTTGTATTTCAGTAATAAACTAGTCAGTAATAACTATTGAAATATTATCTGAAACCACAGATAGGTTATTTGGCTTCTTTGAGTCTGAGTTTTCTTGTTCATAAAATAAAAGATAGAACTATATGTTCTTTCAGTTTACATTCATTTTAAATATTGCTAAATAATATTTTAAAATCTGGTACATTCCTTTGTAAGTCATATTTTATTAGTAGCATGGATTGAAATCTTAATATTCACTAATACTAGATTAGATTTCCCTTCTTCCAAGCACTCATCTTTAATCTTCAAAGTTTTGTTTTCTGTAATATTATGTATTCTCTAAATCATTTTCTGTTTACTTCCACTTATTTCATTCTAGAATATCACAACTTTTTTAGGAGCAGTGAACATCAATTGTGTTGTTTTATCACTAGTACCTCTCACAGAGCACAAAAACGTAGCAGAAAATCAGTAAGTATGTATTAGTAACAGCTAATTTATTAAGCCTTTTCTGTAAGCATTTATTAAGCCTTTTCTGTAAGTTATGTACTGTCCTGTTTCACATATATGAATTCATTTAACACTCATAAAACTGCAGGCTTTTTGCTGAATTAATAAATAGACAGATATTTGACACAAGGTTTGGTGAACTTTTCAGTTTATGAAGTAGGTTGTGAACAAAGTTCACAACAAAGTTATTGGGCACGAGACAATAAAAACTCCTTTGAAGTGGAAGGAAATGAACAAAGTAGATCAGAAAGCAAGAAAATTCACTGAAAGAAAATTCACTGTTAAAACAAGGAAACTAACTAAAGAAAAAAAAAAAATAGGATGATAGGCTAAGAAGATTTTGCTTAGCTTATATGAGGATATAGAATTGGCTAAGGAAAAAAAATTTCCACGTGGGGAAGATCTAAGAGGTTTAGGACAGCTGCAATGGTTACAGATGGGCTTTCCCAGTGGCTCAGTAGTAAAGAATCTGCCTGCCAAGTGGGAGATGCGGGTTTCACCCTGGGTTGGGAAGATACACCTTGGAGAAATGAACGGTAACCCATTCCAGTCTTCTTGCCTGGAGAATCCCATGGACAGAGGAACATGGCAGGCTAAAGTTCATGGGGTTGCTACTTAATGACAGTAATGACTTAGAAACTAAACAACAATACCGGTTACAGACAATTAAATACACACATAGAAAGTCTTAATTACTGCTATTTGTTGTTGTTTAATCAACTATTGCTATAGAGTTAAATAAATCAAATTAGAGCTATTTAACAATTATTATCCATCAGGACAACAGTAAAACTGATAGTGTAGTCATATTTTATTAGTAGCATGGTTTCAATATTCACTAATACTAGATTAGATTTCCCTTCTTCCAAGCACTCATCTTTAATCTTCAAAGTTTTGTTTTCTGTAATATTATGTATTCTCTAAATCATTTTCTGTTTACTTCCACTTATTTCATTCTATAATATCACCACTTTTTTAGGAGCAGTGAACATCAATTGTGTTGTTTTATCACTAGTACCTCTCACAGAGCACAAAAACGTAGCAGAAAATCAGTAAGTATGTATTAGTAACAGCTAGCATTTATTAAACCTTTTCTGTAAGTTATGTACTGTCCTGTTTCACATATATGAATTCATTTAACACTCATAAAACTACAGGCTTTTTGCTGAATTAATAAATAGACAGATATTTGACACAAGGTTTGGTGAACTTTTCAGTTTATGAAGTAGGTTGTGAACAAAGTTATTGGGCACGAGACAATAAAAACTCCTTTGAAGTGGAAGGAAATGAACAAAGTAGATCAGAAAGCAAGAAAATTCACTGAAAGAAAATTCACTGTTAAAACAAGGAAACTAACTAAAGAAAAAAAAAAATAAGATGATAGGCTAAGAAGATTTTGCTTAGCTTATATGAGGATATAGAATTGGCTAAGGAAAAAAAAAATTCCACGTGGGGAAGATCTAAGAGGTTTAGGACAGCTGCAATGGTTACAGATGGGCTTTCCCAGTGGCTCAGTAGTAAAGAATCTGCCTGCCAAGTGGGAGATGCGGGTTTCACCCTGGGTTGGGAAGATACACCTTGGAGAAATGAACGACAACCCATTCCAGTCTTCTTGCCTGGAGAATCCCATGGACAGAGGAACATGGCAGGCTAAAGTTCATGGGGCTGCTACTTAATGACAGTAATGACTTAGAAACTAAACAACAATACCGGTTACAGACAATTAAATACACACATAGAAAGTCTTAATTATTGCTATTTGTTGTTGTTTAATCAACTATTGCTATAGAGTTAAATAAATCAAATTAGAGCTATTTAACAATTATTATCCATCAGGACAACAGTAAAACTGATAGTGTAGCAATCTTTTGGAAGTTATCATGAGCAGTAATAACTTGTAGCTAAAATCTGTTGCAAAAGTGGTGGATATTTTGGTAGCCATTTGTGTAATCGTCACACTTGCTGTCCAGAGAGGCCACATTTACTTACTGAGGTCACATGACTTTACCCGGATGGGATTTGAAATCTTATCCTGTGGGGTTTCAAATTCTGTGTTCTGTTAACATGCAGGTTCTTTTCCATATTACATAATAGGTTCTTATTTACTTCTTTTGAACAAAGCCTTGAAACAAACCAGTAAAAGAGACAAAAGCTCGTTTTCTCCTTCTGGAGCACCTCAGTAGCACCTCTGTTCCATGGAGACCAGCTTAATAACTACTCTGTTAGCTATGCTTCCTTTTTCATAAGAGCTAATCTTCCAAAAAAGACTCAATCCAAAAACATCCTCCTAGAAACTTAAAAGTCCTATGTGAATCCAAATAAAAACACTGTGATACTGTAGGATAAAGGCAGGTGCGATGTTAATAAAACAAAGACTTGCTATCCATTGAGCTAAATATAATGTGAATAGCATTGACAGAATCAGCAACACAGTTGCTTCACTACTCCTAGACCTGAATTCAGATACTTTTCAGAAAGGCATTCTCTGAACGTCACTGTATTGAATGTGCCGTAAGCTGACTCCTGTCCACTGCTTACAAGAGACACAGGCACATTTTCTTCTTGGCTCGTCATTCGTTGGCCATGTTGATAGAAAGAAATCAGTCACCATGGGAGGAAATACATCATGTCCTAGGTTAGCACTGCAATGGTTACAGATTGGCTTGCCCAGTGGCTCAGTATTAAAGAAGCTGCCTGCCAAGTGGGAGATGCTGGTTTCACCCTGGGTTGGGAAGATACACCTTGGAGAAATGAACGGTAACCCATTCCAGTCTTCTTGCCTGGAGAATCCCATGGACAGAGGAACATGGCAGGCTAAAGTTCATGGGGCTGCTACTTAATGACAGTAATGACTTAGAAACTAAACAACAATACCGGTTACAGACAATTAAATACACACATAGAAAGTCTTAATTATTGCTATTTGTTGTTGTTTAATCAACTATTGCTATAGAGTTAAATAAATCAAATTAGAGCTATTTAACAATTATTATCCATCAGGACAACAGTAAAACTGATAGTGTAGCAATCTTTTGGAAGTTATCATGAGCAGTAATAACTTGTAGCTAAAATCTGTTGCAAAAGTGGTGGATATTTTGGTAGCCATTTGTGTAATCGTCACACTTGCTGTCCAGAGAGGCCACATTTACTTACTGAGGTCACATGACTTTACCCGGATGGGATTTGAAATCTTATCCTGTGGGGTTTCAAATTCTGTGTTCTGTTAACATGCAGGTTCTTTTCCATATTACATAATAGGTTCTTATTTACTTCTTTTGAACAAAACCTTGAAACAAACCAGTAAAAGAGACAAAAGCTCGTTTTCTCCTTCTGGAGCACCTCAGTAGCACCTCTGTTCCATGGAGACCAGCTTAATAACTACTCTGTTAGCTATGCTTCCTTTTTCATAAGAGCTAATCTTCCAAAAAAGACTCAATCCAAAAACATCCTCCTAGAAACTTAAAAGTCCTATGTGAATCCAAATAAAAACACTGTGATACTGTAGGATAAAGGCAGGTGTGATGTTAATAAAACAAAGACTTGCTATCCATTGAGCTAAATATAATGTGAATAGCATTGACAGAATCAGCAACACAGTTGCTTCACTACTCCTAGACCTGAATTCAGATACTTTTCAGAAAGGCATTCTCTGAACGTCACTGTATTGAATGTGCCGTAAGCTGACTCCTGTCCACTGCTTACAAGAGACACAGGCACATTTTCTTCTTGGCTCGTCATTCGTTGGCCATGTTGATAGAAAGAAATCAGTCACCATGGGAGGAAATACATCATGAAAATGGTAGATCCTACAAATCAACACTATTTTTCCAAGAGAGCCAGTTAACGTTTTTCATCACATGCATACATTCTGGTATATTCTTTAAAAAGGATAAAAGAAAGGCTGTATTATGTTTCTTCATCTTGCTTTAGAATATCTCACTTTAGAAACAACTCCTTGACATGTGAAAGGAACCCTGATGTTAGAAATTGCCGTTGCATAGATTTATGACAATGGACTAACTGGATTGGGTTTATTTATATAAATCCAAATTTTTGGTTGTAAGAGCATACTGTACTTTATAAACTGATGTGAAATGAGTATTATATTTCATTTTCACTAACTTTTCAGTATGATTGATGTAGACTCTTAATGTTGTTAATTTTACAGAACAAATTCATGTTTTAATAGATATGCTTGTTAAGAAAGTGAAATGGTATCAAGGCAATTTAATGACTGCCTGAAATAACACTAGACAACCTGAGTTATTGGTCTGCATAATGTTTGACTCTTTTGTAGATTTGTTTGGAAGCTCAAATATACAAGAGCAAAAATAACCAGTTACAACTTAAAGAGCAATGGGTAAAAATAGGTGTATGTTTTTATGAGTCACAGAATATGAACCTGTATATTTAACCTTCACTTTCTTTTATTTCAGTAAACACCATTCAAATCTGAAGCTATTTAAATTTCAGGAGTACAATGAATTTATACCTTATATTTAAATCTTGAATTTAGTAAATCTTGTACATATGGAATATTCATACTTCTAGGTCAAGATTTAGGTGGCAGGATTAGAATTTATTACAATTATTATTTCATTGTCTTCACTCAACAAAGTAAAGACTTGCTATCCATTGAGCTAAATATAATGTGAATAGCATTGACAGAATCAGCAACACAGTTGCTTCACTACTCCTAGACCTGAATTCAGATACTTTTCAGAAAGGCATTCTCTGAACGTCACTGTATTGAATGTGCCGTAAGCTGACTCCTGTCCACTGCTTACAAGAGACACAGGCACATTTTCTTCTTGGCTCGTCATTCGTTGGCCATGTTGATAGAAAGAAATCAGTCACCATGGGAGGAAATACATCATGAAAATGGTAGATCCTACAAATCAACACTATTTTTCCAAGAGAGCCAGTTAACGTTTTTCATCACATGCATACATTCTGGTATATTCTTTAAAAAGGATAAAAGAAAGGCTGTATTATGTTTCTTCATCTTGCTTTAGAATATCTCACTTTAGAAACAACTCCTTGACATGTGAAAGGAACCCTGATGTTAGAAATTGCCGTTGCATAGATTTATGACAATGGACTAACTGGATTGGGTTTATTTATATAAATCCAAATTTTTGGTTGTAAGAGCATACTGTACTTTATAAACTGATGTGAAATGAGTATTATATTTCATTTTCACTAACTTTTCAGTATGATTGATGTAGACTCTTAATGTTGTTAATTTTACAGAACAAATTCATGTTTTAATAGATATGCTTGTTAAGAAAGTGAAATGGTATCAAGGCAATTTAATGACTGCCTGAAATAACACTAGACAACCTGAGTTATTGGTCTGCATAATGTTTGACTCTTTTGTAGATTTGTTTGGAAGCTCAAATATACAAGAGCAAAAATAACCAGTTACAACTTAAAGAGCAATGGGTAAAAATAGGTGTATGTTTTTATGAGTCACAGAATATGAACCTGTATATTTAACCTTCATTTTCTTTTATTTCAGTAAACACCATTCAAATCTGAAGCTATTTAAATTTCAGGAGTACAATGAATTTATACCTTATATTTAAATCTTGAATTTAGTAAATCTTGTACATATGGAAGCCTTCTATTCATACTTCTAGGTCAAGATTTAGGTGGCAGGATTAGAATTTATTACAATTATTATTTCATTGTCTTCACTCAACAAAGTAAAGTATCAATAAATTTTTACTTTCAATAAAAGCTAACAAACGGTGAGTATTTAGTATATACCAAGGAGTCTTTGAAGTGTGTTTTTTTCATGTATCATGTCATTTAATACAAAAATCTAATAAGGCAGAATAGTTTGTCAGTTTATGTGTGAAAAACTGTGACAGAAAGTTAACATAATATGGCCATTTATATTTCTAGTAACTAAGAGAACTAAGGTTTGAACTAAAGTAATTGGTACCGTAATGCACTTTTAACACTACACTATACTACTGTCAATAGAAATAATCAATCAACAATCTATAATTGGAATATGAAAGAATTTTATTTGAGTCAAACTGAGGGTTATAGCTAGGGGGACAGATTCAGGAAGCACTTGAATTGTGTTCAGCTAGACTAGAAAATGGAGGAGGTTTATACAGTGAAGAACTGCAAGGTTACAAGTTAGTTATATGAGTTGTTTTCCAAGAATTTAATTGGAGCTGGCAAGAAGTAAGTGTGCTTGTTAAGTAAGTCTTGGTCGAGGTCCAAAATGATTGCATAGCTACATGGGGAGAGTTTGAAACTGTGAGGCTGCAGCTGGTCGCTGCTAGCAGATATTGTTTTGAGAAAAGCTGATGGTGTCCTTGAGTTTAATATACTGTTCAGAAAAGTCATGTTCTCAATGATGCAGGACTTAATCTGAAACCACATCCACATTGGTCGCCGAGTTCAATTTTGGATACCTGAACCACAGTTACTCTGGTTTTATTTGTAAATACATTTTTTCTTTAATGATTAAAACCAACGTACAGCATGTTTTGTTGTTGCTTATTCGCTAAGTTGTGTTCAACTCTTTTGCAACCCCATGGACTGTAGCCCACTATGCTCCTATGTCCTGGGATTTCCCAGGCAAGAACGCTGGAGCAGGTTGCCATACTTCTCTAAGGGATCTTCCTGACCCAGGAATTGCACCCAGGTCTCCTGCATTGATAGGCAGATGGATTCTTTACCACTGAGCCACCAGGGAAGCCCACAATGCATGTTTAGCAGGCTATAAGAAAGGCTGTTCTAGTTAGCATACTCTTCAAGCCAAGCCAGAGGACCGCCCCCACCATACTCCAAGATGTGAAAATTTCTTGCATCACTGCTTATGAAATCATGTGGTGATTGTCATATTTAAAAGAAGATATAGTGTATAGGTAAAATAAAGTTATTCCTTTACTATTAAATTAACTAAGAATAAATAAAAATTTGCCAACTGACATTAAAGAATTTATTAGGAATAAATTTAAAGTTTAATAATTAACATTAAATAATTTGTTTTATGTGATGTTGGATTTTGTTTCTTGTGATTTTTAATTTGGCTTTTTGGAACAGAGTATATATATTGAGATCCCAAAATGTATGAAGAATTTCATACTTTGATGAACCTGAAACTTGGTAAAATAATAGTGTGTTATTATTAATAATAATAATAAGAGGTATTATTCCTGGAGCTGCTTATCATACAACCTGAATGAGGCTTTAGATTTTTCACATGTTGGGAAGCATGTAAGTGAGCTTCTTATAGATGTAGGTATATTAAATTGTTTTACTTGAAAAGCTTATTGGCTAAATTGGAGCTGGCAAGAAGTAAGTGTGCTTGTTAAGTAAGTCTTGGTCGAGGTCCAAAATGATTGCATAGCTACACGGGGAGAGTTTGAAACTGTGAGGCTGCAGCTGGTCGCTGCTAGCAGATATTGTTTTGAGAAAAGCTGATGGTGTCCTTGAGTTTAATATACTGTTCAGAAAAGTCATGTTCTCAATGATGCAAGACTTAATCTGAAACCACATTCACATTGGTCGCCGAGTTCAATTTTGGATACCTGAACCACAGTTACTCTGGTTTTATTTGTAAATACATTTTTTCTTTAATGATTAAAACCAACGTACAGCATGTTTTGTTGTTGCTTATTCGCTAAGTTGTGTTCAACTCTTTTGCAACCCCATGGACTGTAGCCCACTATGCTCCTATGTCCTGGGATTTCCCAGGCAAGAACGCTGGAGCAGGTTGCCATACTTCTCTAAGGGATCTTCCTGACCCAGGAATTGCACCCAGGTCTCCTGCATTGATAGGCAGATGGATTCTTTACCACTGAGCCACCAGGGAAGCCCACAATGCATGTTTAGCAGGCTATAAGAAAGGCTGTTCTAGTTAGCATACTCTTCAAGCCAAGCCAGAGGACCGCCCCCACCATACTCCAAGATGTGAAAATTTCTTGCATCACTGCTTATGAAATCATGTGGTGATTGTCATATTTAAAAGAAGATATAGTGTATAGGTAAAATAAAGTTATTCCTTTACTATTAAATTAACTAAGAATAAATAAAAATTTGCCAACTGACATTAAAGAATTTATTAAGAATAAATTTAAAGTTTAATAATTAACATTAAATAATTTGTTTTTATGTGATGTTGGATTTTGTTTCTTGTGATTTTTTTAATTTGGCTTTTTGGAACAGAGTATATATATTGAGATCCCAAAATGTATGAAGAATTTCATACTTTGATGAACCTGAAACTTGGTAAAAATAATAGTGTGTTATTATTAATAATAATAATAAGAGGTATTATTCCTGGAGCTGCTTATCATACAACCTGAATGAGGCTTTAGATTTTTCACATGTTGGGAAGCATGTAAGTGAGCTTCTTATAGATGTAGGTATATTAAATTGTTTTACTTGAAAAGCTTATTGGCTGAAAGGCCTAAGGTAGGCTCATTGTTACTACAGCATCCACTGTATCCCTCCTGCTTTGTTTGGATATATGGGTATGACTGGTAGGTTGTTAGCACAATTCAGAATGTTTTTTGATTTCTGCCCACATTGAACCAGACCTTGTAGCTTGGGTTTTCCCTCTGTGAATGATACTGAGGAAATATGCCCTTGAATGTGCATATAGTCTTCCAGACACCCAGGGAAGCATGTAATTGTATTTTTAGACCTGATTTCTTAAAAGGCGCCTCTGGATCAGTAGAGCTTATTGTTCAGGCAAGTATTTGGTCAGATGTTTTGCTTAAAACCCTAGTGCCTGAGAGGGTTCTGCTGCTTTCCGCTAGACTGTGTGCAGCTTGGGGGATGCTCTCAATTGGCCTCTGTCTCTCTGCCTCCTCTTGAGCAGGCTCTGTGTAGTGCGTGCCTGAAATTCCCAACTTGAGGTTGACTGTAGCCCTGAGAGGGTTCTTGCTCCATGGCTGTGTCCTCCCTGGTTGTCTCTGTTAAATTTCTGGATACTTGGCTATTTGGTTGTTGCTCTTGCTTTCCTGGAGCCTCCAGTACTCTCTTAATTACTCTCCACCACCGTCTCCTTCCTTTCCAGCACTGCTCACAAGTAGGGCATTGTTCAAGCTGTGTTCCATATCCAGTCAATCCCATTTAGGCTGAGCAAGGGAGTTCCTTGCCCTTTAGGGCCTGCCTCCCCATCAGCTGAAATCTCTGCACTCCCAGACTAACACCCATAAGTGGCCAGCCAGCTCTGGGCTTGGAGGTAGCTCCTGGTGTTCCCAGCTCGGCCCTCATGGTATGGACCCTCTGCTCCATGAATAGGCTGGGACAGGGGCAAGAGCACCTTTACCTGCAACAACTCAGGCAGAGCCCCTTCTCTTGGTATACAGTTCTGGGTAGAGGGAGGGGGTCTTTTGAGCTGTACCTGAAGAGTCCAACACAGCTTGTCCAACACAGGGCCTTGTATGTGATGAGAAAACTTCCACCTAGTCTCACTGAAGTGAAACTCTCTCCTTTGACAGGGATTTGGGGAGGAGGGAAAGGAAATCCTGGTCTTGATCACAACCACCTGGAGTAGAAAACAGGCGTAGTTTTCAAAACAGGGTACTGGCTGTGGGGGGAAAGAGAGCATTTCATCTTTCCCTAGTGGCTCCAATGGTAAAGAATGTGCCTGCATTGCAGGAGACCTAGGTTTGATCCCTGGGGCAGGAAGATCCCCTGGAGGAGGGCATGGCAATCAACTCCAGTATTCTTGCCTGGGAAATCCCATGGACAGAGGAGTCTGGCAGACTACAGTCCATAGGGTCACAAGAAGTCTGACACAACTGAATGACTAACACTCACTTTTTGCGCCTACATAGGGAGTGAGAAACACTGGTTTTACATTTTGATGACCTGAATCTCTGGTCTCACTGCCATCAAGATACATCATTTAATCTCCCTAGACTTCAGTTGTTGATTGGGAAAAAGAGAAAATCAGATATGATTAATTTCTAATGTCACAGATATAGCTATGACTTCTATTATTTTTAGTTACTAATTAAATATCATTCATAATCTTAAAAAATAGCTCTGTTCTATTTCAGATTTATTCATTAATTTATTCATTCATTTAGCAAACAGATTTTGATTGAGTATCTGCTGCGGTTCTAGCACAGACTACAAACACATTTCAATAACCACTGTAGGAAATTTGTTTCTGGATTACAGTTTTAGGGTCTATACACTAAAGCTAGAATTATACTATTTAATTTGGTCAAATATATCTTTGCAAAAAAGAATAACAGGCACATTTTTAATCGTGGGGGAGAAAGAATCAGGCAGTTTGAATACTAGGAGTTGCAGACATTTGCTTCTAACCCTGAAAACTGAACATGTTAACTTATCAATTATTTATTCATTTGATTGAACTGCTGAATTATATTAGACTATAATTTACATATTTAAAGTCTTTTCACAGTAAGAAATACTTGAGGATTAAGAACCCATTATTATGCATAAATGCATATTGAGAAGATTTCAATTATACTGAAACACTTTGACCCCCAATTCAAAGTGATTTAATGATATTTTACAAACTGAATCCTCATATAGAACTCAATAATTTATTCTTATTTGACTTTGAATATACAGCCTTAGACACTTTGTATGTTTATTCTACTTTTCCATTGTATTTTGTTGCTGAATATTAGTACTACTTTTAACTAAACATATGTGTGTTTGCTCAGTCATGTCTGGCTCTTTGTGACCCCATGAATTATAGCCCTCCAGGCTCCTCTGTCCATGGCATTTTCCAGGCACGAATGGTGGCTTTGGGTTGCTATTTCCTACTCCATTTAACTAAATGGGCAGATCTTAAACACCTGCTGTTGTTTTGAAAGGTTCAAAAAGATATCTTTTAAGATTGATTCATGTTTAGCATTTTATTGTCATAGAACATTTCATACTTTAAATATCTTCCTATAGCTAGAAGAGGAAATGGTTCACATTTAAAGAACAAAGAAACTGAAAAACTATAAACTGCGGAAATAGGTTCAATTAAAATGTATGATACACACTGTAGACATTAAATTAAGATATGGCCTGCTCCATAAAATGCTGTCAATATAGAAGACAGTACTATAAACATAAATACATAAGTGCCCAGTTGGAAATTTACATAAAAAAAGATTTGACAAAAAAATTTCTGGCTGATCATTAGTTATTTATTCATTTGATTCATTAAATAGATACTGAGAGCCCATCTCATGCCAGTCTCTTTATCCAGGAGTCAAAGATGTCCTTAAAATCACCATTTTTTGTTAAAAAGAAAGACATTTTAGACAATGTTAAAGAGTAACATTTAATGATGCATTGTTATAAAATGTACTGATGCAACTTCCAAGATATAACATTTGAACTCTATTTTGTAGCGTAACTTGGAAGAGTCATCAGCAGTAGGCAATTGAGATGTGTATTCTAAGCAAAAGGAACAGTGCTAACATTGGCAAAGAGTTGCACAAGCTGTTTGGATGCTATTAAAAGAAAATTTGGGTTTATTCTGTAAAATTATGGATCATTGTCAGTAATTATCAGACGAATCATTTAAATTGGATAATAAATGCATATTGAGAAGATTTCAATTATACTGAAACACTTTGACCCCAATTCAAAGTGATTTAATGATATTTTACAAACTGAATCCTCACATAGAACTCAATAATTTATTCTTATTTGACTTTGAATATACAGCCTTAGACACTTTGTATGTTTATTCTACTTTTCCATTGTATTTTGTTGCTGAATATTAGTACTACTTTTAACTAAACATATGTGTGTTTGCTCAGTCATGTCTGGCTCTTTGTGACCCCATGAATTATAGCCCTCCAGGCTCCTCTGTCCATGGCATTTTCCAGGCACGAATGGTGGCTTTGGGTTGCTATTTCCTACTCCATTTAACTAAATGGGCAGATCTTAAACACCTGCTGTTGTTTTGAAAGGTTCAAAAAGATATCTTTTAAGATTGATTCATGTTTAGCATTTTATTGTCATAGAACATTTCATACTTTAAATATCTTCCTATAGTTAGAAGAGGAAATGGTTCACATTTAAAGAACAAAGAAACTGAAAAACTATAAACTGCGGCAATAGGTTCAATTAAAATGTATGATACACACTGTAGACATTAAATTAAGATATGGCCTGCTCCATAAAATGCTGTCAATATAGAAGACAGTACTATAAACATAAATACATAAGTGCCCAGTTGGAAATTTACATAAAAAAAGATTTGACAAAAAAATTTCTGGCTGATCATTAGTTATTTATTCATTTGATTCATTAAATAGATACTGAGAGCCCATCTCATGCCAGTCTCTTTATCCAGGAGTCAAAGATGTCCTTAAAATCACCATTTTTTGTTAAAAAGAAAGACATTTTAGACAATGTTAAAGAGTAACATTTAATGATGCATTGTTATAAAATGTACTGATGCAACTTCCAAGATATAACATTTGAACTCTATTTTGTAGCGTAACTTGGAAGAGTCATCAGCAGTAGGCAATTGAGATGTGTATTCTAAGCAAAAGGAACAGTGCTAACATTGGCAAAGAGTTGCACAAGCTGTTTGGATGCTATTAAAAGAAAATTTGGGTTTATTCTGTAAAAATTATGGATCATTGTCAGTAATTATCAGACGAATCATTTAAATTGGATAATAAAAAGTTCAGCAAGTTGTTTTCTCTGGCTTTAAATAGCAAACAAAAAAGGACTTTAAATTTACTTTAATCATTGACACAGCAATCAGTCGTATGAAATTTGCTTTGCTTTACTTGGCAAAGTCAGCATTCAATGTCTCTTTAATAGCTCTTTAGAATAATAAAAATGATCTATTTTATTATCCATTTATTAACAGAATAAAGAACACATGTTATAATCTCAAATAATTACAAAAAGTGACAACATTCAACTCCCTTTCATGATAAAAGTACCCACTAAACTAAAATAGAAGGAAAAATTTCAGTATAAAAATGATCATATATTGAAAAGCCACACTTATTCAATGGTGAGAGACTAAATGATTTTCTCTAAGATTAGAAGTAAGACAAGTAATTTTACTTTCACCTCTTCTGTTTAACATAATACTGGAAGTCCTAGACAGAGCAATTAGATAAGCAGAAGAAATAAAACCCATTAAAACTAGAAAGGAAGTAGTCTTTGTTCACAAGATAACATGGTCTTATATGTAGAAAATTTGAGTCCACACAAGCACATGCACACACACACACAGACACATACATCTGTTAGGATTAATAAAGAAATTCAGAAACTAATAAAGAACTAATAAAGACATTTCCGATAAAACATTAATAACCAAAAAATAACACCAAAAATTATTTTTTTTCAACATTAAATTAAATATCAAAAGTAAATTAAACAATCTCACTTGATTTGACAAAAATTTCTGGCTGATCATTAGTTATTTATTCATTTGATTCATTAAATAGATACTGAGAGCCCATCTCATGCCAGTCTCTTTATCCAGGAGTCAAAGATGTCCTTAAAATCACCATTTTTTGTTAAAAAGAAAGACATTTTAGACAATGTTAAAGAGTAACATTTAATGATGCATTGTTATAAAATGTACTGATGCAACTTCCAAGATATAACATTTGAACTCTATTTTGTAGCGTAACTTGGAAGAGTCATCAGCAGTAGGCAATTGAGATGTGTATTCTAAGCAAAAGGAACAGTGCTAACATTGGCAAAGAGTTGCACAAGCTGTTTGGATGCTATTAAAAGAAAATTTGGGTTTATTCTGTAAAAATTATGGATCATTGTCAGTAATTATCAGACGAATCATTTAAATTGGATAATAAAAAGTTCAGCAAGTTGTTTTCTCTGGCTTTAAATAGCAAACAAAAAAGGACTTTAAATTTACTTTAATCATTGACACAGCAATCAGTCGTATGAAATTTGCTTTGCTTTACTTGGCAAAGTCAGCATTCAATGTCTCTTTAATAGCTCTTTAGAATAATAAAAATGATCTATTTTATTATCCATTTATTAACAGAATAAAGAACACATGTTATAATCTCAAATAATTACAAAAAGTGACAACATTCAACTCCCTTTCATGATAAAAGTACCCACTAAACTAAAATAGAAGGAAAAATTTCAGTATAAAAATGATCATATATTGAAAAGCCACACTTATTCAATGGTGAGAGACTAAATGATTTTCTCTAAGATTAGAAGTAAGACAAGTAATTTTACTTTCACCTCTTCTGTTTAACATAATACTGGAAGTCCTAGACAGAGCAATTAGATAAGCAGAAGAAATAAAACCCATTAAAACTAGAAAGGAAGTAGTCTTTGTTCACAAGATAACATGGTCTTATATGTAGAAAATTTGAGTCCACACAAGCACATGCACACACACACACAGACACACACATCTGTTAGGATTAATAAAGAAATTCAGAAACTAATAAAGAACTAATAAAGACATTTCCGGATACAAAATCAACACCAAAAATTATTTTTGTTTCTATGCATTAACATTAAATAATCCAAAAAGTAAATTAAACAATCTCACTTACAACAGTATCAAATATAAGATAAAACACTTTGGAATATATATATAATTATTCTTCCCTGGTGGTTCAGTGGTAAAGAACCCGCCTGCCAATATAGGAGACATGGATTTGATCCCTGGGTCAAGAAGACCCTCTGTAGAAGGAAATGGCAGCTCACTCCAGTATTCTTGCCTGGAAAACTCCTTGGACAGAGGAGCCTGGCGGGCTACAGTCCAAGGGGTTGCAAGAGTTGCACATGACTTAGTGACTAAACAACATCTATCTATCTATCTATCTATCTATCTATCTATCTATCTATCTATATATATATAGAGAGAGAAAGAGAATCAAGAGCCAAGAAATAAACGTTCTCATACGTGGTCAATGATTTTGACACAGATACCAGTAGAAAAAGAATAATATTTTCAGCAAATGCTATTGCTTAACTGGATATCCAGATGGAAAGCAATGAAGTATGATCTTATAATATAAAATGGAAAAAATAGCTCAAGATGGATCAAAAACCAAAGCATAAGAACTAAAACTATAAAACTCTTAGCAAAAAATCTAGGGGGAAAGCTTTATTACATTGTATTTTGCAATTATTTCTTGGCTATGACACCAAAAACACAGGCAACAGAAGAAAATAATATGAGCTGGACTATTTATGGCTCTTGGTGGTGGTGGTTTAGTCACTAAGTCATGTCCGACTCTCGTGAGCCCATGTACTCTAGCCTGCCAGGCTACTCTGTACATGGGATTTCCCAGGCAAGAATACTGGGGTGGGTTGCCATTTTCTAAGTGACAAAGAGCTCTTATTTAATTGAATTTGTAGAAACTTGATGAAAATAAAACGTCAATATTTTGTTCAATATTCTAACATCCACTCCAGGTGGTACAATTATCACCTTTAAGCTGGAATAACATAGTCTTATATGTAGAAAATTTGAGTCCACACAAGCACATGCACACACACACAGACACATACATCTGTTAGGATTAATAAAGAAATTCAGAAACTAATAAAGAACTAATAAAGACATTTCCGGATACAAAATCAACACCAAAAATTATTTTTGTTTCTATACATTAACATTAAATAATCCAAAAAGTAAATTAAACAATCTCACTTACAACAGTATCAAATATAAGATAAAACACTTTGGAATATATATATAATTATTCTTCCCTGGTGGTTCAGTGGTAAAGAACCCGCCTGCCAATATAGGAGACATGGATTTGATCCCTGGGTCAGGAAGACCCTCTGTAGAAGGAAATGGCAACTCACTCCAGTATTCTTGCCTGGAAAACTCCTTGGACAGAGGAGCCTGGCGGGCTACAGTCCAAGGGGTTGCAAGAGTTGCACATGACTTAGTGACTAAACAACATCTATCTATCTATCTATCTATCTATCTATATATAGAGAGAGAAAGAGAATCAAGAGCCAAGAAATAAACGTTCTCATACGTGGTCAATGATTTTGACACAGATACCAGTAGAAAAAGAATAATATTTTCAGCAAATGCTATTGCTTAACTGGATATCCAGATGGAAAGCAATGAAGTATGATCTTATAATATAAAATGGAAAAAATAGCTCAAGATGGATCAAAAACCAAAGCATAAGAACTAAAACTATAAAACTCTTAGCAAAAAATCTAGGGGGAAAGCTTTATTACATTGTATTTTGCAATTATTTCTTGGCTATGACACCAAAAACACAGGCAACAGAAGAAAATAATATGAGCTGGACTATTTATGGCTCTTGGTGGTGGTGGTTTAGTCACTAAGTCATGTCCGACTCTCGTGAGCCCATGTACTCTAGCCTGCCAGGCTACTCTGTACATGGGATTTCCCAGGCAAGAATACTGGGGTGGGTTGCCGTTTTCTAAGTGACAAAGAGCTCTTATTTAATTGAATTTGTAGAAACTTGATGAAAATAAAACGTCAATATTTTGTTCAATATTCTAACATCCACTCCAGGTGGTACAATTATCACCTTTAAGCTGGAATTTGACTAGTTATGAGTATTCATCTTTATGCAAATGTTATCTGGAAGTGAATCACATTGGCCAGAAGAACTGTATTTATTATTAATTCCTCTTTCCCAAGACAGAAATACCATGTTGTGAAACTTAAAGACCCTTAATATTTGGGGGTTATATAAAAATTCTTGTTGTCCAAATTCTAAGTGGAAATATAGTATCCTATGCTTTGTGTTAAGGAGTTCATTTAGGTACAACTCAATAAAACTAATAAAGAGGGTCCATTTTTTACCACTCAAATATGGAACACACTGTGCAGTAAAATATCCCAAAGGAGTGATTATCATATGATAATCATATCCTCTCTTCTTACTGTTAATTAAATTAATTAATTAAGTGGTCTTTCCCCAAGTGAACTTGGCTTAATGTGCCACATATAATTAGCAGTTCCCGGAAATAGAGATGATTTTGTTCATGGATACACAGAGCCGTGATCCAATGAACTTTGTAATGATGTAAAAGTGGAGAGAGATATTTTGGTTTTTTTTAAAATACAGAAGTTCTTTGTTGGAAAAAATAGATAACACAGAGACTATATTTGCTTGAAGTCTACTAAACAGGTACAATTCATATTTGTATTAAAGCTGTTTAAAGCAATAGAAACTGTCTGGAAATGTAAAATAGAATCCATATATTAAGAATCATAGAATGCGGGCTTCCCCTGGTGGTCCAGTGGGTAAGGACACCGCCTTGCAGTGCAAGGGGCGCCGGTTCGATACCTGGCCTGGGAAGATCCCACCTGCCGCGGAGCGGCTGGACGATGTGTCCCAAACACCGAGGGCCCGGGGCTCTGGGCGCATGCGCCCAGACCTAGTGCTCTGCAGCAACAGAGGCCACTACGATGGGAGGGCCACACTGGCCAAGGATCAAAGATGGATGAAAATAGACAGATGAAAGACCAATGGAGGTGGCCCGCCCGCACCCCTCCCGCCCCAACCCGACCCCCGCCCTAAATAAATAAATAAATAAATGGATCTTAAAAAAAAAAAAAATCATAGAATACATTTTACCCACTGATGAGTAATACAATTTGATGGCTGAGAGTGCCAACTCTGGCACCCATACCACACCTCCTCAATTTCAACTCTGCCACATACTGGTTGGATGATCTTTGGAAATATACATTGTTTCCACAAGCATAAGTTTCTGAAAATGTGGATAACCTTACATAATAGAGTGTGAAAGGTGTATTTATTATTAATTCCTCTTTCCCAAGACAGAAATACCATGTTGTGAAACTTAAAGACCCTTAATATTTGGGGGTTATATAAAAATTCTTGTTGTCCAAATTCTAAGTGGAAATATAGTATCCTATGCTTTGTGTTAAGGAGTTCATTTAGGTACAACTCAATAAAACTAATAAAGAGGGTCCATTTTTTACCACTCAAATATGGAACACACTGTGCAGTAAAATATCCCAAAGGAGTGATTATCATATGATAATCATATCCTCTTCTTACTGTTAATTAAATTAATTAATTAAGTGGTCTTTCCCAAGTGAACTTGGCTTAATGTGCCACATATAATTAACAGTTCCCGGAAATAGAGATGATTTTGTTCATGGATACACAGAGCCGTGATCCAATGAACTTTGTAATGATGTAAAAGTGGAGAGAGATATTTTGTTTTTTTTTAAAATACAGAAGTTCTTTGTTGGAAAAAATAGATAACACAGAGACTATATTTGCTTGAAGTCTACTAAACAGGTACAATTCATATTTGTATTAAAGCTGTTTAAAGCAATAGAAACTGTCTGGAAATGTAAAATAGAATCCATATATTAAGAATCATAGAATGCGGGCTTCCCCTGGTGGTCCAGTGGGTAAGGACACCGCCTTGCAGTGCAAGGGGCGCCGGTTCGATACCTGGCCTGGGAAGATCCCACCTGCCGCGGAGCGGCTGGACCGATGTGTCCAATCACCGAGCCGGAGCTCTGGAGTGCATGCGCCCAGACCCAGTGCTCTGCAGCAACAGAGGCCACTACGATGGGAGGGCCACACTGGCCAAGGATCAAAGATGGATGAAAATAGACAGATGAAAGACCAATGGAGGTGGCCCGCCCGCACCCCTCCCGCCCCAACCCGACCCCCGCCCTAAATAAATAAATAAATAAATGGATCTTTAAAAAAAAAAAAATCATAGAATACATTTTACCCACTGATGAGTAATACAATTTGATGGCTGAGAGTGCCAACTCTGGCACCCATACCACACCTCCTCAATTTCAACTCTGCCACATACTGGTTGGATGATCTTTGGAAATATACATTGTTTCCACAAGCATAAGTTTCTGAAAATGTGGATAACACTTACATAATAGAGGTGTTGTGAAAGGTTGAATGAGCAAAATGTGTAAAACAGTAAAAATCAGTACCTGGCACATGGTAATTATGAATGATTTTCATTATTATGAATAGTTATATTTTTATATTTCTTATATTTACCAATCTGTTTATTTACAGAACTGCATATATGCTTGTAGAAAATAAGACATAGGCATTTACATCAAACTGTTGATTGATAACGGGATAGTCACAGATCAGGGAAAATAGAAAAAAACATCATGTGATATCATTTATAGATAAACAGTATTTATCTAGTTTCTAATCTGTATCTTTACATTGTTTCTTTTTAAAAATGGTCTGCATATGCATAAAAGAAAGTGTGAGTTCTCTCCTTATGCTCGTTAAGTAAATGTGAGCATGTGCATACAAAACAAGCACAAATCAGTATAGGAAATAAAGTAAAACTAATATTGGTATTACTTTCTAATAAACTCATTTAACATTGTAGCATAACCATTAGTATTAGAAATTGCTTAAAGATAGCTTAAACATCTCACTTTATATTCCTCTCTTTGCCCATAGATGAGTATACATGCATGCTTGTGTGCTAAGTCACTTCAGTCGTGTCTGACTCTGTGTGACCCTCTGGGCTGTCCATGAGGTTTTCTAGGCAAGAATATTGGAGTGGGTTGCTATGCCGTCCTCCAGGGGATTTTCCCTACCCAGGGACTGAACCCACATCTCTTTAAGTCTTCTGCATTGGCAGGTGGGTTCTTTACCACTAGCACCACCTGGGAAGCCTATAGAAGGGTGTATTTCACACAAATATATAAAATGATCTCAACCTATTCTCAAATACAACTCTATTTCCGCATTTTGGAACTTTGGACTTTCCTCTTAATGTTTTCAATGAAGTTGTTCACTAATTTCATTTTACAGATTTCGTCTTACCTGGACTTTCTTTGTTCCTAACATCACTACAGATATTTCTTGATCACCTTTGATTGAGATGCCAACTCTGGCACCCATACCACACCTCCTCAATTTCAACTCTGCCACATACTGGTTGGATGATCTTTGAAATATACATTGTTTCCAAAAGCAAAAGTTTCTGAAAATGTGGATAACACTTACATAATAGAGGTGTTGTGAAATGTTGAATGAGCAAAATGTGTAAAACAGTAAAAATCAGTACCTGGCACATGGTAATTATGAATGATTTTCATTATTATGAATAGTTATATTTTATATTTCTTATATTTACCAATCTGTTTATTTACAGAACTGCATATATGCTTGTAGAAAATAAGACATAGGCATTTACATCAAACTGTTGATTGATAACGGGATAGTCACAGATCAGGGAAAATAGAAAAAAACATCATGTGATATCATTTATAGATAAACAGTATTTATCTAGTTTCTAATCTGTATCTTTACATTGTTTCTTTTTAAAAATGGTCTGCATATGCATAAAAGAAAGTGTGAGTTCTCTCCTTATGCTCGTTAAGTAAATGTGAGCATGTGCATACAAAACAAGCACAAATCAGTATAGGAAATAAAGTAAAACTAATATTGGTATTACTTTCTAATAAACTCATTTAACATTGTAGCATAACCATTAGTATTAGAAATTGCTTAAAGATAGCTTAAACATCTCACTTTATATTCCTCTCTTTGCCCATAGATGAGTATACATGCATGCTTGTGTGCTAAGTCACTTCAGTCGTGTCTGACTCTGTGTGACCCTCTGGGCTGTCCATGAGGTTTTCTAGGCAAGAATATTGGAGTGGGTTGCTATGCCGTCCTCCAGGGGATTTTCCCTACCCAGGGACTGAACCCACATCTCTTTAAGTCTTCTGCATTGGCAGGTGGGTTCTTTACCACTAGCACCACCTGGGAAGCCTATAGAAGGGTGTATTTCACACAAATATATAAAATGATCTCAACCTATTCTCAAATACAACTCTATTTCCGCATTTTGGAACTTTGGACTTTCCTCTTAATGTTTTCAATGAAGTTGTTCACTAATTTCATTTTACAGATTTCGTCTTACCTGGACTTTCTTTGTTCCTAACATCACTACACTCGACCAGCTCCATTTCTCACCTGATCACCTTTGCATATGCAGCTATGTCATCCTCGTTTCTTCATGTTTTCTTTTTTTTGGGTGGGTGGGGGTGGGGGTGGGGAGGGAGGGGGACGGGTGGGCCACTTCTATTGATCTTTAATTTCTCTATTTTCATCCGTATTTGTTCTTTGGCTCCTGTGGGCCTCCCATTATGGTGGCCTCTGTTGTCGCAGGGCACCAGCTCTGGGCGCATGCGCCGCAGAGCTCCGGCTCGGCAATTGGACACATCAGTCCAGCCTCTCCGCAGCAAGTGGAATCTTCCCAGGCCAGGGATTGAACCGGCGCCCTTGCACTGCAAGGCGGTGTCCTTACCCACTGGACCACCAGGGAAGCCCCTCTTCATGTTTTCTGACTGCACTTCTAAGTTGTGAAAATTCTGTCTGCTAGTTCTCCTGTTGTCACATCTTTATCTATTCTCGTCTATTCTAATGCTGTCCTTGCTTCATGTATCTAGAAATCCTGTTTATTACTGCACTGCCTATCGCCTTGTATTTTGTGTAAATGAATTTCTATCTTTTGCCTATATATTTTTTTTATTCAATGGGCTTAATTTATTTTTTTTTTACCTTCTATGTGTTTAAATGTGTTATTTTCTTTAAATGACTAAATGCATGAACAAGTGAAAAATTTGGAAAAGTATAAAAAGATGAGGCTAACACCTATTTCCAGCATCTAATCTAAGGATAATTCTTATTCATACTGGTTTATGCAAATACATAAATACATGCGTATATATATATATATATATATATATATATATTATATACAAATGTTCTAAACATATGAGACACAGTAACTATGTCAAGGTTTCTCTATGTTTTGTATGTGTACAATATTTCTATTCAAATTACCCTGGTCTCAAGTATTCATAAAGTGAAATCTTCTTAAAATTTTGCCTGACTTTTCTCCTTTCCATCATTACATGGGCTAAAAGATCTTCGCACTAGTAGATGTTATGATCAAGGAAGAGAGGCTGGGAATTTAAAAAGATGTGAAGGGGTGTATGGTCTCAACCCCAAGCACCTTCTCTTTCTCTTTTCACTGAGTGACCTAAGTTTGTGGTTATAATTTTTGTATGAAAAAAGCAAAGCTGTTTGGCATGCACAGTTTACTAAGCAAAAACCTATTTCATGTAAAAGTCTTTCATCTTCTTGAGTCTGCTTTTGCATTATTTTTACTCACTTCAGCCCATAAAACATGTCCACTGCCAGTGTATATGTAAAAATATATCATATTGTTTATGTAGCCTTAAAGCTGCTTTTTAGTATATAATCAATGTTACACAGTTGTCTGTGTCATTAGTTAACAATACATAGGCATAGAGTGTACAGATATTCAGTAACAATATATCATTAACGTTACTATTCAAACCTCTTCTATTATAAGTGCACTGTGGAACTTGGTCTGAAGATCTTTCTGAGCCTACTTGTAGGTCGCCACACCATCCCAACATAGGAATAGAGATACATCATCTTTCTGTATCCCCAAAACCACTCTGTCATGAAGTGATTTCTCAGTCATTATTCTATCACCTACTTACTACCCTGCATTGTATCTGACTAAGTTTGACACAAAGGACAGTCTTCTCTAATCCTGCACAATCAGTCTGACAGTCACTGCAGTTTATGTATCTTTCTGGAGAGGAGAGCTGGTTTGATGATGTCTTCAAAGCAGGCTTCTCAAAAGGTCTGGTTCCTTCAAGTGTGAGTCACTCCATTGTGTCTGACTCTGCAACCCCATGGACTGTAGTTTACCAGGCTCTTCTCTCCATGAGATCTCCCAAGCAAGCATACTAGAGTGGCTTGCCATTCCCTTCTCCAGGGGATCTTCCTAACCCAGGGATTAAACCCAGGTCTCCTGCACTGCAGGCAGACTCTTTACCACCTGAGCCATAAAACTTTGCAAGCCCATTTTTGAAAACATTGACATGAAGCAGCCTATCAATGCAAGTATTCAAAGTGAAATCTTCTTAAAATTTTGCCTGACTTTTCTCCTTTCCATCATTACATGGGCTAAAAGATCTTCGCACTAGTAGATGTTATGATCAAGGAAGAGAGGCTGGGAATTTAAAAAGATGTGAAGGGGTGTATGGTCTCAACCCCAAGCACCTTCTCTTTCTCTTTTCACTGAGTGACCTAAGTTTGTGGTTATAATTTTTGTATGAAAAAAGCAAAGCTGTTTGGCATGCACAGTTTACTAAGCAAAAACCTATTTCATGTAAAAGTCTTTCATCTTCTTGAGTCTGCTTTTGCATTATTTTTACTCACTTCAGCCCATAAAACATGTCCACTGCCAGTGTATATGTAAAAATATATCATATTGTTTATGTAGCCTTAAAGCTGCTTTTTAGTATATAATCAATGTTACACAGTTGTCTGTGTCATTAGTTAACAATACATAGGCATAGAGTGTACAGATATTCAGTAACAATATATCATTAACGTTACTATTCAAACCTCTTCTATTATAAGTGCACTGTGGAACTTGGTCTGAAGATCTTTCTGAGCCTACTTGTAGGTCGCCACACCATCCCAACATAGGAATAGAGATACATCATCTTTCTGTATCCCCAAAACCACTCTGTCATGAAGTGATTTCTCAGTCATTATTCTATCACCTACTTACTACCCTGCATTGTATCTGACTAAGTTTGACACAAAGGACAGTCTTCTCTAATCCTGCACAATCAGTCTGACAGTCACTGCAGTTTATGTATCTTTCTGGAGAGGAGAGCTGGTTTGATGATGTCTTCAAAGCAGGCTTCTCAAAAGGTCTGGTTCCTTCAAGTGTGAGTCACTCCATTGTGTCTGACTCTGCAACCCCATGGACTGTAGTTTACCAGGCTCTTCTCTCCATGAGATCTCCCAAGCAAGCATACTAGAGTGGCTTGCCATTCCCTTCTCCAGGGGATCTTCCTAACCCAGGGATTAAACCCAGGTCTCCTGCACTGCAGGCAGACTCTTTACCACCTGAGCCATAAAACTTTGCAAGCCCATTTTTGAAAACATTGACATGAAGCAGCCTTACTTGGTGATATTCCTTCAAATAAGAGCTTGAAGTCTTATTTTGTACCACTTGACATAACATTTAGGATTACTAATTTTACTTTTGAAGTATTTTTTCTGTTTAAAGGCCAGAATTATATCAAGGGGCAGATGACATATTTTCTGCATTCATGGTACTAATGGAATAGTTCGTTTTTCCTGGAGCATTTTAAATAAATCTGTTTTTAATTCACGTCTGCGCTGTTTGTGTTACATAGCTGGACGTCTCACCTAGATTTATTTCTGGGATTATACTATTTTATCTAAATGATCATCAATGCCTTTTGCAATTCTGATTAACCAGGGGATTACTTGTCTGACAACCAAACCACCTGCCTGGAAGGAAATTATGCTGCAGCTGCACCAATTGTCAGAAGTTATTTTCTTAAAGTCTTACTATGGTAAAATGTGTCCTTTATAATCTTGGCCATTATATTAGTAAGATGTATGTGGAAGGATTAGAATATATGTTTATATGATATCTTAATCCCTGCAACACATCCTTAAGTCAGCTCTATATTGAATCCTATAAGCAGGTACTCAATCTAGGCATACATTTCTACCAGAACCTAAATCTATATACATATATATATCTTAGAAACAGAAACAGAAATAATGTAGTGAAAATACTTAATACAATGAAGGATTTTAACAAAATCATGGCCAATATACCATGTCAGCCACATAATAATTATCTTCTTCAGAAAATTTTATTTTTTCTGATCATCGAAAATTGGAAAATTTTACTCAATGTATCTTTCTGGAGAGGAGAGCTGGTTTGATGATGCTTAAAGCAGGCTTCTCAAAAGGTCTGGTTCCTTCAAGTGTGAGTCACTCCATTGTGTCTGACTCTGCAACCCCATGGACTGTAGTTTACCAGGCTCTTCTCTCCATGAGATCTCCCAAGCAAGCATACTAGAGTGGCTTGCCATTCCCTTCTCCAGGGGATCTTCCTAACCCAGGGATTAAACCCAGGTCTCCTGCATTGCAGGCAGACTCTTTACCACCTGAGCCATAAAACTTTGCAAGCCCATTTTTGAAAACATTGACATGAAGCAGCCTTACTTGGTGATATTCCTTCAAATAAGAGCTTGAAGTCTTATTTTGTACCACTTGACATAACATTTAGGATTACTAATTTTACTTTTGAAGTATTTTTTCTGTTTAAAGGCCAGAATTATATCAAGGGGCAGATGACATATTTTCTGCATTCATGGTACTAATGGAATAGTTCGTTTTTCCTGGAGCATTTTAAATAAATCTGTTTTAATTCACGTCTGCGCTGTTTGTGTTACATAGCTGGACGTCTCACCTAGATTTATTTCTGGGATTATACTATTTTATCTAAATGATCATCAATGCCTTTTGCAATTCTGATTAACCAGGGGATTACTTGTCTGACAACCAAACCACCTGCCTGGAAGGAAATTATGCTGCAGCTGCACCAATTGTCAGAAGTTATTTTCTTAAAGTCTTACTATGGTAAAATGTGTCCTTTATAATCTTGGCCATTATATTAGTAAGATGTATGTGGAAGGATTAGAATATATGTTTATATGATATCTTAATCCCTGCAACACATCCTTAAGTCAGCTCTATATTGAATCCTATAAGCAGGTACTCAATCTAGGCATACATTTCTACCAGAACCTAAATCTATATACATATATATATATCTTAGAAACAGAAACAGAAATAGTGTAGTGAAAATACTTAATACAATGAAGGATTTTAACAAAATCATGGCCAATATACCATGTCAGCCACATAATAATTATCTTCTTCAGAAAATTTTATTTTCTTTCTGATCATCAAGAAAACAAGTTTCGAAAGAGAATTTTTTCCTACTCAATGTGATAAAAACACTGATAAAAACTGTGAAACCACTAACATCAAATTTCATGCTTTATAATCTATGATTATAATATTTAGGTAAAACATATTAATAAAATTTAAAATGTTTTAAGGCAATTCATAGAAATCGTTTTCATTTTTTCCTAACATTAATGTATTTGATCCCTTTTAAGGAATATCTCTTCTATCAGTCTATATGTGGGCTTCCTTGTCAGTGCAGTGGTAAAGAATTTGCCTGCCAGTATAGAGGATGCAAGAGATGCAGGTTCAATCCCTGGGTTGGGAAGATTTTCTGGAATAAGAAATGGAAACCCACTCCAGTTTTCTTACCTGGGAAATCCCATGGACAGAGAAGCCTGGTGGACTACAGTCCGTGGAGTTTATAGAGTCAGTCTCGGCTGAGTGACTGAGCACACGTACACATATATATTTCCTTAGTGAATGTAGTGAAATATATGTATGTATTGTTATATATAACAAAGATGTAATAAGTGTATTTATATTGTTATATTCCTTAAGAAAATATAAATATATTCATTATTATTATTCCTATTATCCCTTGCATGTGTGTGTGTGTGTGTGTGTTTGTGTGTGCATGTGCTGTGCTCAGTCGTGTCCGATTCTTCATGATGCCACGGAGTGTGGCCCCACAAGTCTCCCCTATTCTTGAGATTTCAAATACTAGAGGTGGGTTGTCATTTCCTCCTCCAGGGGATCTTCCTGTCCCAGATATCAAAACTGCATTTCTAATGTCTTCTGAACTGGCAGGTGGATTCTTTACTACTGAGCCACTTTTAAGGGAACATGATAAAACACTAACTCTCTATATTACTTTACACCTTGTAAAGAGATTAATATGCAGCAACTCACTAACAGTAAAAATATAACAAATATGTACATAAGGTGGAAGTTAAAAAGAGATCTCATTAATAAAGCTGCAAATACAAGTGAAATTCTATCTCCCATACCAGGAAAACTTTGAAATAAATACAGAGGTTTAATGATGTCACCAGGAAGCCAGACACTTTTGATCAGGTTGCTTGGCTTTCTTTGGGATATGCCTGTTGCCCTCACTGTCCTGATCAGGTGAGAGAATCTGGAAGTGGGACCTAAACTGTGCAACCTAACCTACGATATGTGTGTATCTTATTTTGCAGCTTTTCATTTAACTGGATATCTTAGAGTTTTCAGTAAGTACTCATAGTCCCGTCTCAGTCTTCAAATGGCTGCAAAAACCTGCTCTGATATGTATGTGCATTATTTAATGTTTTCTATTCTTTGGTACTCATAGTTTCTAAGTGTTAACTAGTACAAATAATAAATGAGTACACTTGTTCCGCACATATATAAAGATACCTGTGGGAAATTTTCCTGGATCTGTATCATTTTGAAAAATAATGTGTACATTTGAAATAAAATAATCATTCATGGTCATTAAAAGTTGACATTTCTACCAATGGTACACTAGTATATTCTGTTTATAACACATTTGGGTTTTTACCACTTTGATAAATGAGAGTGTACTCTGTTATTTGCCCCAGAAACAGATTCCAGTCTTTTCCTGAACAAATCCTGAATACCTGGATCTAGGGTTCTTTATCCTTTCTTTTAACTGTCAAAGCTTCCCCTTAATCACTTTGTCTCTGTGTGGGTTCTGTTCCTAGATGTTCAGCCTCCACAACCTGGTGCCTGGGTTTTCCTTAATGACTCATGTGACTGCTGTGTGTCATCCTGAATCTTTGCAGCAGGTCGCCGCTAGCTTTATGTCAGCATTGCTTCTTGTTTTGTTCATTGAAACTGTTCTTTTATTCAACCCTTAAAACTCAGTATATCATTTAGCAATTACAGCATCTCTAAAAGCCTGGGCTGGATTTAAATGAAATGTCAAATAGACAAAATAATCTTATCAGCTCCAGCTGCAAGGGCATATGGTGCTACCCTCGCGGGGTACTCTCGAATGTTCATCATCGAGAGTCCTTTATCCCGCCGCTGCCTTTAAAATATATACTCATTGACCAGAATATAACAGATTCACGCACTCTGAGAGAGATATGGTGAAGGGACCTCTGTCAATAATCATTATGAGGACAATTTAACACCATTTGTGAGCTACTTTTTAGAATTTGGCAACTAACATTTCCCTTCTTCCAGGCATGCCAATTTGTAAGAATCTGTTTCTTGACTGTCTGGTACAAAAACTCCATCATTCAGTCAAATGATCATACCTAATTCATACAAATAATCATTTTATGGAAGTATCCATTAAAATGGGCTTTTATATTTTATCTGTTTATTAAATGTTTAAATTGCTTAAATTTTTATTTTTCCCTTGGGCAAATAATCAACCAATGTCACCTTCTCTGCCTCCTTAATTTTCACATTTAATACAAAATCTGTTTTCTAATATATTTGAGAGGCTGTCATTTGAATGAGGAAAGAAGGTAATAAGTATCTGGAGGTATTACCAAGCATTAAGGATGTGACCATAGTTTAAGCTAAAAATCTGCATTTCTCTGAAACCACTGGCCCAGGTTTGTTCCTCACAGTATAACAAGAGCACAACACTATGGTAACAGGCAAAACGATTAATTGATTCAAAATACCCAACACGTTGCTACTTGCTCTGAAATGGAATCCTGAATCGAAACAGAATACCAGACTAGTGGCACCTTTCTTTGATCCTAATGATTCTGGAAGCAGATAGATATAAGAAGACACCTTTTACAGCATCATGCCAGGAAGGTTAACTACTTTTTATGCTTCAAAGTCACTCTCACTGTCTAGAGAACATCACGCCTAAATTGGAAAGGGCACATGTTTTTGCTTTAGCTGTTGCTGTCTCACTGTCTAGAGAAATCAGCCTAAATCTTTGCAGCAGGTCGCCGCTAGCTTTATGTCAGCATTGCTTCTTGTTTTGTTCATTGAAACTGTTCTTTTATTCAACCCTTAAAACTCAGTATATCATTTAGCAATTACAGCATCTCTAAAAGCCTGGGCTGGATTTAAATGAAATGTCAAATAGACAAAATAATCTTATCAGCTCCAGCTGCAAGGGCATATGGTGCTACCCTCGTGTGGTACTCTCGAATGTTCATCATCGAGAGTCCTTTATCCCGCCGCTGCCTTTAAAATATATACTCATTGACCAGAATATAACAGATTCACGCACTCTGAGAGAGATATGGTGAAGGGACCTCTGTCAATAATCATTATGAGGACAATTTAACACCATTTGTGAGCTACTTTTTAGAATTTGGCAACTAACATTTCCTTCTTCCAGGCATGCCAATTTGTAAGAATCTGTTTCTTGACTGTCTGGTACAAAAACTCCATCATTCAGTCAAATGATCATACCTAATTCATACAAATAATCATTTTATGGAAGTATCCATTAAAATGGGCTTTTATATTTTATCTGTTTATTAAATGTTTAAATTGCTTAAATTTTTATTTTTCCCTTGGGCAAATAATCAACCAATGTCACCTTCTCTGCCTCCTTAATTTTCACATTTAATACAAAATCTGTTTTCTAATATATTTGAGAGGCTGTCATTTGAATGAGGAAAGAAGGTAATAAGTATCTGGAGGTATTACCAAGCATTAAGGATGTGACCATAGTTTAAGCTAAAATCTGCATTTCTCTGAAACCACTGGCCCAGGTTTGTTCCTCACAGTATAACAAGAGCACAACACTATGGTAACAGGCAAAACGATTAATTGATTCAAAATACCCAACACGTTGCTACTTGCTCTGAAATGGAATCCTGAATCGAAACAGAATACCAGACTAGTGGCACCTTTCTTTGATCCTAATGATTCTGGAAGCAGATAGATATAAGAAGACACCTTTTACAGCATCATGCCAGGAAGGTTAACTACTTTTTATGCTTCAAAGTCACTCTCACTGTCTAGAGAACATCACGCCTAAATTGGAAAGGGCACATGTTTTTGCTTTAGCTGTTGCTGTCTGATTAGTAGAAGAAGTCAAGCTAGTTGTTTTTATTGTTACTTTTGACCATTGATGGTTCATCAGTCTACATTGTATATTTTCAGACAAGCAGCTACATTCACTTGGTTCATATAGGTCCTATAAATGAAAGTCAGAATAAAAACTACTAGACTTTATAACATAATAGACTCTCATTTGAGGCATTACATGTGAATAGACTTTACAAGCTTTGCTTTATTCCCCCTTTATGGGAAGAGGGGAGGGATAGATTGCCAGTCTTTTTATTTGGATTATGGTACATTCAAGGGGAAAATGAGATATTTATTTGTATTAATAGATACTGTTCCTTATGTGGGTGGTTGGAAGTTGAGGTTCTTCTGCTCCTATAGTACTCTTTGCATTCAGCCCTTTCCCACCTTCTGTCCCAGGATATCTAACCCTCTTCTTTGGATCCTTCTTCTTTGGAACTAGGAGCTAGTAGTTAGGCCTGTTGAAGGTACTGTTGGTATCCTCGTCAGTGATGCTGCTGCTGGTACTATCAGATGATCTTATTAAAGGCGATGCTCTGCATCGTTCAAGGCACAGCCCTCCAATCCTGGACTTTTGTACTCATTCTGTATTAATTTCCTAGTGGCAGTATTCTGCCAAGATCCTGATGGCATTGCAACATGGTCATTGTTCCTGAAGATCAAAGGTAGAAACAAATGTTTCTGCTAGATACCTCACAATAGAGATTATCTAGTATTTAGACATTCAGGGAGAAAGATTCCAAGGTCTTCAATAGGTCCTCAAGGATTTCTGTGACTAGGTATACAGGCAAATACGTTTAAGCTAAATCTGCATTTCTCTGAAACCACTGGCCCAGGTTTGTTCCTCACAGTATAACAAGAGCACAACACTATGGTAACAGGCAAAACGATTAATTGATTCAAAATACCCAACACGTTGCTACTTGCTCTGAAATGGAATCCTGAATCGAAACAGAATACCAGACTAGTGGCACCTTTCTTTGATCCTAATGATTCTGGAAGCAGATAGATATAAGAAGACACCTTTTACAGCATCATGCCAGGAAGGTTAACTACTTTTTATGCTTCAAAGTCACTCTCACTGTCTAGAGAACATCACGCCTAAATTGGAAAGGGCACATGTTTTTGCTTTAGCTGTTGCTGTCTGATTAGTAGAAGAAGTCAAGCTAGTTGTTTTTATTGTTACTTTTGACCATTGATGGTTCATCAGTCTACATTGTATATTTTCAGACAAGCAGCTACATTCACTTGGTTCATATAGGTCCTATAAATGAAAGTCAGAATAAAAACTACTAGACTTTATAACATAATAGACTCTCATTTGAGGCATTACATGTGAATAGACTTTACAAGCTTTGCTTTATTCCCCCTTTATGGGAAGAGGGGAGGGATAGATTGCCAGTCTTTTTATTTGGATTATGGTACATTCAAGGGGAAAATGAGATATTTATTTGTATTAATAGATACTGTTCCTTATGTGGGTGGTTGGAAGTTGAGGTTCTTCTGCTCCTATAGTACTCTTTGCATTCAGCCCTTTCCCACCTTCTGTCCCAGGATATCTAACCCTCTTCTTTGGATCCTTCTTCTTTGGAACTAGGAGCTAGTAGTTAGGCCTGTTGAAGGTACTGTTGGTATCCTCGTCAGTGATGCTGCTGCTGGTACTATCAGATGATCTTATTAAAGGCGATGCTCTGCATCGTTCAAGGCACAGCCCTCCAATCCTGGACTTTTGTACTCATTCTGTATTAATTTCCTAGTGGCAGTATTCTGCCAAGATCCTGATGGCATTGCAACATGGTCATTGTTCCTGAAGATCAAAGGTAGAAACAAATGTTTCTGCTAGATACCTCACAATAGAGATTATCTAGTATTTAGACATTCAGGGAGAAAGATTCCAAGGTCTTCAATAGGTCCTGGATGTGTTTGTAAAAAGGTATCAATTTATTATTGCTGCATAAAACTGACCGCAGACTGCACTTTAAAATACTATCCATTTATTAGCTTATGGTTCTGTAAGTCAGAAGTCTGAGTGAGTTTAACTGGAATTTCCACTTCTGATCACACATGACCTAAATCAAGCCATGAGTCCATCTGGGCTGTTAGGTAGAAGCTCTGAGAAAGAAGCCCTTCCAAGCTCATTCAGGTTGTCAATCAAATTCAGTTCTTTAAGGCTGTGAACTGAGATGCCAAGCCTTTGTTAGTTGTCAGCCCGCAGGCCACTTTCATCTCCTAAAGCCTGTCCACATTTTTTGACCCATGGCTTGCTTTAACTTCAGAGCCAGCGATGGTGCCTCAGATACGTCCGACCTTGTGCTTTGAATCTGACCTTTCCTTAACCTTCCTAATACCAGAATGTTATAGTCACCTCAGTTCTTCCTTTTATATTAAGAATTCTAGAAATGGAGTCTGTTTTATACTAAAGAGCAAATGCACTTCAATTAATCTCCCTTTGACAATTAAATCATGACATTTTCAACTGTCCACTTGTTGTATGGAAGGTAACATAGCAATGTTCTTCCTAATGTACCTTTCAGATCCTCATGATCCCAAGAATATTCTGAGATACTTGAGGTTTGGTTGTTGCCAAAGGGTGTCCAGCAATATTCTGGAATCGCCTCTCTGACATCCACAAAAGAGATCCTCCTGAGATGTTGCAGTTTTACTATAGGTTTAAAAAGAAAGTAAATGGGTTTTATGTGTACATCCTTACAAGTAAATTGATCCCTGAGATAGAAGTGCACACGTCTGTGCTTTTTCCAAATATTCAGTAGTAGTGACATATCAAACATTAAATTTTGAGGGCACAAAATTATTTGAAGCCCACCTGTATTAGTTTCACTTTGGTTTCTCATTCAGTTTTAGTCAATGTAAAACTGTTAATTTAACATCGTGTGGGTCAACATTTCCCTCAGTAATATTTGAGAAATGGATGTCTGACTCAACACTTCCTAACAGGAGGAGAGACAGCTTCATTTCAGGAGCTTCATGCGTATCATAATTCCCTTGCTGAGCTATTTATTACCCTGTAGAATCATAAGTTATTTTTATATTATGTAAAATTCAGCATGCATAAAAGGTGACATGTGCCATTTGCAGGCTTTATTATAGTTCACCTAACCAATTGTAAGGACAGTCAAGTCAAAATGAGATCTCAGGATGCAAAATACCATTCACCTGAGTTTAAAATTCTTTGTTTTTAAGTCAGAAGTCTGAGTGAGTTTAACTGGAATTTCCACTTCTGATCACACATGACCTAAATCAAGCCATGAGTCCATCTGGGCTGTTAGGTAGAAGCTCTGAGAAAGAAGCCCTTCCAAGCTCATTCAAGTTGTCAATCAAATTCAGTTCTTTAAGGCTGTGAACTGAGATGCCAAGCCTTTGTTAGTTGTCAGCCCGCAGGCCACTTTCATCTCCTAAAGCCTGTCCACATTTTTTGACCCATGGCTTGCTTTAACTTCAGAGCCAGCGATGGTGCCTCAGATACGTCCGACCTTGTGCTTTGAATCTGACCTTTCCTTAACCTTCCTAATACCAGAATGTTATAGTCACCTCAGTTCTTCCTTTTATATTAAGAATTCTAGAAATGGAGTCTGTTTTATACTAAAGAGCAAATGCACTTCAATTAATCTCCCTTTGACAATTAAATCATGACATTTTTCAACTGTCCACTTGTTGTATGGAAGGTAACATAGCAATGTTCTTCCTAATGTACCTTTCAGATCCTCATGATCCCAAGAATATTCTGAGATACTTGAGGTTTGGTTGTTGCCAAAGGGTGTCCAGCAATATTCTGGAATCGCCTCTCTGACATCCACAAAAGAGATCCTCCTGAGATGTTGCAGTTTTACTATAGGTTTAAAAAGAAAGTAAATGGGTTTTATGTGTACATCCTTACAAGTAAATTGATCCCTGAGATAGAAGTGCACACGTCTGTGCTTTTTCCAAATATTCAGTAGTAGTGACATATCAAACATTAAATTTTGAGGGCACAAAATTATTTGAAGCCCACCTGTATTAGTTTCACTTTGGTTTCTCATTCAGTTTTAGTCAATGTAAAACTGTTAATTTAACATCGTGTGGGTCAACATTTCCCTCAGTAATATTTGAGAAATGGATGTCTGACTCAACACTTCCTAACAGGAGGAGAGACAGCTTCATTTCAGGAGCTTCATGCGTATCATAATTCCCTTGCTGAGCTATTTATTACCCTGTAGAATCATAAGTTATTTTTATATTATATAAAATTCAGCATGCATAAAAGGTGACATGTGCCATTTGCAGGCTTTATTATAGTTCACCTAACCAATTGTAAGGACAGTCAAGTCAAAATGAGATCTCAGGATGCAAAATACCATTCACAGTAGTGGCTGCTGTTCTGTTATCTGCTTATCTTGTCCTATTGTGGGAATGCCTCTTTCAAGGGAAGTATGAAAAGTATCACTTGGTTTTTCTTTTTAAGAACTACCTGTACATTTGTGATTCTGTAATCTCATTTTAAGTGTGTCTTGCAAATTGAATCAGGCTCTATGAGAACAGATACTGCCATTGGCAAGAAAAATGCATAGCTAACCACAGCTATATTCCTCACATAAGGGTAAATATATTTCCTAATACATTCAGGTGAAAATAGATGCTTCTTCTCTATGAGGCTTCATTTTTTATGTATTTTAGGCATACAGTCAAGAGGGAAACTACTTCTTTCCTATCTTAGCAAGGGAACAGATTCAATTTGAAAGGGTGCTTTCATGCAAATGCTTAAATATGCCCCTGTATATCTGAAAGTGACAGAGCTATAGAAAAACTTTCCCTCTTGTTCTTTAAAAACAAATGTGTGGTTGCCAAAGGGAAAACATGTGGTGGAGGGATAAATTATTAGCTCAGGCCTAACATATACACACTTCTATATATGAAATAGATATTCAACAAGGAACAATTTAGAACACAGGAAACTACTCAATCTTCTGTCAAAACCCATATGGGTGAAAAATCTTAAAAAGAATGAATGTATATATATATATATATAAAAAACTGAATCACTTTGCTGTACACCTGAAACTAACACAGCATTGTAAATCAACCATACTCCAATAAATTTTTAAAAAGCATGCTATTATGCACATTTTAATAATTCTGTTTGCTTAATCAAAAGAATACATATCATTTATATGTAATATTTAAGTTATGTATGCACATGAATCTGAGCAAACTCTGAGAGATAGTGGAGGACAGAGGACCCTGGCATGCTGCAGTCCATGAGGTCAGGAAGAGTCGGGAACAACTTAGTGACTGAACAACAAAATTATGTATATTATATATTATTTATATCTATTTGTTGTTGTTCAGTCACTCAGTGTTGTTTGATCCTTTGTGACCTCATGAACTGTAGCCCTTTGGGCTTCTCCATCCATGGGATTTTGCAGGCTAGAATACTGGAGTGGGTTGCCATTTCTTTCTCCAATTATATCTACAGTATATATATAATCAGCATATAACAGAATGTTACCTATACTGGTGAAGTTATACAAAATAAATAAAGAATGAGAGAAAATGGTTCTCATTCTAATGAAATTTGTATCTGAAGGAGGACAGAAGTACATGCATTTAAAGTAAGAAAACTGATAAAAGATTATACCCCCAAAATGAAAATGTTAATCAACTGTTTACTTAAGTAGTAAATACTTGAGTAGCTGAAGAATGAGTGTGAGTAAACATAGCCACAGAAGGATTTTATCCAGTGAATTCTGAACTACTTGGAATTGAAATGTATTCAGATCAGTTAATATCAAAAGACAAGGAGTAGAATTGGATTTCCTAAGAACCAGAATACAATCATATAAAATCATTATCTCAACTACCATTTTTCCTTAGAATCATCTATATGATTCATTTCCCAGTATCCCTGCTCCATCTGTTGAAGGCTGGGTTTTGGATTGCACATGCATCAGGAAGAACCCATACTCACTGAGGTTCTCTAATATCAAAGCATTAAGTCCCCAGTGCTGTTTACTGGACTGAATTTTTTCCATATCCAAACAAAATTTACAAGAGAAACTATGTGTTTGGTATCTGGCTTTTTTGGGTTACATGACTCAAACTAAAACTGAATCACTTTGCTGTACACTTGAAACTAACACAGCATTGTAAATCAACCATACTCCAATAAATTTTTAAAAAGCAGGCTATTATGCACATTTTAATAATTCTGTTTGCTTAATCAAAAGAATACATATCATTTATATGTAATATTTAAGTTATGTATGCACATGAATCTGAGCAAACTCTTGAGAGATAGTGGAGGACAGAGGACCCTGGCATGCTGCAGTCCATGAGGTCAGGAAGAGTCGGGAACAACTTAGTGACTGAACAACAAAATTATGTATATTATATATTATTTATATCTATTTGTTGTTGTTCAGTCACTCAGTGTTGTTTGATCCTTTGTGACCTCATGAACTGTAACCCTTTGGGCTTCTCCATCCATGGGATTTTGCAGGCTAGAATACTGGAGTGGGTTGCCATTTCTTTCTCCAATTATATCTACAGTATATATATAATCAGCATATAACAGAATGTTACCTATACTGGTGAAGTTATACAAAATAAATAAAGAATGAGAGAAAATGGTTCTCATTCTAATGAAATTTGTATCTGAAGGAGGACAGAAGTACATGCATTTAAAGTAAGAAAACTGATAAAAGATTATACCCCCAAAATGAAAATGTTAATCAACTGTTTACTTAAGTAGTAAATACTTGAGTAGCTGAAGAATGAGTGTGAGTAAACATAGCCACAGAAGGATTTTATCCAGTGAATTCTGAACTACTTGGAATTGAAATGTATTCAGATCAGTTAATATCAAAAGACAAGGAGTAGAATTGGATTTCCTAAGAACCAGAATACAATCATATAAAATCATTATCTCAACTACCATTTTTCCTTAGAATCATCTATATGATTCATTTCCCAGTATCCCTGCTCCATCTGTTGAAGGCTGGGTTTTGGATTGCACATGCATCAGGAAGAACCCATACTCACTGAGGTTCTCTAATATCAAAGCATTAAGTCCCCAGTGCTGTTTACTGGACTGAATTTTTTCCATATCCAAACAAAATTTACAAGAGAAACTATGTGTTTGGTATCTGGCTTTTTTTTTGGGGGGGGGGGGTTACATGACTCAAATCTAAAACAATCATTTGTAGTTAGAAAGAATATGATAACCTAGAAAAATCATATCCTACTTTGTTAACTCCTTCAACAGTGTAGGTGATTGATCACAAAAGAAGCTGTGAATAAGAAAGTAATGTCTGGCTTTGCTACTACAGATAGTCACATGGAAGAAAAATGGAGTGAGCTTATTTAATGAGTCTTAAATGAACTGTAGTGGAAAGATTACTTATTTTCTTGGGTGGGGAGAACATCCATTGTTTAATGATGTATGTTGATATGCTTTAAACCGCATGTGTGTGATACTGAGTTGGTTAAATCAACCAAATTCAAAAGAATAAGATATGGGAATTCCCAGGTGGTCCAATGTTTAAGAAGCAGCTTGTCAGGACTTCCCTGGTGGCTCATTGGTAAAAATCTGCCTACCAATGCAGGAAACATGGTTTTGATCCCTGATTCGGGAGGATCCCACATGCCACAGAGCAGTTGAGCCTGTGCACCACAGCAATTGAGCCTGTGCTCTAAAGCCCAGGGAGCCACAACTACTGAAGCCCACCTGCCCTAAAGCCCACGCTCCACAAAAAGAGAAGCCACCTTGAACTCTGTGCAATGTACCAAGATAGTAGCCCCTACTCACCACAACCAGAGAAAAGCCAGGTCAGCAATGGAGAGCCAGCAGAACTGAAAGTTTAAACATTATAAAAAAAAAAAAAAAAAAGTAATCTGCCTGCCAGTGCAGTGGACATGGGTTCAATCCCTGCTCCAGGAAGACTCCATGTGCCTCGGGGCAGCTAGGTCACTGTGTCACAACTGCTGAAGCCCGTGTTGTGGAGCCTGTGCTCTGCAGTAAGAGAAGCCCCCACTTGCCACAACTCGAGAGGGCTCATGCAGCCATGCAGACCCAGTGCACACAAAAATAAATGCATATATAACATTATTTTTAAAAAAAAATGAATAAAATATGGTGCTGTGTGAAAAAAAAAAAAAAAGGGTCTTGGAAGTAAGGCTCTTCTGTATCTCGAGAACCTGAGTTAAATTGGGGCTTGGAAGTCATTTATTAAAATGAATATATAGATAATGCATTGTGGCATTTGATTTTTATTCAGTTCTCCAGGCAAGAATACTGGAGTTACGTGTCATTTCCTATTCCACAGGATCTTCCCAACCCAGGGATCAAACCCATGTCTTTTGAGTCTCCTGCATTGGCAGGCAGGTTCTTTACCACTAGGGCCACCTGGGAAGTCCTAGGTAATACGTTGCTTGAGAGTGAGTTTTGGTTTTGTTTAGTTTTGATTTTTTTTTTTTTTCCAGCAGTTTCATAAAAAAGATAAGGGAGAAGAGAACAAAAATAAAAGATAATTTCCAAAAAGTAATTTGGGGCTAGGTAAATATATCTTACGACATGTCTCCATGTATAGTGCAATTTCGCATTTTTGTACCTGGATCATCTAATTTTAGAAGGATTCCAGTTATACAGATAAAATAACACCAAGCATGCTATTACATTTCATTATAATGCTTAAGCAAGACGTTTGGGCCACTCCAAGCATCAGCTCTGACATATAATAGTTACTTCTAAGAAGATTATGTCACAGAATAACTACCCTCGCCTGTCAGCAGCCTCCTGCCCTCATCCATCAGTTTATTTTTGCAATAGACATTTGTCACAACCTTAAGTGCTCTACATTCACAAAACAGAGCAGAATCTCAAACAGAGCAGACTCTCAAAGAATTTCATGTCAATTGCTTGTAATCACCAAAATGAACGCTTGACAACTACATGTTTGTTCAAATGCACTCTTACCCTTTTGCCTCTGCTAATATCTTGCAGATCAAAAGGAGCTTTGATTTATCAGAGGTCTGTGACTAATTCACCATGTATGGAAGGGCAAGAGAGCATCCAACTTTGCTTGAATATGGCACTTCTTCAGGTAAGTGTGTCCAGAGTTCATTCTCATCCCTCATCCTTGAAAAAATCAAGGAACTTTTACAAGTTCCTCAGGCAAATGAAGACTAAACTCCTCAGGCATGAGTGAGAGGGCAAAGAATAGTCATCAGAATATAGGGGATTGATGCCTCAAACCTCATCAGGATTGCCCCATACATCACTAATCAAATTATTGGGATCCTATTTCCTCCCAGTCATGCACTCAGAAGTTTGTGCTGGCTTTCAGCTACTGAAAGAATGAAACTTTGAGTTTGGTTTTCAGAAATATTGGCCTGAAGATATGGAGATAAAGGTTTTTGTCACCACTGATAAAGAAAGCTTCAGGCGGTATACTTGGGGTTTGAGATAGAAATTTGGAGCCCTGAGCTGCATTTCTCTTTCTCTGCTTTCTCACTGAAGAAGCAGCCATTCACAGTAAACTTATTTTGACTAAAATGTCCTGCAAATATATGATGACCCAAAATCTTTCTGTGTATAGGTATTCGATTATCCGATGGCAATATTTTGTGCATTTCTCTTACTGCAACATGCCATGAATTATATGTTTCCTTTTTACACTGGAAATAGTCTGTGTTATGGAAATGCATGCCCAGATTAACTAAAATACACTTCCTTATTTCAAATTCGCATTTTGTACCTGGATCATATAATTTTAGAAGGATTCCAGTTATACAGATAAAATAACACCAAGCATGCTATTACATTTCATTATAATGCTTAAGCAAGATGTTTGGGCCACTCCAAGCATCAGCTCTGACATATAATAGTTACTTCTAAGAAGATTATGTCACAGAATAACTACCCTCGCCTGTCAGCAGCCTCCTGCCCTCATCCATCAGTTTATTTTTGCAATAGACATTTGTCACAACCTTAACTGCTCTACATTCACAAAACAGAGCAGAATCTCAAACAGAGCAGACTCTCAAAGAATTTCATGTCAATTGCTTGTAATCACCAAAATGAACGCTTGACAACTACATGTTTGTTCAAATGCACTCTTACCCTTTTGCCTCTGCTAATATCTTGCAGATCAAAAGGAGCTTTGATTTATCAGAGGTCTGTGACTAATTCACCATGTATGGAAGGGCAAGAGAGCATCCAACTTTGCTTGAATATGGCACTTCTTCAGGTAAGTGTGTCCAGAGTTCATTCTCATCCCTCATCCTTGAAAAAATCAAGGAACTTTTACAAGTTCCTCAGGCAAATGAAGACTAAACTCCTCAGGCATGAGTGAGAGGGCAAAGAATAGTCATCAGAATATAGGGGATTGATGCCTCAAACCTCATCAGGATTGCCCCATACATCACTAATCAAATTATTGGGATCCTATTTCCTCCCAGTCATGCACTCAGAAGTTTGTGCTGGCTTTCAGCTACTGAAAGAATGAAACTTTGAGTTTGGTTTTCAGAAATATTGGCCTGAAGATATGGAGATAAAGGTTTTTGTCACCACTGATAAAGAAAGCTTCAGGCGGTATACTTGGGGTTTGAGATAGAAATTTGGAGCCCTGAGCTGCTTTTCTCTTTCTCTGCTTTCTCACTGAAGAAGCAGCCATTCACAGTAAACTTATTTTGACTAAAATGTCCTGCAAATATACGATGACCCAAAATCTTTCTGTGTATAGGTATTCGATTATCCGATGGCAATATTTTGTGCATTTCTCTTACTGCAACATGCCATGAATTATATGTTTCCTTTTTACACTGGAAATAGTCTGTGTTATGGAAATGCATGCCCAGATTAACTAAAATACACTTCCTTATTTCAAATTCACTTCACAGAAACACCTAGATTTGAAATTTTAGCCAAGTAGTGAAATAGACAATAATGCCAAGTTTTATTTGTATTGTATTTTACTGTGATAAAAAAATGTAAATAAAATATAGTAAGATTTGGGGGGTAAAACATCTTAGTTTAAACATGATTTGGGATAAAACTCTTTATCTCTTTGCCTCCTTGTTTGTATTTTTCTTCCTTATCTAAATCCATGATCTAAATCATCTCACTGCTTTCTTGTTTCCTTTGCTTACTCAACCACCAATAAACCCATGGTTACACGTCATTAGCATATCCATTCTTGGTTTTACAGTCTTTTTTGTTGCTGCTCTCTTTTGGTATAAGTTTCTTTTTCTTAACTATTCTTATTATTCTACCAATCCTTAATTTCAGAGTATTCTTCTCTGTCATCTAGTGCCTCTAAAATATACTGATCTCTCTCATTGGAGTAAATCTTGATTTACAGATTAATATTTTCTTACATTCTAAGTATCGATACTTCCTATAAATAATTCTCATCCATTGAAAAAAGTTTGTTTTCCTTTTCTAGATCTAATAATAGGGTTTTTCAAAATATTATTCCATCTTGTAGATATAGCACAAAGCCGAAGACTAAAGCAGTATCAGGTTCTAGTGAAGGCAAATTAAACAAAACCATATTACTTTCATAAGACTAGTGCATTTACCTTCTAAATCCTGAAAATTGGTAATTGAAATTTTGCTCCCAGATGTTTTGCCCATTTTTGTTAAAGCCTGTAGTTACCACTTTTATGAGGCTGAAATTCAACTCTTTGCTAAATTTGACTTGTAGAGTAGGTTTCAAACAGACTGGTTTATCTGTTCACTCAGTTGCGGTATTACAAGCTATTCACACTATGTGATCTTAAAATGTGTCAATTTAAAATAAAATTTCTTTTATACTATTGAAATTTTCTTAACATTTTTGCCACTCAATTTTGCTCTTATGAATGGAAGCAATAGACTTTTTATATTTGAAGTTATCCTCAAGTAAGCCAATGATTTAAAAATTCTTGGAATAATTATTCTTATAGTATATACCAGTGTTTTTTTTATGAAAACGTTGGATAGATGAGAATGAATTTTCAACAGAGTTTTAGTTATTTTTTATCAATAGTGAGTGTACATTCTCCTCTTTTATTTCATTTCTCCACAAATCAGTCTGTTTTACAATGAAGAAGATCTAAGGAAAATATTTACAATACAGAAATTAATCCTAAGTACAATGATCTTGCTGATTTTTTTTTTTTTTCTGCCAACATTTTTTACCCTTCTCTGCTTTAATAAAACTCTCTGGGTAATAAGGAAAATTGATTTGTATTCATAGTTTTTTTGAAGATTTTTAAGTTTTTTCAGCTTTTGAAATTGAAAGCGTGAGTTTTTCAATCGTGTCTGACTCTTTGCAACCCCATGGACTGTAGTCTATCCACGAAATTCCCCAGGCAAAAATACTAGAGTAGGTTGCCATTCCCTTCTCCAGGAGATCTTCCTGCTCCAGAGATTTAACCTGGGTATCCTACATTGAAGGAGGATTCTTCACCACCTGAGCCACGAGGGAAGCCCTTTTTAGCTTTTAGTTAAAAAAAGAGTATCCGATACCTCTAAAATATACTGATCTCTCTCATTGGAGTAAATCTTGATTTACAGATTAATATTTTCTTACATTCTAAGTATCGATACTTCCTATAAATAATTCTCATCCATTGAAAAAAGTTTGTTTTCCTTTTCTAGATCTAATAATAGGGTTTTTCAAAATATTATTCCATCTTGTAGATATAGCACAAAGCCGAAGACTAAAGCAGTATCAGGTTCTAGTGAAGGCAAATTAAACAAAACCATATTACTTTCATAAGACTAGTGCATTTACCTTCTAAATCCTGAAAATTGGTAATTGAAATTTTGCTCCCAGATGTTTTGCCCATTTTTGTTAAAGCCTGTAGTTACCACTTTTATGAGGCTGAAATTCAACTCTTTGCTAAATTTGACTTGTAGAGTAGGTTTCAAACAGACTGGTTTATCTGTTCACTCAGTTGCGGTATTACAAGCTATTCACACTATGTGATCTTAAAATGTGTCAATTTAAAATAAAATTTCTTTTATACTATTGAAATTTTCTTAACATTTTTGCCACTCAATTTTGCTTTTATGAATGGAAGCAATAGACTTTTTATATTTGAAGTTATCCTCAAGTAAGCCAATGATTTAAAAATTCTTGGAATAATTATTCTTATAGTATATACCAGTGTTTTTTTTATGAAAACGTTGGATAGATGAGAATGAATTTTTCAACAGACTTTTAGTTATTTTTTATCAATAGTGAGTGTACATTCTCCTCTTTTATTTCATTTCTCCACAAATCAGTCTGTTTTACAATGAAGAAGATCTAAGGAAAATATTTACAATACAGAAATTAATCCTAAGTACAATGATCTTGCTGATTTTTTTTTTTTTTCTGCCAACATTTTTTACCCTTCTCTGCTTTAATAAAACTCTCTGGGTAATAAGGAAAATTGATTTGTATTCATAGTTTTTTTGAATATTTTTAAGTTTTTTCAGCTTTTGAAATTGAAAGCGTGAGTTTTTCAATCGTGTCTGACTCTTTGCAACCCCATGGACTGTAGTCTATCCACGAAATTCCCCAGGCAAAAATACTAGAGTAGGTTGCCATTCCCTTCTCCAGGAGATCTTCCTGCTCCAGAGATTTAACCTGGGTATCCTACATTGAAGGAGGATTCTTCACCACCTGAGCCACGAGGGAAGCCCTTTTTAGCTTTTAGTTAAACTTCAATGTGTTTTTAGATTATATTGTCTCATTCTTAATATATATAATCCATGTCTGTATTAAAAAGATACTTACCCAAATTTAGTACCAGTAGTATTACCATCAAGTTATGTGAAGACAAATGCTTAATCAGCTTACAAGTATTGTTTTTTTCTTTCGTCGGAGAAAGTGGCACAAATCCATAGAGTGCTAAGCATCTTAATACCAATAACTTTAAATTTAATATTTAATTTCGTTCAAAGTTAACTCTTGAATTTTGATATGTAGTCATTAAAGAGAAATATACAGAATTACACAAGCATTTGATCTAGCTTTCACTTACATCATAAATGTAAACAAGGAAACAAAACTGAATGCAACCCTTCTGAAACAAATACCTGAGTTCCAATGACTAATGAATAAAAGCTATTTAACAAGTCCCTGCATCTTTTTAAGGGAAGTGTCTAGTTGGATACCAACCCGTTAGCGTTACTATCACAGAAAATTAAAACAAGAGAAAAATATTTTTTATAGGATTTGTTCTGTCATTTTATCCAGTTTCATGTGTTTAACATTGTCAGCTGTATTTTACAAATGTCTTGCTGCATTCTCTCTCTCTAAATGTATGTGTATATATATATGTATCTGATATATAAGCACAGACTATTTTTACAATATAAATATATATGTGTATGTAGATGCATATATTTTCTTTCTGTTGAATCTTCCCCCTTAGGCGTTGGCATCCCCAACCTTCTTTATTGATAAGGATATGAATAAATGTGCAATTTAATAGTTATTATTTTGTAAGACTTCCAATATAGCTCATTTAATTAATTTGATCATGATCAAAGAGGCATCAGGAGGCTCTGGTATACTTACCGCTGCTTATTTTTTAATGTGTGTAATGGTCACAGGAGTAACCGTCAGTATACACTAATGAATTGAGCTGTGACTTGATCTTTCAATCGGGACTTTTGCAATAGTACTATCCACGAAATTCCCCAGGCAAAAATACTAGAGTAGGTTGCCATTCCCTTCTCCAGGAGATCTTCCTGCTCCAGAGATTTAACCTGGGTATCCTACATTGAAGGAGGATTCTTCACCACCTGAGCCACGAGGGAAGCCCTTTTTAGCTTTTAGTTAAACTTCAATGTGTTTTTAGATTATATTGTCTCATTCTTAATATATATAATCCATGTCTGTATTAAAAAGATACTTACCCAAATTTAGTACCAGTAGTATTACCATCAAGTTATGTGAAGACAAATGCTTAATCAGCTTACAAGTATTGTTTTTTTCTTTCGTCGGAGAAAGTGGCACAAATCCATAGAGTGCTAAGCATCTTAATACCAATAACTTTAAATTTAATATTTAATTTCGTTCAAAGTTAACTCTTGAATTTTGATATGTAGTCATTAAAGAGAAATATACAGAATTACACAAGCATTTGATCTAGCTTTCACTTACATCATAAATGTAAACAAGGAAACAAAACTGAATGCAACCCTTCTGAAACAAATACCTGAGTTCCAATGACTAATGAATAAAAGCTATTTAACAAGTCCCTGCATCTTTTTAAGGGAAGTGTCTAGTTGGATACCAACCCGTTAGCGTTACTATCACAGAAAATTAAAACAAGAGAAAAATATTTTTTATAGGATTTGTTCTGTCATTTTATCCAGTTTCATGTGTTTAACATTGTCAGCTGTATTTTACAAATGTCTTGCTGCATTCTCTCTCTCTAAATGTATGTGTATATATATGTATCTGATATATAAGCACAGACTATTTTTACAATATAAATATATATGTGTATGTAGATGCATATATTTTCTTTCTGTTGAATCTTCCCCCTTAGGCGTTGGCATCCCCAACCTTCTTTATTGATAAGGATATGAATAAATGTGCAATTTAATAGTTATTATTTTGTAAGACTTCCAATATAGCTCATTTAATTAATTTGATCATGATCAAAAGAGGCATCAGGGAGGCTCTGGTATACTTACCGCTGCTTATTTTTTAATGTGTGTAATGGTCACAGGAGTAACCGTCAGTATACACTAATGAATTGAGCTGTGACTTGATCTTTGAACATGATTGATAGGTTTCAGTTTAGCAAATAAATGCATTCTCATGTGCAAATTCTATATTTTAGCACATTATTTAGTAACTATCCCTTACATGCTTCCCGCCTCTAGAAAAAAAAAAAAAAAAAGAGAGTTTTCTTTTAAAAAGACACAACTAGCTCCTTCTAGATGCCATCATCATTTCCCTCTTCCAGAAGGTGGTTAATCTTCTTCCATTGTACAACCACTGTCATGTTTGAAAATAGCTTCTATATGCCTCTGAGTCTCTTCTTAAAATGAAAATTTGTGCTGTCTCTCATTAATCACTGCATATGAAGTACTTAATTTTCTCACAGGCCGGTAGCTCTGTTTGAACATATTTTTGTCCTTTTCCCATACATTTAGGTTGAATGATGTTGTCAAATTTTGAAGCCAGTTTTGATGCCACATTGAAATTTTGAAACCTGTGCAATTAAGCATATGTTTAAGGTGACCATAAAAAAAAAAAAAAAGACCTAATCAATTTTCTATTACAGGCTATCCACAGTATGATGTACTAGGACTTTTCGTTTATTTTTTTATGTGCTCCATTTATTTACTTAGTAACAATGGAAACAATTTGTGTTTTGTGTGTATAAAACATTCTGTTTCTAAGCTGCATGTATAAAATATACAAGGTTTGGTCTTTAAATCATGATAAATGGCATGGTTTTGCATGTCAATCTTAGAAATTGTGCTCAGCTACTGGACAAATACATGGGATGAACTGCCTTAAATTATGAGCATATTTCCTTTTTCTCAGATTAGTAAATCCAGAGTTTGGCAATGGCAACAACAGCTCCACAATGGTATCCAAGTTGGGAGCGCCTTTTTGCTGCAGCCGCTTCTTTAACAAGAGGGTCTATTCTTAACTTTGCCTCATGGTAAAAAGGTGTAACTTAATGGTAAAAGACTGTCCATGGGGCCACAAAGAGTAGGGCATGACTTAGCAACTGAGAAAAAAAAAAAACAAAAAACCGAAAGGTAACTGCAGAAGCTACTGTGATCATGTGTGCGCTAAGTCGCTTCAGTAGTGTCCAATTCTGTGTGACCCTATAGATTATAGTCTGCCAGGCTCCTCTGTCCATGGGATTCTCCGGGCATGAATACTGTAATGGGTTGCAATTTCCTCCTCCAGGGGATCTTTCCAGCCCAGAGATCGGACCCTCGAACCCGAGTCTCTTACATCTCCTGCATTGGCAGACAGGTTCTTTACCACTAGCACCATCTGGGAACTGCCCCCTCCATCCTAAGTAGCATTAAGAAATTGGCTGGCCCTCTCTTCAAGATAAAATAGAAAATGCTCTCATTCTTCTTCCAACAAAATGCTTTTTTATAAATAAGATCCTTCACCATCTCCCAGAGCATGCTCAAACTCATGTCCATTGACTCAGTGATGCTATGGTTGGACACTGCTTAGACAATTAGTAATTTCTAGTGCTAGAATCAGAATTTGGCATCCAAAATCTTTGCTATTCCTTCCCTTCACAAGTCTGGGGACCCTTTTTCTGTTTTCAGTGTCAGTCATTTGTAAAACAGTTCAATGGATGCAGTCTAAGGAAAACTCCTTCTTATTAAGGAATACTATAAGCTTATCATCTTGCTTGCTCCAATTCATTGATCAGTTCGCTATATATTGCTTTCATTTAATGCTTACACAATTTACACAGCATCCCACTAATATTTGTTTTTCTTTTTCCCAAGGCCAGGGACTGGGTGTGTATAGTGATTCTAGGAGACTGTAAACACCAAACAAAATATTGGACATAACATTGGAAAAGAATACTTTGCATTGAATTGCCAGAGAAATGGACACACAGAAACATAGGCAGACAACAATGAGCACTGGTATCCAAGTTGGAAAAAGGGCGCCTTAAATTATGAGCATATTTCCTTTTTCTCAGATTAGTAAATCCAGAGTTTGGCAATGGCAACAACAGCTCCACAATGGTATCCAAGTTGGGAGTGCCTTTTTGCTGCAGCCGCTTCTTTAACAAGAGAGTCTATTCTTAACTTTGCCTCATGGTAAAAAGGTGTAACTTAATGGTAAAAGACTGTCCATGGGGCCACAAAGAGTAGGGCATGACTTAGCAACTGAGAAAAAAAAAAACAAAAAACCGAAAGGTAACTGCAGAAGCTACTGTGATCATGTGTGCGCTAAGTCGCTTCAGTAGTGTCCAATTCTGTGTGACCCTATAGATTATAGTCTGCCAGGCTCCTCTGTCCATGGGATTCTCCGGGCATGAATACTGTAATGGGTTGCAATTTCCTCCTCCAGGGGATCTTTCCAGCCCAGAGATCGGACCCTCGAACCCGAGTCTCTTACATCTCCTGCATTGGCAGACAGGTTCTTTTACCACTAGCACCATCTGGGAACTGCCCCCTCCATCCTAAGTAGCATTAAGAAATTGGCTGGCCCTCTCTTCAAGATAAAATAGAAAATGCTCTCATTCTTCTTCCAACAAAATGCTTTTTTATAAATAAGATCCTTCACCATCTCCCAGAGCATGCTCAAACTCATGTCCATTGACTCAGTGATGCTATGGTTGGACACTGCTTAGACAATTAGTAATTTCTAGTGCTAGAATCAGAATTTGGCATCCAAAATCTTTGCTATTCCTTCCCTTCACAAGTCTGGGGACCCTTTTTCTGTTTTCAGTGTCAGTCATTTGTAAAACAGTTCAATGGATGCAGTCTAAGGAAAACTCCTTCTTATTAAGGAATACTATAAGCTTATCATCTTGCTTGCTCCAATTCATTGATCAGTTCGCTATATATTGCTTTCATTTAATGCTTACACAATTTACACAGCATCCCACTAATATTTGTTTTTCTTTTTCCCAAGGCCAGGGACTGGGTGTGTATAGTGATTCTAGGAGACTGTAAACACCAAACAAAATATTGGACATGACATTGGAAAAGAATACTTTGCATTGGAATTGCCAGAGAAATGGACACACAGAAACATAGGCAGACAACGATGAGCCTGTGCTAAGAATCCACTTTAAAATGTCTCTTTTTGTATAATACTAAGCACATTTTCTGTAAAGTGAGTCTGTACTGAATACCTGCTCTCTGGACAGCATTTTCCAGCTAAGGACTTAGCTAGGTGAGTGTTAATGAGGGATTAACTATCATACAACACATTAAAGGACATCACTAATTCATTAGCTGGTTTAAAATACCATCCTAATTTGACTTGATTTTACATAGCATTATTTCTTTAAAATCATCTTCATGTGAAATTAATTCCCCAGATCCTCTTTAGCCAACTTTGCTTCACTGTTCCACTGGTGCATTCCTTTCCAAGCAAAGGCACTTCTGATCAGGGTTACTGGTCATCTCTGGCTCTGCAGATCTTGATAAATGAGTGCATTCCATATTCTCCACAGCTGATGAAACTCCACACGTCCATTCAGACGATGTCAAAGGTGCCCCACACAAGAGAAAAAAATCCTCATTTATGATTATAGTGCTCAGTAACGCATATCTTCATTGATGTTTAATTGATACTTACTTAAAACCACACTGAGAGCTCATCTTATTGATGCAACAGATGCTGAATTTACACAAAACAGAAATAAAACCAGGAATCTATACTTAGAATGCCCATCTAATTTTAAGGGTAAGGATTTCCAGTGGCAGATGGCACTCCACACAGTCCTATGAGATAGAAAAAAAGGATTGCCTTGACACTGTAATGAACAGATTGTACATATGGACGATAATTTCTAGTGCTAGAATCAGAATTTGGCATCCAAAATCTTTGCTATTCCTTCCCTTCACAAGTCTGGGGACCCTTTTTCTGTTTTCAGTGTCAGTCATTTGTAAAACAGTTCAATGGATGCAGTCTAAGGAAAACTCCTTCTTATTAAGGAATACTATAAGCTTATCATCTTGCTTGCTCCAATTCATTGATCAGTTCGCTATATATTGCTTTCATTTAATGCTTACACAATTTACACAGCATCCCACTAATATTTGTTTTTCTTTTTCCCAAGGCCAGGGACTGGGTGTGTATAGTGATTCTAGGAGACTGTAAACACCAAACAAAATATTGGACATGACATTGGAAAAGAATACTTTGCATTGGAATTGCCAGAGAAATGGACACACAGAAACATAGGCAGACAACAATGAGCCTGTGCTAAGAATCCACTTTAAAATGTCTCTTTTTGTATAATACTAAGCACATTTTCTGTAAAGTGAGTCTGTACTGAATACCTGCTCTCTGGACAGCATTTTCCAGCTAAGGACTTAGCTAGGTGAGTGTTAATGAGGGATTAACTATCATACAACACATTAAAGGACATCACTAATTCATTAGCTGGTTTAAAATACCATCCTAATTTGACTTGATTTTACATAGCATTATTTCTTTAAAATCATCTTCATGTGAAATTAATTCCTCAGATCCTCTTTAGCCAACTTTGCTTCACTGTTCCACTGGTGCATTCCTTTCCAAGCAAAGGCACTTCTGATCAGGGTTACTGGTCATCTCTGGCTCTGCAGATCTTGATAAATGAGTGCATTCCATATTCTCCACAGCTGATGAAACTCCACACGTCCATTCAGACGATGTCAAAGGTGCCCCACACAAGAGAAAAAAATCCTCATTTATGATTATAGTGCTCAGTAACGCATATCTTCATTGATGTTTAATTGATACTTACTTAAAACCACACTGAGAGCTCATCTTATTGATGCAACAGATGCTGAATTTACACAAAACAGAAATAAAACCAGGAATCTATACTTAGAATGCCCATCTAATTTTAAGGGTAAGGATTTCCAGTGGCAGATGGCACTCCACACAGCCCTATGAGATAGAAAAAAAGGATTGCCTTGACACTGTAATGAACAGATTGTACATATGGACGACTGCAGTTGAGTCTGCTTTTATAAAGGTAGAAAATTCCCACACATGACTGTATAATAATTATTAAGCGTATCATTCAAATCCTTAAATTGAAAAACCAATATAAATTCACATGTGTCATTAAACATGGATCAATATAGTTGAATTTAGTTGAAATCAATTAATAATAAACCTGACCTTTCTGGGAAGACATCTATCCTTTTGCAATAATGCCAGTTTTGCAGCTGATCCTGATAGGAACATGTATGGTATCCCCCTGTAAATTTCTTTTATCACAAGACAGAAGAAATATAGAAAAAAAGTCTTTTGAACACAGAGTTGCATTGAGTTTATAATAAATCAACTTCTCAAACATTGTTGTAAGCAGTTTTGAGTAAGAGATGAGCAGAACTCTGTCTGAAGTCAATGTCCTTTCTTTCTGTTATATTATACTCCTCATTTTCCCATCAGAAAATAATTTTCTTTTGGTAGGAGAAAATACAGAATTTTATTTTTCTTCGCTTTCACTATCAAAGAGGTTTAGTCTTATTTTTCAACAGTCTATTGTATTTCCTTGAATTATCAAAACCTTATTGTAAAAACATACCTCTCAGTGGAAAATTAGACAATTAGCTTAAAAAGCTAATATCCTTCAAAAGAATGTCTTCTTTCTATAAATTATAATAACAAGAATATTGTCATTGCTAAGATACATTTCATATAAGCATATATATTATTGATTAATATCCTTCAAAAGAATGTCTTCTTTCTATAAATTACAATAACAAGAATATTATCATTGCTAAGATACATTTCATATAAGCATATATATTATTGAATTTTAACCTCAACATAAAAGAGTTGAGTTCATCTAACAGGTACTATTAAGCAATGACATTTTTTACACTCACTTGCAATAAATTTAATACAAAGAATTTAATACATTCTTATCATTCTTAAGCTTATTCATGAAGACTTTCAGCCACTCAAATATAGTACTGTTATCTTCCCAATAATTTCAGATTACCTCATAAAGTGATTGTACTATAAATAATAACACTTTATGTAATATAAATTACATTTTTGAATTGTTGTATTGGATTCATTTTGCATTATGAACATCCATACTGTTTTTATAAAGAAATAACAGTATCTACTCAGTGGAGACTTTGACCCAAATCACAAGACAAACATAAGGTGAATTTAAAGGTAGAGGGGGCTTCCCTGGTAGCTCAGCTGGTAAAGAATCTGCCTTCAATGGGAGAGACCTGGGTTCAGTCCCTGGCTTGGGAAGATCCCCTGGAGAAGGGCATGGCAACCCACTCTAGTATTCTTGCCTGGAGAAATCTCCATGGGCAGAGCATGGCAGCTCACAGTCCATGGGACTGCAAAAGGTCAGACACGACTGAACAGCTAAACACAGCACAGCACAGCACAAAGGTAGCAAGAGGAAATGACAAACCTTAGAGTTCACACACACTTGAGGAAGCCAAGCCAAATAGGTGTCATAGATCTGGACTTGATTCCCCTTTGGGGTTTAACTGTTATCTTGGGACTTCCCTGATGGCTCAGAGGTAGTGGATCATGCAGGAAATGTGGTTCACCCCTGGGTGGGGAAGATCCCCTGTAGAAGAAAATGGCAACCCACTCCAGTATTTTTGCCTGGAGAATCCCACAGCCAGAGGAGCCTGGTGGGCTACAGTCCATGGGATTGCAGAGTCAGACATGACCAAGTGACTAACACTTAAGAAAGCATTATCAAAAATGGCTTATCAATGAACAAAATACAGCTTAAGTTTCTCTCTCCTCTTCCCTTTATGCTTAATCAGTGGAATGCTTTTCTCTACCCAAGGTGAGAAATGGGACAAGTGTAGGACTTTTCTAATCACAGTTATTTCAAAAACTACCATAGATTCTTCTTCAAGTCCCCAACATAGACTTAATAGCCTGACAGGTTTTACTGGAAGTTTCATGCTTATTATCACTCAGAACATTTGCATATACATCTCCTAAACCACCTATATTAGAGTACAGGGACTGGAGAAAAAAATGAAAAAAAAAAAGGAAATGAAGTCTAATTTTAGCTACTAATCAAAGCACATAACAAGCCCACTTTTCTTGCCCTCTCAATTTGGGAGTTTGGTTAGAGTAACAAGTTTACTTACTCCCCAATGCAAATAGACTTATTATATACACAGGAAAATACAATGGACCACTCCACACCTAGGCTTATGGTCCAGGCATGGGTAGTTACAATAGGAAAAGAATTCTCACCTGAGAATTTATAGGCTGTATTCCCTTTTATTTTCTCAACTTTTCATAATTTTTATCCTTATCAAAGGTATCCAGATTTAAGCCCAAAACATTGTGCAATCAATTACAGCACCTATTCTGAAATTTATAGTTTGTTTTACCACCTCTGTTTATCCTATTTTAAAGCATTGGACATCACTCAAATTGGTATTTATAGTTTCCATTATCTGATTATCTTTTTTTTCCTTTCCAGTGGTTACTAGCTAACCATGCATTTCAGAATCCTAGATTCATCTTTAGATCCTGAATACATATTTCTCATCTTCTTTATCCATGCATCTGTTGACAGGCACCTAGGTTGCTTCCATATAGGTTGCTTCCGTATCTTGGCTCTTGTAAATAATGCAGCTGTGATCATTAGGGTATGTGCATCTTTCTGAATAAGTGTTTTTATTTTCTTTGTATATATACCCAACATTGGAATTTCTAGATCATATGGGAATTCTATTTTCAGTTTTTGAATAAGCTTCATGATGTTTTCCAGCTAGAATTCTCTTTTCTGCACATCACCAACATTTATTATTGTGATTTTTTTATATGATAGCTAGTCTGAAAAGTGTGAGGTGATGTTACTGTTTTGGTGTGCATTTCTATGATGATAAGGAGCATTCAGCATTTTTTCATGTACTCGTTGGTCTTCTGTTTGTCTTCTTAGCAAAAAGATCTGCTTGGGTCTTCTGCTCATTTTTTAAATTGGGACCTCTGTCTTTTTGTTATTGAATGATATGAGCTGTTTGCATATTTTTAGTATTAACCTCTTATCAGTTATATTGGTTGTAAATATTTTCTCCCACTTAGTAGGTTGTGTTTCTTTTTTGTCAGTGTTTTCCTTTGCTATGTAAAAAGCATTTAAGTTTAATTAAGACCTATTTGCTTATTTTCTGATTTTATTTATTTTGTCTCAGAAGACAGATCCAAAACATACTGCTACAGTTCATGTCAAAGAATGCTCTGCCTATTTGGAAGACAGTTTGCTGGTTTCTTGAAAAACTAAACAAAATCTTACTAGATGGTTTAGCAATTGTCCTCTTTGGTGTTTACCCAAAGGAGTTGATACTTCTGTCCACATGAAAACTTGCATGTGAATGTTTATAAGCAGCTTTATCAATAATTGCCAAAACTCAGGAGCAACCAAGATATCCCTCAGTGGGTGAGTGGGTAATTAAGCTGTAGTATTTTCAGACAGTGTACACTAAAAATAAAACAGCTATCGAGTCGTGAAAATACATGGAGGGAAGCTTAAATGCATATTATGAAGCAAAAGAAGCTAATCTCAAAAGATTACCTATGCTATAATTCCAACTATATATAGCATACTTAAAAAGGCAGAACTTTGGAGATGGCAAGTCAGTGGTTTTGGCCAGGGAGTGGGCACCAAGGAGAGCAATGAATAAGAAGAACTTAGAAAACATGTTTTGTTTGCTTGTTAATTTCATTTATTTATTTATTTTTGGGTATTCTGAGTTTTCACTGCTGCTGAAGGATCTTCTGTAGTTGCAGGGAGTGGGGGCTACTTTCTAGATGAGGTGAGCAGGCTTCTTGTTGTGGTGATTTCTCTTGTGGAACTCAGGCTCTAGGGCACAAGGGCTTCAATAGCTGCAGCACATGGACTCAATAGTTGCAGCTGTGAGGCTCTAGAACTCAGGCTTAATTGTCGTGGCTCACGGGCTTAGTTGCTCTGCAGCAGGTAGGATCTTCCCGGATCAGGGATCGAACCCGTGTCTCCTGCATTGGCAGATAAACTCTTCACCACTGAGCTACCAGTGAAGCCCTTAGAAAACTTTTAAGGAAGTGAAAATACTGTGTAATGTTGAATGCATTGCACATATATTTTTCCAAATCCATTGAATGCACATCAGTGATTACTCATAATATAAACTATAGGCTTTGGATGATTATTATGTGTCAGTGCAGTTCATCAGTTATCAAAAGTTTACCACTCATGGGGGTTTGGTAATAGAGGAATGTCTGCATTTGTGGAGGCATGATATGTACTGGTTGTATCTGTACCTGTGACTGAATTTGTCGTGAACCCAGACTTCTCAAAAAGATGTATATAAAATCTTTTTAAAAGGTATGAAAGCTTTTTCTTAACAGATATTATTTGAAAACTGTACCTAAATCACTTTTAAAGAAAAGGGACATCTATAATTGTGAGATGCTTCAGAGTGAAAATATCAATAATTAAGCAATAGAAAGCTTAATCATTTGTGTTTAGCTTAAAAAAGCAATTTCTCTCACTTTCTTAGTTGAATACAGCAAAAGATTGTATTTGAAAAACAAACAGTACAAATGTCTATTTTTCTTCTGTCATCTGTTTTCCTTAATGGATAAATAAGGCAAAATAGAAACATTCTCTTGGTCTCTCAGATGGTAAAGAGTCTGCCTGCAATGTAGGAGACCCAGGTTTGATCCCTGGGTCAGGAAGATCCCCTCTGCAGGAGGGAATGGCAAGCACCACTAATGGTTCAGTCTTTCTCATGCAAATAAGATGTTCCTAGAGTTCTGTCACTAGAAGCAAGCATTTGTCTCAGCTTCTAGTTCATGCCTGGAGAATTCCATGGACAGGGGAGCCTGGCGGGCAACAGTCCATGGAATCACAAAGAGCTGGACACAACTGAGCGACTTTCACTTACAGTAGAGTATAAGTATTTTCCAACGATGTCAATGTGTACTATATTTTATAGAAAATCAACAGTGTCCTTGCTCCAGTGATGCCTGTGCATACTATATTTTATAGAAAGTGTCCTTGCTCCTTTAGATGTCTTTAAGGACGAACAACAATCACTGATGCTTTAGATTGGCATAGATATCATGAAATGCCCACCTGGCATGAAGATTTTGTCAAAGAAAATTAGATTATGTGGAAATTCAAAGGGCCCCATCGTAGTTCAGTCTTTCTCATCCAAATAAGATGTTCATAGAGCTCTGTTAACTAGAAACAAGCTTTGTCTCAGCTTCTGGTTCACAGTTACATAATATCATTCCAAGTTAACTTCATTTATTTTATTTGCCTAGTGCTGCACCCAAAGACATTCCCCTCTAAATCATGTGGAATCAGGTAAAAGATTAAATGGCTTCAGTCCATTTAATGTGAATCACTCAGACCCCAGGATACAAATTTACCAAAAGAGAAGGTACTTATGCAGTCTTTCTAAGGTGTCTGAATAAATTTTGCTAACCCAGACTTCTCGATGTATATAAAATCTTTTAAAAGGTATGAAAGCTTTTTCTTAACAGATATTATTTGAAAACTGTACCTAAATCACTTTTAAAGAAAAGGGACATCTATAATTGTGAGATGCTTCAGAGTGAAAATATCAATAATTAAGCAATAGAAAGCTTAATCATTTGTGTTTAGCTTAAAAAAGCAATTTCTCTCACCTTCTTAGTTGAATACAGCAAAAGATTGTATTTGAAAAACAAACAGTACAAATGTCTATTTTTCTTCTGTCATCTGTTTTCCTTAATGGATAAATAAGGCAAAATAGAAACATTCTCTTGGTCTCGCAGATGGTAAAGAGTCTGCCTGCAATGTAGGAGACCCAGGTTTGATCCCTGGGTCAGGAAGATCCCCTCTGCAGGAGGGAATGGCAAGCACCACTAATGGTTCAGTCTTTCTCATGCAAATAAGATGTTCCTAGGGTTCTGTCACTAGAAGCAAGCATTTGTCTCAGCTTCTAGTTCATGCCTGGAGAATTCCATGGACAGGGGAGCCTGGCGGGCAACAGTCCATGGAATCACAAAGAGCTGGACACAACTGAGCGACTTTCACTTACAGTAGAGTATAAGTATTTTCCAACGATGTCAATGTGTACTATATTTTATAGAAAATCAACAGTGTCCTTGCTGCAGTGATGCCTGTGCGTACTATATTTTATAGAAAGTGTCCTTGCTCCTTTAGATGTCTTTAAGGACGAACAACAATCACTGATGCTTTAGATTGGCATAGATATCATGAAATGCCCACCTGGCATGAAGATTTTGTCAAAGAAAATTAGATTATGTGGAAATTCAAAGGGCCCCATCGTAGTTCAGTCTTTCTCATCCAAATAAGATGTTCATAGAGCTCTGTTAACTAGAAACAAGCTTTGTCTCAGCTTCTGGTTCACAGTTACATAATATCATTCCAAGTTAACTTCATTTATTTTATTTGCCTAGTGCTGCACCCAAAGACATTCCCCTGTAAATCATGTGGAATCAGGTAAAAGATTAAATGGCTTCAGTCCATTTAATGTGAATCACTCAGACCCCAGGATACAAATTTACCAAAAGAGAAGGTACTTATGCAGTCTTTCTAAGGTGTCTGAATAAATTTTGCCTTAATAGATGAAGAAATGGTAAGACAAGCTCAATTTCTATCAAATGGAAAAATAAATTGCCAGTAATTGGGCTTTCGTCATATTTATTTTTCTGGCAATAAACTTTAACATAACTTATTCAGACTGATTCTGGGAAAGTATAAAAACAGAAACTGAAAACTGAAGTTTGGTGAAGGCAACAGTCACATGGCTGACATTCTGAAGAAGCCTCATGGAAGGGCCCTTCAGTTAAGGGCATTCACACATGCGTCGACAATGAAGTAAAGAGCATTTCAGGAAAATGTAGCTTGACAACAATAGAATACTCACTGGAAGGACTGGTGCTGAAGCTGAAGCTCTGGTATTTTGGTCACCTGATGCATGCAAACAACTGACTCATTGGAAAAGACCCATTCCCCATATGCCTCTCCACAAGCTTCACGAAAATAATCTTACCTCCTCCTCCTCCTTATTCTAACATTTTCTTTCTTTCTGTGTTTATGTTTAATTACGTTGGAGAGCTCCCCAACACTACTCAGTTGAATGCTATTGCTTACAAGGGTGAGTTTCAGGCATTTTAGGAAGAGACAAATATTCAGAAAGAAACTTTTCAAGGCTATGGTATCAAGGGAGCTTTGAGTCTGAAACCTATATAAAGGCCCTAGTACCACTACATGCTGTAGATTTCAATTAATCATGTCTAGATGTTCTCTATGTTCAAATGGATTTGTGACCCCATGAACTGTAGCCAACCAAGCCTTTGTGTTCATGGGATTTTTCTAGGCAAGAGATTGGAGTGGGTTGCCATTTCCTTCTCCAGACCTTGAATATAGTTCAATATAAATGTTCTGTGTTGAAATAAAGACTTTAAGAAAAAAGAAATTTAAAAGAAAATAGCAACAATGAACATTTTAAAAAATCAAACAGCCTAACTAGGCATTTGAAGTCACAGAAAAAGAAGAGATTCAGTCAGAAGATATATTTATATATATATATTGGACTAAATTTTAAAAAAATGGTAAAGATTAAATGGCTTCAGTCCATTTAATGTGAATCACTCAGACCCCAGGATACAAATTTACCAAAGAGAAGGTACTTATGCAGTCTTTCTAAGGTGTCTGAATAAATTTTGCCTTAATAGATGAAGAAATGGTAAGACAAGCTCAATTTCTATCAAATGGAAAAATAAATTGCCAGTAATTGGGCTTTCGTCATATTTATTTTTCTGGCAATAAACTTTAACATAACTTATTCAGACTGATTCTGGGAAAGTATAAAAACAGAAACTGAAAACTGAAGTTTGGTGAAGGCAACAGTCACATGGCTGACATTCTGAAGAAGCCTCATGGAAGGGCCCTTCAGTTAAGGGCATTCACACATACGTCGACAATGAAGTAAAGAGCATTTCAGGAAAATGTAGCTTGACAACAATAGAATACTCACTGGAAGGACTGGTGCTGAAGCTGAAGCTCTGGTATTTTGGTCACCTGATGCATGCAAACAACTGACTCATTGGAAAAGACCCATTCCCCATATGCCTCTCCACAAGCTTCACAAAAATAATCTTACCTCCTCCTCATCCTTATTCTAACATTTTCTTTCTTTCTGTGTTTATGTTTAATTACGTTGGAGAGCGCCCCAACACTACTCAGTTGAATGCTATTGCTTACAAGGGTGAGTTTCAGGCATTTTAGGAAGAGACAAATATTCAGAAAGAAACTTTTCAAGGCTTTGGTATCAAGGGAGCTTTGAGTCTGAAACCTATATAAAGGCCCTAGTACCACTACATGCTGTAGATTTCAATTAATCATGTCTAGATGTTCTCTATGTTCAAATGGATTTGTGACCCCATGAACTGTAGCCAACCAAGCCTTTGTGTTCTTGGGATTTTTCTAGGCAAGAGATTGGAGTGGGTTGCCATTTCCTTCTCCAGACCTTGAATATAGTTCAATATAAATGTTCTGTGTTGAAATAAAGACTTTAAGAAAAAAGAAATTTAAAAGAAAATAGCAACAATGAACATTTTAAAAAATCAAACAGCCTAACTAGGCATTTGAAGTCACAGAAAAAGAAGAGATTCAGTCAGAAGATATATTTATATATATATATTGGACTAAATTTTCAAAAGATAATGAGAAACAACAAAGGACTGATCTCAAAAGGCAGAGAACTCCAAGCATTCTCAACTGATACAGAAAAAAACAATGATGAATTTTATTCATACATAATAAACAGAACGTAAAATTCACAACGAACTAGGAGTAGAAGAAATCTCCCTAAAATGATAAAAAGCATCTATAAAAACCTATATCCAATATTATATTTAATAGTGTTCTGTTCTCGCCAGTTCTGTTCAACACAATGCGGATGTCCTAATTACTGCAGCAAAACAGTAACAAGAAATAAAGGACATATAGTTTTGTAAGTGAGAATGAAATGCCTTTATCTGAAGATGGTATGATTGTGTATCCTAGAGAATCTCTGAAAATAAATCTTAATCTACAGAATACGCTACTAAAAACCATGAATGACTCAGATAAGTCTGCAACATATAAAGTAAAATTCAAACATCAATTTTAGTCCTTATTTGTAAATTGCATTAATTAATTATATGGTATTTATAACCACATGATTAGAAAATGAAAGTGAATGAAAAATAACGCAAAGGAATTAAACCTATAAAATGCATAAAGATAAGGCTAGCAAAAAATTATACAAGATTTGTTTGTTGAAAACTATGAAGCATTGCTGAAATAAACAAACATATTCAAATGGAAAAATACATTGTGTGTATAGATCAGAAGACAGTATGTTTAATATGTCAACTATTTCTGGATTAATTTATTGCAATTCCTATCAAAATTATATTGTGCCACTTTTTTAATGATGTTTATAGTTGCCTCTTTTCTACTCTTCTTCTTTTGTTCTAATTCATCTTTTAAATTTCATCTTAAGCAATGTTTTGTACAACTCAAATCCATTAGTGTTAACTGCATGTAAAATGCTTCTGTAGTTTCTCATTGTTCTTATGTTGGAGACAAAATTTCAAAGATATATAAGCCACCATAGGACTTCCCTGGTGGCTCAGACAGTAAGGAATCTGCCTGAAATGCATGAGACCTATGTTTGATCCCTGGATGGGAAAGATTCCCTGGAGAAAGAAATGGCAACCCACTCCAGCATACTTACCTGGAGAATCCCATGGATAGAGGAGCGTGACAGGCTGCAGTCCATGGGATCACAAAGAGTCAGACACAACTGAAATGACTTTGCATACAAAGCATATTAGACATGTACCCAAATCATGCAATATTACTGCATTTGCTTCCTTGACTTCTTTTTTTTTTTTGAAGATTTATTTATGTATTTAATTATTTAGGGCGGGGGTCGGGTTGGGGAGAGAGGGGAGTGGGTGGGCCACTTCTACTGGTCTTTCATTTCTCTATTTTCATCTGTCTTTGTTCTTTGTCTCCTGTGGGCCTCCCATCGTGGTGGCGCCTGTCGTTGCAGAGCGCCAGCTCTGGGCGCATGCGCTCCAAAGCTCCGGCTCGGCAATTGGACACATCGATCCAGCCGCTCCGCGGCACGTGGTATCTTCCCAGGCCAGGGATCGAGCCTGCGCCCCTTGCTTGCAAGGTGGTGTCCTTACCCACTGGACCACCAGGGGAAGCCCTTCCTTGACTTCTTGAATTCATAATTTTCTCATATACCACAGAGATATCAATCTATTTAATCCTTATAGTATATTTACTTTATATGTGTGCATATAGATAATGAATGTTAAAATTATATAACATTTATGTATAGAATGTACATGTATAATCTATATACATGCAATTATATTTACATTTAAAGTGCTTATTGGCCAAATAATTTCCTTTTTAAGATACTTGAGGCTTAAAAGAATAATAGAATTTTTTATATGATTGTAATGGCAAAACATAGAGAAAGAGATCTGTGTATAGACTGCAGACTGTGTCCTTTTATAGACTGAATGTTTGTGTCCCTAGAAAACATGTTGAAACCTTAAGCCCAATGTGATGCTATATGGACACGGAGTCGTTGGGAGGGAATTAGGTCATGAGGGTGGAGCTCTCCTGAAGAGGAGATTTCAGACTTAACTAGTTCTTTTTCCTCCACACAGCAAGAATATGGTCATCTGTAAATTGAGATATCACCAAAAATCTAACCATAAAATTTTCCCTATCTAGCACTTTCAGCCTCCAGAACTGTGAGAAATAAATATTTATGGTTAAGTATTGCACCCTATGATAATTTGTTACAGTGGCCTGATCTAGGAAATGTGCAAATAGCTTGATTTTGAGCATACACATGAAAGTATGCATAGAACTTAAATTTAAATATAATTGAATATAACTAGAAACTTAAATGATTCTCATTATATAAAGAGTGGGTATATGCATGTGTATGTGTATCTGTGTGGGTATGTTTATTCATTAATATTTCATAACTCTTCCTTTCTAAGATCAAATCTTACCAGCTTCTTCATCATACAACTGTTTTTCTATAGCAGTTAATTACTAGTTACTCCACTGAGTTGTAATTTTGCATCTATAGTGAGATCATTTGAAGATTTGTCTCACTACATAATAAATTCAACAATGTCAGTCAGTATTTGCCAATGCAGCACCAATGTCTGATGAGTTATAGTCAATAAATATTTGGATGGATAAATGATTGATTACTGAATGAACAATGTATCTTTCTGTATATTAAAAAATACACATTTCTGAAGTGACAGGTAGTAATTGATCTCTGCAGTTGGAGGAAGGAGAAAAATTATCATCATAGATTCATTATCAGTGTACTCTAATCAATTAAGTTCTTATGCAATGCTATTTTTTTCTATTAAATGTGTATTTTATATTAACTGTATCTCCTAATAAATTACACAATAGACAGTTTTTGCTTTAGCGCTTATTTTATGTTTTCTTTCTTTTTAGATATTTCCTATGTATTTTACTATAGAAAAGGTATATTATTTTAGCAGACAAACATCACCACATAAGTAAGACAATATTGTTATGTCTATTCTTGTTCAATTTATTTCAGGCTTTCATAATGATGTTTGAATGCAAAGAACCACGTACAAATCTGATCAAATTAAATTTATTTTGTATTTGAAATGTTATTTGCAACTCCTTTTACTAAACAGAAAGCTTATTTGTATAATTAATCATTAGAATATTCCCCAAAGATTTATTTTTTATGGAAAGAAAACTTTTGTGGTTTGCAAGTAATGAAATCGTTTCATCAAGGCTCTGTGGTGATTGATTATCTTAGTTGAGGAGATTTTTTTTGTTCCATGTCTGAACAATTCATTGATTTCTTTCATTTATTTCTGTAATATATCAAGAATAGCTTTTCATTGTTTACTTGTGACATGTTTCCTCTACAGCATACTATTGCTTTTATATTATTAAATTATATACTTATTCACACATGCACATAAATATCAGCCCTTAACATTTTACTTTCAGGCTTTAAAGAGTAAGCATATAAAACAATTTACATCTTAAAAAACCATTTGCTAAGTAGTTCTTTCACAATAATTTCAAAATGCTGAAGGTTACCTTTTACGTTTATAACAGCAAAACATACAGAGAGGTACTATATTAATATGTTTAATAAATATTGTACATTGAGCCTAGATTATATTGCTTTCATCATTTCTTGACGTCATATTTAGAGGTCAGTTTGAGGAAAAATGAATACTCTTTAATATCAAGAAAATTCAGCCATTATACATACCTAGCTTTTCCTAAGAAAGAGAAATGAAGTTTTTACATGAAAAAAATGTTATAAGAAAGTATTACTAGGAAGATATTTATAGTTCTTACTTAATACATACCTCTATACATAAGTATTACAATATTTAGTAGATAAATAATAGGTAGTCAGGTTCATCATAAACTCTGAAAAGATATTCTAAATAATAACAAAATTAAGAAAATATATAAATCATTCTAATAATATTATATATATATATTTCTTAATTTTCACCTCTTTTATTATTTTTTTATCCATTTATTTTCATCCATCTTTATTCTTTGGCCTGTGTGGGCCTCCCATCACAGCGGCCTCTCTCACTGCAGAGAACTGGCTCTGGGCACACATGCTCCAGAGCACTGGCTCATGATTAGACACACAGACCCAGCCGCTCTGCGGCACGTGGGATTCTCCCCAGCCAGGGATCAAACAGGTGCCTCTTGCACTGCAGGGCAGACTCTTTACCCACTGGACCACCAGAAATGCCCTATTTAGGAAGCTTTCATAATAGTACAGAGAGAAGGTAAATAATTCTGTACTTTACCTAAATTATCTAAAATCTCAAATCAGTTAAGTTAGGAAAAAACTAATAAAGTAACTTATTTTCATAGACATTTACCTGGCAACATTAGTCATATAACATATGCCACTGACTTTGAATGAAACAACTGTTTGCTGTCATGTTTACTTTCTCATCAGTATAAAACTGTACAGTAACTCATAGATAGTCAGCAAGTATTTGTTACATGGAAAATTAATTGAGACATAAAAAAAGTGATGGTCATGCTTTACTCTGAGGGTCAACAACCTAAGTGGGGAATTGAATTGTGAATAGAGATTAGTTATCACAATGAGAAACCCTGAGACTCTAGCAACACAAAATAATTCCTAACTCTGTGATTTTTAGGTCCTAGATTTAATGATAAATTATACCTACTATGGGCTTCCTCAATAGCTCAGCTGTAAAGAATCTACTTGAAATGCAGGTACTCCCCAGAGATTTGGGTCGGATCCCTGGGTAAGGAAGATCCTTGGAGGAGAAAATGGCAACTCACTTCAGAATTCTTGCCTGGAGTCAGTTAAATAAAAAGTTTTTACATGCTTTTCCTAAGAAAGAGAAATGAAGTTTTTACATGAAAAAAATGTTATAAGAAAGTATTACTAGGAAGATATTTATAGTTCTTACTTAATACATACCTCTATACATAAGTATTACAATATTTAGTAGATAAATAATAGGTAGTCAGGTTCATCATAAACTCTGAAAAGATATTCTAAATAATAACAAAATTAAGAAAATATATAAATCATTCTAATAATATTATATATATATATATTTCTTAATTTTCACCTCTTTTATTAATTTTTTATCCATTTATTTTCATCCATCTTTATTCTTTGGCCTGTGTGGGCCTCCCATCACAGCGGCCTCTCTCACTGCAGAGAACTGGCTCTGGGCACACATGCTCCAGAGCACTGGCTCATGATTAGACACACAGACCCAGCCGCTCTGCGGCACGTGGGATTCTCCCCAGCCAGGGATCAAACAGGTGCCTCTTGCACTGCAGGGCAGACTCTTTACCCACTGGATCACCAGAAATGCCCTATTTAGGAAGCTTTCATAATAGTACAGAGGGAAGGTAAACAATTCTGTACTTTACCTAAATTATCTAAAATCTCAAATCAGTTAAGTTAGGAAAAAACTAATAAAGTAACTTATTTTCATAGACATTTACCTGGCAACATTAGTCATATAACATATGCCACTGACTTTGAATGAAACAATACTGTTTGCTGTCATGTTTACTTTCTCATCAGTATAAAACTGTACAGTAACTCATAGATAGTCAGCAAGTATTTGTTACATGGAAAATTAATTGAGACATAAAAAAAGTGATGGTCATGCTTTACTCTGAGGGTCAACAACCTAAGTGGGGAATTGAATTGTGAATAGAGATTAGTTATCACAATGAGAAACCCTGAGACTCTAGCAACACAAAATAATTCCTAACTCTGTGATTTTTAGGTCCTAGATTTAATGATAAATTATACCTACTATGGGCTTCCTCAATAGCTCAGCTGTAAAGAATCTACTTGAAATGCAGGAACCCCCCAGAGATGTGGGTCTGATCCCTGGGTAAGGAAGATCCCTTGGAGGAGAAAATGGCAACTCACTTCAGAATTCTTGCCTGGAGAATCCCATGAATAGAGGAGCCTGGTGGACTACAGTCCATAGCATCACAGAGAGTTGGACCTGACTGAGCATGAGCAAAGGCACCAGAATGCAAAGAAGGCATTACCAAGTACATTATCAAGTACTGGATAGCATTTCCTGACAAGAGTCTTGAGTAAAGCTTCCTAAGCATTGTGACAAGAGAAAATCATGTCCCTGGGTGAGATCTGGACTTGAATCCACTTTTCCAGGTTCAGGCCATCTTGTCCCATAAGAGAAGACATATTATAAGATGCTACCTTCATGTGAAGGTGTGTTTATGAGTTATTTTCCCATTATGACCTTTGTCATAAAGTCTTTGGGTTCCCTCCATATTCAATCTCTTGGAACATTATTAAACATAGTAGAAAAGCAGCTATCTCATTCTTACACCTAATGTTACACTATATATACCCTTAAAGATTCTATGTCTCCCATATGTGTGTTAATCACTCAGTCATGTCTGACTCTTAACGACCCGTGGATGGTAGCTTGTCAGGTTCCTTTGTCCATGAGATTCTCCAGACAGAATACTGGAGTGGGCTGCCATTCCCTTCTCCAGGGGATCTTCCCCAACCAGGGATTGAGCCTGGGTCTCCTGAATAGCAGGCAGATTCATTACTGTCTGAGCTACCAAGAAAGACCATGTCTCTCATGTATTCCAGACTAATCATAAGAGGTAAGTATCCTTTTAGTATCTAAAATTTTTCAGACATAAAAAGTCGATGGTCAATTTTGCTTTAATTGAGACATAAAAAAGTGATGGTCATGCTTTACTCTGAGGGTCAACAACCTAAGTGGGGAATTGAATTGTGAATAGAGATTAGTTATCACAATGAGAAACCCTGAGACTCTAGCAACACAAAATAATTCCTAACTCTGTGATTTTTAGGTCCTAGATTTAATGATAAATTATACCTACTATGGGCTTCCTCAATAGCTCAGCTGTAAAGAATCTACTTGAAATGCAGGTACTCCCCAGAGATTTGGGTCGGATCCCTGGGTAAGGAAGATCCCTTGGAGGAGAAAATGGCAACTCACTTCAGAATTCTTGCCTGGAGAATCCCATGAATAGAGGAGCCTGGTGGACTACAGTCCATAGCATCACAAAGACTTGGACCTGACTGAGCATGAGCAAAGGCACCAGAATGCAAAGAAGGCATTGCCAAGTACATTATCAAGTACTGGATAGCATTTCCTGACAAGAGTCTTGAGTAAAGCTTCCTAAGCATTGTGATAAGAGAAAATCATGTCCCTGGGTGAGATCTGGACTTGAATCCACTTTTCCAGGTTCAGGCCATCTTGTCCCATAAGAGAAGACATATTATAAGATGCTACCTTCATGTGAAGGTGTGTTTATGAGTTATTTTCCCATTATGACCTTTGTCATAAAGTCTTTGGGTTCCCTCCATATTCAATCTCTTGGAACATTATTAAACATAGTAGAAAAGCAGCTATCTCATTCTTACACCTAATGTTACACTATATATACCCTTAAAGATTCTATGTCTCCCATATGTGTGTTAATCACTCAGTCATGTCTGACTCTTAACGACCCGTGGATGGTAGCTTGTCAGGTTCCTTTGTCCATGAGATTCTCCAGACAGAATACTGGAGTGGGCTGCCATTCCCTTCTCCAGGGGATCTTCCCCAACCAGGGATTGAGCCTGGGTCTCCTGAATAGCAGGCAGATTCATTACTGTCTGAGCTACCAAGAAAGACCATGTCTCTCATGTATTCCAGACTAATCATAAGAGGTAAGTATCTCTACTATCAGTATTTCTAATAATCTAATACCCATCTTAAATTATGCTTAGAGGAGCTTAAAGATATTTTTGTGCCTATGACAATGGCAACATCAACATTTTGCTTAAATTCACTGAAAATAATAACCATGCAGTGTCTAAAATACTAGCCATGCACTCACTGCTAGTCTAAAGAGCTATCAAGCCATGTTCCATCCCACTGCTATTAAAGTGGGTATTTTTCTTTGTACTCCTTAAAGCCTGAAACTCACCCAGATTCCCTGTTGCTGGCAAGAAAGGTGTGAACATATCTCAAGAGAGCAAATGACTGGGCGTATTTCCACAGGTGACCATGTAGAAGGAGGTGAGGGAGTTCACACCTGCAGAGGCACTCACTCTCATCCTGGGGAGCCTGAGGACTCCATCAGGGCCCCTCTCCATACAAGTCCCTCTGCCCAGTCCTCTTCTTTTTGCTTTACTTTTCCTCCTTCTCCCAGCACAATTCTTACCTATTTAATTAAAAATATGATAGTATTTTCTTTCTAAAAATTGTAAGAAATTCTGTTCCACAGCAGCCTCTTTTCTTATATATATATCATGGATTCAAAATTAATATAGTGAGGAAGAGAGTATTCAAATAAAAATGAGTCTTTGATGACATCATTAAACCAGTGAAGCAACCCTAAGGCCACTAACTCCAGTCTTCTAATATGTAATTATTCATAGTTCTTTTTACTTGCAAAAGAAAGTGAAATTAACTGAACTCGATACTAAATTTTTTTTCTCCTTTTCCTTTGAAAAACATATTCAATCTCTTGGAACATTATTAAACATAGTAGAAAAGCAGCTATCTCATTCTTACACCTAATGTTACACTATATATGCCCTTAAAGATTCTATGTCTCCCATATGTGTGTTAATCACTCAGTCATGTCTGACTCTTAACGACCCGTGGATGGTAGCTTGTCAGGTTCCTTTGTCCATGAGATTCTCCAGACAGAATACTGGAGTGGGCTGCCATTCCCTTCTCCAGGGGATCTTCCCCAACCAGGGATTGAGCCTGGGTCTCCTGAATAGCAGGCAGATTCATTACTATCTGAGCCACCAAGAAAGACCATGTCTCTCATGTATTCCAGACTAATCATAAGAGGTAAGTATCTCTACTATCAGTATTTCTAACAATCTAATACCCATCTTAAATTATGCTTAGAGGAGCTTAAAGATATTTTTGTGCCTATGACAATGGCAACATCAACATTTTGCTTAAATTCACTGAAAATAATAACCATGCAGTGTCTAAAATACTAGCCATGCACTCACTGCTAGTCTAAAGAGCTATCAAGCCATGTGCCATCCCACTGCTATTAAAAGTGGGTATTTTTCTTTGTACTCCTTAAAGCCTGAAACTCACCCAGATTCCCTGTTGCTGGCAAGAAAGGTGTGAACATATCTCAAGAGAGCAAATGACTGGCCGTATTTCCACAGGTGACCATGTAGAAGGAGGTGAGGGAGTTCACACCTGCAGAGGCACTCACTCTCATCCTGGGGAGCCTGAGGACTCCATCAGGGCCCCTCTCCATACAAGTCCCTCTGTCCAGTCCTCTTCTTTTTGCTTTACTTTTCCTCCTTCTCCCAGCACAATTCTTACCTATTTAATTAAAAATATGATAGTATTTTCTTTCTAAAAATTGTAAGAAATTCTGTTCCACAGCAGCCTCTTTTCTTATATATATATCATGGATTCAAAATTAATATAGTGAGGAAGAGAGTATTCAAAAAAAATGAGTCTTTGATGACATCATTAAACCAGTGAAGCAACCCTAAGGCCACTAACTCCAGTCTTCTAATATGTAATTATTCATAGTTCTTTTTACTTGCAAAAGAAAGTGAAATTAACTGAACTCGATACTAAATGTCTCCTTTTCTGACTTACAAGATAGAAGGCCGATCGCTTATGACACTTTGATACCACCTGGAAAAATATCTCCCACCTGAGATTTTTCTGTCATTTTTGTAGGACTTGTAACTTTAGTCATTGCAACTTTAGTCTGTGGAGGAAAGGGTATACAATGCACCAATTTCAGGCCTAGTCTTTGAGGTTTTGCATTTGTGTTGTAGTTCAGGGAGACATAGATTTAAGTAATCTGCAGTCCTTGACAGAATGGATGAATAACAGTAGGTGGACCCTATAAGTGAGTAATGTTTCCCTTTGGAAAAAGCAAGGATTGAAAAATAACCACTCTACAGCTGCCACGCCTTTAAGGAGAAACTCAGGGTATTTGTATGAGAGGTGAGGAATTAGGGGTTGCAGTGGCCTGAACTCTTAGTTTGTAGAAAATCTCAGGCAGTCATTCACAAGTAGCTTAAGTGTCACCATAGGCTACAGAAGTGGATAGTGCCGAACTGAATGCTGGAGTTTCAGGGACACATTCAAATATGCTCTCTGTTGGTGAGGAACTATCGCTAGAATGGAGATTCATGAATGTTTGAGGTGAAAAGTCCAGTACAAAATAAGACAATTAGAATAAAGGAGAACTCAGGATGAGATTAAGGTTTTTGTACTGGCCATACAGAAACAGATGAGAAAGGTAGTACTTACTATCATGACTCATGGATTGTAATCGTTTTGAGATCCATTCTTGCAATTTTTTAGTAGAGGTGAAAGCAACCTCATAACCCATCAATCTAGCTGAAATGTCTGAACCAGGGACTTCTGATAGAGACTTAGCTGCACGCCGTAGTGGATAGAAAACAATCATGTACAGTCTCTTTCTGGGTTGACTTAGCCACCTTTTGTGCGTAACTGTATTGTCTGTAACTGGATACTTGAAAACATGACTGGCAAGACAGATGCAGCATACATCAACCACTTTCCTAACTCTAGTTCACAAGTACTCTTACACTGTTGTTTTTTTTTTTTTTTCCTCAAAGCATTCCTCCCTAAGAAAATACATTCTTTCATAACATGATCACTATCTCTGCTAGGTGATTTGGTGTTCTGCTATTGAAGTATGCATTTAAAATGGTTCAAAATAAATAAAAAGTTTAAACGCAGACAACTAGGACTAGTTAGAAAAACTGGACTTAAAAGGAAAAAAAATGTAAATTATAATCTAAGTGAATCCCAAAATAGAGCAGACTGTACTTATACAGTATACCTATTGTTGAGTGAAAAAATTACGTGTGTGCTTTTCCTTCCAGTGCAAATAGACTTCCATTTGAATTTCAAAATTCTTTTGTATTCCTGTACTGAATGGTAAATGCTTTGTATGAGAGAATTCTTTTATTCAGAAAGTATGGTATTATTTGATATTTCTGAGATTTCCCTCATGCTTTTAGGCAGATACTAGACATACTAAAACACTTGAGTTTTAAAATAACTGGTATTACAAGGAACAGGCACAAATAGTATCGAAAATGCTTCATCATTATTTTCGCTGTGAATAGAATCAGCTTTATAAACTCAGAGCCAGTTCCTTTTGGGCAATTATCATGAATGCACATGAATTGTATTCATTTTCCATTTATGCTGTAAATAGTCGATACTAGAACTGCAGTATAACAACTTAATCAACACACCTTAATGCTCTTCATTCTCTCTGTCTAGATTTTCCTAGGCCCAAATGATTTACATGCTTTATATCAAAATTAAATGTGCAATAATGCGAAACTCTTTCTGATGTTTTCTTTTATTGTAAGTACAAAAGTAAACATTGGAATCTTCTAACATACAAAGAGGTCATGTTCCATACAGTCATTCTGAAGTCAGGTGGGAGGAAATAAGAATGCATTTTCTTACAAAAATAGCAGTTAAGCATCATAGCTGATTTGAAGAGAAAAAAGAAAGTACAATTTCTAGCACAGCAGGATTTATGACCAGAAATGTATACTGTCTCTGTAAAAAAGGTTCCCTCTGTGCACACTTCTCTTTTTTTCTACTCGTCATCAAGGCACTTCTGCTTCTGCTAATCATCAAGGTGGTTGAACACAGTTGGGAGGTGGGGTCATGTGTTGGCTGTCTCCTTCAAGTAGATTCAGGTAACAGATTCTTTCAGCTGATTAGGTTCAACTGGACAATGGATCCAGTCATTAACAGGTACCATTAGTTCTCACAGAGATCTCATCCTACTTAATTGAGAAAGACAATATATAAAAATGTAATCAATTAGCAGATCATGATAGAAATGTATCAGGGAAATAGGGCACCAAGTTGTTAGCTGAGTTCTTCGAATTGTGTAGTGAGGAAGACCATCCCCGGGGATGACGTTTAACCTTGATCCAGGAGGACAAGGACTTGACTGAAGAGAGATAAACTATGTATATCTTGAGGCTGGTGGCTGAAACCTAGTGCCATGTGGTGAAGTGGTGATATCAGAGAGAAGCATATTCTGAATAAATTTGCAAACCAGGATGTAGGGTTTGGATTTTATCCTAAGTGCCCTAGGAAGCAAGTGAAGGTTTTAAAGTAATGTTATATTAACATTCAAAAAGATCACACCAACCTTAGTCCAGTAAAGTAAGCCTGTTCTCTTCTATTTTTTTCTTTGTGCTTTCTTTCATTTATCCTTCTCTCCTTCTTTCCTGTGTTTCTCTTTACTTTGTATTCCTAAACAAAGCAGATTTTCGAATGAAATGTGATAATGTGACTTATGAAGAAGTTGTATAATTGCATCTCTCAAACTTAAAAGATTCCCTAATGCATGTAATCATTTATTTAACAGTATATATTGAGTGCGTTCATTCAGTGAAGACTAACCTAGATGCCAGGTATGAAAAAAATGAAATAACTAAAACACATAGTGAATAAAAGAGTGATAAATGTGAGGAAGAAAAATAAATGAGAGAAGACAGATTTGAAATACTGGGGGATGGGAGGAAGGTTTCAATGTCTTACAGTGTTCTTAAAATTGCTTTACTGAGAAGACGATGTGTAAGTGAGGACTGAAGGATGAAGAGTACCTCGTGTAAACTCAGGACAAAGACGTTCAGGCAGACAAAAGAACACTTGCTCTGAGCTATAAACACAATTACTGGGTTAAAGAAGAGCTAGAAGGCAAGTATATACAAAATACAGAATCCTGCGACACCTTGAAGAGCCTTGTAAGAATTTTGCTTTTACATTGAGACAATAAAAACCTTAGAAAGTTTTGATGAGAGTAATGATAGGTTCTGTCTTAATTACAAGATCACTCTGACTTCTTTGTGAAAATAAGTGTAAGAGAAGGGCGGAATAACACCAATTTTTTATTAATGTTCACCAAAAAATAAAATGAGATTAGAAATATAAACATCAGCAAAGCAGAGATTGGTTAAGAGATAATAAATAATAAAAGCAAGAGATAATTGATGGATTTATCCTTAGGGGTGCCCTATGGAAGGACTTGACTGAAGAGAGATAAACTATGTATATCTTGAGGCTGGTGGCTGAAACCTAGTGCCATGTGGTGAAGTGGTGATATCAGAGAGAAGCATATTCTGAATAAATTTGCAAACCAGAATGTAGGGTTTGGATTTTATCCTAAGTGCCCTAGGAAGCAAGTGAAGGTTTTAAAGTAATGTTATATTAACATTCAAAAAGATCACACCAACCTTAGTCCAGTAAAGTAAGCCTGTTCTCTTCTATTTTTTTCTTTGTGCTTTCTTTCATTTATCCTTCTCTCCTTCTTTCCTGTGTTTCTCTTTACTTTGTATTCCTAAACAAAGCAGATTTTCGAATGAAATGTGATAATGTGACTTATGAAGAAGTTGTATAATTGCATCTCTCAAACTTAAAAGATTCCCTAATGCATGTAACCATTTATTTAACAGTATATATTGAGTGCGTTCATTCAGTGAAGACTAACCTAGATGCCAGGTATGAAAAAACTGAAATAACTAAAACACATAGTGAATAAAAGAGTGATAAATGTGAGGAAGAAAAATAAATGAGAGAAGACAGATTTGAAATACTGGGGGATGGGAGGAAGGTTTCAATGTCTTACAGTGTTCTTAAAATTGCTTTACTGAGAAGACATGTGTAAGTGAGGACTGAAGGATGAAGAGTACCTCGTGTAAACTCAGGACAAAGACGTTCAGGCAGACAAAAGAACACTTGCTATGAGCTATAAGCACAATTACTGGGTTAAAGAAGAGCTAGAAGGCAAGTATATACAAAATACAGAATCCTGCGACACCTTGAAGAGCCTTGTAAGAATTTTGCTTTTACATTGAGACAATAAAAACCTTAGAAAGTTTTGATGAGAGTAATGATAGGTTCTGTCTTAATTACAAGATCACTCTGACTTCTTTGTGAAAATAAGTGTAAGAGAAGGGCGGAATAACACCAATTTTTTATTAATGTTCACCAAAAAATAAAATGAGATTAGAAATATAAACATCAGCAAAGCAGAGATTGGTTAAGAGATAATAAATAATAAAAGCAAGAGATAAAGGTTGCTTGGACAAAGCAAAAGCTTAAAAGAAAGAATAACAGATCCCAGGTGTATTTTGGAGGAAAAGAATTTGCACAGGAATTGGATGCTGGCTGTGAGAAAAAGAAAACAGTCGATGTATCTGATTTTTAGCCTAAGCAATAGAAGGAAAGAGTGGGTTTTAATGAAGAGAAGGAAACTGACAGAGGCAGTTTTATTTATTCAGAGTAGGGGTCGAAGGTAGACTAGGAACTCTGGTTTTGAACATATCAAGTTTGAATATTAGTTATCTAAGTGAAGAGGAAATTCAGGCAATTAGATGAGTGACTGAAAGAGAAGTAGTTATATAGATGATATTTGCAGTCATGGTGGAAGCTGAGGTCAATAAGAAAGTAAAGAGATTTCTCTACAGTGAAAAAGATTCAGAAACAGATCCTTCAGACACTGGGATTTCAGGATCTAAAGATAAGCAGTAAATTTTGCAAGGGAAAGAGAAAATGAAATCGATCCAATGAAAAGAGTAAAATTGTTGTATGTTAGAAAAAAGCTAGGAGAACATAATTAACTGTGTCATTTACTGTAATATGTCAAGACTGATTTAAACTGATAATTGAAAGCTGGAGTTTGTGACACAGGAAAGGGCATTGAAAGGGAATATTCTAATTAAAAGAATGCTTGGAGATGGTTTGACAGTAAATTAGAAGATAACAACTGGAAACACTGGCTATATACCTCACTTGTGAGGTATTTTTGCTCTACTTAAAAGAAAGGAAAACAGTCTGTGAAGGATGAATGGACTGTAAGAGAGCCTTTTCGGTTTTAGTTTTTAGTGGAAAATAGAAATATTTTTGTAATCATGGGAACAGTCTGTGAGGTAAAAATGGAGTAACAGAGGGAAAAAGCTAAAGTAATGCCATGACCTTGTGAGGAAGGATGAAAGCTGTTGTAGACAGGAGCACAGAGTAACGGGAGGGAACCCAGGGTCCAGTGAGTGGGGCAGCTGTGGTGAGATGCTGTGGGGATTCTCTTCATTAACTGAATGTATTATTTTTCTCAGTTAAATCTGAAACAAGGCCATTCATCTGAGTCTGAAGAGGGTAAGAGAAGTGTACAGAGTATAGCTACAGAGTTATTGTCTAGGAGTGCGGAGGAAAACTGGGATAGAAAAATAGAGCATGACCCCTTGAGGACTACTTAAAGTCAGTGGTCATTAGTTTTAAAGTGTGCTTTTCTTCACCTTATAAATGAATAGTTGACTGTTTTTTGTGTTGTATGTTTTCTATTCTTCCACTAACCTAGAAGACTTTGCACTTTCTTTGCTGCATCTAGGCTTTCTAATATACACACGTATTTAACATTTTGTTTAAAAATTGTTTCTTAACCTTTAAACATGCTCTATATCTCATCAATTGCTCACTGAAAAAAAACAATTACACCATATTTTTAGTCATAGAGGGTGACCGTAATTGGGCTTATCACATTTAAATAAAAATAAAGTCTAACTGAAAAAAGATCTCATAAACTCAACTGAAAGATCAAGAGAAAAACTTAATATTTTAGGACTAATGATGTTTTGGGGCTCCTTTGGTGGCTCAAACAGTAAAGAATCTGCCTGTAGTGCAGGACACTTGGGTTTGATCCCTGGGTTGGGAAGCCCCCCTGGAAAAGAAAATGGCAACCCATTCCAGTATTCTTTTTTTTTTTTTTTTTTCAGGGATAGGTTCTTTTGTATTTTTTTGTAATTGAAGGATAATTACTTTATAGAGTTTTGATGTTCTGCCAGACATCAACATGTATCAGCCATAGTATACATATTGGCTTGAGACTCCCATGGACAGAGGAGCCTGGAAGGCTACAGTCCATGGCATCATAAAGAATCAGACATTACTGAGTGACTAACACATTCACTTTCAATGAGTTTTTTATTGTAAAATAATTGTTGCTAATGTTGTTAATAATATATACCTCACCAAATCTATTTATTTACTTATGATTTCTATAATTATACCCAATTGGTTGGGTGTTATGCTTGTCAACTCCTCCATTTCCTCACTAAATTTTTTTACATTTCTTCCTCTATTTTCAGAATGTTGATTTTTCTCAGTTAAATCTGAAACAAGGCCATTCATCTGAGTCTGAAGAGGGTAAGAGAAGTGTACAGAGTATAGCTACAGAGTTATTGTCTAGGAGTGCGGAGGAAAACTGGGATAGAAAAATAGAGCATGACCCCTTGAGGACTACTTAAAGTCAGTGGTCATTAGTTTTAAAGTGTGCTTTTCTTCACCTTATAAATGAATAGTTGACTGTTTTTTGTGTTGTATGTTTTCTATTCTTCCACTAACCTAGAAGACTTTGCACTTTCTTTGCTGCATCTAGGCTTTCTAATATACACACGTATTTAACATTTTGTTTAAAAATTGTTTCTTAACCTTTAAACATGCTCTATATCTCATCAATTGTTCACTGAAAAAAAACAATTACACCATATTTTTAGTCATAGAGGGTGACCGTAATTGGGCTTATCACATTTAAATAAAAATAAAGTCTAACTGAAAAATGATCTCATAAACTCAACTGAAAGATCAAGAGAAAAACTTAATATTTTAGGACTAATGATGTTTTGGGGCTCCTTTGGTGGCTCAAACAGTAAAGAATCTGCCTGTAGTGCAGGACACTTGGGTTTGATCCCTGGGTTGGGAAGCCCCCCTGGAAAAGAAAATGGCAACCCATTCCAGTATTCTTTTTTTTTTTTTTTCAGGGATAGGTTCTTTTGTATTTTTTTGTAATTGAAGGATAATTACTTTATAGAGTTTTGATGTTCTGCCAGACATCAACATGTATCAGCCATAGTATACATATTGGCTTGAGACTCCCATGGACAGAGGAGCCTGGAAGGCTACAGTCCATGGCATCATAAAGAATCAGACATTACTGAGTGACTAACACATTCACTTTCAATGAGTTTTTTATTGTAAAATAATTGTTGCTAATGTTGTTAATAATATATACCTCACCAAATCTATTTATTTACTTATGATTTCTATAATTATACCCAATTGGTTGGGTGTTATGCTTGTCAACTCCTCCATTTCCTCACTAAATTTTTTTACATTTCTTCCTCTATTTTCAGAATGTTGATTTTGGGCCTGCAACTACAATACAGCCCATAATTATTTTATCATCTTAGTTTCAACTTCAGTTATGCTAGCACTTATTCATCAGAGTTATGTTGATAAACCATGAATCTATACAGTATTTACTTACTGAACATTTCTGAATGGCTGCCTATAACCTCCAAAATATCCTACAGTACCCTGTGTATCTTTCTGCTATTAACCTTCAAAATAATCTCGTTTGTATCCCATAGCCAGTAATGCCAAACTATACAAAAGGATCAAAGTATGCTGTAATTAACTCTATTTCCAGGGCTTCCTCAGTGACTTAGCAGTAAATTATTTGCCTGTAGTGCAGGAGACTTTCAGGAGACAGGGTTTGATCCCTGGGTGGGTAAGATCCCTTGGAGAAGGAAACAGCAGCCCACTCCAGTATTCTAGCCTGGGCATTCCCATGGACAGAGGAGCCTGGTGGCGGCAATCCATGGGGTTGCAAAAGACTTGGACAAAATGTAGCAACTAAACAACACAGTGACTCTAAACTCAACTAATTCTAAATCATCCCTTTAGGCTCAGATCAAGAGTTACCTCTTTAAGGCAATCTTTCTTAATCATAGGCAGTTAATATTTCTTTAAAATCACAACCTAATTCATGTTTGCCTTTATTTAGCACTTAGCTGATTCTGAGCTCTTTGAGAGAAGAAATCATAGGGTGTTTCTGATTCTCCGTACTAAAATCAACCCTGGAAGGATTGGAGAGGTACAACAAACAATTGTGAAATGAGTAAATTAATTAATGCACTAGTTAATGGGCAATGTAATCTTCCCCTGGATAGTAAAATAAGCAAATACAGAGGCAATGAAGAGAAAGACTACCCTCAAAAAACAAATACAAAGAGTTATTTTTAAAAAGGCTAAAGAAGATTTAAAATCAAATCTGTAAATAGCTTAATTATATTCAATTTTTGGAAAACATTTTAATTTTATTTATTGGGAAACTTTCTGTTAAAGAAGTGGCAACAATAGAGCAGCACACTCTCAGAGACATGTTAATTAGGATACTGAAGACAATTAGCAAGTTGAGAAACTAGCTGACATAGCTAATGACTTTAGTAGCATTTAATTCAATATGTGAATAAGGTAAATAGTCCCCAAAGTATAAATATGATAGATTATAAAATGGCGTGATTAGGTTTAGCAAATACTGTAATCTTGACCTCCCACTGAACTTCCAGAGCTAGTCAACAGATCCTTAATTATCAGTTTAAATGCTTCTAAAATTATGCAGAGTTAATTGTGATTATAATAAGTATTTTCAGACTAACAGGTCATTTCACCCATTTGGGATGATTAGTTTAGGAAATAACACCTTTGAGAATAACAACAGAGTGATTTTGCAAATGAATAAATGCAAATGTTACTCAGGACCAAGAGGAGAAATAAATTCTTATAATATTATATTTTTCTTAGATAATTTTAAAGAAAAGATAGGTGAGATGAGACTACTATCCTTCAGTGTTTTGCTGTTGTTTTCCAAGGTCAGGTTTAGTAATCTTGTTTATCACAGTTTAGTGCAGCCTGGTCTCTTGCTTCTTTGCCCAGGGCCCCAACTAAACAACACAGTGACTCTAAACTCAACTAATTCTAAATCATCCCTTTAGGCTCAGATCAAGAGTTACCTCTTTAAGGCAATCTTTCTTAATCATAGGCAGTTAATATTTCTTTAAAATCACAACCTAATTCATGTTTGCCTTTATTTAGCACTTAGCTGATTCTGAGCTCTTTGAGAGAAGAAATCATAGGGTGTTTCTGATTCTCTGTACTAAAATCAACCCTGGAAGGATTGGAGAGGTACAACAAACAATTGTGAAATGAGTAAATTAATTAATGCACTAGTTAATGGGCAATGTAATCTTCCCCTGGATAGTAAAATAAGCAAATACAGAGGCAATGAAGAGAAAGACTACCCTCAAAAAACAAATACAAAGAGTTATTTTTAAAAAGGCTAAAGAAGATTTAAAATCAAATCTGTAAATAGCTTAATTATATTCAATTTTTGGAAAACATTTTAATTTTATTTATTGGGAAACTTTCTGTTAAAGAAGTAGCAACAATAGAGCAGCACACTCTCAGAGACATGTTAATTAGGATACTGAAGACAATTAGCAAGTTGAGAAACTAGCTGACATAGCTAATGACTTTAGTAGCATTTAATTCAATATGTGAATAAGGTAAATAGTCCCCAAAGTATAAATATGATAGATTATAAAATGGCGTGATTAGGTTTAGCAAATACTGTAATCTTGACCTCCCACTGAACTTCCAGAGCTAGTCAACAGATCCTTAATTATCAGTTTAAATGCTTCTAAAATTATGCAGAGTTAATTGTGATTATAATAAGTATTTTCAGACTAACAGGTCATTTCACCCATTTGGGATGATTAGTTTAGGAAATAACACCTTTGAGAATAACAACAGAGTGATTTTGCAAATGAATAAATGCAAATGTTACTCAGGACCAAGAGGAGAAATAAATTCTTATAATATTATATTTTTCTTAGATAATTTTAAAGAAAAGATAGGTGAGATGAGACTACTATCCTTCAGTGTTTTGCTGTTGTTTTCCAAGGTCAGGTTTAGTAATCTTGTTTATCACAGTTTAGTGCAGCCTGGTCTCTTGCTTCTTTGCCCAGGGCCCCATTTTTAGAAAGACCTCCAGAGTTTCAAGAAGAAAATAATCTTTTTTTTTTTTTTTTCTTTTCTGTGTTGTCTCTCTCTTTGCATTTCGTATCTCTTCATTTCCATGAGTAACTTCCACTCAGCTCCTTGAAAGGAAATAGACTTCAACTATGACTGATTTTTTTCCTTCTCTCCAAGAGGGAAAGTGTAATTTACCTGGTTTAAAATATTTTCACATTTCTATTGTTTTGTAATTTATTTACACTCATGGAAGTATCCCTTTTAAGTACATTTATGTGAGAAAATATAGATGTATAATTAATGAGATGTTGCTAATTTCTTTATATTTTTATATTATAATTCTTTCTTCATTATACAAAAGTTGTACATTTAGGTCCTGTATTAGTTTTCTAGTGCTGCTGTAACAAAGTACCACATGGCTAGGTGGTTAAGAAAACAACAGAAGCTTATTTTCTCAGTTCTGGAGGTTTGAAGTGCCAAGAGCTGTCCTTGGAGCTATGTTTCATGTGGAAAATGGAGGGGAGAGCCTTCCTTTATTCCACCTAAGTTCTGGTGCCTATGTGGGTACTCCGTTGCTCTGTGGTATCTGACTCTTTGCTACCCCATTGACTGTAGCCCACCAGACTCCTCTGTTCAGGGGATTCTCCAGCCAAGAACACTGGAGTGGGTTGATAATAAAATAGCAGCTAACCCCTGTGACTTCAACCGGTTGATTACTTAACTCCACTCCTTAATTATCAGTTTAAATGCTTCTAAAATTATGCAGAGTTAATTGTGATTATAATAAGTATTTTCAGACTAACAGGTCATTTCACCCATTTGGGATGATTAGTTTAGGAAATAACACCTTTGAGAATAACAACAGAGTGATTTTGCAAATGAATAAATGCAAATGTTACTCAGGACCAAGAGGAGAAATAAATTCTTATAATATTATATTTTTCTTAGATAATTTTAAAGAAAAGATAGGTGAGATGAGACTACTATCCTTCAGTGTTTTGCTGTTGTTTTCCAAGGTCAGGTTTAGTAATCTTGTTTATCACAGTTTAGTGCAGCCTGGTCTCTTGCTTCTTTGCCCAGGGCCCCATTTTTAGAAAGACCTCCAGAGTTTCAAGAAGAAAATAATCTTTTTTTTTTTTTTTTCTTTTCTGTGTTGTCTCTCTCTTTGCATTTCGTATCTCTTCATTTCCATGAGTAACTTCCACTCAGCTCCTTGAAAGGAAATAGACTTCAACTATGACTGATTTTTTTCCTTCTCTCCAAGAGGGAAAGTGTAATTTACCTGGTTTAAAATATTTTCACATTTCTATTGTTTTGTAATTTATTTACACTCATGGAAGTATCCCTTTTAAGTACATTTATGTGAGAAAATATAGATGTATAATTAATGAGATGTTGCTAATTTCTTTATATTTTTATATTATAATTCTTTCTTCATTATACAAAAGTTGTACATTTAGGTCCTGTATTAGTTTTCTAGTGCTGCTGTAACAAAGTACCACATGGCTAGGTGGTTAAGAAAACAACAGAAGCTTATTTTCTCAGTTCTGGAGGTTTGAAGTGCCAAGAGCTGTCCTTGGAGCTATGTTTCATGTGGAAAATGGAGGGGAGAGCCTTCCTTTATTCCACCTAAGTTCTGGTGCCTATGTGGGTACTCCGTTGCTCTGTGGTATCTGACTCTTTGCTACCCCATTGACTGTAGCCCACCAGACTCCTCTGTTCAGGGGATTCTCCAGCCAAGAACACTGGAGTGGGTTGATAATAAAATAGCAGCTAACCCCCCTGTGACTTCAACCGGTTGAATATTATCTGTACAGGAGCATTCTTAGTTTTTCTTTCTGGGTATCATCACTCCAATCAAAACATCATTTGGAATAGTTTATCAGTATTATAAAAATCTACATTTAGAAAAATGTCTGCTCTTGGATTTTGAGGAGCCAGGTGCCAGTTTTTGTCAACGACTTTTACTTCATCCTGTATTTTACAGTACTTGACAATCATACCTCAGAGTTTCCCAGAATTGGCGACGTCATTGAAGATGGAGATTATTTCCTCTTTATTTATTTATTTTTTCTGGAGATTGACTTTTGAGTGACTATATTATATATGGGCATCTTTACTTGCATCTTTGTATTGGGGAGTTCTTTATAAATATGATTAATTAAAAATGTCTTTTCTGAAATGGATCTACTTTGAAAATAATATTGAAAAACACCACCATGATTTATGTAGCCATTGTAAAATATAATACATAATGATATTTTTTGGGTGTTGTCAATGACAAGTAGGCATTACTTAGAAGTCACATTTGATTAATGAAAATGCTATTAATGGTAATATGGAATTAATAGTAAAAGATGTGAGACATGATATTTCTCAAAAAATACAAATAGACTAGGTACTTATTATTGAGGCTCAACTGTATTATAATTGATCATAAAAAAAACCTACATAATGATCGTATTTGCCTAAGAGAACAGTGTACGTAAATATTGAAACTGTTTTTAAATTTTATGATAATCACTCTTACTATAAATATAATGACATGTATTCACAGAAGATATACACTAGTTCATATAGGCATTGTGTAAAACAGCAGAAGCTTATTTTCTCAGTTCTGGAGGTTTGAAGTGCCAAGAGCTGTCCTTGGAGCTATGTTTCATGTGGAAAATGGAGGGGAGAGCCTTCCTTTATTCCACCTAAGTTCTGGTGCCTATGTGGGTACTCCGTTGCTCTGTGGTATCTGACTCTTTGCTACCCCATTGACTGTAGCCCACCAGACTCCTCTGTTCAGGGGATTCTCCAGCCAAGAACACTGGAGTGGGTTGATAATAAAATAGCAGCTAACCCCTGTGACTTCAACCGGTTGAATATTATCTGTACAGGAGCATTCTTAGTTTTTCTTTCTGGGTATCATCACTCCAATCAAAACATCATTTGGAATAGTTTATCAGTATTATAAAAATCTACATTTAGAAAAATGTCTGCTCTTGGATTTTGAGGAGCCAGGTGCCAGTTTTTGTCAACGACTTTTACTTCATCCTGTATTTTACAGTACTTGACAATCATACCTCAGAGTTTCCCAGAATTGGCGACGTCATTGAAGATGGAGATTATTTCCTCTTTATTTATTTATTTTTTCTGGAGATTGACTTTTGAGTGACTATATTATATATGGGCATCTTTACTTGCATCTTTGTATTGGGGAGTTCTTTATAAATATGATTAATTAAAAATGTCTTTTCTGAAATGGATCTACTTTGAAAATAATATTGAAAAACACCACCATGATTTATGTAGCCATTGTAAAATATAATACATAATGATATTTTTTGGGTGTTGTCAATGACAAGTAGGCATTACTTAGAAGTCACATTTGATTAATGAAAATGCTATTAATGGTAATATGGAATTAATAGTAAAAGATGTGAGACATGATATTTCTCAAAAAATACAAATAGACTAGGTACTTATTATTGAGGCTCAACTGTATTATAATTGATCATAAAAAAAACCTACATAATGATCGTATTTGCCTAAGAGAACAGTGTACGTAAATATTGAAACTGTTTTTAAATTTTATGATAATCACTCTTACTATAAATATAATGACATGTATTCACAGAAGATATACACTAGTTCATATAGGCATTGTGTAAAACAGCAAGAAATTTTTTGTTAAGTATCCATCAGGAAATTTTAATACATAAATATAACTTTTAAAAAACTATAGTATACAAAACTATAAATTTTGTAATTTGTTAGAATATTTAATAGCACAGAAAATTCAAAATTATATAGTAGGTATAAAAATAAATTGAAATAAAAATGCCAATGCTGACTATTTCTAACTCTTATTTTTTACTTTATGCTTTTACTAATTTCTAGTTGTCAGCAGTGAATATGTATAGCTTGTAAAAGTAAGAAGAAAACAGTAATCGTAATTAACATTTTAAAACAATTAAAAATATTATATATCATATTCCCAAAATTTAAATTTATGAACCTCAATAAATCTGTTATATAAGCACACTGCTCTGTTTTTCAGATGAGGGTTTAGAGAAGAAATGAGGGGAAAGCATGGAAGTTTCCTATGTACTTTGTATCCAGTTTTGAATTACCTCCTCTATTAACAACATCTTCCACCAGAGTGACATATTTGTTATAGCTGAGGAACTGACATTAACACACTCAGACTTATTTTTTTTCTTTTAACAGTAACAGAAACACTGTTAGTTGGATTTTTTTACTTAACTTTGGAGAATATGTTTGGGCAACCTGCTATATAAATTAGGTAGCCTAGTTTGTGCTCTGATGCCCAATTAAATCTTAAATCTCATTGACTTAATACAGGAAAAATGTATTTCTCACTCATTCCATGTCTCCCATCCTGCTGGATGGGCGGATGCGGGAGGTGGCACTCTACTCTGCAAGGTCTGTCAGAGGGTCAGGGAGGTGTATAAATCCTCTGACACCTTAAAAGATGATCTGTGGTCACTGGTGCAGAGATCAGAGGTCTGTAGGAATCACCTGGTGTTCAAGTTTGATTTTCTTCCATTTGCCAAATTAGTCACAGGGAATGCTAGAAAGTGTCACCCTGTCCTGTGCCCAGGATGAGGAAAATATGCTGAATGCCTAGTATTGTCTCTGTGACATATAGACTATTTGAAATTTACATCAGTGATGCATTCAAACGGACAGAGGGTATTTTTAATGGAGTAACAATCTAAAACATGAGATTCTTTTGTGACTGCTTACCTCATGAGCCAGGCTATATGTTTTAAGACAACATTAAAATAATCAAATAACAGTTAATAATATGACCACTATATTTTAAAGTATATGAACAATTGCTTTTATTTGTATCATAACAGTTCAGTAGTAATAAGAATTCATCTAATCATAGCTGTGTGTGTGTGTTTGTGTGTGTGTATTAATTAGTTGTTCAGTCGTGTCTGACTCTTTGCGACCACATGGACTCTAGCCCACTAGGCTTCTCTATCCTTAGGATTCTCCAGGCAAGAATACTAGAGTAGATCGCCATTTTCTTCTACAAGGAATCTTCCCGATCCACAGATTGAATCCAGGTCTGTCACATTGCAGGCAGTTTCCGTTCCATCTGAGCCACCAAGGAAGCCCCATCATTCCTAGATGAATTTTTAAATTTCTATCTCATGTGCGCATTTTCTTCTTTTCTGTCCCTATTTCTTTTTGCAATGTTGCCACGTATCGATACATTTAAGACTAAACAATAGAGACATCAAAGCAGTCACAAAAGAATCTTGATGCTTTTCTGTAACTTTATAAATAAAATACAAATTCACTCTTTTCTACTGTCTTGATTCCTACAATACTCTAACATTTCTACAGGTTAAAAACAAAAAGAAAAAATTTCATTTTACAAATTTTCCCATTTACCAAGTGACAAAGTAAACCAAAATCTTTCTTAAAACAGACATTATATGAAAGTAAATTGGCTATTAGTGTGACAGAATTGACAAAGATACACACTCTTTCTACTTAAAATTATGAATACTATTTGGCTTTTTTATTAATTGAATTTAATCCGCCTGCTAGATGTATTGATTATTAGGCAGAGCTATGAAATGATACTTTTGACCCTTTATTTGAGAAGTACAGAAGCATGGGAAGAAATATAAAGACATTTAAAGTATAAAAATTAGCAAGAAGAGCAAAGCTCACCTTCTATTACCTAATGTATTTTGTGGCCAAAGCAGTAAAAAAAGTCTTCAAACATAAATTCAGGTCATTCTATTCTCATATATTCTCTTAAGATGTCCTGCAGAGTATTAGAATACCTTTAAACCAGCCCACTAAAGCTAGTTACTTTCTGGCAAAATGTTTCTGGTTTGTTTTATGAAGAACTAAGTTTTTATTTAAAATACAAGTAGGAAAATAATTTTTATGAGCTCAAGAATTATGAATCCTGACAAACTTTAGCCATCTTTTGAAGTAATCCACAGACACTCACAAGTTTGTCTTAGATTTTTATGTAATCAGTAACTCTGTGTTATATGCAGTAACTGTGCTCACATTGTTATAAGAAAATTGGCATTAATTAATTGAGAAATTTATTCTATGTTTTCAACTTGTCTCCTTTTCAAATTTAAGATCTAATCCTTGGGGAAATTTCAACCTTCCAATAAATGAAATATAACATATAGGCATCACAGAGTATATAATAATTTTCAGGTTCTGGGACCAAATATTTTATGAGTGACTCTTCTCAAAAGGAAGATTGAATTGAGAGTGGTGAGGCATGCATGAAACAGGGAGAGGAGCAGGAAAGGGCTGTCAGGTAACCAAGAGAAAAATAGAATACTTAATGCCCTAGAATCTATACAGATCAGATTTTTGACACCTTAGAAAAAAAACTATCTAATTTTATGACCTCCGAGTAATTTGCTATTTTGCCTTTTAACTTTAAAGTGTCTGCTAAATATTCTTAAAAATAAAATAATCTTAGCTATACTATGGTGATTTAACTCTCTGCTACAATATTTGCATAGCTTTATATGGCTTTGAAAAGTCATGACTGATCTTTCAAAAATGACATTTTATCCATGGCAGAAACTTTGAAACTTGAGTTATGAATTTTGAAGTCATCTAAGTAAAATCTACTGAGAAGTATATAGAATAATATATTTGATTCACATTATAAATAGTGATGCATTAAAAAAAACTAATCAAAAATTACTAATTGCTTTTTTATTTTATAGCCACTTTAGAAACTACTGGAACCACTGTATAAACAATTTATGTCATTTAGTAAAAGACTAAAAAAATTTTTTAAAGAATATAGTTTTAAAGTCAAACATTACTTTCAGGACTCTAGAATTATTCTCTATGTGAATATTTAAATCTTGCTGTGACAGCAATAACTAAAACGTTTCAGTACATACACAGACCTTTCCTTCAGATGTCCTGCAGAGTATTAGAATACCTTTAAACCAGCCCACTAAAGCTAGTTACTTTCTGGCAAAATGTTTCTGGTTTGTTTTATGAAGAACTAAGTTTTTATTTAAAATACAAGTAGGAAAATAATTTTTATGAGCTCAAGAATTATGAATCCTGACAAACTTTAGCCATCTTTTGAAGTAATCCACAGACACTCACAAGTTTGTCTTAGATTTTTATGTAATCAGTAACTCTGTGTTATATGCAGTAACTGTGCTCACATTGTTATAAGAAAATTGGCATTAATTAATTGAGAAATTTATTCTATGTTTTCAACTTGTCTCCTTTTCAAATTTAAGATCTAATCCTTGGGGAAATTTCAACCTTCCAATAAATGAAATATAACATATAGGCATCACAGAGTATATAATAATTTTCAGGTTCTGGGACCAAATATTTTATGAGTGACTCTTCTCAAAAGGAAGATTGAATTGAGAGTGGTGAGGCATGCATGAAACAGGGAGAGGAGCAGGAAAGGGCTGTCAGGTAACCAAGAGAAAATAGAATACTTAATGCCCTAGAATCTATACAGATCAGATTTTTGACACCTTAGAAAAAAAACTATCTAATTTTATGACCTCCGAGTAATTTGCTATTTTGCCTTTTAACTTTAAAGTGTCTGCTAAATATTCTTAAAAATAAAATAATCTTAGCTATACTATGGTGATTTAACTCTCTGCTACAATATTTGCATAGCTTTATATGGCTTTGAAAAGTCATGACTGATCTTTCAAAAATGACATTTTATCCATGGCAGAAACTTTGAAACTTGAGTTATGAATTTTGAAGTCATCTAAGTAAAATCTACTGAGAAGTATATAGAATAATATATTTGATTCACATTATAAATAGTGATGCATTAAAAAAAACTAATCAAAAATTACTAATTGCTTTTTTATTTTATAGCCACTTTAGAAACTACTGGAACCACTGTATAAACAATTTATGTCATTTAGTAAAAGACTAAAAAAATTTTTTAAAGAATATAGTTTTAAAGTCAAACATTACTTTCAGGACTCTAGAATTATTCTCTATGTGAATATTTAAATCTTGCTGTGACAGCAATAACTAAAACGTTTCAGTACATACACAGACTTCTCTCATCACACATGTATGAAAACAAGGTACAAGGAAAAGCTCTTGTCTTAGAAAAGAGAATTGCAATAATCTTCTAGAAGATGACACTGCCCCTTTCTCTGCTTTGGTACTAATACCTTACCTAGAACAGACTCAGTAACATCTTTCTGTGGTAAGCCATTCAGCCTAATGGAAAAGAAATACAAGTCTCCTAAAGCACAACTGAAAAACTCAGTGAAAACATAATCTGCCATTCTCTTTTCTAATGTCATTTTAAAGAGATATTAAAGCCATTGTGAGAAGCACCTGATTTCTCTTGCGGTGTCAGTTTTTCCCCCAGTGAAATCCCTAACCACCAACTGACAATTTTGATCTTATACCTAGAAAAACACTCAAAGCCCAGTTTTATATCTCTTTGAAGGATAATTTCCCATCATAAATTAATCTCATTTGGAAATGATTTTAAAATTTGATTTATGCAAAACAAATCCCAGTACCCAGAAGAACGTGCATTTGTGGTTGTGATGCCATAGCTAGAGGTGAAATCACTGATCAGTGAGCTGTTTCAGAATGGAGATGTGAACTGCAGCCTGGATTAAGGAATCTGATGAAGCATAACCTACCATGAAAGACATAAAAACATTTTATAGGACTCATGGGCATTATTGACAGGTTTCTCCTGCTTTTTCAATGGGATTGTGCTCAGCAGGAGATCTCCTTTATCAATAACTCTTTTGTTTACACATAATAGAATGGCCTATTACATTAGGAGAAACCTGGAATGTTTTTGTATTAATACAGTTCTGTTAAGGGAACTGTCACTTTGAAATCTTTTGAATTTTATAGCCACTTTAGAAACTACTGGAACCACTGTATAAACAATTTATGTCATTTAGTAAAAGACTAAAAAAATTTTTTAAAGAATATAGTTTTAAAGTCAAACATTACTTTCAGGACTCTAGAATTATTCTCTATGTGAATATTTAAATCTTGCTGTGACAGCAATAACTAAAACGTTTCAGTACATACACAGACTTCTCTCATCACACATGTATGAAAACAAGGTACAAGGAAAAGCTCTTGTCTTAGAAAAGAGAATTGCAATAATCTTCTAGAAGATGACACTGCCCCTTTCTCTGCTTTGGTACTAATACCTTACCTAGAACAGACTCAGTAACATCTTTCTGTGGTAAGCCATTCAGCCTAATGGAAAAGAAATACAAGTCTCCTAAAGCACAACTGAAAAACTCAGTGAAAACATAATCTGCCATTCTCTTTTCTAATGTCATTTTAAAGAGATATTAAAGCCATTGTGAGAAGCACCTGATTTCTCTTGCGGTGTCAGTTTTTCCCCCAGTGAAATCCCTAACCACCAACTGACAATTTTGATCTTATACCTAGAAAAACACTCAAAGCCCAGTTTTATATCTCTTTGAAGGATAATTTCCCATCATAAATTAATCTCATTTGGAAATGATTTTTAAAATTTGATTTATGCAAAACAAATCCCAGTACCCAGAAGAACGTGCATTTGTGGTTGTGATGCCATAGCTAGAGGTGAAATCACTGATCAGTGAGCTGTTTCAGAATGGAGATGTGAACTGCAGCCTGGATTAAGGAATCTGATGAAGCATAACCTACCATGAAAGACATAAAAACATTTTATAGGACTCATGGGCATTATTGACAGGTTTCTCCTGCTTTTTCAATGGGATTGTGCTCAGCAGGAGATCTCCTTTATCAATAACTCTTTTGTTTACACATAATAGAATGGCCTATTACATTAGGAGAAACCTGGAATGTTTTTGTATTAATACAGTTCTGTTAAGGGAACTGTCACTTTGAAATCTTTTGAAATACCTTTTGAAACATTTACTGGCTTGTTACATTAACTTAAAGAAATGGCATAGATAGATTTTTAGATTAAGTAGGGTGTGTTTATAGTTAAAATTTAGTAAGCATTTGTACCAACCTAGATTTAGGATCACACATCTTCAGTTAAGTAAATAATAATATTCCTCTTGTTAAATCTATATCCCAAAGCAAAGCTGTTATTTCAATAAATAAATACTATCTTAAGAATCCAGTTCTTAAAATAAAAATAAAATAAAATTCTCCATTTCTTTAAAATAAAGCTTTACTATATAATTTTGTGTGGGCAACATGGTCTAGCCATACCTGTTTTCCAAAATGATTGAGAAGTCTCTTTATAAATGAGGAAAAATACATAAAGAAAAATGGAAGCCTTGATTTCAAGTATGAATTTGAAAGAACTTCTTTTAAGAATTAGTGCATGTCGCTTCTCTTTGTCTGTAGTTCTCTATCTCCCCCATGTATCAAATCACCCAAAGATAATAAACATCAACAGGAGAGTTCTTAGATTCCAGATCCACAGATTCTGTTTCTGGTTTTTACAGGTGAAGCTTGGTATTGGTGCATTTAAAGTGTGTCCCAAGGGATTCCAGTGCAACTGAGTGTTGATGAAACTGCTCTAAACAAAGACAAACAGAAATGAATACATGAAGGTGAACAGGGATCCTGTGTATAATTCTAATTCTATAGTTATACTCTGAAATTAATTCTTTTTCAAATAAAGTTAAAGATTTATTAAGGGTCAAGGGATAAACTGTCTTGGTATTAGCAATTTTTTTTTTTTTAATTTAACAGTCACATAATGTAAATGTAGGCATTCCCGTTGGGATAGGAATATTCAAATATTCCAAGTCACATATTTGAGCATATTAACATTCTTAAAATAGTAAACAATAAGGAACACAACAAGGGTAGCCTTTTTCTTCACATGTTTTATTTTCCTCAACCTTGCATTTCCTCAGAAATTACTTTGCAACCATTTTTTTACACTCACATTTTCTAAACCCATAAATTTAATTGATCATGTAATAACTCTTTCCAAAAAGAGCTGGATAGAGCCCAGTGTTCCCTATTAAGGGTAAAGAGTGTTTGACTTTTACCTGTACAATTTCTACTTGAAGGTTATCAGGGCAATAATCTATCACCTAACAGCTTCCAGCAAGTGCCTAATGTAGCTGGCAGATGCTCCAATGTGTTGGCACATCTTTCGAAAGGAATGTCAAAAAACTGAAGAATTGTCTCCCTTTAACAGTTGCTTCTTGTCTGTTTCTCAACTTCCTCCAAAACAAATCAGCCTCCTCATGTTCTACAGCATTTTCCATCTGTGTCGCCAGCATAGTCCACATGCTCCTGGTCTAGAGGTTTGTTTGCATTTGCAACATCATGATTATTTTCCTCCTCATTATCTTTGAAGCCAAACTAAAATGGCATCCTGTAACAATGGGTCTGTGAGTAGTTTGGGAACAAGATATATCAGTCTGTCTGCAATGTTTTGCAAGTGGATTATGTTTGTGCCAGAATTTGGATGAGCCTGAGGGTTGGGCAGGGAACTTTAACATTAAGGCTGTCCATGTGGCTAAGAGGCACCTGTGCACAGCCCATTGTGAGAGCTCTACCTCCAGCTGACTCAGCTTACTCTGGTGGTGTCTAGAGACTGGAAGACAAAGGCAGTGGTGATAACACAAGATCATTCCTGAATTCTCAGGTTTGATTACAATGCATATCCTTGTTCCATTGTTGAAGTCTACACTTTGATTGTAATAACTCTATTCCAGGTGTAAAATCTGGTGAAATTCCAGCATCTACTTAGCATCTGATTACCTAAGTTGATCCAAGTTTAATTAACAATGAATGTACCTTCTTTTAGAAAACTATCTGTACACTAACACCAATACTTCCTCTGACATAACGTAATTTTTCTTTGTTAGGACTTTGCATAGATAAAATGTGCAAATTTTAATTATCTTTTACTGTTAATCTTTCCTACCCTATAGATCTATGAAACATGACAGAGAACTCAAAAGATACGCATTGACTGGCTCAGGAATCATGAGGCTGAAACAGAATTTTAAAGATATAAGGAAAACTGAATGTGTTTAGGTCTTGAATGTTGTTAAATGGATAGAGCCCAGTGTTCCCTATTAAGGGTAAAGAGTGTTTGACTTTTACCTGTACAATTTCTACTTGAAGGTTATCAGGGCAATAATCTATCACCTAACAGCTTCCAGCAAGTGCCTAATGTAGCTGGCAGATGCTCCAATGTGTTGGCACATCTTTCGAAAGGAATGTCAAAAAACTGAAGAATTGTCTCCCTTTAACAGTTGCTTCTTGTCTGTTTCTCAACTTCCTCCAAAACAAATCAGCCTCCTCATGTTCTACAGCATTTTCCATCTGTGTCGCCAGCATAGTCCACATGCTCCTGGTCTAGAGGTTTGTTTGCATTTGCAACATCATGATTATTTTCCTCCTCATTATCTTTGAAGCCAAACTAAAATGGCATCCTGTAACAATGGGTCTGTGAGTAGTTTGGGAACAAGATATATCAGTCTGTCTGCAATGTTTTGCAAGTGGATTATGTTTGTGCCAGAATTTGGATGAGCCTGAGGGTTGGGCAGGGAACTTTAACATTAAGGCTGTCCATGTGGCTAAGAGGCACCTGTGCACAGCCCATTGTGAGAGCTCTACCTCCAGCTGACTCAGCTTACTCTGGTGGTGTCTAGAGACTGGAAGACAAAGGCAGTGGTGATAACACAAGATCATTCCTGAATTCTCAGGTTTGATTACAATGCATATCCTTGTTCCATTGTTGAAGTCTACACTTTGATTGTAATAACTCTATTCCAGGTGTAAAATCTGGTGAAATTCCAGCATCTACTTAGCATCTGATTACCTAAGTTGATCCAAGTTTAATTAACAATGAATGTACCTTCTTTTAGAAAACTATCTGTACACTAACACCAATACTTCCTCTGACATAACGTAATTTTTCTTTGTTAGGACTTTGCATAGATAAAATGTGCAAATTTTAATTATCTTTTACTGTTAATCTTTCCTACCCTATAGATCTATGAAACATGACAGAGAACTCAAAAGATACGCATTGACTGGCTCAGGAATCATGAGGCTGAAACAGAATTTTAAAGATATAAGGAAAACTGAATGTGTTTAGGTCATTATAAAGTAACCAGTAAAGAAAAGTTTTGACGGGATATAGTTAGACAATGGAATACAATTCTATATTCTGGAATACATGGAGGAAATGTTATAGTAATGGAATAATGGAAGAAATGTTTTCAGTAGTACAAAAAAGAGCAGAATTTTACTCACTGAAGACAACTCTAACAAGGGAAAAGGAAAGGGGAATAGTTTAGAAGATATAGATATATTAGTACTCGTATTTAACAAATTTATTTTCATTCTGAAGTAGGAAGTGAGATTTTCTTACTGAGTTAGGAAAAGAGGTATTAAAGTTAGAAGTTGGAAGTTGGTAGAGAAAATCTGAAATAAAAGCCATAAAGAACAGGAACAGAGCCCAGCAAATGGCACCCTTTACTAATGTTGCCTAGGCTTCTGCAGTAGGAATTATTACAGAAAGTGTAGTGCTTATGGTACAGAGCAGGACTCCATGGGGTTCCTGGGCAAAAAGGCCTTTCTGTGTCCCTCAATTCTTGATTACAGGAAATAGGCTTCATTCAGCCTCTATGACTTTGCTGGAGCCTCAAGGAGCAGGTTAAAATAGATACTAATTACAGAAGGGAGGGGATTGGAAGATAAGGGAAGAATAGGCCAAAAAAAAATAGGGCAGCCTTGGGGCAGAGTCCTGGTTTCCCTTGAAGTGATATACAAAACAATGTGCTTGCATGCTGAGTGCTACATTGCTTAGCATCAGGCTCTTTGTGACCCTATGAACTATAGCCCTCCAGGCTCCTCTGTCATGGAGTTTGATTACAATGCATATCCTTGTTCCATTGTTGAAGTCTACACTTTGATTGTAATAACTCTATTCCAGGTGTAAAATCTGGTGAAATTCCAGCATCTACTTAGCATCTGATTACCTAAGTTGATCCAAGTTTAATTAACAATGAATGTACCTTCTTTTAGAAAACTATCTGTACACTAACACCAATACTTCCTCTGACATAACGTAATTTTTCTTTGTTAGGACTTTGCATAGATAAAATGTGCAAATTTTAATTATCTTTTACTGTTAATCTTTCCTACCCTATAGATCTATGAAACATGACAGAGAACTCAAAAGATACGCATTGACTGGCTCAGGAATCATGAGGCTGAAACAGAATTTTAAAGATATAAGGAAAACTGAATGTGTTTAGGTCATTATAAAGTAACCAGTAAAGAAAAGTTTTGACGGGATATAGTTAGACAATGGAATACAATTCTATATTCTGGAATACATGGAGGAAATGTTATAGTAATGGAATAATGGAAGAAATGTTTTCAGTAGTACAAAAAAGAGCAGAATTTTACTCACTGAAGACAACTCTAACAAGGGAAAAGGAAAGGGGAATAGTTTAGAAGATATAGATATATTAGTACTCGTATTTAACAAATTTATTTTCATTCTGAAGTAGGAAGTGAGATTTTCTTACTGAGTTAGGAAAAGAGGTATTAAAGTTAGAAGTTGGAAGTTGGTAGAGAAAATCTGAAATAAAAGCCATAAAGAACAGGAACAGAGCCCAGCAAATGGCACCCTTTACTAATGTTGCCTAGGCTTCTGCAGTAGGAATTATTACAGAAAGTGTAGTGCTTATGGTACAGAGCAGGACTCCATGGGGTTCCTGGGCAAAAAGGCCTTTCTGTGTCCCTCAATTCTTGATTACAGGAAATAGGCTTCATTCAGCCTCTATGACTTTGCTGGAGCCTCAAGGAGCAGGTTAAAATAGATACTAATTACAGAAGGGAGGGGATTGGAAGATAAGGGAAGAATAGGCCAAAAAAAAATAGGGCAGCCTTGGGGCAGAGTCCTGGTTTCCCTTGAAGTGATATACAAAACAATGTGCTTGCATGCTGAGTGCTACATTGCTTAGCATCAGGCTCTTTGTGACCCTATGAACTATAGCCCTCCAGGCTCCTCTGTCATGGAGTTCTCCAGGTAAGAACAATGAAGTGCAGTTGCTGTGCCCTCCTCCAGGGGATCTTCTGGACCCAGGGGTTGAACCCAAGTTTCTTAAATCTCCTGCATTGGCAGACAGGTTCTTTACTAATAGAGCCACCTGTGAAGCCTTACATTAAAAACACCTTTGAGCTAGTTTGTATTTAGTGAAACCCCGACCAGTGAACAAAGTTATTGGGTTGCTGTCCATAAGCATGGAGACCCCAGACAGGTTGGAACCTGAAGGTTGATGGTGCCAACTCACACTTAACCTCACGGCAGACCTATCAGAGGAATATCCGTGAGCTGAGCACACCCTCTCTGAATCATTACAATTCCTAACATCCCTTTCCAGGTCCAAACACATGAAGACATTAGTCTGTTGTGGCCCCCTTTGCCTGGCAAAGCAGTAAAGTTATTCTTTTCTATTTCATCCAAAACTGTCTCCAAGATTTAATTCTGTATCAGGGTACAGAGGCCAAATTCAGCTTCCCTTCAGTTTTCATCATATTAATACAATAAAACACATTGAATTTCCAATAGGTAAATTTTACATTTAATATTTATCATGTTTAATTATGACCATGTTTATTAAAATGTAGGTGCATGTAAACATTTTTAGTTAAAGTAAACAGAAAACAAAATAAAAGCCATAAAGAACAGGAACAGAGCCCAGCAAATGGCACCCTTTACTAATGTTGCCTAGGCTTCTGCAGTAGGAATTATTACAGAAAGTGTAGTGCTTATGGTACAGAGCAGGACTCCATGGGGTTCCTGGGCAAAAAGGCCTTTCTGTGTCCCTCAATTCTTGATTACAGGAAATAGGCTTCATTCAGCCTCTATGACTTTGCTGGAGCCTCAAGGAGCAGGTTAAAATAGATACTAATTACAGAAGGGAGGGGATTGGAAGATAAGGGAAGAATAGGCCAAAAAAAAATAGGGCAGCCTTGGGGCAGAGTCCTGGTTTCCCTTGAAGTGATATACAAAACAATGTGCTTGCATGCTGAGTGCTACATTGCTTAGCATCAGGCTCTTTGTGACCCTATGAACTATAGCCCTCCAGGCTCCTCTGTCATGGAGTTCTCCAGGTAAGAACAATGAAGTGCAGTTGCTGTGCCCTCCTCCAGGGGATCTTCTGGACCCAGGGGTTGAACCCAAGTTTCTTAAATCTCCTGCATTGGCAGACAGGTTCTTTACTAATAGAGCCACCTGTGAAGCCTTACATTAAAAACACCTTTGAGCTAGTTTGTATTTAGTGAAACCCCGACCAGTGAACAAAGTTATTGGGTTGCTGTCCATAAGCATGGAGACCCCAGACAGGTTGGAACCTGAAGGTTGATGGTGCCAACTCACACTTAACCTCACGGCAGACCTATCAGAGGAATATCCGTGAGCTGAGCACACCCTCTCTGAATCATTACAATTCCTAACATCCCTTTCCAGGTCCAAACACATGAAGACATTAGTCTGTTGTGGCCCCCTTTGCCTGGCAAAGCAGTAAAGTTATTCTTTTCTATTTCATCCAAAACTGTCTCCAAGATTTAATTCTGTATCAGGGTACAGAGGCCAAATTCAGCTTCCCTTCAGTTTTCATCATATTAATACAATAAAACACATTGAATTTCCAATAGGTAAATTTTACATTTAATATTTATCATGTTTAATTATGACCATGTTTATTAAAATGTAGGTGCATGTAAACATTTTTAGTTAAAGTAAACAGAAAACAAAATAGAAAAATCCATTAAAAACAGTAAAGCTTTATTTTAAAAAGAAGAGAAAGATGAATATAGGATTCAGAAAAATGTTAACTTCATTGAGAGGAAGCCAGGTGGATGGGATGAGAACAGCAATATTATTTATCTAAGTTATTATCAAGGTCTCAGAGTGATTTGTTTGGTGGGTTCATGGGTGCCTTTTGCATTTATATCAATATGAATATTTTTATTTTTAAATTATAATTATTTTTATTTTACTTTTCGCTTTTACAGGGTTTTGTTGTTTACAGGTATGTGTCATCTCAGATTAGTCATATGTATCTCCCTGTCCCTTCCCTCCATCACCCCCACTAGTCCCTCCTGGTTCACCCCCCCAGGCTGTCATACAGCCCCTATGTAGGATCCCTTATTCCCACAGCACATTGATAGTAATTATCTCTTTTACATATGGTAGTGTAGGTTTCCATGAGACTCTTTTCATGTCTCTCACCCACTGTTCGCTCCCCACAATGTCCCTAAGTCTGTTCTCTATGATTGTTTTTCAATCGATGCTGTGTGTGTGTATTTATCAGTACAATCTTACTAGGTTCCATATATATGTGTTAGTATACTGTACTTGTCGTTCTCTTTTTGACTTACTTCACTTTGTATAATAGGTTCTAGATTCATCCACCTCATTAGGACTGATTCTTCTGCATTTCTTTTTACCGCTGAGAAGTATTCCACTGCATAAATGTGCCATAGCTTTTTTATCCATTAATATGTCAATGGACATCTACGGTGCTTCCATGTTCTAGCTATTGTATAGAGAGCTGCAGTGAACACTGGGGTACAGGTGTCTCTTTCAATTTTGATTTCATCAGGGTATAAGCCTAATAGTGGGATTGCTGGGTCATATGGTGCTTGTTTTTAGTTTTTAAAGGAATCTCCATACTGTCTTCCATAGTGGTTGTATCAATTTGCATTCCCTCCAACAATGCAGGAGTGTTCTCTTTTCTCTGCACCCAGATATGAGGATTTTTTTTTAACTAACTGAAAAAACTAATACATAGGGAAAGACCAGGCATGGATCAATGATTATAATGTATCATGAAACAAAGATAAAGAAACATTCCAATATATGCATATACAGTAAAAATAACAGAATTAAAAAAAAAAATGTTTCCAGAATTATGTGTATGTGCACCATGATCACATCATCTTAAGTGATTTCAAAGATTTTGTCAAATATGTCATCTGTTTCTTCCAGCAGTTCTAAGTTCTTACTCATTGATCTATTTCTTTTCCCTGTATCTTTCTACATTTGGAGTCTTTTTATTTGTATCGTCATTATTATTTTTGTTTATATTTCATTGATATTTACTATTGGCAGTTGTTTTCCATTCTGTGCCACAAATCTGATAATTAACAGAGGTCAAATATTTTGATTGTAGTTGATTGTTGATATAGCAACACTAAAGCTAAATGTTACCTTGCTAATGGACTGCAATGAAAACTTCCTGTTGCCTGATTTCTTAACACTCTCCTTTCTTCAGGCTTTTGTAGACTTGTATCATTCTTTTAGCTCCTTCTCAGACATTTGAAGCCAAAAAAAAAGGCAAGAACTCTCTCAGAGGTCTGATGTTAATTTTACAAATGGAAGTTTATAGATTTCTGTTTAGCGGTCTCTTCCTGGGATCAGCATATTTCAAGATGCCAGTGCTTTCTGGGGCTGGTCTCCAAGCTCTTGCATACCTCGCAGGGAAGAAAAGCCCTTATAGCTCTCCCCACCAGAGCTCATCAAGAGTTTTACTTCATCCCTACTGCCCTTTAATCTCGAAGCCACAAAGGTAGATAGAAGATTACATTCTGCATGTTTATAGAAACTTTGAGTCAGATGTGATTTACAGATTCAAGACTGTAAAGGTTACTAAAATCTATTGAGTCTGTTTTGATATCTTGCACAAATAAGTTTGATGTTTATTTAATTGGCCTATAAGTGGCAGATCCCAGGAAGCACTGCAAAAAGATACTTCCCACAGGTGAAGAAATCATCCTGAGGGCTCAACAGTGTATCTCTAGCAACCAGCTAAGTAGCTTTAATACATTAAAACAGGGTTGAACATGTTCCCAGAAAGACAGAGAAAGCAAGAGAGTGGAGAATATTAAAGGACCTCAGCAGAAGATGATTTTTGGTATCAGAAAAGTGCATATCCTAAATTTAATGTGTTTACCAGGAATTAAAGTTATTTTATTTTACAGTGGCTTTTGATATAGCCAAGAAGTTTAGGGTTGGAAGCAAAAGTCCTCTAGATTAAACTTTTGACGAAGAAGATCCACATAAGGAAGGCATACTTGTAAGAAAGTATCTTTCTCTAGGTCAGAAGAATACTTAAGAGTTTTGACCTTATCATCCCGAACAAGGAATCTTTGCAGAAAAACAGTCTAATAAAATGAATATGTTCAATAATGATTAACAACATAAGAAATGTTAGTATGTTGCTATAATATTGTTACTAGAATAATTTGAAAAAGGGAAACAAAACTTTCATGTAGGTAGTGTGGCCAAGCCCCTTCTCTGAAACCTGAAACTATCACGGACTTTCCTGTTGCCTGATTTCTTAACACTCTCCTTTCTTCAGGCTTTTGTAGACTTGTATCATTCTTTTAGCTCCTTCTCAGACATTTGAAGCCAAAAAAAAAGGCAAGAACTCTCTCAGAGGTCTGATGTTAATTTTACAAATGGAAGTTTATAGATTTCTGTTTAGCGGTCTCTTCCTGGGATCAGCATATTTCAAGATGCCAGTGCTTTCTGGGGCTGGTCTCCAAGCTCTTGCATACCTCGCAGGGAAGAAAAGCCCTTATAGCTCTCCCCACCAGAGCTCATCAAGAGTTTTACTTCATCCCTACTGCCCTTTAATCTCGAAGCCACAAAGGTAGATAGAAGATTACATTCTGCATGTTTATAGAAACTTTGAGTCAGATGTGATTTACAGATTCAAGACTGTAAAGGTTACTAAAATCTATTGAGTCTGTTTTGATATCTTGCACAAATAAGTTTGATGTTTATTTAATTGGCCTATAAGTGGCAGATCCCAGGAAGCACTGCAAAAAGATACTTCCCACAGGTGAAGAAATCATCCTGAGGGCTCAACAGTGTATCTCTAGCAACCAGCTAAGTAGCTTTAATACATTAAAACAGGGTTGAACATGTTCCCAGAAAGACAGAGAAAGCAAGAGAGTGGAGAATATTAAAGGACCTCAGCAGAAGATGATTTTTGGTATCAGAAAAGTGCATATCCTAAATTTAATGTGTTTACCAGGAATTAAAGTTATTTTATTTTACAGTGGCTTTTGATATAGCCAAGAAGTTTAGGGTTGGAAGCAAAAGTCCTCTAGATTAAACTTTTGACGAAGAAGATCCACATAAGGAAGGCATACTTGTAAGAAAGTATCTTTCTCTAGGTCAGAAGAATACTTAAGAGTTTTGACCTTATCATCCCGAACAAGGAATCTTTGCAGAAAAACAGTCTAATAAAATGAATATGTTCAATAATGATTAACAACATAAGAAATGTTAGTATGTTGCTATAATATTGTTACTAGAATAATTTGAAAAAGGGAAACAAAACTTTCATGTAGGTAGTGTGGCCAAGCCCCTTCTCTGAAACCTGAAACTATCACAAAATTGTTAATTGGCTATACCCCAATAAAAATGTTTTTGGTGAAAAAAAAAAAAGCCTTTTCAGAATAAGTAATAAGCAAACATTCTGTCATGGATTAATGAACACACATACACTGAAGTGTACAATGTTTTATGGAGAGAGATCACACAGCAGACTTCTGTGATCTGTAAGAAGTTAGAGAAGAAATAAGAAGAAAATATGAAATGTGAATTTGTAGGACCTACATAAAAATTAAAGAAAAAATAAAATCATGCCATAAATGAAGATGTAATTCAAAGTGATACAAGGGAGAATTCATCAAAGAAAACACAGACGTGACTTAGAGAATAGAAGTGAGAAAACTGACTCAAACATAGTCAAAATTAACCTGAAAAAAATGTTTTAATGGAGATCCATTTTTAAGAGGCTTGGGAGAAAGCACATTCTATGGGAACACATACAGATACAGCTTGAAACACTGCCTATGGAGAGCAATTTCATATACAGTTAACCTTTGAATAATCTGCGTTTGAACCATGTGGTCTACTTATATGTGGATTTTTTTTAAAAAATAGAAACACTGCAGCCCCACTCAGTGGTTGATTGAAATCCACAGATTGGAACCCCAGAGACACAGGAACCCACAATGTATGCTGAAGGTTTGACTCTAAATTACAGGCAGATTTCCAACTTCATGGAAGATGGGTGCCCCTAACCCCACCTAAGATCCAGGGCCACTGTGTATGTAACATCAAGGTTATCAAAGAATATTAACTTTAACCCAAAATTTTTGCTTTAGAGAATTTTTGTACAGATATACTTGCATGGATGCTATTCATTACAACTTTGTAGTACTGGAGAAGTGAAATCTAAAATTAAATGAATTAAATTTTTATACATCCAACAGTGGAAATTGTTTTAGCTCTAAAAAGGGTGGATTAATGTCTTTAAGTCCTGAAACAGAAATGCTTTTGACATATTTTGGAAGGGAAAGGAAAAGTAAGGCAATGAACTGTGTATATACTTATTTGCCCTAAAATAGGGAAGGAATTAGAATCTCTACACTTGTTTATTTGTAAATTCATGAAGCAAATTTGGACAGATTGGTAAGAATCCAGAAGGGCATGGGGACAGGCAACTGGGGAGAAATGTGAAAAGAATCAGTACTGATTAGTTAGCATTTTTTAACATTTAATTTTGACTTACATGATTGCATTATGTGTTTTAAAAGAAGCTAAGAAAATGCAAGTGCTTCCTGGTAGCACAGTGGTGTAGAATCTGTAAGAAGTTAGAGAAGAAATAAGAAGAAAATATGAAATGTGAATTTGTAGGACCTACATAAAAATTAAAGAAAAAATAAAATCATGCCATAAATGAAGATGTAATTCAAAGTGATACAAGGGAGAATTCATCAAAGAAAACACAGACGTGACTTAGAGAATAGAAGTGAGAAAACTGACTCAAACATAGTCAAAATTAACCTGAAAAAAATGTTTTAATGGAGATCCATTTTTAAGAGGCTTGGGAGAAAGCACATTCTATGGGAACACATACAGATACAGCTTGAAACACTGCCTATGGAGAGCAATTTCATATACAGTTAACCTTTGAATAATCTGCGTTTGAACCATGTGGTCTACTTATATGTGGTTTTTTTTAAAAATAGAAACACTGCAGCCCCACTCAGTGGTTGATTGAAATCCACAGATTGGAACCCCAGAGACACAGGAACCCACAATGTATGCTGAAGGTTTGACTCTAAATTACAGGCAGATTTCCAACTTCATGGAAGATGGGTGCCCCTAACCCCACCTAAGATCCAGGGCCACTGTGTATGTAACATCAAGGTTATCAAAGAATATTAACTTTAACCCAAAATTTTTGCTTTAGAGAATTTTTGTACAGATATACTTGCATGGATGCTATTCATTACAACTTTGTAGTACTGGAGAAGTGAAATCTAAAAATTAAATGAATTAAATTTTTATACATCCAACAGTGGAAATTGTTTTAGCTCTAAAAAGGGTGGATTAATGTCTTTAAGTCCTGAAACAGAAATGCTTTTGACATATTTTGGAAGGGAAAGGAAAAGTAAGGCAATGAACTGTGTATATACTTATTTGCCCTAAAATAGGGAAGGAATTAGAATCTCTACACTTGTTTATTTGTAAATTCATGAAGCAAATTTGGACAGATTGGTAAGAATCCAGAAGGGCATGGGGACAGGCAACTGGGGAGAAATGTGAAAAGAATCAGTACTGATTAGTTAGCATTTTTTAACATTTAATTTTGACTTACATGATTGCATTATGTGTTTTAAAAGAAGCTAAGAAAATGCAAGTGCTTCCTGGTAGCACAGTGGTGTAGAATCTGCCAGCCAAAGCAAGAGACACAAGAGACGTGGGTTTGATCCCTGGGTTGGGAAGATCCCCTGGTGTACAAAATGGCAACCCACTCTGGTATTCTTGGCTGGAAAGTTCCATGGACAGAGAAGCCTTTCCATAGAGTCTTAAAGAGTCCAACACAACTGAAGCCACTGAGCATGCATGCACAAGCTTAATCTAGAAAGAAAAAAGTGTAAAATGGCCAAATCTTAAAAAAAAAAAAAAATGGAATTTTTATCACAATGGATATTGGATGTTACAGAGGTATACTTTCTTCAGCAGTCTGGGTTTGGTACAAAAATAATCAAAAAGTGATTTTATTGGTAATGTTATTTCACAGTCTTCAGTCAAACAGTGTGAATTTTGAGGAAATTGGGTAGGCGGTGAGCAGTATAAGCAATTAGTCTTTTCTCTGAAACATTTTTTTTTTTCTTTTTGTTAAAACTGCTTTTGCTGGAAAAAAAAAAAATAATCCTCAAAATACCAGTCTTTCTGGCAGGGTACAATCTCATTTTGGCTGATGCTGCTTGCTACATTAAGGGCACAAGTCTAACAGCGTGTCAGGCTTCTCTTTGCTGTAGCTCCTGGCATTGGACATGAATCGTGTAATCCTGCATTTTTTTTTCTTTTGATCTGCTTTTGGTAAGATCCAAGTACTGAAGTGAAATCTAAATTAAATGAATTAAATTTTTATACATCCAACAGTGGAAATTGTTTTAGCTCTAAAAAGGGTGGATTAATGTCTTTAAGTCCTGAAACAGAAATGCTTTTGACATATTTTGGAAGGGAAAGGAAAAGTAAGGCAATGAACTGTGTATATACTTATTTGCCCTAAAATAGGGAAGGAATTAGAATCTCTACACTTGTTTATTTGTAAATTCATGAAGCAAATTTGGACAGATTGGTAAGAATCCAGAAGGGCATGGGGACAGGCAACTGGGGAGAAATGTGAAAAGAATCAGTACTGATTAGTTAGCATTTTTTAACATTTAATTTTGACTTACATGATTGCATTATGTGTTTTAAAAGAAGCTAAGAAAATGCAAGTGCTTCCTGGTAGCACAGTGGTGTAGAATCTGCCAGCCAAAGCAAGAGACACAAGAGACGTGGGTTTGATCCCTGGGTTGGGAAGATCCCCTGGTGTACAAAATGGCAACCCACTCTGGTATTCTTGGCTGGAAAGTTCCATGGACAGAGAAGCCTTTCCATAGAGTCTTAAAGAGTCCAACACAACTGAAGCCACTGAGCATGCATGCACAAGCTTAATCTAGAAAGAAAAAAGTGTAAAATGGCCAAATCTTAAAAAAAAAAAAAAATGGAATTTTTATCACAATGGATATTGGATGTTACAGAGGTATACTTTCTTCAGCAGTCTGGGTTTGGTACAAAAATAATCAAAAAGTGATTTTATTGGTAATGTTATTTCACAGTCTTCAGTCAAACAGTGTGAATTTTGAGGAAATTGGGTAGGCGGTGAGCAGTATAAGCAATTAGTCTTTTCTCTGAAACATTTTTTTTTTTCTTTTTGTTAAAACTGCTTTTGCTGGAAAAAAAAAAAATAATCCTCAAAATACCAGTCTTTCTGGCAGGGTACAATCTCATTTTGGCTGATGCTGCTTGCTACATTAAGGGCACAAGTCTAACAGCGTGTCAGGCTTCTCTTTGCTGTAGCTCCTGGCATTGGACATGAATCGTGTAATCCTGCAGTGCTGCTCCTTCCAAATTCCCGGGATCAACACATACGAGATTGATTCCAAATGATGTGTGACGTATCTGCTTAATGGTTCACCTTGTGCCTCCAGATTCTATCTTCTAGCTTAGAGGATATCAGTAATCTGGCCAGCTTGTCTTATTCATTCTGTCTATTCCTTTCAGCTGTACATTTTTTTTCATAAATTTGAGTTGTGGTATGTATATGAAATTCTTAAGCAAACTAAAAAGACTGAAGCAGTACACTATTTTTAGCATTCTGTTAGCTCGTTTTAAAACCTTTTGAGAAGGCAGTGACATATCTGTTCACACAACCATGTCAATGACGTTTTTCTTTTATACGTCTTTATCAGTAAAAAAGTAAAATAAAAAAGAGATAAAACAAAAAGCCTACACAAACACACAAATATTATTTCTGACTTTTATTATACTACTCCAGTTTCTTTGAAAAAAAATATGTAACCTAAATAGATATATTGATAAATTATCATTACTATAGTGGTTTTGTAAATAATAGATCTATAGGGCAAAATAAAATGTTTATTTTGTTATGAATTATAGTATGTACGCTAATGAAGGTTTGCTCTCCAGATCTACTCTCAGCTTTCATGCCTAGGGATGTTTCTTACCTTTATATTTCCTTGCTGAGGCTTGGTTGAGAAGCTGTGTACACTGAGTGAAAACTTTGCTTCCACAGTATAGCAATATAGATAAATTTAAGGTGGTTCAGTTGCTAAGTTTTGTCTGATTCTTGTGACCCCATGAACTGTAGCCTGCCAGGATCCTCTGTCCATGGGATTCTCTAGGCAAGAATACTGGAGTGGGTTGCCATTTCCCTCTCTCGGGAATCTTCCTGACCCAGGAATCAAACCCAGATCTCCTGCATTGAAGGCAGATTGTTTACTGAGTTATAAGATACATACTAATAATTTTTATAGATCAGACATCCATTTCACCATCTGCAGTCTAGAAATAGCATTGACAGAACTCCAGAATTCCAAATTCCCTTTACATATCATAATTCTCTCAGATTTTCCTGGATTGTGTTACAATCATTTTCTACATATATTTATAGTTATAGCATTTCCCCATGTATCTTTAATTATCAATTTTTGACTGATCTTTAAATTTTGTAATAATGGAAGTGTACATTCCATTGCATTCTTTTTTTTCTTTAGAGTTCTTTTGTTTTATGTATTGGCTGTACCAGATTTTAATTACAACAGGTGGGATCTATTTGCCTGACCAGGGATTAAACCCAGGCTCCCTACCCTGGGAGTGTGGAGTCTTAGCCACTAGACTACCAGGGAAGTCCCTACATTGTATTCTTGTAATGTGGATCTGCTCAAGCAAAACCCTCTCAATTCTTGCTTACTTGCGAAGAGTATATTTAATTCATCTTTACTTCTGAGGGATATTCTCCCATGTTACACAACTCTACATTTTTAAATCTTCTATCCTTTTGAAAGTGTGATTCCATTGACAGTAGCTTCCACTGTTTCAGATTACATATCAGCAATTATTTTTTATTATTATTCTCTGAATTTAATATGCCCTCCTTTCTCATCTGTTTTTAAGATTCTCTTTTTGTCTTTGGTTTTCAAACGGTTTTCTTTGATAAGCCTAGGTCTGATTTTCTTCGTCTTTATCTTACATGAGGTATGATGAACTCTTCGGAACTGTGACTAGACTTCCATCAGCTTATAACAGTCTCTGTCACTATTTCCTCAAGTATTTCTTCTGTGCTATTTTACTGACCTTCTTGAAATGTAGTAAGTATGTTAAGACATCTGATATTATCTTACAGATCTTGGTCAATTTTAATTTTAAGATTATTGTTTTCTCCTTGTGTTTTTGGATGATACCAATTATTCTGTTTTCATGATCATTCAATCTCCTTCTCCAGCTATATCCAGATCATCAAATGACCTCTTCATTCCAGCACTGTACCTTACAATTGGGATTTCTGTGTGACTTGCTTGAAGCTTCTAGATTTCTGCTAAGCTTCTCTATCTACTGATGAATTAGGTTTCTCTGTTCCATTAGATTATTTTATTATATTGTAAACTTATATCATTTAGTTTAAGATGCTTATTTGTTCATTTCACCTATGGTCATCAAAATACATTATTGCATTAATTATTTTTATCTTAATCATGGTTCATACATTTCTCCTTGTTTATAATTAATTTTTTAAATTATATGCCTGATCTGTTGAACAAAAAGAGCACAAAATAGAACTAGAAAGTAACTATACTTAACCCAAACACGTGTCTGGTTCTATATTTGTTGAAATAGAGTGAAAGGGTAATGAGTCAATCTGCTCTACAGTTGAGCAGGTTTGATTTTTGTTTCAGTTTAGATTCAGTTTACCACTCATTTCAAATATTTTTAAGTCAAGATCAAAACAGGTCTTCATCATACTGATCCTAGTGCTGGCCAGTAATGAGATGCTACTGAGTTATTTCTCTCAGGACTTACCCTCAGTTTTCTATTCCTAGAGATGTCTCTCACCACCAGGGATGTTTCTGTCTTTTACCACGGATTCTTCATCAGCCCTGGTGGAAGAGCTATTGCACATTCAGTGAATGGGTTCACCTCCATGATATCCTCTTAGTCCTCCTACCCTGTCCCAAACTTTCAGCACACTGCTGTTATATATATATATATATATATATATTTGCTCTTATATTCTTGAACAAGATCACACAGGGGAGAAAATGGCAGATGAGTACAGACTAACTGTATAAACTAGGGAACCTGGGTTATCAAATTTCTCATATCATCCACATTGTAACCATTGAAATTTGTTGAAATTCCCCCTAACCTCAGCTAGGGATAGTTCTTTTGTTTTCATTCCAGCTATAAAACCTCTAAATTCTCATCCCCTGTACACACCGCCACCCCCACCCCCCACCAACAACAACAAAAAAAAGAATTATCTCTATGGAACGCTATGAATTTACAGTCTGTTCGAGTCACTCAGGTCTCACAGAATTCTTTCACGAAACCCAACCTGAAATGGACACTTTCCTCCTGTTCCTATTATGTGTGTGTGTGTTAGTTGCTTCAGTCATGTCTAACTCTTTGTGACCCTATGGACAGTAACCCACTAGGCTCCTCTGTCCATTGGATTCTGCAGGCAAGAATACTCCCATCCCGGGAGTGGGTAGCAGTTCCTTTCTCCAGGGGATCTTCCCAACCCTGGTCTCCCATATTGCAGGTGGATTCTTTTCCATCTGAGCCATCAGGGAAGACCAAGAATACTGGAGTGGGTAGTGTGTCCCTTCTCCAGGGGATCTTCCCAACCCAGGACTCAAACTGGGGTCTCCTGGATTGCAGGTAGATTCTTTACCAGCTTAGCTACCGGGGAAACCCAAAGTGTTAGTCATTCAGTTGTGTCTGGCTCTTTGCACCACCATGGACTGTATCCCGCTAGGTTTCTCTGTCCATGGAATTCTCTAGACAAGAATACTAGAGTGGGCAGCCGTCCCCTTCTCCATGGGATCTCCCTGACTGAGGGCTTGAACCTGGTCTCCTGATTGGCAGATGAATTCTTAACCATCTCACCCATCAGGGAAGCCCACTCCCTATCATACTGATGCCCAAATCTCAGCCTCTGTGCACTGGTGCCAGTTGAATCTCAGTGATTGAATTTTGGGTGATGTAAAGGGCTTTCTTGGTTTTTAAGATGGTAAAGAATTTACCTGCAATGCAGGTGACCAGGGTTTGAGCCCTGGGTCAGGAGGATCCCATGGAGAAGGGAATAGCTACCCACTCCAATACTCTTGCCTGAAGAATTTGATGGACAGAGGAGACTGTGGGCTACAATCCATGGGACTGCAAAGAGTTAGAGACAACTGAGTGACTAACACTTTTTTCAGAAAAGAATAGCTTGCTTATTGCTTTGCCAGGCAGAGGAGAACACAATGGGCTCCTGCCCTGGAAAACTATTAGTCTCAACCCAGCAAAATTTGATGAGGGATTTTATAGCAATAGTTCAACGGTGCACTTGCTGACAAGATGAGGTTGTGTGCAGCATCTCATGTCGTCAGTCTAATCTTGATGAGCTTCTCTGGTCCCTTTAATGCAGTCTCAAGTAGTTTCTTGGCTGTTTCTCTTTTGATTAGCAAGTGTTCACATCTTCCCTTTGGAACTCAAGGAAGGTCATGGAAGTTGGAGTCTTGCCTAGTAGAAATGGTGGACAAAAAGAGCCCTGTTCCTAGGAGCCTCCCAGGGCCCTGTCAGTTTCAACATGAATTTACAAGGGTATAGTGTTTTTCACTACTTTAAGCTTCAGGTCCAAGAGCAAGGCTTGCAAACATTTTTCAAAACGAATAATCTCATTATCAAGAATGTTCTCGGGGGCTACCCTGGTGGTCCAGTGAGTAAAGACTCTGCCTTGCAATGCAAGGGGTGTCAGTTCGATCCCTGGCCTGGAAGATTCCACGTGCTGCAGAGGGGCTGGACCGATGTGTCCAACTGCCGAGCCAGAGCTCTGAAGAGCATGAGCCCAGAGCCCGTGCTCTGCAGCGAGAGGAATTCTCTAGACAAGAATGAGGTGGGCAGCCGTCCCTTCTCCATGGGATCTCCTGACTGAGGCTTGAACCTGGTCTCCTGATTGGCAGATGAATTCTTAACCATCTCACCCATCAGGGAAGCCCACTCCCTATCATACTGATGCCCAAATCTCAGCCTCTGTGCACTGGTGCCAGTTGAATCTCAGTGATTGAATTTTGGGAGATGTAAGGGGCTTTTTTGGGTTTTTTAAGATGGTAAAGAATTTACCTGCAATGCAGGTGACCAGGGTTTGAGCCCTGGGTCAGGAGGATCCCATGGAGAAGGGAATAGCTACCCACTCCAATACTCTTGCCTGAAGAATTTGATGGACAGAGGAGACTGTGGGCTACAATCCATGGGACTGCAAAGAGTTAGAGACAACTGAGTGACTAACACTTTTTTCAGAAAAGAATAGCTTGCTTATTGCTTTGCCAGGCAGAGGAGAACACAATGGGCTCCTGCCCTGGAAAACTATTAGTCTCAACCCAGCAAAATTTGATGAGGGATTTTATAGCAATAGTTCAACGGTGCACTTGCTGACAAGATGAGGTTGTGTGCAGCATCTCATGTCGTCAGTCTAATCTTGATGAGCTTCTCTGGTCCCTTTAATGCAGTCTCAAGTAGTTTCTTGGCTGTTTCTCTTTGATTAGCAAGTGTTCACATCTTCCCTTTGGAACTCAAGGAAGGTCATGGAAGTTGGAGTCTTGCCTAGTAGAAATGGTGGACAAAAAGAGCCCTGTTCCTAGGAGCCTCCCAGGGCCCTGTCAGTTTCAACATGAACTTACAAGGGTATAGTGTTTTTCACTACTTTAAGCTTCAGGTCCAAGAGCAAGGCTTGCAAACATTTTTCAAAACGAATAATCTCATTATCAAGAATGTTCTCGGGGGCTACCCTGGTGGTCCAGTGAGTAAAGACTCTGCCTTGCAATGCAAGGGTGTCAGTTCGATCCCTGGCCTGGAAGATTCCACGTGCTGCAGAGTGGCTGGACCGATGTGTCCAACTGCCGAGCCAGAGCTCTGGAGTGCATGTGCCCAGGGCTAGTGCTCTGCAGCGAGAGAGGCCACTGTGATGGGAGGTCCGCACAGGTCAAAGAACAAAGATAAATAAATGAAAGATCAATTGAAGTGGCCAAAACATTAAAAAAAAATGTTATCTGCATGTGTGTGTGCATGTGTGTATTCTATATGTAATACAGATATATAAAATATATGCAGTGAAGATTTCAGAATAAATGCATAAGATAATAGCATCTAGAGGACAACTGGTCAATTTAAGAATGAGAAATAATAGATATTTAGAATCAAGTTTCACAAAAAGTTAAATTGTGTGCAGAAACTATCAGTTTTAAATTAAACATTGGTTCAAAATGTAAAATGAGAGGAATAAAGATTTAAATAAAATAAATACAGTATTTTTTTAGAAAGGAGATTTATATATTATGGTAGGCAGAATAATGCTCTCCAGAAATGTCCACATTCCTATACCCAGAATTTGTGACTAGGTTACCTAATATGTCAAAAGAGAGGAGTTCCATGGTTGTTCAGAAGGTAAACAATCTGCCTGCAATGCAAGAAACCTCTGTTCAGTCCCTGGGTTGAGAAGATCATCTGGAGGAGGAAACAGTTAAAATCCATAATGTGATTGTAAATGGAGAAAACTTGATCATTCCCTAAAAAACAAACAAAAAAGTATTATAAGGCAAAAACAACTCCCAATTCTTTCCTTCCAGTAGTTATTCTACACTGTATTTGGTATAATGTATCTCTGAATATTGATTATAATGAGGTCAATGAATTTAAATTGTAAAATATGTTTTCAGTGATAGACACATCTTCCTTTGGAACTCAAGGAAGGTCATGGAAGTTGGAGTCTTGCCTAGAAATTCAAAAGAGCCCTGTTCCTAGGAGCCTCCCAGGGCCCTGTCAGTTTCAACATGAACTTACAAGGGTATAGTGTTTTTCACTACTTTAAGCTTCAGGTCCAAGAGCAAGGCTTGCAAACATTTTTCAAAACGAATAATCTCATTATCAAGAATGTTCTCGGGGGCTACCCTGGTGGTCCAGTGAGTAAAGACTCTGCCTTGCAATGCAAGGGGTGTCAGTTCGATCCCTGGCCTGGAAGATTCCACGTGCTGCAGAGTGGCTGGACCGATGTGTCCAACTGCCGAGCCAGAGCTCTGGAGTGCATGTGCCCAGGGCTAGTGCTCTGCAGCGAGAGAGGCCACTGTGATGGGAGGTCCGCACAGGTCAAAGAACAAAGATAAATAAATGAAAGATCAATTGAAGTGGCCAAAACATTAAAAAAAAATGTTATCTGCATGTGTGTGTGCATGTGTGTATTCTATATGTAATACAGATATATAAAATATATGCAGTGAAGATTTCAGAATAAATGCATAAGATAATAGCATCTAGAGGACAACTGGTCAATTTAAGAATGAGAAATAATAGATATTTAGAATCAAGTTTCACAAAAAGTTAAATTGTGTGCAGAAACTATCAGTTTTAAATTAAACATTGGTTCAAAATGTAAAATGAGAGGAATAAAGATTTAAATAAAATAAATACAGTATTTTTTTAGAAAGGAGATTTATATATTATGGTAGGCAGAATAATGCTCTCCAGAAATGTCCACATTCCTATACCCAGAATTTGTGACTAGGTTACCTAATATGTCAAAACACAGGAGCACCATGGTTGTTCAGAAGGTAAACAATCTGCCTGCAATGCAAGAAACCTCTGTTCAGTCCCTGGGTTGAGAAGATCATCTGGAGGAGGAAACAGTTAAAATCCATAATGTGATTGTAAATGGAGAAAACTTGATCATTCCCTAAAAAACAAACAAAAAAGTATTATAAGGCAAAAACAACTCCCAATTCTTTCCTTCCAGTAGTTATTCTACACTGTATTTGGTATAATGTATCTCTGAATATTGATTATAATGAGGTCAATGAATTTAAATTGTAAAATATGTTTTTCAGTGATAGAGTATTTACTTCTATAATATGAATACCTATCTATCACACTTTAAATTTGTTCATATGCATTATAAGTAATATGTATGTATTATGGATCATTTGTGGCCATGACTCTGCAAAGACTTGGAAAGAGTAATGAAGCAGTAAAAGGTGTGATAGTATAAGTGAATGCAAAAAGTAACTACTGACCTATTTTTAAAGTAAATTTATTAATGGAATACACATGCTATTATAAACTGGTATAGATATACACCTATACTATTTAATAATCCTAATCTGATTTATGTACATTTTAAACTAAATCTTTTATTTATTTATGCAATACTAAAGTCTTATTTGGTATTTATTCATAAGAATAACAATTTTGTTTATACTTTCATAGCAGAAAGTATTAGAAACAGACTTTTATGCCCAATTACTTCCTTCCCCCAAAATATTATGACTCAGACAAGCTTTACAAAAAATATAAGCAGTAGTTCAACTTTTCTTTGGTAACTCCTTGTTTTTGTTTCAGAAAGTGATTCAGATCATTTCTAGAGGGAATTCTGGAAGACAGAGTTTATTGAGGCAAACAAAAAAAACTTAGAAAATCATGCTTCAAACAAGAGGAGTGTGTTTTTTGTTTTGTGTTTGTATGTTTGCATGCTGAAAAGCACACTCTCAAAATCTCTAAAGCCAAAATAACAGTAAAAAATAATGATTTCTATTTCATTATGTTATTATACATTGATCTCCTCCTATGTTCCTTAAAACTGATAGTTGAATTTGCACGATATCTTTAACAACCCAAAGTGAAGCTGGTGTCAATTCAGCTTCTCTTGATACTATATAGAATTATTTTTTAAAAGTAGAGATGAGAATAAGGTTATTTTCTTTCTCTATGCTTGAAGTTGTACTGCCACTATTTAACTTTCAATTTCCTACTCCCATCAAGTTGCCAAAAAAACAAAATTACTCAAAATTAATATTCTATTAAAACTATTACCCCCCCAAAATTACCTTTTCAGATACCTATATTCAAGCTATCACAAATCTGTGAGTGAGTATGTTAAATTATCATTATACAGTTAAACAACACTAAATTTTACAAATATCATTCTTCTTTTTAATGTAAAAAAGTTCTCAAAGATATATAGCCCAGCTAGTGGTAGTAATTAAACCCTTATCAGTACAATTTAATGTTTCCTGTAGTATAGTAGTATAATTAATGAGATATTGAAAACGTTTAAATCTAGAGAATGTCGGCTACATAAATACAAGAATTAATTAGAATTTACTAAATATTATTCATTTAAATTAATTTAGTAAAAATTCAAATAATACACCATATTCCAAAATGACACTGAACCGTCTTTCTAATGAGCTAATATGTATTAAAATTTGAGGAAAGAAAGTCTGAAACTATGACTAATTATTACTACAGCATAAATCTAAATGCACAAATTAGATATACATTAAAAATTATAAAGAAACAAAACAGACTTTTATGCCCAATTACTTCCTTCCCCCAAAATATTATGACTCAGACAAGCTTTACAAAAAATATAAGCAGTAGTTCAACTTTTCTTTGGTAACTCCTTGTTTTTGTTTCAGAAAGTGATTCAGATCATTTCTAGAGGGAATTCTGGAAGACAGAGTTTATTGAGGCAAACAAAAAAAACTTAGAAAATCATGCTTCAAACAAGAGGAGTGTGTTTTTTGTTTTGTGTTTGTATGTTTGCATGCTGAAAAGCACACTCTCAAAATCTCTAAAGCCAAAATAACAGTAAAAAATAATGATTTCTATTTCATTATGTTATTATACATTGATCTCCTCCTATGTTCCTTAAAACTGATAGTTGAATTTGCACGATATCTTTAACAACCCAAAGTGAAGCTGGTGTCAATTCAGCTTCTCTTGATACTATATAGAATTATTTTTTAAAAGTAGAGATGAGAATAAGGTTATTTTCTTTCTCTATGCTTGAAGTTGTACTGCCACTATTTAACTTTCAATTTCCTACTCCCATCAAGTTGCCAAAAAAACAAAATTACTCAAAATTAATATTCTATTAAAACTATTACCCCCCCAAAATTACCTTTTCAGATACCTATATTCAAGCTATCACAAATCTGTGAGTGAGTATGTTAAATTATCATTATACAGTTAAACAACACTAAATTTTACAAATATCATTCTTCTTTTAATGTAAAAAAGTTCTCAAAGATATATAGCCCAGCTAGTGGTAGTAATTAAACCCTTATCAGTACAATTTAATGTTTCCTGTAGTATAGTAGTATAATTAATGAGATATTGAAAACGTTTAAATCTAGAGAATGTCGGCTACATAAATACAAGAATTAATTAGAATTTACTAAATATTATTCATTTAAATTAATTTAGTAAAAATTCAAATAATACACCATATTCCAAAATGACACTGAACCGTCTTTCTAATGAGCTAATATGTATTAAAATTTGAGGAAAGAAAGTCTGAAACTATGACTAATTATTACTACAGCATAAATCTAAATGCACAAATTAGATATACATTAAAAATTATAAAGAAACAAAACAGACAATTTTAAATCATTTTCCACAATTAAAATAGGATAGTGATACTGATCATTTATATAATCCCCTGTCAGGTCAGGTTTTTTCTGCCTCCGTTCTTGTCTTGTCACAGCAAAAAAATTGAAATGACAGACCAGGACAACTTAAGCAGGCAGGATTTGTTAAGTAAGCAGCAAACAGTACACTCTCAGAGATGTGAGAGCAGACCAACCTCCACAGAAGTGGTCTCTCCTTGGCTTAGTGTTCCCTTTATTCCCTTCCCTAAGTGGTCCCTGGAACCTGATTTCTCTTCCCCATGTAAAACAGGATTTGTACAGAGAACAGTCAGGGAAGGGAATGTAAATAGGGTCTATATCTTCAAGGCCATGCAGGGAAGAGGGCATGTTGGACACATTCTCCTGCCAGATTCTCATTGCTGTCTGCGGCTTTCCTTTTCTCGGGCTTTTGCCTTTCTTTCTTTGTCCTTGCCTGGTTCTTTCAATTGCCACATTCTCTGACCCCTATCTTGGACCTCCTTTTCTTATTCTAACTACCTAACTAGGCTTTTCACTTTAATAATTGTATGTCAAAGCCTATGAAAAAGATATTAGTGGTCCTGAAGATGTCTATGATTTCTCTGTGGATAAAGGGTCATTACTTGCAAACCGATTAAGGTATACTAGAGTAGTGCTCTTCAAATGTTAACATGAAAAGATATAACCCATGTGGCAGCCTGGATTGAGTAGATTTTGGGGGAGAATGGATATATACACATGTATGGCTGAGTGCCTTTGCTGTTCACCTGAAACTATCAGAACATTGCTAATTGGCTATACCTCACAGCAAAGTAAAAAGCGGTTTGTTTGTTTGTTTTTGAAGAAAGCATATGACCCAATTGTTTTCTTTAATGTATTTTCTGATTTAGTGAGTCTGGGATGGAGTTTGAGAGTGTGCATTTCTTTTTTTTTTTAATTATTTTTCTTGTTGTGGGGGGGCGGGCAGGCCACTTCTATTGGTCTTTCATTTCTCTATTTTCATCCACCTTTGTTCTTTGGCCCGTGTGGGCCTCCCATCACAGTGGCCTCTCTTGTCACAGAGCACCGGCTCTGGGCGCATGTGCTCCAGAGCTCTGGCTCGGTAATTGGACACATCGGTCCAGCCGCTCTGCGGCACGTGGGATCTACCCAGGCCAGGGATCGAACTGGCGCCCCTTGCACTGCAAGGCGGTGTCCTTACCCACTGGACCACCAGGGAAGACCGAGAGAGTGTGTATTTCTAACATAACTGGGTAATGTCAGTGGTCTCAGTGTTAACACCACATTTGAATAGCAGAGTTAGATGACTGCTGTTTGTTTACTCTTTGACTCTTCATATCTAGTTTCAGATTTGCAGGGAAGAATGAAATAATGAAGTTACTATATGACAAATATTATTTTCATAGCAGATGTAAAAATAAATTGGTCTCTTGTCTAAGAGATGTGAATTGATTTTGAATGTGGACATGGGGAAGTTCTGCATAGAAAAAGTTTATTTTGTTGTTAGTATTGAAAGATGGGTGAGAGTTCAAGATAGAGAGAATGGAAAGAACATTTTTCTTTGAAGAGGAAACAAGAATCAGAAGGAGTTAGGGCTTCCCAGGTAGCAATAGTGGTAAAGAACCCGCCTGCCAATATAGGAAACATAATGAGACACCGGTTTGATTCCTATGTCAGGAAGATTACCTTGAGAAGGGCATGGCAACCCACTCCAGTATTCTTGCCTGGAGAATTCCATGGACAGAGGAGCCTGGCAGGCTACACTCTATGGGGTCACAAAGAGCTGGACGTGAATGAGCGACTAACACACCAGGAACTAAGGGAAATTTGGGGGACTGTCATGTGGTTACCTGAGCTTAGAGCGGTTGGTGGAATATAGGAAAAATAAGAATATAAAGTTCTTCATGCTGTGTTTTAAGTCAGTCTTGTAGTACTATGTAAGAAATTAAAAATGGTGATCTGGTGCATTTTGTATAGTAACTATTTCCATGGTTAATAACATTTAATTAATATGCATTTTTAAAATCAGAGGAGAAAATTCAGTGTAATTGCATTTATTTTCTCTGTGTAGTATTTCCCAGAAAAGAGCTTGTGCTAGTTCCATATTGCATGAAAACCCATCACAGTGGCCTCTCTTGTCACAGAGCACCGGATCTGGGCGTATGCGCCCCAGAGCTCTGGCTCGGGAGTTGGACACATCGGTCCAACCACTACACGGCACGTGGGATCTACCCAGGCCAGGGATCGAACTGGCGCTCCTTGCACTGGAAGGCGGTGTCCTTACCCATGGGACCCCCAGGGAAGACCGAGAGAGTGTGTATTTCTAACATAACTGGGTAATGTCAGTGGTCTCAGTGTTAACACCACATTTGAATAGCAGAGTTAGATGACTGCTGTTTGTTTACTCTTTGACTCTTCATATCTAGTTTCAGATTTGCAGGGAAGAATGAAATAATGAAGTTACTATATGACAAATATTATTTTCATAGCAGATGTAAAAATAAATTGGTCTCTTGTCTAAGAGATGTGAATTGATTTTGAATGTGGACATGGGGAAGTTCTGCATAGAAAAAGTTTATTTTGTTGTTAGTATTGAAAGATGGGTGAGAGTTCAAGATAGAGAGAATGGAAAGAACATTTTTCTTTGAAGAGGAAACAAGAATCAGAAGGAGTTAGGGCTTCCCAGGTAGCAATAGTGGTAAAGAACCCGCCTGCCAATATAGGAAACATAATGAGACACCGGTTTGATTCCTATGTCAGGAAGATTACCTTGAGAAGGGCATGGCAACCCACTCCAGTATTCTTGCCTGGAGAATTCCATGGACAGAGGAGCCTGGCAGGCTACACTCTATGGGGTCACAAAGAGCTGGACGTGAATGAGCGACTAACACACCAGGAACTAAGGGAAATTTGGGGGACTGTCATGTGGTTACCTGAGCTTAGAGCGGTTGGTGGAATATAGGAAAAATAAGAATATAAAGTTCTTCATGCTGTGTTTTAAGTCAGTCTTGTAGTACTATGTAAGAAATTAAAAATGGTGATCTGGTGCATTTTGTATAGTAACTATTTCCATGGTTAATAACATTTAATTAATATGCATTTTTAAAATCAGAGGGGAGAAAATTCAGTGTAATTGCATTTATTTTCTCTGTGTAGTATTTCCCAGAAAAGAGCTTGTGCTAGTTCCATATTGCATGAAAACAACTTTTGAATCATTTCTCAATCCTATCAGACCCAGAGTCTCCTCCTTACAATGAATATATTTAGAGTTCCTTGTACTACACAGAAATGAGATGCACAGAGATTATTACCTAAGAACACTCAAGCATTTTGAATCAGTATGATGCATTAATTTTAATGTAAAATAGAAATAGGAGATAAATGGTATTTCAGTGTATGAATGCCTACACTGAAGTACATAAATAATATAATAAAGTAGTCAGGTGCTTGTACCTATATGTGAATTAACTCTTAAATGTAAAAGCTACAAATGCAGACCAATAAAGACATCTTGCCAGTAATTCAAACACCCCAAAAAGTGTGAGCTGGGGTCATCTGTTAAATAATGAACAACTTTGGTAACACTGCCAACAAAATTAAGTATAGTCTTCCTTAAAATTATATAGGGTCGAATTCTTGGATAATTCTATTTATATGAAAAGCATCCACAAAATAGTTTATGCATTATATTGTATTGCATATATATAAATTATATATTTATATATAAATCAGAATGATGTCCTGAGTGAAGATAATTAACAGCTGATTTTCATGTACATGAATGACTTATAGGATGTACAAACCATATGCAGGATGGGTACTCACTGCGGGGGAGGATATCAAGTCTCTGAAGTCTATGGTGCCACCTCGGTGACTGTGAGTATCAGAAAGACCCTATGAGTTTCATCTGACTGAACAATTTCTCAAATGATGAAATCGCAAAGGTTTAGTTTTTACCTTGTTTTCAAGCAAGACCCATCTATGGGGTCACAAAGAGCTGGACGTGAATGAGCGACTAACACACCAGGAACTAAGGGAAATTTGGGGACTGTCATGTGGTTACCTGAGCTTAGGCGGTTGGTGGAATATAGGAAAAATAAGAATATAAAGTTCTTCATGCTGTGTTTTAAGTCAGTCTTGTAGTACTATGTAAGAAATTAAAAATGGTGATCTGGTGCATTTTGTATAGTAACTATTTCCATGGTTAATAACATTTAATTAATATGCATTTTTAAAATCAGAGGAGAAAATTCAGTGTAATTGCATTTATTTTCTCTGTGTAGTATTTCCCAGAAAAGAGCTTGTGCTAGTTCCATATTGCATGAAAACAACTTTTGAATCATTTCTCAATCCTATCAGACCCAGAGTCTCCTCCTTACAATGAATATATTTAGAGTTCCTTGTACTACACAGAAATGAGATGCACAGAGATTATTACCTAAGAACACTCAAGCATTTTGAATCAGTATGATGCATTAATTTTAATGTAAAATAGAAATAGGAGATAAATGGTATTTCAGTGTATGAATGCCTACACTGAAGTACATAAATAATATAATAAAGTAGTCAGGTGCTTGTACCTATATGTGAATTAACTCTTAAATGTAAAAGCTACAAATGCAGACCAATAAAGACATCTTGCCAGTAATTCAAACACCCCAAAAAGTGTGAGCTGGGGTCATCTGTTAAATAATGAACAACTTTGGTAACACTGCCAACAAAATTAAGTATAGTCTTCCTTAAAATTATATAGGGTCGAATTCTTGGATAATTCTATTTATATGAAAAGCATCCACAAAATAGTTTATGCATTATATTGTATTGCATATATATAAATTATATATTTATATATAAATCAGAATGATGTCCTGAGTGAAGATAATTAACAGCTGATTTTCATGTACATGAATGACTTATAGGATGTACAAACCATATGCAGGATGGGTACTCACTGCGGGGGAGGATATCAAGTCTCTGAAGTCTATGGTGCCACCTCGGTGACTGTGAGTATCAGAAAGACCCTATGAGTTTCATCTGACTGAACAATTTCTCAAATGATGAAATCGCAAAGGATCTTTTCAAGCTTATTATCTGCCATCCTGTTCAAATAAATTGTGAATTAGTTTGCTAAAACACCTTCACAATTGAACAACATTTATTATATCTGAAACACAACCCTGAGATGGAGGAGCTTTTAATTTCGTTTAAAAGTGGTTTTAAGAATGCAGCATAAAAGCTTTATCAGTGTTTCCTTTCCTGATGAGATTTTCTAAAAGTGTAACTATTCTCTTGGATATCAAGTTTGGGGACTTCTTATAATATACATGGAATCAGTTATTATGTATTACAAAATATCACTTATAAATGCAGAGCTTCAATTTGTCTTCAACTATAAATTTTGTTTAATGTCCTTTTAGATTCTTTTGTCAAGTTATATAATTAAGCCAAAATCTCACTATACACTTAATGATATTAGCATTCAATAATGGTGCTTCTTAGTAAATTGTGCATCATTAATGGATTAGCAGAGTAGATTAACACTGTAGGAGCTCTTTATTAAGCTAAAAACTCAGTTTCTCCTGTGGATTTAAAAAGAAAACATTAAAATACATTCATCAGATGCTTTAGTAGAATTTCTTATTTCTTCAGTTTTTCCTTATTAAGAAGAATTATAATTTTATATCTTACTGAGATTGTCATGTTTTTGTTAGTATGAAAACTTAGTTTTGCAGATTTTCATATCCAAACTGGAAACAGAAAATGTTCTGTTATTTTTAATTTAATTTTTTTGTTGTTATGCTTGCATCTGTAAAATCTTTCTGAAATTCACTAGACAAAGCCAACTATAAGTGAACTGCACATATTCATAATATTTGTCAATGTGAGTGCCTGAATTGAAATGCTATTTAAAACACTGACTTTTTAAGGGATTTGTTTTACAAACATATTGCCATTTTCCCTGATGAGGGGGAAAAGCAATGCTCCTATCATAATAGCAGTCAGTTGTCTTCACTATCAGTTTCCTCACTTTAGTCTTTCCAACCACACACACACACAAACACACACACAAAGATATTTGAGAAGAGAGAAATTCTCTCTCCATATTCAGCCCCAAGGAAGCATGCCCTTTCTTATTTGAGGATCAGACTAAAGCAGTAGTCACATTCTGCAACTTTGCCGCTACAGGCTATTTTTAGGTCACTTAATCTTTTATTATTTCACCTTAATCTGTTATTCTCTATACCTGCACTGTTATTAACCCCTAACCTAGCCCCTCTTGTTCTAGTGTGTATTTAATTTGCTATCCTTTGACACCATATTGAAAAACCAAAAATACAACTTTCATCATATTAATTTTCTTTTAAAAAATCAATGTCCACCCTACATGGCATAAAGATGCCAAAGCAAGAGTGGAAACACAGAGGCATTTTAACTAATTAAACTGGCATTTTATATTAGAAAATATTATAACACTAAGATTATATTAGTTTATAATCAATAATATTATTGATTGCTCATTTCATGGGAGGTATAATTCTACGTTTATTATGATAGATTGAGTCAATTAATTCCCACAAAACTGTGTAATGTGAGTAATATTATTAACATCACCTTTGTTTTACAGATAAGGAAAGAGCACAGAGAGACTGAAGAAGTTGCCCAAGGTTCAAAGTACACAGGTACCAAGGTGGCTATTTGCCTTCTCTAGAACCTAAAAATGTAACCAATATACTATTACCTCAGTTGATAAAATTATTGAGAAATTATTAAATAGAAAGTAAACCGTTTAATATAATCATTTAAAAGAGGTGGTTAAAAATGGCATTTGCTTCATTATAAAATCATAAATCAAAAAAATTAGATTAATTTTGGTTTGGGGGAACTTTAACTGGGGAACTTGAATTTTACTTCCTGTGAACACTTATCTTTAGGTCAAAGAGCAAAATCAGTGCAATATTATGATCTATATGCTAGTGGAAACCTGGTCCATTAGTAAAAGCAGCTGAAACAGATATGTTGTTATTCTACCTGGAAAGTGGCTTGGGAGTGGAGGGGTAGGGATAACTTTAGTAAGCCAAATTTACTCAGTAAGTTAAGGCAGTGAGGGGGGAAAATGGTCCTTCTAACAAAATTTAACTCAATAGACATTCATTCAATTCCTGGTCTAGGAAGTATTGATAACAGCAATAATAATTAACATGTAAGCCACACTTCTTGAAGTGTTAGGTGTTACGGTAATTGTTGATTGCTCCCATGTCTTCAATGTTGGAGATGCTCTCTTAGGAAATAATTATGGAAAAACATTATTCTGTTCAAACTTATAAAGGAATAAAATCTATGAATAATGAGTATTCTGAAAATCACTACCAGCTAGTGGATACCCAAGCTTATGCCATAAAAGAAAAATACATGCTTTGGTGTTTCCAAAGATCTGGATCAGTGGAGAACTCATGAAAGGGTAACTTACTGAATACAAGGAGTCTTCTTTTGAGGAGGACAAGACAGATTTGGAAAACAATCCCATCTTGAACTGGACTTCCCAGGTGGCGCTAGTGGTAAAAACCAAATCTGCCTGTAAGGCCAGAGACACAGGAGATGTGTGTTGGATCTCCAGGTCCGGAAGATCTCCTGGAGGAAGGCATGCAACCCGCTCCAGGATTTTTACCAGGATAATTCCATAGACAAAGGAGTCTGGCAGACTACAGTCTGAGGCCACAGAGTCAAACATGACTTAGTGCCTGAGTATGCATGCACACCCATCTTAAATGCCAGTTCCCACTGATAGATTTTCATAACACTTAGCATAAAACCCTGTGTCTAGTAGCCATTCAATTGAAATATATTGAATTATTAAATAAAATTAGTTCTAAGACACATGGTAAATTTTAATTGCTAATACCATAATCAAACTACAGTATTTTAACTATACCTTTTTTAAACTAATAAGGAATAGTTTTATAATTTGAAGTTATAAGACTGGTATATTATCCCCAGTCCTATAACCAACTCTCAAATTAAACTTGTGCAAGTAATTAACATCTGTGTGACCAAGTTCTCTCATCTGTAAAGCAGATACAATAATTATTATCGCCTGCCCTGTGGGCATAGTGTGAGGATTAATGAGGTACTTTCTAAAAGATACTTTCTAGAAAGGTATTTTATATTTCTAACATCTTACTGTCCCAGGCTATTTGTTTTATTTTCATCATATACATTCAGATGTTTCACAAAAAATTTTGGCTTGGGAGTGGAGGGGTAGGGATAACTTTAGTAAGCCAAATTTACTCAGTAAGTTAAGGCAGTGAGGGGGGAAAATGGTCCTTCTAACAAAATTTAACTCAATAGACATTCATTCAATTCCTGGTCTAGGAAGTATTGATAACAGCAATAATAATTAACATGTAAGCCACACTTCTTGAAGTGTTAGGTGTTACGGTAATTGTTGATTGCTCCCATGTCTTCAATGTTGGAGATGCTCTCTTAGGAAATAATTATGGAAAAACATTATTCTGTTCAAACTTATAAAGGAATAAAATCTATGAATAATGAGTATTCTGAAAATCACTACCAGCTAGTGGATACCCAAGCTTATGCCATAAAAGAAAAATACATGCTTTGGTGTTTCCAAAGATCTGGATCAGTGGAGAACTCATGAAAGGGTAACTTACTGAATACAAGGAGTCTTCTTTTGAGGAGGACAAGACAGATTTGGAAAACAATCCCATCTTGAACTGGACTTCCCAGGTGGCGCTAGTGGTAAAAACCAAATCTGCCTGTAAGGCCAGAGACACAGGAGATGTGTGTTGGATCTCCAGGTCCGGAAGATCTCCTGGAGGAAGGCATGCAACCCGCTCCAGGATTTTTACCAGGATAATTCCATAGACAAAGGAGTCTGGCAGACTACAGTCTGAGGCCACAGAGTCAAACATGACTTAGTGCCTGAGTATGCATGCACACCCATCTTAAATGCCAGTTCCCACTGATAGATTTTCATAACACTTAGCATAAAACCCTGTGTCTAGTAGCCATTCAATTGAAATATATTGAATTATTAAATAAAATTAGTTCTAAGACACATGGTAAATTTTAATTGCTAATACCATAATCAAACTACAGTATTTTAACTATACCTTTTTTAAACTAATAAGGAATAGTTTTATAATTTGAAGTTATAAGACTGGTATATTATCCCCAGTCCTATAACCAACTCTCAAATTAAACTTGTGCAAGTAATTAACCTCTGTGTGACCAAGTTCTCTCATCTGTAAAGCAGATACAATAATTATTATCGCCTGCCCTGTGGGCATAGTGTGAGGATTAATGAGGTACTTTCTAAAAGATACTTTCTAGAAAGGTATTTTATATTTCTAACATCTTACTGTCCCAGGCTATTTGTTTTATTTTCATCATATACATTCAGATGTTTCACAAATTTTTTTTTTTTAAAGATTTATGTATTTATTTATTTTGGGCGGGGGTCGGGTTGGGGAGGGAGGGTAGCAGGCGGGCCACTTCTATTGGTCTTTCATTTCTCTATTTTCATCCACCTTTGTTCTTTGGCTCCTGTGGGCCTCCCATCCCGGTGGCATCTGTTGTTGCAGAGCGCCGGCTCTGGGCGCATGCGCTCCAGAGCTCCGGCTCGGTGACTGGACACATCCGTCCAGCCGCTCTGCAGCACGTGGGATCTTCCCAGGCCAGGGATCGAACCGGTGCCCCTTGCACTGCAAGACGGTGTCCTTACCCACTGGACCACCAGGGGAAGCCCCACAAAATATTTTTTTTTTCTTTTAATTTTAAGTTGACCAGTTATCACTAACAGAAACCTGATTATTCAGTGAGTTGAAATGTAGCAATAATATTTGAAATCTTAATATTTCTGTAGAGTTTTTGTTGGCTACATTTTTGTGTTGAATAATGTATTCTTATAGGTTTTTTTAGCTACGCTGCATGGCATGCAAGATCTTAATTCTCCTACCAGAGATTGAACCCATGGCCCCTGCAATGGAAATGCAGAGCCCTAACCACTGGACCTTCAGGGAATTCCCCCTGTGGTGTCTTCTGTGTTTATTTGATTTATTATTTTTTTTAAAATTTGGCCACACCCTTATTTTCCCAACCAGGGATCAAGCCTGTGCCCCTTGGATTGGAAGGCAAAGTGATAACCACTGGACCACCAGGGAGTCCCCTATATGTCTACTTTACTATTTTAAATTGAACATTCTTTTGGGTAAGTGCTCTTGTTTTCTAAAAGTTCAAAATTTCAAAATGTTCTTACTATTTTTTTCACTCCAATAGTAGTTACCAAAAGCTGCTGTGGCCTGTCTAGACAGAGAGAGAGATAGAGAAGGATTCCTCTCAAGAAGCGCTCCTCCACCTTAGCATTACTGGCATACTGAATCTAGACTCATTTGTTTTGGGTGGACTGTCCTGTGCATTGTAGGATGTGTAGCAACATCCTTGGACTTTACTCACTAGATCCAGTAACAGACTTTCAAAAATTTCTTCAGTATTGGTATTACCAGTTGTCCCCTGCATGGCACAATGACATTCAGTTGACAACCAGCGCCCTAGAGGAATTAAATAGCATCAATGGCTTGTCAACGGGGTAATGCACACAGACACACAGACACAGACACAGACACAGACACACACACACACACACACACATGCATACACTCGCACTCCTAAGGGGATCATACAGCTTAGTTTGCCTGGCATAGTTTTGAATTACACTTGGTACCCTAGCATCTGGTCCCATAATGATCTGTAGTAAGTTTTCAATTTGTAATGGAGTATTATGATTAAGGGCTTCCCAGGTGGCACTAGTGCCAATACAGAAGATTAAGAAACATGGGTTCGATTCCTGCTTTGTGAAGATCCCCTGGAGAAGGGCATGGCAACCCACTCCTGGAGTATTCTTGCTTGGAGAATCCCTTGGACAGAGAAGCCTGTTGGACTACAATCCATAGCATCGCAAAAAGCTGGACACAACTGAAGCCGAATTAGCACTTAAGCATGCACTATATTTAATTCATGTAACAAAATGAACACATAAAGATTTCACTGACTTACAGTTTGTACTTCTAGTTTCTTCCATTTTGTTTTAGTCTTACTGTGTATAGGGTCTGTGTGCAGTGAACAGAATTTTCACTTTAAGATCTTGTTAATATGGGAAATGTACCCATGTCTTATTTACTCTGCCCTTTCCTGAGACAATGAAACTAAAGCTTCCTTCTAAAGCTTCAGTACACTGAGCAGCATGAAAGGGAGAAACTAGTGCGGGGACCTTCCGCAGAAAGGGAAGGCAGCAGGGATTACTCCCGGCGGAACCGGGAGATCTCGGAGAGAGGCAAATCTTGAACTGTCCGCCCCGCCAGCCCCTCGGCTGAAGGCCAGGGACAATCAGCGCGATCAGTAGTTCCGCTTTATTAATGAAGATCCACAGCTTTTATAGGCAAGTAGGGTTTCCGCTCATCTAGACTCATTTGTTTTGGGTGGACTGTCCTGTGCATTGTAGGATGTGTAGCAACATCCTTGGACTTTACTCACTAGATCCAGTAACAGACTTTCAAAAATTTCTTCAGTATTGGTATTACCAGTTGTCCCCTGCATGGCACAATGACATTCAGTTGACAACCAGCGCCCTAGAGGAATTAAATAGCATCAATGGCTTGTCAACGGGGTAATGCACACAGACACACAGACACAGACACAGACACAGACACAGACACACACACACACACACACACATGCATACACTCGCACTCCTAAGGGGATCATACAGCTTAGTTTGCCTGGCATAGTTTTGAATTACACTTGGTACCCTAGCATCTGGTCCCATAATGATCTGTAGTAAGTTTTCAATTTGTAATGGAGTATTATGATTAAGGGCTTCCCAGGTGGCACTAGTGCCAATACAGAAGATTAAGAAACATGGGTTCGATTCCTGCTTTGTGAAGATCCCCTGGAGAAGGGCATGGCAACCCACTCCTGGAGTATTCTTGCTTGGAGAATCCCTTGGACAGAGAAGCCTGTTGGACTACAATCCATAGCATCGCAAAAAGCTGGACACAACTGAAGCCGAATTAGCACTTAAGCATGCACTATATTTAATTCATGTAACAAAATGAACACATAAAGATTTCACTGACTTACAGTTTGTACTTCTAGTTTCTTCCATTTTGTTTTAGTCTTACTGTGTATAGGGTCTGTGTGCAGTGAACAGAATTTTCACTTTAAGATCTTGTTAATATGGGAAATGTACCCATGTCTTATTTACTCTGCCCTTTCCTGAGACAATGAAACTAAAGCTTCCTTCTAAAGCTTCAGTACACTGAGCAGCATGAAAGGGAGAAACTAGTGCGGGGACCTTCCGCAGAAAGGGAAGGCAGCAGGGATTACTCCCGGCGGAACCGGGAGATCTCGGAGAGAGGCAAATCTTGAACTGTCCGCCCCGCCAGCCCCTCGGCTGAAGGCAAGGGACAATCAGACGCGACAGGGGTTCCATCGAAGTAGTTCCGCTTTATTAATGAAGATCCACAGCTTTTATAGGCAAGTGAAGGGGGTTTTGCACGGGACTTCCTATAGATTACACCAATCAAGCTAAAGACCAAGCAATCATTCACGAGCGTGGCAGCCAGGGGAACCAATCAGAAATTTTGACTATCAATTAACAATTTAGATCACGCCCTGCCTCTTCCTGTAGGCGCCATCTTAACTGCAAACATGTGCTTAAGCTTCTTTAAACAATGCGCTTAAGCTTCCCTTCATTTCCATATCCCTTCCTGTAGGCGCCATCTTAGCTCCAAGCTGAAACAATGTGCTTAAGCTTCTTTTCACTCCCACACCCCTCCCTGTAGGCGCCATCTTAGCTCCAAACTGTAAACATGTGCTTAAGCTTCTTTATGCTTAAAACAGTCCTCTTTCAATTCAGAGCCCCACAAACTAGCTGCTGGCCACCCCTTCAGATAGGACCTAGAAGTTGGATCATGCGCTCTGCCCCTGCCAAGATGGGTGTGCCAGCTACTAATGCTTTGGCTGGTGCACGGAGCCCCAAGGTGGCCAGCCAGTGGGGATCTGTGGGAAAGGCAGGGACTTATACATGGACTGTTCACAGGATCTATACAGAATGTAGAGACTAAGGAATCCCACTTCAGAACATATATTCTTCCTGTGGTTGATTTTAAATGTATTACATAGTAGAAATTGGAGGGTTTCCCAGGTGGCTCAGTGAAGAAATGGCCTAATGCAGGAGACTCAGGTAACATGGGTTTGATCTCTGCTTGGGGAAGAACCTCTAGAGGAGGAAATGGCAACCCACTCCAGTATTCTTGCCTGGAGAACTCCACAGACAGAGGAACCTGGTGGGTTACAGTCCCTGGGGTCCCAAAGAATCAGACATGACTGAGTGAGCACTTGCCACAACAGAAATTTACAAAAATGTTTTTTAAAATTCGATTTAAAAAATTTTATAGTAAATTATTTTAATGCAAATGAGTATTTAAAAATGAAGTATATACTGAAGGGAAATTCAAGTATTTAACTGATGTACATGCAGTATACCAAAATATTTGTTGCATTTTATGATACTGCTGATACCCCCAGCCACCCACCACAGCCCACGCTGTGACTGAACTGGTTCTTATTGTAATTGCAATACATACTCTACCAACCCCTACTGGAGAATTTTGAAAAATAAGGTTTATTGCTCACTGGTCATGGGCCTGCATGCCCAAGGGAGGTCTTGGGTAAAGAGAGAGAGAGAAAGCCTGGGCCACTGGGGCTTTGCCTTTTTTAGGGGTGAGGTTGAGCTACCTAGGATTTCCTGGGTTCACTGTTTACTGGTGAATTTAATACAAAAGAGAAGGAATTAACCTGCAGGAAGGGAAAAACTACCTATCTAGGTCATCCATGGGCTTCTAAAAACAAAACAAAACAAAACAAAAACAGGAACTTCCTCAGTGGGGGGCCCAGCTCTATCCAGGAATCTGGTTGAGCAGCTGGTAATGTGTTTATTCAAAGTGGGTTTCTCTGAAGTAGGTGCCTAGGCAAACAAAAGCTTCAGGTCAGGCACTTGCATTACAATCAAAACTGCTAATTGTCCGGCACTTGACACTACAGACATTAAATACATGTGTATTTTATCTAGACTGCAAATGCTTTAAAACAATTGAAATATTACTGAAAATCTTGTCATTCTCTATGGTATTTCATTCTTTCCAATAAAGTGACGCATGTTTCTTTTATTCTCAAATTTCTAACCATCAGTAAACAAATGAATCAGTGGTAGGTTTTCTCATTTTCTTAGTTCAGGCTGCTAGAACAAAGTACCATAGACATTTCTTTCTCAAGGTTCTGGAGACCAGAAGGCCAAGATTAGGATGCTGGAATGGTCAGACTCTGCTGAGAGCCTTGTTCTAGGTAGGAGACTGCTGAATTTTTGGTGTATCTTCCCATGGGAGACAGACAGTGAGAGATCTCTCTGGGGTCCCTTTTATCAGAGAACTAATCCTTTTAATGGGGACTCCGCCATGTCACAACCTGGGTTAGAATTTCAGCATATTAGACTCTTTACTGTAAAATGCAGTATACCAAAATAAATTTTTGTTTAAAAAGTAAAAAATTTAAAATGAAAACGGGCTTTGATGTACATGCAGTATACCAAAATATTTGTTGCATTTTATGATACTGCTGATACCCCAGCCACCCACCACAGCCCACGCTGTGACTGAACTGGTTCTTATTGTAATTGCAATACATACTCTACCAACCCCTACTGGAGAATTTTGAAAAATAAGGTTTATTGCTCACTGGTCATGGGCCTGCATGCCCAAGGGAGGTCTTGGGTAAAGAGAGAAAGCCTGGGCCACTGGGGCTTTGCCTTTTTAGGGGTGAGGTTGAGCTACCTAGGATTTCCTGGGTTCACTGTTTACTGGTGAATTTAATACAAAGAGAAGGAATTAACCTGCAGGAAGGGAAAAACTACCTATCTAGGTCATCCATGGGCTTCTAAAAACAAAACAAAACAAAACAAAAACAGGAACTTCCTCAGTGGGGGGCCCAGCTCTATCCAGGAATCTGGTTGAGCAGCTGGTAATGTGTTTATTCAAAGTGGGTTTCTCTGAAGTAGGTGCCTAGGCAAACAAAAGCTTCAGGTCAGGCACTTGCATTACAATCAAAACTGCTAATTGTCCGGCACTTGACACTACAGACATTAAATACATGTGTATTTTATCTAGACTGCAAATGCTTTAAAACAATTGAAATATTACTGAAAATCTTGTCATTCTCTATGGTATTTCATTCTTTCCAATAAAGTGACGCATGTTTCTTTTATTCTCAAATTTCTAACCATCAGTAAACAAATGAATCAGTGGTAGGTTTTCTCATTTTCTTAGTTCAGGCTGCTAGAACAAAGTACCATAGACATTTCTTTCTCAAGGTTCTGGAGACCAGAAGGCCAAGATTAGGATGCTGGAATGGTCAGACTCTGCTGAGAGCCTTGTTCTAGGTAGGAGACTGCTGAATTTTTGGTGTATCTTCCCATGGGAGACAGACAGTGAGAGATCTCTCTGGGGTCCCTTTTATCAGAGAACTAATCCTTTTAATGGGGACTCCGCCATGTCACAACCTGGGTTAGAATTTCAGCATATTAGACTCTTTACTGTCTGAGCCACCAGGGAAGCCTTTGTGACCAACTCTTTGTGACCTGTGGACTGTAGCCTGTGTAGTTCCTCCCTCCATGGAATTCTCCAGGCAAAAATACTGGAGTGGGTAGCCATTCCCTTCTCCAGGGGATCTTCCTGACCCAGGGAACAAACCCAGGTCTCTTGCACTATAGGCAGATTGTTTATGGTCTGAGCCACCAGGGAAGCCCAATGAATTGGAAGAGGGGAAGTATAAGCATTCCATCCATATCCCTTATGTTCTGCTATATTTTCAAATCAAACACATTTGGCTTTAAAAATATTTCACTTTTAATTATTTGAGAGAAAAAATTATGAACAAAAAATGTAGGCTGTGCAATCATTTTCATGTTTAAATAGCTTGCTCTGCAGATGTGGTATGCAAAGGTGACCTTTTAGCTAGTATATTTTTCAAAGTGGTTGTGTATTACCATAATAGTCATTCTGCATGTAACAACTGTGGTGAAGTAATCCTTTTCTGCAGTTTAATTTGGAAATTTTTAGATGTAGTGGTATTACGTATTCATTTTCCTCCAAAGTTGGAATAATGCAAAGGTAACCTGATATAAAAGTGGCAATACTAAGATTCCATGTTACTTGAATCTTATGAAACTGAGGAAAGTGGCAGAGAATAATAATTGATTCACTAGGCAAAAGCATTCCTAATTTGTATACCAAGTAAGGGTGCATGTAAAAAAAATTCCAATCAGAGGCTAAGGATGTATAAATACCTTTTGGTGAGTGATGCATGTCAGGTGAAAGAAACTGGAGCAATTAGATCCATGAGGAAAATTAGCATAACATGAGGAACATAAGGAAAGTGGTGTTAAGGAGTTTTGTGGGGTTTTTTAAGGCCATTGTGAAGCAATTGCAGCATTTTAAACCTGGAGATGGGTGTATTTGTGTAATATGAACATTCAAGTGTGACCTGAACAGTTTTCCATCTTACAAACAGCACACTGATTTCAATGTGGAGAATGAATTTGAGCGATGCAAGAATGGATCTGTGTGTCAATTAGGCTTTTATGGGTCACAGCTATGATATGTGGCAAGATGGTAATTTGGTTTAGGATTGTGATAACTGAAATGAAGAAGAGAGGAACTGAAAATCATTTAGAGGATTAGCATGGCAAGTCATCATGATGAAGAGATGAATACATGGAGGAAGAGAGGTCATGGTGCAGAGAGCCTGTGCTAGGATTCTGAAGTGAGTTGATCAGAATGGAGTAGAAGAAGGCCAAGTATGGAGAGGTTTACAAGATTTCAAAGTAAAAAGTGATAGCCACTCAGTTGTGTCCAGCTCTTTGTGACCCTATGTAGCCTGCCAGCCTCCTCTGTCCATGGAATTCCCCAGGCAGTTGTACTGGAGTGGGTAGCTAGCTGATCCATTCTCTAGGGGATCCTTCCAACTCAGGGATTGAACCCAGGTCTCCTGCATTGCAGGCGGATTCTTTGCCAGCTGAACTATAAGGGAAGCCTATGAGATTTTAAGGTCTTGTGAAATATTTAGGAAGATTTCTCATAAGAAGTTGGATATAGGGATGTAAAGCTTGGAGGAAATGTCTGTAGTAAAGATAACTGACCTGCACTTCATATATGGAGAGGGTCACTGGAGACATGGACACAATAATACCATCTACAAGGGGAAGCCAGAATGAGAGGAGGACTGCTATTAAACCTTTAAGGTTACAAACATTTATCTGACAGATGAAATAAGCATACAAAGGAACTGAGAAGAAAGATGGATTAGCAAGACGGTAGGGGAAAGATCCGGCGAATGCAGAGTCACAGAAAATAAGGAAGGAGCATAGAAGAGTGGCAGCAAGTGTCGATGTTGAGAGGTACAGTAGGAAATCCAACAGTTATAGGTGAGTGATGCATGTCAGGTGAAAGAAACTGGAGCAATTAGATCCATGAGGAAAATTAGCATAACATGAGGAACATAAGGAAAGTTGTGTTAAGGAGTTTTGTGGGGTTTTTTAAGGCCATTGTGAAGCAATTGCAGCATTTTAAACCTGGAGATGGGTGTATTTGTGTAATATGAACATTCAAGTGTGACCTGAACAGTTTTCCATCTTACAAACAGCACACTGATTTCAATGTGGAGAATGAATTTGAGCGATGCAAGAATGGATCTGTGTGTCAATTAGGCTTTTATGGGTCACAGCTATGATATGTGGCAAGATGGTAATTTGGTTTAGGATTGTGATAACTGAAATGAAGAAGAGAGGAACTGAAAATCATTTAGAGGATTAGCATGGCAAGTCATCATGATGAAGAGGTGAATACATGGAGGAAGAGAGGTCATGGTGCAGAGAGCCTGTGCTAGGATTCTGAAGTGAGTTGATCAGAATGGAGTAGAAGAAGGCCAAGTATGGAGAGGTTTACAAGATTTCAAAGTAAAAAGTGATAGCCACTCAGTTGTGTCCAGCTCTTTGTGACCCTATGTAGCCTGCCAGCCTCCTCTGTCCATGGAATTCCCCAGGCAGTTGTACTGGAGTGGGTAGCTAGCTGATCCATTCTCTAGGGGATCCTTCCAACTCAGGGATTGAACCCAGGTCTCCTGCATTGCAGGCGGATTCTTTGCCAGCTGAACTATAAGGGAAGCCTATGAGATTTTAAGGTCTTGTGAAATATTTAGGAAGATTTCTCATAAGAAGTTGGATATAGGGATGTAAAGCTTGGAGGAAATGTCTGTAGTAAAGATAACTGACCTGCACTTCATATATGGAGAGGGTCACTGGAGACATGGACACAATAATACCATCTACAAGGGGAAGCCAGAATGAGAGGAGGACTGCTATTAAACCTTTAAGGTTACAAACATTTATCTGACAGATGAAATAAGCATACAAAGGAACTGAGAAGAAAGATGGATTAGCAAGACGGTAGGGGAAAGATCCGGCGAATGCAGAGTCACAGAAAATAAGGAAGGAGCATAGAAGAGTGGCAGCAAGTGTCGATGTTGAGAGGTACAGTAGGAATCCAACACAGTCTCATAGGAGTTTTCAATCTGAGCACGATTATGAACTTTAGACAGCTGTTTTGTGAGTATTACTGAGGTTAAATCCAGATTGCCATGGGCATAATCACAAGGAAAAGGTTAAATATGAAGAGGAAGAGACTGGAGAGGATGGAGGGTAATAGCATTATTAAGAAAATATATTTGCCATGAACCACTCAAAGCGTTAGTCTATTAAAATTATCTTATGACATTCAGTTTCATCGTGATCCTATTAGGAAATATTGCAACAGTCTCAGATCAGTGAAATTATTTTCATTTGATGTCATTATAACTTGATATTAAAATGTGCTGTATTTGAAACTAGATATACCATTGCATACTTATTAGAAAATTTACAGAGTTCTATGAACTTTCTCCACAATAATATATAATTTTATTATGACATTATATATAACATCCTCTTTCACCCTCCTCAATGGATTCAGTTTGAGTAAACTCAAGGATAGAGAAGGACAGAGAAGCCTGCCATGCTGCAGTCCATAGGGTCACAAGAGTTGGACATGACTTCATGGCTGAACAACAATATAACATAAATAACTTGATCTCAGATTGCATATAAAGTATTTATCTTATATATGGTTTATTTTAAATGTTGGGCAAGATTATATATGTATACATAAATGTAATAAAAATACTGACTAAATATGAAAGAAACACCTTTTACTTCAAATACAAAGTACCTTTATGAGTTCTAGAATAATAAATAAATAATATTATTATGCAGTTAAACTCTTTAAAATGAAATAGCCATTGGATTTAATGCTTATTAGTTTATGAGATATTATAAACTGAAATGAAAGCTGGTTATTATTTGACTTCACTCTGATATTTGAAAATGCCCAAAGAATACTATCTATATCAAACCATTAACTAGTATAACAATGTGGCCTAGGTTGCTTTATGTTTCCCTTACCTAAATGCACAGTGTTTTTAGTTAGGGGAAAGATCCGCGAATGCAGAGTCACAGAAAATAAGGAAGGAGCATAGAAGAGTGGCAGCAAGTGTCGATGTTGAGAGGTACAGTAGGAATCCAACACAGTCTCATAGGAGTTTTCAATCTGAGCACGATTATGAACTTTAGACAGCTGTTTTGTGAGTATTACTGAGGTTAAATCCAGATTGCCATGGGCATAATCACAAGGAAAAGGTTAAATATGAAGAGGAAGAGACTGGAGAGGATGGAGGGTAATAGCATTATTAAGAAAATATATTTGCCATGAACCACTCAAAGCGTTAGTCTATTAAAATTATCTTATGACATTCAGTTTCATCGTGATCCTATTAGGAAATATTGCAACAGTCTCAGATCAGTGAAATTATTTTCATTTGATGTCATTATAACTTGATATTAAAATGTGCTGTATTTGAAACTAGATATACCATTGCATACTTATTAGAAAATTTACAGAGTTCTATGAACTTTCTCCACAATAATATATAATTTTATTATGACATTATATATAACATCCTCTTTCACCCTCCTCAATGGATTCAGTTTGAGTAAACTCAAGGATAGAGAAGGACAGAGAAGCCTGCCATGCTGCAGTCCATAGGGTCACAAGAGTTGGACATGACTTCATGGCTGAACAACAATATAACATAAATAACTTGATCTCAGATTGCATATAAAGTATTTATCTTATATATGGTTTATTTTAAATGTTGGGCAAGATTATATATGTATACATAAATGTAATAAAAATACTGACTAAATATGAAAGAAACACCTTTTACTTCAAATACAAAGTACCTTTATGAGTTCTAGAATAATAAATAAATAATATTATTATGCAGTTAAACTCTTTAAAATGAAATAGCCATTGGATTTAATGCTTATTAGTTTATGAGATATTATAAACTGAAATGAAAGCTGGTTATTATTTGACTTCACTCTGATATTTGAAAATGCCCAAAGAATACTATCTATATCAAACCATTAACTAGTATAACAATGTGGCCTAGGTTGCTTTATGTTTCCCTTACCTAAATGCACAGTGTTTTTATTAGCAGACTTGTCCTCAGAAAAACATTATATAGGCACTTTTAAAAAAGGCAAAAATATAGACTGAAAATAGGACTTTCATAGGAAGAGAGGAAAATTTAGGACACGTATAAAAAATGTAAACGCTAGAAGAGAAATAGATTTCTTCTGATAAAATTAGTAGGAATGATCTCTTTAGTACTTTCTTACCAGGAACAAAAAATGTTTCAGTTATGAAAATAAAGCTTTATTCTACTGTCAGCTAAACCTAGGGTTGTGTGGCCTTGTTGGAAAGGACAATGGCATGAAGGATCTCAGGACAGAAATGCAAGGAGCCGGTTTAGTTCCTAAATTCTACAGGCACCAAATAAATGTCAGTCCCTCATGCATATGGATCCTTAGATTCTAGCAGAATAAACAATTTGAATAAAGACAATGGATAGGTGCTTATTTCTAGTGGCAATAGACTTGCTTCAATACCCCAGAGTTTTCTGCCTGTCTTTGAATACTGCAAAATTGATGTTTAAATATGATATCTTACAAAATAAGCATACTTTATTAGATGACTGCATTCAGGTGTCCCCACTTCCTTCTTCACCCTTTGCTGTGTTTTGTTTTTTCCTTAGCGGTATAGCCTGCCTTTTGATCATTTGGTCAGCAGCTTCTACCACCTTACTCTTACTGTAATGACTGATGTCTCACCATTTGATTCTGGAGAGTAGGCGCAGCAATGCTGTAACAGTGTCCATTTTCCAAAGTGAAAACTGGTACAGTCTAAGTCATTAAGCCCCTCACAGTTAAAAAAAAAAAGAAAAGAAAAAAGGCAAACTCAAAACAGAAAAGAGCTCCCTACTCCCTCGTTTATATTCAGGTTCTATCTAGAAATACTAGTCTGTGAAGATGTCTACTATATCAGGTGCTACATTAAGTCACTCTGAAATCTCCAAAAGCTTTTGCATTTGGCTAATAACTTGTGACACCTTCACATCAGGGCTCTTTTAAAACAGAAAGTTGAATATAACAATCTTCCCAAGAAAGTAGAGGAGATTTATTGGCATACTCAGATACCTAGAGTGGCAGACACAAACTTTTAGAGAACTTCAAGATGATACAGTTTGGATCATTTTAGCTAAGAAAGTTACTTCGAGCAAGAATGAAGAAAAAAGCCTTCCCAGAATCCTGTAACTGAAATCCTTGAGGGAATTTCAATATCTGTGCTCCTAGAATTGGATATAGGGAATTACGGAAGGAGATGTGCGTGTGTGCGCATGGAAGCGGGGGCAGTGACTCCTAGTTGCCTAAGAAATATCCATTCTTCCCTCTGTCAAAGATGGAGCTCCAACTTTATTCCAAGCAGCCAAGTAGCAAGATTAAGGGCTTTATCTTGAAGCCAGCATTGAAACTAGAATGAGTCTTTTTTTTTTTTTTTAAACTATTTCTTTTTTTGACCAGTTCTACTGATCTTTAATTTAATTATCTTTGTTCTTTGGCCCGTTTGGGCCTCCCATCGCGGTGGCCTCTCTTGTCGCAGAGCACTGGCTCTGGGCGCATGTGCTCCAGAGCTCCGACTCGGTAACTGGACACATCGGTCCAGCCGCTCTGCAGCATGTGGGATCTTCCCAGGCCAGGGATCGAACCGGCGCCCCTTGCACTGCAAGGCGGTGTCCTTACCCACTGGACCACCAGGGAAGCCCTAGGATGAGTCTTATTGTAACATTATTTACATATGCTCTGACTCAGATGAAAGGGCATTACTCTCATGCTGTCTCTTTTCTGACAAGTTTTTGACAGTTATCTTATGAAGCAACCTTGAGTTTGAGTCTCAAGCTGTTCAAGGTAGTATACAATTAAAAGGCTCGGTTTCTCTCATACATCGAGCTACTACAGTGGCCTTGTATTCTTCTCTTTGATTTGTGTGTGAGAGAGAAAAGCAAGCTTGGTTTAAATATTCTTTTTATTATTTCTCACTTGTGTATAGCCAAGTCAAGCCTAATTGATTCAATTTCTGTTTGGACATGTACAGATGGAAGTAAAGTCATTTCAACAAGAAAAAAAGCACAGTCTGGCAATAGCATACAGAGTGCAAAGTGTAAGAAAAAGGATAGGCTGGTGTTTCTACTGACCTGCATTATTAAAACAAGTATAACAACTTAAAAAAAAAGACATTGTAGGCATTCAGGTGGAACATATACTCTCTAGGCATCTTTGCAACATCTAACATTTATTTTGCTCACCTAAGCTCTGAAGGCATTTCAGTGTCACACTTAAGAGTATAAAAGCAGTCAATTAAATCTGAGTATAAGCGCAGAAGGGAAAAATATCAAAATAGTTACAATAGAGTATCAGTGGAAAATGGAATCTTTAAGGGCAGACCCTTTCCGTACCATCACATGAAGACATAACAGACACCAAATTCTGAGAGAGACAAAACTAAGCAGGCTCACTTGTGAGACAGGAGTGGGTGTTCCTCGTGCTCAAAGTGAGGGTGATGATCATATTTAATAGTGCTCAGTAAGAAATATGATGAAAGAATTACAGGCTGTGATCAGAGACTGAAATTCTCAAGTTTAAGTTTTTAGACATGGTGAGAATGAGTACTGCATATGCACATGAAGGTTTGAGAATAACTATTTACAGATTGAGTATAGCGAGATCGGGTGTGGCTGGTTTCTAACACTGAATAGCTCCTGGGAGCCATGGCCACTCTTGCCAAAGTGATTTCTAATTAGATGGTCACAGACTTACTGCGTAGACTGCCATTGGAGAACAAAGAAATGTGTTAAAGGTATTAAATATGTAGCGTGGGGCTTCCCTGGTGGTTCAGTCAGTAAAGAGTCTGCCTTGCAGTGCAAGGGGCACCAGTTTGATCCCTGGCCTGGGAAGATCCCACATGCCATGGAGTGGCTGGACTGGTGTGTTCAATTATGAGCCAGTGCTCTGGAGCGCATGTGCCCAGAGCCAGTGCTCTGCGACCAGAGAGGCCACTGTGATGGGAGGCCCACACAGGAATTAAGATGGATGAAAATAAATAAATGAAGGACTAATAAAAGAGGCCAAAATTTTAAAAAGTATATGAAATGTGATAAGTCTATTAATGTTTTCCCACCCTTTATATCTAAAGGGACATGGGAGAAGAGGCTTAAGGGACAATGGAAAGTCCATTTTAGATTCTACAGAAAACTGGAAAAATACAGTTCTCACTGCCTGTGGATGAATTTATCTCTTAACATATTATTATTCCCAATAAAATGAAAATTTACATTGGAACATTCTCGAAAGACACTTTTCAAACTGATTGTCCAAAGGAGCTCAAAAATACAAAACTGGTCAACGATTCTATTTCATTATTGACATCAAAACTTGCGTCTCATTGCAATGTGATTTACTGAAGCCTCTTTCTATGGGATTTAGGGGGTTTGTTCCTGCATTCTCCCATTAGGTTAAGCTTATCATACCAGATGAATTTCAAATGAAATCAAAGCCTGTTCTTAAGTGCATTGAAACTAAGACACCAAATTCTGAGAGAGACAAAACTAAGCAGGCTCACTTGTGAGACAGGAGTGGGTGTTCCTCGTGCTCAAAGTGAGGGTGATGATCATATTTAATAGTGCTCAGTAAGAAATATGATGAAAGAATTACAGGCTGTGATCAGAGACTGAAATTCTCAAGTTTAAGTTTTTAGACATGGTGAGAATGAGTACTGCATATGCACATGAAGGTTTGAGAATAACTATTTACAGATTGAGTATAGCGAGATCGGGTGTGGCTGGTTTCTAACACTGAATAGCTCCTGGGAGCCATGGCCACTCTTGCCAAAGTGATTTCTAATTAGATGGTCACAGACTTACTGTAGACTGCCAGTGGAGAACAAAGAAATGTGTTAAAGGTATTAAATATGTAGCGTGGGGCTTCCCTGGTGGTTCAGTCAGTAAAGAGTCTGCCTTGCAGTGCAAGGGGCACCAGTTTGATCCCTGGCCTGGGAAGATCCCACATGCCATGGAGTGGCTGGACTGGTGTGTTCAATTATGAGCCAGTGCTCTGGAGCGCATGTGCCCAGAGCCAGTGCTCTGCGACCAGAGAGGCCACTGTGATGGGAGGCCCACACAGGAATTAAGATGGATGAAAATAAATAAATGAAGGACTAATAAAAGAGGCCAAAATTTTAAAAAGTATATGAAATGTGATAAGTCTATTAATGTTTTCCCACCCTTTATATCTAAAGGGACATGGGAGAAGAGGCTTAAGGGACAATGGAAAGTCCATTTTAGATTCTACAGAAAACTGGAAAAATACAGTTCTCACTGCCTGTGGATGAATTTATCTCTTAACATATTATTATTCCCAATAAAATGAAAATTTACATTGGAACATTCTCGAAAGACACTTTTCAAACTGATTGTCCAAAGGAGCTCAAAAATACAAAACTGGTCAACGATTCTATTTCATTATTGACATCAAAACTTGCGTCCCATTGCAATGTGATTTACTGAAGCCTCTTTCTATGGGATTTAGGGGGTTTGTTCCTGCATTCTCCCATTAGGTTAAGCTTATCATACCAGATGAATTTCAAATGAAATCAAAGCCTGTTCTTAAGTGCATTGAAACTAAGACATGATTTTCTAATTTTCAACGATAGCTAGTATATTTTATGAAGATTTAAAGATACATTGATCAATGAAAATACTTAACTCAAAATATAGAATATATTTTATAATTCTATTATATTGAAAATTAAATTTTACCTTCATTTTCCATCAGTTATTAAATCTCTATGTTTTTCTGCAAAGTCTGCTACTTTCTAACACTATTTGTTTCTTTGTTAATTAAATGAACTATTTCATGTACATTTTAATCCTTTTTCTAATTAATAAAATTCTGTCATTTCAGTAACCAAACAGTTCTAATTTAAAATATACATGTATTATTAAAGTATAGTGCATAACTAGGAAATTACACTTGAATGAAAGCTTTCCATTTTAGTTATTTATATTCTAGGAAACTTCAAATCACTAGCAATGTTTTGGAGATAATTAATGGTGAGGGAAATGAAAAATGTGCATTAATGGGAAGTGTATTGTTATATTAAATTAGTAAAATGATGTTCTTACAAAATATAGTTTATGAGAACTCAAATAGTTGTATATGAATTTTCCTTAAGTTATATTCAAATTCACTTACAACAATGACTAACTCTAATATTAATGTTAATAATTATTTCTAAGTGTAAATAAATGGTAGGTCTTAACAAATACTGATGATAAAAATTACTTTAAATATGATCAAGATTTTGGATAGTTACATAAAGAGAAATGAACTATTTATCTTGGATACACACTGCAGTATCTTCAGCTACAAGTGAAAGTGAAGTCACTCAGTCCTGTCCATGGAAAGCCATGGAATTCTCCAGGCAAGAACAGTGGAGTGGGTAGCCTTTCCCTTCCACAGGGGATCCCTCCAACTCTGGGATTGAACCCAAAACTCCCACATTGCAAGCAGATTCTTTACTGTCTGAACTACAAGGGAAGACCAAGAATACTGGAATGTGTAGCCTGTTCCTTCTCCAGGGAATCTTCCTGACTCAGGAACTGAATCGGAGTCTCCTGCATTGCAGGCGGATTCTTTACCAGAGGAGCTACAAGGCAATCTCTTCAGCTACAAACCTATGCATTTTCTGAATGTTGCTTCTATACTTATAAAGTGACAAAAATGGAGAAGCTGGAAAGTCTCACTTCTATAAATGTAGATTAGATAAGATATGTGGTCTCATGAGAATTGCCTTAGATCTGCTATATTCTAATTATTAGAGCCAAATCATTAGTGATGTGCTACGTACAAGTAAACAATTTTTTAGCAGTTATCAACACTTTGGAAGCGAAGTCTCTAACTTACATTTTCTGCACGTTCGCTGCTTAGGCCTCCTTCTCAGGAATATGTCTGGAATAGGCTCTTTTTACTTGGGAAGAGATCATAGGTTCATAGGTTGTCTATAACTACCATTGATTCATATTAAAATTGTCAAACCCTGTTTTCTGTTTCCTCTCATTAAAACCAATATAACTGAGGAAGAACAATTTACCTATGAGCGAGAGAGCAAAAGAAAAAGTCAATATAAGAAACAAGAAAAATTATTTGTAATACATCACGTATGAAATCACATACAACTCTGAAGACAGTAAGTACTGAGGGCAATTATGCAAATCTCAACAGGAAGGGGAAAAAAGGCTAAAATAGACCAAAGAATATGCGCACATCCCATTTATAAGAAAGATCAGCTTTGGGGAGACAGTGAACACTACTGAGGAAAAGGATGTGTATATGTAGTAAATATTACCAGTGTTCTCCGTAAATTTACTGATCTCTACACATTGTGCGTAGACGTGATACTGAGTGTGAATGAATGGAGCTGGAAGCACTCTGCTGTAGCAGAGAATCCCCGTGAGCCTCTCCCTCTAAGCCTCAAACAAAGTTTTTTTCTTTCTATGGGTGTCTGTGAGTTACCCAGTATCAGTCTGCTTGAATATTGGTCAGTCTGAGCTCTGTGATCCCATTTTACCAACATTTAGGTGACAACTGCTGGAAGTGTGTCTCTGGAGAGTTGCAGCGCCCTCTGCAGGCGGAGGAGCCTTGAGCCTGGTGCTGGGCTGAGTTCAGATGGGGGCTGGGCTGAAGGCAGGGTCTCTCATTTACAACCAGCTCTTCACCAGGTAATCCAAGATAGGCTACCCTCCTGGTGTTTTCTGGATAATGCTTATGGTCATATTCAGAAAGAAAGAGGGAGGAAGGGCAGAAACTGGAAGAAGAAATTGAAAATGCATGCAATTAATGTCAGTATTAGTACGTAGAATATATAAGCAGTTAATAGGTTAAGATAATATAGTATAAATAGATTTTAAAAAGAAAGCTACGTTGGCAGTCATGATGCAAACATTGAAACCATTAGATCAACAACAATTAAAAGTCTCATAACATGTACTAGGGAACAAACTGTGATAAATAGCTAACAAGTACATAAATTTTTGTAACTACCTTCCAAAATGATTTATTATTATGTCATAAAACTGAAGATATACATACCTTATGGCTTAAAAGTTTGTACATGTGTATGAAGGGATACACAGGAGAATGTTCATAGAAGCTTTGATTGTATAAGCCAAGAAACTAGCAATAATGCAAGTGTACATCAAAAGTAAAATGGATAAATATTCACACTGTTTTCTACATAAAGGAATGAACTGTGGCAATATATACTATAGACTCAGGAACTCAATACTGAGGAAACAAGAAGGCAGAGAAGAAATGAATAATATAAAAAAGTAAACAATATGTTGTTTTTTGATAGAAATTTGTGGACAAATATAAAGAAGTTCAGTGAATAATAACTATAAAATCATAGAAACCATTGTCTCATCAGCACAGAAGAATACTGCAATGTGGTCAGACTCCTCAATCGTTTAAAGACTGTAAGATATTAAAATACAATTGATTTATAGTATATTCATGAATAATGAAATGTGTTGATGTTTTCAATGGACTTTTTGTTTCATTCAGTATGCTTTGGAACAGACTTTAAGAAATATTTGTGTCTGCCTAGTGCATATATAAGAAAATAAATTCCACTATGTTATTAGACTAAAATATCAGAATTTGGAAAAATGTTTGGTGACAACTGCTGGAAGTGTGTCTTCCTTGGAGAGTTGCAGCGCCCTCTGCAGGCGGAGGAGCCTTGAGCCTGGTGCTGGGTTGAGTTCAGATGGGGGCTGGGCTGAAGGCAGGGTCTCTCATTTACAACCAGCTCTTCACCAGGTAATCCAAGATAGGCTACCCTCCTGGTGTTTTCTGGATAATGCTTATGGTCATATTCAGAAAGAAAGAGGGAGGAAGGGCAGAAACTGGAAGAAGAAATTGAAAATGCATGCAATTAATGTCAGTATTAGTACGTAGAATATATAAGCAGTTAATAGGTTAAGATAATATAGTATAAATAGATTTTAAAAAGAAAGCTACGTTGGCAGTCATGATGCAAACATTGAAACCATTAGATCAACAACAATTAAAAGTCTCATAACATGTACTAGGGAACAAACTGTGATAAATAGCTAACAAGTACATAAATTTTTGTAACTACCTTCCAAAATGATTTATTATTATGTCATAAAACTGAAGATATACATACCTTATGGCTTAAAAGTTTGTACATGTGTATGAAGGGATACACAGGAGAATGTTCATAGAAGCTTTGATTGTATAAGCCAAGAAACTAGCAATAATGCAAGTGTACATCAAAAGTAAAATGGATAAATATTCACACTGTTTTCTACATAAAGGAATGAACTGTGGCAATATATACTATAGACTCAGGAACTCAATACTGAGGAAACAAGAAGGCAGAGAAGAAATGAATAATATAAAAAAGTAAACAATATGTTGTTTTTTCATAGAAATTTGTGGACAAATATAAAGAAGTTCAGTGAATAATAACTATAAAATCATAGAAACCATTGTCTCATCAGCACAGAAGAATACTGCAATGTGGTCAGACTCCTCAATCGTTTAAAGACTGTAAGATATTAAAATACAATTGATTTATAGTATATTCATGAATAATGAAATGTGTTGATGTTTTCAATGGACTTTTTGTTTCATTCAGTATGCTTTGGAACAGACTTTAAGAAATATTTGTGTCTGCCTAGTGCATATATAAGAAAATAAATTCCACTATGTTATTAGACTAAAATATCAGAATTTGGAAAAAATGTAGATAAATGATGTTTTGCTAAATGATATTTTAGAGTCGCCCAAAATACTGCACATTAGAGAGAAAAGGGGAATAAGTTAATTTAATAATTCTTCATACACATTACAAGAATTTTCAAGTGAAATAAATTATCTATAATCCTTTTTAATATACACTTTCTGGTTATTTTAGACAGACTGTAAGTGAAAGAATATTATGAAGATGCCTATAAAAATCTGCCACCTGGTGGAAGTCATCTGGAACTACAGAAAAATGATTTTTGTTTTTTTTTCACTTCTGATTGTTTCTGTATCTTTCCCCCAAACTGGGAGAAAATGAAAGAGAGCATTATGTCACAAACACTTGAAATTATTTTTGGAAAGTTATGTAATTTCCTAAGTGTATAACATGAATAAATATAGTACAATTTCTTAAACAAAAAGTACAATCAATATAGTACTATGAAAATATTTAATGTGATCCTGGGCATTTTATTAGAAAAATATGATAATGGAGGCAAAAAATAAACTTTCTAAGTTTCCATAATCATTATCATTAATTGACTCTGATAGTCTTTATAAGACAAATGTAACTACCAAACAATCACAGTTGGAGTACATTTGCATTATCACTAAGTTCTTAAATACAGAAAATGAAAGAAGCATTTCCTGACTATTGTACATATAATAGTATCACATATCTTATGACATCTGCTTTAGCCTTCATCTTTTAAGTCAGTTTTACTTGCACTGATAAAAGAACATCCGGACAGCTGATGTAGCTGTTATTTCTCAAGTTTTCATAATATTGAATATCAGTATCTATACACTTTTAGTCATTTATATTCTGTTCCTCTTGTTAGTTCAAAAATGAGAAAAAGTCATTTAATGCAGTTCTTAAACTAAAAATATATTTATTCACTGGCCAGTGTTATGTATATAGAAAAAAAGCACCCTATTACATTCAACATTATTACTTACATGGAGGAAATAGTTGAAGTAACAGTGGCTTAATGCTTACCACAGTAATTTCAGTTCCTCTTGTAAGATTAGCTATATAAACTCACATGCTCAATAAAGATAAATATTCTATATATTTTAAACTGAAAATACCAAAAGTAAAATCTTACAGCTTGTCAAATACACTGGACGTTGATTATGGCGTCTGGCATGGGTGTCTTGGTTTTAAAAAGCCTCACTAATCTGAAGGAATGTTGTACTCACTTAAATATCCACAGTATTCATAAATCAAGAGAACTGACATGTATAATCTGGAGTAGAGATAAAAGAGGAGATAACATTTTATAGCAAAAGCATATAAGAAAATCAGATCTAGATCTATATTCAGGAATACCTGGGAAATCTAATGTCTTTTTTTCTACTAAGTCTCTTGATTTGAACTGCCCAGCGCTTTTGGCTGAAGAGAATACTCCTAAGAACATAGATTAATCTATAGAAGAGAAAGGGTTTAATGACATTAAAAATCAACTTCTAGAGAGAATGAAATAATAATACATGACAATGAATAATGAAAAATGACAGAGTAAGATGAGAAGAAAAATGACAGAGATGTTATCCCATTAATAAGTTTGGTTAGGAGAGATTAGGATTTATTTTTAATGTAAAAGTCAAAACAAGAGATAAGAGGTTTAGGCTTCTGAATCATCAGTTGATGTACTTATCCAATAAGGTTAAGACAGCTGCACCAAAAACTTATAGCCAGACAAGAAATCAGAAATAAAACTGGATTCTTCTTTTTTTTTTTTTTTTGGATATGAGTACATATCTCCACACCCTGCAACTGCAGAGAAAATGCTAACTTAGTTGTTTGGTTTCTTTTTTTTTTTTAAAGGCAGCTAGAAAAGCAGAGCACTTGCTATTACAAGTAATATCAGTAATATCTTTAGGCAGAGTACAAATCTTTGAACAAAAACCTCGGTATTAAAGACTAGAAAACATTACTTGAAGTTTCCCAGCCAGTATTTATGTCACGGTGATACCATTAACCTATTCAAAGTTGTACAGAAAAAGAAGAAAATTATGGGCTATCCAAGTCTAGACAATCAGAATTGTATGCTGTTGCAGCTGTGCGCAGTACTCTTGTTGGTTGTCCACCAACACACACTCACAAGATCCATTCCTGATGACATATTAATTTGTTGCTACAGATTTAGGAATTTCTCATTGATGCATACTTACTACCTACAGTAAGTTTATTTGGATATATTAATCTCTCTTTATGAATTTCTGATTTGAACAAAACCTAATATTTTCTACTCATTTTCTGACATCATTCTTACCACAATTCTTAATACACTTTCATTTTTTACTTTAATAATTTAACTGAATACAAACCTGTGCTAACTTCTACATTAGACTTTCTTCAAAATTCCAATGAACTTTCAGTCTCTGAGAAGGATTTGTGCATATTTGCGCAAATGTTTTGCTTTCAGGAAATAGAAAGAGGGAAATATTTTCCATGTAAAAACTGCATCACCTTCTAACATGGAAATTGATGACCTTCCTGATTCATTGATCTCATAGTTCTACCATTCCTAAATACAGGAGAACTTCATTTAAATCATATTCTTTCATCTTTCTTGACAGCTGTGTCATAGATATCATCATCTCCTAGAACTGCTCTAAAAAAGATTTTAATTTTAGAGTGCATGACCTTTCCAACTCTCCCACATCTTTATACTCAGTGATTTGTCTCCACTTCCTTATTGTAAAATTCAGATCCTCAACAATGTACCATTTTCAAAGACTGTTAATATTACATCATAAACTCTTGACATGTCAGAAGTGGATTCCTAGTATTCATCTGAACAAAGCCCATGAAAATACAGTAAATTCCCTACCTATGAATCTTCAAGTTGCAAACTTTCAGAGATTCGAATGTGTGCCTGTATGCCAGCTTTATATTACTGTACTTTCAAGGTGTTGTACTGTAAGATTAAAAATGTTTTACTTTTGTGTTTTTATGTATTATTTGTGTGCACAGTATAAACCTATTACTGCACTATTATATATAGCCAACTGTTTTTGTTGGGTACCTAGGCTAACATCACTGGATTTAAAATTGGATACGAACATGCTCTCAGAACAGAACACATGTTTTTGTATGGTACTATTCAAAGTTGTACAGAAAAAGAAGAAAATTATGGGCTATCCAAGTCTAGACAATCAGAATTGTATGCTGTTGCAGCTGTGCGCAGTACTCTTGTTGGTTGTCCACCAACACACACTCACAAGATCCATTCCTGATGACATATTAATTTGTTGCTACAGATTTAGGAATTTCTCATTGATGCATACTTACTACCTACAGTAAGTTTATTTGGATATATTAATCTCTCTTTATGAATTTCTGATTTGAACAAAACCTAATATTTTCTACTCATTTTCTGACATCATTCTTACCACAATTCTTAATACACTTTCATTTTTTACTTTAATAATTTAACTGAATACAAACCTGTGCTAACTTCTACATTAGACTTTCTTCAAAATTCCAATGAACTTTCAGTCTCTGAGAAGGATTTGTGCATATTTGCGCAAATGTTTTGCTTTCAGGAAATAGAAAGAGGGAAATATTTTCCATGTAAAAACTGCATCACCTTCTAACATGGAAATTGATGACCTTCCTGATTCATTGATCTCATAGTTCTACCATTCCTAAATACAGGAGAACTTCATTTAAATCATATTCTTTCATCTTTCTTGACAGCTGTGTCATAGATATCATCATCTCCTAGAACTGCTCTAAAAAAGATTTTAATTTTAGAGTGCATGACCTTTCCAACTCTCCCACATCTTTATACTCAGTGATTTGTCTCCACTTCCTTATTGTAAAATTCAGATCCTCAACAATGTACCATTTTCAAAGACTGTTAATATTACATCATAAACTCTTGACATGTCAGAAGTGGATTCCTAGTATTCATCTGAACAAAGCCCATGAAAATACAGTAAATTCCCTACCTATGAATCTTCAAGTTGCAAACTTTCAGAGATTCGAATGTGTGCCTGTATGCCAGCTTTATATTACTGTACTTTCAAGGTGTTGTACTGTAAGATTAAAAATGTTTTACTTTTGTGTTTTTATGTATTATTTGTGTGCACAGTATAAACCTATTACTGCACTATTATATATAGCCAACTGTTTTTGTTGGGTACCTAGGCTAACATCACTGGATTTAAAAATTGGATACGAACATGCTCTCAGAACAGAACACATTCGTATGTAGGGGACTTACTGTAATACAGGATTTTCATGTCTTATTTACCTCTGTCTTTATTAAGTTCATCTTGAGAATGGCCCCATGAAGGCAGGGGTTTAAATTGTCACAGCTTTTCATGCTTCTGACATGAACTGTAAGTTGGAGACTGCCTTGTAAGGTATTTAACTCTATGATGTTCTTTGGCTCAAAATGTTTCACAAATGAAGTTAATGTGCACAAAAGCTGTCTTCATCAAGCTTGCGTTGCTTCCTAACTGAACAAACATATAAACTCTGCCACATCATTATCATTTTATATCCCCTTGACCCCAGAGCAACCTGTCTCGCCCCATGTATTTCAAGTCATCATTAGTCAACAGTTTCTTTATGACATGTCCCATAATTTGCAGGGTTGTTTTATTATTATTTTACAATCAATGCTAATTATATTATGAACAATAATCAGAACAGAGTATATTTGTATAATGCCTCTCCTGAAGGATCTCTTCAGTTATTCGTACATCAAGTCAGGCCTGGGGTCTTTGGAACTTTAATTCTATGAAGAAATAAACCCCTTTGGCTCTCTTAGCTTAGTAAATCTCTTTATTTGAAACTTCTGTCATCTGAAAGAGTCATCACAACCAACTTTGTGCTCAATTACAAACATGAGTCAAACTCTGGAAGCTTTTGTACATCTACACTTAATTTATGTAATACATCAAATTTTTAAAACGTTCATATAAACTATACCTTTGCTTACTATGTGGTCCTTCAGCTTGGCTTTTTTTTTTTTTTGGTATCATTCTGATTTCTGTATTCATTTTTTTCTTCCAGTTTCATTGAGATACAATTGACATACAGTACTATATGCATTTAAGGTGGAAGGCATAATGATTTGAGTTACACACATCATGAAGTGATAATCACAGTAAGTTTAGTGAATATCCATTATTTCATATATATATATACACAAAAGGAAGAGATTACAATGTTTTCCTTTGATGAGAATCCTTAGTATTTACTCTCTTAAATATTTTCATATATAACATACAACAGTATTAATATTTATTATACTATGCCTTACATCCCTCGTACTTATGTATTTTATAGCTGTAAACGTCTATCTTTCAACCACTGTCATCAAATGTTCCATTGCCTCACCTCCTCCCTGGCTGCGATTATCACAAATCTGATATCTTTTTCTATGAGTTTATTTTGGAAGTATACGTGAGACACAACACTGTGTTAGTTCCTGTTACATAACACAATGATTTGATATTTCTAAACATTTCAAAATGATCAGCAGGATAAGTCCAACTATAGTATGTCACCATAGAAATATTAACAATATTCTCTATATGGCACATTTCATACCTATGACTCACTTATTTTGCACCTGGAAGTCTGTACCTCTTAATCTCTCTCACCCACTTCTTTCCTCCCTGACTCTTCCCCTCTAGATGCCACCTATTTGTTATGGATTGTTTTTGTTCGCTTTTGGCTTGATTACATAGGGGTCACAGTGGTAAAGAATCTACCAGCAAGTGCAGGAGACACAGGAGATGTGGGCTCAATACCTGGGTCCAGAAGATCCCCCGGAGTAAGAAATGGCAATCCACTCCCGTATTCTTACCTGGAAAATTCCATGGACAGAGGAGCCTGGCAGGCTATACTCCATGAGGTCGCAAAGAGTCAATGTATACACACAATATGGGTAACTATGTGCTATTTATTGGTCAAAAGTTGTACTGAAATTTCCTTAACCAGTTAAGATTTTTTACCCTTTAACCACTGGATATGTATATGATGTGGAGGCTACTGTTACTATTCCAGAAGTTGTGATTTTTTTGATTAATAGCTTATATTTTCCCTCTCTAATCACTATGGAGAGGACAAGACATCCACCTCAAGTCTTCTAGATTGCCAAGGCTGAGTATGATTTTATTTTTAAGAATTTGTAGGAACTGACTTTATAGGAGTTGCCGCTTTATCAAAGTAGCTTATTACTTAGTATTTGCTCTGAGATTATGTTTAAGCTCCCATTACAGATGATGCGTCTACTTTGTATTGATGTGTTTGTATGTGACTTGTTGAAAGCTTTATTTTCATATATAACATACAACAGTATTAATATTTATTATACTATGCCTTACATCCCTCGTACTTATGTATTTTATAGCTGTAAACGTCTATCTTTCAACCACTGTCATCAAATGTTCCATTGCCTCACCTCCTCCCTGGCTGCGATTATCACAAATCTGATATCTTTTTCTATGAGTTTATTTTGGAAGTATACGTGAGACACAACACTGTGTTAGTTCCTGTTACATAACACAATGATTTGATATTTCTAAACATTTCAAAATGATCAGCAGGATAAGTCCAACTATAGTATGTCACCATAGAAATATTAACAATATTCTCTATATGGCACATTTCATATCCATGCCTCATTTATTTTGCAGCTGGAAGTCTGTACCTCTTAATCTCTCTCACCCACTTCTTTCCTCCCTGACTCTTCCCCTCTAGATGCCACCTATTTGTTATGGATTGTTTTTGTTCGCTTTTGGCTTGATTACATAGGGGTCACAGTGGTAAAGAATCTACCAGCAAGTGCAGGAGACACAGGAGATGTGGGCTCAATACCTGGGTCCAGAAGATCCCCCGGAGTAAGAAATGGCAATCCACTCCCGTATTCTTACCTGGAAAATTCCATGGACAGAGGAGCCTGGCAGGCTATACTCCATGAGGTCGCAAAGAGTCAATGTATACACACAATATGGGTAACTATGTGCTATTTATTGGTCAAAAGTTGTACTGAAATTTCCTTAACCAGTTAAGATTTTTTACCCTTTAACCACTGGATATGTATATGATGTGGAGGCTACTGTTACTATTCCAGAAGTTGTGATTTTTTTGATTAATAGCTTATATTTTCCCTCTCTAATCACTATGGAGAGGACAAGACATCCACCTCAAGTCTTCTAGATTGCCAAGGCTGAGTATGATTTTATTTTTAAGAATTTGTAGGAACTGACTTTATAGGAGTTGCCGCTTTATCAAAGTAGCTTATTACTTAGTATTTGCTCTGAGATTATGTTTAAGCTCCCATTACAGATGATGCGTCTACTTTGTATTGATGTGTTTGTATGTGACTTGTTGAAAGCTTTATTTTTACCTTAGCTAGATCACATTAACCATTCTCTCTTGCTTTAGGCCTTTCAAAAGGAGTTAATAAACAGAACATTAAATCAGAATATCATTGACTTAAATTGAGCAACACAGTCAATGGTATATGGAAGAAGTCTTTACTGCAAGTACATGTGGGTTGAAACTACTTCTCTTTTGTGTGGTTTCTTGAATCTTTAATCAAAATGTGCTCTTTAACTACTGTTTTCCTCAACATATTCCCTCTGCATAATTAAATTAATATTGTTATAGTTTTGGCACAAATATCATTGTCTTTGCCCATGTTCATTTCCTATAGCTGTTCTTACAAAGTACCACAAACTAGGTGGCTTTGTTGTTGTTGTTCAGTTTGTTAGTCGTGTCTGACTCTTAGTGACTTCATGGTCTGCAGCACGCCGGGCTTCCCTGTCCTTCACTATTTCCCCAAGCTTTCTCAAACTCATGTCCATTGAGTCAGTGATGTCATCCAAACATCTCATCTTCTGTCACCCTCTTCTCCTCCTTCCCTCAATCTCTCCCAGCATCAGGGTCTTTACCAATGAGTTGTCTCTTCACGTTTTACAAGGTATCACAAATTACATGGCTTAAAGTAACTGAATTATATTCTTTCGTAGCCCTGGAAATTTTAAGTCCAAAATCAAGGTATCAACAGGGTCATTCTTCCTCTGAGATTCCTGTATCTTCCTAGCTTCCAATCAGAGCTTTATTCCTTCTCTCGAGTCTGCATCACTCTAATCTTTGCCACTGTGGTCACAGTTCTCCCTCTATATGTCTCTGTATTCAAGTGGAATTTTCTTCTTATAAAGAAATCACTTATATTGGAGTATATCCCACAATAATCAAGTATAACTTTATCCTAATTAATTATATTTGCAATGATTCCATTACCAAATAAATTCACGTTCAGAGGTACTGGGAGTTAGGGATTCAAAGTATTTTCTTAGGTACACGACTGCACCTATAACATTGCTTTTGCATAAAATTCTACAAGTAGTACTTAGAAGCGTCCTACTACTACTTGTATTGATTTTTGTTTGTATGTTTGACTTGTTGAAAGCTTTATTTTTACCTTAGCTAGATCACATTAACCATTCTCTCTTGCTTTAGGCCTTTCAAAAGGAGTTAATAAACAGAACATTAAATCAGAATATCATTGACTTAAATTGAGCAACACAGTCAATGGTATATGGAAGAAGTCTTTACTGCAAGTACATGTGGGTTGAAACTACTTCTCTTTTGTGTGGTTTCTTGAATCTTTAATCAAAATGTGCTCTTTAACTACTGTTTTCCTCAACATATTCCCTCTGCATAATTAAATTAATATTGTTATAGTTTTGGCACAAATATCATTGTCTTTGCCCATGTTCATTTCCTATAGCTGTTCTTACAAAGTACCACAAACTAGGTGGCTTTGTTGTTGTTGTTCAGTTTGTTAGTCGTGTCTGACTCTTAGTGACTTCATGGTCTGCAGCACGCCGGGCTTCCCTGTCCTTCACTATTTCCCCAAGCTTTCTCAAACTCATGTCCATTGAGTCAGTGATGTCATCCAAACATCTCATCTTCTGTCACCCTCTTCTCCTCCTTCCCTCAATCTCTCCCAGCATCAGGGTCTTTACCAATGAGTTGTCTCTTCACGTTTTACAAGGTATCACAAATTACATGGCTTAAAGTAACTGAATTATATTCTTTCGTAGCCCTGGAAATTTTAAGTCCAAAATCAAGGTATCAACAGGGTCATTCTTCCTCTGAGATTCCTGTATCTTCCTAGCTTCCAATCAGAGCTTTATTCCTTCTCTCGAGTCTGCATCACTCTAATCTTTGCCACTGTGGTCACAGTTCTCCCTCTATATGTCTCTGTATTCAAGTGGAATTTTCTTCTTATAAAGAAATCACTTATATTGGAGTATATCCCACAATAATCAAGTATAACTTTATCCTAATTAATTATATTTGCAATGATTCCATTACCAAATAAATTCACGTTCAGAGGTACTGGGAGTTAGGGATTCAAAGTATTTTCTTAGGTACACGACTGCACCTATAACATTGCTTTTGCATAAAATTCTACAAGTAGTACTTAGAAGCCCTTCCTTTCCCTCTGTGAGACATCCCCAACCCCCTGGTAATAGGATAGGAAGAGAGGAAACTTAAAAATCACTTCTGTCCAAACACAGCCTTCATTTTAGTCTTTCTTACCAAAGCTTCATTATAAGAACTTCTGATTTAGTCTAAACATTCAATTAAAGATATTGAAATATAGTAGTGGCAAAGGCCATGTGGCTTATCCAGAGTCAGATTAATCATAAACAGAGGTGGGACTCTAATTTGGGTTCAAAAATTATGATCCAGAAGAAGTGATCAACTCAAGTTTTCATCTGTATTTGCTATGGTATCTAAGAACCAGGGACACAGATGAGATCTGAAGAATAATTTGGGCTATGGACTTCCATTAAAATATCACTTTTTATTTGAAAGGAGTCAGCATCATAAGTCTGCATTATTTTTCTTATTCATGCATGGGCCTGATCATGTGCTGAATGTAATTACAGTAAAGTTAAATTGCATTTTAAACTTACATCAGAATACTAGAAACAAAGAAGCCTCACCTAAAAGCTAGATTGAGTCAGAATGACCTCCATTTAAATGAGGAAGCACAAGCAAGGTTATTGAGAAAATCTGTTCAAAAAAGTCTTCTGTAAACTCATGTCTTAGTTTGCAGTTGTCACTGCATTTGCTAGAGACACTAGGCTCCATTTAGTCCACGTGAGAACAACTACAAGAGAGAAACCTAAATTTTTCCCTAACCTAATAAGGTAAAATTGCTCACTTTCCCAGATTTCTGATCTAAAACTTCATCATTAATTTCTGATGGCTAGCATCCTCTCTCTAGGCAGAAGTTCCTGAATCTATAATCAAGGGGTGCTCCTTCACTCCTGTTTCCTTCAATATTTAACACCTTAAAAATTCAAACTATATACTCTCTGTTCGATAACCATCCCCAGAAACAGATCTGGGGTCATTTAACTTTAAGAAGCAGAGAGTTTAGTCCCAAGTCCAGACCAAGAGGTTTAGAGACTCACAGAGCAACACAGGAACTGTCAGAAGAGATTTTCCCCTTGACTACATTTCTGAAGCCTTGTTATTCCTTGTTTTATAGTCTGATGCATAGCTTTTTCTTAGCGTGTCATATATTAACCTTCTTTTTCCAGTTTAACAGCACAGTACCCTTTGGTCTTGACTAATGGCTTGACTTTGCTTTGGGGAGTAAGTTTACTCTTGACCCTCACATAGTCCCATTCACCTACACCACTCTTAATTGTTGACCAAAGTGTGCCAACTACAATGTGCCACTGCAGTAAATCCTAGTTTGCAGACTTTCTGCGGGGTAGCTGCTGCTCTGTTACTCTCTGCTTCCCTCCTCCGGCAATAACTAGTCATTGCAGTTAACCTCTTAAATTCCAAGTTTGAGTGTTTACATGTCTGCTAGTTCCTGACTCAGTTTATTAATTTATTTATTCATTCATTTCTTCAAGGAATATTTGTAGATTAATAATCAATTGCCAGATACAGACAAGTTGTGAGGATGAAAATTTGTATAAAATTATATTTTCTCTTAGTCCTTTTTGATCTTGCAGTATGGTGGGAAAGATAATCATTAATCAAATAATGACTTATTTATCACCCACATTGCTTTCCTGGATCCTAGTTATCTGTGTTTCCTCAATTGCTAGGACTGCTTCTTTTGGATTTCATGATATTAGAATGATTACTTTTTAATAAATTATTCACTTATTTCTTCTTTTAGTTGCTCATTCAAAATGAATCTATTAAACTACTATGTATCAGACTCAAAACACTGGTGATGCAAAATGAACACAAAATTTAACCCAGCATGCTTGAAATACCATGATTTGAGAATGTATTCCATACAAAGTATGGATCAATCTAACATGAAGTCTAACATAAAATCTAGCAGAAAGATAGTTACTAAGATAAGTAATTAAATTTATCTAGAAGAAATGCAGAGTACAAGAGAAGAAACACTTGAAGTGTGTATTATTTTCAAATACATATTTTCCACATAATAAGAATTTCTGTCTAGTGTCTAAGATATTTCCTAAGACTAAATACCTAAAAAATGGCAGAGGTAACCTTTTTATTCAGTTTTTTGGCTCTGATAGCCCTCTCTTCCCAGTATACCAGAAAATGAAGATAATGGTAATATTCATTTAGGGTACCATAAGTATAATGCCTACAAAGAGTTCTTTAAATGTGGTTAAAACTTTTAACAATGTTACATCTGCCTTCTTTCCCATTTTTCTTTAATTTTATAGAGAATAAACATTTAGCCCACCAGTGATTTGTACTGGATTCTGTGCTGTGATATGCCTTACCTCTGATGAAGGTTTGCTGGTCTAGATACTTGGAGCACTGGTGGCAAAAAATGTTTAACTTCTTGGTAGAGATTGTCTCAGCTGAAAAAAGTCATTTCTTGCAGGCTCGTGCTCTTCCCCAGGACACCCTACACTCAACCACTAATCATTTCCTGACAATTTCAATTCAAAAGAACAATTTGAAGAACTTTTCTAGTTCCTTAACTTCTCTGGGTTTGATGTGTAGCCATTGGCCCTGCATCGCAGTATGACATCTCCCTTTGACCAACCCAATCATTATCTCTCTCTTCCATAGTGTTGATTCCAAGAAAGGGAAATATCCAGTACACTAGACTTCATTTCCATTTAGTCTTCTTCCTAGGGAATAACCCAAGTAATAGTTACATCCAATGTGGGCTAAGGAAGTAGAAACAGTGTATTTCAACCCTTGAATTACTGTTCTGAAAAAAATACATGTGGTAACATGAAATACTGCCAATTTTGAGTACAGTCGAGAACAGAGAAGGGTCTGAATCATATCCAGACTGTGCTAATAGCTAATTATTTCTCTTAGACTTTATGACTTGGCAGACTCTTTAATTTTAGAGGGGTCAGTAATTGAAAGAGATACCTTGTAGAGACGATGGCAACACCTAATAATAGAATCACAACATAGACCTCCTAGCATTCTGAACATGGTCATTCCATCTGCAGCCGAAAATCATGCTTCTAAATAGCTGGAGGTCTACTCCAGCTCAGTGAAGATACAGCATCCAACCATGGACATCATATAGCCATGTGGCCACAACCATCCACTATGGACTGACTTAGATCCCTCAAGTCATAAGTACAGGAGACCCAAACAAAGATCCATCATTATGAAGACGTGATTCATCTGGGATCAAATACACAAAGGGTCAGCAAAATCATACAGTGCAGGCTGAATCCCTTGTGATCTATCATTATGGTTCCAGCTCTCCTGCCTCAACTCATACCTATGAAAGAATGCAGGGACTTTTATGACTACCTGGTGGAGGAGGGAAAAAAAGCAAGCTATGTGTATGGATAAGTCAAAAACAGATGGAATTCTCCACAGGACAACCCAGTGGTGACCTTGAAAGAGGCAAGAGAAAATTCTTTTAATGAGCAGAGTACCTGGTTGTCCATTTTGTGCAGAAAGACATGTGGCCCAAGGTTAGATTTTAGACTTACTCATGAACACTAGAAAATGGTAGGGAAAAAAAGAAGATAATGGACAAGAAGATACAGATTGAGGAAAAAAAAAAACTGTTATGTATGAAAGGGGGCAGAAAGGATGAAGATTTTCATATCACATGCTAATGTCAGTCAGTCTTCTTCCATAAAACAGGCAATAAACAAGTAGACAAAGTGGCTCAACCAGTTAACACCAGCTGGCCTCTCTCATTGACCAATCACAGTGCTGGCAGAAATGGAGCTCACGCATGAACCCAGAAGGATAGGCTTCTACTCACCAAGGCTCATGTAGCTCCTACTGCTGTCAAATGTCCAACCCAGCAGCAAGAAAAACCAACAAGTCAGTCCCCATTGTGGCACCATTCCTTGATCATACCAATCAGCCACTTAGAGAAAACTATACTACATGGATCTTCTGCCATGGGTCTGGGAACCAAAGAGTTGAAGCAAGAGTGGCCCCACTTACCTTTACTTCCATAACCTACTCAGAACATTTGTGCTTCCTAGATCTGGAATTTTAGGTTCTGTAGGTCTTAGTTCTCAAAAGGGGAAAACTTCCACCCGATTCAGGAAACCCATGAAGAACCCAATCTAATTTGAAGTAAGACAGTCACTTTCATTATAAGATACTTGTGCCAAATGACCACCAGCAAAAAGAGCTAAGTGAAGAGATAACTGACCTGGATCATCAAGAGGAGCCAGGACTACCATTATATCTGGCTATATCCATTATATTAACAGTCTCATGGAATAATGAGTCTGTATTTTAATTCTCCACTAAATTCTCTTCTCTCAGTCAAGACCCAGTCCAACTTTATACATTGTATTTGGTAGTAATTTAGCTTTTTGTCTTTTTAAACATACAGGGTAGATACAAATATAGATATAGATTGAAAGGAGATAGAAACACATCTTTCATGGCCTTTCCTTGAAGAATCCAGGCCAGTAACCTTTGATGATCTGACATCTGAATTTTGTCTTCCAAGTGATTTTTGCCCTTTAAAATAGTTTTAGTGTTAGATGCACAAAATTATTTCCCCTTCTATTGTCATTAATAAAAGATGCCATGCATTCAAGTCAGGTTTTTCACTGGAGCCATTCAGAGTTCTCCCTCCCACTCGCTTTGACACACATGGCACTTGCTCTGACAGCAATCTTCTATTTCTGTGGACTCCATATAAAGCCCTTTTATTGAGTAGGAGGAGAAATTAATTTTTCTGCTGTTCCCCTAGCAAATGGGAACTCGGGTATTATTAAGATTTTTTGTTCCAAAGGGTAGAGATCAGCATAGGTATTTTTTCTCCCATTTAAACACTGCTCTCTTTCCTTTCATTATGTTATCTCAAAGAAAGAAAAATATAGGTCAGTATTAGCAACTCAGTCAGGCACCAAAATAATATTCTGGGGTCTGGCATGCTATGTCCAAAGATTTTTTTTTTCTTTTGAATATCTCTGATGTGCACTCATATTTCCTGATGTTTCTGATGTAACTTCACATATACGGGCAAGTCATCAGTTGGATATGTAGGGCAGTTTGGGGGGACAGTTATAACCACTCTCATCTGCTGACTCTACAGTGCACGTGTCCTTGGCCATGTGCATCATTTCAGTGACTTTTCTAGCATATAATTAAGGTCGATATATGCCATATGAAAAATGTACAGTGTATAGACAGGTAGAGCTTTTCTTTTTCCCACATCAGTAAATGTCCAATATCCAGAGATATGCAATTACTATGTAGGTAACTTTCATATGGTAGCTCAGTGGTAAAGAATCTGCCTGCCAATACAGATTCAACCCCTGGGTCAAGAAGATGTCTCTGGAAAATGAAATGGTAACCCACTCTAGTATTCTTACCTGGAGAATTCCCATGAACAGAGGAGCCTGGAGGGCCACAGTCCAAGGGATGAAAGCGATTTCAAGGTGGTAAAACTTTATTTTAAGGGAACTTGATTTTGTGTCCCTGGTGGCTCAATGGTAAAGAACCTGTTTGCAGTGCAGGAGACACATGCAGGAGACAGAGATGTGGGCTGGATCCCTAGGTGGGGAAGATCCCCTGGAGGAGGAAATGGCAACCTACTTCAGTATTTCTGCCTGGATAATTCCATGGACAGAGGAACCTGGCTGGCTACAGCCCATGGCGTCGCAAAACGAGTCCAGCACAACCTAGCAAGTAAACAACAACTTTCATATATACTTGTTCTCATGGACACAATTTGTAGTTTTTAATACACAACTGTTGGCATTTTTCTCCCATGCTAAATTTATTTAGTTCAATTCCATAATCTGGATTCAACATTTCCTGATTCATAGCATCCAACGTGCAAATTTTTTAAGGCACAAACCAAAGCAAAGGGGAACACTCTGGGTTTTTGGAGCACTTATCCATGGTAGTTTCTATAAATTAGTTAATATCCAATAAAACTTTGCAGTTTCTGTGCTTTGTGATAAATCTATAAGCATATCTATGCTTGGTTCCAGCTATTTTTGTCTTCTATATGTGGAATATTTAAAGTATAAATTTGGAGTAAATATATCTTCTATGCTCATATGGTAAGATTTTATCTTTCAATATGTCTTTCTGTTCAGTTCTCCTGTTTAACCATGTAGAAACTGTGGTTTAAAGAAGTGGTGTCACAAGGCAAGTTTAAGAAAAGCATAAATAGAAAAAGGAACATAAATATGACTAAATAAAAGTATACCTCATTGCTTTTCCAGGAGTAAGATTTATTCACCTCTTCACTGCATCATCTACCTGAAAATAAAAGGCGTAACATTAAAACCACATTTTAATTTTTGTCTTAATATTACTGAATGAGACACTTTAAATAATTACTTTAGTCTTTCCTTCTAAATTTGATAAGAAAAGAGACCCATTTAATAGAGGTGTTTTGCATCATGTATAAATGTTAGCAGAACATAGAAAGATGCTATAATATAATTTTCAATTGACACACTGACTCTCTACGGTGCACAGTGTTATTAAAATCTGGCTTCAATAAGCAAAGAAACTGGAAAGTGCTGTGTCTTTTTATAGTGACAACAAAGTGTTTGGGGTTGGGAGTAATTAATTGTTTGTCTTTACAAAACAGCAGGAGTTCACTTAGACAAATAATCAGCATTTACAAGTACTTGTAAAAAAAAAAAAAAAGGCAGTAAGATAAACTTACCAGTAACTACTAATCTGAGAACAAAGACTGTAATAGTAGCTGTAAACAGTCTTTTGTTCAGACATGCTATCACTAAAATGTGTATTTCTTTACAAATAGAAGTAAAGCAGATTTTGCTTAAAAGTGACCTGTGAAAATGGGTACAGAAATACTTAACAATAGCAAATGTGCATTATTATATTTTTCCATATTCAATATTAAAAATTTGAAAACACTATTTCTCTGATTAATATATTACTACAATGTCATATAATATGCTATCATTATCTGTATTTGAGTAAATCTTTCTAACCCAGAAGCATTTCTGTGCTTCTGTATTCAATTGGCAAATAGATCACTAATATGTTAGGATTTGGTTTTACTACCTCTCAACCAATACATTTCAGTATAATTTAAATATATTTATGTAATATGCTAGGACTTAAATAGAATATTAGTTGAGAGGAATTTATAAAACTTATTCATATTCTGGCCTGTTCCAATTTAGAAATGTATATATACTTTCAGGAACAATCTCAGAAACAATGTATATATCATCATTTCAAGAGAAAAAAAAGCATAAATAGAAAAGGAACATAAATATGACTAAATAAAAGTATACCTCATTGCTTTTCCAGGAGTAAGATTTATTCACCTCTTCACTGCATCATCTACCTGAAAATAAAAGGCGTAACATTAAAACCACATTTTAATTTTTGTCTTAATATTACTGAATGAGACACTTTAAATAATTACTTTAGTCTTTCCTTCTAAATTTGATAAGAAAAGAGACCCATTTAATAGAGGTGTTTTGCATCATGTATAAATGTTAGCAGAACATAGAAAGATGCTATAATATAATTTTCAATTGACACACTGACTCTCTACGGTGCACAGTGTTATTAAAATCTGGCTTCAATAAGCAAAGAAACTGGAAAGTGCTGTGTCTTTTTATAGTGACAACAAAGTGTTTGGGGTTGGGAGTAATTAATTGTTTGTCTTTACAAAACAGCAGGAGTTCACTTAGACAAATAATCAGCATTTACAAGTACTTGTAAAAAAAAAAAAAAAGGCAGTAAGATAAACTTACCAGTAACTACTAATCTGAGAACAAAGACTGTAATAGTAGCTGTAAACAGTCTTTTGTTCAGACATGCTATCACTAAAATGTGTATTTCTTTACAAATAGAAGTAAAGCAGATTTTGCTTAAAAGTGACCTGTGAAAATGGGTACAGAAATACTTAACAATAGCAAATGTGCATTATTATATTTTTCCATATTCAATATTAAAAATTTGAAAACACTATTTCTCTGATTAATATATTACTACAATGTCATATAATATGCTATCATTATCTGTATTTGAGTAAATCTTTCTAACCCAGAAGCATTTCTGTGCTTCTGTATTCAATTGGCAAATAGATCACTAATATGTTAGGATTTGGTTTTACTACCTCTCAACCAATACATTTCAGTATAATTTAAATATATTTATGTAATATGCTAGGACTTAAATAGAATATTAGTTGAGAGGAATTTATAAAACTTATTCATATTCTGGCCTGTTCCAATTTAGAAATGTATATATACTTTCAGGAACAACTCAGATCAGCTCACATTTATCCACTGGCAGTGCAATCAAAAGAAAATATTTGGATTTCACTTGGTTTCAGTTTTTTTCAAGGTAATGTTCATCTCCTACAATTTCATGTTCTTGAGAATAACCCAAATATATGTCATTCTTTGGTGATGTCTTAAGCAATTAGGGATGTACTTTAACTTTCTGATCTACCAATGTAAAATGATATGTCTCTTATATTCAGTCTGTGAGAAATTTTTGCGCTTGAATATTTGTACCTGAAAGTTTTATTCAAAGACATGCATGGAGTAAAGTGTCATGTGGACTAGATAAGTTGCAATTATATGATAAAGTTTTTCCACTGTAGAATGTTGGTAGAAAAGATTCTGGGAATCTTACCCGTGTTTAGTTGATGAAAAATATTTTATCCAGGTAAGTGGAGAATAGCTCTTATAAATTTTAGAGAATGTGGCAAGATTGTGGCTCCTATAGTTGGAAGAATCTAGAAACTGGCAAGGTCCTGGTTAGTGGGGTTACTGTCATATTTTCCAATCTGGAACCCTGAAGAAACCACAGGAATTCACAGTTAGACCCTCCACAGTCCCCTCCTTGGACTTGATTATGTAATGGGATTTTAAACTACTGAACCAGTGCTTCTGACCCAGTCTTGGCAATGACAACTTAAAGCTAAATCCTATGTTCTATAGCACATAAGAAGTCAGCTGCCTCTTAGTTGACCTGCAAACATATTGCTATGTCCCAGGGGCTAAAGAAGTCAGCTGCCTCTTAGTTGACCTGCAAACATATTGCTATGTCCCAGGGGCTAAAAAGTCCTACATATAGGAAGTTTATATTTCCTATATCAAAATATTTCTCAGCTATACCTTTTGGGACGAACTGAAATTTTATTCTGAGGCTCCCACATATCCAGTGAGGCCCTTGCTGTCCAAATCCATATATGAAATATAGTTCAAGTCATGCTTCAGCAGTCAGAACTTCCTGGATCATCTGCTACTGCTAAAGTCTTATGCTTTTGCGGAGGGACAGGTGGCTGAAAAACATAGACCATGTCTGCCAAGGTCACCCTTATAGCCAGCAAAATTTTCAAAGATCCAGTCTCTCCCGAACTTTAAGATTTTCTAAGCTTGAAGATCCTTCCTGAGCGCTAACACCGCTATGGCCTATCCACCCTTGGTTTGGCAACTAGTATTGCCTACTAGTAGGCACTGTAGCCCTCTCATAGCTTCCCATATAATTTTTAACAGAATAAAAAGATGTGTATGTTTCTTATGAGAACTATATTTTTGAGCCGAAAAGGATAAATTCTCAACTTCCATGATTATGTACCAACATAAGAGGTTTTGGAAATGATTTAAACCCCAAGTAGTATTGGCCTTTAGCGATCAGGGGATCACACATAAGAGCAGGGGTGACTTTTGGCAAAGTCCTAGAAATGCATTGACTATGGGGCATTCACCAAGTGTAGGAGTCAAGCAACACCCTAATCTGAGCCAGACTCTACAAGCATTTCTCAGATTCTGCAGACTTCAGGTGTACTGTAAAAACTTGGCCAATTCCACCTGCCTACTAATATTAGGATGGCACATGGCACTAGAGGTTTCCAGTATCTGTTTTTCCTGGTGTTCATCTCTCTGATATCCCTTGTTATCTCATTCAGCATATGATCATAATTTACTATTGGGTAGCCACACACAAATATCTCTACCTCTCTCCTTCTCTACTCCTACCTCCAAATATTCCTCTAGACTGCAGTTGAAAAATTCCAAAATCATTAACTGAATAAAATGACTAACAGGAGAATCTCTATTCAAATATACTGAATACATTGCATATACCATGTATCATTTAAATATATTGTTTCCAAGAGTTAATATCAAGGTTTTTCAAGAAATGTGAGGAGAGTTAAAAATGTTTTTCTTCTGTTTTCTTTGAAGATAGATCACAATACTACAAATAATAGACTTCTGTTGTGTTAGGCCTTTTCAGTCTTAATTTGTGCTAATACTCCCTTAGAATATGGTAGTGTTTTTTTTTAATTTCATATTTAATGAAAATTGTGATAACATGCATAACATATGTCTAGTAAAAAAAAAATGTGTGGCCTATTAATCATACCAATTAGTAATAAACATCAAGCATGAGGACTCGAAAACATAGACCATGTCTGCCAAGGTCACCCTTATAGCCAGCAAAATTTTCAAAGATCCAGTCTCTCCGAACTTTAAGATTTTCTAATGCTTGAAGATCCTTCCTGAGCGCTAACACCGCTATGGCCTATCCACCCTTGGTTTGGCAACTAGTATTGCCTACTAGTAGGCACTGTAGCCCTCTCATAGCTTCCCATATAATTTTTAACAGAATAAAAAGATGTGTATGTTTCTTATGAGAACTATTTTTTTGAGCCGAAAAGGATAAATTCTCAACTTCCATGATTATGTACCAACATAAGAGGTTTTGGAAATGATTTAAACCCCAAGTAGTATTGGCCTTTAGCGATCAGGGGATCACACATAAGAGCAGGGGTGACTTTTGGCAAAGTCCTAGAAATGCATTGACTATGGGGCATTCACCAAGTGTAGGAGTCAAGCAACACCCTAATCTGAGCCAGACTCTACAAGCATTTCTCAGATTCTGCAGACTTCAGGTGTACTGTAAAAACTTGGCCAATTCCACCTGCCTACTAATATTAGGATGGCACATGGCACTAGAGGTTTCCAGTATCTGTTTTTCCTGGTGTTCATCTCTCTGATATCCCTTGTTATCTCATTCAGCATATGATCATAATTTACTATTGGGTAGCCACACACAAATATCTCTACCTCTCTCCTTCTCTACTCCTACCTCCAAATATTCCTCTAGACTGCAGTTGAAAAATTCCAAAATCATTAACTGAATAAAATGACTAACAGGAGAATCTCTATTCAAATATACTGAATACATTGCATATACCATGTATCATTTAAATATATTGTTTCCAAGAGTTAATATCAAGGTTTTTTCAAGAAATGTGAGGAGAGTTAAAAATGTTTTTCTTCTGTTTTCTTTGAAGATAGATCACAATACTACAAATAATAGACTTCTGTTGTGTTAGGCCTTTTCAGTCTTAATTTGTGCTAATACTCCCTTAGAATATGGTAGTGTTTTTTTTTAATTTCATATTTAATGAAAATTGTGATAACATGCATAACATATGTCTAGTAAAAAAAAAATGTGTGGCCTATTAATCATACCAATTAGTAATAAAAACATCAACTCAAGCTCATAATTCTGAGTAAATTATATCCAAGTTAAAATCAAGCTAAGGATAAATTAGAACCCTCATTTTCCAAGGTGTGTTTTGAATAACAGGTGATTACATCTAGCTGTCTGCTTCCTGGCTGGAAGTTTTCAAGATTGTCTAGATTTACATAACAGTTCCCTTTGCTCATTATTCCCTCTTGGCTAATTGCCTCCTTTCCTTCATTTGTACTAATTAGGCTCCATTTTGTTTGGCATATTAGCTTGAATTGTGTCATGAAGGTAAAACAGTTTTAATCAAGCCTAGCCATGCAACACTACTGCTAAGATTATTATTGATTACAAATATATCCTCAAAAATAAAATTAAGTGAAAAGTAATTAAATTATGTAGAAAGACATTTGAATTATCTAGAAATAAAATCTACTTTGATATCTTTACCTCTTTAAAACATTTACTGTGAACTTTGTGATGAAATAGACAATTTATATTTCTTGTGCTTTTAAACTTTTTGTGCTTTAAAAAACCTTGTGTTTTTAAAAACAATCAAATTGATTTTTTCACTCTCATATTTCTTATTAGGTACTGCTCGTTCTAAGATCATCAAATATTATAATACAGCTGGATAAAATTGCTGCTATTTTGGTGGCTAGATGCTTCAAACATTATAAAAGAGTAACATCCAGTAAGTTCATCTGTTATACAGTTTTGCAAGCTGATCTTGCTGATGGGCTTGTGACCGTATGTGGAGGCCCTACCAGATAAGATGGAGTTTTGCCTCTAGCAAAGAAGTCAAAACTTACTAAGTGTGCCACCTCTGCCTGAAAGTCATTTTAATAATTCCAGAGGGAAAGGGAAGATTCCAATTCCATTATCTATTGCTATTAAGATGCCACTCATGTCCTGAGAGATGGCTATCAAATGTCCAGAAGTGGCCATTCAGTAAGAACAGATCATGACAACAGGCACAAGAGAATAGCAACTCCAGGTTCAAGATCATGATATCTAATACCTTAGAATTGAGTGTTTTAATTCAAAAAACATGCATAACATATGTCTAGTAAAAAAAATGTGTGGCCTATTAATCATACCAATTAGTAATAAAACATCAACTCAAGCTCATAATTCTGAGTAAATTATATCCAAGTTAAAATCAAGCTAAGGATAAATTAGAACCCTCATTTTCCAAGGTGTGTTTTGAATAACAGGTGATTACATCTAGCTGTCTGCTTCCTGGCTGGAAGTTTTCAAGATTGTCTAGATTTACATAACAGTTCCCTTTGCTCATTATTCCCTCTTGGCTAATTGCCTCCTTTCCTTCATTTGTACTAATTAGGCTCCATTTTGTTTGGCATATTAGCTTGAATTGTGTCATGAAGGTAAAACAGTTTTAATCAAGCCTAGCCATGCAACACTACTGCTAAGATTATTATTGATTACAAATATATCCTCAAAAATAAAATTAAGTGAAAAGTAATTAAATTATGTAGAAAGACATTTGAATTATCTAGAAATAAAATCTACTTTGATATCTTTACCTCTTTAAAACATTTACTGTGAACTTTGTGATGAAATAGACAATTTATATTTCTTGTGCTTTTAAACTTTTTGTGCTTTAAAAAACCTTGTGTTTTTAAAAACAATCAAATTGATTTTTTCACTCTCATATTTCTTATTAGGTACTGCTCGTTCTAAGATCATCAAATATTATAATACAGCTGGATAAAATTGCTGCTATTTTGGTGGCTAGATGCTTCAAACATTATAAAAGAGTAACATCCAGTAAGTTCATCTGTTATACAGTTTTGCAAGCTGATCTTGCTGATGGGCTTGTGACCGTATGTGGAGGCCCTACCAGATAAGATGGAGTTTTGCCTCTAGCAAAGAAGTCAAAACTTACTAAGTGTGCCACCTCTGCCTGAAAGTCATTTTAATAATTCCAGAGGGAAAGGGAAGATTCCAATTCCATTATCTATTGCTATTAAGATGCCACTCATGTCCTGAGAGATGGCTATCAAATGTCCAGAAGTGGCCATTCAGTAAGAACAGATCATGACAACAGGCACAAGAGAATAGCAACTTCCAGGTTTCAGATAACTAGAACCATGATTTTAGCTTTAAAATGGACTTAAGGGAACAATACCCAACAGATCTATAAACAAAGACAAGAAAATGTGGCTCAGTTATGGGTTTATTGTTATCTCCTAATAGGAAAGCAGGCTTTCCTCGTGGTTCAGTGGTAAAGAATCTGCCTGCCAATGTAGGAGATGTGGGTTCGATCCCTGGCGCAGAAAGATACCCCAGAGAAGGAAATGGCAACCCATTCCAGTATTCTTGCCTGGGAAATACCATGGACAGGTGAACCTGGCAGGCTACAATCCACGGGTCACAACGAATTGGACACAACTTCAGTGACTAAACAACAGGAAAGCTCGTAGGGATAAGGAGCTGCTATAAGAAAAACTCAATGACAAGTTTTAAAATCGGAAGCATTTGAAGTGACTTTGTGGATTAAAAAAAAGCAATAAATTAAGAAAATTATGGCAGCAAAACTACAGTGGAAGAATTTAAAAAAAAGCACAATTTAGTAATTTTGAAGAGTAGTGTTCTATGAAAATATATTAATGTACAACTCATATTTTAAGTGAATAATAAGCAAGTATATTTTAAAGAAGTTGCAATCATATATCTGGGCCACAACTGATAGCCACAATTATTGAATTCAAAGGGAAGGAACTAGAATAGTAAATATACTTAACATTTCTCTCAAATTTTGTTTTTGTATAAGAAATGTGATTGAGATGCTAAGAATTTCCTATTATTCAACTTAAAATTACTTTGACATACACTGGCCAGGGTAAATTAATGACATTCTCTAAAATAAAGACAAATCCCTATTATTTTATGCATATCTTTCCCTTTATAGCACTCATCACTATTTGAAATTCTTTTATTTACATGAATATTTTGCTTTTATTTCTTCCTCAAATAGAATATTAATTCAATAAGAAGAGACTCCTTGACCCTTTTACTTACTCTTGTCTCCAATGGGATTGGAATAGCACATACTGACAATAAGTTCCTAATAAGTAGCTATTAAGTGAATCAATGGATGAAAAGAATTATATTTTCACAAAACATCTGTATACTAAGTATGAATGAATCATAATTTCACTATGAAAATTACAATATATTCCAAAGTTCATTTAGTCAAAAATTAAGCATAATATAACTTTTAAAAACACTTAGAACTGTCGGGGCTTCCTTGGCGGTCCAGTGGGTAAAGAGTCCCCTTGCAGTGAAAGAGTACCCTTTCAGTGAAAGGGGCACCAGTTGGATCCCTGGCCCGGGAAGATCCCACATGCCACAGAGCTGTTGGACCGGTGTCCAATTATGAGCCAGCACTCTGGAGTGCACACGCCCAAAGCCTCTGATCTGCCATGACAGAGGTCACTGCAATGGGAGGCGCCCATAGGCCAAAGAATAAAGATGAATGAAAAAAAAAAAACAATAAAAGAGGGTTAAAAAAAAGAAGCCACTTGGAACTGTGATCCACAATTTTCTTATAATTTTGAAAATTGTTATGGATCACAGTTCTAAGTGTTTTTATTCTAGAGTCTATCTTTATTATTACTATATTATTTAATATTACAATCTAATCTTAATTCCTTCCTTCTTGCCTTCCTTTTCTTCTTCTTTTTTTTTAAATTGTAGACTAGTCTGCAGATTGAAGTTTCTAAATGACTTCTCTGTCTAGTTAAAGTTCATCTTATATAGCCCATTATGTCACCCCAATATACCAAAATCATTTTGGGATTCTAATTCACTCATCTCTAATCTCTATTATTCCATGTCTCTTTATCTAGCCCCCAAATTGTAGCCAGTATTATCTAAGATACTGAATGCATTTGTAAGTAGAATTATAGAGGTGAAAGAGCTAAATATTATGATAAATTTATCTCTAGTTTGAAATCAATACATAATTTCATACATATTTTCAGGAACACATTATGTATGACATGAGAATTCTGCAAATAGATATAACACATTAGGTTCCAATTGCATAAAATAAAATATAGCAAACATTCACTGAACTATTCAGACTCAGTTCGCTTTCCTAGTGATGAAAGCCTTTACCCTTGCATCTAATAGCATATGATAAAAGCCAACAATCAGCAGCTCTTACAGCCATACCTATCCCTGGCATCGGATCAATGGATGAAAAGAATTTTATATTTTTAAAAAAAAAAACAAAAACATCTGTATACTAAGTATGAATGAATCATAATTTCACTATGAAAATTACAATATATTCCAAAGTTCATTTAGTCAAAAATTAAGCATAATATAACTTTTAAAAACACTTAGAACTGTCGGGGCTTCCTTGGCGGTCCAGTGGGTAAAGAGTCCCCTTGCAGTGAAAGAGTACCCTTTCAGTGAAAGGGGCACCAGTTGGATCCCTGGCCCGGGAAGATCCCACATGCCACAGAGCTGTTGGACCGGTGTCCAATTATGAGCCAGCACTCTGGAGTGCACACGCCCAAAGCCTCTGATCTGCCATGACAGAGGTCACTGCAATGGGAGGCGCCCATAGGCCAAAGAATAAAGATGAATGAAAAAAAAAAAAACAATAAAAGAGGGTTAAAAAAAAGAAGCCACTTGGAACTGTGATCCACAATTTTCTTATAATTTTGAAAATTGTTATGGATCACAGTTCTAAGTGTTTTTATTCTAGAGTCTATCTTTATTATTACTATATTATTTAATATTACAATCTAATCTTAATTCCTTCCTTCTTGCCTTCCTTTTCTTCTTCTTTTTTTTTAAATTGTAGACTAGTCTGCAGATTGAAGTTTCTAAATGACTTCTCTGTCTAGTTAAAGTTCATCTTATATAGCCCATTATGTCACCCCAATATACCAAAATCATTTTGGGATTCTAATTCACTCATCTCTAATCTCTATTATTCCATGTCTCTTTATCTAGCCCCCAAATTGTAGCCAGTATTATCTAAGATACTGAATGCATTTGTAAGTAGAATTATAGAGGTGAAAGAGCTAAATATTATGATAAATTTATCTCTAGTTTGAAATCAATACATAATTTCATACATATTTTCAGGAACACATTATGTATGACATGAGAATTCTGCAAATAGATATAACACATTAGGTTCCAATTGCATAAAATAAAATATAGCAAACATTCACTGAACTATTCAGACTCAGTTCGCTTTCCTAGTGATGAAAGCCTTTACCCTTGCATCTAATAGCATATGATAAAAGCCAACAATCAGCAGCTCTTACAGCCATCCACCTGGCATCCCTGGCATCATCGAAAGTACATCTGCATCAGCTTCTCTTGGGCTCAAAGCCTCTTTTCTGCTACACAAAAAATCCAAACACATGGTCAGGTAAGTTTCCAACTCTCACCCCTGCTTTGAGTGGCTAAGTGCTTGGGCTGAAGGTACAAAGTGTAACTTTTTGCCCCACATCACCATCCTAGATTCAGCCAAATTGATCCTTGACCAGTTGTCCCAAATCTATAATTGACAGTGTCAGGTGCTAATCCTGTCCACAGTCCACTAGCTTGATTCACCCTATCACAGTCCATTCATCTGCTTCATATGGGAATGGACAAGAGGAAAATCAACAGCAGGGAGAAAGAGAAAAAAGAGGAGAGGCTTTTTTCTTTTTTTTGTATAAAATAGAAATTGATGTGACAGAAAAAACTGTAATACCTGCCTGGCAAGAAGACACCAAGACTGTAAGGAGGTAAGATGAGAAAGTTGTTCGAAATTTCTGCTTCAGTTTTTATAGTGTTCATAGACACCTTTTTCTGTTTGTTCTTTGTTACATACTGTCTTCTTTTATTAATGACTCGTTTTTCTTTATAATTTCACCACCAGCTTGTAGGCTGCAACATTATAAAGCTGCCTAAAATCACCATGTATCAGCTGACATTTAGAGGGATCTGTCATGCACATGCATTATATTTAATCTGTGATCATATTTTATCTCCTTTAACAGTCTTACAGCTTCTGAAATTGAAGAATAACTAGACTTTATGGTAGGAGTTGGATATGGCAGTGATTGACATATGTCTTTTCTTGGATACCATTATTACCAGAGTCTCAAGCTAACAGATTTTGATGTGAAACATCTATAAGAGCATCAGTTAAAAACCCCAGTTAAAAACCCCAGATTTCATACAGTTTCCTCTATCTCCTTGCACACACTGTTACATATAGAGACCATTTATTGTATATTCTTAGGAAATGAAGGCGATTGAACAAAAGCAGAGATCCAGATTTTTCTCTTACCATTCATATGCTCTGTAGTACTTGATGCACTTATTTTAACAATGAGTAATTAAGTGATAAAGATATTGTCTCCAGCTTGAAAAAAACACTCTATATCAAGAGAGGTGTGATGAGGTAATTAATGAAATCTGAGGTTCAAGAGGAGGAAATGCACATCTTTTGCAGGTATTATCTAAGATATAGCTTAAAAATTGATTCAGACAAGGATGACTTTTGGAGGCCTTGGAGATTTAGATATAATTCATGTTCTTCTTTAGTATGATACCATTACATAGCTTTACCAGCTCTTTTTTATAGCTATTTTCTATAAATAAATGTTCTATAAGCATTTTGAAAGCATTTTAAAAAGTTTTTAGGATCATTTATCTGTTATGCAAACTGAGTCTTTCTTTTTCTTGGAAAATAAATTTAGGCAAAATAAACTTATACTCTGAAAACAAGAATCCAAAAAAGAATGAGATGAATTCCCGGGAGTCCTCTGCTTTTATTATTTCCATTTTGTGAAAGTGTCTCCTTTTACTTATGCTCTCAGAAGAGACGAATTTGGCCAGATATGGCCAGCAGAATTTTAATGACATCTCCTCATACTTCTCTCTCTTGATCTAGGAAGTTTGGTGTAGTTTATGTTACTCATTAGTGAACTTAAAAATTGAGAAATTATTTATGGATTATCTCCATTAGTACAATACAATTACAGGGGCCCATAAAAACAAAATAGGAAATTAGGAGAGATGAATCAGAAAAGACAAAGATACTTAAAATGGACAAGGAGTCAACTTGCTAGTGCTGACTTTGAAGATGGAGAAAGGGGGCCATGATCAAGGAATACAGTCCATCACAAAGGGATAAAGGAAACTCAGTCCAAGAAGACTATTAGACATTTGAAAATGATAAAATAATTTCTGTCTAATCTCCAATGCCCTTCTTTGTTAAGAATTCTCTTTATTTACAAAATAGTAAACCTCAAGTTTATATCTGCTGAAGTAGGAAAATTAGCAACTTGCTTGTTTAAAATAAGAATAAACACTAGAAACCTGGAAGTGTTCTTTAAAATGATTTAACTTTTCATCAAAGTTTTTTCAGATTAGTGACTTGAGATCTCAATCTTGATCTTGAAGGCGATTGAACAAAGCAGAGATCCAGATTTTTCTCTTACCATTCATATGCTCTGTAGTACTTGATGCACTTATTTTAACAATGAGTAATTAAGTGATAAAGATATTGTCTCCAGCTTGAAAAAACACTCTATATCAAGAGAGGTGTGATGAGGTAATTAATGAAATCTGAGGTTCAAGAGGAGGAAATGCACATCTTTTGCAGGTATTATCTAAGATATAGCTTAAAAATTGATTCAGACAAGGATGACTTTTGGAGGCCTTGGAGATTTAGATATAATTCATGTTCTTCTTTAGTATGATACCATTACATAGCTTTACCAGCTCTTTTTTATAGCTATTTTCTATAAATAAATGTTCTATAAGCATTTTGAAAGCATTTTAAAAAGTTTTTAGGATCATTTATCTGTTATGCAAACTGAGTCTTTCTTTTTCTTGGAAAATAAATTTAGGCAAAATAAACTTATACTCTGAAAACAAGAATCCAAAAAAGAATGAGATGAATTCCCGGGAGTCCTCTGCTTTTATTATTTCCATTTTGTGAAAGTGTCTCCTTTTACTTATGCTCTCAGAAGAGACGAATTTGGCCAGATATGGCCAGCAGAATTTTAATGACATCTCCTCATACTTCTCTCTCTTGATCTAGGAAGTTTGGTGTAGTTTATGTTACTCATTAGTGAACTTAAAAATTGAGAAATTATTTATGGATTATCTCCATTAGTACAATACAATTACAGGGGCCCATAAAAACAAAATAGGAAATTAGGAGAGATGAATCAGAAAAGACAAAGATACTTAAAATGGACAAGGAGTCAACTTGCTAGTGCTGACTTTGAAGATGGAGAAAGGGGGCCATGATCAAGGAATACAGTCCATCACAAAGGGATAAAGGAAACTCAGTCCAAGAAGACTATTAGACATTTGAAAATGATAAAATAATTTCTGTCTAATCTCCAATGCCCTTCTTTGTTAAGAATTCTCTTTATTTACAAAATAGTAAACCTCAAGTTTATATCTGCTGAAGTAGGAAAATTAGCAACTTGCTTGTTTAAAATAAGAATAAACACTAGAAACCTGGAAGTGTTCTTTAAAATGATTTAACTTTTCATCAAAGTTTTTTCAGATTAGTGACTTGAGATCTCAATCTTGATCTTGACTTTGATATTTAATTTTATTCTATTTCTCCAAATTTACTTTCTGTTGGGTATTCCTGCTGCAACTTATTTGTCAGTCTATGTGCCCTGCTTTGTGTTTATTTTTTTTTAACAAACATGATGAAACTGACCTTTTCCGGGCTCAAAGACGTATCTGACCAATTTAGTCATGAAATGTCAACAAATATTAAATATTATTCCATAATATCATCCAGATTGCTCAGTGTAATCAATTAGTTTAAATGTTAATGCATTTAATTTGAAATTGATTTATGCGTTTCTTTCAGTGTCATTTTCATTTTTAATTTTCAGCACCTATCTTCATATGGTTAAGAGCTTTTATACTAGAGCAAAACCGCCTCATTTCAGCTTCTACTCCAACATTCAATAGGTTGATTCCAGCAAGTTAGTTAACTTCTGTTGTACCTCTATTTCTTCATCTCTGAGAGAAGGCCACTAATACCTATCTCCTAATGTTATTTCAGAATTGAATATTTAGTCTTTACAAACTGAAGGGAACACGGTAAGTCTTGAAAAGTTATCTCTTGTTGTGGTTGTGGTTTTAGTGTAAATTTATAATATTTTATTTTTATTAGATATTGAATACCTATGCAAAAGATGATGCTTTCATGAATTTGTGCTCATCTATTATATTGCTAATAATATTAATGTTATAATTAAAAATACATGTTCCATATCTCCTCCAATATGCCTTATTTCCTAAATAATAGTATCTCCTATTTAATAGCATGTTTTAAACATAAATGTATAACTTCAGTCTAGTAAAGACTGTTAAGTATTATGAATCTGATAGTACCTTATTTTAGAACACTTATCAGTTTATTATCTTGCATATTTTTCTAGAGCTTAATCTTGACAAAAAATCTTTAAATATCTGACCTCAGGAGCAATTTTTTTTTTTTTTTTTTGGCCAATGACAGTAAAATGGAATTCAATTTTAAAGCCATTTATTGCTAGCATCTTAAAGTGTCTTCCACATTTAATCATGATATGTTAAAGTAATACAGTTTTAGGAAAATAACAATAAGAATGTGGATGGAGACAAAATTATTTCACTAAGTATTTATTTGTATAGAGTTTTTGGCAGAGTTAGCTTTGGTGACCAGGTAGACAAAGCTCAGGTCACAAAAACAAATATGGGTATACTTAAGCTTCATTTTGTAAACCCACAACCATCTTGAAACCTGTGTTTTTTCACCAAGCTAAAGCAATCTTAAAAATAGCTTTAAACTAAAATCCTATTCAGGATTTTTTTCAAAAACAATCACTGTTTGAAAAAATCACTGCTTATTAAATTCATCTAAAGCATTATTATAGGATTTTTACGGTGCTCTTTTAAAGGAAGCCTTAAAAATTTAATAAATGAAGAATGTGACAACAAAAAAACTTGCCATTATCGATGGTACTATACTTTTAAGCTGGACAGCAAACTGCAGCCTTACTGGAACTTTTGGAATTTATTAATTGTTGTAAGAAACAACATAAAAGAAACTCATTATTCATCATTGTCCGTCCTTGACGTTTATAAGAACATAAAATAACTAGCAACTGTTACCATCTTGATATAATGTAGAAAAAATGCTTAGGAATAATTTTTGGTATGGTCAATTTTAAAATCAATCATTTACAATTATTAAACTCAAATTGTAACTGCTTTAAAATTGTCTCTAGGGTTAAATTCATAACGCAATTCCTATAACTCACATTAAAGCAGATTACTAAAATTTAAACAGCTTGAATGAGAGAACATAGACTGCATGAATTAACAAATATATAACCAAAAGCACAACCTTCAAAAACATCCAGAAATCCTGGAAAAACTTGCACCTATTAAAAGCAGTACAGTAGAACACTGGAACACATTTTTGTAGTATCGAATCACTTAAAGGAGTTAAAAACAATTTTAACTATTCTCACGATACTCAGAGTTATGTTTGGGAATTCAAAGAAATACTTTAAAGTATCAAACAGAAAACATATCACTTGCTATATAAAAGTAACTCAATTTTACAACACTGGAAAGAAGAATTTTTTATAGTGTTATTTTCTAAAGAAAAGCATCTTACTATAGAAAGTTATTTAACAACAAATTCTACACCAACAGTAGTTCATGTCAACCTACCATTTACTTTTATGACCAAAAAATAAGAGCTTATTAATCATGGCATTTAATTTTCACATCACCTCATTTAAATAGGAAACTAGTAATAGACTACTATATATAGACATAGAGAAAATCGATATAAGAAAAACTAAACTGTCAGCATTTTTTGTATCATCACATTTTTGTGGTCTCAATGAATCAAAAATAGTAATATTTCACAATTAAAATAGTAACAACTGTCTTCCATCTAACAGCTAGATGCAGATAATGCAAATTTCCTGCCAGTTCATTTTAAACAATCATGTCAAATTTATATAAACGTGCTCTCCTCAAATCTTACCCAAAGCCACCCATATTTAATTGTATAAATGATGCAAAAACTAAACTAAACCATTTGAAGTACATTAACTCACACTTAGGTCCCTGGGTAATTTTAGAATAAATTCCTTGATAGTGGGATTCCCTGGTAGTCCAGTGGGTAAGGACTGCCTTGCAGTGCAAGGGGTGCCAGTTCGATCCCAGGCCTGGGAAGATCCCAGGTGCCGTGGAGCGGCTGGACCCATGTGTCCAACTATCGAGCTGGAGCTCTGGAGTGCATGCGCCCAGAGCCGGTGCCCCGCAGCGAGAAAGGACAAAGGACAAAGATGGAAATAAATGAAAGACCAATAGAAGTGGTTAAAAAAAAAGAAAAAAAAAAAAAAAACCTAAAAAAAAAAATTCCTTGATAGTAATGTTTACCATATACATTTTCCCAACTAAAACTGTGGGTTACCCTTGTGGCTCAGATTGTAAAGAATCCCGCTGCAATGCAGGAGACCTGGATTCAATCCCTGCGTTGGGAAGATTGCTGGAGAAGGGAAAGGCTATCCACTCCAGTATTCTTGTCTGGAGAATTCCATGACTTGTCCATGGGCCGCAAAAAATTGGACAAAAGGAGAAGGGGACTACAGAGGATGAGATTATTTTGGGATTCAAAGAAATACTTTAAAGTATCAAACAGAAAACATATCACTTGCTATATAAAAGTAACTCAATTTTACAACACTGGAAAGAAGAATTTTTTATAGTGTTATTTTCTAAAGAAAAGCATCTTACTATAGAAAGTTATTTAACAACAAATTCTACACCAACAGTAGTTCATGTCAACCTACCATTTACTTTTATGACCAAAAAATAAGAGCTTATTAATCATGGCATTTAATTTTCACATCACCTCATTTAAATAGGAAACTAGTAATAGACTACTATATATAGACATAGAGAAAATCGATATAAGAAAAACTAAACTGTCAGCATTTTTTGTATCATCACATTTTTGTGGTCTCAATGAATCAAAAATAGTAATATTTCACAATTAAAATAGTAACAACTGTCTTCCATCTAACAGCTAGATGCAGATAATGCAAATTTCCTGCCAGTTCATTTTAAACAATCATGTCAAATTTATATAAACGTGCTCTCCTCAAATCTTACCCAAAGCCACCCATATTTAATTGTATAAATGATGCAAAAACTAAACTAAACCATTTGAAGTACATTAACTCACACTTAGGTCCCTGGGTAATTTTAGAATAAATTCCTTGATAGTGGGATTCCCTGGTAGTCCAGTGGGTAAGGACTGCCTTGCAGTGCAAGGGGTGCCAGTTCGATCCCAGGCCTGGGAAGATCCCAGGTGCCGTGGAGCGGCTGGACCCATGTGTCCAACTATCGAGCTGGAGCTCTGGAGTGCATGCGCCCAGAGCCGGTGCCCGCAGCGAGAAAGGACAAAGGACAAAGATGGAAATAAATGAAAGACCAATAGAAGTGGTTAAAAAAAAAGAAAAAAAAAAAAAAACCTAAAAAAAAAAATTCCTTGATAGTAATGTTTACCATATACATTTTCCCAACTAAAACTGTGGGTTACCCTTGTGGCTCAGATTGTAAAGAATCCCGCTGCAATGCAGGAGACCTGGATTCAATCCCTGCGTTGGGAAGATTGCTGGAGAAGGGAAAGGCTATCCACTCCAGTATTCTTGTCTGGAGAATTCCATGACTTGTCCATGGGCCGCAAAAAATTGGACAAAAGGAGAAGGGGACTACAGAGGATGAGATGATTGGATGGCATCACTGAATCAATGGACATGGGTCTGAGCAAGCTCCAGGAGATGGTGAAGTACAGGGAAGTCTGGCATGCTGCAATCCATGGGGTTGCAAAGAGTTAGACACAACTGAGCGACTGAACTGAACTAAAACTGCACTCTCTAATTTAAGCTATATACATGTAGCATTATAATCTAGGTCAAAACTAATAATCAGAATACTCTGTAGTTTTTGGTAAATTTAGTATAGATAATGTCATTTTAATGGCTTTTAATGGCAGTCAAGAGATTAGATCTAGTTAACAGTGTGCCTGAAGAAATACGGACAGAAATCCATTCTATTTTACAAGAGACAGAGAATAAAACCATCCCAAAGAAAAAGAAAAACAAGAAGGCAAAATGATTATCAGAGGAGGCTTTACAAAGAGCCCATGAAAACCTGAAAAATCTAATTATCAGGGCTTCCCTGCTGGTCCAGTCGTTAAGAGTCCACCCTGAAGTGCAAGGTTTGATCCCTGGCCCCGGAAGATCCCACGTGCTGTAGAGAGGCTGGACCGGTATGTCCAATTAAGTGCCAGTACTCTGGAGCGCATGCGCCCGGAGCCAGTGCTCTGCAGCAAGAAAGGCCACTGCAGTGGGAGGCCCACACAGGCCAAATAATAAAGATGGATGAAAAATAAATAAATAAAAAAACAATAAAAGAGGCTAAAACTTTGTTTTAAAAAAGGAAGAAAACTGATATAGTATATGTATATTTATTCAGGAAAAGAAGAGGAAATATTTCATGTTTGATTTTTTGAAAGTATTTTACTACTTATATAAAATATAAAACTGAATAATTCACAAAGGTGCCTAAAAATTGAAATACCCTTTTTTTTCTTTAATTGAAGTAATTTAACGGAAAATGAAATCAGATTTCTGAGTGTTTAATTTATTCCTGTATTTTTTTATTTCATAAGCTAATGAAGGAAATAAAAGAAAAAAATATTTCTCAAACCTATTATCCTTCTGTCTCAGATTAAAACAAAATAATGATTGCTCAACAAGCTGAGTTACGTTAGCCCAAGCCTGTTTCTCACTTTCCCTGCTTCTGATCCACCTTATTTTGCAGTACTCATTGTGTTCCTACATTTTTATGGTTTGTTTTCCTATGTGCAGAAGCGCTTTGATCAGCAGTGTTGTCATCAGCATTCTCTGAAATATGCAAAGAATCAAACTGTATAATTTTTTTTAAATTGGTTATAAAAAAGAGGAAGAAAAATGTACTTACTTTCTCCAAAACCTCTCTCATAAATCCCTCTTCTGTATTTTCTTATTACATCTAGGAATGTCAGGGCCAGAGTTTTGTTTAGTCAGTCCTGTCTGACTCTTTTTGACCCCATGGACTGTAGACGGCCACGCTCTTCTGTTCATGTGATTTCTCAAGCAAGAATACTGGAGTGGGTTGCCATTTCCTTCTTCAGGGGATTTGTTGACCCAGCCTATTGAACCCACATCTCCTGCATTATATGCAGATTCTCTACAGCTGAGCCACAGGGGAAGCCCAGGGCTGCAGTTTACCTTCATTTTATATAAAAAATAGTGTCTGTAAGAATTCCAATAGTCATATAAAAATACTGCCTAGGAATAAAAGTTGTTTATGGTTTAAATTAAATGTGCCTTAAATACAGTGTTAGTCGCTCAGCTGTTTCTGACTCTTTGCTACCCCATGGACTAGGTAGCCTGCCAGGCTCCTCTGTCCATGAGATTCTCCAGGCAAGAATACCGGAGTGGGTTGTCATTTCCTTCTCCAGGGAAGATGCCTGACCAGGGATTGAACCCAGGTCTTGCTTGCAATTACTATCAATTGAAAATGAAAATGTGTTGTTACATGTTATACTTTTTTGTTTATTTCTCTATGAAAACATGAGCTCTAATAAATCACATGTATGTACATATCTATTTGTATTAATTAACATAAACTGCCGAGTAGCAAAATGAAATAATGAAAGTAACAGTGTTCCTTAAAATTTTTGAATAATTTCTAACATACTCAGTTTTTCAAGTTACAATTCAGAAAGCTCTAAGAAGCTGTGGTACTGGAGAGGGAAAAGTGTTATATGAAATGAGTAGTACATAAAAAAGGATTTACTTTCTTCTGACCAAATATATAAAGGCAAATTGAACAAATTAACCATATTATTTATTATTGTAACCAAATTATTGCAATGACTCCAAGCCTGTTTCTCACTTTCTGCAAGTACTCATGTGTTCCTACATTTAGGGAAGCGCTTTGATCAGCAGTGTTGTCATCAGCATTCTCTGAAATATGCAAAGAATCAAACTGTATAATTTTTTTTAAATTGGTTATAAAAAAGAGGAAGAAAAATGTACTTACTTTCTCCAAAACCTCTCTCATAAATCCCTCTTCTGTATTTTCTTATTACATCTAGGAATGTCAGGGCCAGAGTTTTGTTTAGTCAGTCCTGTCTGACTCTTTTTGACCCCATGGACTGTAGACGGCCACGCTCTTCTGTTCATGTGATTTCTCAAGCAAGAATACTGGAGTGGGTTGCCATTTCCTTCTTCAGGGGATTTGTTGACCCAGCCTATTGAACCCACATCTCCTGCATTATATGCAGATTCTCTACAGCTGAGCCACAGGGGAAGCCCAGGGCTGCAGTTTACCTTCATTTTATATAAAAAATAGTGTCTGTAAGAATTCCAATAGTCATATAAAAATACTGCCTAGGAATAAAAGTTGTTTATGGTTTAAATTAAATGTGCCTTAAATACAGTGTTAGTCGCTCAGCTGTTTCTGACTCTTTGCTACCCCATGGACTAGGTAGCCTGCCAGGCTCCTCTGTCCATGAGATTCTCCAGGCAAGAATACCGGAGTGGGTTGTCATTTCCTTCTCCAGGGAAGATGCCTGACCAGGGATTGAACCCAGGTCTTGCTTGCAATTACTATCAATTGAAAATGAAAATGTGTTGTTACATGTTATACTTTTTTGTTTATTTCTCTATGAAAACATGAGCTCTAATAAATCACATGTATGTACATATCTATTTGTATTAATTAACATAAACTGCCGAGTAGCAAAATGAAATAATGAAAGTAACAGTGTTCCTTAAAATTTTTGAATAATTTCTAACATACTCAGTTTTTCAAGTTACAATTCAGAAAGCTCTAAGAAGCTGTGGTACTGGAGAGGGAAAAGTGTTATATGAAATGAGTAGTACATAAAAAAGGATTTACTTTCTTCTGACCAAATATATAAAGGCAAATTGAACAAATTAACCATATTATTTCTTATTGTAGAATATTCAAAAGAGTATGTCAATGGTGGTTAAATTCCTAATTTTGTAAAAATAAATAAATGAAAACCATCCTAAATCTTTATGCTAAGAGGCAGATAACAAGATATGAATAAATTCAGAAATATATCATGTTCCTAAATCACATGACTCCATTTTTTAAAAAAAAAAAAAAGTCCTCAAACTATCATAAGTGTGTTTGCACAAAATTTTCAGAAAATATGATGAAAAAGTGCCAAAATGCTTATAGTTTTTATAAAGGAACATGGTAATTTCTACAAAAAATATTTAGAGTGAATAATGAAAAACATGTTCTAATTCATTAAAATAGACCATGAAAGTACTAAGTAAACATCAAAAAATAATAACATGACAAAAATGACCATACGATTTAATTGAAAAATGATAGTCATACAAAATGCTCTTGACTAATGGGTTATGTACCTGGAATAAAACACAGAACATAACCAAAAAACAGTAAACTAAATTTAAAATTGTTAACGATTTAAGTGTTTAGTGTTAACAAGAAACTATCTATTCAGTAACTAAAAGAAATATGTAAAATCAAGATGTGTAGGTTGTACGTTTTAATAAAATAGTATATTTTCTGTAAACATTCAATAAATAAAAAGAAGATGAGAGAAAACTTGAAGCTGGACTGCTTTCCCATTAAAGTTGTATACTAAATTATAGGATAGCATTGAATTTATAAAAGGAGAGGCCTTTAAGATTGGCTGCATAAGTTTCTATAATGAATCGATGTATTTATTTTGTGATAATATACAAGTTCATTAGCCTGTCAGGTTTCTCATTTGACAATGAAGATAATAATTCACATCCATGTAACTTATACCTTTGTTTGAAATTGTATGTCAGTATTATACATGGCTTCCCTGGTGGCTCAGATGGTAAAGAATCCACCGGCAAAGCGGGACACCTGTGTTTGATCCCTGGGCTGGGAACATCCACTGGAGAAGGGAAACGCTAACCTGCGTTCCTTAAAATTTTGAATACTAACATACTCAGTTTTTCAAGTTACAATTCAGAAAGCTCTAAGAAGCTGTGGTACTGGAGAGGGAAAAGTGTTATATGAAATGAGTAGTACATAAAAAAGGATTTACTTTCTTCTGACCAAATATATAAAGGCAAATTGAACAAATTAACCATATTATTTCTTATTGTAGAATATTCAAAAGAGTATGTCAATGGTGGTTAAATTCCTAATTTTGTAAAAATAAATAAATGAAAACCATCCTAAATCTTTATGCTAAGAGGCAGATAACAAGATATGAATAAATTCAGAAATATATCATGTTCCTAAATCACATGACTCCATTTTTAAAAAAAAAAAAAAAGTCCTCAAACTATCATAAGTGTGTTTGCACAAAATTTTCAGAAAATATGATGAAAAAGTGCCAAAATGCTTATAGTTTTTATAAAGGAACATGGTAATTTCTACAAAAAATATTTAGAGTGAATAATGAAAAACATGTTCTAATTCATTAAAATAGACCATGAAAGTACTAAGTAAACATCAAAAAATAATAACATGACAAAAATGACCATACGATTTAATTGAAAAATGATAGTCATACAAAATGCTCTTGACTAATGGGTTATGTACCTGGAATAAAACACAGAACATAACCAAAAAACAGTAAACTAAATTTAAAATTGTTAACGATTTAAGTGTTTAGTGTTAACAAGAAACTATCTATTCAGTAACTAAAAGAAATATGTAAAATCAAGATGTGTAGGTTGTACGTTTTAATAAAATAGTATATTTTCTGTAAACATTCAATAAATAAAAAGAAGATGAGAGAAAACTTGAAGCTGGACTGCTTTCCCATTAAAGTTGTATACTAAATTATAGGATAGCATTGAATTTATAAAAGGAGAGGCCTTTAAGATTGGCTGCATAAGTTTCTATAATGAATCGATGTATTTATTTTGTGATAATATACAAGTTCATTAGCCTGTCAGGTTTCTCATTTGACAATGAAGATAATAATTCACATCCATGTAACTTATACCTTTGTTTGAAATTGTATGTCAGTATTATACATGGCTTCCCTGGTGGCTCAGATGGTAAAGAATCCACCGGCAAAGCGGGACACCTGTGTTTGATCCCTGGGCTGGGAACATCCACTGGAGAAGGGAAACGCTAACCTGCTCACTGCCAAATAAAACTCAGAATCTCAACCAATAGGGGAGATTCTAGAACCAGGAGGAACTTACCCAAATTCGTCTGCACTCCCGAGGACGTGGATAGGAGCAAGGGGCCCCTGCTGGTACCAAGGCTGTGGTTCCTCATGGAGTTCAGACGAAGGAGGGAAGTCTGCTCTGGGTCACTTCATTGGTCGCCAAAACTGTCGACTAAAAAAGATGAACAACTTGAGAGTTGTGGGTTAAGTTTTACTGGGGGCATAATTAGGACTGCTGCCCAGGAGGCAGCTCCCCAGACAGCTCTGAGAGACTGCTGTGAAGAGGCAGGGGAGCAAAGCCAATATAAGGATTTTGGCATAGAGGGAGTTCAAATACTATTAAACAAAGGGTTTCAAAGAGTTTTGTTTTACAAATGGTTTGGGTCTGTCATGAGGATGTGATAGCTTCACGAAGGATTTTTGAGCTTTTCTAGGTATGAGGAGATGCAAGGATTGAGATAATACAATCTGTTCCTAAAAGCCATTTACTTATCTGAAGACCTGTTCCAAGGATTCCCTGGAACACAGAGTGCCTTGCCCCACCCTGATTTTTCCTTCAGGGAATGTTGAAAGTCAACAGCTCCCAACACACAGTGTTCAATCTCTGCAGAGGCAGATGGCAAATGCCCTTGTTGTCCATTCATTGGCAATCAAGTTGGTAAGAGCCAACTTGTAGTTGATACTACCCACTCCAGTATTCTTGTCTAGTGAATTCCATGATTCATCCATGGGTTGCAAAGAGCCGGACATGACTGAGTGACCTTCATATTATGCATAGCAGATAGTAAATGTTTAATAATTGTTCATCTTATTAGTTATGTGTCAACTTTTAGGGTCTGTAAAAATTGTTAAGAAAGAAATCTTGGAAAAGTAAGTAAAAGGCATATAAGAAAGCCGGTAAGAGATAAGAAAACATAGAAACAAGGAAATTCTCTTTGATTACATTGACAGCATTAAATACTGGAATAACCTTTTTGGAATTTGGAGGCTTTTATTCAATGTTATTCTTACTAAAGGCTTTAAACAGTTAATCAGCACTTTTGAGAATCTATTTGGAATTAAATATGTCTCCATAAAAGATATATTTAAGAGTTTTTGTTGCAATCTGTATTGGTGAAAAAACAAAATAAATAAACAGGAGAGACAGGGTAGGGAATAAAACTCAGAAACAACTTGAATGACTGATAATAGAGAAATGGTTAGAATAATGATGCTATATTCATACGTGCCCTGTTGTTGCGACTGATTACATGCAATTCGGCTCAGCGTCTTACAAATCTGCCCTTTGCTCACACATGAGGACAATGTAGCTCAGGGATTCAATCTTCAGCCTTGGTCACAGAATATGAACACACGTGGAACACTAAATGCCATCTGACCTACAGCCTGGAGCAGAACTTGAGTTCTGTTTTCATATAACGTGAGTCAGAAATAAGATTCTGTTGTTGTAAGACACAGAGATTTAGTGGTTATTTGCTTCTGCCCCAGAGGCTAAAGACCCTACAAAGACATACTATAAGCCTATTGAAATACTTAGATGAATAGATATATAGTAACTTTAGAGACATGACAGTTATATGTGCTTATTTATGTGTGTTATTTATAGTGTGAAAATTGTAGAAATTCTGACCTGTCTTTTAAAAACATGTTAAAAACATCTGCACGTATATGTTTTGAATATGTATGAAAAATATGAATTGTAAGTTTACAAAAGAACCTAGCTTTTATTTTGATTGATTTGAAAAAGGAAATAGTGGTAAGCGTGGGTCAGAAGAAATGGATTAAAGTTTGCTGGTTTTTACATAACCTTTATTCATCTTGAAAACTAGTCTGCATTGCTTATATAATTAAGAAAGATAATAATAATAAAGAAAATATAGTGAAAATTTGGTATAAAGATATTTTACAGCATTTTCTTTAAAACTCAGTGCAAAGATTCTTACAAGAAATCTTTAAGTCTAGAAATACTAACTTCAATTAAAAAGTAAAATGCCATCCACTAGCAATTTTTGTTCTAAAATCAGAAAGTCTGAATAAATATTAGGTGAAAAAATGAAAGATTATGCAAACTTTCTCAAACTTTGATTTTGAGGTTAATGATCTATGGAACAGAAAAAAACTAGAAACTGTCCTCACAGAGATGCAAAACAGTGTACAGCAGAATTTCAAGAGCAAATCTGAAAGGTCAGCTAGTTTTACTAGGATGAAAACACTCTGAGTGTACTGACATTTCTCTATCTGAAGGCAGTATAGAAGAAAGAGCAAGCATTGATTACAACACAATATTGAGAATTGAGACCAAAGGCTTATTCTATGAACTATATTGACCTCATAAAAGAGAGAAAAAAGAAGGAAGATGATCATAAAATAATATGGAGATACATGCCTAGTCTTTGTTTTTTCTGCTCAACTGTGTTGTGAAATATAAACTGTTCTAAAAAAATTAAGTTTATTAAAAATAATATGTAGGTTATTATTATTGTGATTTCATATCTTCATCGTAGCTTATTTTGAAAACAGATGAATAAATTTTTATTCAAGTTAGTAATTTTGAATTATTCATTTTTTATCCATGAATGCTCAATTAGTCTTCTCATCTACAGTATTTAATATGTAACATATATTTTTTGCCAGTCATTTTCTCACTACTCTATCACACTACTTTATTAAAATATAGGTAAACTGAATTTTAATACACTTAAATTTTTTCCTTAGACTATAAACTTCTAAGTATGAAACATCTTCATAATTGAATTATCATGGGACTTCCCTGGGATCCAATGGTTGAGATGTCTCCTTGCATTGCAGAGTGCCTGAGTTTGATCCCTGGTCAGAAAGCTAAGATCCCACATACCTCACAGCCCCCAAAAAGAAAAAAAAAAACCCATAAAACAGAAACAACACTGTAACAAATTCAATAAATATGTAAAAAATGATCACATCAAAAAATGCTTAAAAAAATATCATACTAAGTGAAGTAAGGCAGAGAAAGTTAAATATCACTTGATATTGCTCATATCTGGAATCTAACTTAAAAATGAAAATAATGAACTTATTTACAAAGTAAAATGCCATCCACTAGCAATTTTTGTTCTAAAATCAGAAAGTCTGAATAAATATTAGGTGAAAAAATGAAAGATTATGCAAACTTTCTCAAACTTTGATTTTGAGGTTAATGATCTATGGAACAGAAAAAAACTAGAAACTGTCCTCACAGAGATGCAAAACAGTGTACAGCAGAATTTCAAGAGCAAATCTGAAAGGTCAGCTAGTTTTACTAGGATGAAAACACTCTGAGTGTACTGACATTTCTCTATCTGAAGGCAGTATAGAAGAAAGAGCAAGCATTGATTACAACACAATATTGAGAATTGAGACCAAAGGCTTATTCTATGAACTATATTGACCTCATAAAAGAGAGAAAAATGAAGGAAGATGATCATAAAATAATATGGAGATACATGCCTAGTCTTTGTTTTTTCTGCTCAACTGTGTTGTGAAATATAAACTGTTCTAAAAAAATTAAGTTTATTAAAAATAATATGTAGGTTATTATTATTGTGATTTCATATCTTCATCGTAGCTTATTTTGAAAACAGATGAATAAATTTTTATTCAAGTTAGTAATTTTGAATTATTCATTTTTTATCCATGAATGCTCAATTAGTCTTCTCATCTACAGTATTTAATATGTAACATATATTTTTTGCCAGTCATTTTCTCACTACTCTATCACACTACTTTATTAAAATATAGGTAAACTGAATTTTAATACACTTAAATTTTTTCCTTAGACTATAAACTTCTAAGTATGAAACATCTTCATAATTGAATTATCATGGGACTTCCCTGGGATCCAATGGTTGAGATGTCTCCTTGCATTGCAGAGTGCCTGAGTTTGATCCCTGGTCAGAAAGCTAAGATCCCACATACCTCACAGCCCCCAAAAAGAAAAAAAAAAACCCATAAAACAGAAACAACACTGTAACAAATTCAATAAATATGTAAAAAATGATCACATCAAAAAATGCTTAAAAAAATATCATACTAAGTGAAGTAAGGCAGAGAAAGTTAAATATCACTTGATATTGCTCATATCTGGAATCTAACTTAAAAATGAAAATAATGAACTTATTTACAAAGTAGACTTACATACGTGGAAAACAAACTTATGTAAAGTTACCAAAGGGTATACACATGGGAGAGAGAAATCAGGAGCTTGAATATTTATTCACTACTAAATATAAGATAGACAAGCAACAAGGACCTACTGTATAGCGCAGAGAACTCTACTGAATATCCTCTGATAGCCTATATGAGAAAATAATAAATACATGTATATATATATATTGAACCACTTTGCTGCATACCTGAAATAATACACTGTAAATCAACCATACTCCAAAAAAATTAAAATAAATAAATTATTAAAATAATTGAAATATCTTTATGGATATCATCATTAAAATGTAATGAAAACATAAGTATATTATAGGCAGATTAAAATAATAAACACACATAAAGTTATATGCAAAAATATCAGTGGGCTTAATAGGCCTGCTTTCTTTCAATTATTTAATGTATCCATGAAGGAATTTTACTTGTTACTAGAATGACATTTGTTCACAAAACTTCAGGCAACAAAGAACAAAAAGTATGAAGGTTTTATAGAAAATAAGGGTTCCTATTTGGTGTGTAAGTTAACAACAGAAGAGCATGCTCTGTTAGGGCTATTCCAGTAAATAACAAGCAAAGAGAGAAGGCTGATAAGTGAAAGTCACTCTCAGTTATTTCTCAGGATCACATACTATTAGCATTTCAGGATTCCCTGCAGAAGCCACTGGAGTCTTTTGTAATAATAGAGGTTGGGAAAGGCAATGTCAGTTCATGAAACTTGTTATAGAACAGTTCCTGCTCCCTTACTTAATCGTTCTGTGTATACTCAGAATATACACAGAATACACACAGAATATTTAAAATCAGGCAAAATATCCCTTCTCTAACTGTATTCTTCTCTTTGAACAGTTGTGTGTATAACACGGGGAATGAATGATTCAGGCCTCACAGTAGTTTATGCTGACTTTCAAGAGTAGGCTTCTTAAACACTGGTATTTAAAACTGTCCCTTTGTTGAAGGTTTACCTCTTGAGAAATGTATCAAATTAAATCTCAGGAAGATTGAGAAGTGAAAATTTATTCAAGAAGGTGGAGATAAGGTTACTCCTGAGGGCTTGCACAAGCAGAGAGATTTTAGGAAAGGTAAGTTCAAATAGAAGTTGAAGATTTAAAAAATTGATTTCCTCGAAGCTCTTCATGCTGGGATGAACTTCTTGGAAGGTCTTTTGTACCCCAGGGGTTCTCCTTAACCCAGTTTGAAGAACACTTACAAAGAATGAAAGCAGTTTAATTGAAAATGTACTGGAAACAAAATCTAGTACATGACAGACCACTAGGCAGAAGAGGGTGTGAGAACTTTAAAGGGTCAAGGGTGGAGAATTTTTTTTCAATAGTGGCTGTGAATAGAGTACAGAGATCCGTAGCAAAAGTGTAGTATCAGAAGATGCTGAAACCACCACCCGGTATCTGACATAGAAAATTACAAGGCTAAGTTTACTGTATTTACAGTAATAAAGAGCCATACTTATAAAGCAAAGTCTCTGAGGAGAGACTAAGTTGTAGAGTCTATTATTTGGTTACTGGTGATCAAGATTTGGTGGTTTTTCTGGAGTCTAAGAAGGTTATCATCTGGATAAGTTTCAGATGAGACTGTTCTTGACTGGTTGTCATATAGAAGCAAGTTTATTGGCAGGGTATGGTCTTGACTGGAGGACATTTAGAGGCAATGGGACATTACAGGCTGAATGGCTTGCAAGCTTCTCTTCATCGAGGCAAGTTGTCCTAATCATTTAAATTGATTTAAAGTCAGTTTGGGTGGATACTTCTTAACAAGGCCATACAGACAGTCTCTATTCTAATAAGTATCATCCTTTATCCTAGCCTCTTTTCAGCAAAACCTCTCAAAAAGATTTGCCTATATCTACTGTTTCTATTTTATCTCCTCCAATTCCATTTTATAATTTACTTCACTCATGATTAAAGCTCTCTATTCATCATATAAACATATTACATGTGGGTCTTTAGAATAATTTTGAAATACGTTGTATTTCCAACATGTTTTTTTACCTTGAGTTTGTTCTGAGTATTAGGATTACATACTATAGGGTCAATCATTAGAGTCCAACAGAACGATGCAATGGAAGAAATAGAAATAAAAAGAAAATTTCCTAGTTCTGTTTTTCTTCTTTAAATAATAGTTTGATCTTTGGCCTCTGATCAGGAAGTATCCATTCAACTCTGCTCAAAGATGCCTAATAATTTTTTCTCAGGTTACAAAATATGCCATTATGCAATTAGAATAAATGACCCAGAAAGATGAATTTAGGAAAGGTAAAACACAGAAATTCCTTGACCCAGGAAGGTAGTGAACTATTCCTTTAGAAACTAGATAGTTCTTGAGTTCTACTTAGCACCTAAGTAGAGAATATCAAGATCCACAGAGGTGGCACAGATATAGAAGATGTCAACTAAAGCTTAGATTTGATTCCATAATCATAGTAACAGTGTTTTCTATAGTATGCCATCCATGATTTTTACAGAAACAACACAAATATTCTGCTGCTTTCTCTTCATTTATATCTGGTTTCCAGTAGCCATGATACCCACACAGACATGTACCTCTTGATCCCTCACCCCATTGTTAGCATCTTTGTATAAATTTTGGACTACTTTCTCTTTCAATGGGCTTTTCTCTATCATATATAGCTCAAACCCTCATCACATTTAAATGTGGTATCCTAACTCTCATACTTCCAAATCATTGTTTTCAGAATTGAACTGTTATATGGACTTATTCATTAACATGTTATTTAGGATAGGTTATGTATACCATTTATTCCATTGGGCCATCACCATTTTCTACTGATTATATATACATATCCATTCATATATATTAATAATTTTTGCTTGTCAAAATTCTAAAAAACAGTATCAAATTGTTGCTAGTTCTTTCATTTGCAATAGCTTTTAAAAATTATTTTTTTATTTATTCATTTATTTGACTACACAAGGTCCAGTTGAGGCATGTGGGATCTAGTTCCCTGACCAGGGATTGAACCTGGGCCTCCTGCATTGAGAATGCCATCTTAGCCACTGGATCAAAAGTCCAGTAAAAACATTTATACAAGTCCAGTAGAAGTCCCTATAAAAAATTTATATACCAAGAAAGCATCCAATTTTTCACATTTGACCAGAAAATGTGTTCTTTGTCCAAGAGCTATTTGATGTCCAGAAAGTCTTAGAGTCTTATACTATGAGACTTTCTAGCTACTATTTTCCCAGAAAAGAAATAACATTTGCCAAGAAAAAGAGAAATCTCAGTCTTCAAAGATTTGACCTCAGTTTCAGACATGGCACTCATATTTATTTTTTATGAGCTCAAATCTTAGGCCATGTAGCTTCTTGGTGAATATAATGCTTTTTAGTACTTTTACTGTTTCTTAAGTCACTATGTCAATAACTTTAAAGTCAAAACATTAGAGAAGCTTTAAAAATATGAAAAATTAGATACAATAATAATTTTATAAAATCTTAATATGAAAGAATTCTCAAGAATGATTAAGAAGCTGCACCTACAGAATTTTACTGAAAAGTTATAAATTACTACATTCAAATTCTTGATCATTTCTGCTCCTGCAATATAATTAAAGTTTAAGTAACTGAAATCTAAACCATCTAAATTACAAATTAATTTTAAAATTTGGTTATGCTATTCATTCCATTCTCATTTATGCAGAGGCAAGCATATAATTACTTTAGCAAATTTCCCCTTTATATCAGTCTACTTATTAATTACCTTATAGTGCTTCTCCTTTGGAACAACTCACTTTATAATTCCTCAACAGTAAGTCAGAAATATACCAATAATTATTGTTAAATGAATATCTGTCTTAATTATAATATTCATAATGGTACTAATTTCTGTGTTTGGCATATAGCATTTACTGGGTCTTGAGCTAAATTCGTTAACTACATTAACTTATTTGAACCTTTCCAAAATCCTATCAATGGAATAATGCTATTATTTTCCCTTTACAGTTGTAAAAGCTGAGTGTAGAAAGTTTACATTGTTCGTTCTAAGTTGTATGAGAAAATATTATAATTGAAATATAAATTCAGGAGGTTTTACTTTAGATCATAAACTCGTAAATATTATTTTGTCATCTTAAATAGGCCAATAATGTGATATACAAAAGTGATTTATTAAGTAATGTCTTCACTATATCATGAGATATTATTTAATTCCTTGTACAATACATTGGTGATTTACATATATTTTGGGATAAATGGTATGATATGATAAAATGCGTTCAGGTGAGAAATCAGTCTTTTCTGATATTCTTTCCACTTTATAAGCTTGAATTTTTTTTCATCTTTGGAAAATAATATTGATCTTTCCATTATTGGAGAGGATAACATTATACAACATCATCTATGTATTGTATGTACATACTGATTACTAACATTAAGTAGCTAATTTGTAAGATACAAAGTCCTAATTATGGGGAATAAAGAACAGAAAGATGGGCAACAATATATAAATTAATAAAATCTGTTTTTTGACTTATTTCTAAACTTTTTGTGTTTCTTCACCCTTATTCTTTAAACTTCCATGAATAAGTAAAATCACTGTTATTGATAGTAAATTGCCAATATATTGCCTCATCTCCCCGAACAACTGAGTAGATGTCTTTCTTATCCTGCTGGGGCTTTGGTGCTCTATTATAGGCAACAGCATTTTTCCTATTCACTCCCAGACATAAGTCAACTTCATGCTGTCCTCTTAGGATTTTATTAAGAGAATGGAAAAGTAAAAAAGAAGAAAAAAGAGAATCTCCCTCTACATACAATTGAATAAATACATAGCAGTAGTGCCAGTCATTCATTCATGTCCAACTTTTTGTGATCACATGGACTAGAGCCCACTAGGCTCCTCTTTCCATGGAATTATCCAGCAAGAGTTCTGGAGTGGGTTGCCATTTCCTTTTCTAAGGAATATTCCCAACTGAGGGATTGAACCTGAGTCTCTTGCATTGCAGGCAGATTCCTTACCAATATGAGCTACCAGGGAAGCCAGTACAACTAAAAAAATTCTGGTATATACACAGGAAGAGATATGTTTATTTCCATTAAAGCATGCTTGACTATTAATACATTCCTAAAATATCTGCATTTCATAGAAGAAACTTTCTAAGATCATAAACTCGTAAATATTATTTTGTCATCTTAAATAGGCCAATAATGTGATATACAAAAGTGATTTATTAAGTAATGTCTTCACTATATCATGAGATATTATTTAATTCCTTGTACAATACATTGGTGATTTACATATATTTTGGGATAAATGGTATGATATGATAAAATGCGTTCAGGTGAGAAATCAGTCTTTTCTGATATTCTTTCCACTTTATAAGCTTGAATTTTTTTTCATCTTTGGAAAATAATATTGATCTTTCCATTATTGGAGAGGATAACATTATACAACATCATCTATGTATTGTATGTACATACTGATTACTAACATTAAGTAGCTAATTTGTAAGATACAAAGTCCTAATTATGGGGAATAAAGAACAGAAAGATGGGCAACAATATATAAATTAATAAAATCTGTTTTTTGACTTATTTCTAAACTTTTTGTGTTTCTTCACCCTTATTCTTTAAACTTCCATGAATAAGTAAAATCACTGTTATTGATAGTAAATTGCCAATATATTGCCTCATCTCCCTGAACAACTGAGTAGATGTCTTTCTTATCCTGCTGGGGCTTTGGTGCTCTATTATAGGCAACAGCATTTTTCCTATTCACTCCCAGACATAAGTCAACTTCATGCTGTCCTCTTAGGATTTTATTAAGAGAATGGAAAAGTAAAAAAGAAGAAAAAAGAGAATCTCCCTCTACATACAATTGAATAAATACATAGCAGTAGTGCCAGTCATTCATTCATGTCCAACTTTTTGTGATCACATGGACTAGAGCCCACTAGGCTCCTCTTTCCATGGAATTATCCAGCAAGAGTTCTGGAGTGGGTTGCCATTTCCTTTTCTAAGGAATATTCCCAACTGAGGGATTGAACCTGAGTCTCTTGCATTGCAGGCAGATTCCTTACCAATATGAGCTACCAGGGAAGCCAGTACAACTAAAAAAATTCTGGTATATACACAGGAAGAGATATGTTTATTTCCATTAAAGCATGCTTGACTATTAATACATTCCTAAAATATCTGCATTTCATAGAAGAAAAACTCTTCTTAAAAAGAAATAAATATCTAATAGTGAATTCTATGAGTTAGAAAACTGACAGAATTTTCTCCAACTAATATATATTCTTTGAAGGGAGAGTTGTTAGATGTCAGATATTTTCGAACTTCAGGTTTCCTGGACATTAAATACTTAAGACAGCCATCTGTTTTTCTTACATAAAATATGATGCTGACTAAAGACCATACATCAAGACTCAGGAGTCTGGTGAAATAAGAACTACATACATAGAAAAAGTAAAATACAATTTCAGGTTACAAATAGTCTACAGGGTTTCAGGTAACCATCCCGATATCTAGGTGTGTTCTAAACAATTTATATATAGTAATTAATTAAATTTGCATCACACTACTAAGAAATAGTTTGTTTTTTCATTGTACAAGCAAAGAAACTGAGACACAGATATTATTAAAGATGCCCTCAGGTTGTATTCACCTGGCAGAACTGAACTCCCAGCCCAGGCACCCAGCATTGGTAACCACTATGCAACACTGCCTTGTGATGTCACCAAACATACTTAATGTTTTGTGCAGGACCAAAAACTTCTCTGATATCCCAGCATCTTTTTATATTAGCAAAGCAAGCACCAGAATCCTACAGGAATTACTGTATATGGTAGTTTTGTTATCAAACTTCAGAGTTCTGACCCCTAAATCCTCAGAAGTGTACTTATCTGTGAACAGAGAAAATAGACCTTTACTCTTATCTACCCTTTTAAGGCAATAAATGAGATAAGATTCCTTTTCACTAAGCCAGCTTGCTTATTTTGGACTTCCCTTTTTCATAGAATAAGTTAAAACATGGCAGATATTTTATGACTGACAACATAGCTAATTCTACTACTTTTCAGTAGAAAGGTATGTGAATAGCAGTGGGTCAACCTAAATAAACTTTGAATAGACAGTCCCTTTCCTGATGAAGTTCCTTGTTTAAGCTACTTTTGGAGATTTTCATTCTCTAAGAATCTTGATTTTTGAGTCAATGGAATTTTCTGCACTGAATCAGAAAGTATTTATTATTATTAAAAATATAAAGGGGAAACATAATTAATGTTTTCATTATGTATGTTCCCTTTAATGCTCTCAACAATCTTAAGTCTATGTTAAATAATATTTTAGTAGAAAATACACATAAAGAACCAGAATGTATCTTTATTTCACTTTATATAATAATTAATTATTATATAGTATATACTATATAATTATTATATAAAGTAAAATAATATATATAGTATAAAATATATACAATAGTATATACTATTATATACTATATAATAATTATATTTATTATATAAAGTAAAATAGTACATATAGTATAAAATAGTATATACAGTATATAATAATTATTATAATGAGTTTTTCCTTGTAGTATTCTTGAGGATCTTTTTAAGATATCCATCTATTTTTATTGAATATAATGCCTTTCATCAGCACCAAAGTGCATTATTATCCCCCATTTCTACACAGTAGTAAGCTGTGAAGTTTCAGTATTTAAGAAAATGTGATAATATCTCTTGAAAAGATAATATTGCTCTTTCTATACTGCATCTCCTCAAAGTGTCTCAAGGCAATTAAAGATAAACAGGAAAATACTGTTCTCAGGGAAAATTTTTTCACAGTTAGAAACATGTACATCCATTTCACAGTTGGAAATACTGGCAACAGAATAAGATTAGATAAGTTACTAGAAGTCTAGGTTTTGCTAAGAATAGTCCATACATTTTATAGAGTTATTCATTTTCTAATCACTAAATAATTCTTCCTACTTTTCTGTATAATTCAGTCCATGAACTGATGTTTCTATGTACCATTTTATAGAGCAATAAAAAATTTAAGAATATCAGTGCAGTGTAGTACATTAAATTGAGCCTTGGACAAAAATTTGAGAAAACAAATTTCTAGTGTTGCCTCAACAATTTTTTAGTAGTGTAACTCTTAGTAGTTTGCACTTTTAAAATCTCAATTTGAAATACCAAGTTATTTGATTTGACTTCCTTACCACTGTGAAATGTTTTTAAGAAAACAAGCAGAACAAAGAGAATACAGATTGAAACCACAATTATTACATGTGTAACATGATGATGATACATATGATAAATATACTCATGATGATGATAAAGGATGCAATATATTTGATAGTAACTGATAAATTCCCTTCAATAAATAACCATTAGTATGTTACTTATAATTTGTGGATATTGTGTTAAAACTCCAAAGAATCATTGTATCTTGCCTTTTGCTAATTATATGATGATTCATTCTTCCTGAAACTCAAACACAATATTGGTAAAGACACAGCAACTTCATTATTTTCAGAATAGAAAAGAATATTATAACATGGACTGAACCATGTTAATACTTGTAGAATGATTTGTTTATGAAGATATAAAAATCTGTTATGTGTACACACATAACTTCTCATAATTTTGTCATCAGTTTTACATAATTTCCTCAATTGGGTTCAGAGTTATGTGGAGTAGGACCACCCATATAAATGCAGTACATGGGTGCCAATAACATCAGCATGGGCTTTAAGATCTCAGTATGGTGATTACGAGTTCAGTTTTCACGGTCTAACTATGGTAAATCTGCCTCTGTCCCAAAACCAGTTTGAAAATAAGTGAGGCAAGTTAAAAGGACAAGAAGACAAGACAGCTTTTTTTTTTCTCTGCTACATTTTCACTTCTTTCATCTTAAATATATATCAAACATAGCTTATAAAATAGATCTCAAATTCATTCATTCCTTTCCCTTTCCACTGCCTTTTGTTCAGTTACAAAGTCATGTCCAGCCCTTTGCGACCCAAGGGACTATAGCACATCAGGCTTTCCTTTATAAAAATGGTATTTCAGTTTGCTTATATTTCTTGGAATTTTAAAATTTCTTTTTAAATAAATGCTAATAACTTCTAAGACCAATATGCTATTTTTTCTTAAAGAACTAGCCTAAGATCTAATAATAAAACATTATTTATATTAAAACTGGCTTTACAGATTTAACTTAAAAGTTGTAAATGTGTTTTAATTTATGCTATTTGCAACCTGAAAATTTGCTGACAGTGTGGAATCGTAAGGCTAGTTAAACTAAATTAATGCGGTATGAGTTTAGCCTATAACACAGTTTTATAAGAAATTTTGAATTTTATTTCTGAATATATGATCAGGTTCAGAAAAAGTAAGTATGTATGAAACTATGATAATATATTTTAGTTTCTTGATTTCTCTCATAAGATCATATATGCATAGAAGTACTGATTTGGAAGGTAACAGTAACAAAAAATTCTCTTTACTGTAAAAAAGTTCTTGATTTTTTTTCTGTACTTAATTCAGTATCAAACTTGAGGGAAGGACAGAAATTTTGTTCATACAAAGAGACATAGTAAATATGTTTCCATTTTAACTTGATATTCAAATTTACCTGTATCATTTTACCTGGTAACTCTACATCTCCTTTGAATGATTAGTCTGCAGTTAATAAAGTTCTTTTCTCCATGAAGTTCCCAAGCTGAATGAAAAGTTCATAGGAAGGGTCCATCTCCCAGACATATCCTTGTAAGAGGAGAAAACACAATGATTTGGATAACTTAAATCTTTGCCAATATCCTCACTTTTCCTCACTTTTAAGCCAAAGCAGCGATGAAAACGTTTTAAACTTGTCTATAGTCCATGTGGTTTTCCAAAGAGTTATTTTTCTTTTAAATCTGAGCATTCTGTCACTAGACATCAAAAACATATTCTCCAGGGTGTCGTAAGTCAAATAGCTCATCTAGGATTATAGAAAGTCTGTTAAGCAGGCTAGTTTCAGCAATCATTTTTCATCTTCAAAAATTGCTAAACCTTGCTTACCATTCCTCGAAAGTATGCCTGGAAGTACTTTCCAGCACAAAACACTGGTTGAAAACTCTTCCACTAAGCTAGGAATTTTCTAAATCCAGATTCTATCCTTGGGTCGAGAAAATCCCCTTGAGAAGGGAATGGCTACCCACTCCAGTATTCTTGTCCTGGAGAATTCTCTGGACAGAGGAGCCTCACAGGCTGCAGTCCATGGGGTTGCTAAGAGTTGGACGTGACTGATAGACTGAGCGTTAGCAAGGAACACTTTCACTTTCATCTGTATATAACTGATTTACATGTTTTTGTTGAGGTTTATATACATTTACAAAAAAGAAAAAGAAAAAAATTATTTTTAAAAATCTAATGAAATTATCCATAGTATCATTCAGAATTTAATTTATATAAATAAATGTACCAAGAAATACATATCTCCAAGAATGTTGACATCAGTTCTCTGTGAAAACAATAGTTTATCAGTTTATTTTAATGTAGGAACTTTCTTTTCTCCCTTGCTCTCTCCGATTTTGATCCTCCATTCCTTTCTTTCTTCTGTAGCAAGATCTCTCCTTGAGTCAATCATAGCTGACACAACATCATTACAGATTCTGACCTATTTCCTCCATATTTCCTTCCTTTTTCTTTCCTGATATGAAGAAAACACTTGAAATAAACCTCATATTTTTAGTTTTGGATAACTTGCTGCTCTAGTAAAAGTTTTCTAAATTTTCAATATTTATAAACACACAAGTGCTACACTGTAATGTTTATTGATGAAATCTCTTGACTCATCAACCTAAATAAGAGAGCTGTTGTTTGCTTTATTACTCAAAACTTCTTCAGAATAATGAGATATGTTATTGACACAAACATTTATCATGCTGTTTGAGTAGAAACTTCTCATCTTGTCCTCGACTTTCGTTGACTATAATTTTATATTCTTTATTGTTAGAGTCTCACCAACTGTCTGATTTATCTTTTTCTGTGTAATAAGTTTTGCCAATAAATATGTCTCCTGAACTGTTTTACTGAATGTAATATTTCTTAAACAATGAGTTATAATTATTTGAGATTACAAAAATCAAATCAAATATTTTATTTTAAAATAGTACATTTGCTTGTCAAATGACTGTAATTTTAGATGTGTCCTTTTTTAAAATAAAAAAGGACAACATAGAATTCCAGCATACATAAAATTCACAATGCATTAGTTTTCATTGTAAAGATCCATTTCTATATCTTTCCCTTTTTGTTCTATTGAAATAACTCAGAAAACTACAGTTTTTCACCACTAAGCTCATCAGAGTTTTCTGTAAGTCTAGGATTAAAATCTTCATCTTTTAAAACCTACCTAAAAAACAGAAAACATTAGCATTATATAAAACTAAATAAGAAAAACACATGCATATGGAAGCTTTATCCTATAATAAATGTCTAGCCTGTATGGTTCACATTTTTCAACATTTATTAAGAGCAAAGCACTATGGGAGAGCTGAGTCAAGGAACATGGGAAAAGGCATCTTTTATAATGAAACCACATTTTCAATTTTCTATGAACACAGTAGGGTTTGTTTGCTTCTATGAGTCAGTTGGTGGCAAATAAAATAAATGTACCAAGAAATACATATCTCCAAGAATGTTGACATCAGTTCTCTGTGAAAACAATAGTTTATCAGTTTATTTTAATGTAGGAACTTTCTTTTCTCCCTTGCTCTCTCCGATTTTGATCCTCCATTCCTTTCTTTCTTCTGTAGCAAGATCTCTCCTTGAGTCAATCATAGCTGACACAACATCATTACAGATTCTGACCTATTTCCTCCATATTTCCTTCCTTTTTCTTTCCTGATATGAAGAAAACACTTGAAATAAACCTCATATTTTTAGTTTTGGATAACTTGCTGCTCTAGTAAAAGTTTTCTAAATTTTCAATATTTATAAACACACAAGTGCTACACTGTAATGTTTATTGATGAAATCTCTTGACTCATCAACCTAAATAAGAGAGCTGTTGTTTGCTTTATTACTCAAAACTTCTTCAGAATAATGAGATATGTTATTGACACAAACATTTATCATGCTGTTTGAGTAGAAACTTCTCATCTTGTCCTCGACTTTCGTTGACTATAATTTTATATTCTTTATTGTTAGAGTCTCACCAACTGTCTGATTTATCTTTTTCTGTGTAATAAGTTTTGCCAATAAATATGTCTCCTGAACTGTTTTACTGAATGTAATATTTCTTAAACAATGAGTTATAATTATTTGAGATTACAAAAATCAAATCAAATATTTTATTTTAAAATAGTACATTTGCTTGTCAAATGACTGTAATTTTAGATGTGTCCTTTTTTAAAATAAAAAAGGACAACATAGAATTCCAGCATACATAAAATTCACAATGCATTAGTTTTCATTGTAAAGATCCATTTCTATATCTTTCCCTTTTTGTTCTATTGAAATAACTCAGAAAACTACAGTTTTTCACCACTAAGCTCATCAGAGTTTTCTGTAAGTCTAGGATTAAAATCTTCATCTTTTAAAACCTACCTAAAAAACAGAAAACATTAGCATTATATAAAACTAAATAAGAAAAACACATGCATATGGAAGCTTTATCCTATAATAAATGTCTAGCCTGTATGGTTCACATTTTTCAACATTTATTAAGAGCAAAGCACTATGGGAGAGCTGAGTCAAGGAACATGGGAAAAGGCATCTTTTATAATGAAACCACATTTTCAATTTTCTATGAACACAGTAGGGTTTGTTTGCTTCTATGAGTCAGTTGGTGGCAAATAAAATAGGTCAAGAGAGGTAAATCAGAAGGAAGGACATGGACATCATCAGTTGATTTGTTTTCCCCTCTGTTCAAGAGAGAGTTAGACAAAAAATAAGCTGCCATGGCTTTCTCAGGTCAAATTCTGATAACTGACCCAACAAATGAACATGCTCCCTACTTAATGTGCACTGCCAAAGGAATGTGAAAGACTTCCATCAAAATTGCTAACAAGGGCTTCCCCTGGTGGTCCAGTGGGTCAGGACACCACCTTGCAGTGCAAGGGGCGCCGGTTCCATCCCTGGCCTGGGAAGAGCCCATGTGCCGCGGAGCAGCTGGACTGATATGTCCAATTACTGAGCCAGAGCTCTGGAGCACAGGCGCCCAGAGCTGGCGCACTGCAACGACAGACGCCACCGCGATGGGAGGCCCACAGGAGCCAAAGAACAAAGACGGATGAAAACAGAGAAATGAAAAACCAACAGAAGTGGCCTGCCCGCTCCCCTTCCTCCCTAATCCGACCCCCGCCCAAAATAAATAAATAAATAAATAAATCTTAAAAAAAAAAATTGCTAACAAGCCTGCTTAGTTAAAGTCCATTAGGACAAGCTCTAACACTATGCAGTATGTGAAACTAAGAAAAAATATATTTTTTCAGTCATTATCTCTCAAAATGTCTAGCTAAAACTCATGCGATTTGTATGATAGCCTCACTGAGAAATCCTATTGTAAGTAACAGTTAAAAAGGGACTGAATGTATTAAAGTAAGCAGAAGTCTTTCATCACTCTGAACTATCTTTGCAGACGTCTCCCATATCCATATGCAGGAAGGAGAGGTTAAACAGATTCTTAGCATCTTTTAAACTACTAAAAAAAACTTAGCATTATATAAAACTAAATAAGAAAAACACATGCATATGGAAGCTTTATCCTATAATAAATGTCTAGCCTGTATGGTTCACATTTTTCAACATTTATTAAGAGCAAAGCACTATGGGAGAGCTGAGTCAAGGAACATGGGAAAAGGCATCTTTTATAATGAAACCACATTTTCAATTTTCTATGAACACAGTAGGGTTTGTTTGCTTCTATGAGTCAGTTGGTGGCAAATAAAATAGGTCAAGAGAGGTAAATCAGAAGGAAGGACATGGACATCATCAGTTGATTTGTTTTCCCCTCTGTTCAAGAGAGAGTTAGACAAAAAATAAGCTGCCATGGCTTTCTCAGGTCAAATTCTGATAACTGACCCAACAAATGAACATGCTCCCTACTTAATGTGCACTGCCAAAGGAATGTGAAAGACTTCCATCAAAATTGCTAACAAGGGCTTCCCCTGGTGGTCCAGTGGGTCAGGACACCACCTTGCAGTGCAAGGGGCGCCGGTTCCATCCCTGGCCTGGGAAGAGCCCATGTGCCGCGGAGCAGCTGGACTGATATGTCCAATTACTGAGCCAGAGCTCTGGAGCACAGGCGCCCAGAGCTGGCGCACTGCAACGACAGACGCCACCGCGATGGGAGGCCCACAGGAGCCAAAGAACAAAGACGGATGAAAACAGAGAAATGAAAAACCAACAGAAGTGGCCTGCCCGCTCCCCTTCCTCCCTAATCCGACCCCCGCCCAAAATAAATAAATAAATAAATAAATCTTAAAAAAAAAAATTGCTAACAAGCCTGCTTAGTTAAAGTCCATTAGGACAAGCTCTAACACTATGCAGTATGTGAAACTAAGAAAAAATATATTTTTTCAGTCATTATCTCTCAAAATGTCTAGCTAAAACTCATGCGATTTGTATGATAGCCTCACTGAGAAATCCTATTGTAAGTAACAGTTAAAAAGGGACTGAATGTATTAAAGTAAACAGAAGTCTTTCATCACTCTGAACTATCTTTGCAGACGTCTCCCATATCCATATGCAGGAAGGAGAGGTTAGGTTCGCTGAATATCTGAACTTGAGTAGATTTCTCTAGGTCATGCCGTTCACATAGCAAATGCTCATTGACCCTAAGTTTATAACATCTGTAGCTGAGCCCTTCAATTCTCAATTTCTCAAGAAATCTTCTTATAAAATTATTCCCCATTCCTCTGGCATCAGTTTTATTTCTCTCTAAAGACATTATTCCTAATAACATACAACATATTTTAGTTATCTAAGCTCTAATATATAACAACCTTTCTGACTCAGCATGCAACTATAGCTACTTTCCAGTTTTATCCTAGAAGAAAATAAAACAAATGCTTCATATTTTGTGACTATACTTACTCATTATTAATTTTCAAATTCCAATGCTCTCTAGCCTATGTCTTGATTCCGTCATTGAATATTATTTTTAGTTCACTAATTATTTTCCTATTGCTCACAACAATCAATACTTCTCTTTGTCTTAATAACTCTCACTAGTGTTAGAAATGATTGCCTGCACCTCCATCAAGAAAAAAGTATTTTCTCTTGTATTTTGTGGAATCAATCAAAATACAGTGTTTTCCTGATTCACTGGCTATTTATTTTAAACTAATTTGTTGGCTACTCCTAATCTAATCTATCTCAAGACTCATTTTTTAGTGCTCGTCTCTACACATCTCATTTTTCTCTCTCTTCCTAGAAGTCTCTTATTGTCATGGCCTGAATACTACCTAAAAATCAGATGTTTAAATTATGTACTGATTTTTTTATAACCAATTCAATACTACTACTATTCTTTTGGGGGGTTCAAATTCTGTTTCCCAGAATTCTTTTCTCTGTCTTTTGTTTTGGTGTTAGTGGTAAAGCACAGGCTAACTTTGAGGGTGAGAAATCCTGAACTTTGACAAGCTGCTAGTTAAGTCCATACTTAATTGCAGTATGTGAAACTAAGAAAAAATATATTTTTTCAGTCATTATCTCTCAAAATGTCTAGCTAAAACTCATGCGATTTGTATGATAGCCTCACTGAGAAATCCTATTGTAAGTAACAGTTAAAAAGGGACTGAATGTATTAAAGTAAGCAGAAGTCTTTCATCACTCTGAACTATCTTTGCAGACGTCTCCCATATCCATATGCAGGAAGGAGAGGTTAGGTTCGCTGAATATCTGAACTTGAGTAGATTTCTCTAGGTCATGCCGTTCACATAGCAAATGCTCATTGACCCTAAGTTTATAACATCTGTAGCTGAGCCCTTCAATTCTCAATTTCTCAAGAAATCTTCTTATAAAATTATTCCCCATTCCTCTGGCATCAGTTTTATTTCTCTCTAAAGACATTATTCCTAATAACATACAACATATTTTAGTTATCTAAGCTCTAATATATAACAACCTTTCTGACTCAGCATGCAACTATAGCTACTTTCCAGTTTTATCCTAGAAGAAAATAAAACAAATGCTTCATATTTTGTGACTATACTTACTCATTATTAATTTTCAAATTCCAATGCTCTCTAGCCTATGTCTTGATTCCGTCATTGAATATTATTTTTAGTTCACTAATTATTTTCCTATTGCTCACAACAATCAATACTTCTCTTTGTCTTAATAACTCTCACTAGTGTTAGAAATGATTGCCTGCACCTCCATCAAGAAAAAAGTATTTTCTCTTGTATTTTGTGGAATCAATCAAAATACAGTGTTTTCCTGATTCACTGGCTATTTATTTTAAACTAATTTGTTGGCTACTCCTAATCTAATCTATCTCAAGACTCATTTTTTAGTGCTCGTCTCTACACATCTCATTTTTCTCTCTCTTCCTAGAAGTCTCTTATTGTCATGGCCTGAATACTACCTAAAAAATCAGATGTTTAAATTATGTACTGATTTTTTTATAACCAATTCAATACTACTACTATTCTTTTGGGGGGTTCAAATTCTGTTTCCCAGAATTCTTTTCTCTGTCTGGTTTTGTGTTAGTTAGCCAGTGAGAGAAACTCCTGCAAGTTTTAGAATGTGGAAGTAAAGCACAGGCTACTTTGAGAGTGTGAACTTTGAGGGTGTGAACCACATGAGATTGCCAATAAAGGCTGCTACAATCTCAGAGACTTTGGGTAACTTCAGAAGCTTCTAGAGAAACTTTGAAAACTGCTCTCTTCAGTGCTTCAGGCTGAGATCTTTTGTAGCAACTCCTCTGACCCTAAGATGCAATGTAAAAATTCTATGAATATTGTAAGCACAATAGAGTCATGTTCTTTATATATACAAAAAAACCCCTCTCTCCTTTATAAAGTCATTCTGGTTCATCTTGAATTTCTGCCTTTCCCTCATATCTCATAATATATATTTCTGTAAGTGTTATTGCCTCTAACTCTAAAATCTATTTTCACTCAGTCCAGTTGAGTCCATCTCTACTCCAACCACCTTAGTTGAAGACAACACCAGGTAGGCTAAATTCTTCCTCATTTCCTCTTTTATGAGTGTGTGTTGGAAAACTTTAATTTTTTTTTTTTTTTCTATTGGAGTATAGATGTTTTACACTGTTGTCTTAGTTTTTACTGTACGGTAAAGAATCCATCTGCAATGTGGGAAACCTGGTTGGGGAAGATTCCCTGGAAGAGAGTATGGCACCCCACTCCAGTATTCTTGCCTGGAGAATCCCCATGAACAGAGTAACCTGGTGGGCTAGAGTCCATGGGGTCACAAAGAATTGGACACAACTCAGTGATACAACTGAGCAAGTAAACACAGCACATACATATACATATATCCTCTTTATTGGATTTCCTTCCCTTTTAGGTGACCACAAAGCACTGAGTAGAGTTCCCTGAACTATACAGTAGGTTCTCCATGAAAACATAGTATCAATAGTGTATATATGTTCTCTCTCCTAGAAGTCTCTTATTGTCATGGCCTGAATACTACCTAAAAATCAGATGTTTAAATTATGTACTGATTTTTTTATAACCAATTCAATACTACTACTATTCTTTTGGGGGGTTCAAATTCTGTTTCCCAGAATTCTTTTCTCTGTCTGGTTTTGTGTTAGTTAGCCAGTGAGAGAAACTCCTGCAAGTTTTAGAATGTGGAAGTAAAGCACAGGCTACTTTGAGAGTGTGAACTTTGAGGGTGTGAACCACATGAGATTGCCAATAAAGGCTGCTACAATCTCAGAGACTTTGGGTAACTTCAGAAGCTTCTAGAGAAACTTTGAAAACTGCTCTCTTCAGTGCTTCAGGCTGAGATCTTTTGTAGCAACTCCTCTGACCCTAAGATGCAATGTAAAAATTCTATGAATATTGTAAGCACAATAGAGTCATGTTCTTTATATATACAAAAAAACCCCTCTCTCCTTTATAAAGTCATTCTGGTTCATCTTGAATTTCTGCCTTTCCCTCATATCTCATAATATATATTTCTGTAAGTGTTATTGCCTCTAACTCTAAAATCTATTTTCACTCAGTCCAGTTGAGTCCATCTCTACTCCAACCACCTTAGTTGAAGACAACACCAGGTAGGCTAAATTCTTCCTCATTTCCTCTTTTATGAGTGTGTGTTGGAAAACTTTAATTTTTTTTTTTTTTTCTATTGGAGTATAGATGTTTTACACTGTTGTCTTAGTTTTTACTGTACGGTAAAGAATCCATCTGCAATGTGGGAAACCTGGTTGGGGAAGATTCCCTGGAAGAGAGTATGGCACCCCACTCCAGTATTCTTGCCTGGAGAATCCCCATGAACAGAGTAACCTGGTGGGCTAGAGTCCATGGGGTCACAAAGAATTGGACACAACTCAGTGATACAACTGAGCAAGTAAACACAGCACATACATATACATATATCCTCTTTATTGGATTTCCTTCCCTTTTAGGTGACCACAAAGCACTGAGTAGAGTTCCCTGAACTATACAGTAGGTTCTCATTAGTTATCTATTTTGTAAATACATAGTATCAATAGTGTATATATGTTCTCTTCACTGTTCTTAGACATATAAATGATTTTTGCTTCATATCTTCTCCAATTATTAATTTCTCATCTACTTTATGAGTAATTTTTATATATAAACATGTATTATTCTTGATTACATTGCACTGAATACACTGTAGTATAAGTAAAATTTCCATTCACTACACTCCTTTATCTTCTACCCTTTTACATCATATTTTCTCTTTTTTTAAAAAAGAGATCTGCCTTAATTGCCTCCAATTGTACTTCATATTCTTTTCTCTGGTTTCCAAGCAGGTGTTTTTTTTCATAATTCCACTGAAAATTCTTATATGAATCTTACCAATGCCCATGACATATTATGAACTTATGTCTAACTCAGCCTTCAGTAACCTTGGCATGGTTATATCTCTATCTTCATTATTTTTTTATATTATATTTTCTCCCTAGGATAACTCATTTTCCCATGAATTAAAATACAAGTTTTATACCTAGTAACTCCAGAATCTCCCATACTGAATACAGTACCTGACTTATAAGCTCATATGAAATCTCCATCTAAAAGCTAACATCATATAAACAGTTTCTACCCAATTCTTGCACATATAACTAAATATTAGATTCATCTATCCAGCGACCCAGATTTAGATATCATCATCTCCCCAAGGAAGTCATTATCAAGTTAACCTGAAAGATCTATTGGTCCCACCACTAAAATATATCCCAAAGTAGAAGCCCTCTCAGTGTCCCCATTGCCACAACCTTATTTCAAGCTACTATAACCATTTGCCTGAGTTATCTTCTCCAGTTCTTAAATTATACACCCACCTTATTCTCTCTTAGAGTCTGATCTTTGCCCATAGCTATAAACCAGTCTGAAAGATAGTTCCATAACAGTGCCATATTATTCCAAAACAGTGCCATATTATTCTTCTAATTAAAGCTATCTAATGCGTTTCCATTACTGTGATATCAAGTGATTAAAACAATATGTGAAGATTAGATGAAAAGGCACTCTTTCCATGTCCCTTTCTTACATTTGACAGTCATGTACTTTAGAAATCTTTAAATTTTGCCACTACTCTCACTTCAATTAAATTCTACAAGGATACAGGGAACATATTCAAAAATGAAGTGAATTAGTTTAGTCTGATATTGCAGTGAGGAGAATGATATTAAGCACAAGCACATGTAAAAGATACCTATTAATACTATCAAGTTTCATGGTGCTGTATGACGGTCTGGAGGGGTGGGATGGGGGGGGGATATACATATGACTAATCTGAGAACATACATATCTGTAAACAACAAAACTCTGTAAAAGTTAAAAGTAAAATAAAAGTTTAAAAAAACATACTATCAAGTTGACACTTGGACCAATGTGACCAGCAGTTTTAACAGGGGGATGGCTTGGTGGTCTTAGCGTTGAATAGTCTTTCAGATTTTATAATGCTCTCGATAAACAGTGGGAAATATGTACATAACTGCCCTTCTATAAATATTTTTCAACCTGTAACAACACAAATGGTACTTATACCTTTTTTAGGAGTGCTCTTGTAAAATGGAAATATCCAAAATATGGCCATATTTTTAGTCACACTAACCTATGAAGGCCATAGTGAGAGGAAAGAAAAAAGTCAGGAACAAAGTAATGGGCTTGAAAAGAGATGGAAAAGGCTTTGAATGTGACAGCATGGAAGCAAATCTATGGAACAGTCAAAGTGGAGAGAAATACAGGAAATGAGGAGGTAAGTGCACAAGGCCACCAAAATGAGGTTCGTAACTTCTCAAATCTGTAAAGAACCTGCCTCTTCTCTCAGTTTATGTTGGTGATTAAATTCACTTCCCTTGTACCTAGTTGGCATTGCTAAATTTGATATTTCTTTTCAGGACTGATTTTTCTTGGAAGAAAACTCTGAGAGTGGACCGATTTTAACCCAAAGGAAATAACATAATGTAAATATTAGTGCACAAGCGAAGTGTGCTGGGGTACAGCCCCACTGCAAAGTGTGTGTGGTTCAGCCCCACCTCCACTGCACACGATTGAGACTCTTACCTCCTCAGACCCCAGTCATGCCCTTTGGTTGAAGGACAATGAGTACATTAAACAGTCTACTTTTATTTATCTATATTTATTTTTACATTCTGAAAACTTACTTTTAAAGCATCTTCTTTACTTATCTCTGGCTCATCCCTTACCATTCCAACACTGGATATTCACATTCCAGATCAAGTGACATGCCAAAAGAAACTGAGTACCTATAAATTACCCTGTGCTTCCTACGTATGCATTATCCTATGCTTCAGTTTTCATGCAATTTTGGCACAGCTATTGGCTTAGGGCATTCTAACTTCCTATTTTCAGAAAATTTTTAAAATTATATCTTACTAAGATACAAAAATGAAATGTTGTTTTACTTGATGCTCTAGTGAATGAGTTAGAATAAATTTTCGAATAGTTTTGTGAACAATCAAAATTTTTTAGATTTTACTATTGCTAAACAGCATACTATTTGATTAATGAAAATCAGATAAATTAGTTACTAATTGCAATGACACCGAGAAAAAGATTTACCTGCATATATGCATAGGAATTTATAAATGGCTATATGTATATTTGTCACTTATCCAACTAACTATATCCATATGTGTGTTTGCTCAGTCATTTAGTTGTATCCAACTCTTTGCGATCCCATAGACTGTAGCCTGCCATGCTCTTCTGTTCATGGAATTTCCCAGGAAGAAAACTGGAGTGGGTTGCCATTTCCCCCTCCAGATGATCTTTCTGATCCAGGGATTAAATCTACCTCTCTTGCATCTCCTGCACTGCAGGCAGATTACCACTGAGCCCCCTGGAAAGCCTCCATTTATATCTATATTTTATCTATATCTATCTCTAATCAAATACCTTAACTTATATATATCTATGTCTACTGATGACCTCATGGTTCTTGACTTAGTACAAGGATAACAAAACACATATGCACACACACATGAAAAACAAAAAAGTCAGGCATACTGCGTGTGCATGCTTCAGTCATACTCTTTGCAACCCCATGGACTGCGGCTCACCAGACTCTTTTGTCCATGGGATATTCCCAGACAAGAATAGGGGAGTGCCATGCTCTCCTCCAAGGGATCTTCCCAACCCAGGGATCAATCCCATGTCTTCTGCATCTCCTGCATTGCAGGAGAATTCTTTACCAATTGAGCCATAGGAGGAGTCCCCAAGGCATATTAGATAGTACAAATAAAATTGGTAGATTAGTTTTAAGGTACAGCTAATTCTATGTTTCAATGTAATACTCTATTGTTAATTTCTATTGAATATTTTTTTTTAACAATTTGAAGAACAGAAAAAAACATTTGTATAAATGTAAATAGTTATTTCATTCTTCTTTTCTTCAGAGAAGTATGATTCTCTAAGGCGTTAATTTCCTAGCTCAAAAGACAAATTTTTTTTTAAAAAATGATCTTCTAAATTAAAAAGTGGTACCTTCTGTTGTACATAATCATAAAAGTATTAATATGGTACCTTTTTTGGATTGTGTTTCCTGAGCTACATTATACTTGTAACTGTTCATACATAGAGTATTACATAATTTTTAGTGAGCTGTGTAAACAATTTTCTCACCCACTCTTTTTTTTTTTATTAAAATAAAAAGTACATTAAATTCACAGAATATTATATCTTTGCATAGGTTCAATTTGAATTGCATGGTAGTTTTTACACATGTCTTCAAAGCACAAATATAAGCCAACAAATATTCTTTGAGATGTGTTTCTATGAAAATTTCTTAGTGTTTTTCAAAAAAACTAATATATTAGCATACTGATGGAAAATTCTGAATTAATACACTGAAGTTTCTAAGACATTTTTCATGATATCCAGCTAGTTGATATAGTCTACGTAAAGTATAATACATTGAAAAAATCTTAATTTCAGATTTTAATGGTCTATGTTATTGTTGTTGTTAGTTGCTAAGTCTTATCCAACTCTTTCTTACCCCATGGAATATAGCCTGCCAGGCTCCTCTGTGCATGGGATTTCCCAGCAACAATACTGGAGTGGGTTGTCATTTCCATCTCTCAGGGGTCTTCCTGTCCCAGGAATCAAACTCACATCTCCTGAGTTGCACGTAGATTTTTTATAACTGAACCAGCTGGGAAGCCCTTAATGATATGTATTTCAGTGTAAAATATACTGTATATACATGCTGCCCAGTCTCTATAAACTTCTACATTTTCTAAATAAGTTTGATTTAGTCAATCAAAATATTATCCATTTTAAGGTTTCCCTGGTAGTGAAAGTGTTCTACTTCTGACTAAGACTTAAACTCAGGGCCTAGACCTGGTCAAACCCTGTTTGGGACTTGAACCCATGTGGCTGGGGCTTGAACCCAGCCAAAACCCTGCTTGGGACTTGAACACATGCGGCTGAGTCTTAACCCCAGCCAAAACCCTAGTCTGGAGCAATCTTTGAATTACACTCACCCAACATCTGGACCCACTAAGGCTCAGGTTGTGTCTCAAAGCAGAAGGAATTCAGCGAGAGGCAGAGTGATAGGTAAGAAGAGGATTTATTAGGATAGGACACTTGCAAGCAGGCAGGAAAGCTCCACTGCCCTCCCGACTGGGTGAGCTACATTATACTTGTAACTGTTCATACATAGAGTATTACATAATTTTTAGTGAGCTGTGTAAACAATTTTCTCACCCACTCTTTTTTTTTTTATTAAAATAAAAAGTACATTAAATTCACAGAATATTATATCTTTGCATAGGTTCAATTTGAATTGCATGGTAGTTTTTACACATGTCTTCAAAGCACAAATATAAGCCAACAAATATTCTTTGAGATGTGTTTCTATGAAAATTTCTTAGTGTTTTTCAAAAAAAAACTAATATATTAGCATACTGATGGAAAATTCTGAATTAATACACTGAAGTTTCTAAGACATTTTTCATGATATCCAGCTAGTTGATATAGTCTACGTAAAGTATAATACATTGAAAAAATCTTAATTTCAGATTTTAATGGTCTATGTTATTGTTGTTGTTAGTTGCTAAGTCTTATCCAACTCTTTCTTACCCCATGGAATATAGCCTGCCAGGCTCCTCTGTGCATGGGATTTCCCAGCAACAATACTGGAGTGGGTTGTCATTTCCATCTCTCAGGGGTCTTCCTGTCCCAGGAATCAAACTCACATCTCCTGAGTTGCACGTAGATTTTTTATAACTGAACCAGCTGGGAAGCCCTTAATGATATGTATTTCAGTGTAAAATATACTGTATATACATGCTGCCCAGTCTCTATAAACTTCTACATTTTCTAAATAAGTTTGATTTAGTCAATCAAAATATTATCCATTTTAAGGTTTCCCTGGTAGTGAAAGTGTTCTACTTCTGACTAAGACTTAAACTCAGGGCCTAGACCTGGTCAAACCCTGTTTGGGACTTGAACCCATGTGGCTGGGGCTTGAACCCAGCCAAAACCCTGCTTGGGACTTGAACACATGCGGCTGAGTCTTAACCCCAGCCAAAACCCTAGTCTGGAGCAATCTTTGAATTACACTCACCCAACATCTGGACCCACTAAGGCTCAGGTTGTGTCTCAAAGCAGAAGGAATTCAGCGAGAGGCAGAGTGATAGGTAAGAAGAGGATTTATTAGGATAGGACACTTGCAAGCAGGCAGGAAAGCTCCACTGCCCTCCCGACTGGGTGAGCAGCAATATATATATATAGGAGGGTAGAAGGCCGCCTTCTTCAAGTAGACATAGACGCAGACATAAGGCATACATCATTAGTTCCTCCTTCCCCAGCTCTTCCTGCTTTATTGAATAAGGAGCAGCTTTCTTGAGTTATCGCTAACTTACTGGCACCCCTCCAACTTTTCCCATGTTTTAGCCTTCTACCTACAGTCCCCTACGAGGACTTTACAACTACCTAACTGTTCCATTCTGTCCTTATCTGTAGCTCAGTGGTGATGAGTTTGCCTGCCAATGCAGCAGACACTGGTTCAATCTCTGATCCAGGAAGATCCCACATGCTGTGGAACAACTAAGCCTGTGAGCCACAACTATTGAGCCTGTGCTCTAGTGCCTCAGAGTCACAACTACTGAGCCCATGTGCCACAACTATTGAAGCCTGTGTGCCCTAGAGCCTGAGTTCCACAACAAGAGAAGTCACCACAACAAGAAGCCTGCTCACCTCAACTAGAGAGTAGCCCCCAGTCCCTGCAACTAGAGAAGAGCATGCAGCAGCAGTGAAAACCCAGAATAGCCAGAAATAAATAAATAAAAATTTTAAAAAGCTTCTTGAGGGCAGGAACTATTTTTTAAAAATTTACCCAGTTTAGGAAAATATTTCATTCTTGTAATAACAGTATTTGATTAACATTTGATAGACACCAGTGTTTGCATATCATATCACAAAACCCTGTTATGTGAAAATTTTAAAAATAAATTATGAAATAAATCATACACCCAATAATAAGCATAGTTCCCTACACTCAAGAAATCCACATTCTAATTTAAGGACAATTCAGGATGCAAGTAATTTTACCGATGTGCTAGTGCTACTAAGGGTGCATGAGAGAGAGGATCCAGTGTTTCTAAAGACTTGAGAAAATCACAGTACTGAATGAGGGTTAAGGTCACCCAACATCTGGACCCACTAAGGCTCAGGTTGTGTCTCAAAGCAGAAGGAATTCAGCGAGAGGCAGAGTGATAGGTAAGAAGAGGATTTATTAGGATAGGACACTTGCAAGCAGGCAGGAAAGCTCCACTGCCCTCCCGACTGGGTGAGCAGCAATATATATATATAGGAGGGTAGAAGGCCGCCTTCTTCAAGTAGACATAGACGCAGACATAAGGCATACATCATTAGTTCCTCCTTCCCCAGCTCTTCCTGCTTTATTGAATAAGGAGCAGCTTTCTTGAGTTATCGCTAACTTACTGGCACCCCTCCAACTTTTCCCATGTTTTAGCCTTCTACCTACAGTCCCCTACGAGGACTTTACAACTACCTAACTGTTCCATTCTGTCCTTATCTGTAGCTCAGTGGTGATGAGTTTGCCTGCCAATGCAGCAGACACTGGTTCAATCTCTGATCCAGGAAGATCCCACATGCTGTGGAACAACTAAGCCTGTGAGCCACAACTATTGAGCCTGTGCTCTAGTGCCTCAGAGTCACAACTACTGAGCCCATGTGCCACAACTATTGAAGCCTGTGTGCCCTAGAGCCTGAGTTCCACAACAAGAGAAGTCACCACAACAAGAAGCCTGCTCACCTCAACTAGAGAGTAGCCCCCAGTCCCTGCAACTAGAGAAGAGCATGCAGCAGCAGTGAAAACCCAGAATAGCCAGAAATAAATAAATAAAAATTTTAAAAAGCTTCTTGAGGGCAGGAACTATTTTTTAAAAATTTACCCAGTTTAGGAAAATATTTCATTCTTGTAATAACAGTATTTGATTAACATTTGATAGACACCAGTGTTTGCATATCATATCACAAAACCCTGTTATGTGAAAATTTTAAAAATAAATTATGAAATAAATCATACACCCAATAATAAGCATAGTTCCCTACACTCAAGAAATCCACATTCTAATTTAAGGACAATTCAGGATGCAAGTAATTTTACCGATGTGCTAGTGCTACTAAGGGTGCATGAAGAGAGAGGATCCAGTGTTTCTAAAGACTTGAGAAAATCACAGTACTGAATGAGTGGTTTCCAGGCAGGATCCATTCTTCCTCTTTTCTATTCTTCACATGCCTAGATCAAGTACTTTAGCAGAAGTACCTATCAATTAGTACACAACATTCATAAATTTTTTATGGTATCCATGCCCATCAATGAAGCCTAACTGGCAAAACTTAATCAGCAGGAACTCATCTATCCAGTCAAAGAAGTTGGTCCAGTGCTTTCCATTCGTAACTTTGGTTTAATCATTGAATTAAAATTTTACCTACCTCTGTAGTATAGGACTGGAGAGCCAAATATAGACAATCACATATATATATTACATAAATGTAAATTTATATGTGTTATATATAATAATTAGAACTCAATTTAATATGACAAAGTACATATTATACTATCATACATATAATTGTGTTCTAATTATTATGCCTGGGTGTTCTTTACCTTTCCTTTTCCCCTAGGTATTTTTTTTCTCATTTTAAAATGCATAACTTTATTTTCCTTGTATCCCCTAGCTTTTTATTTTATACTTTTATCTAACCCCATTCATCATCATTCACCAAGGGATGGCCTCTTGTCCTGCCTATGTTAACTGTTCCTCAAATGCCATCTCTTTAGTGTTTCTTTCTTTGCATTGGTTAAGAATTAAGTTTTACAATTTTACATAGCCTATTCAATTAATGACACTCACCCACAATGACTACCATCCTTCAGCCCAGGAATGACTTTATTTAAAGTTTTTTTTTTTATTATTTTTCATTGTATACCTGTTACGTAACTCAGAACTATACAATAGCTGATATGTGAATAAATATGAACATTCAACATATCTAATTTCCTGTAGGTAGTACACACAGTTTTCATAACATTGTCTTAAATTAGGTGATAAATCTTTCCAGCTTTTAAATTTGATACAGGTCACAGTGTTCTTGAATCTCTTCTGTTTGAAAAGTCAGTAACTACAAACGTCTCTTTTTCAAACTGAGGCTACTATCAATGGTATTCCAAGTTCTTCACTCATATATTCTTTTTTTCATTTTTTGGCCACTTCTATTGGTCTTTCATTTCTCTATTTCCATCCATCTTTGTTCCTTGGCCTGAGTGGTCTTTCCTTGGCACGTGGGATCTTTCCAGGCCAGGGACCGAACTGGCGCCCCTTGCACTGTAAGGCAGTGTCCTTACCCACTGGATCACCAGGGGAGCCCTCACTCATATATTCTAATGAGAGAGGAACTTCAATTCTTTCTGGGAAAAAAAGAATCTTCCTTATGCATGAATATATGCATAAGTAGAAGTGACTTTGAAAACTGCATATTTTGTAAACATAGTTGCTCATCTGAAAATCTTAATGTGTTCCTACAAAGCAATCTCTCTGGACTGCCTTCCAAGGAAGAATGAGGATGATAAAAATATGGAATCACAGCTCACAGACCTTGATCATATTATATTAAGCTAGCCTCTTTAGCTCTCTAAATGGCAAGGTTATTTTCATTTGAAGAAGTTTTGAATATTATAGAGAAACACTTGAGAGTGCCTAAAATGTATTCAACAATTCTACAGGTATTCCAAACTTGATGGCAACATTTATGAAAGAATATTACTCTGAAAATATAACTATATAATTAAATACATTCAAAAGAAAACATTTTAGAGATTGATTCTGATAAATTCATAAAACATAATGGAATGAATTTTCAGCATAACTCTATTGAAATTCTTTGCATTGGTTAAGAATTAAGTTTTACAATTTTACATAGCCTATTCAATTAATGACACTCACCCACAATGACTACCATCCTTCAGCCCAGGAATGACTTTATTTAAAGTTTTTTTTTTTATTATTTTTCATTGTATACCTGTTACGTAACTCAGAACTATACAATAGCTGATATGTGAATAAATATGAACATTCAACATATCTAATTTCCTGTAGGTAGTACACACAGTTTTCATAACATTGTCTTAAATTAGGTGATAAATCTTTCCAGCTTTTAAATTTGATACAGGTCACAGTGTTCTTGAATCTCTTCTGTTTGAAAAGTCAGTAACTACAAACGTCTCTTTTTCAAACTGAGGCTACTATCAATGGTATTCCAAGTTCTTCACTCATATATTCTTTTTTTCATTTTTTGGCCACTTCTATTGGTCTTTCATTTCTCTATTTCCATCCATCTTTGTTCCTTGGCCTGAGTGGTCTTTCCTTGGCACGTGGGATCTTTCCAGGCCAGGGACCGAACTGGCGCCCCTTGCACTGTAAGGCAGTGTCCTTACCCACTGGATCACCAGGGGAGCCCTCACTCATATATTCTAATGAGAGAGGAACTTCAATTCTTTCTGGGAAAAAAAGAATCTTCCTTATGCATGAATATATGCATAAGTAGAAGTGACTTTGAAAACTGCATATTTTGTAAACATAGTTGCTCATCTGAAAATCTTAATGTGTTCCTACAAAGCAATCTCTCTGGACTGCCTTCCAAGGAAGAATGAGGATGATAAAAATATGGAATCACAGCTCACAGACCTTGATCATATTATATTAAGCTAGCCTCTTTAGCTCTCTAAATGGCAAGGTTATTTTCATTTGAAGAAGTTTTGAATATTATAGAGAAACACTTGAGAGTGCCTAAAATGTATTCAACAATTCTACAGGTATTCCAAACTTGATGGCAACATTTATGAAAGAATATTACTCTGAAAATATAACTATATAATTAAATACATTCAAAAGAAAACATTTTAGAGATTGATTCTGATAAATTCATAAAAAAACATAATGGAATGAATTTTCAGCATAACTCTATGCTAAAGAATTAATTCTCAACATGCAATATTTTTAGAGAAGGCATTTACTATATTTGTCTCTTTCTGGTTACATGTATATGAGTTTGGATTGTGTATGCCAACAGGAACAAAATTATGTTGTTGAGTTGCTAAGTTTTGTCCAATTCTTTTGCAACCCAGTGGAGTGTGGGTCCACTGTCAGGCTCCTCTTACCATGGGATTCTCCAGGCAAGAACACTGGAGCAGGTTGCCATTTCCTTGTCAGGAAATTACCATCTTCCTGACTCAGGGATCGAACCTGTGTCTCCTGCATTGGCAGTTGGATTTTTTATCGACTGAGCCACCAGGGAAGCCCAACAACAAAATTACAGAGTTCAATTGTCTTATTTAAACCAGTGATAGAACAGCTAGTTGGTAAGTGGTTCTCCTTCTGAGTTTTACCTGGGCACATGGTCATCAAGATATAATTACACTTTATAGGCTTTACTGCTATTTAAGTTCTACCCAGAAGGTATCACTTTAAGGTCATAAACTTAAAGGCATGTGGATGTTCATTTCTGTTACGTTTCACTGCTGGAATGACAACTGCAGTAGGCATTAGGGACCCAAAGACAGAAGCCAACTGCCATATCAGTCCTTTATCTGTATTCTCAGACTCTATGAGACAGACAGACGGAAAAATGTCTCTGTTTTTAAGTCATTATATTCTGGTGTCTTACTTTCTAATAACAAGGTTTAGTCAGTATTCTAATAAAACCAAAACCCTCATATTATTTCAAACTTAGCATAAAACTGGTAATGAAAGTGAAAGTCACTCAGTCATGTCCAACTCTTTGCAACCCATGGATGAACCATGGAATTCTCTAGGCAAGAATACTGGAATGGATAGCCTATCCCTTTTCAAGGGGGTCTTCTCAACCCAGGGATCAAACCCAGGTTTCCTGCATTCCAGGTGGATACTTGACCATCTGAGTCACCAGGAAAGCCCAAGAATACTGGAGTGAGTACCCTATCCCTTCTCCAGGGGAACTTCTGACCTAGTTACTGAACCTGGGTCTCTTGCATTGCAGGCAGATTCTTTCCCAGCTGAGCTATCAGGTAAGCCCCATAAAACCAAGACCCTCATATTATTTAAAACTTAATAATCAGAAATGCTCTTATTTTTGTATTATAATTAGTGACAATGAGTTATTTTTTTAAAGTTATTTTTATTACCTTTAGATATTTTAATGTATACATTTATAATTTTAAATTTAATAACAGTTTTTATGCCTCTGTTTTATAGTGACTCTCATTTTACACCAAAGGCATGTTGTTTTTTCCTTCATAATGGTAATGTAAAATATTCATACTTAGACTTTCTTGGAGTAAAAAGTGGGTCAACCTAAATAACAATATTGAATAAATAACTATATATATATACATGAAAAATGGCAAAAATCTTCAAGATGGCATGCAAAGACACTCAAAAAGCACTTTTAAAATGTTAATGATTCCTAACAAGAAGTACTTTGAAAGAGTAAGATCTATATTCTCTTGCAAAGGCTGTGTGATTCTGCACAGTTTACTAGACTCCATCCCTTGGTTTCATTCTGTGGGTAATATTCTCAAATTATTATTCAATGGGTAAGCATTATGATCATTCCAATACAATAAGAGGGCAATGTGGATAAAATTAGACTTGTTCTAAAATTTCAAAGGGCTTCCCAGGTAGCTAAGTAGTAAAGTATCTGTCTGCCAAGCAGAGATGTGAGTTCGATCCCTGGGTCAGGAAGACCCCCTGAATGGCAACCCACTCCTATATTCTTGCCTGGGAAATTCCTTGAACAGAGGAGCCTGGTGGGCTACAGTCCACAGGATCACAGAAGAGTTGGACATGACTTAGTGGCTAAACAACAAGAATAAAATGTAGTTTCTGAATAGTGAGCATTCATATAGCATGGTGTACAATTTTGTGTTCTGATTACCAGAATTCCCCATAAGTTCTGATTACATTATTTATATAACAAAACTACCTTGACAAGATCATGTCCAATGATACAGACTTAAACTATAATATCATCTTTCATTCGTACACCAATTATCACTAAGTAACCTATAAAACAACCATTCCTTTGTTCAGGAAATCAAAGACAATTTCTATGGAATTTGAAAAAAATCTATAAAACTATGTAACGATGATTTGCTGTTTTACTGCTACCCCTAAGAGCTCCCCTGCTGGTTCAGATGGTAAAGAATCTGCCTGCTATGCAGGAGACGCAGGCTTGATCCCTGGGGCAGTAAGGTCCCCTGGACAAGGGAATGGCAATCCACTCCTGTATTATTGCCAGGAAAATTCCAAGGAGACGGTAGCCTGGAGGGGTACAGGCCATTGATTTCCAAAGGGTCAGAGACAAATGAGTGAAAACACACACTCACACTCACACACACACACACACACACACACACACAAACACTATGCCTAGAAAGTATAAAATTATTGAAAAAATATAACTGTCCCAAATTTAGTTTAGAAAGGTTAAAAAAGAAATTCAATAGAAATTACATGTAAAAACTTGAAAAAAATTTAGATGTAAAAATAAAAGAAATTACAAAACTGGTTTTCAGAGAATCAAGAATCATTCTGAAGTTGAATGCTGTCATTTGAACATACACATTAAAGTAATGGAAATCAAACTGCTAACACTGGTTTCTATTATTTTGGTGTACAGGGGGAAAAAACCCTTCAGTGATTCTTAGGAAATGGTAGATAATTGGGTGAATTAAGTTGTTAGTTTAGACACTGTTTGTCGGTTGAAAAAGACTTGCTATAGGTTCCTTACTATATGATCTTTGATGAATGAGATTATGTGACTTTCTGAGCATGTATCTTTTGCTTTAGCATTTCAGACAAAGTCAATAAAGTTCTGATTTATGGAAATTCTGAGCAGTCTGTAGCCATCATCCTTACAGCTGGACTCTAGTTACAAAGCAACACCAGCTATTTACACCAGCTATTTGACGGAGACTTGCTTGGACAGGTATTGGTTAAGTCAGGCAGCATTGCACATCATAATGCAATTTTACCTTCAACAAAAAGTTAATATTTTTACATTTCTAAATTTCTTTATCTCATTTACTGAGTTTCCCTATTCTGCCTACTGTTTTATTTAACAACTTAATAAAACTTCTGAGGTTTTTCCTTTGGATAGGCTTTAGGGAATAATTTCTTTGTTCTACTTCCTAAGGAAGAGTTTTATGATCCAATAAGAATTATTGCTAACTTGTATTCATTCTTCAGGGAAAGAGCATACGGCCTGGTTTAATATGAAATTTAATTATTGCTAGCATTAATATGTGATGACCACTAAGAGAATAAATCACTGTGGAAAAAAAAAAAAAACAGAAAAAAACCCACAATCACTTCATCTATCTTAAAGCAATATGTATGCTTAAACCAGTTACTCTGGTAAAGTTACGGAGTCTATATTGTTTTCTTTTTCTAAAATTTTATCCTCTTTGGATGATGCTGATCTTTTTCCTACCTATCCTTTCTTACTCTAGCATTCTCTTATTATTTCCTAGACCACTTTCTCCATTCCTTTTACCCTGAAAATATGCCTTTGAAAATTCGAACTCTAGTTTGATAGAGCATTTAGGTCACTATTCTAAGTTATATTGAATTTAATCACGGGGTCACTTGAACCAAGTAACTTTGCTATTTCTAATCTACTAACTGCACATTTTCTCTGAGATTGGAAAGGACCAGTACTATTCGGATTTCTGACACAGAAGGTCAATAATTCTTTATTTCATCCATAATTTTATATTTTATTGTCCCACACCTCTCAAAAGTTTCACAGTTTTTGTGGAGAAAATGAAATATCCTATTACTAAACGAGATTGCCATTTTTTGCTTTCTTTATGTTGTCATGGGGCTTTTTTTTTTTTTCTGCTCAACTTCAAGTTTTCCATTCCGTAACCAGTCTTCTATCTTTTTATTGCTAATATCCTGTATATAAATTTGCACATATAATGCACATTTATTTCCTTACAGTTGTACTTATTCATTTGAAAACAATGACTTAATTAAGTTGAACTGGATTTTTTTGTTTTGCTTTAATTTTGGCCTCTTTCACTGTTTTTATTTATTTATTTCCATCCATCTTTATTCTTTGGCCTGTATGGGGCTCCCATTGCAGTGGTCTCTCTCGTTGCAGAGCACCAACTCTGGGTACATGAGGTCCAGAATGCTGGCTCATAACTGGACACATCGGTCCATCTACTTTGCGGCATGTGGGGTCTTCCTGAGCCAGGGATCGAATTGGCGCCCCTTGCACTGCAAAGCGGACTCTCTACCCACTAGATCACCAAGGAAGCCCTGAACTTGATTTTTTTAATGGAATATTATTATAAACAACTTAACTAAAATGCTTTTTTATGTCTTTTTTTCCATAGCCTACCACGGGTCTTCCCAATCCAGGAATCAAATTGGGGTCTCCTGTATTGCAGGCAGATTCTTTATCAGCAAAGCTACAGGGAACCCCCTTAAAAGTAATAAGCAATGGTACTTGGTATGAAATTTTCAGTAATTCTATGAAAATATAAGTAAATATAAGCAAAATTAATCCATTATAAGTTATTTTTTAAAGTTACATATTTGGGAAATTGAAAGTACTCAAGTTCTAATATACACCTTCAAACAAATGCAGAGGTATTTCATGCTTTTAATTAGGAAAAGAAGATTTTTATAGGAAAAGCTAGGAATGCCATGCCCCATGTTCTGGCCAGACCAAGATGCTATTTTTTGTTACATTTGGCAGATTGTTAGGCTTAATAATAACTAATAATATATGCAAAGCATTTTATAGTTTAGAAATTCTTTCAAACAATACATTACGTCCTTATAAATCACTATTTAAGAAAGAACAAATTGAGATTTAGAATGTTAAATAATATGTATAAACACTATAAAAGATTTTATTAGAAATAGTATAATTCAGGTCTGGCTTCTTATTCCATGTATTTTCAATGACAGAATGATGCCTCATTCAAATTAACTCAGTGACTCTGTTTCTAAACATATTAAAGTTGTATGCTATTAACAAAAAACCAAATAGCTACCTCATAGTGTTCTTATGGGAAAAGTACAAAAGAAAAAATGCAATATTGATTCTAAAATTATGGAAAAGTACATAATTTTTTGTACTTTACTTTAATGTTCCAGTTGCCTTTTTAAAAATAAATTGTGAAAATTCACCAATTAAAAATAGATACTGTCACAGCAGATTAAATAATATGACCTAACTATTTGTAATCCACTGGCAATTTGCTTCAAATACAGTATGATGGTATAGGCAAACTGAAAGTAAAGAGATACAAAGTATATATAATCAGTTGTCAGAGAAAATGAATGGATATATTAATACCAGATAAAAGTAGAAACAAAGCAAATATCTCACAAAGAAATAGATAACATATAATGACAGGAGGACGTAGCCATAAAAAAAAAGGAAATTCTAAATGAATATGCACCAGACAACAGAGCTGCAAAATATATGAATCAACTACTGAGTGAACTAAAAGAAAGGCACAAATATATAATTATTACTATAGACATCAATACTCTTTTCTAAAAAGTTGCTAGAATAGCTAGACAGAAAATCAGTGAGAATGTGTAAGAACTACCATCAAAAGAGTACCCAATTGATATGTACAGAATACTTAGTTATATGTATAGAACATTCCAATAATACACCTTCAAACAAATGCAGAGGTATTTCATGCTTTTAATTAGGAAAAGAAGATTTTTATAGGAAAAGCTAGGAATGCCATGCCCCATGTTCTGGCCAGACCAAGATGCTATTTTTTGTTACATTTGGCAGATTGTTAGGCTTAATAATAACTAATAATATATGCAAAGCATTTTATAGTTTAGAAATTCTTTCAAACAATACATTACGTCCTTATAAATCACTATTTAAGAAAGAACAAATTGAGATTTAGAATGTTAAATAATATGTATAAACACTATAAAAGATTTTATTAGAAATAGTATAATTCAGGTCTGGCTTCTTATTCCATGTATTTTCAATGACAGAATGATGCCTCATTCAAATTAACTCAGTGACTCTGTTTCTAAACATATTAAAGTTGTATGCTATTAACAAAAAACCAAATAGCTACCTCATAGTGTTCTTATGGGAAAAGTACAAAAGAAAAAATGCAATATTGATTCTAAAATTATGGAAAAGTACATAATTTTTTGTACTTTACTTTAATGTTCCAGTTGCCTTTTTAAAAATAAATTGTGAAAATTCACCAATTAAAAATAGATACTGTCACAGCAGATTAAATAATATGACCTAACTATTTGTAATCCACTGGCAATTTGCTTCAAATACAGTATGATGGTATAGGCAAACTGAAAGTAAAGAGATACAAAGTATATATAATCAGTTGTCAGAGAAAATGAATGGATATATTAATACCAGATAAAAGTAGAAACAAAGCAAATATCTCACAAAGAAATAGATAACATATAATGACAGGAGGACGTAGCCATAAAAAAAAAGGAAATTCTAAATGAATATGCACCAGACAACAGAGCTGCAAAATATATGAATCAACTACTGAGTGAACTAAAAGAAAGGCACAAATATATAATTATTACTATAGACATCAATACTCTTTTCTAAAAAGTTGCTAGAATAGCTAGACAGAAAATCAGTGAGAATGTGTAAGAACTACCATCAAAAGAGTACCCAATTGATATGTACAGAATACTTAGTTATATGTATAGAACATTCCAATGAACAGAACAAACATGTCCATTTCAGCTGCCTATGAAATATGCACCAAGACAGACCATATTCTCAACCATATAAAAAACCTCAACAAATGTAAAAACCAAAATAAAATAAATTGATAGAGTATGTTTTCCAATCGCCAAAGAAACAAAGTAATCTATTATTACAGATAACATGAAAATATCCAAATATACGGGTTCTAAATAACACGTCTAATTGACCCATAGGTCAAAGAGAAAACCTCAGAATACCAAATACTTCACTGAACTGAATAAATATGAAAATACAACAGAATAAATCTATGGAATATAGCTTAACAAATGTTTACAGAAAATGAGTATGTTAGAAAATCAAACAACTGGGTCAATAATTGAAGTTCTCACCTCAAGAATCTAGTAAAGAGGAGTAAAATCAGCCTAAATCAAGCAAAAGGAAAGAAAAAATAAACATAAAAGCAGAAATCACTGAAACTGAAAACAGAAACACAATAGAAATTAATGAAACAGAGGATTATATTTTTAAAAAGTTAATAAAATTGAGGAACCTCTAGCAAGATGAACAGAAAATGAGAAAGAAGACAAACTGCCATTATTAGGAAAGAAATAGGGGTATCACTACATACCCTGCATACACAACAAGAATATGGGAACACTACAAAAAACACTACATACATGAATTTGATAAATCAGAAAAAATGGCGCAATTTATTGAACATGAATTACCACAATTCACTCAAAAAAATGAATACAATGAGTAGTCCTACAACTTTTAATTCAGTCCTTAAAACACTCCAAACAGGGGCTTTCCCTGGTGGTCCTGCAGGTAAAAAGTCCGCCTTGCAATGCAAGGGACACCAGATCGATCCCTGGCCTGGGAAGATCCCACGTGCCGTGGAGTGGCTAGATAGGTGTGTCCAATTATGAGCCAGCGCTGTGGAGCACATGCACCCAGTGCTCTCCAGCGAGAGAGGCCAATGCAATGGGATGCCCATACACATGCCAAAGAACAGAGATGGATGACAATAAATAAGTAGAAGAAATAATTAAAACAAAAAACACTCCAAACAGAAATCACACAGTCCATATTGTTTTGCAGGACTATGAACAATCATTTACACACAATCTCTTTCAGAAAACTGATGATAAAGGAATACAAAATTTCCCATTTTTTATTACAATGCTAGCCTCACTCTGGTATCAAAACCAGACAAAACCACTACCAAATCAAATAAGACCCCCTCCATTTTGATATTAAAATAAAGTAGAAATCAATAGCAAATACTTTTAAATTTTCAATATCTGAAGTGTAAAAATACATTTCTAAACACTGTCTCAAGTATCTCTTTATGATGTTGTATGTTGAAAATTCTAGGAAATACTGAAAAATTTACATGATTATTTTAAAAATAATAAGTACCTTTTATAATTACACAAGAAATGCGATCATTACATAAAAGCCAAGTGTAGTCCTTAACCGAAATAAACAATTTGATAATGAAATAAAAACACTTATAATAGCATCATAAAGCATAACATTCTTATGAATAAATTTACTGAAAGATGAACACATCCTCTCCACTGAAATCTAGAAGTTTCTAATAAAAAAAAACTATACATTTATCCTACGATCTGATTATTTCAGTCCTAGGTATTTACTTGAACAAAAGAAAAACTACCCCATCACCATTACAAAAACAAACCAAAAAGGCATTCTCAAATACATAAGGACTCAAGTTCATGCCAGGAGGCAGAGTACTTCCTCCAAATTCTACTAGGAGATGTGAACCAGAAACAAGAAATTAATTAAAATAAAACATTTCCCCACCCCCACCAAAATAAATAAATAAACAAATCTTTAAAAAATTAAAAAATAAAAAATGAAACATTTGGTGATAAGAAAATTGTAGAGGAACTGAGAGTTGAAGGCCACTGAATCAGTTTAATATATAATTAAGAGTGCAGAACTTGATATTTTAGGCACAAAATATCATGAGTTTTAAAATATTTAAAAACAAATTCGCTCTTTAAAAGAATAACACTGTAGCTAATTCTATTTACATTTTAAATAAATATTGTATAAGGTACGTATTAAGAAAAATGCACATTTTTGGAGAAAATATTCTATCCCAATCTCTTCTCCAATCCTTTACTTTCCATTATATGTTTTTTTCTAGGGCTTACTCTACACATCTTAATTTATCACAATCTGCTTCAGATTTATACTGACGTGATTACAGTGAGATAAAGAAGTATGACTTCTTTGTAACCTTGTTTCCTGTTCTTTCTATCAGTAAAATTTGTGTATGGGTAGGCAGGGAGATGCAAAAGTGGTTGATGGCTCAAAGGTCAGAATCTCATTGATCTTACTGAGTTTTAATACATTATCCTGGAGATACACTTCTTTTATTCTGTGTCCTTTGGGCAATTTCAGAGATTTAGAATAGTTGAGAATTTTTGTCCTTTGGTTTTAATAGTTGTTTTTCTCCCCAACATTGCCTGTTTTACTGGTGAATGGGTCAGCTCGTTGTATGTTGAAAATTCTAGGAAATACTGAAAATTTACATGATTATTTTAAAAATAATAAGTACCTTTTATAATTACACAAGAAATGCGATCATTACATAAAAGCCAAGTGTAGTCCTTAACCGAAATAAACAATTTGATAATGAAATAAAAACACTTATAATAGCATCATAAAGCATAACATTCTTATGAATAAATTTACTGAAAGATGAACACATCCTCTCCACTGAAATCTAGAAGTTTCTAATAAAAAAAAACTATACATTTATCCTACGATCTGATTATTTCAGTCCTAGGTATTTACTTGAACAAAAGAAAAACTACCCCATCACCATTACAAAAACAAACCAAAAAGGCATTCTCAAATACATAAGGACTCAAGTTCATGCCAGGAGGCAGAGTACTTCCTCCAAATTCTACTAGGAGATGTGAACCAGAAACAAGAAATTAATTAAAATAAAACATTTCCCCACCCCCACCAAAATAAATAAATAAACAAATCTTTAAAAAATTAAAAAATAAAAAATGAAACATTTGGTGATAAGAAAATTGTAGAGGAACTGAGAGTTGAAGGCCACTGAATCAGTTTAATATATAATTAAGAGTGCAGAACTTGATATTTTAGGCACAAAATATCATGAGTTTTAAAATATTTAAAAACAAATTCGCTCTTTAAAAGAATAACACTGTAGCTAATTCTATTTACATTTTAAATAAATATTGTATAAGGTACGTATTAAGAAAAATGCACATTTTTGGAGAAAATATTCTATCCCAATCTCTTCTCCAATCCTTTACTTTCCATTATATGTTTTTCTCTAGGGCTTACTCTACACATCTTAATTTATCACAATCTGCTTCAGATTTATACTGACGTGATTACAGTGAGATAAAGAAGTATGACTTCTTTGTAACCTTGTTTCCTGTTCTTTCTATCAGTAAAATTTGTGTATGGGTAGGCAGGGAGATGCAAAAGTGGTTGATGGCTCAAAGGTCAGAATCTCATTGATCTTACTGAGTTTTAATACATTATCCTGGAGATACACTTCTTTTATTCTGTGTCCTTTGGGCAATTTCCAGAGATTTAGAATAGTTGAGAATTTTTGTCCTTTGGTTTTAATAGTTGTTTTTTTTCTCCCCCCCAACATTGCCTGTTTTACTGGTGAATGGGTCAGCTCAGCTGCCCTGTTATCCTAGAAATGGAACTCAGCTTACAAAAGTCTTTTTTTTTTTTTTTTTCCCCAATTTTCCAATAGACAACAAAAACAAAACTCAAACTAGTAGCTGTTCATATTAATCGCAAAATGATTTGGTTGAGTGCCATATTTTTTTCAAAGCCTACAAATGCATGCTCAGTAGGAACATCACTGACATGGTCAGTCTTTGCTGCCTTGATAAAATAGGATAGCTTCCTACATTGACTGCCTTCTGTTTCTGTATTGATTAAAGAAGATTTCTGCATATTCCAATGTGTAAGCACTCCTTTAAACCTTGTTTTTTCAAATGATTTGTCTACAATTCACAACTGGGTATGTGTGTGGGCACTCAGTCGTGCCGGACTCTTTGTGACACCGTGGGTTGTAGCCCACCAGGATCCTATAAACACATTCATACTTGGCTCTCTACATGAAAAACACTGCCACATAGATAAATTTGTTTAACTGTAAAAAAAACCACTAAAATGAAAAGATGCATGCACCCCAATGTTGACAGCGAATATCTCTCTGTCTTCCTCCTGCTATAAGGCCAGAAGTCTTATTGAATTGGGGCCCCACCCTTATGATTTCTTGAATATTAACTACCTCTTAAAACCTACCTTCAAATAGAGTCATACCGAGGGTTAAGGCTTCAATCTATGAATTTTAGAAGAGCATGAATCAATCCATAGCACTTCCTTCTGAAGAAATTCTGTATTTCTGACAAGTTAAATCTAAGGAGTTAAGAAAGGAAGCAAGGTAAGTCAGAAGTATGTGATATTGAAGTCCCTTTGTTTGGTGAGACTCAACCTTCCTCCCCTCACATTTTCTTAGTCCGGCTCCCTCCCCACAGGTGGGACAGGAAGGCCAGAGTTGTTTGGAGTTGGATACTTGCCTTCACCCAAGAGAGTTAAGCTTTTTACAGAACTGCAATAGTTTAGGCTCTGGTAAAGCAGTTTTCTTTCACCAGCAAGCCTTGTTAAGAGAACAGAATGCTCTGGTGTGTTTCGAAATGGTTTCTTTTTTCCCCTCACTTTGCTCTGGAAACTTGTTCTGACAGTCACTTTGAGAACCAGGTTGAGTTTCAGGAGATAGAACTCACACAATATGGGAAACCCCCTGTGACAGGTCCTTTCTGAAATTTTCAATCCTCAGAACTTCACTTCACTGAGACTTCAGCAACCGGTGAACTACAGTTCAGCATGTCCTAACCAGGCACTGGTTCTCTGTATTTATCTGCCTGTCTTTCTGGATTGCCCTGTGAAGTCACTTTCTTGAAGGATCTACAAGAGATGTTGGTTTTCCAGTTTGGTCAGTCTTTTCTTTATTGATAGGACAGAGTGATGACTTTGAAGCTCTTTATTTTCCAGATGGGAAACAGGAAGTCTAGACATGATTTTAAATAGTGCCAATGGCACATTACTGTTAAATACAAATAACAGAGAGGGGATGGGATATACATATGACTAATCTGGGAACATACATATCTGTAAACAACAAAACTCTGTAAAAGTTAAAAGCAAAGTAAAAGTTTAAAAACAAAAAAAGATCTAATTCTCGGGCTTCCCTGGTGGTCCAATGGGTAAGAATACTGCCTTGCAGTGCAAGAGGCACTGGTTCGATCCCTGGCCTGGGAAGATCCCATGTGCCGCAGAGCTAATGGACTGATGTGTCCAATTACTGAGTCAGAGCTCTGGAGCGCATGTGCCCAGAGCTGGTGCTCTGCAGCAAGAGAGAGACAAAAAAAAAAAAAAATAACAGAGAGAAGAATAAGCATTACTCTCCCATGTTACTACCACAATTAATTACTGCTCCACATATACTATTACAATCACTACTAGTCCTATTGCTTGTAAAATAAACAACAGTTATAAATGCTTCTTATATGTAGCTATTGTCTTGGGACTGCAGACATGCTAGATTGGTTTATTCTGCAATCACCTTTGGAGCAAAAAATCCTATGTGTGTGTTTGTGTGTGTGTGTATACGTATATTTGTATATATTTGTATGTAGTTGACAAACCTGAAGCATGTAAAGAATATATATCCTACCAAAAGTCAATATAAGTAATGGAACTGAAATATACCAAAAATTACTATGCATAATTACTTCATAAAATGAAACTGTCTCTCAGCTAAGCTGAACCTCAATGAGATGATGAAAAACTGTATATGATCACAAGATTCACAGCATCAGTGTCTGTAATTATCCTGTGTTCAGTACATACCAAAATAAAGAAATAAACTCTATATCACACATGGTTGTATCTAACTCTGTCATTTTTAATTATTTTCTCAAGATAAACTCCTATAGAAAAAGAATTAAGGAATTCTCTGGGTTACTATCAATACATAAGGATGTAGAACAAATTTACACTGCCTTAAAAACATCTAATGGTTTAAATACTTAAATATAAGACATGACACCATTAAACTCCTAGAAGAGAACATAGGCAAAACATTTTCTGACATAAATTGTAACAATGCTTGCTTAGGTTCATATGCCATAGCAACAGCAATAAAAACTAAAATGAACAAATGGTGCATTTCCCTAATGGTCCAATCTTTAAGACGCCACACTTCCATCACAGAGGCCATGAGTTTGATCACTGGACAGGGAACTAGGGTCCCACAGGCTGCACTGTGTGACCAAAAAAATTAAATAAAGAAAGAAATGGAACCTAATCAAACGTACAAGCTTTAGTACAGCAATGGAAATCATTTAAAATAAAAAAAAGAAAGAAAGGTCAGTCTACAGACTGGGAGAAAATATGTGCAAACAATATGACTCTCAAGGGCTTAAATACTGTATACAAATAGCTCATATAACTCAACAAGAAAAACAACCCAGTTGAAAAACAGAAGGACTAAAACAACATTTTTCCAAAGAAGACACGCAGATGGCCAACAGGCAAGTGAAAAGATGCTCAACATTGCTAATTATTAGAAAAATGCAAATCAAAACTACGATGAGTTACTACCTTGTTGGTTTTCATTCAAAAGCTACAAATAACAAATGTTGGAGAGAATGTGAAGAAAAGGAACCTTCCCCTCGACCCTACGCTGTTGGAGGGAATGTAAACTGGTGCAGGCACTACGGAAAACACTGTGAAAGGTCCTCAAAAAACTAAAAACAGAATTGCCATATGATCCAACAATCCCACTCCTAGGCATAGGTCTGCAAAAAACTATGAATTGAAAAGATACATGCACCACAAATGCTCATAGCAGTACCATTCACAGTAGCCAAGACATGGAAACAACACAGATGTCTGTCAAAGGAGGAATGACTAAGAAAGACGTAGTATATGTACACAATGGAAAACCATAATGCCATTTAGAACAATATAGACAGAACCAGACATTAAAATGGAGTAAGCCAGAAAGAGGAGGATAAATACCATATGATATCACTTTGTGTGTGTGCTCAGTCAAGTCTGACATTTTTGACCCCATGGACTGTAACCCACCCGGCTCCTCTGTCCATGGAATTTTCCAGGCAAAAATACGGGAGTGGGTTGCGATTTCCTACTCTAGGAGATCTTCCTGCCCTAGGGGATCTTCTTGATATGAGCAACTCAACGTTGATTGAGTCCATATCTCTTGCGTCTCCTACACTGGCTGCCAGATTCCCTATCTCTGTTCCACCCAGAAAGTTCCAACATCACTTATATTTGAAATTGAAAATATGACAGGAATGAATTTACCTATGAAAGAAAACAGACTCACAAATATAGAGAATAGACACATGGTTGCCAAGGGGACGGCAGGGTAGTGGAGGGAAGAAGTGGAAGTTAGGGATAAGCAGATGCAAACTATTATATATAGAATGGATAAAAAACAATGTCCTACTGTCCTCCTGTATAATACAAGGAGTTGGCTCTTCCTCTTATCACTGGAAAAGATCCTGATGCTGGGAACCATTAAGGTAAAAGGAGAAGGGGGTGGCAGAGGATGAGATACTTAGACAGCATCACTGACTCATGAATTTGAGCAAACTCCCAGAGATAGTGGAGGACAAAGGAGTCTGGTCTGCTGCAGTCCATGGGGTCTCAAAGATTTGGACATGACTTAGTGACTGAACAACATAGCACTGGGAACTATATTCGATATCCTGTGATAAACCAAAATGGAAAAGAATATGAAAAATATTATATATATACACACACACATATATGTATATAACAATCATTCTGCTTTATAGCAGAAATTAACACTATAAATATCTAAGAGTATCTCTTTGCCTACATAATTGGCTACTGTGATTCTTCTGCATTTATCAAATTTTGCCATTTTGAAAGGTAGGCTATCTAATTTAATAATAATTATTAAATGCTTTGTTAATAATGAAGATGTTTCATTATTTTAAACACTGCTATTGGTAGAATGAATTTATTTTCCTGTAAAATAGCTGCTTATATATTTTATAGAAATTTAGATGATTAAAGAAATTAATCCCATATTCTTAAAGTACTTGACTTGCGGTTTCTTTCTTGACTATACCAATAATAATTTTAGTTTACATATATGAATTCAAACCAGTCTTATAAAGATCAGCTTTTTAAATTCTAATAATTGTTTTGAAAAGACTAACATGTTGTACACATTTTGTAAAAGCCATTATTGGTTTTCTTCTGGCTACATAAATGGGAAAATTTCTAAATAGTAATTAGACATAATTGTAATGAACCCAGTGAAGCACTGTTACAGTATGAAGCAACTTTGAAATAATGAAACAAGAACATCAAAATTCATTTTAATCCATATAAACAAAAAAGCTTTGGTAGCATTAAACAGACAATAAATGAATGAAGATTTGCAACAGTGGGGAAAAGATACACTAGGATCTCCTAACACAGGGTTTCAATATTCTTGTCATTATTAGTCTTTTTCTCACAGAGAAATTTTGAATAAAATGTCTTAACTAGATATCTCTGCCAATAAAATTGACAAGATAGTTACAGAGAAGCTCTCAAATCCATGGCAAAAGCAATTTACATTCAGTTTGCACTCATGTACAGTTAAAAAATAGCATTGGGATTAGGCTTTTTCTAAATAGTCTTAGAATGAATTTCACCAACATTGATTTAGTCAGTACAATAAAAGTACACTCTTTATGTTTTTTTTTTTTAAATTTAGTACATGCTTTATATTATAGCAGGAAAGAAAAAATGCATATCTCTTTTACAAAATTCCTTTGGGATTATACATGAATTAAAAAATATCCCAATCTAATACTATACCACTAATATTGATACACACTATTAATATGTATAAACGACATAACTTAAACTTAGGACAAGTATCCAGGTTTTGTTGCTGCTATAAAAAAACACTTTGTTTCTTTATTATTATTATTATTATTATTATTACTATTTCTGTTTTCTTGGAAAATTCTAAACGAATGCCCTTCCTATGTGTCTGCAGTTTCATTTCAGAAATATGGCAAATAGTGCTTCCTTGCAGTGGTATTCACATCACCCTGGAAAATGAGGTCAAAGTTGTGCCTGGGAGGTAAGAAATGCTCATTCTTTAGTCTTTTACTTTTAACATTGTGTGTTGACTCATCTCAACTAGAAGATAACTGAGGTAATAAAACATCCCAGGCAGGAGGAAGTGAAAGGTGATGGAGACTTGAATGCAGCATGCATTTGTGCTCAGTTGCTCAGCTGTGTCTGACTCTTGTGACTTCCTAGACTGTCTCCTGGAAGGCCCCTCCATCCATGCATACAGTAGTAGTGTAGAAATACAGGCATTACATATATCTTTATATTAAATATATATTTATAACTTCTGTATCCATCTAGATTCTCCCGAAAAATATAACCAACAGGATCTATGTACATATTTTGAATTATACATCATTTAAGGAATTTGTTCACCTGATTGTTGGGGTCACCAAGTCTGAAATTCATAGGACAAACCCATAGGATGGAAAGTCAGACAAGAGTTGTTGCTGTGTTCCTGAGTCAGCAATCTGTAGAGCGGATAGGGAGGCTGGAAATTTAGGCAAGAATTCTGTGGTATGGTTGTAAGTGATACATTCTCCTACAGAATAAAATTTTTTGTTTTCTTAACTAGATATCTCTGCCAATAAAATTGACAAGATAGTTACAGAGAAGCTCTCAAATCCATGGCAAAAGCAATTTACATTCAGTTTGCACTCATGTACAGTTAAAAATAGCATTGGGATTAGGCTTTTCTAAATAGTCTTAGAATGAATTTCACCAACATTGATTTAGTCAGTACAATAAAAGTACACTCTTTATGTTTTTTTTTTTTAAATTTAGTACATGCTTTATATTATAGCAGGAAAGAAAAAATGCATATCTCTTTTACAAAATTCCTTTGGGATTATACATGAATTAAAAAATATCCCAATCTAATACTATACCACTAATATTGATACACACTATTAATATGTATAAACGACATAACTTAAACTTAGGACAAGTATCCAGGTTTTGTTGCTGCTATAAAAAAACACTTTGTTTCTTTATTATTATTATTATTATTATTATTACTATTTCTGTTTTCTTGGAAAATTCTAAACGAATGCCCTTCCTATGTGTCTGCAGTTTCATTTCAGAAATATGGCAAATAGTGCTTCCTTGCAGTGGTATTCACATCACCCTGGAAAATGAGGTCAAAGTTGTGCCTGGGAGGTAAGAAATGCTCATTCTTTAGTCTTTTACTTTTAACATTGTGTGTTGACTCATCTCAACTAGAAGATAACTGAGGTAATAAAACATCCCAGGCAGGAGGAAGTGAAAGGTGATGGAGACTTGAATGCAGCATGCATTTGTGCTCAGTTGCTCAGCTGTGTCTGACTCTTGTGACTTCCTAGACTGTCTCCTGGAAGGCCCCTCCATCCATGCATACAGTAGTAGTGTAGAAATACAGGCATTACATATATCTTTATATTAAATATATATTTATAACTTCTGTATCCATCTAGATTCTCCCGAAAAATATAACCAACAGGATCTATGTACATATTTTGAATTATACATCATTTAAGGAATTTGTTCACCTGATTGTTGGGGTCACCAAGTCTGAAATTCATAGGACAAACCCATAGGATGGAAAGTCAGACAAGAGTTGTTGCTGTGTTCCTGAGTCAGCAATCTGTAGAGCGGATAGGGAGGCTGGAAATTTAGGCAAGAATTCTGTGGTATGGTTGTAAGGTAGAATTCTATCTTCTCAGAGAAACCTCAATTTTTGTTCTTAAGGTCTTCAACCAATTGGATGAAGTTCACCCACATCACCAAGGATAATCTCTTTTACCTAAAGCACACTGGTTGTAGAGATTCATTCCATCCACAAAATATCACCACAACAACCTCTAGTGCTTGACCAAACACAACTGGGCACTGTAACCTAGCCATACTGACTCTAAAATTTAACCATCACAACTTCAATATGTGATAACTCACTTGGAGATTTTTATAAAGCAATAATTGTATATTGAATATTTTTTAACCTTCATATGTTTTAGGTATGGTTGAATGTTTGAAAGCATTTATATAATGCAAAAAAGAGCAAGAAGGATTTTAACTATCAAGCAATTGGAAAACAGTGAATTAAAGGGAGATACAATTTCAACAGATTGAATGCTCAGAGTAGAAGTGTAAAGAGTATTTTTAAATTATTGTTTTTTTCCGATTACAAAGTGGCTTTTAGATGGGAAGTCATGTAATAGTTTAAAAAACAAACATTAATCAATAAGGAGGAGCTAATAAATGTCAGGCTTCTTACATTTCATACATAATGAAGGGGTTCCCTGGTGGCTCAGACAGGAAAGCCTGCAATGCAGGAGACCCAGGTATGATCCCTGGGAAGATCCCCTGGAGTAGGGAATAGCAACCCACTCCAGGATTCTTGCCTGGAGAATCCCATGGAAAGATGAGTTTTGCACTGTTTGTCAAGGCCTCTTGTGACTTCCTAGACTGTCTCCTGGAAGGCACCTCCATCCATGCATACAGTAGTAGTGTAGAAATACAGGCATTACATATATCTTTATATTAAATATATATTTATAACTTCTGTATCCATCTAGATTCTCCCGAAAAATATAACCAACAGGATCTATGTACATATTTTGAATTATACATCATTTAAGGAATTTGTTCACCTGATTGTTGGGGTCACCAAGTCTGAAATTCATAGGACAAACCCATAGGATGGAAAGTCAGACAAGAGTTGTTGCTGTGTTCCTGAGTCAGCAATCTGTAGAGCGGATAGGGAGGCTGGAAATTTAGGCAAGAATTCTGTGGTATGGTTGTAAGGTAGAATTCTATCTTCTCAGAGAAACCTCAATTTTTGTTCTTAAGGTCTTCAACCAATTGGATGAAGTTCACCCACATCACCAAGGATAATCTCTTTTACCTAAAGCACACTGGTTGTAGAGATTCATTCCATCCACAAAATATCACCACAACAACCTCTAGTGCTTGACCAAACACAACTGGGCACTGTAACCTAGCCATACTGACTCTAAAATTTAACCATCACAACTTCAATATGTGATAACTCACTTGGAGATTTTTATAAAGCAATAATTGTATATTGAATATTTTTTAACCTTCATATGTTTTAGGTATGGTTGAATGTTTGAAAGCATTTATATAATGCAAAAAAGAGCAAGAAGGATTTTAACTATCAAGCAATTGGAAAACAGTGAATTAAAGGGAGATACAATTTCAACAGATTGAATGCTCAGAGTAGAAGTGTAAAGAGTATTTTTAAATTATTGTTTTTTTCCGATTACAAAGTGGCTTTTAGATGGGAAGTCATGTAATAGTTTAAAAAACAAACATTAATCAATAAGGAGGAGCTAATAAATGTCAGGCTTCTTACATTTCATACATAATGAAGGGGTTCCCTGGTGGCTCAGACAGGAAAGCCTGCAATGCAGGAGACCCAGGTATGATCCCTGGGAAGATCCCCTGGAGTAGGGAATAGCAACCCACTCCAGGATTCTTGCCTGGAGAATCCCATGGAAAGATGAGCTTTGTAAGCTAGTCCAGTCCATGGGGTCGCAGAGTCGAACATGACTGGACAATGAACACTTTCATTTTATTCTATTTTAAAATTTTTATTGTTATGAGTTACACTTCTATTCTAAATTCTCAGGTGACCTGATTTTATCTTAAAAGTTTTCAAGAAGATCTCAAACTAAACCACATTTTAAATGAAATTTAGAGAATATAACAAGATTTTACATAATTCAGGGCTCATCTTGCAGACTTACTCGTGAAAACACTGTGTGCTGGAAAAAAAAAAAAAATGGTTTCAATAGAAATAAGATTCCACTTTTTCAACTGAATCCACTTACGAGTCAATTAAAAACCTGACAGATTTTAGCTATTAAATACCTACAGCTATGATATAGTGTTTATACTTAACTTTGTTGTGGGAAAGATCACCTCCCCATTTTTCTCTGCTGCATCTTCATCAAAACAGTAACACACCATTTACTTTTCTGTTCTGTTGTTGGTCAGGAACAGTTAGATTGACACTGAGATTACTTAAGGGACAGGAAGGCATTCCAAGTGGCATTAAAACTTGATTATCTTTCAAAAGAACTTAAAAGTATGCTTTATAAATTATTTAAATGTGATTTCAGTTTTAAATTAGATGTTTTGATTGTTATAATATTTTCATGAGTGACCACAAAAATCATATCAAAATAAATTAAGACTAGATAAAACAGAAAATACACCATGTTTAGAAGCAAACCCTTGGGGTTTTGTTTTCACTCGTTGTTGTTGTTGCTGTACTGTCAGCTTTGTACTGAGCTCCATTGTAAATGAAAATTACAATAAACATAACTTTTACCCTTTTATTTGGTGTCAAGATCTTAAATATGTTATTTTTTTCATGATTCTAAATGCGTTCCAAAATAAAGGAGATGACTGTAATAATGTATATGCTTTTAAGATTTGTTTTGATGTAATAAGATCAAACATGCTATGAAGAAAAGAGGCAATGTCTATTTTACATATTCAAGTATATTTTTAAAAGTTTACTATTGACTAGTTTATTTAATGAATATGTGCCTTATTTGAATTTAGTCTATTATAACTACACAATGAATAATACCCTTTGTAGTTGTATATAAATGTTTATATGGATTTATTTGATTTTAGTAATGAAACAATGATATGTGTATTGACTTAATTTATAACTGACCTTTTGTCCAGAAAACTTCTGCAATTATTGATATAGGCTGACTTCTTAAAACAAGCATCATTTGAAATCAACTGCAAACTGCTTTATATTTTTTTTACATTATTTTTTTTAAAGCTACTCCCAGAAAGCATTAACCTAAACATTAAATGAATGTGTGAATTTGTTTTTAAAACAAGTTGTTATAATAATAATCACACCTCATTTAGTTACAAACACCACTACACAGTTACATCAAATGGAATTAAAAACTAAACTTTTAGTGAATCATTGAGTTCAGTTTTGCTTCCACATTTTAGTTCTTTATCTCAAATTATTCAGAGGTCAATATAGCATCATGTAGGGATTTTCAAATTATAATACATACACTCCTGGGGGACAGAAGACTTTAAAAGTGGCACAATATCACAGAAATTGTGGGGCTAATTTTCCAGCTCCTTAACTTCCACACAGACATTTTCCTAAAACTGACTTTCCTGAAACTGCGCTTCTACAGGAGGTTCATGAGGTATCTCCTTTCATTTTTCTCATTTTGAGACTTTCTTCCCCATTACCTTTTCCAACTTTATAAAGACATACTTCTTATCAGAAATGTTTCTGTGATGGTAATGTGGCATGGAAAATGCTGGGGTGCTAAACAAAGAACCATTTAAACTATTCATAGTCATGGAGTTATGAACAACACTGGCGGCGGTGATGAAATTCCAGCTGAGCTATTTCAAATCCTAAAAGCTGATGCTGTTAAAGGGCCACACTCAATATGTCAGCAAATTTGGAAAACTCAGCAGTGGCCACAGGATTGGAAAAGGTCAGTTTTCATTCCAATCCCAAAGAAAGGCAATGCCAAGAAGGTTCAAACTATTATATAATTGTTATCATTTCACATGCTAGCAAGGTAAAGCTCAAAATCCTTCAAGCTAGGCTCAAAAGTATGTGAACCGAGAATTTCCAGATGTACAATCTGGATTTAGAAAAGGCAGAGGAACCAGAAATCAAAATTACCACATCTGCTTGATCACAGAAAAAGAAGGGAATTCCAGAAAAACATCTACTTCTCTTTAAGTGACTATGCCAAAGCCTTTGACTGTGTGGGTCACAAAAAACTGTGAACAGTTCTGAGAGAGATGGGAATACAAGACCACCTTACCTGCCTCTTGAGAACCTGTATGCTGGTCAAGAAGTGACAGTTACAACCAGACATGGAACAATGGACTGGTTCCAGACTGGGAAGGGAATAGGTCAAGGCTGTATATCACCACTCTGCTTATATAACTTATATGCAGAGTACATCATATGAAATGCCAGGCTGCATGAATCACAAGCTGGAATCAAGACTGCTGGGAGAAATATCAACAACCTCAGATATGCAGATGATTTCACTCTACTGAAAGAAAACAAATATGAGCTAACAAGCCCCTTGATAAGACTGAAAGAGGAGAGTGAAAACGCTGGCTTAAAACTCAAGATTCAGAAAAACTAAGATCATGGCATCTGGTCCCATCATTTTGTGGCAAATAAATGGGGAAAAAATAGAAGCAGTGACTGATTTTATTTTCTTGGGCTCCAAAATCATTGTGGATGGTAACTGCAGCCATCAAACTAAAAGATGCTTGCTCCTTGGAAGAAAAGTTATGACAAACCTAGACAGGGTGTTAAAAGCTGAGATATCACTTTGCTGACAAAGGTCCATGTAGTCAAAGCTGTGGTTCTGCCAGGAGTCATGTACAGATGTGAGAGTTAGACCATAAAGAAAGCTGAGTGCTGAAGAATTAATGCCTTTGAACTGTGGCATTAGAGAAGACTCCTGAGCATCCCTTAGACTGCAAGGAGATCAAACCAGTCAATCCTAAAGGAAATCAACTCTGAATATTCATTGGAAGGACTGACTGAAGTGGGGCCTATATGCCTAGGCCCCATGTGCCAGAATGGGAGTCCCTGGGGCTATTTTGTAGCATCTCTCTGAGCTCTGCTTGGCAGAACTGGGCCATGTCTGGAGTGGGGCTTAGAGATCAGCTTGAATCTTTTCCAGCTAGGCCACCCCTCCCTGCTCATGCTTAACTATCTACCTAACAGAATGAGCAGCCTAGCTTAATGGCACATGTGTTTATAACCCTGAGGAGTGAATCTAAGTGTCTAAAGATTTTACCAAAATATTGTCCTGGATATGACAGTCAATTAAACTTCAATAAACTTCAATATCAAGTTGAATTTATAAGAAATTGTTTACGTCATCATTTCTACAATACTATTTATCCTTATAATATTTGGTAGCTAAGTTAAAAATTAAAGAGCAGCATAAGGGCTTCCCTGGTGGTCCAGCGGATAAGGACACCGCCTTGTAGTGCAGGGGGCACCGGTTCGATCTCTGGTCTGGGAGGATCCCATGTGCCGTGGAGCAGCTGGACCTATGTGTCCAATTACCGAGCTAGAGCTCTGGAGTGCATGCACCCAGAGCCGGTACTCAGTGATGAGAGAGGCCAACTGTGATGGGAGGCCCACATGGGCCAAAAGAACAACAACAACAAAAAGATAAATGAATGAAAGATCAATAGATGTGGCCAAAAAAAAAAAAAAAAAAAAAAAAAGCAGCATAAGACTGTATTTTGAAAACACCTTTCGGGATTTCCCTGACAGACCAGTGGTAAGACTTCACCTTCCACTCCAGGAGGTGTGAGCTCAGTCCTTGGTAAGGGAGCTAAGATCCCCCATGCCTCATGGTTAAAAAACCAGAACATAAAAAAAACCAACAGAAGCAATATCATAACAAATTCAATAATGACTAAAAAAATGGTCTACAGCCAAAAAAAAATCTTAAAGTTATCTTGTGTTTATAGATCTTCCTGGTGATAGGTCATCAGAACTGCATTTTCTCCATGACATAAAATACTTAAAAAAAGTCTCACTTCGTCAGAAATTTAAAGTACTTTATAAGAAGTAGGAAAAAAATACAACAGTAAAGCTTCCACACTGTAAAAACCTTCTACAACTTTACATATATCACTTTATATTTTGTACCTCAGATTCTGAGTCAATACTATCATTATCCTCATTTTACAAGAACTCTGATTTTATTGGCAAGGTATGTCCATCCACTTACAGAACCTGCTCTCTTCATCATCATCCCAACCTGCTTCATACATCGATTATCACTTCTACTAATCTAATTTTATGTATATTTATTCTAGAATCATGTAAACATATTCATCTCACTCATGTGAGAGATAGTTTGGAGATCTGTTGTTTTCCTGTGTCTAGAATATGATGAGAGCAAATCATGAACGTGTCCTCAGTGTTGCAGGTTCACCAAATGAGGTATGGATTGAGCCTGGACGGCTCTTCCAACGAAGCCTGGCTTCCATCCTCTTGAATCTGTGCAGTCCTACCCCTGACTCACATAAGGAACATAAGCCTGTGAAAGGAGGCGGCATCAGCTGTAGTTAAGAAAATGTGTAATTGTGACATCATGCAGCCTATAGATATTCATCCTGGCATTTTATGTACTAGTTGTATCACCTTGAGCACAATAGTAAGAATTCTAAGCTTCAGTCTCCCTGCTAGTATTGTAATAGCATTATTTTGAGAGTTAAGTGAGGTGATCCATTGAAAGCAGCTAGTTTAGTGATTAGAATATAATAACCACAGCCAAAAGGCAACCTATTGACTGAGATATTTTAGATTCATTTCCCACGTTGATTTCAATTTTGGGGAAATGTTATTATTAACTAGCATCATGCTTTCAGTAACAAAATTACAAGTCATTCTATTGAGTTTTTATTTTAGCAAAAAGAAAAGTTCTCTTAAAAGAAGACAGTTGAAACTTTTGACTTGTTTTGGATTTTCTAAGACATTTTTAATGGTGTGACCTCTATCATCAGTGATAGGTTATCAAGAAATACCTGCATTAATAATTTTACCAAATCATCACTATTTATATATTAGTGTGTAAGACAAAAAATAGAAATGTAAAGACTGAAAATGCTTTCTGAATCCTCAGATTAGAAACACACATAGATCACAGCTGCTGTTTATCAAGTCGGATGTCACACCAGTCTACCTCACATTTTAAATTCTATATTTTGTAGAATGATGCTTGCTATAAATGCAACTCTCATTATAAAGTTCTTCAGTGAATGTTTTAAGTTTTTCAAAAGCTACATTACATGCTACATGGCTCATTTGGCAAGAGTTACATTTAGTATTCATAGAACAATACTCCATGATATACAGATAAATTTACTTTTGGAGAAAATAAATACATTTAATTATATTATATTTTGTTGTGTGAAATTCTACCATTTTAAATTCACCTAATATCCACTTTTTATGTAAACATATTCATCTCACTCATGTGAGAGATAGTTTGGAGATCTGTTGTTTTCCTGTGTCTAGAATATGATGAGAGCAAATCATGAACGTGTCCTCAGTGTTGCAGGTTCACCAAATGAGGTATGGATTGAGCCTGGACGGCTCTTCCAACGAAGCCTGGCTTCCATCCTCTTGAATCTGTGCAGTCCTACCCCTGACTCACATAAGGAACATAAGCCTGTGAAAGGAGGCGGCATCAGCTGTAGTTAAGAAAATGTGTAATTGTGACATCATGCAGCCTATAGATATTCATCCTGGCATTTTATGTACTAGTTGTATCACCTTGAGCACAATAGTAAGAATTCTAAGCTTCAGTCTCCCTGCTAGTATTGTAATAGCATTATTTTGAGAGTTAAGTGAGGTGATCCATTGAAAGCAGCTAGTTTAGTGATTAGAATATAATAACCACAGCCAAAAGGCAACCTATTGACTGAGATATTTTAGATTCATTTCCACGTTGATTTCAATTTTGGGGAAATGTTATTATTAACTAGCATTATGCTTTCAGTAACAAAATTACAAGTCAGTCTATTGAGTTTTTATTTTAGCAAAAAGAAAAGTTCTCTTAAAAGAAGACAGTTGAAACTTTTGACTTGTTTTGGATTTTCTAAGACATTTTTAATGGTGTGACCTCTATCATCAGTGATAGGTTATCAAGAAATACCTGCATTAATAATTTTACCAAATCATCACTATTTATATATTAGTGTGTAAGACAAAAAATAGAAATGTAAAGACTGAAAATGCTTTCTGAATCCTCAGATTAGAAACACACATAGATCACAGCTGCTGTTTATCAAGTCGGATGTCACACCAGTCTACCTCACATTTTAAATTCTATATTTTGTAGAATGATGCTTGCTATAAATGCAACTCTCATTATAAAGTTCTTCAGTGAATGTTTTAAGTTTTTCAAAAGCTACATTACATGCTACATGGCTCATTTGGCAAGAGTTACATTTAGTATTCATAGAACAATACTCCATGATATACAGATAAATTTACTTTTGGAGAAAAAAATAAATACATTTAATTATATTATATTTTGTTGTGTGAAATTCTACCATATTTTCCCATGGGAAACAGATGGAAATATCTACACCAAACCTGAAATATCCACTTTTTAAGGTGTATGCTTGATTGGTCAACAAAACAGTTCTATTTCAATAAAGTCATTGGAAATATTGTATAAATGTTTAAAGTCTTTACTTAATGCTATCAGTTCAGTTCATTCCCTTAGTCATTTCCAACTCTTTGCGACTGTTTGGACTGCAGCACGCTAGGTTTAACTGTCCTTCACCATCTCCCAGAGCTTGCTCAAACTCATGTCCATTGACTCAGTAGTGCCATCTGACCATCTCATCCTCTGTTGTCCCATTATCCTTCTGCCTTCTTTTTTTGTCAACATATGGGTCTTTTCCAATGAGTCATCTCTTTGCACCAGGTGGTCAAAGTATTGCAGCTTCAACTTTAGGATCATTCCTTCCAATGAATATTCAGGGTTGATTTCCTTTAGGATTGACTGGTTTGATCTCCTTTCAGTTCAAGGGACTCTCAAGAGTCTTCTCAATACCACAGTTCAAAGGCATCAATTCTTTGGCACTCAGCCTTCTTTATGGTCCAGTTCTCACATCCATACATGATTACTGCAAAAACCATAGCTTGGACTATATGAACTTTTGTCAGCAAAGTGATGTCTCTGCTTTTGAATATGCTGTCTGGGTTTGTCATAGCTTTTCTTCCAAGGAGCAAGTGTCTTGTAATTTCATGGATGCAATAACCATCTGCAGTGATTTGGAGTTCAAGAAAATAAAGTCTGTCACCATTTCCATTGTTTGTCAATCTATTTGCCATGAAGTGATAGGACCAGATGCCATGGATCTTCATTTTTTGGATGTTGAGTTTTAGGCCAACTTTGTTACTTAATGCTATGGTACTTATTAACCCATGGAAAACATAGTACTCCTTTCATTACCACTTAACACATATGAGTTCACTGTGATATTTCCTTCAAGTTACCATGCAAGCATATAATACATGCTATTCATTGGCTGACAATAAAATCTCTCACAGGTAAATCCTCTCACAGATTATCTGCATAATCACACTCTATATAACGTTAATAAATACAGTTTTTTAATATGTCTATTCAAAAAATCAAGGAATATGTCTATTTCTTATTGAGATGATTCAGTATCCTATTTCACTTATATTCTTATTCTCACTCTTTAATCTATAAACATACTTAAAATAACAATGATGTTCTTTCTCATATAATTGGGATGAGGAGTTTATTTTATGTTTTAATTATTTATATATTTGGCTGCACTGGCTCTTACTTGAGGCATGTGGGATCTAGTTCCCTGATCAGAGAACCTGGGTCCCCTGCATTGGTAAGATGGAGTCTTAACCACCAGACCACCGGGGAAGTTCCAGGATGAACAGTTTAAATTAAACTAATTTTCAACTTACAATTACCTACTTCAGAGATATTATGTTCATAATCTTTGGTCTTTCTTTCAAAGTATTCTTTAAAAAAAAAAAAATTGGGGGGCTTCCCTGGTGGTCCAGTGGGTAAGGACACCGCCTTGCAGTGCAGGGGCGCCGGTTCAATCCCTGGCCTGGGAGGATCCCACGTGCCGCGGAGCGGCTGGACCGATGTGTCCAATTACCGAGCCGGAGCTCTGGAGTGCATACGCCCAGAGCCGGTGCTCTGCGACAACAGACGCCACTGCGATGGGAGGCCCACATGGGCCAAAGAACAAAGATGGATGAAAACAGACAGATGAAAGAGTAGTAGAAGTAGACCACCTGCTCCCCTCCCTCCCCACCCCCCCCCACCAAAATAAATAAATAAATAAATCTTTTAAAAAAGAAAAGAAAAAAAAATTTGGTCTAGGCTCCCTACCCACCCCAAATCTGACTTGTTTTTATTCTTTTTTCGTGGTGTAGATGATATTAGAATATAGTAACTCTTCAAGTATATAGTCTGGATATACAGGATATGCTCTTTGAGAAAATTACATAACTTTTTCCAGAATCTTTCAATTAAAACCTCTGGTTGAAAAGTAAATACATGAAGACAAAGATATGAATGTAAATAATCAAATCTAGGAGGTTTTTTTTTATGGTACATCCTCAAAAACAGATTTTTCTGCAAAAAAACCCCAAAAACCTCTATTATCTGCATAATCACACTCTATATAACGTTAATAAATACAGTTTTTAATATGTCTATTCAAAAATCAAGGAATATGTCTATTTCTTATTGAGATGATTCAGTATCCTATTTCACTTATATTCTTATTCTCACTCTTTAATCTATAAACATACTTAAAATAACAATGATGTTCTTTCTCATATAATTGGGATGAGGAGTTTATTTTATGTTTTAATTATTTATATATTTGGCTGCACTGGCTCTTACTTGAGGCATGTGGGATCTAGTTCCCTGATCAGAGAACCTGGGTCCCCTGCATTGGTAAGATGGAGTCTTAACCACCAGACCACCGGGGAAGTTCCAGGATGAACAGTTTAAATTAAACTAATTTTCAACTTACAATTACCTACTTCAGAGATATTATGTTCATAATCTTTGGTCTTTCTTTCAAAGTATTCTTTAAAAAAAAAAAAATTGGGGGGCTTCCCTGGTGGTCCAGTGGGTAAGGACACCGCCTTGCAGTGCAGGGGCGCCGGTTCAATCCCTGGCCTGGGAGGATCCCACGTGCCGCGGAGCGGCTGGACCGATGTGTCCAATTACCGAGCCGGAGCTCTGGAGTGCATACGCCCAGAGCCGGTGCTCTGCGACAACAGACGCCACTGCGATGGGAGGCCCACATGGGCCAAAGAACAAAGATGGATGAAAACAGACAGATGAAAGAGTAGTAGAAGTAGACCACCTGCTCCCCCCCCCCCCCCCCCCCCCCCCCCAAAAAAAAAAAATAAATAAATCTTTTTAAAAAAAAAAAAAGAAAAAGAAAAAAAAAATTTGGTCTAGGCTCCCTACCCACCCCAAATCTGACTTGTTTTTATTCTTTTTTCGTGGTGTAGATGATATTAGAATATAGTAACTCTTCAAGTATATAGTCTGGATATACAGGATATGCTCTTTGAGAAAATTACATAACTTTTTCCAGAATCTTTCAATTAAAACCTCTGGTTGAAAAGTAAATACATGAAGACAAAGATATGTGAGTTTATGGTAAATAATCAAATCTAGGAGGTCATTAGTCTGGAAATATAATCTTTTTTTTTTTTTTTTACAGTCAAATAGGTTTGGCAAATTACTTGACTATTATAAACCTCTATTTCTTTATCCTTAGAAAGGTGAATTTAAGAAAATTAGGATTATACATGTGCTAACTGGTGACTTGATTTAAAACTATATTTCAAACAAAAAATTCTTATGCTTTATAGATAGGAATGCTATTTTATCTAGGATTAAATATTATAAATTTGATAAATCTAGATTGTGAAAATAATAAATCCAAAAGGCATTCATTCATGACCCATTTGGATCTTTAATTCAAGTTCCTTCCAAAAAAAAAATCCTGTTAGGTTACATGATAGTAGTTCTTCTTTTCTAATACAAGTCTTAGTACTCAGAGAAAAAAGTGGCAGATTACTCTGATCTTAGAAATTTTGTTTCCTTAGTATAATACTAGCCCCTATTACTTTATTTTTTAATCTCCATTAAGAAATATCCATTTTTTCTTCTGCAATATATGTTTCATATATATTCTCTCCCTGTTATAGATATATATGTATACATATATATGTATATAGTATAAAATATTACTTCTCAATATATAAGTTTGGTAAGTTTAAAACCCGTTGTTAACCTATAGTTCTTTCAAAGTTAGGTTTTCTTTCAATCTTCAAGCAGAATTAATAATAGTTACTTTTAGTCTGTTTGATAAATAAATTAGCAAAGCCTTTAAATTACTCAAATGCCTTTTCTCAACATATCGTCTTTCTGCATTATTTTTAGTTACTGTCTTTTTCCACTTCATGCTTGCATAGTAACTTGAATATTTCTGAAACTTAGTATTGTATCCAGTTTTGGTTATTCTATGAATTTTATATTTTATCTCTTTTATGACCTTTTATTTATCCTTGACTACTTTTTCCATCTTCTCCTCCAACAAACTGAAACTGTATGTTTATTACATAAGTTGTTGGCAATATTTCGCTAAATTTATTTAATATGATACTCTGTCACTTCTTCACTTTTATAATTCACTTTGCAAAAAAAAAAATCAGATATGTGAGTTTATGGTAAATAATCAAATCTAGGAGGTCATTAGTCTGGAAATATAATCTTTTTTTTTTTATACAATCAATTAGGTTTGGCAAATTACTTGACTAGTATGAACCTCTATTTCTTTATCCTTAGAAAGGTGAATTTAAGAAAATTAGGATTATACATGTGCTAACTGGTGACTTGATTTAAAACTATATTTCAAACAAAAAATTCTTATGCTTTATAGATAGGAATGCTATTTTATCTAGGATTAAATATTATAAATTTGATAAATCTAGATTGTGAAAATAATAAATCCAAAAGGCATTCATTCATGACCCATTTGGATCTTTAATTCAAGTTCCTTCCAAAAAAAAAATCCTGTTAGGTTACATGATAGTAGTTCTTCTTTTCTAATACAAGTCTTGGTACTCAGAGAAAAAAGTGGCAGATTACTCTGATCCTAGAAATTATGTTTCCTTAGGATAATACTAGCCCCTATTACTTTATTTTTTTAATCTACATTAAGAAATATCCATTTTTTCTTCTGCAATATATGTTTCATATATATTCTCTCCCTGTTATAGATATATATGTATACATATATATGTATATAGTATAAAATATTACTTCTCAATATATAAGTTTGGTAAGTTTAAAACCCGTTGTTAACCTATAGTTCTTTCAAAGTTAGGTTTTCTTTCAATCTTCAAGCAGAATTAATAATAGTTACTTTTAGTCTGTTTGATAAATAAATTAGCAAAGCCTTTAAATTACTCAAATGCCTTTTCTCAACATATCGTCTTTCTGCATTATTTTTAGTTACTGTCTTTTTCCACTTCATGCTTGCATAGTAACTTGAATATTTCTGAAACTTAGTATTGTATCCAGTTTTGGTTATTCTATGAATTTTATATTTTATCTCTTTTATGACCTTTTATTTATCCTTGACTACTTTTTCCATCTTCTCCTCCAACAAACTGAAACTGTATGTTTATTACATAAGTTGTTGGCAATATTTCGCTAAATTTATTTAATATGATACTCTGGACTGACTTCTTCACTTTTTATAATTCACAAATAGAATATTTTGAGTAATTATTCATATATGATAAAATGATACAAACACAAAATATTAAAATGTCAGAAATCACTATAGAATATGACAAATTTTTATTCTAGACTTTTATTTTTATCAAATTATGAATCAAGATAAAAAATAACTTGCTTCTATTTACAGATTTTTCTAACTGGCCATAGATTTTTCGATTGGCTTTAAATAAGTGACAAACACCTAAGAATAGTTTATATACACTTATTTATTATAAAAATAAATATATTCTTTTATTTCATTTATAAACTATACTCTATTTCACAAAATAAAGACTTTAATACGTACATATAAATTACATAACTTATAACAAATATGTTGCTGTTCAGTCACTAAGTCATGTCCAACTCTTTGCAACTCTATGGACTATAGCACACCAGGCTTCTCTGTCCTTCATTATCTCTCAGAGTTTGTTCAAACTCATGTTCTTTGAGTCAGTGATGCCATCCAACCATCTCATCTTCTATTGTCCCCTTCTCCTCCTCCCTTCAATCTTTTCCTAGCATAAGGGTCTTTTCCAATGAGTTGTCTATTTGCATCAGATGGCCAAGTATTGGAGTTTCAGCATCAGTCCTTCTAATGAACATTCAGGGTTTATGTCCTTCAGGAAATTATATGGGATACAGTTTAAAAGCCCACCAATTTTATACTGATGATATGGATTTGTTTACTCAATGCTCACTCTGATGCCTTTTAATCATGTTTCTTAGTAGAAGAGTAGAACATTCAAGGTAAAACTCCACTTTGCCTTTTCTCAACATATCGTCTTTCTGCATTATTTTTAGTTACTGTCTTTTTCCACTTCATGCTTGCATAGTAACTTGAATATTTCTGAAACTTAGTATTGTATCCAGTTTTGGTTATTCTATGAATTTTATATTTTATCTCTTTTATGACCTTTTATTTATCCTTGACTACTTTTTCCATCTTCTCCTCCAACAAACTGAAACTGTATGTTTATTACATAAGTTGTTGGCAATATTTCGCTAAATTTATTTAATATGATACTCTGGACTGACTTCTTCACTTTTTATAATTCACAAATAGAATATTTTGAGTAATTATTCATATATGATAAAATGATACAAACACAAAATATTAAAATGTCAGAAATCACTATAGAATATGACAAATTTTTATTCTAGACTTTTATTTTTATCAAATTATGAATCAAGATAAAAAATAACTTGCTTCTATTTACAGATTTTTCTAACTGGCCATAGATTTTTCGATTGGCTTTAAATAAGTGACAAACACCTAAGAATAGTTTATATACACTTATTTATTATAAAAATAAATATATTCTTTTATTTCATTTATAAACTATACTCTATTTCACAAAATAAAGACTTTAATATGTACATATAAATTACATAACTTATAACAAATATGTTGCTGTTCAGTCACTAAGTCATGTCCAACTCTTTGCAACTCTATGGACTATAGCACACCAGGCTTCTCTGTCCTTCATTATCTCTCAGAGTTTGTTCAAACTCATGTTCTTTGAGTCAGTGATGCCATCCAACCATCTCATCTTCTATTGTCCCCTTCTCCTCCTCCCTTCAATCTTTTCCTAGCATAAGGGTCTTTTCCAATGAGTTGTCTATTTGCATCAGATGGCCAAGTATTGGAGTTTCAGCATCAGTCCTTCTAATGAACATTCAGGGTTTATGTCCTTCAGGAAATTATATGGGATACAGTTTAAAAGCCCACCAATTTTATACTGATGATATGGATTTGTTTACTCAATGCTCACTCTGATGCCTTTTAATCATGTTTCTTAGTAGAAGAGTAGAACATTCAAGGTAAAACTCCACTTTCTAGACCTTTTCTAGATGTGACATAGATTCAGCCACTGGATTTTTGAGGAAGGATTAAGCACCATGTAGAAAAAAGTGTCTCCTTTGAGGCAGATTATGGAGGAGAAAGTGTGTTTTTGGATCCTGGGCTAATGTCCTGGATCTTAGATGCTGTTTCAAATTTGGCAGCTTCCTCTTCTCGGCAGAGGAGAACTGTGTCTATAAACAGTGCTTCATGGTTTTCCAACTTCTGATTGTGACCCCTCAGATAATACACTTGGGGTCCAGTTTTGCACTGTGAATTTGAAAATGTTTCTAGGGTTTCATTTTCAAAGTGATTTCACAAGGTAGCTACAATTCTAAATAGCTAAGATGGTACTGTTGCTAACAACTCAGAGCATTAATTACTTGAATAACTAGTATTAGTAACAGCCAATGGCCACACACTCTTAGGTATATGGGAAGCTGGAATTTACTAGTTAAGTTTAAAGGCACTAAAGTGAGGGATAGTTAATCTATTAAAACCCCATATTTAGTAACCTGAATTATCATTGATGAACACCTGAAAATAAGTAATAAAAAGCATTAAAGACAGGAGTTTCCAGGCGATGTTAGTGGTAAAGAAACTACCTGTCAATGCGGGGGATACAAGAAATGTGTCTTTGATCCCTGGAAAGGGAAGATCCCCTGGAGTAGAAAATGTCAACCTGCTCCAGTATTCTTGCCTGGAAAATTCCATAAACAGAGAAACCTGACTGGCTATATAGTTCATCGGGATGCAGCGTTGACACCACTGAGCACAATAGCAACACTTGGTGGCCAAATCTTTGCTGTAAAAATCATTAAAGGTTTTACAAGTAAAGGAAAGATTATGCTTGCTTTAAACAAACATAAAAATCTTTTAGAAATATTGAGTGAAGAGCACTAGCTTTTAATTTCTTAGAGCCAAGTCAGAAGATCGGAGGGTTTCTATGACTAACCAAAAATAATTATTTAATCCCTTATAACAATAGGGTTGCTGTACCTGAAAATGAGATTCCAAGTTTTATTCTGTGGGTTGGTGAATTATAGTGTAGGTTCAATTTGCCAGATATCTTTAGTTAAAGTTAGACAGTTTATGGAAATAGGTGGATCCCCAAATTTTAATAATGGCATTTAGGAAGTGTGCCTGACTCAGAATACTTTGAAATACCCAGTCTACACTAAGGTTCTCCCTCTGGAATAAGCAAAACTCTCTCTCTGACTGATGAATCATCCAAGATAATTCCTTTGTAAAAAAAAAAAGCCAGGCCTGTCTTCCCAAGTCACCTTTCGTTAGCTCCAGATTTAAATGAGGGGCTAGAAATCAACATAGCACATAGAATTAATGATTAAGTTGTACCCTGAATGAAAGATATACCCACTAGAAGAGAGGCAAGACTTCAACATTTATAAAAGGAATAAAAGGAAAAATGCATACGGGAACTGATTCTGAGGTTTCTAGAATAGGAAATGAGGAACAATTTCCTCATTGAGGAAATGAGCAGAGTAAATTCATTGATATGAATGTATACACTAGACATCCTGTATAAAAATACAATACCTTGATTTTCTGAGAATGGTTCTGATTATCAAAGAGGTAGATGAAATATGGATTCAATGCTGGATTAAGACAAATGAAATCGAAAGCCCAGAAATTCCTTGACATTGAACAACTATTACTGGTATTTAGTCCCATTATAATACAACTTTGAATGACAAGAGAATCAGTAACTTCAAGGAGTATATTTGGGTGTCCTAATTACCAGGAAAGAAAGCTTGCCATTGGAGGTTTAGATCTACAATGATTTCTGGATGTTGGTTAACTGCTTTCATGAGTGATTAGAGACTTGTATGAATCAATAATAGAAAATATAAGCATACATATTAGATTAAACCTCACAAAATGCATCCAGGCTATGAAAATGCTTGTTTCCATATAAATGCTTAATATATTCATTATATATCTTGAAGAAAATCTCAGTAACAAGGTGAAAAATATGACCTCTCCATAGAAATTGTATTTCTTCAGCCAGTCATCTCAATGCTTTATCAAATGGCTCATGTAATGTGCTATAGTGACAGGAATAGAGATTATGCACAGGATCAACAATTGGAATTTTTTCTGTCATTGGTGATCAGTTTACTGCTAGGGTTAACTGTCTAATCTACTAACACAAAGACAAATGATAAACTGCTCCAAATGGTGTCGTAGCTTAAGATGAGACAGTTATCCAGTACCAGATCAAGTATATCAGTACCCTTCTATCAAGGAGGGCATAGTAATTTTCCCTTGTTCTTTATCTTTACCTGTCTTTCTCACCAATGCAATTATTTAGGCAATAACAACTGTGAATCTTCTAAATACATAACATGCCATCATGATACTCCACACAAAAGTATCTCAAAGAAGGGCTTCATGTTATGTAGAAAATAAGCTTATGCTCAAGATTCACTGGTCAAAGTGATACACTGACTTACTTGATCTCTGGGGGCCTGTTAACTGCATTGTTTATTATACTAGTTTATTTTTGTTGCTATTTTTATCAGAAAGGTTATTAACCACAGGGAAAAGGAGTGTATATGGAAACTGAATAAAGGATTTGACTATAGAGGGATCACATATTGGCTCACTGAGGTAATTCCATGTGGTTTGGCGTGGTTTAGTCGCTCAGTTGTGCCTAATGCTTGCAACCCCACGGATTGTAGACCGCCAGGCTCCTCTATCCATGGGATTCTCCAGATAAGAATACTGGAGTGGGCTGCCATTTCCTTCTCCAAGATCTTCCTGACCCAGGGATCGAACCGAGATCTCCTTCATTGCAGGCAGTTTCTTTATGATCTGAGCCAACTGATTCCACAGCCCTTGCAGAATTCCTTGCTGTACTTCAGAGAATGAAATGTTTATAAACAACACCTTCCCTTGCTTCTTATAGCTATATTGATGATGCTATTTGTCCTCTTTCAGTTCTTTTCAAAATTTACTTCATATTACTATCTGTAGAAAAGAGACAGGCAGGAAAGAATATCTCCGATGGCAAGGATCATTTTCAGATGTTCTTATCCTGCTGTTGCTGAAACTGTAGGAAGCTTTCTGATATTCAAGCCTCCTCACTATGGCAGAAACTCTGGCACTGTAGTCTTGAGAGTTTTTTGTAATTCCAAAATTACAAATTTATTTGGGCAATAAATTGCTATCTGTCTCTGTAATCAAGAATGGAATTCTCCCATATCAACTGCTTTCAAAATTCAATGCACTAATTCCTTGTTAAAACCAAAGGAGCCTAATATAACTATTACAGGTATCAAATTCCAGAAATACAAATTATTTATCATAGCCTAAAGGCAACTCCACTGAAATATGTAGAAGCATTATACTGGCTCTCATGGGATTACATTCATGTCTTTTATGTGAAATATGTGAAACACTGCACTAGTGCTATACAAACTTAGAAATTAGGCAGGCCCTCGAATATTATAGGCAGTAATCAAACACAGTACATGAACTTCAGACTCTGAAGTTACTTCAAAATTGAAAGCCATGAAGTAAAAATAAATTCTAGAGATACATGGCATTAACATACTGTGGATTTTCCTTAAGAATTTATTTAACTATAATTATGTAACTGTACTTTTAGAACTGTATTTTTACACAATAAACACACAGATTCTTTATTAGAATGTACAAATAGTTTTCTGCATTATTAGAGTATGAATTGTTTTTAAACACCACTCCAAAATTGCTCTAACAAGTGATTTCCTAAAGTAGATGGCCAGTGGTGCCTCACATAGGTTCTAGTTTGTTACAGCAATGCTGCCTCGAAGAGCATTTCCACCTCATCTTTCCTACCATTTCATGCAACTCCTATTTTACCTTCAAACCTCTATTCATTTAGCCACCTCAGGAAAGACTTTGGTTCAGTTCCTGAGGGAAATTCTGAGTTGGTGCACCATCTGAGTTGATGTTTCTAGAGTACCTTATTTGTACATATTCTATGCATTTACCATCAGATACAATAATTGCTGTAATCATTACTGGTTGGTTGGTTTTTACCATTAAACTATCATGTCTAGTGAGCATTTTTAATAAGCCCTCTATCTCATTAACTAGTAAAGTCTCCAGCACAGGACTGATTATATTACTTTAGTCATAATAATAGTATGGACATCTTGATTAGGCCATTTTTCTTTTTCATAAAGATATGATCTGCAGGTAGGAAAACTGTGAATGACTGAAATACAATTGAGTAATGCTAGGATACATGCTATATTCTCTGTCTTAAATCACTAATTATAAGAGAACTTGCTGCCTCTATGGATCACTTTTTTCCCATTATTCAGAGAAAGGAAATCAAAATCATTGAACAAATTGGAAAAAGAATTGTATCATTACCATAGATTCTCTTAGGACCCTTACGTAAAAGTAAGATTAATTGGGAGTGAATAAAATTAATATTTTTCTGGAATTCCCTTGCCTTTTCTATGATCCAATGGATGTCGGTAATTTGATGTCTGGTTCCTCTGTTTTCTAAATCCTGCTTGTACATCTGGAAGTTCTTGATTCAAGTATTGTTGAAGACTAGCTTGGAGAAACCAAGCATGACCTTGATAGCATGTGAAATGAGTGTATTAGTGTGGTAATGTGCCCATTCTTTGGCAATGCTCAGTTTTCAGGAAATGACCTTTTCAGTCCTGTGGCCACTGATGAGTTCGCATACATTTTCCTTAAGAATTTATTTAACTATAATTATGTAACTGTACTTTTAGAACTGTATTTTTACACAATAAACACACAGATTCTTTATTAGAATGTACAAATAGTTTTCTGCATTATTAGAGTATGAATTGTTTTTAAACACCACTCCAAAATTGCTCTAACAAGTGATTTCCTAAAGTAGATGGCCAGTGGTGCCTCACATAGGTTCTAGTTTGTTACAGCAATGCTGCCTCGAAGAGCATTTCCACCTCATCTTTCCTACCATTTCATGCAACTCCTATTTTACCTTCAAACCTCTATTCATTTAGCCACCTCAGGAAAGACTTTGGTTCAGTTCCTGAGGGAAATTCTGAGTTGGTGCACCATCTGAGTTGATGTTTCTAGAGTACCTTATTTGTACATATTCTATGCATTTACCATCAGATACAATAATTGCTGTAATCATTACTGGTTGGTTGGTTTTTACCATTAAACTATCATGTCTAGTGAGCATTTTTAATAAGCCCTCTATCTCATTAACTAGTAAAGTCTCCAGCACAGGACTGATTATATTACTTTAGTCATAATAATAGTATGGACATCTTGATTAGGCCATTTTTCTTTTTCATAAAGATATGATCTGCAGGTAGGAAAACTGTGAATGACTGAAATACAATTGAGTAATGCTAGGATACATGCTATATTCTCTGTCTTAAATCACTAATTATAAGAGAACTTGCTGCCTCTATGGATCACTTTTTTCCCATTATTCAGAGAAAGGAAATCAAAATCATTGAACAAATTGGAAAAAGAATTGTATCATTACCATAGATTCTCTTAGGACCCTTACGTAAAAGTAAGATTAATTGGGAGTGAATAAAATTAATATTTTTCTGGAATTCCCTTGCCTTTTCTATGATCCAATGGATGTCGGTAATTTGATGTCTGGTTCCTCTGTTTTCTAAATCCTGCTTGTACATCTGGAAGTTCTTGATTCAAGTATTGTTGAAGACTAGCTTGGAGAAACCAAGCATGACCTTGATAGCATGTGAAATGAGTGTATTAGTGTGGTAATGTGCCCATTCTTTGGCAATGCTCAGTTTTCAGGAATGAAAACTGACCTTTTTCAGTCCTGTGGCCACTGATGAGTTTTCCAAACTTGCTGGCATATTGAGTGCAGCATGTTAAAGGCATTATTTTTTAGGATTTGAAATAGCTTACAGATATGAATACCAGACCACCTTACCTGCCTCCTGATAAACTTGTATGCAGTTCAAGAAGTAGCAGTTAGAATAAGGCATGGGACACAGTTCTGTTTCAAAATTGAAAAAGGAATATGTCAAGGCTGTATATTTGTCACACTACTTATTTAACCTATGTATGTGGAGTACATCACGTGAAATGCCAGGTTGGATGAATCACAATCTGGAATCAAGATTGCTGGGAGGAATATAACAACCTCAGATATGCAGATAATACTACTTTAATTGGAAAAAGTGAAGAGGAACTAAAGAGTCTCTTGATGAATGTGAAAGAGGAGGGTGAAAAAGCTGGCCTAAAACTCAACATTCCAAAAATGAAGATCATCACATCCAGTTCTATAAGTCATGGCAAATAGATGAAGAAAAAGTGTAATCAGTGACAGATTTTATTTTCTTAGGCTCTAAAATCACTGCAGATTATAACTGCAGCCCCCAAATTATAAGATGTTTGTTCTTTGGAAGAAAAGCAATGACAAAAATAGAAAATTTATTAAAAAGCAAAGGTATCACTTTACTGACAAAGGTCCATCTATTCAAAGCTGTGTTTTTTCCAGTAGTCATGTACAGATGTGAGAGTTAGACCATAAAGATGGCTGAGTGCCAAAGAGTTGATGCTCTCAAACTGTGGTGCTGAAGACTCTTGAGAGTTCCTTGAACAGCAAGGAGATCAAACCAGTCAACCCTAAAAGAAATCAACCCTGAATATTCTCTGGAAGAACTGATGCTGAAGCTGAAGCTCCAATACTTTGGTCACCTGATGCTGACTCACTGGAAAAGACCTGATGCTGGGAAAGAGTGAAGGCAGGAGGATAAGGAGGCAACAGATGATGAGATAGTTGGATGGAATCAACCGACTCAATGGACATGATTTTGAGCAAGCTTCAGAAGATACTGAAGGACGGGGAAACCTGGTGTGCTCTAGTCCATGGGGTCGCAAGGAGTTGGACATGACTGAATGACTGAAAAACAACAACAACAAACAATGTTTATTCTGATGACTGGATAAATAATTTGCCATAGAACACTTGAAAAATGAGTAGTAAATGAGCTAACAGTCAATCACCCCAAGCATGAAGATCTATTTCATCAAACAAGTTTACTGAACGGTATATTTGCAGTTGAGTAATTCACAGAATACATGAATGCATGGGACACAGTTCTGTTTCAAAATTGAAAAAGGAATATGTCAAGGCTGTATATTTGTCACACTACTTATTTAACCTATGTATGTGGAGTACATCACGTGAAATGCCAGGTTGGATGAATCACAATCTGGAATCAAGATTGCTGGGAGGAATATAACAACCTCAGATATGCAGATAATACTACTTTAATTGGAAAAAGTGAAGAGGAACTAAAGAGTCTCTTGATGAATGTGAAAGAGGAGGGTGAAAAAGCTGGCCTAAAACTCAACATTCCAAAAATGAAGATCATCACATCCAGTTCTATAAGTCATGGCAAATAGATGAAGAAAAAGTGTAATCAGTGACAGATTTTATTTTCTTAGGCTCTAAAATCACTGCAGATTATAACTGCAGCCCCCAAATTATAAGATGTTTGTTCTTTGGAAGAAAAGCAATGACAAAAATAGAAAATTTATTAAAAAGCAAAGGTATCACTTTACTGACAAAGGTCCATCTATTCAAAGCTGTGTTTTTTCCAGTAGTCATGTACAGATGTGAGAGTTAGACCATAAAGATGGCTGAGTGCCAAAGAGTTGATGCTCTCAAACTGTGGTGCTGAAGACTCTTGAGAGTTCCTTGAACAGCAAGGAGATCAAACCAGTCAACCCTAAAAGAAATCAACCCTGAATATTCTCTGGAAGAACTGATGCTGAAGCTGAAGCTCCAATACTTTGGTCACCTGATGCTGACTCACTGGAAAAGACCTGATGCTGGGAAAGAGTGAAGGCAGGAGGATAAGGAGGCAACAGATGATGAGATAGTTGGATGGAATCAACCGACTCAATGGACATGATTTTGAGCAAGCTTCAGAAGATACTGAAGGACGGGGAAACCTGGTGTGCTCTAGTCCATGGGGTCGCAAGGAGTTGGACATGACTGAATGACTGAAAAACAACAACAACAAACAATGTTTATTCTGATGACTGGATAAATAATTTGCCATAGCACACTTGAAAAATGAGTAGTAAATGAGCTAACAGTCAATCACCCCAAGCATGAAGATCTATTTCATCAAAAGTTTAAAAGGTTTATATTCATCAGAAAGTAGCTGAACTATATGAGTTACTTCTTGCATTATGATGAACTGATAAACTCAAAGGGTTAAGAAATTATTATTTGGTTATTGTTCGTCAGTCTATGGGTCAAGTGGAAGTTCTATCCAACAAAGTATACAAGCTCAGCCCACTGGTGCTTGGATCACTCATGCATTTGATAGGTCAGCTAGGTATGTATGTTCTAGGATGGTTTCCTTCATGAGTGAGGTGATTGACTTGTTGGCTGGTATTAACTGGTGTATGCAGAGGTAATAACATTGCTCATAATCCAACAGACTAATAATGGCCTGTTTAAATTTAGCAGCAGGGTTCTGAGAGTAAGTGGAAATAGAAAAAGACGTTTTGGACCTATTTTGAAAATTGGCACACAAACCATTCTTTTCTTTTCTATTTTACCAAGTAAGTCACAAAGCTATCCTAAATTTAAGGGTAGGAAATACACCCGCCCTGTTAAGAGATGCAGCTGCAAGTGATACTGCATAGGTCATGGGTATAGAGCATTGATGAACTGAGGCCAGTTTTTATTAAGCAATTTAATCATAAAAATGAAGGGGAAAATATATAACCTGGAAACAAAACCAATTCTATCAAAGGTATTAACCTACTATAAACGATGTAATAAATTAGCCTTGGAAAAGTTTAAAAGAAATTGTTCTGGTATTGATTTAAAACTTGTAAAACTAATTCTGTACATGTATATTATATATTATATATACAAATACATTTATTTCTTCATCCCATAATAATATAGTCATGATTATTTAAATGCTAAGGTGTCAAATTTTCATTCATCCGTATTTATCTGAAAGAAATGAAAGGCCTATGCTGTCTTCAAATAAAACTGAGAAGAAATTTCAGGCTTGGGCTTCCCTGGTAGCTCAGTGGTAAAGAGTTCACCTGAAATGCAGGAGACACGGGTTCGATCCCTGATCTGGGAAGATCCTACATGCTGCAGAGCAACTGAGCCTGTGAGCCACAACTATTGAGCCCATGGACTGCAACTACTGAAGCCCATGTGCCCTAAAGCCCGAGTTCCACAACGAGAGAAGTCACTGCAACAAGAAGGCTGCTCGCTGCAACTAGAGAGTAGCCCCCATTCCCTGCAACTAAAGAAGGGCCTGCAGCAGCTGGGAAAACCCAGAAGAGCAATAAGCAAATTGATTAGTTAATTAATTAATTAATTTTTAAAAATGCATTTAAAAAGTAGCTAACCTAAGGGATGGGATAGGATGGAAGGGGACCTATGTATACCCTAACACACACACACACACACACACACACACACACAAAGGAATTTCAGGATTAGGTCAGTTTGAGCCTCAGGAAATTCACTAATCTCAAAGTGCAGATATGGTGACAAATCTTCCAAAGCTTGAGAATAAGTTCACAATAGGCACAGAACAATGAACTCATTCATAATTGCAAACTTAACTTCCAATTATTTTTTGAAAGAGGAAGCCAATGTCTCAGACTGATATTTTCCTTTGATATCAGAGCTCTTCATAATATAGCTGGAACCCATATTGTCAGCATATCTGTTTCATTTTAGAGAATATACACACTTATCATGTGTTTCATACCATTTATTATACCAATTTATTTTGTTTTGAAAATAACTAAAACATTGACCATTCAAAGAATATTACTTTATATAACAGAATTAAAGTAGCTACAGAAGGTTCAAGCATCTTGAATAAAACTTCTGCAGGAGGAATCAGAATATAAGAGGGCTGTGATAAACATATTTTCCATCATTCACAGAATATTAATTCAAGATATGATACAATTTAGTTGACTTTGAATTGAACAATTACTCAGTGCCATTTCTTTTTACTCAGATGATTACAGCTAATTGTTATAATAACATTTTGTAGTGCCATATTTGAATGCCTTTATATTTTAGAATGTCTTTATGTTCAAAACAAAACTGAGAAGGCACCGAGATTTCCTACAAAATCCAGCCCCCAATACATGCATAAGCTCACTCTCTGTGTTATATATTCAATGAGTCTGGGCAAATGTATGAAGACATATATCCACAATTATAATAATAAATGGGCTTTCCAGGTCATGCCTGGGGATAAAGAATCTGCCTGATAATGCAGGAGACATAAGAGACATGGGTTTGATCCAGGATCGAGGAAATCTCCTGGAGGAGAGCTGAGCAATCCACTCTAGTATTCTTGCCTGTAGAATCCCATGGACAGAAGAGCTCGGCAGACTACAGTCCATAGGGTCACAAACAGTCAGATATGAATGAAGTGAATTAGAACACATGTATAGTAATAATATAGTAATAGCAGCCAATAAACAGATTAATTTCACTGCCCTAAAAATCCTCTTGGTCTATTTTCTCCCTCCCTATCCCAACCCCTGAAAATCAGTGAGCTTTTCACTGAATCTATAGTTTTGTCTTTTTCAGAATGTCATAGAGTCAGAATCACAGTACATAACTTTTATAAGTTGACTTCTTTCTCTTGTTATTGTTGTTTAGTTGCTAAGTCATGTCCAGCTCTTTGTGTGTGTGTATGTGTGTGGTGGTGGTGGTTTTTTCCTTTAAGTCATCATTTTTTTTCATCCATCTTATTTTCTGGCATGTGTGGGCCTCCCATTGCAGTGGCCTCTCTTGTTGCAGAGCACCAGCTCTGGGCTTACTCCAGAGTGCTGACGTGTAATTGGACACACTGGCCCAGCCATTCTGTGGCACAGCCAGGGATCTTCCACAGCCAGGGATCAAACTGAGGCCCTCTGCATTGCAAGTCAGACCCTGCCCCCACTGGACTACCAGGGAAGCTCATGTCCAACTCTTTTGCAGCCACCTGGCCTATAGCCCATAAGGTTCCTCTGACCACGAGTTTTCCCAGGTAAAAATACTAGAGCAGGTTCCCATTTCCTTCTCCAGGGGGTCTTCCTGACCAAGGGATCAAACCCACGTCTGCTGCGTTGGCAGGCAGATTCTTTACCACTGAGCCAGCAGGGAAGCCCCTCTTTCACCTAGCAATGTGCATTTAAGGTTCCTCCATGTATTTTCATGGCTTGATAGAGCATTTCTTTTTAGTATGTAATACTACTCTGTTGTTTGGATGTACTGTATCAAATTGTTCCATTCACCTACTAAAGGACAACTTGGTTGCTTCCAAGTTTTGGCATTTATGAAGAAATATACTATTAACACCCAGAGACAGGTTTTCTTTATTTGGACATATGTTTTCAATTCATTTAGGTAAATACCAAGGAGCACAGATCCTTAATACTACAATAGAATATGTTCAGTTTTGTAAGAAATAGCCAAACTGTCTTCCAAAGTGGCTTATGATTCTGTATTTCCAACAGGAATGAATGTTGCTCCACATCTTCATGAGCATTTGGTTTGTCAGAGTCTTGGATCTGGCCATTCAGTTAGGTGTGAAGTGGTATCTTACTCTTTTGGTTTACATTTCACTGATGACATTAGATGTGGGGTATCTTTTTATATGCTTACTTGTCATCTCTATGATTTTTTTCTTATGCTTATTATTTTGAAAATAAAGAATACAAGAGTTAAAAATTTAAGCAACTGTAAAGGTTACATAGTTAAGAAGAGTGGAGACTTCAGTCCTATATGAACCATTTGATTTCAAAGCTCAAGGTATTTCTACCATAGTATAGTGGCCGCTGCTCCATTCTAACTACAAAATTCCACTATTTTGGCTATATATGTGAAAGCCCTTTTCTGAGTTACATGAAAGGAATGAAACAGTTTTTCCTTTAGTAACACCAGCTCTGGGCTTACTCCAGAGTGCTGACGTGTAATTGGACACACTGGCCCAGCCATTCTGTGGCACAGCCAGGGATCTTCCACAGCCAGGGATCAAACTGAGGCCCTCTGCATTGCAAGTCAGACCCTGCCCCCACTGGACTACCAGGGAAGCTCATGTCCAACTCTTTTGCAGCCACCTGGCCTATAGCCCATAAGGTTCCTCTGACCACGAGTTTTCCCAGGTAAAAATACTAGAGCAGGTTCCCATTTCCTTCTCCAGGGGGTCTTCCTGACCAAGGGATCAAACCCACGTCTGCTGCGTTGGCAGGCAGATTCTTTACCACTGAGCCAGCAGGGAAGCCCCTCTTTCACCTAGCAATGTGCATTTAAGGTTCCTCCATGTATTTTCATGGCTTGATAGAGCATTTCTTTTTAGTATGTAATACTACTCTGTTGTTTGGATGTACTGTATCAAATTGTTCCATTCACCTACTAAAGGACAACTTGGTTGCTTCCAAGTTTTGGCATTTATGAAGAAATATACTATTAACACCCAGAGACAGGTTTTCTTTATTTGGACATATGTTTTCAATTCATTTAGGTAAATACCAAGGAGCACAGATCCTTAATACTACAATAGAATATGTTCAGTTTTGTAAGAAATAGCCAAACTGTCTTCCAAAGTGGCTTATGATTCTGTATTTCCAACAGGAATGAATGTTGCTCCACATCTTCATGAGCATTTGGTTTGTCAGAGTCTTGGATCTGGCCATTCAGTTAGGTGTGAAGTGGTATCTTACTCTTTTGGTTTACATTTCACTGATGACATTAGATGTGGGGTATCTTTTTATATGCTTACTTGTCATCTCTATGATTTTTTTCTTATGCTTATTATTTTGAAAATAAAGAATACAAGAGTTAAAAATTTAAGCAACTGTAAAGGTTACATAGTTAAGAAGAGTGGAGACTTCAGTCCTATATGAACCATTTGATTTCAAAGCTCAAGGTATTTCTACCATAGTATAGTGGCCGCTGCTCCATTCTAACTACAAAATTCCACTATTTTGGCTATATATGTGAAAGCCCTTTTCTGAGTTACATGAAAGGAATGAAACAGTCCCTTTAGTAATTTCTCAAAGAATGCTATATGAAGTATATTTTCTTACATGCCTTTCTGTTATAGGCACACATATTAATGGTAATCCTTAGACTCCTTTTAATTTATGATTCATCTAAAAATCTTTTACTCCCCCCTTATTACAGAGAAAATTCTGTGCACAACAGCAAATACTTGGAGATTAATAATTAAATAAAAAGAAGTGTCAAACATTCAACCATCATTCTGTTACTTAATAAGTATTAATTAGGCACTAGGTGCTCAAACCTGGGTGATTTACAGAAGGGCAATGAGATAAACACTATAGCATAAATTGTGAAAAAAATAGTAGTACTAAAAATAAATGCTAATTTCTTTCAAGAAAAATAGAGGATACCATGAACTGACATTTTCCTTCTATCCAAATAATGGGTGAAATCTCAAATATGAGTCAAATCCAAAAGAAGAAAATTTTTCCAACCTAAAGCACAGGTACAATGAATGAATTAGTATCATTAGTGTTGATTATTTTTATAATCAGAGGCTGAGGCAATAATAAAATAAGAAGCTGAGGCAAGGAACAAAAAAGTATCAAAACTTCATTGTTATGCCCAATTGTGGGGAGAAAGTAACATGCAGGTTGAGGTCAGCATATCCTCTTGTGTTGAGATGAGCTTTAGCAGAATTTATTATAGGAAACGAAGCTATATAGTTATGAGTACTGAGGCGGAAGATTAAGAATAACCCTTAGATGCACATGGGAATCTCTTACACTCAAATAAGTAGGTTAATAAAAGATTTTATCTATGTATGGGAATCAACACTCATATTCACAGAGCTTGCCTAACCTGAAGAAATCAGTGTCAATATAATCACTTTCCTTACTTTTACATCTCCAGTCAAGCTTTTTCTCATTAAAAAAAAAAGAAGAACAAAACCTAAAAGTCGCCAGCATTTCTGAGGGGTAGAGGAACACATGATAAAATTGGATGAATTAGGAAATGGAACTTCCCTCTGCTTGGTTGAGTTCTTTCTTTTCTTCTTTGGGATGATATGCTTTCAAAAAAGATACATTCTTCTCTGTTATTTTATGCAATAAATTTAAATCCTGGCAAACTTTTATTCCATAATAATAAGCCTGCAGCTATCCCCCCAGCTTCCAACAAGGTGAGACCACTTACTCCTGAGTGCTGTGTCAGGAAGCCCTTTACTGCCATGGGTTTCAGTTATAACCTTGCCTTTGTCATTTAAAGAGAAAAAATAGTATTTTGATTGCTATCGAAGAGGTCAAATGGCAGAGTCCTATGTCTGTTACTTAACAACGGTAGAATTTAGAGAGACAAGATAGGTGTTATTTATCGGTACGCCTTTCCCAACTTTTAACCAGTCAGTTATCCCATGTCTGATTCTGCCTGTTCCTTCTTGACCAGCATACAGGTTTCTCAGGAGGCAGGTAAGGTGGTCTAGCATTCCTGTCTCTTTCAAAACTTTCTGCAGTTTATTGTGACCTACACAGTCAAAGGATTTAGCATAGTCAATGAAGCAAAAGTAGATGTTTTTCTGGAATTCTCTTGCTTTTTCTATGATCCAACAGATGTTAGCAATTTGCTCTCTGGTACCTCAACCTTTTCTAAATTCAGCTTGTATATCGGGAAGTTCTTGGTTCACTTACTGTTGAAGGCTAGCTTGGAGGATTTTGAGCATTACTTTGATAACATGTGAAACGAGTGCTCTTGTGCAGTAGTTTGAGCATTCTTTTACATTGCCCCACTTTGGCACTGGAATGAAAACTGACCTCTTCCAGTACAAAATACCACAGGCCTCTTTAATATCATGGATAATTATGAAGGCAGAATGACCCCCTACTTCCTTTCCTCCTTTTCTTTCCTCCTCATTACTACCCTCCCTCCCTTCCTTCTTTCTACCCTCTCTCTTCTTTACTTTTTTTTTTTAAATTTTGGCCTCTTATGTTGGCTTTTTATTTATTTATTTTCATATGTCTTTATTATTTGGCCTGTGTGGACCTCCCATTGCGGTGGCCTCTCTCATTGGAGAGCACTGGCTCTGGAGGCATGTGCTCCAGACTGCTGGTTCATAATTGGACACACCAGTCCAGCCATTCCACAGCACGTCGGATCTTCCAGGGCCAGGGGTCCAACTGGTGCCCCTTGCACTGCAAGGCAGACTCTTTACCCGCTTACACCAGGGAAGCCCTCATCTTTACTTTTTCATTTGTGTAAATCTTTTAATTTTTTGAAATTATCTGTTCCTACTGGAACAAATTCTTACACTCTTTTCTCATAATGGCCACCTTAAGTGCTCTATGAGCTGTTTATTAAAAGCAGTATGGGGGCTTCCCCTGGTGGTCCAGTGGGTAAGGACACCGCCTTGCAGTGCAAGGGGTGCGGGTTCAATCCCTGGCCTGGGAAGATTCCACATGCTGCGGAGCGGCTGGATCAATGTGTCCAATCACCAAGCCGGAGCTCTGGAGCGCATGCGCCCAGAGCCGGCGCTCTGCAGCGACAGATACCACCGCGATGGGAGGCCCACAGGAGCCAAGGAACAAAGATGGATGAAAACAGAGAAATGAAAGACCAATAGATGTGGCCCGCCCACTCCCCTCCCTTCCCAACCCGATCCCTGCCCAAAAATAATTAAATAAATAAATCTTTAAAAAAAAAAAGCACTATGTGAATAGTAACCAATTCCTTATTAAGTTAGAAAACTAAAAAGTCACTCCCAGGCTTCCCTGGTGGTCCAGTGGGTGGAAAGTCCACCTGACAGTGCAGGGGGCACTGTTTCAATCCTTGACCAGGGAAGATCCCACATGCCATGGAGCAGCTGGAGCAGTGTGTCCAGTTACTAGCCAGCAGTCTAGAGTGCATGTGCCCAGAGCTGGTGCTCTGCAATGAGAAAGGCCACTGCAATGGGAGGCCCACACAGGCCAAAGAATACAGACTGATGAAAATTAACAAAACACCAATAAAATAGGCCAAAATTTTAAAATAGGAAAAAATAAAAAAAAATAAAAAGTCACTCCCTACTTCTCAAATAGGAGACGCATATATGAACAGTCTTTGTATAGGAAACTAATTGAAATCTGTTTGTCTGACAAGCAGTCATTTTTCAGATTTCAGATTCCTTGTCCAGTGGAAAGAGGGCTGAAGCCTAGACCACAATGGAGAGCAGGGGACTAGAACCAGTCGATTTCCCTTAATTAAGAACATGAGATGATTTGAGGGTTTGGAGTCGGTTGTTGTCTGACAGGTCACTGGTGTTTAGCTGGTTGTTTTCTTGCTAAGATGCACTAGAAGAAGGGACAGAAGACGAGTGAAGATTGAGAGAGCAAGAAAGAGCAAGAAGTCATAGCCACATGGTGAAAGGGCAAAATGTAATTTGAGCAAGACACTGAGCATGTGTGGCTAATATTCAACTTTATATGCAGTAGGCAAACCCTAGATGTCATCTAGATGTCTATGTATCCACTAAAGACTTCTCAGGGGTGAGTTTTTTACAAATATTATTTATTTCAACAAGAAAGTATATGTCTGTGCTATTAACCATTTAGCTTATTTTATGACTCTTCCCATTTAAAAAAAAATGTTGTTCTCCATCTGGCCAATGTAGAATATGAAAGTAATAATGGATATGAATGATAAGAGACCTAAATTAAATTAATTAAGCAGAGGTAAGAGGTTCCTTCTAAATAGGACTCACAACATTATCTCTCAGTAATTTTTAGAAATGTCTAGGAAGGCACATGACTTTCAGTAATATATGAATGGCAATTAAGTTACGTTTACATAAATCTTAAAGAGTAGAGTGGCCCTGGCTGATATATGAATTATATTGTTTAGGATGCTTCTTATTTTTTCACTTATAAATTTATGTGACTAGTTATTGGTGAGCGCCTATTATTGTCAAGGTAATACATAAGCCACTGGGCACTAAAGGATGAGACAGACTCAGTCTTGGTCTCTAGGAAGCTCATGCAGGCATTCATTTTATTTTCTGATACTGACATTTTCAAATGGAAAGTCTGTAGTAATCTTGAAAAGAGCAGGTCTCTTGGCACCATTTTTTCCAGTATTATTTGCTCACTTTGTGTCTCTTTGACACAAAATATTGGACAGAGTACAAACCCATGCATAAAAGTTGGGTCTGAAATTCCCAGTATCAAGAAAAGAATTACCAGTAAATAGTAGATCAAACTTTCTCAGAGTTCATAGCTCTGGGAAGAGTTTCCATTCCCACCAGTCAAATCAGAAAGTCTCATAAAGGCAAGGCATTGGGTACAGATTGCCAAAGAGTCATGACTTAGGCTGGGGCTAAATCAAGCCTAAGGTAAAAACTACTCTGGGCGTCCTAGGTGTTGCTAGTGTTAAAGAACCTGCCTGTCAATGCAGGAGATGTAAGAGATGCAGCTGTGATCCCTGGGTCTGGAATATGCTCTGCAGAAGGGCATAGAACCCACTCCAGTATTCTTGCTCAGAGAATCCCATGGACAGAGGAGCCTAGCAGGCTAAGGTCCATAAGGGTCTCAAAGACCAGACATGACTGAAGCAACTTAGTATGCATGCATGCCAAAAAGTACTCTAGACACACATAAAAATCTCTGAAAGATCAAACTAATCTTCACTAGTTTATGTGTGTTCAAGAACAAAGGCCTATACCTTTTGAAAATAGCACACAAAAGGTAAAATTCATGATGTACAGCATCCAAACAAAACTAACGGGTGGGGCTTCCCTGGTGGTCCAGTGGGTAAATAGTCTGCCTTGCAGTTGCAAGGGATGCCGGTTGGATCCCTGGCCCAGGAGGATCCCATATGCCATGGAGCTGCTGGACTGGTGTGTCCAATTACGAGCCAGCACTCTGCAGCGCATGTGCCCAGAGCTGGTGCCCTGCAACGAGAGGCCACCACGATGGGAGGTCCACACAGACCAAAGAATTAAGATGGATGAAAATAAATAAATGAAGGATCAATAAAAGAGGCCAAAATTTTTTTTTAAATGCAAAAAAAAAAACCATAACGGGTAGTAGTGTAGCAGGAAAATGTAACATATAAATAGAAAAAAATCATAGCAATTATAGAGAAGATGAAAGAGGTGGAAGACATTATAGTATCTATTATAAATATTATTACTATCTTGAAAAGAGCAGGTCTCTTGGCACCATTTTTTCCAGTATTATTTGCTCACTTTGTGTCTCTTTGACACAAAATATTGGACAGAGTACAAACCCATGCATAAAAGTTGGGTCTGAAATTCCCAGTATCAAGAAAAGAATTACCAGTAAATAGTAGATCAAACTTTCTCAGAGTTCATAGCTCTGGGAAGAGTTTCCATTCCCACCAGTCAAATCAGAAAGTCTCATAAAGGCAAGGCATTGGGTACAGATTGCCAAAGAGTCATGACTTAGGCTGGGGCTAAATCAAGCCTAAGGTAAAAACTACTCTGGGCGTCCTAGGTGTTGCTAGTGTTAAAGAACCTGCCTGTCAATGCAGGAGATGTAAGAGATGCAGCTGTGATCCCTGGGTCTGGAATATGCTCTGCAGAAGGGCATAGAACCCACTCCAGTATTCTTGCTCAGAGAATCCCATGGACAGAGGAGCCTAGCAGGCTAAGGTCCATAAGGGTCTCAAAGACCAGACATGACTGAAGCAACTTAGTATGCATGCATGCCAAAAAGTACTCTAGACACACATAAAAATCTCTGAAAGATCAAACTAATCTTCACTAGTTTATGTGTGTTCAAGAACAAAGGCCTATACCTTTTGAAAATAGCACACAAAAGGTAAAATTCATGATGTACAGCATCCAAACAAAACTAACGGGTGGGGTTTCCCCTGGTGGTCCAGTGGGTAAATAGTCTGCCTTGCAGTTGCAAGGGATGCCGGTTGGATCCCTGGCCCAGGAGGATCCCATATGCCATGGAGCTGCTGGACTGGTGTGTCCAATTACGAGCCAGCACTCTGCAGCGCATGTGCCCAGAGCTGGTGCCCTGCAACGAGAGGCCACCACGATGGGAGGTCCACACAGACCAAAGAATTAAGATGGATGAAAATAAATAAATGAAGGATCAATAAAAGAGGCCAAAATTTTTTTTTAAATGCAAAAAAAAAAACCATAACGGGTAGTAGTGTAGCAGGAAAATGTAACATATAAATAGAAAAAAATCATAGCAATTATAGAGAAGATGAAAGAGGTGGAAGACATTATAGTATCTATTATAAATATTATTACTATGTTTAAGGATGTCAAAAAACATGAATATAATGAGGAGAAATGAAAGATTAAAAGATGGTATAATTGGGACCTATATATGAACATGAAAATATTTTACTTAAAAATGTATAGGATAATAAACAACAGAAAAAATAGATACTTCAGAAGAAAATGTCCCTGAGTCTGAAGACATATCAGTAGACACTACCCGATATAAAAAAGCAAGACTGAGAACAACAAAATGAATAGACCTAGAGTGATCTGTGGGACAAATATATGTATTATAATTGAAATTCCAGAATGAAGGTGAAGAGGGGGAAAATAGTTAGAGAAATATAACTAAACTTTTAAAATATGATAAAAATGATAAAATCCCAGATATAGGAAAGTAAAATAACTTGAAGTAGAATAAAGATAAAAATAAATCACACCAAGCACATCAAATGGCTGAAAACATACAGAGAATCTATTAAAGGAGTCAGAAAAGATAAGAATGAAATACTCAGAATTCTATGCTGAGTAAAAATATCTTTCAAAAATAAAGGTAAATCACAGATATTTAAGAAAAATGACCTGTACTACGAGGATGTTTACAAAGTTCTTTGAGATAAAGAAAAACAATACCAAACTGAAGATTTTGAATGGACAAAACTGGATGAATGGTACATTAAACTGCAACTATGTGGGTAAATATAACATATAGTGCTTCCTGATGATTCAGTAGTAAAGAACCCAGTTGCCAGTGCACTAGACATAGGTTCAATCCCTAGATCAGGAAGATCCCTTGCAGAAGGAAATAGAGACACACTCTAGAATTCTTGCCTGGGAAATGCCTTGGAAAGGAGCCTGGCGGGCTTAGTCCATGAGTCACACACATTGTGACAAAACAACAACAAATATAAGACACAATGTCCCTGATTTTTTACACCTTTGACAATTAACTGTTTATTGTGGATTTTAGAGGATATGCTTAAGTATAATGAAGGCAAAAAGGCACAGAAGATGAGGAGAGGAAAATGGAGATTAAACAATGTTATAAGCATCTTCGATCATTAGTACAGTATAATAACAATCTAATAGAAGGAAGAAAAAGATGGAATTGGAAAGAAAACTGAAGTGCCCAGAAATAGAAAACAAGATGGTAGATTTATACCCATTTGCCTAAAAGTGAGTGGTCTAAATCAAAAGTATTCAATATAAATATAATTGGAGCCACTAACATAATTTAAATACTCCTGTTTTCCATGCTAGGAAATAAAATGTTAATTGAATTTAGTATATTATATTTATACAAATATTTTAAAATATCATTATTTCAACACATAATCAATATATCATCAATGAGACAGTCTACATTTTACTCTAGATTATTGAAATCTGGAGTACATTTTATAATTACAGCACATATCTGAGATGTTCACTCAGCAACGTGCCAAAGCTCACCAGCCACATGTACCTAGAGGCTACCATGGTGAAGAGGGCAGGGCTAAACACATTAATTAAGACAAACATTGTCAGAGGAAAAAAACACCAAACAAGATGACATTTGGAGAAAATGATTTTAAAATATGCAGACATAAACACAGTAACAGTAAAAGATGGAAAAAATACCAACCAGGCATGGTGGAGTAGACATATTAATATTAGATAAACTAGACTTTAGAACAAGAATTACAACTGGGGGTAGAAAATAGAGAAAGGGGGTGGAGCTAAGATGGCGGCGTAGAAGGACCGGCACTCATCTCTCCTGCAAAATCGCCTAAATTGCGACGAGTTCCTGGGAAACCATCGACGAAAGGAGGTTGGATCTGATCACAGAGAGGACACCCCACATCGAAGAACAAAGGAGAAGCCGCATCAAGACGGTAGGAGGGGTGCAATCGCACTTTTAAAAGTCAAACCTCATACCCGCCGGAGAGGCTGGGCGGGCCAAAGCCGCAAAGCCTGTTGCAGATCAAAACCCAGGAGAGGAGCACTAACACCCACAAGGGACTGAGCCAGACCTGCTTTGGAGGGTCCAGGTGACCCCTTGAGCTAGAAGTGCCCTTGAGCAGGCCTCAGAAGGGCGGCACTCAGTTCCCTTTGGAGGAGGTTACCATTAACCCGATCACAGAGCCGCCGAGGAGGACTGGAAAGTCGCTGCGCACTGTGATCAGGGAGAGAGGAATAGCGATCCTGCATGTGACTGAGCCAGACTCACCTCTGAGTAACCTGACGTCTCCAGCGGTGGCGGGGGTCGACGGTGGCCTGCAGCAGGGTCGGGGGCACTGCGGAAGTGCTTCCCATAGTGCATGTGGGAATAAATCCTCTGTGAGACAGATGCCATTTTCCCTACTGTAGTTTGGCTGCTGGTCAAACTGCAGGGCTGCTGGTCAAGCTACAGGGAGGGAATTTAGCTCCACCCAGCAAGAAAAGGGATTTGGATTAAGAAACTCCCAGGGCCAGCCTGGGTGGGCCTTTTAATTCTGGAATAGGCCGAAACAAGCAGTCAAAGAGGTCTTCAGATCCAACCACTGCCAGAGGCAAGAAAAAGACTGATAATTCCTGAATAGTCAGCAAGAGACAGAAGAACATAAACACTATTTTCACATTTTGTCTGAAGCTGGAGTTACTGCTGGACTTTAAAATTTCATTTTTTGTATTGTATTACTTTGTTTCAATTTTTTTTTTTTTTCTCTTTTTTCCAAACCCACTCAGCACACCCACCGTTTTTTTTGTTTGTTTGTTTTCTTTTCTTGGGGGTGTGTGTGAGAGAGTGGGTGTGTTCATTTCCTTCACTGAATTCTATTGAAGCTACTAATCTTATCAGTAAGACTGAATATATTCAAGTTTACATAAATTTTTTTTTTTCTCTTTTTCCTTTTAAACCACACATTTTATTTTGGTATAAACTTCTGGTTCCCAATTGGCCTTTTAAGGTTCTGTGGGGATTTTGTTTGTTTTTATTATTTTTGCTTTGTTTTTCTATATTTTTCTATAAAATTTAGATCTTTTAATTTTTAATAATTTTTTCATTTGTACTACTACCTCCTCTATAATTCTTTGCTTTCTCTGAAGCTCCTTTCCTATAGCACTAAATTCTAATACATACAAATCTTTATCTCCCTATATTTAACTTTGCAATATTATTCTATATTTCTCTTCTATCCTCCCTTTCTCTTTTTCCCTTTCCCCACTATATTTCCTAGTCTGTTCTGTCCTCATTGCCTTATCCCCAACGGGGATCCTGCTCTAGCATTATTCTCCAATTGGTTCTCTACTTAGTTTGCTTATTAACTTGTGGATATCATTCTTGGATTTCTCTATTCGCCGTGCTAACGTATTGTACTGTATTTTTGATTGGAATGCTTGGGTTATGTTATAGCTGTATATGTTTATGTGTATAATTCAATACGCTAGATAGTACTTGCATAATTTTTAAATTGCCATTTGTCAAAGGTATACCTTCTGTTTCTCATTTGCATATATATGTTTTAATATCATTTAATGCCATAACAAACCAGCCGTGAAATCTTCATTCCCTGGTCAGGCAACAAGCCCTGGGTTTTAAGGAGGGTGCACTGACTCCAAAACTCTACAATACTAGAGAACGCATAACACTAAAGAGCAGTATACAAGTGAGAACGCCAGCAAAGGTAATCACTTGTATACAAGTCCTGACATCACCCAATCACCAGCATCACCCAGAATAGAAGCCCCATCCAAACAACAAACACCAACAGACATAACTCAAAGTCTGGGAAAAGGAAATCCCAAACAGAATCAGTTTTAAAAAATTAATAATAACAATGAAACGGCAGAGAAATACCACACAAGCGAAGGAACAATCCACAAACACACAAGATCAAATTAATGAAGAGAATTTGGACAAATGAAAGCAAAAAAAACACTACGAGAAGAAGATCATTTCCTTCACTGAATTCTATTGAAGCTACTAATCTTATCAGTAAGACTGAATATATTCAAGTTTACATATTTTTTTTTCTTTTTCCTTTTAAACCACACATTTTATTTTGGTATAAACTTCTGGTTCCCAATGGCTTTTTAAGGTTCTGTGGGGATTTTGTTTGTTTTTATTATTTTTGCTTTATTTTTCTATATTTTTCTATAAAATTTAGATCTTTTAATTTTAATAATTTTTTCATTTGTACTACTACCTCCTCTATAATTCTTTGCTTTCTCTGAAGCTCCTTTCCTATAGCACTAAATTCTAATACATACAAATCTTTATCTCCCTATATTTAACTTTGCAATATTATTCTATATTTCTCTTCTATCCTCCCTTTCTCTTTTTCCCTTTCCCCACTATATTTCCTAGTCTGTTCTGTCCTCATTGCCTTATCCCCAACGGGGATCCTGCTCTAACATTATTCTCCAATTGGTTCTCTACTTAGTTTGCTTATTAACTTGTGGATATCATTCTTGGATTTCTCTATTCGCCGTGCTAACGTATTGTACTGTATTTTTGATTGGAATGCTTGGGTTATGTTATAGCTGTATATGTTTATGTGTATAATTCAATACGCTAGATAGTACTTGCATAATTTTTAAATTGCCATTTGTCAAAGGTATACCTTCTGTTTCTCATTTGCATATATATGTTTTAATATCATTTAATGCCATAACAAACCAGCCGTGAAATCTTCATTCCCTGGTCAGGCAACAAGCCCTGGGTTTTAAGGAGGGTGCACTGACTCCAAAACTCTACAATACTAGAGAACGCATAACACTAAAGAGCAGTATACAAGTGAGAACGCCAGCAAAGGTAATCACTTGTATACAAGTCCTGACATCACCCAATCACCAGCATCACCCAGAATAGAAGCCCCATCCAAACAACAAACACCAACAGACATAACTCAAAGTCTGGGAAAAGGAAATCCCAAACAGAATCAGTTTTAAAAAATTAATAATAACAATGAAACGGCAGAGAAATACCACACAAGCGAAGGAACAATCCACAAACACACAAGATCAAATTAATGAAGAGAATTTGGACAAACTTTCTGAAAGTGATTTCAGAAGAATGATAGTAAAGATGATCAAAGACACTGAAAACAGAATTTCAGAGAAATTGCAAGATACAACTAACACACTCAATAAAGAAATACAAGAACTTACCAAAAAAGTAACAGAGACAAACAACTCAATTGCTGAACTGAAAAACACTGTAGAAGGAATCAAGAGCAGAGTATCTGAGACAGAAGACCGGATAAGTGAGCTGGAAGATAAAATGGTGGAAATAACTGCTGAAAAACAGACTCTAGCTCAAAGAATGAAAAGAGCAGAGCACAGCCTCAGAGACCTCTGGGATAATATCAAACGCACCAATATTCGAATTATAGGGGTTCCAGAAGAAGAAGAAAAAAAGAAAGGCTATGAGAAAATTTTTGAAGAGATTCTAGTTGAAAATTTCCCCAACATGGGAAAAGAAATAGTCAATCAAGTCCAAGAAGCACAAAGAGTACCTAACAGAATCAATCCGAGAAGAAACACACCAAGACACATATTAATGAAGTTAACACAAATTAAACACAAAGATAGAATTCTCAAAGCAGCAAGGGAAAAGCAACTAGTGACATACAAGGGAAAGCCCATCCGTTTAACAGCTGATCTTTCAACAGAAACTCTGCAGGCCAGAAGGGAATGGCAGGACACATTTAAACGGCTAAAAGAGAATAATCTGCAACCAAGAATCCTCTACCCTGCAAGGATCTCCTTCAAAATTGATGGAGAAATCAAAAGCTTTACAGACAAGCAAAAATTAAAAGAATTTAGTCACACCAAACCAGCCCTACAACAAATGTTAAAGGGACTTATATAGAAAACAAGTATAAAAGGAGAAGATCCACGAAACAAACCCATCATAACATCTAAGAAGATGACAATAGGATCATTTGTATCAATAATTACTTTGAATGTCAATGGACTAAATGCCCCAACCAAAAGACACAGAGTGGCTGAATGGATCCAAAACACGACCCATACATATGCTGCCTCCAGGAAACTCATTTCAGACCTAGAGACACTCATAGACTGAAAGTGAGAGGCTGGAAAAAGATATTCCATGCAAATGGAAATCAAAAGAAAGCTGGAGTAGCAATCCTCATATCAGATAAAATAGATTTTAAAGTAAAGAAGATTCTAAGAGACAAGGCAGGTCACTACATCATGATTAAGGGATCGATCCAAGAAGAAGACATAACAATCATAAATATCTACGCTCCCAACGCAGGAGCACCCCAATACATAAGACAAACACTTTCAGACATAAAAGAAGACATTGACAGCAACACAATCATTGTAGGAGACTTTAACACTCCTCTCACACCAATGGACAGATCATCCAAACAGAAAATTAATAAAGAAACACAAGCCTTAAATGCCACACTACAAGAAATGGACCTCATTGATATCTTTAGGACTTTCCATCCAAAAGCAGAAGAATACACTTTCTTCTCAAGTGCTCACGGAACATTCTCCAGGATAGACCACATCTTGGGCCACAAATCAATCCTCAGTCAATTCAAGAAAACTGAAATTCTATCAACCATCTTCTCGGACCACAATGCAGTGAGACTAGAGATCAACTACAGGAAAAAAAACGCTAAAAACACAAACACATGGAGATTAAACAACACATACCTAAAAAACCAACTGATCATTGAGGAAATCAAAGGAGAAATAAAAAAATTCCTAGAAGAAAATGACAATGAACACACGACAGTGCAAAACCTATGGGATACTGCAAAAGCAGTTCTAAGAGGGAAGTTTATAGCAATACAATCCCACCTCAAGAAACTAGGAAAATCTCAGACGACCTTACCTTACGCTTAAAGCAACTGGAAAAAGAAGAACAAAAACACCCCAAAGCCAGCAGAAGAAGGGAAATCATAAAGATCAGAGCAGAAATAAATGAAAAAGAAACAAAAGAAACAATAGTAAAGATAAATAAAACAAAAAGCTGGTTCTTCAAAAAAGTCTATAAAATCGACACACCACTGGCCAAACTCATCAAGAAAAAGAGAGAGAAGAACCAGATCACGAAAATCAAAAATGAAAAAGGAGAGATTACAATGGATAATGCAGAAATCCAAAGGATTCTAAGAGACTATTATGAACAACTCTATGGCAACAAACTGGACAACCTGGAAGAAATGGACAGTTTCTTAGAGAAGATTAATCTCCCAAGACTCAACCAGGAAGAAATAGAAACTATGAACAAGCCAATCACAAGCTCAGAAATCGACCTTGTGATCAAAAATCTACCCAAAAATAAAAGCCCAGGGCCAGATGGTTTCACAAGTGAATTCTACCAAACATTTAAAGAAGAGCTAATGCCTGTCCTTCTAAAACTCTTCCAAAAAATTGCCCAGGAAGGAACACTTCCAAACACATTCTACGAGGCCACCATCACCCTGATACCAAAGCCAGGCAAAGACATCACAAAAAAAGAAAATTATAGGCCAATTTCACTGATGAATCTAGATGCCAAAATCCTCAACAAAATCCTAGCAAACAGAATTCAGCAACACATCAAAAAGCTCATTCATCACGATCAAATTGGGTTCATCCCAGGCATGCAAGGATGCTTCAACATCTGCAAATCAATCAATGTGATACATCATATCAACAAATTGAAAGACAAAAATCACATGATCATCTCAATAGATGCAGAAAAAGCCTTTGACAAAGTACAGCATCCATTTATGATAAAAACTCTTCAAAAATGGGCATAGAAGGAACTTATCTTAACATAGTGAAAGCCATCTATCCCAAAAATGGGCATGAATAAAAATTCCTAGAAGAAAATGACAATGAACACACGACAGTGCAAAACCTATGGGATACTGCAAAAGCAGTTCTAAGAGGGAAGTTTATAGCAATACAATCCCACCTCAAGAAACTAGGAAAATCTCAGACGACCTTACCTTACGCTTAAAGCAACTGGAAAAAGAAGAACAAAAACACCCCAAAGCCAGCAGAAGAAGGGAAATCATAAAGATCAGAGCAGAAATAAATGAAAAAGAAACAAAAGAAACAATAGTAAAGATAAATAAAACAAAAAGCTGGTTCTTCAAAAAAGTCTATAAAATCGACACACCACTGGCCAAACTCATCAAGAAAAAGAGAGAGAAGAACCAGATCACGAAAATCAAAAATGAAAAAGGAGAGATTACAATGGATAATGCAGAAATCCAAAGGATTCTAAGAGACTATTATGAACAACTCTATGGCAACAAACTGGACAACCTGGAAGAAATGGACAGTTTCTTAGAGAAGATTAATCTCCCAAGACTCAACCAGGAAGAAATAGAAACTATGAACAAGCCAATCACAAGCTCAGAAATCGACCTTGTGATCAAAAATCTACCCAAAAATAAAAGCCCAGGGCCAGATGGTTTCACAAGTGAATTCTACCAAACATTTAAAGAAGAGCTAATGCCTGTCCTTCTAAAACTCTTCCAAAAAATTGCCCAGGAAGGAACACTTCCAAACACATTCTACGAGGCCACCATCACCCTGATACCAAAGCCAGGCAAAGACATCACAAAAAAAGAAAATTATAGGCCAATTTCACTGATGAATCTAGATGCCAAAATCCTCAACAAAATCCTAGCAAACAGAATTCAGCAACACATCAAAAAGCTCATTCATCACGATCAAATTGGGTTCATCCCAGGCATGCAAGGATGCTTCAACATCTGCAAATCAATCAATGTGATACATCATATCAACAAATTGAAAGACAAAAATCACATGATCATCTCAATAGATGCAGAAAAAGCCTTTGACAAAGTACAGCATCCATTTATGATAAAAACTCTTCAAAAAATGGGCATAGAAGGAACTTATCTTAACATAGTGAAAGCCATCTATGAGAAGCCCACAGCGAACATTATCCTCAATGGTGAAAAACTCAAAGCATTCCCTCTAAGATCAGGAACAAGACAAGGGTGTCCACTTTCACCACTCTTATTCAACATAGTCCTGGAAGTTCTAGCAATAGCAATAAGAGAAGAGAAAGAAATCAAAGGAATCCAGATTGGAAAGGAAAAAGTCAAACTCTCTCTATTTGCAGATGACATGATATTATACATAGAAAATCCCAAAGACACTATTACAAAACTACTAGAGTTAATCAGCGAATTCAGCAAAGTTGCAGGATACAAAATCAATATACAGAAATCACTGGCATTCCTATACGCAAACAATGAAAAATCAGAAAATGAAATCAAAGAGGCAATCCCCTTCACCATCGCAACCAAAAGAATCAAATATCTAGGAATAAACCTACCCAAAGAAACAAAAGAACTGTACACAGAAAATTACAAGACACTCATGAGAGACATTAAAGAAGAGTTAAACAGATGGAGAAATATTCCGTGTTCCTGGGTCGGGAGAATCAATATTTTGAAAATGACCATACTACCAAATGTCATCTATAGATTCAATGCGATCCCTATCAAACTTCCAATAACATTCTTCACAGAACTAGACCAACGAATAACACAGTTCACATGGAAACACAAAAGACCTCGAATAGCCAAAGCAATCCTCAGGAAGAAGAATGGAGCTGGGGGGATCAGCCTCCCCAACTTCAGACTCTACTACAAAGCAACAGTCATCAAGACAGTATGGTACTGGCACAAAAACAGAAATATCGACCAATGGAACAAGATTGAGAACTCAGAGATAAAGCCACGCCATGGGTACCTTATTTTGACAAAGGAGGTGAACATATAAAATGGGACAAAGACAGCCTCTTCAACAAATGGTGCTGGGAAAATTGGACAGCTACATGCAGGAATGAATCAATGTGATACATCATATCAACAAATTGAAAGACAAAAATCACATGATCATCTCAATAGATGCAGAAAAAGCCTTTGACAAAGTACAGCATCCATTTATGATAAAAACTCTTCAAAAAATGGGCATAGAAGGAACTTATCTTAACATAGTGAAAGCCATATATGAGAAGCCCACAGCGAACATTATCCTCAATGGTGAAAAACTCAAAGCATTCCCTCTAAGATCAGGAACAAGACAAGGGTGTCCACTTTCACCACTCTTATTCAACATAGTCCTGGAAGTTCTAGCAATAGCAATAAGAGAAGAGAAAGAAATCAAAGGAATCCAGATTGGAAAGGAAAAAGTCAAACTCTCTCTATTTGCAGATGACATGATATTATACATAGAAAATCCCAAAGACACTATTACAAAACTACTAGAGTTAATCAGCGAATTCAGCAAAGTTGCAGGATACAAAATCAATATACAGAAATCACTGGCATTCCTATACGCAAACAATGAAAAATCAGAAAATGAAATCAAAGAGGCAATCCCCTTCACCATCGCAACCAAAAGAATCAAATATCTAGGAATAAACCTACCCAAAGAAACAAAAGAACTGTACACAGAAAATTACAAGACACTCATGAGAGACATTAAAGAAGAGTTAAACAGATGGAGAAATATTCCGTGTTCCTGGGTCGGGAGAATCAATATTTTGAAAATGACCATACTACCAAATGTCATCTATAGATTCAATGCGATCCCTATCAAACTTCCAATAACATTCTTCACAGAACTAGACCAACGAATAACACAGTTCACATGGAAACACAAAAGACCTCGAATAGCCAAAGCAATCCTCAGGAAGAAGAATGGAGCTGGGGGGATCAGCCTCCCCAACTTCAGACTCTACTACAAAGCAACAGTCATCAAGACAGTATGGTACTGGCACAAAAACAGAAATATCGACCAATGGAACAAGATTGAGAACTCAGAGATAAAGCCACGCACCTATGGGTACCTTATTTTTGACAAAGGAGGTGAACATATAAAATGGGACAAAGACAGCCTCTTTAACAAATGGTGCTGGGAAAATTGGACAGCTACATGCAGGAAAATGAAGTTGGAACACACCCTGACACCATACACAAAGATCAACTCAAAATGGATTAAAGACTTAAATGTAAGGCCAGAAACCATCAAACTCTTAGAGGAGAATATAGGCAAAACCCTCAAGGACATCAATCAAAGCAAGATCTTCTCTGACCCACCTACTAGAATAGTGGAACTAAAAAGACAAATGAACATGTGGGACCTAATGAAACTTAAAAGCTTTTGTACTGCTAAAGAAATTACAAAAAAGCTGAACAGACAGCCCACAGAGTGGGAGAAAATCATAGCAAAGGAAACAACAGACAAAGAATTAATCTCCAAAATCTACAAGCAACTCAGACAACTCAGCACTGGAAAAATGAACAACCCAATCAAAAAATGGGAAAAGGACCTAAACAGACACCTCTCCAACGATGACATACAGATGGCCCCAAAACACATGAAACGATGCTCAACTTCACTAATAATTAGAGAAATGCAAATCAAAACTACAATGAGATATCACCTCCCACCCGTCAGAATGGCCATCATCCACAAATCGACAGACAATAAATGCTGGAGAGGCTGTGGAGAAAAGGGAACCCTCCTGCATTGCTGGTGGGAGTGTAAATTGATACAGCCTCTATGGAAGACAGTCTGGAGATTTCTTAAAAAACTAAAAATAGAAGCACCATATGACCCAGCAATCCCACTCTTAGGCTTATACCCTGATGAAATCAAAACTGAAAGAAGCACCTGTACCCCAATGTTCATTGCAGCTCTCTATACAATAGCTAGAACATGGAAGGAACCTAGATGCCCATCGACGAACGAATGGATCCAAAAGCTCTGGTACATATATACAATGGAATACTACACAGCTGTAAAGAGCAATGCAGAAGAGTCAGCCCTCATGAGGTGGCAGTCAGAAAGAGAAGGGAATCTAGAACGGGGGATCATCAAAAGTGAAGTCAGAGATAAAGCCACGCACCTATGGGTACCTTGTTTTTGACAAAGGAGGTGAACATATAAAATGGGACAAAGACAGCCTCTTTAACAAATGGTGCTGGGAAAATTGGACAGCTACATGCAGGAAAATGAAGTTGGAACACACCCTGACACCATACACAAAGATCAACTCAAAATGGATTAAAGACTTAAATGTAAGGCCAGAAACCATCAAACTCTTAGAGGAGAATATAGGCAAAACCCTCAAGGACATCAATCAAAGCAAGATCTTCTCTGACCCACCTACTAGAATAGTGGAACTAAAAAGACAAATGAACATGTGGGACCTAATGAAACTTAAAAGCTTTTGTACTGCTAAAGAAATTACAAAAAAGCTGAACAGACAGCCCACAGAGTGGGAGAAAATCATAGCAAAGGAAACAACAGACAAAGAATTAATCTCCAAAATCTACAAGCAACTCAGACAACTCAGCACTGGAAAAATGAACAACCCAATCAAAAAATGGGAAAAGGACCTAAACAGACACCTCTCCAACGATGACATACAGATGGCCCCAAAACACATGAAACGATGCTCAACTTCACTAATAATTAGAGAAATGCAAATCAAAACTACAATGAGATATCACCTCCCACCCGTCAGAATGGCCATCATCCACAAATCGACAGACAATAAATGCTGGAGAGGCTGTGGAGAAAAGGGAACCCTCCTGCATTGCTGGTGGGAGTGTAAATTGATACAGCCTCTATGGAAGACAGTCTGGAGATTTCTTAAAAAACTAAAAATAGAAGCACCATATGACCCAGCAATCCCACTCTTAGGCTTATACCCTGATGAAATCAAAACTGAAAGAAGCACCTGTACCCCAATGTTCATTGCAGCTCTCTATACAATAGCTAGAACATGGAAGGAACCTAGATGCCCATCGACGAACGAATGGATCCAAAAGCTCTGGTACATATATACAATGGAATACTACACAGCTGTAAAGAGCAATGCAGAAGAGTCAGCCCTCATGAGGTGGCTGGATCTAGAACGTATCATCAAAAGTGAAGTCAGTCAGAAAGAGAAGGACAAATACAGTATATTAACACATATATATGGAATCTAGTAGGATGGTGATGACGGCACATGCAGTGAAGCGACAGAAAGACAGACATGGACAGTGGACATATGGACATTTTGGGGAAGGAACAGTGGGTCAGAGGCGTAAGGGAAGTAGCATGAAGGCCTGTACTATCATAAGTGAAGAAAATAGCTATAGTCATTGCTCTGTGAAAAAAGGGGATCCTTCAGGAATGCTGTGTGATGGTCGGGAGGGGAGGGAAGGGGGGGATATACATGTGACTAATCTGAGAACATGCATGTCTGTGAAAAACAAAACTCTGTAAAAGTTAAAAGTAAAATAAAGGTTTAAAAAAAAAAAAAAAAAAAGAATTACAACTGGGGATAAAGTGGGACACTTTACAATGATAAAGGACTCAACTCGTCCAGAGTATCTACCTTATGTGTCCATGTAATTAATAACAGAGTCTCAAATAGATGATGAAGTAGAAACAAATGGAAACATCTAAAGTTACTGAACACTTATACAATACCTAAGAAAATGTGTGTGGGGTGGGGGTGGTGCTGGAGGGAGGGAGGGGCTAAGGGAGGACAAGAGGAAGTTTATTTTTAAAAACCTTAATTATAATACAAATACGTAATTGATATGGCAAGACTCTTTTTTTTTCCAAGTAATTCATCTAGAATACCACCTATTCTATGCATTAACCATAACAGTGAAGTCATACTTGATGACTTTAAAATGTATACTTTTAGGACTCTTCTGTGTCCAAACTTTCTTCATCCTGAACACCAAAGTACTCTTGTGAAACAGGGTGTCTACATTCTCATGCATAAGTTTCTCTTGTGTTTATTCTCCTTTTTAAATGATCTGTTTCACAGATAAATATAACAACAGTTACTGGTATACACAGATTTTAATGAATAGACCTATAGCAACAAGTAGTCATTATACTGGGCTTCCCAAGTGGCTCAGTGGTAAAAGAATGCACCTGCCAATGCAGGAGACACAGGAAAATGAGCTTCTATCCATGGGCCTGGAAGATCCCCTGCAGGAGGAAGTGGCAACCCACCACAGTATATTCCTGACTGGAAAATTCCATGGACAAAGGAGCCTGGCAGACTACAATCTGTGGGGTCACAGAGTTGTATATGACTGAGTATGCATGTAATTATATTAATATTTCAATTTTCCCCATGGAAGTTGTTTCTATCAATGTGTTATTTTAATAGGAATGGATGGGAGAATGAAAGAAAGTATAATCCAATATACACACATATCATAAACTGTAAGTAGGATTTAATCGTATGGAAACAAGGAATTTGTAAAAACTCATTCTATGAATAATAAAGAGTAATTAAGACACCCAAAATTAATACAAGGAGAAAGAAGGATAAAATGATGAACTTTGAAAATTGTTAAAGATTTATTGAAGAAATGATGTTATGATTCTAAGAGTTTATACAATGAATATAGATATGACTACAAGTATATAAACTGACATATGCTTTATATGTGGGAACTGATCACCTTTCATTTTCTAAGATATTATAAGAATGAATCATTTTGACAATGGAATGAGAACCTTCTCAAATGGCTTCTTAGTTACAAATATATCAGACAGAGCATAGCATCGCATCAATAACTGAATGAAAATAATCAGCACTTGATAACTTACAAGTAAGGAACAGCCTAAATGTGCGAGTGCAAGTCTACTGAATTCCCTTTTCCCAAAGAGGATAATAATTTGTATAAATTGTATTCCATAGTTGTTTTTCTAATTGTAAACTTTACTCCTTTATGTTGTACAGAAGGGAAGTAATAATTTTGCTGACAACCTTCATTACATAAACTGATCACTTAAATTATTTAGTAAGTTTAAAGTATAAATTCCATATACTTTTAACATTACAATGTGAAATAGATATAAAATATCAATTAAAAAACTCATGCATAAGTTCTCTTGTGTTTATTCTCCTTAAATGATCTGTTTAACAGATAAATATAACAACAGTTACTGGTATACACAGATTTTAATGAATAGACCTATAGCAACAAGTAGTCATTATACTGGGCTTCCCAAGTGGCTCAGTGGTAAAAGAATGCACCTGCCAATGCAGGAGACACAGGAAAATGAGCTTCTATCCATGGGCCTGGAAGATCCCCTGCAGGAGGAAGTGGCAACCCACCACAGTATATTCCTGACTGGAAAATTCCATGGACAAAGGAGCCTGGCAGACTACAATCTGTGGGGTCACAGAGTTGTATATGACTGAGTATGCATGTAATTATATTAATATTTCAATTTTCCCCATGGAAGTTGTTTCTATCAATGTGTTATTTTAATAGGAATGGATGGGAGAATGAAAGAAAGTATAATCCAATATACACACATATCATAAACTGTAAGTAGGATTTAATCGTATGGAAACAAGGAATTTGTAAAAACTCATTCTATGAATAATAAAGAGTAATTAAGACACCCAAAATTAATACAAGGAGAAAGAAGGATAAAATGATGAACTTTGAAAATTGTTAAAGATTTATTGAAGAAATGATGTTATGATTCTAAGAGTTTATACAATGAATATAGATATGACTACAAGTATATAAACTGACATATGCTTTATATGTGGGAACTGATCACCTTTCATTTTCTAAGATATTATAAGAATGAATCATTTTGACAATGGAATGAGAACCTTCTCAAATGGCTTCTTAGTTACAAATATATCAGACAGAGCATAGCATCGCATCAATAACTGAATGAAAATAATCAGCACTTGATAACTTACAAGTAAGGAACAGCCTAAATGTGCGAGTGCAAGTCTACTGAATTCCCTTTTCCCAAAGAGGATAATAATTTGTATAAATTGTATTCCATAGTTGTTTTTCTAATTGTAAACTTTACTCCTTTATGTTGTACAGAAGGGAAGTAATAATTTTGCTGACAACCTTCATTACATAAACTGATCACTTAAATTATTTAGTAAGTTTAAAGTATAAATTCCATATACTTTTAACATTACAATGTGAAATAGATATAAAATATCAATTACAACTATGAACCACTGAAATATTTAATATCTGAACTGAAGACCTAAAATAGCCAGTATAGTTTAATGAAATGCAGGCATAAATTAGTTGGCAGAAAATTACATTAGAAGCTAGAAATACAGTGTACCAACCCCTAGGCTGAGTCCTGTAATAAATTATCTCATTACAGTCTCACAAGGAATTCTTGAAAAATGCATCAATGCTTATTTTACATATGAGAACACTGATGCTGAGAGGGTTCTGGAAGCTTGCACAAAATTACATTCATGTTTTAAAGTATAATTTTCATATATTTCATCTTTACTCTGCTATCCTCAGTCAGAGAAAGGGGAGCTTATGTAGTGTCAGTCTCACTGACAATTTTTTGTAGGAATCTTTAACAATAAACAAAGTTGTTAAGGCAAGAGCAGCTTAGGCTGAGTGAAACTTTAAAATGGCATGCTTTGTAGCCCACTGGAATGTCTATGATAGAAACTCCTCCAAAAGTTTGACATTTTTGAGTAAAAATGAGGAAGGAATGGCAGAATTCTCTCACCTCTTGGATTCCAGAGACAATAGTTTATGCACAATGAGGTAATGGATATTTTTCCTATGACTTTTGGATAGATATTAAATTTATTTGTATAATGTTTGTTCATATTTGATAAGCACAATAAAGCTAAATCTGTATCAATATATCAACATTTCTGATGTTTGCTGGGAAAACTACACAAAGACACCCTTTGCCTACTATACGTTTTCACATTATTCTATTCTGTGTTATCATCTTGGCTTGGAGAGCATATGGCAGTTTTTTAAGCAGAGACGAGGAAACTTCAGTGTCTCACAGTTCAACCTTAAGAAATCTCCAAGATTCTGGAGGTTTCACATCTCAGAAATCTGAATTCTATTCACAGGGACAAAATCTCCGCATTGAATAATAACTGGAATTATATATCTTGCTCTATTGCTTCATTCTAAGACATAGTTCTAAACTTTTGCAATAAAACACTCCAACACAAACTGATCACTTAAATTATTTAGTAAGTTTAAAGTATAAATTCCATATACTTTTAACATTACAATGTGAAATAGATATAAAATATCAATTACAACTATGAACCACTGAAATATTTAATATCTGAACTGAAGACCTAAAATAGCCAGTATAGTTTAATGAAATGCAGGCATAAATTAGTTGGCAGAAAATTATATTAGAAGCTAGAAATACAGTGTCCCAAACCCCCTAGGCTGAGTCCTGTAATAAATTATCTCATTACAGTCTCACAAGGAATTCTTGAAAAATGCATCAATGCTTATTTTACATATGAGAACACTGATGCTGAGAGGGTTCTGGAAGCTTGCACAAAATTACATTCATGTTTTAAAGTATAATTTTCATATATTTCATCTTTACTCTGCTATCCTCAGTCAGAGAAAGGGGAGCTTATGTAGTGTCAGTCTCACTGACAATTTTTTGTAGGAATCTTTAACAATAAACAAAGTTGTTAAGGCAAGAGCAGCTTAGGCTGAGTGAAACTTTAAAATGGCATGCTTTGTAGCCCACTGGAATGTCTATGATAGAAACTCCTCCAAAAGTTTGACATTTTTGAGTAAAAATGAGGAAGGAATGGCAGAATTCTCTCACCTCTTGGATTCCAGAGACAATAGTTTATGCACAATGAGGTAATGGATATTTTTCCTATGACTTTTGGATAGATATTAAATTTATTTGTATAATGTTTGTTCATATTTGATAAGCACAATAAAGCTAAATCTGTATCAATATATCAACATTTCTGATGTTTGCTGGGAAAACTACACAAAGACACCCTTTGCCTACTATACGTTTTCACATTATTCTATTCTGTGTTATCATCTTGGCTTGGAGAGCATATGGCAGTTTTTTAAGCAGAGACGAGGAAACTTCAGTGTCTCACAGTTCAACCTTAAGAAATCTCCAAGATTCTGGAGGTTTCACATCTCAGAAATCTGAATTCTATTCACAGGGACAAAATCTCCGCATTGAATAATAACTGGAATTATATATCTTGCTCTATTGCTTCATTCTAAGACATAGTTCTAAACTTTTGCAATAAAACACTCCAACACAAACATCTGGATGAATCCTTTGAAATAATGACAATGCAAAGTATATCTGGTTGCTGATTTAACAGGGTAAAGAAAGAAAGGATTTGAGTCTGAATGGCCATATTTTGAACTGTTTGTCTTCTATAAAATACACAATTTTGAACATATTAGTTTCCCTTTTAGAGCATGCTCTCTTGTATATACAAGGAAAAATTATTATATCTGATCTATTGGGGTTCTCTGAAAATTAAATACAATAGATAAAAATCTTGGCTCCTCAGAAAGGTTCAAAAACTTTAAATTCTTTATTTACCCCCTCTAATTAAATATATTACAGGTTACCTGAAACAAAATATATGTCTCTCGAAGTCATAAAACTTAAAAAAACATAGCAACAACAAAATAATTCTTGACCATAAATGAGACAGAAATTGATGGGTAATTAATACAAAACATTGAATTAGTAAAGATCTGTGAAATATTAAGTTCTTTCTAATGGATATCCATTTCCATTTTCAGGGTAATGTCTATGGGCATCTTTGCTAAAAGATCCATCTAAAGATGAAAAATATTTTACAATAAACTTACTGACCTCCCTAAGTGAGACACATGGCTATTGACCTACATGTCATTTTGCTTCAGTTACAAAATACAGACACACTATGTTAATTCTTACTACCAAACTATAAGATTAGGGGATTTTGCATAACAAATTTCTGTTTTACTCAAAGCAGCGTTTAACTGTAACACATAAATTTAAATACAGTGGATAGTTGACTTTGATCCTGGGAAAAAGCAAACGACATTTTTTGGCAAAAAGACACCCTTTGCCTACTATACGTTTTCACATTATTCTATTCTGTGTTATCATCTTGGCTTGGAGAGCATATGGCAGTTTTTTAAGCAGAGACGAGGAAACTTCAGTGTCTCACAGTTCAACCTTAAGAAATCTCCAAGATTCTGGAGGTTTCACATCTCAGAAATCTGAATTCTATTCACAGGGACAAAATCTCCGCATTGAATAATAACTGGAATTATATATCTTGCTCTATTGCTTCATTCTAAGACATAGTTCTAAACTTTTGCAATAAAACACTCCAACACAAACATCTGGATGAATCCTTTGAAATAATGACAATGCAAAGTATATCTGGTTGCTGATTTAACAGGGTAAAGAAAGAAAGGATTTGAGTCTGAATGGCCATATTTTGAACTGTTTGTCTTCTATAAAATACACAATTTTGAACATATTAGTTTCCCTTTTAGAGCATGCTCTCTTGTATATACAAGGAAAAATTATTATATCTGATCTATTGGGGTTCTCTGAAAATTAAATACAATAGATAAAAATCTTGGCTCCTCAGAAAGGTTCAAAAACTTTAAATTCTTTATTTACCCCCTCTAATTAAATATATTACAGGTTACCTGAAACAAAATATATGTCTCTCGAAGTCATAAAACTTAAAAAAACATAGCAACAACAAAATAATTCTTGACCATAAATGAGACAGAAATTGATGGGTAATTAATACAAAACATTGAATTAGTAAAGATCTGTGAAATATTAAGTTCTTTCTAATGGATATCCATTTCCATTTTCAGGGTAATGTCTATGGGCATCTTTTGCTAAAAGATCCATCTAAAGATGAAAAATATTTTACAATAAACTTACTGACCTCCCTAAGTGAGACACATGGCTATTGACCTACATGTCATTTTGCTTCAGTTACAAAATACAGACACACTATGTTAATTCTTACTACCAAACTATAAGATTAGGGGATTTTGCATAACAAATTTCTGTTTTACTCAAAGCAGCGTTTAACTGTAACACATAAATTTAAATACAGTGGATAGTTGACTTTGATCCTAAAACATTTAAACTATCCATGGTAAGATGGTTTCTCCCTGGTAAGGTGGGTGGGCTTTTTTTTTTTGGCCAATATCACACCTAGTACAAGGTCAAGTTCAGCTGTGTGAAAGGCACTGCCTCAACTGCCAGCACATAACCTGTGATTCCTCAGACAGATGTCTTGGCCCCCAGCAGAAAAGTGTTAGTTCATGCTTGGTTCAAAAAACAAATAACTGGGCCTCCCCTGGTGGTCCAGTGGGTAAGGACACCGCCTTGCAGTGCAAGGGGCGCGGGTTCCATCCCTGGCCTGGGAAGATCCCACGTACCGCGGAGCGGCTGGACCAACGTGTCCAATTACCGAGTCGGAGCTCTGGGGCGCATGCGCCCAGAGCCGGCGCTCTGTGAAGACAGAGGCCACCGTGATGGGAGGCCCACAGGAGCCAAAGAACAAAGACGGATGAAAACAGAGAAATGAAAGACCAATAGAAGTGGCCCGCCCGTCCCCCTCCCTCCCCCACCCCTCAAAAGATAAATAAAATAAATAAATAAATAATAAAGGACCAGGTCTGTTGAATGACAACAATATTTATATGGAATAACTGAAATCCATTAATAAAATATGATGTAGAAATAATCATTAATATTGCATAGCTTTCAGTATTATGTTTGAAGACCTGCTATTTGTGGAGCCTAGTATCATTATTTGAAGAAAATTACTACTTAAGAGTTTCTTTTTAAGAAGGTAAGCTAAGATTGAATTTCACAGTAAAGATGTAAGGTATATCGACTATCTTCTTTTAATTCCACAAGTCCAATCCATTCCAAATAATGGGTTCTCCTGATGAAAACTCATTTTCTTATTTCATACAGGTGAAATGTAATAGCACCTGAAGTCAAGTTCTGGCATATATAAATCAATATTTTCAACTATAAATGTCGCTTTCCCCACAGGTTTTGCTATTTTTGATTTAAGAATCATCATGGTTCAAAGTACAGGTTTATTCCTTAGAGAAGCAGGTTATTAGTGACAAAATAATCACCCAGATATGAGTCACTGAACACTGCCCTTTTAGGTGAGCTGTATGTTAAATAGAGATCTATACAATAGTCCCATAAAGAAGTGCTTATTTACCAGGGGCATAGCTAAGGTCATTAAAGTGAACTAACAATGAGTTTAATTTTAGATTTCAAAGGAGCAGAATACTTGACAAGAGGCTAGAATGTTAATATTCCACTATGGTATGCTATGGGAAGAAGAGTTAATCTTGCATTTCCTAGGATATGAAGCGTGAGATGTGCTTTCCTTGAATGCTCATTGAGACTTTAAATGGTTTTGCTTCCCCTCTATCCCTTTATGATAAGACATTACAAGAAAATAGAGGCAGCAACAGTTTTAAAATGGATTAGGCGGTTATTTATTTCATCATCTTAGTGAACAAATTATGCTGACCTTATTAAAATGTTAAACCACTCGATGAGGACCATATGGAGACTATTTGATAATAAAGCAAGCTGATCATCGCTCTGGAGAGGATCGTTTCTATTTCAATTTCCAGTACACCTAATCATATTACTACATGAGTCTTGGTGGGCATTTGTCTATACTTCCTACAGTTTTCTCCTTTGGAAGAAACATGAGATTGGCAGGAAAGCAGTAAAGCACACTGCTGTCTTTACCTGCCTTCAGAATAGCCCAGACCATAGTGAACGGCCAGCCTGGTTTTGCTCAGTACTAAGAGAGAGTCTGGGACATGGAACTTGCAATATTAGAGCAGGGAAAGTCTCTAACAAACTGGGATGAATTGGTCATCTCAATTTCTCTGATCTTGTTTATTTTATTTTACAAATAAAATGTTTTTAAAAAGGCCAAATGAACCAGACAGATAATGTAAGCCTGAGGTGGTTCATTTTTTTTTTTTTTTTTACTTTTGACTTTTTTTTTTTTTTTAAATTTATTTATTTATTTATTTATTTATTTATTTATTTTTGTACATGTATGTTCCCAGATCAATCAGATGCATATCCCTTGGCCCTCCCCCCACCCAAGTTCCCCCCCCCCATCCCTCCAGACCATTGCTCCAAGTGGTTGTAGGTACTCCTATTCCCCTAGCACAATGACTATAGCTATCTTTTCTACACATGACAGTATAGGTTCCCATGTTACTCCCTCCCATTGTTCGGTCTCCACAATGTCTTTATGTCTATTCTCTGTTTTTTCATGAGTTCACTGTGTGTGTTATCAAGACCATCTTACTAGATCCCATATATATGAGTTAGTATACTGTACTTGTCTTTCTCTTTTTTATTTCACTTTTTATGATAGGTTCTAGTGTAGAATGTTAATATTCCACTATGGTATGCTATGGGAAGAAGAGTTAATCTTGCATTTCCTAGGATATGAAGCGTGAGATGTGCTTTCCTTGAATGCTCATTGAGACTTTAAATGGTTTTGCTTCCCCTCTATCCCTTTATGATAAGACATTACAAGAAAATAGAGGCAGCAACAGTTTTAAAATGGATTAGGCGGTTATTTATTTCATCATCTTAGTGAACAAATTATGCTGACCTTATTAAAATGTTAAACCACTCGATGAGGACCATATGGAGACTATTTGATAATAAAGCAAGCTGATCATCGCTCTGGAGAGGATCGTTTCTATTTCAATTTCCAGTACACCTAATCATATTACTACATGAGTCTTGGTGGGCATTTGTCTATACTTCCTACAGTTTTCTCCTTTGGAAGAAACATGAGATTGGCAGGAAAGCAGTAAAGCACACTGCTGTCTTTACCTGCCTTCAGAATAGCCCAGACCATAGTGAACGGCCAGCCTGGTTTTGCTCAGTACTAAGAGAGAGTCTGGGACATGGAACTTGCAATATTAGAGCAGGGAAAGTCTCTAACAAACTGGGATGAATTGGTCATCTCAATTTCTCTGATCTTGTTTATTTTATTTTACAAATAAAATGTTTTTAAAAAGGCCAAATGAACCAGACAGATAATGTAAGCCTGAGGTGGTTCATTTTTTTTTTTTTTTTACTTTTGACTTTTTTTTTTTTAAATTTATTTATTTATTTATTTATTTATTTATTTATTTTTGTACATGTATGTTCCCAGATCAATCAGATGCATATCCCTTGGCCCTCCCCCCACCCAAGTTCCCCCATCCCTCCAGACCATTGCTCCAAGTGGTTGTAGGTACTCCTATTCCCCTAGCACAATGACTATAGCTATCTTTTCTACACATGACAGTATAGGTTCCCATGTTACTCCCTCCCATTGTTCGGTCTCCACAATGTCTTTATGTCTATTCTCTGTTTTTTCATGAGTTCACTGTGTGTGTTATCAAGACCATCTTACTAGATCCCATATATATGAGTTAGTATACTATACTTGTCTTTCTCTTTTTGACTTACTTCACTTTTTATGATAGGTTCTAAAGCCAGCCACCTCATTAGGACTGAGTCTTCTGCATTTCTTTTAACAGCTGAGTAGTATTCCATTGTATATATGTACCAGAGCTTCTGGATCCATTCATTTGTCGATGGACATCTAGGTTGCTTCCATGTTCTGGCTATTGTATAGAGAGCTGCAATGAACATTGGGGTACAGGTGCCTCTTTCAGTTTTGATTTCATCAGGATATAGGCCTAATAGTGGGATTGCTGGGTCATAGGGTGCTTCTATTTTTAGTTTTTTAAGGAATCTCCATATTGTCTGCCATAGAGGTTGTATTAATTTACATTCCCACCAGCAATGCAAGAGGGTTCCCTTTTCTCCACACCCTCTCCAGCATTTGTTGTCTGTCGATTTGTTGATGATGGCCATTCTGACAGGTGTGAGGTGGTATCTCATTGTAGTTTTAATCTGCATTTCTCTAATAATAAGCGAGGTTGAGCATCGTTTCATGTGCTTTTGGACCATTTGTATGTCCTCTTTGGAGAGGCGTCTCTTTAGATCTTTTTCCCATTTTTTGATTGGGCTGCTCATTTTCCCTGTGCTGAGTTGTCTGAGTTGCTTGTAGATTTTGGAGATTAATTCTTTGTCTGTTGTTTCATTTGCTATGATTTTCTCCCACTCTGTGGGGTGTCTGTTGAACTTTTTTGTAATTTCTTTTGCTGTACAAAAGCTTTTAAGTTTCATGAGGTCCCATATGTTCATTTTTCTTTTCAGTTCTGCTATTTTAGTTGGTGGGTCAGAGAAGATCTTGCTTTGATTGATGTCCTTGAGGGTTTTGCCTATAAAGTTTTCTTCCAAATTATGCGATCAGATGCATATCCCTTGGCCTCCCCACCCAAGTTCCCCCATCCTCCAGACCATTGCTCCAAGTGGTTGTAGGTACTCCTATTCCCCTAGCACAATGACTATAGCTATCTTTTCTACACATGACAGTATAGGTTCCCATGTTACTCCCTCCCATTGTTCGGTCTCCACAATGTCTTTATGTCTATTCTCTGTTTTTTCATGAGTTCACTGTGTGTGTTATCAAGACCATCTTACTAGATCCCATATATATGAGTTAGTATACTATACTTGTCTTTCTCTTTTTGACTTACTTCACTTTTTATGATAGGTTCTAAAGCCAGCCACCTCATTAGGACTGAGTCTTCTGCATTTCTTTTAACAGCTGAGTAGTATTCCATTGTATATATGTACCAGAGCTTCTGGATCCATTCATTTGTCGATGGACATCTAGGTTGCTTCCATGTTCTGGCTATTGTATAGAGAGCTGCAATGAACATTGGGGTACAGGTGCCTCTTTCAGTTTTGATTTCATCAGGATATAGGCCTAATAGTGGGATTGCTGGGTCATAGGGTGCTTCTATTTTTAGTTTTTAAGGAATCTCCATATTGTCTTCCATAGAGGTTGTATTAATTGACATTCCCACCAGCAATGCAAGAGGGTTCCCTTTTCTCCACACCCTCTCCAGCATTTGTTGTCTGTCGATTTGTTGATGATGGCCATTCTGACAGGTGTGAGGTGGTATCTCATTGTAGTTTTAATCTGCATTTCTCTAATAATAAGCGAGGTTGAGCATCGTTTCATGTGCTTTTGGACCATTTGTATGTCCTCTTTGGAGGCGTCTCTTTAGATCTTTTTCCCATTTTTTTGATTGGGCTGCTCATTTTCCCTGTGCTGAGTTGTCTGAGTTGCTTGTAGATTTTGGAGATTAATTCTTTGTCTGTTGTTTCATTTGCTATGATTTTCTCCCACTCTGTGGGGTGTCTGTTGAACTTTTTTGTAATTTCTTTTGCTGTACAAAAGCTTTTAAGTTTCATGAGGTCCCATATGTTCATTTTTCTTTTCAGTTCTGCTATTTTAGTTGGTGGGTCAGAGAAGATCTTGCTTTGATTGATGTCCTTGAGGGTTTTGCCTATATTCTCCTCTAAGAGTTTGATGGTTTCTGGTCTTACATTGAGGTCTTTAATCCATTTTGAGTTGATCTTAGTGTATGGCGTCAGGGAATGTTCCAATTTCATTTTTTTGCATGTAGCTGTCCAATTCTCCCAGCACCACTTGTTAAAGAGACTGTCTTTGTCCCATTTTATAGTTTCTCCTCCTTTATCAAAAATAAGGTACCCATAGGTGCGTGGGTTGATCTCTGAGTTCTCAATCTTGTTCCATTGATCTATAGTTCTGTTTTTGTGCCAGTACCATACTGTCTTGATAACTGTTGCTTTGTAGTAGAGTCTGAAGTTAGGGAGGCTGATCCCCCCAACTCCATTTTTCTTCCTCAGGATTGCTTTGGCTATTCGAGGTCTTCTGTGTTTCCATATGAACTGTGTTATTATTTGGTCTAGTTCTGTGAAAAATGTCAGTGGTAGTTGAATAGGGATTGCATTGAATCTGTAGATGATATTTGGAAGTAAGGAACCTATCTCAACATAATAAAAGCCATCTATGAGAAACCTACAGCGAACATTATTGTTAATGGTGAAAAACTGAAAGCATTCCCTCTAAGATCAGGAACAAGACAGGGGTGCCCACTTTCACCACTGCTATTCAACATAGTCCTGGAAGTCCTAGCAACAGCAATAAGACAAGAGAAAGAAATCAAAGGAATCCAGATTGGAAAGGAAGAAATCAAACTCTCTCTATTTGCAGGTGACATGATATTATACATAGAAAATCTCAAAGACACTATTACAAAGCTACTAGAACTAATCAATGAATTCAGCAAAGTTGCAGGATATAAAGTCAACACACAGAAGTCACTGGCATTCCTATACACAAACAATGAAAAATCAGAAAATGAAATCAAAGAGGCAATCCCCTTCACCATTGCAACCAAAAGAATCAAATATCTAGGAATAAACCTACCCAAAGAAACAAAAGAATTGTACACAGAAAATTACAAGACACTCATGAGAGACATTAAAGAAGACTTAAACAGATGGAGAGATATTCCATGTTCCTGGATTGGAAGAATCAATATTGTGAGGTGGTTCATTTTGTTGTTCTTCCTCATTAATAAAACAGACCCACAAATAGTAAACTTGATAGTTGCTGGTGATGCTATCTATTTTCTCCAGGATACAGAGATTTCTGTATCTGAACCTTTACTGTTATGCATATCAAGAAAGACCTGATACCAAAAGGTTTTATTTCTGGTATCTGAACCATTATACTGTCCAATTCTCCCAGCACCACTTGTTAAAGAGGCTGTCTTTGTCCCATTTTATAGTTTCTCCTCCTTTATCAAAAATAAGGTACCCATAGGTGCGTGGGTTGATCTCTGAGTTCTCAATCTTGTTCCATTGATCTATAGTTCTGTTTTTGTGCCAGTGCCATACTGTCTTGATAACTGTTGCTTTGTAGTAGAGTCTGAAGTTAGGGAGGCTGATCCCTCCAACTCCATTTTTCTTCCTCAGGATTGCTTTGGCTATTCGAGGTCTTCTGTGTTTCCATATGAACTGTGTTATTATTTGGTCTAGTTCTGTGAAAAATGTCAGTGGTAGTTGAATAGGGATTGCATTGAATCTGTAGATGATATTTGGAAGTAAGGAACCTATCTCAACATAATAAAAGCCATCTATGAGAAACCTACAGCGAACATTATTGTTAATGGTGAAAAACTGAAAGCATTCCCTCTAAGATCAGGAACAAGACAGGGGTGCCCACTTTCACCACTGCTATTCAACATAGTCCTGGAAGTCCTAGCAACAGCAATAAGACAAGAGAAAGAAATCAAAGGAATCCAGATTGGAAAGGAAGAAATCAAACTCTCTCTATTTGCAGGTAACATGATATTATACATAGAAAATCCCAAAGACACTATTACAAAGCTACTAGAACTAATCAATGAATTCAGCAAAGTTGCAGGATATAAAGTCAACACACAGAAGTCACTGGCATTCCTATACACAAACAATGAAAAATCAGAAAATGAAATCAAAGAGGCAATCCCCTTCACCATTGCAACCAAAAGAATCAAATATCTAGGAATAAACCTACCCAAAGAAACAAAAGAATTGTACACAGAAAATTACAAGACACTCATGAGAGACATTAAAGAAGACTTAAACAGATGGAGAGATATTCCATGTTCCTGGATTGGAAGAATCAATATTGTGAGGTGGTTCATTTTGTTGTTCTTCCTCATTAATAAAACAGACCCACAAATAGTAAACTTGATAGTTGCTGGTGATGCTATCTATTTTCTCCAGGATACAGAGATTTCTGTATCTGAACCTTTACTGTTATGCATATCAAGAAAGACCTGATACCAAGTCTCTAGGTAAAAATTAAATAATACATTTCTTTAGGAGCATGGGCCACTGACTTTAGATAAACTAATTACTATTTAGGAATACTGAGAAATAATTTTAGATATAGATTCACATCTACCTTTCTGAAGTTGTTAAATCCTAGAGGAATGGAATTTTTGCATTACAAATTTAATTGTCTTACTAACTAAAAAAGGGAAAGATTATCAGATATTTTCTCCCCTGGAGTTAATTTATTATCACTTATAAGTTTTTTGTTCTGAGCGTATATATTCAAGTGGGTCCATCATTTACCCTTTTACAAGTCAAACACAACGGATTCACTATCTGTGTCCATCCCTCTCTGCATCAAATTCAAATCATTTGGTCTGGCTTTCTCCCCTTGTGATTCCTATGCAAGGTGGGCCGTAAACGTTTCATGTCAAAAAGGAATGTTTCTAATGCTCTAAGTCCCTTCATCTTTGCAGAAGGTTGTTTCCCTGGGCAAACAATATCTCCAATATTATCACCAAATGAGCTCTCAGTATACCTGTTTACTACTGAAATTATCAGAATAGACACTTATATATCTCTACTGAATTGTGTATGTTTAGATAAGTTACTTCTCCTGAGGAATTGGTTTCAGGACTACCCACCACCCCTGCAGGATACTAAAATCTGAATTCTCAAGTCCCTGTACAAAATGATTGAACCTGTGTCTCCTGCTTGGCAGATGAATTGTTACCGCTGAATTACCTGGGAAGCCCCAGGCCTTTCATAGTAATATACGAATTCATTCCATCAAAGCATTACCCATTTAAATCGCTTGTTACACCTGGAGAATAATATCTGGAGATGGGCAAAAGAAATCTTCTGAAAAGATAAGAATGCTGGGCATTTTTTGCCAAACCTCAAGGGATTATGTTCACAGAAGTGAGCACTTCAGGTTGATCTGCTAGTGACGAGGCTGTTTTACAAATTCTGAAGGGCTAAAGTCATAGTAAACGTCAAGCAACAGAAATTTTTCCTGCCCACAACAAAGCAAATGATTCCTGTTTACAGATAAGAATTTTGTCCTCTGAAGAATATAAAACTCTGTTTATGAAAATGGAATACTGGCATATGGATTTGATGTCTGAATTCCTTTCTTCCACATATTTTGAGATTCTTTCAGGCTGTAGAAATATCAATAGTTTATTCTTTTTTACTGAGAATAGTATTCACCATTGTAGGGCTATATCACCATTTTTATCCATCCATTTGCTAACAGGCATTTAGATTGCTCCGTGTGAGGACTATGTGAATAAAGCTGGTTGGAAAAAAAAAAAGACTATAAAATTATAAAACTCTGTAAGTCAAATCCTCATGAGTACCAGTTTTAACTGATTCTTTTGACTATTCTGGGCCACTGTATTTCTGCACGAATGTTAAGATTAGTTTGTCCATTTCTGAAAAAAAAAAAAAAAGCCAGCTGGGACTTTGAGAGTGACTGCATGAATCTGGAGACTAACTGGGGGATTCTTGACACATTAATATTAATTATGCCAATCCATAAACATGGGGCAACCTTCCATTTATTATGCCTTTGAAGTTTTTGTCTGCCAAGTGTAACATCTGGCCTTCTTCACTACGCAGTGTTTAGAAGTCTTCGTTTTTCCCTATATGGGTATCATACTTTCCTTTTTCTTTGTATGTTTTATAAATTTTACTTGAAACTGAATCTTTTAGAAAACACATGTAACAACTATGGATCTTAAACCCCTAGGCTCCTTCTTCCCCAGGGTTTGATGTTCCTGTTGCTGATTTCCTGGTCATTTATTTGTTTAATAGTGACTTGGCTGAAATAACTCTCTGAAATCTATTTCCCCCACAGTGTGAAGTCTCAGGTGTCCCTTCTCAGATGGTTTTCTTGTTTTTATATTTTAGCTCTGGAACAGCACAAGCCATTTACTGGTCAATGATTGTTGTGCCTAAATTTTGACCCATTTCCATTGAATGTAATACCTTGGAGGCTGCTATCACAGGTGAAGTTTACATTTTTTTTTTTTGGTCTATTTTCAACTAGGAACTACTAGATTGAATTTGTCCCGATTACCTTTGAAAGGGCTCAAATCTGGTCATGCACACAGACACCCAGACTACAGCAGTGTGTGATTTTATTTTTCAGTCAGTCTTCCTAGTTGCCTCTATGTCAGACTATCATATTATTCACCCAGTGTCCACTCAGGGTTGTGCTTAAGCCTCTAATGGCACTGAATCTTCTGTTCTTTGTGGATATACATGTGGCTCAGAGAACGTTTTTAAACCTGATTGCTCCTAACTGCATACTGCCTTTCCAAATCCCACTGTTGCCTCTGATTGTACGAGGGCTCTTCTGGACTATCTCTTTCCTTATTTCTTAAACTTTCAGTTGCTCTGTCAGCTTCTTTTTACTAGTATCACTTAGCTATGAATTCTCTTTTGCCTAAACTCCCATTTCATTTCCAGCATTAAATACTGATTACAAACATCTTTGTTTCGAGTTCTATAAAAGGAAAGATATACCTAACTGAATGCAGTGTTCCACAGAATATTAAGGAGAAAGAAAAAGGCCTTCTTTAGTCACCAATGTAAAGACACAGAGGAAAACAATAGAATGGGAAAGACTAGAGGTCTCTTCAAGAAAACTGGAGATATCAAGGCAACAGTACATGCAACAACGGGCATGATAAGACAGGAATGGTAAGCACCCAACAGAAACAGAAAAGATTGAGAAGAGGTGGCAAGAATACATAGAGAACTATACAAAAAAGTTCTTATTGACCCAGATAACCATGATGGTGTGGTCCCTCACCAAGAGCAGCATCCAGGACTGTGAAGTCAAGGTTGCCTTAGGAAGCATTAGGAAGGAAACCTATGACAAACCTAGACAGCATATTAACAAAGAGACATCACTTTGCCAACAAAGGTCATTTTAGTCAAAGCTATGGTTTTTCCAGTAAGAGTTGTCTCTTACTAATTTGTGAAACTGTAGAACCCTGGTTTATCTGATTATTAGCTATTAAAGGACACTCTGTATTTATCTTGGTATACCTGGGCACTCAGTGAATTACAAGTTCAATTTGTGAACTGTATGAAAAATATGGTGAAGTTTACATTTTTTTTGGTCTATTTTCAACTAGGAACTACTAGATTGAATTTGTCCGATTACCTTTGAAAGGGCTCAAATCTGGTCATGCACACAGACACCCAGACTACAGCAGTGTGTGATTTTATTTTTCAGTCAGTCTTCCTAGTTGCCTCTATGTCAGACTATCATATTATTCACCCAGTGTCCACTCAGGGTTGTGCTTAAGCCTCTAATGGCACTGAATCTTCTGTTCTTTGTGGATATACATGTGGCTCAGAGAACGTTTTTAAACCTGATTGCTCCTAACTGCATACTGCCTTTCCAAATCCCACTGTTGCCTCTGATTGTACGAGGGCTCTTCTGGACTATCTCTTTCCTTATTTCTTAAACTTTCAGTTGCTCTGTCAGCTTCTTTTTACTAGTATCACTTAGCTATGAATTCTCTTTTGCCTAAACTCCCATTTCATTTCCAGCATTAAATACTGATTACAAACATCTTTGTTTCGAGTTCTATAAAAGGAAAGATATACCTAACTGAATGCAGTGTTCCACAGAATATTAAGGAGAAAGAAAAAGGCCTTCTTTAGTCACCAATGTAAAGACACAGAGGAAAACAATAGAATGGGAAAGACTAGAGGTCTCTTCAAGAAAACTGGAGATATCAAGGCAACAGTACATGCAACAACGGGCATGATAAGACAGGAATGGTAAGCACCCAACAGAAACAGAAAAGATTGAGAAGAGGTGGCAAGAATACATAGAGAACTATACAAAAAAGTTCTTATTGACCCAGATAACCATGATGGTGTGGTCCCTCACCAAGAGCAGCATCCAGGACTGTGAAGTCAAGGTTGCCTTAGGAAGCATTAGGAAGGAAACCTATGACAAACCTAGACAGCATATTAACAAAGAGACATCACTTTGCCAACAAAGGTCATTTTAGTCAAAGCTATGGTTTTTCCAGTAAGAGTTGTCTCTTACTAATTTGTGAAACTGTAGAACCCTGGTTTATCTGATTATTAGCTATTAAAGGACACTCTGTATTTATCTTGGTATACCTGGGCACTCAGTGAATTACAAGTTCATGGTGTTATGACAGTCCATGTTGCTAAATACATGAATGAGTGAGTGAAAAAAAATGACCTGGGCTTACTGGTCATTCAGTGCTATTACTTCCTATTATATATATATATATATATATATACATACACATATATATAGTATTTTTATTAAAATACTTTCATGATGAAATTACAGATACTATCAATATTGCATAATAATGGACAATTATTATAAACTGGATTATATTAATAGTATCATTCTTTTTTTAAAAAATAGGGCAATAGTAGCAAAGTACATGCCTACTGGCAGGATGAAAATCACAGAATATTCTCTGTCAAGAGAAATTCAATATATTTAGTTAGACGACTAAGTGACTGCCTAGAGCAAGTTTTCTTATTTTTAAAGAGTTATCTCCCCCAAGAAATAAAAATAAAATCCTAAGAATTTAATCATGACTTAAGATCACGTATTTCAGAAAAATAATATTTCCTAACGTACATGCAACCTGATTTATTCTTAATCCTTTTATCTGGCTCCTGATATTTGCTTTTTGCAAATGTTATTTTTTTATTCTCAGCATCTCTAGAGAGTTAACTTGTCTTAAAACTTAAAGATAAATTTGAAAATGGAAATTAGTTATACAATATTATCAAGTCTGTAAAAGTTAAAAAGCATTTTATAGAAGACACATTAGCCTGTCACTTGCTTAACATCTTGATAAAATTTTAGTGATAAACATATATAAAAAAGCAATAGTTATAACCTGAATAATTAATATTCTAAAGAGTTTTGCTTAGTTTTTACAAATTTGACAAGAATACAAAAATTGAAAAATGACAATGCAAAGTGCAAACAAATGAATAATTATGATACTTTGAACTGACCTACTAAGAATAATTTAGTACAAGTAACAGATATATACTCTTAGCTTTACTTTAATATCAATAAGCATTATCATAGTTCTTAATAATCACAACTTCAGATGACTTTGTTGAAGCAATTTCCTATGGATGTTTTACATTACAGACAATTAATTTTGAGAATTTGCATAATTGTTTCTATCACTGATGCAACATACTAAAGGTTGCATAAAAGTGAGTCAAGTTGAAGTGATACTAGCAATACCACTGTTTCAGCAAAAGTGACACATTGGAAGTACCTGGTGGTAGATGGTCATAGGATCACACATTTCCTGTTTGTAAAGGAAAAAAGGGAAATGACCTGGCTTGGACCTCGGTCTCTAACTGGCTTCAAATCCTGGCTCTGTCATATAACATGTATGTGCCCTGCTTAAATTATCTAGGGATTACATCAGCACCTAGCCTATACACAGGTCTGGACAATTAATTCAGCAACTAAATCAATGTCTAGTGAATTAAAATTGTTTAGAATTCAGGAAGATCACCAGTTTAGTAGCTGTAGAAATACCAGGTATATGCAGTGCAAGGGGCGCCGGTTCGATCCCTGTCCTGGGAAGATCCCACATGCCGCAGAGCGACTGGATGAATGTGTCCAACTACCAAGCCAGAGCTCTGGAGCACATGTGCCCAGAGCTGGTGCTCTGCAGCCAGAGAGGCCACTGCGACAGGAGGCCCACACAGGCCAATGAACAAAGATGGAAATACATGACATACCAATAGATGTGGCCAAAAAAATAAATAAAATAAAATAAAAATTTAAAAATAAAAATAAAATCTCTAACATGCAAAAATAAAATGAAACAGTGAAATACCATCTTTTGCTAATGTAATTGGCAAAAATAAGAAACCTTGATGATATACAGTATAGACAAGGATGTGGAGAAATGAGTGCAAATTGATACATTCTTATAGTTAGTATTCTCTATTAAAGCTTTTTAAATGCCTAAAAAATAAGTTTTCTATGTTTTTAACAGCAGAGGAATCAAATAGTAATGTATTGTCAAGGAGAACATGATTTTATCAGTTAATAATAAGTGAAATTATAAGATTAAGCCATCTACATCTACCAATTTATATATCATGACAAAGTAAAGGCAAAACAAAGTTTCAAAATAACTTTTTGAAGATTAACACAGTATATAAAATATTTCTGATAGCTGCAGTCTATTTGGGGGAAAAATAATGAACATTTTAGAACTCCAAGGTGGAAACAGTGAATATGTCACACTTTCCAGTGACTCAGTGGTAAAGAATCTGTCTGCAACGCAGGAGACATCGAGACACAGATTCAATCCCTGTGTTGGGAAGATCCCCGGAGGAGGGAATGGCAACCCATGCCAGTATTCTTGCCTGGAGAATCCCATGGACTGAGGAGCCTGGTGGGCTACAGTCCAGAGAACTGCAAAGAGTTGGGCACGATTGAGCAAATATTAATGCTTAATATTTCTGTTTCTAAAGCAAAGAATAATAATAGCATCATTACTGTATCTTTCTTAATAAAAACATAATGATAATGACAATTGATTAGTATTATCCAAATTATGGTGCTAAATACACATATCTATGCTGATCTTCTCTACAAAAAGTTCTTTATGTCTTCATCTTTTTTGTCATATACTTCTCAGTTTACCCCAAGTAAAGCTAGCCTTTTGAAAAATACGGAGAATGGAATGATCAAAGGGATGATACATGCTTCAGTTTCAATTAAAAGATTACTCTCTAGAGACAAATGATAATAGCACATAAGACAGAAGAAGAATGCAACATCTCTCTGATTTTATACTCTTAGTTATAATTTACAATAAATCCTAGTCAAATCTCTAATTATCATTTAGGTCAATAGCATGACCCAAGGTTCTGAATCCATCACTTTTAATCCCTTATATAGCTAAAGACTTTCTACAGAAAGATACTTGTTATATCCTGAATATACTTGTTAGAAAAGATACTTGTTATATCCCAGTAAGTGTTAAATTTCATTTCATGAGTATATCATAAGAAAGATGCTTTTTAAAATACATTATTTTTTTTTTTTAATTTTGACCTCTTTTATAAGTCTTTTATTTATTTCTTTTCATCCGTCTTTATTCTTTTGCTTGTGTGGGCCTCCCATTCCAGTGGCCTCTCTCATTGCAGAGCACCAGCTCTGAGCACATGCACTCCAGAGTGCTGCTTCATAATCGGACACACCAGTCCAGTCACGTCACAGCACGTGGGATCTTCCCGGGCCAGGGATCGAACTGGTTCCCTTTGCACTGAAAGGCCGGACTCTTTACCCACTGGACCATCATGGAAGCCCCAAGAAAGATATTTTAACCACAATTTTGAAACCATTAAATACATTTGTAACAGTCTTTTTCACTTTTCTGTTCACTTTAGGTAAGATATTATAGTTGACACCAGAATCATGTGGGAGTTCGGGGTGCTGACCCTCACAGTGAAAAATCTCAATATAGCTTTACAATGTTCCCTCTGTATTCATAGTTCCACATTCTCAGATTCAACCAGTCATTACTACTGAAAAAAATCCCAGTACCCGTTAAGTTCAAACCCATGTTGTTCAATGGTCAACTGTGTTTCTAAACATCTGATAATGATTCAAAAACAAAGATGCAAAGTTATTTATATTTTGTAATACATAGTTGACATTCAGGAAACAGACATTTTGTAATAAAATACTGTTAGATAAATTAAGTACCGAAGTAATGAGTTAGAAATAATACATTTATGGAACTGTCACAGAATTTATTTGCTAGATCTAAATTCTCCTCCAAGCTATTTATGTAGAAACTTCCATTGTAATTAGTGATAGTACAGATGATTCCATAATGGGAGAATTTAGCCTCTGATTTCTCCAAACACTGCACTTATAAAGAAAGCTTCTAACAATTCAAATGAAGCTCATTAACTAATTAGAATACAGAAATTGAACAAAGCCCCTGACCCCATTAGGTTGAACTTATAAATTGTTGTCCTTCCTAAGACTGCTTCATCAGTGGAAGTTACAATCTCAAATGAAACATCAATAAATCTTTCATGGTAGTAGATGAAAATGTAAGACTTAGGAAAAATTCCACCCTACTAAGAGTGTGGTTTCATTATACTTTATTTTTGTAATCAAGGCTTTTCTTAAAAACACTTATAGTAGGTCCCATTTGTATTTAGTACATGTAAAAACAATAATGCATTTTCCAGTTCAGCATACATACTGATGACTTTACAAAGAATCATGAATCAACAGCATTGCTGGAGAAGAAACAGGTTATATTAACACTCTCCTATCATTATCTTTACATTCCTAACGTGGGATCTTCCCGGGCCAGGGATCGAACTGGTTCCCTTTGCACTGAAAGGCCGGACTCTTTACCCACTGGACCATCATGGAAGCCCCAAGAAAGATATTTTAACCACAATTTTGAAACCATTAAATACATTTGTAACAGTCTTTTTCACTTTTCTGTTCACTTTAGGTAAGATATTATAGTTGACACCAGAATCATGTGGGAGTTCGGGGTGCTGACCCTCACAGTGAAAAATCTCAATATAGCTTTACAATGTTCCCTCTGTATTCATAGTTCCACATTCTCAGATTCAACCAGTCATTACTACTGAAAAAAATCCCAGTACCCGTTAAGTTCAAACCCATGTTGTTCAATGGTCAACTGTGTTTCTAAACATCTGATAATGATTCAAAAACAAAGATGCAAAGTTATTTATATTTTGTAATACATAGTTGACATTCAGGAAACAGACATTTTGTAATAAAATACTGTTAGATAAATTAAGTACCAAGTAATGGGTTAGAAATAATACATTTATGGAACTGTCACAGAATTTATTTGCTAGATCTAAATTCTCCTCCAAGCTATTTATGTAGAAACTTCCATTGTAATTAGTGATAGTACAGATGATTCCATAATGGGAGAATTTAGCCTCTGATTTCTCCAAACACTGCACTTATAAAGAAAGCTTCTAACAATTCAAATGAAGCTCATTAACTAATTAGAATACAGAAATTGAACAAAGCCCCTGACCCCATTAGGTTGAACTTATAAATTGTTGTCCTTCCTAAGACTGCTTCATCAGTGGAAGTTACAATCTCAAATGAAACATCAATAAATCTTTCATGGTAGTAGATGAAAATGTAAGACTTAGGAAAAATTCCACCCTACTAAGAGTGTGGTTTCATTATACTTTATTTTTGTAATCAAGGCTTTTCTTAAAAACACTTATAGTAGGTCCCATTTGTATTTAGTACATGTAAAAACAATAATGCATTTTCCAGTTCAGCATACATACTGATGACTTTACAAAGAATCATGAATCAACAGCATTGCTGGAGAAGAAACAGGTTATATTAACACTCTCCTATCATTATCTTTACATTCCTAACTTGACTGTTTTCAGCACACTGCTGTTGTTGTTTAGCCCCTAAATTGTGTCTGACTCTTTTCCAAACCCACAGACTGGTACCTGCCAGGCTCTTCTGTCCATGAGATTTCCCAGAGGAGAATACTGGAGCTACTTTGCCATTCCCTTCTCCAGGGGATCTTCCTGACCTGTGGACTGAACTTGCACCTCCTGCACTGGCAGACAGATTCTCTACCACTGAGTCACCTGGGAAACACTCTGAGCACACTATTTCAACTTCATCACAAAGTCTGAAGAGTCAGAGTCTCAGAAACTAAACACAAGTCTGAATGCCTGCTTTCTCTCCTTTTAGTTAGGCAAAAAGGGATGTAACACCTCAACTATAAATGGAGCATGCATTTTGAATTTGTGGCTTGAAAGTGAAAGCAGCTCAGTTGTGTCTGACTCTTTGCAACCCCACGGCTAAGCCACGGATTTCTCCAGCAAGAACATGGGAGTGGGGATCGAACCCACCTCTCCCAAATTGCAGCTAATTCTTCACCATCTGAACCACAAAAATCACTAAGAGAACGCTTGATGGATTTGATGACTGTCATGAGTATTCAACATGTTAAAAAAGCAGTCATATTTATCATTATCAAAATGAATTATTTTTAATTTTAAAGCATTTTGGATCAGATACTAGGCTGCATTCTGCTAGCTCCCAAGAATAGGTAAATATGCTTTATGATTCTAATGCATGTCAAAAGTCTTGACATAAATCTAGCACTTCTTGAGTTATTCTACTTACTATATTAATGAAGCTCAATTGGGAGAATAAAAGTAATTCAGAAGATAGAATGTGATTCAGATACTGTTAAAATTTTGTTGTCAACTCATGAATGTCTCTGCAGTTAGAATTAAGGAAGACTGAAAGAGGTAGTATATACTGTTGTCTACTCTTATTATTTCTAACTGGAAGAGACAGACGCTCATTGTTACCTCAACTGATAGAATTTGCTTTAATAAAAATGAAGACAGATATTTCTTAATACAGATGGTTAAGAAGAAGGGAGACTGACAAGTGTCTGCTACCCTTCTCCTTACACAGGTGGGGTGGTGGTGAAAGGGCACATAACGTTTCAAGTCAGTTAATCCTCCAGATGAAAAATAAACCTTATCAACTTCCAGTATATATAGAGAAAGTATATATATAGTATATATAGAGAAGTTAAAAATAGGAAAAAGATATATCTTATATTGCAGGCATTCCTAATCTGTATCTATATCCAAAGACATCAAATAAATTCTTTTTAATGGAAGTACCTGAGGGTAAAAAAATTTTATATTCTTAAAATATAACATCAATCTGAAATGTTTTGTTGAAATTTAAATATTACTTTTCAAAACATAAAAGCTGACTTTTAAGAGACAGTTTATTGTGTCCTTAATTTTATAAGATAAGCACGAATAAATACCATTTTAAATGTGCACAAAACTGGAAAACAGAATGATAATATGAACAATGTAAAATAAAGCAACAGTCCTCCAATTGAGTGATTCCACTCTAAAGAGCCATGTAGAAGAAATAATTTAAAAGACAAAGAAATTTATTGAGAAATAAAATATCTAAGATAACAAAATTTGATACCAAACCAAGTCTTTACTTATGGTATAACATATGATACACAGTTTATGGAATACTGTATAACCTTTTAAAATTACAGTTGTGAAAACTAACAAAAAAGAAACAAAAGCAAATTAAATTCAAAGTACATAATTAGTATATTTAGAAACATACAGTCATTTACAATAATTTCAATTAGAGAGAGTTATACTTTGGTTTTGATTTGATTAAGCAATCCTGAGGAATTTATAGGTTTAGTCTTGGTTTGCTTTCATAGGCCTCCATGACATTAGTCACTTTAGTCTAAAAGCTTCTTTAATTAATTTAACACATGCAAAGTTGTTTTAAATTGCTAAACTTAATTGCTCTGAGAAGGAAGGAAATGATATAAATTTGAATTCAGCATTTGTACTTTATAATTCTTACTAGAAGCCCAGTGAGTCAGGGCTTTTGTCTTCATGCTTTCTTTATCTATTGAGATTGCCCTTTCTGAGTTTAAAAATGAAGACAGATATTTCTTAATACAGATGGTTAAGAAGAAGGAGACTGACAAGTGTCTGCTACCCTTCTCCTTACACAAGTGGGTGGTGGTGAAAGGGCACATAACGTTTCAAGTCAGTTAATCCTCCAGATGAAAAATAAACCTTATCAACTTCCAGTATATATAGAGAAAGTATATATATAGTATATATAGAGAAGTTAAAAATAGGAAAAAGATATATCTTATATTGCAGGCATTCCTAATCTGTATCTATATCCAAAGACATCAAATAAATTCTTTTTAATGGAAGTACCTGAGGGTAAAAAAATTTTATATTCTTAAAATATAACATCAATCTGAAATGTTTTGTTGAAATTTAAATATTACTTTTCAAAACATAAAAGCTGACTTTTAAGAGACAGTTTATTGTGTCCTTAATTTTATAAGATAAGCACGAATAAATACCATTTTAAATGTGCACAAAACTGGAAAACAGAATGATAATATGAACAATGTAAAATAAAGCAACAGTCCTCCAATTGAGTGATTCCACTCTAAAGAGCCATGTAGAAGAAATAATTTAAAAGACAAAGAAATTTATTGAGAAATAAAATATCTAAGATAACAAAATTTGATACCAAACCAAGTCTTTACTTATGGTATAACATATGATACACAGTTTATGGAATACTGTATAACCTTTTAAAATTACAGTTGTGAAAACTAACAAAAAAGAAACAAAAGCAAATTAAATTCAAAGTACATAATTAGTATATTTAGAAACATACAGTCATTTACAATAATTTCAATTAGAGAGAGTTATACTTTGGTTTTGATTTGATTAAGCAATCCTGAGGAATTTATAGGTTTAGTCTTGGTTTGCTTTCATAGGCCTCCATGACATTAGTCACTTTAGTCTAAAAGCTTCTTTAATTAATTTAACACATGCAAAGTTGTTTTAAATTGCTAAACTTAATTGCTCTGAGAAGGAAGGAAATGATATAAATTTGAATTCAGCATTTGTACTTTATAATTCTTACTAGAAGCCCAGTGAGTCAGGGCTTTTGTCTTCATGCTTTCTTTATCTATGGATTGATTGGTTAGCCTATGATTACAACACATTTCTGAGTTTAAAAGAACAAGTACAGGTTTTGTTTGGTTAGATTTTTTGTTATTGATTCATTTGCTTTAGTTTGGGATTGAAATCCTTTTCAGCTCACTACATCCCGAGTAGAAGTTGGAAGTTTAGAAGTTTATGAATGTATTTTTCATCAATTTCTGTACTATTTACCTCTGATTTCCTTAAAGTGAAATTCTTAATTGCCCAGTCATGTCCAACTCTTTGTGACCCCATGGACTGTATCCCACCAGGCTCCTCAGTCCATGGGATTCTCCCAACAAGAATATTGGAGACGGTTGCCATTTCCTTCTCCACAGAATCTTCCCAACCCAGGGATCAAACCCGGGTCTCCAGCATTGCAGGCAGATTCTTTACTGTCTGTGCAACCAAACAAGCTCCAGAATTCCTTAAGTATCTCTCAAATTAGAATTCTGACTAATAAAATCCTTTAATAGATGCTTTTAGAACACAGAATGTGAAATTTGTTTTGACATAAGAAATGATACAAGAGAAGTTTAAAATTTATAACAACCAGATAAAGTTACCTGAGAATTGGATGAGTAGATACATCAGAAGTCATTAGATATATAGGGATAAAAGTAATTAAGTGGTGTTAGTTAGGCTTAAATGTGCATTGAAACTTTAAATATCAAGTAAGGCTACAATTGAGGGATTTGGCAAATAAGGAAGGGATCAGATGGCCCTTACATGGTGTGGTTTCCTAACATGAGATATCAACGTCAACATATGGATGATTCCTTTGAAATCTCTTTACTGAGTATAATGCCTGACAAGAGTGGCCTGTGAATTAGTCACTGGAGCTGCCTACCTTGGGCAGGCTAGTATTTTATTCATGCTGCACTCTCTTAGCTACTCTAGAGAGAATGTTTCTCAGTTCCAATTATCCCATTGATTTTGGCAGAGCTCACAGATTCAGTCGAAAAACAGATCGTGACTACAGGTTAATTTTTTAAGATCTTTGCACCAATCAAGAGTTGAGAACTTATATTTATTGAATGCAAAATCTGGTGGTACTGAAGAAGTATACTACGGTCCAGTGCTATTTAAACGCTGAGTCTAGAGAGTCACCCATGGTGCTTATAAAAAACCCCAGATATTGGGGTTCAGCTTGTTGTGGTAAAGGTGCGGAATACATATTTTAACATGAATTCTCAGGAGACTGTTGCATGTTGCTGGATCAGTGTTCTATAGAAAGCAACCACACTTGGAGTAAGCGTGATGATGTTGGGTTAGTCAAACCCAGATTTAATCTTCACTAGAGAATTTTCTAACATTACAGAGTTGTTGGGAGTACTATCCAAGAAACATGTTTTAAATTATCTAGATTGCTTACAGCAGGCTCCATCAAAATTAAATATTGGGGCTTCTCCTGGTGGTCCAGTGGGTAAGGACACCGCCTTGCAGTGCAAGGGGCGCCGGTTCGATCCCTGGCCTAGGAAGATCCCACGTGCCGCGGAGCGGCTGGACCGATGTGTCCAATTACCGAGTCAGAGCTCTGGTGCGCGTGCGCCCAGAGCCAGCACTCTGCAGCGACAGACGCCACCACGATGGGAGGCCCACAGGAGCCAAGGAACAAAGACGAATGAAAATAGAGAAATGAAAGACCAATAGTAGTGGCCCGCCTGCTCCCTTCCCTCCTCAACCCGACCCTGGCCCAAAATAAATAAATAAATAAATCTTAAAATAAAAAAAAAAAAAATATTAAATCTCTTGGCTGAAAGCCTTCTCCATTAGATTTTAAATAATATAGGCTATTAAAAGAAAAGAGGTTTTACTTAATATTTCTCAGATAACATACATTATATTTACATTAATATTTCCAGCTTCTTACTTTGTGCCTATTTGTTGAAATTTTATTTTTAAATACCTCATCCTACAGATTTTGTTTATGTACGATTTAAGTGTTTTAATTTTCCTGTCATCCTTGAAGTAATGTATCAAATGATTCTCAACATTTAGTACAAACACACAGAACAGGTGCAACTCTATCTTTTCACTGGAATACATTTGACTTGTTCTGAAGGACAAACTAAACAATCCTTTTAACAGCTCAATTTATGAGGAGATAGTACCAACATGACAGTTTCTACCAGAAAGCAGAAACGATATGGTCACAATAGTAGGGAAAAATAATAATCAGATGACAAAAGTTGATATAACGCCTAACATTCTCTAAAAAATCCTCATCAATTTGAAGCTTTTATAACCTCCTAATTATATTGTGATTAAGTCTACTTGTCTGATGTGGAGAATTATCAGCCACATAGCCACAAAGTGGAAATTCCTTGTAGAAGAAAAATGTATGATCTCATTCTAAAAAAAGATTTCACACCCCCCTCAAGATAAAATGACTGTGAAGACTAAAATACGAAAAGTTTCAGAACACAATTGCACATTTTCTAGTGAAATGACAAACTTGTTTCCATGCTAGAACAACATTTTTGACAAAATTCCATATCTGAGGTTAATGACAATGTCTTCAAAGGGCACAATATTTTGAAGGAGAATAAAGGTGGTTTAGAAAATTGAAGGAAGAAAAAAAGAGGGAAAAATACACGGATAAAATTACATAGTACAGGGCAGTAAATAAGAAAAGTGAAAGTAGGTAATCCAGAACAAAAGTTATACTAAAACTCCAATAAGAGGTACATCAACATCAAAAAGAGTTGTAAAAACATAAGTATATGCTATTAAATTTTTTCAGCCTATGTCCAAATAAACATTCAGATAATGATGATGATAATGATGATGATAATAATAATAATAATAATAATAATAATAATAAAGTGTCAAAACTTCTCCTTGTTGAACAACAGGAAATCAGTTTTATTGTACCTGAAAACACTATTATTTACCAGTTCCTTAACAAGTCACTGTTAGAATTAAGCACAGCACACAATGGATGAAATTGATTTGTGAACACCAAATAAATAAATGAGCAACAATGGTGAGAGAAAGTACTTTTCATTTCTTTTATTAATAAGTCTCTACACCCCATCTAAAAAGGAAATTGTGTTGAGCCCTAGGCCTTTGACAAGTTGGCACTCTGATAATACTTTTCTGTATCTGAAGATGACTCTCAACATTTAGTACAAACACACAGAACAGGTGCAACTCTATCTTTTCACTGGAATACATTTGACTTGTTCTGAAGGACAAACTAAACAATCCTTTTAACAGCTCAATTTATGAGGAGATAGTACCAACATGACAGTTTCTACCAGAAAGCAGAAACGATATGGTCACAATAGTAGGG